>JASAUF010000213.1:1286250-2572500 GCA_030180095.1 Magnolia changhungtana
TGTTTTTCAAATCTGATTTTAGGGCTCTGACTTCGCAATAGTATATTCCATAATTTAGTCGGTTTAATTTAAGTTTATGCATTTCTGGGTGCCTGTGTATCAAGCGTCATATGATGCCAGAGTATCAAATAACCACACTTAAAAGGCAGGGGTCCATTGACCACTGAATGGGATTGGTCATTTAATCGAATGGCTAGGATTGTCCAATCCATGTGATTCGCGAACAGTGGTCCATCTAGGTGGGTAGATCTGATGAAGGGTCCAGATCATCGACCATCGTGCCATACTCCTTATTTGATGCACTGCACGGTTTACATTTCTCCACGAGAGGTTGTCTTCCGGATGCAACAGTTGGACCCGTAATGTAGTGTTCCACGATCTGGACCGTTCAATGGCAATGTCCACCGATCATATTCGTTCAGTGCCCACTGGAGATTTTGGATCGGCCTGAATTTTGGGCCAATCTGAGTTGCTGCACCTAATAGACGGTCCAGATTGATCAATTGAATTGCCCAAGTGTCCTAACTGAACTAGGACCACTGGATCATTTTCTCTCTAATTTCTAACTTTCTAGCCGTTGATGTGGTGATCAAAACATACGTGCTTGATCTGATGGTGATGATGATGATCATGGACAGAGAAATGGACAGAGATGGAGATGGAAGGCTGAATTTCGCCGAATTCCGCGATCGGGCCTACAACATCTACAAAAACAGCGTCGAACTCGAATATGATCACCTCGACGAACCGTACTATATACCCAGCGCCGAAGAAAAATTTGCCGAGCTTGATCGGAACAGAGACAGGTACACACGTGTGTATGATCTAAGCCACACATCAGACTGGTCCACTAATCAGGTGGGCCACTGATTAGTTGAATAGACGGCTTGGATCTTGCATATGAGAATTGAGAACGGATCACCTACAGCTGGTTGTATGCTAACTTAGCATGCAGCTCTGTTATTACCCCCAACGTGTCACTTTCTGCAGGCCATCCGATTTCGAGCCCCACGTTAAAATCGATCGTTGTGTGGCCCACGCGTGTATGCTGATTTAGACCGTTCGATATTCATTTATATCAATGGCATGGCCTGCCTGATGAATGGATGATCCTGATTTTTTAGAAAGTGATTTCATGTTGGGGCCCACCATTTCAATGGCTCGGATTGACTAGAGGGGTGAGAAATTGGCGGGAAAGAGCATGCAGCGGGCTGTAAGCGATTAGTTATACATCGCACCGGATTACCACGTAGGGGTGCCCTGCCAAAGACTCCAATGTTAGTTACAGAATTTAGAAAAAATGGTGGTGACTCTTCAAAGCTACACGTGACATGGTTTTACACCAATCCAGACCGTCAAAATCCCTGTCTAACTCATAAGAGAAAAATCGAACTGAGAAAAAACTGCTAACCATCCGATTTTTCCCTTCATATTTTAACCACTCATTTTTTGATCTTTAACTGGCCATTTAATAGTTTATGAATGGATGGTTAGGATTAATGATCAGAGCTATTTTAGATGTATTCTCCATCCACAAAGCGTCCCACGTTTGTGTGGTGTGGGGAGCTGTACATCAGTGCCAGATGTGAGAAGATGAAAGTCACCACCATTTTTTAAATGGTTCATGGAAGAAATGCAAGTATAAAAATAAGGGGGTAAATATAAAAAAGTCACCCACTTCATTGCTAGATCCATACATGTTTGCAGATATCTAAGTGATGACGAATTGGACGCCATCATGCATCACATCTTCCCAGGAGAAGTCGCGCTTGCATCTTATTACACCAACTACCTAATCCGTGAGGTACGGTTCAATATTCCACTTGCCATAAGATCTGATCCATCCATCTGGTGGGCCACACCATATAGATGACGTGTCGTAAAATCCAGGCCAATCAGGCAACCATTTATGACACAAACGGACGGATGGAAATAACTGATTCAATTTTTTTCCGAGCCATCATATTGTTCTACCGATGTGGCCCACCTGATGAGAAAGTACGAATGAATTTTTGGATGGGTCATCTAGGAGCTTGTACCAACCTATTGGATGGCTTGGATCTCTCATACATGTGCCACTCTATCACACGTGGATTTGAAAATTGTTGGGCCCAAGCCCAAAAAAGGTTGGGTCTGGGCTAGAGCCGAGAATTGATCAAATCCCTATTTCTGGCATGAATGTTCCTAATCCATCTGTTAATCAAGTGGGCCACACATAGGTGGTAATAGGCCGACTAAAGTTAGCCAAAGGGTTGGGTCCAGCTTCAAAACTAGGTTTGGTATTCGTACATCAGCGTGCCTGGGCCGACGATGAGTGGCCCGATTCAATCATTGAGTGGGCCACCAATATATAAAAAGGTTTGATGGATTTAAAGAGACTTGTTGATGCTTATTTACCATACATGTGTAGTTTAAAAACTCTTAATGAATCCAAATACAAACAGCTTGACGATCTAACCATCGGAGAGTTTTGCCTAAATGTTGCTCGAGGGATCGGGTCCAGCTTGACATGTTGGCATGATGTCTAGATCTAAGTGACCTTATCGAATCATCGAGTGGGCCACATAGATTAGCACCAAGCTAGGGCTAGGGCTAGGGCTAAGGATGAAAAGACTAGGACTAGGCTAGGGCTAGCTCACCTAAGCTGAGCCCTAGTTAGGTTGGCACTAGCCTAGTCATTGTTAGCCTTATAAGGACTGACAATGATTATGCTAGGCCACCCTAGCCGGGCCATTACCACTCTTAAGAGTTGCAATAGGCTTGCTAGACCCAACAAAGTTAAAATTTTAAATGTTCCCAGTCCATCCATTAATCAAGTGAGCCACACATGGATGACAACATGCCCGGCTAAAGTTGGCCGGAGAGTTACGTCTAGCTTCAAAACTAGGCCTAGCTTCTGAACGGGGGTGTGCTTGGGCCAACGATGAGTGGCCCAATCCAATCATTGAGTGGGCCACCAATATATTTCTTGATGGTTCCCCTTCACCAAACATATGTAATTTAAAAACCCTAGATGGGTCCAAATCCAAATCCAAATACAAATTGCTCGACAATCCAACTTTTTAGAAAACTGTACCTAAATGTTGCTAAAGAGACCAGTCCCACTTGACATGCATGGATTAGTACGTAGGTCTTAGTGGCTTGGACCAATCATCAAGTATGCCACTTAGATTAGTACCAAGCAAGGCCATGGGTTAAGAGACCAGGGCTAAGCTAAGGTCAAAACCTACCTTAGCTCAGCCCTAGCTAGCTTGGCGATTGTTAGCCTTATTCAAGCTAGCAATAGCCAACGTAGCCTAGTTATTGCCACCCTGATTAAGGGTGGCAATAAAGCGGTAAGACCCAACAATGTTTTATTAAATTTTTAAATAATGCTAACTTAACTAATACTAATACAACAAGTGGTCTCCATCCGAGCTCTACTTTTGTGAAATCTCAACCATTGATAATTTTTCTTGGTAATGCAGGCAGATGATGATAAAGATGGCCACTTATCACTCGAGGAGATGCTGGATCATGAGAGCACTTTCTATAGTTCGTTGCGAGAGGAAAGCACAAATGACTATGAGAACCGTGATGAACTACGGTGATGATCGCAGGGCCCACCAACATCTTGTTTGAAGAACATTCAAAAAGGGTGTGTGGGTCCTGGGTCTTTACTCATGCCTCAGCCATGAAAAACCACTGGTTTGAGTGAGTGGGTGCATGTGTACAAAAAAAAAAAAAAAAACAAAACAAAAAAAAACCAGATGGTGTGTGGGCCCTACGTGGGTGGGCCACCCCACCTTTCGACGTAGGTAGAAGGCTAACGAAAACACTCATGGAATATCAGCTGTACTGAAAATCTGTTGTATGTCCATTTCTACACAAAAGCAATCAAAAGAGCATTGAGATCTGCCTTTGAAAAACAGATAAATTAATTGCCAAGAGAATGTGATCCGCACCGATCTTCAGATGGGACCCACTTTGTATGGCCATATCAAAAGATCTGGACACTGATTGGACGGACCTAAGTCTTGGACGGAAGGGTTTGTTTATTAGAAAAGGATGGGCCTCTGAATGGTTAGGATCGTCCAATCGGTGTGATCTTTTAGGGTGTGGACAATCCACGGTACCTGATGATCGGCTGGGATGTTGTATAGCTTCTTCATGTCTCATAAAGTCACTGATCTGGATTCATGTGGGCCATCTGTATGGTGGAGATTAGGGAAGCACCAGTTGGAATGGTCCTGCAGACCACCTAACTGATCCTTTTCTAACAGTGAGCATGCTGGCACGTGTCATACCTGGGCAAGATCCGTAGCTGTCCTAAGTCCTGACTAATAAATCAGGACCATCCACTCATCAGATGGGCCACGCTCATTATAAAAATTAGAAAGAAATTCACCAACGACCTATATTCAACAAACTCGTATGAATCACCTGATATGTGTATCCAGGAGGTGGCAATGGGCTGGGCCCGGGCCGTTCAACCCTTGCGACCCAAGCCCGAAAATTGGTTGAGTCGGCCCGGGTCCACAAACAACCATGTGGGGCCAAAAATTAAAGAAATCCCTATTTCGCCACTTGAATGTTCCTAATCTAACTGTTGATCAAGTGGGCCACATATGCATAAAATATGATTGAAAGCAGTGTCCTACGTCGGATGAATGGTTTTGTGTAACTTTTGATGCAGGGCAATTAACTACTTGCTCTTAAAGCTCGAACTGTTAGAGTATGACGAATTAATCCATTTATCTCACAGCTTAGGCCCCACATATCATGGGTTAGGACCTCGGCCGAACCCCCTTCGTGGGCCCCAAATCACATGGGCCACCCACCTCAAGTGTGTCCCGCATCCCACGGGCTACCCCACTCGAGCCCAGTGTGAAATGCGCATTAATCACTCCTGGTAAGGAGTCTCGAACACGAGACCTTCCCCGTGGGCCCCAAATCACATGGATCGAGGGTTGAAACTTGTAGAATGAAAACCTATACGTATGAAGCTAGGTCAGGCAGGGTATGTGGGGCCCACACGATGCATGAATAAATCCAACCCGTACATCATATGCTCATCGCGTTGTACCGTAAATCTATAATATGAGGCCGATTCATTAATCAGGTGGGATACCTTAGAGGGAACAAGTTAGGATGGAACGTGCACCCTTGATTTGGGTGGAGGTCTCAACATTTGTATATGTAAAATCCTGGCCATTAATAAGGTGGGTCACAACGTTTAGAAACAAATGGATGGCTTCTATTTGTTTCGTATACTGTAGCCTAACTGATGCGTATACTAGCTTGATTTTTGGGCAGGGCATCCAAACTACAGGTACCACCTGACAGACAGCTTAGATGTTGTACCCATCTGCCACATCGGCACTTGGTGGAGGACCAAGGTACTACCTTGTAGACACGTGTAGTATAAAAACCTCTAAAAAAAAATCTATGGGCCTCACTTCATCTCCAAGTCCATTTGCCCGAAGATCCAAAGTCGATATATTGTACTTCGAAGCATCTGCAATGTATCTGTACCCTTTTATCCGAGCTGCAAAAAAAAAAAAAACAGAAGCTTGTCCTTTAAAAAGGAAAAAGGAAAAAAAGGAAGAAATGAAGGGGGAAAAAGAAATAAAGAAAGAATCAAACAATGGGGCTAGAACTAAAATGGAATTCAAAGCTGTGTTACCTGAAACCATCCAAGCTTGAGTGTTTCAATCTATCCATGATACTTAAGAACTTCGCGCACAGCTCCGATGGGATTGTACCCCAGTTCCAACTGTTCCATGAAACTTGCATGAGTATATCAAAAGATTCAAAAAAAGAGAACTTCCATACTTTGGAAGATTGCGATGATTCATAGCATATACAAAGTTATTGCATGTAGACTGCAGGCGACGTGTATACTTTAAATTAAACTGTTAGAGCTGGAAACACTTTAGATGGGCCATAACCCAAAAATCATACCAAATGGACAATCCTAACTTGGTCTGAATTCAACCGAGCTACACATCTCTTGAGGTGAGATTTTATTAAAAATGAAGATGAAGATAGGAGCAGGATCTGAACTTCCAAACTCAAACATGGGAAGCAATGTGTGTTGGTTTGAGTTTCATTGTATATTACTTACCTAAATTTAGTTACATTTATAATCTTTTTAACCTTGCATAACTAAAGATCGAGTCAAGTCAAGTTAGGACAAGTCTCTCAAGTCAACCCAACCCGGTTGAACACCAAGTTCAGTCGAGTTTTTGGGTTTTTGAACCATGGTGGAAACAGCCAAATTGATATTTGCTCAGCCTTCAAATTTAGGATATGGCCTCCAAACTGCAAAAAAATACTTTCAAGTTGGACCTCAAACTGCAGTATTGATCGCCTACAGCCAGTTGTATGCTAGCTTAGCATGCAACCGCATCTTTCCTGCCAATGTGCTAGTTGTGTAAGGCATCTCTCCATGGAAACGGAAAGTGTCCACATGAAGATGCTGTGGTGTGAAAGTCAAGCTGATTCACGCATCAGGCAGACCACACTATTAAAATCAATGGATGGCCAATCACAGCATATAGGTGTCGCCCACCTAATGAGAGGATGAGCCAGATTCTAGAGACAGGCAATCTTCATCGTTAGGCCCACCATTTACATGTCCTACACAAGTGACCTTTTGATGGGACCAGCTGTAGGTGATCAGTTCTCAATCCTCACTACGAATATATATACTCGGACACATCCATTCGCTGCATTCAACGGCTGCACAGAAAATGGAATCTACATGAAGTGGCATTCTCTTTCTGCTTTTTAGGCCCCAAAACATGACTGAGATAAGAAACCGCGAGTCCTGAATATTATTCCGCATTGGTGCAGCATATCCAAGTTTCAGGTGGACTACACCACTTGAAAATTTGGGTGATTGAATTCCACCATTAAAAAATTTCTATAGGCCTACTGTAACGTCCAATTTCCATCCAACCAGTTGATTAGGTCACAGTCACACAGACTGGATCAGGAAAACATAAATATCAGTCTTATACAATACTTTTTTGGCCCTAGGAAATTTTTAGGGGTGGGCATTCAATCATCACTTTTCCTGTGGCGTGGTCCACCTGAGATTTTTGTCTACCTTATTTTTGGGCTTATGCCATAAACTGAGATGGAAAAATGGATGGAAGGCATGGATAAAACACATACATTATTGTGGGGCTCACAAAGCACCATCACTCTCGGTATGCAATCAGACACTGATGTTTCAGACACGAGAGCGGATTATTCATTCCGGTCGGATGAACATGAAGGATTTCATTAATGTTAAGAAAAAAGTAATACAGTAGGTATTGAACTGAGGTAAGCCAAAATTTTCATAAAAAAATAATATTTTCTACTCATAAAAAAGACACCAGCATGCAATCTTAAATAACAAATAAAATACAAAATACAAAATAAATTTTACCTGTCATAGTTTATTTAGTTTCTTCCAATATCTTAATTATATCAAATCCAATATCTTAATTATATCAAATTTAAAAAGAATAAGGAAAGCAATAAAATAATAATTCAATAATTTTTATTTTGAAAATAACATGTTTTAAAAATAGATATAGATGCAAAATTTAAACTAAGTAAAAATATTAAAAAATAATCACTATCAAAATTATATTTTTCATGATAACAAATTCAATTTATAATTTACAATTACCACCATAAGTTTAGAGATTTTATAGCCATCTTTTACACTTGATAACTCATGAAGTTTTAATTGCAGTAGTTACAATCATGCAATTCAAAAGTAATGAAAAGTAAGTCATGTTTTTTTAGTTTCTTTAAATCAATGTTATATGTATGAAGAATAGTTCAAAGTGGACATATGAATAGGTTGGGCAGGCCCGGGTGAGTTGTGTCTAAGCCTAACCTTCAAGTAAAACCTACGTGCCAGCTCAACCCAAGCTTGTTGTAGCACCCGGGTTTTCAAATCCCAAGCACAACGCTTTTTAGCTTGAAAAACCCGACTGCTATCTAAGAGTGTTACACACGTGTAGCAATTTACAGTAATCAGAGTGTGAGAAATTTAGTGAACCATTTCATAGCAAATCATATCAAAATCCTAGTCCACTCAGCTGGGAACTATTAGTACAAAACCATGTCTCAAATGTTTTAAGAGCCGATAATTAGAAAGAGAATAAGCGCAACTACTAATTGAGCCCATAAAATTCCGCTACCTCTTGGTGGGGCTCCTCTTCATAGAAGTTTTCTTCCAATCCTGTGGGATTTGCATCCGGGTCCGCCTCATATGCATACTCATTTATGCCTGCATTATTCATACGGTTATATATTCAAAGGATAAGTGGCCAACTTAGTGGGTACTCCCCTCAAAATTACATATTGTTGCATTAGTTAAACATAATTTTGAATAATAAAATATACAAAACAGTCCATGACGCGATCTTGTTTAAGTACATGGATGAGTGCACATCAACTGAGGATGCACATCCAGTTGGCCAATAAATGTACCTTTCAAATAGTCAGTCCATTCATACAAGAGAATGAGTCTTTCAAATAGTCAGCTCATTCAACTTAAAGGAAGCGAGTCTTTCAAACAGTCGACCTGCTCACGTAAAGTAGTAGGCCTTTCAAACGTCGACTCACTTAAACATGAATGAGCCTTTTAAATAGTCAGTTCATTTATGCCTGCGGATGGACCTTTCAAACAGTCAACTCATCCCCAATAGAGGAATGAACCTTTCAAATAGTCAGTCCATTCATGTAAGAGAATGACTCTTTTAAACAGTCGACTCATTCAACTTAGAAAAAAACGGGTCTTTTAAACAGTTGACCCGCTCAAGTAAGATAGTGGGTCTTTTCAACAGTCGGCTCACTTAAGCAAGAACGGGCCTTTCAAATAGCTGAGTCATTCAAGAATGAAAATGGGTCTTTCAAACAGTTAACCCATTCACAATAAGAAAATGGACCTTTCAAACAGTTAACCCATTCACAATAAGAAAATGGACCTTTCAAACAGTCAATCCATAAAATACAAGTGCCATGAATGTATGATTAATCACTGCCATTATTATTCCAATTTGCAAATAACCAATTTAGAAAAGTTCAAAGGTTACTATGGAGGGCCTCGTCACCTAACATAGGCCGACAACTCGAGCATAGTGTCACATTTTACCATCCCCAGCTCATGAGACTTCATCATTAAGATGTTTAATGGTATCTTCTCATTCAGTGCGACGTCACAATTTAATGGTGGGGCTTGTCATCGCATGGTCAATCCAATTAAACCCATCAATTGAGTTAGCCAACAGGTTGAGAGTCCATTATGATCACAACCAATCGAGTTACATCCCAAGTCTAGATATATATGTATAAGTGAGGTTTTTCCACTAATAAATGTAATAGTTCAAAGTTCACAAGCACGTAGTTCATAAATATTCCTTAAGCATGAATTGATATACCTCATATAGATGTTTGCACAAAATAAGTATTGAGCATGTAATTAAATTCAATAACTAACACAAATAATTTGAAAACAGAGTTATCAATTATTAAGTAAAATTAGAGTTGAACCAACACCTAAACTAATATGGAAGAGGAAAGTTTAAGGGGTAGAATCCTCATCTTGGGAGTTGTTTCTCTTAACGGTGTTATCCTTAGAAGGGGTGTGTGTGTGTGTGTGTGTGTTTTTTAAGATTGAATATAATCATACTCGCTCTTCTTCTGATTAGAGTAGGGCGGTGGGTTTGAATCAACTTTGAATGGAAGCTACCAGTCTAGATGAAGACATAATGTATGAAGAGTCAAATTACATAACCAACTCATCTTATTAACTCCTAAGTAAATGGGCATTGGGGAAACATCCTACTATATTTGAAATTGGCACAAAGCGGTGCTAGACTTGATTCACAATTGCACCCGGTTAGTGGTTTTAGCTTGCAATGATTCTCCAAATGTTGCTGCCCAAATGGACCCAATTAGATTAATCCTACCTAAGCTCCATACACCATGACTTAATAACATGTATCTTACTCATTTAGAATAATAGACCACATGAGGAGGTTTACCTGATCGGACCTCTGTGGGGCCCTCCAATCACACCCATGATCACATGGTCCCAGTTTCTCACGAGTTTTCTCTGCGGCGGTCAACAGAATATCTGTCCCTCACCGGCGCTGGAAGAAGGGTTGGGATTAACGCTAGATGAAGGGCTGAGATTTATAGGAGAGGGCGCACGCGGATCTCCAGCGTGGCAAGGAGAAAATATCCCACCTTTGGAGGCGAATCACACGTGCTTCTTCTCCATTTAGGCACACGTTTGTGCGCACGTGTGTATTCTTGGCTTCGAGAAAGAAGCATAGATTTGGTCGGCCGTGAGTGCTCTGTGAAATGGACGGTTCAGATCGTCCATGTGGGTTGCGTTGGTGGGCCATATCCGTCACAACGGACGGCCCTTGTTTATACTGTCGCGCGCGGGCGGGAAAGAGAGGAGAAATCCTCTACTCGGGTCAACAGCTGTTTGACCGAGCAAGCGGTCCAGTGCACTGCAAGTTCACTGACTATGGTGCATACTCACACTAATTTGGGACCCATTGTGATGAAATCGTGAAATCTACACCGTTCATCGAGTCCCTGATCTCGATTGCAAGATATATAAAAGAAGAAAAAATTTGTTGTATATTGGAGCAGAGTAAGAAGAACAAATATCAAGTTAGGCAGTGACTTAGTTAGAGTAACGGGCATTCTAAAGTATATAGGATTATACATTATCCGAGCTTTCGACTTGAAGGGCCCCACATTTTAAATGTCATAGCATAATAATATTGTTGCCTCACTCCTCATAAAATTAATGGGCAGCTAAAAAGAATATATTTTAGGCATTTCTTTATTTTGGATAAAATAGTTGGTGTGAACTGTTAATTATGTACATAACACATTTTATGAAATATCATGTGAATTCATATTGACTTTATGTATTTTTCTTAAGCCATAGATGTAATGGTTAGGATTGACTAACATAAATGATAATTCATAAATAACACAAATCTAACTTGGCAAATGAGAAGATAAAGAGAGGAAAAAAGATGTTTCAATTATCTTGTTAGTTTAACTTTTGGATTCCACTTCATTTACAGTTGGATCGCTTAATTTAGGTGATCTAAATTTCCATACAAATGTGCCATGCATGATTGGAGAGTCATTACCCTTTTTTATGAAATGGTGATGGAGAGATATTTTGATAATGTGTTGGTTCACACTCGGTATTTGTGCATGTGCATATAAGGAGTTCAAACCAACCAGCCAATTAAACTACATTTGTTTAATGAACTACAACATTTTCTTAAAAAGAATATGTCCATACCTTGTCCACTAATTTATTAACTGAAGCATTAATTCATTTGTTGTTTTTATGATCTATCTAATTATTACAATGATTAATTATTTTTAAATTCAAGTGTGATTTTTTAAAATGTAATTTGGATGGTGTGTAGATTTAGATCATAGATAAATATAATGAATTTAATAACTTTTATTATCTTTAACATACCTGGTTTTGTAAATTAATAGATTTACTTTTGTGGTTAAATTGAGATTTAAAATAACTCATTTTAAATTAAAGTATATTTTTTAATAAGCTTATTATAATAATTATCTAACATCATATATGATTTACTTTATCAAGTTTATTATCCTCTGAATATATTACGATTTTTTTTTTTAATTCGTTATCTTATAAATATATTATAAAAAAAAAATTATTCAATTTAAGTTGCCAAACATAATTTTAGATTCGCATTGTTGGTGCGTAACAAGGCTAAAGATTTAAAGCTAGCAAATGAGCCTTAAATATACATTGGGTCCTCACTATTGCTATGGTGGTACTCACAAGAGTTTTTTATATATATATATATATATATATATATATATATATATATATATATATATATATATATACACTATACCAACCTATTGGATGGCTTGGATCTCTCATATGTGTGCCACTCTATCACATGTGGATTGGGCCCAAGCCCAAGCCCAAAAAAGGTTGGGTCTGGGCTAGACCCGAGAATTGATCAGATCCCTATTTCCGGCATGAATGTTCCTAATCCATCCGTTAATCAAGCGGTAATAGGCCAACTAAAGTTAGCCAAAGGGTTGGGTTCGACTTCAAAACTAGGTTTGGTATCCGTACATAGGCGTGCCTGGGCCAACGATGAGTGGCCCAATTCAATCATTGAGTGGGCCGCCAATATATAAAAAGGCTTGATGGATTTAAAGAGACTCATCGATGGTTCCCATTTACATACATGAGTAGTTTAAAAACTCTTGATGTATCCGAATCCATACCGGTTGACAATCCAACCATTCAAGAGTTTTGCCGAAATGTTGCCCAAGGGATCGGGTCTGGCTTGACATGTAGGCATGGTGTCTGGATCTAGGTGGCATTATCAAATTATCGAGTGGGCCACAGATTAGCACCAAGCTAGGGCTAGAGCTAGGCCAGGGTTAGCTCACCTGGGCTCAGCCCTAGTTAGGTTGGTACTAGCTTAATCATTGTTAGCCTTACTTAAACTAGCAATGATTAGGCTAGGCAACCTAGCCCGCCCATTACGACTCCTAAGAGTGGCAATAGGCCGACTAGACCCAACAAAGTTAAAATTTCAAATGTTCCCAATCCATCCATTAATCAAGTGAGAAGCACATGGATGACAACAAGCTCGACTAAAGTTGACCGGAGGGTAGGTCTGGCTTCAAAACTAGGCCTAGCATCTGAACGTGGGTGTGCCCAGGCCAACGATAAGTGGCCCAATACAACCATCAAGTGAGTCACCAATATATTTCTTGATGGTTCCCCTTCACCATACATATGTAATTTAAAAACCCTTGATGGGTCCAAATCCAAACTGCTTGACAATCCAACCTTTTAGAAACCGTACCTAAATATTGCTAAAGAGATCAGGTCCCACTTGAAATGCACAAACTAGTGTCCGGATCTAAGTGGCTTGGACCAATCATCAAGCATGCCACTTAGATTAGTACCAAGCCAGGGCCACAGGTTAAGAGACTAGGGCTAAGCTAAGGTCAAAACCTACCTTAGCTCAACCCTAGCTAGGTTAGTGCTAGCTTGGATATTGTTACCCTTATTCAGACTAGCAATAGCCAAGCTAGGCTAGAATAATCTAGCCTAGCTATCGCCACCCTGATTAAGGGTGACAATAAAGCGGCTAAACCTAACAAAGTTTTATTAAAATGCTAGCTCAACTAATACTAATACAACAAGTGGGGGCCATCAGAGCTCCACTCTTGTGAAATCTCAACCATTGATCATTTTTCTTGGTAATGCAGGCAGATGATGATAAAGATGGCAACTTATCACTCAAGGAGATGCTGGATCATGAGCTCACTTTCTATGGTTCACTGCGAGGGGAAAGCACAAACGACTATGAGAACCGTGATGAGCTACGGTGATGATCGCAGGGCCCACCAACATCTTGTTTGAAGAACGTTCAAAAAGGGTGTGTGGGTCCTGGGTCTTTACTCATGCATCAGTCATAGATTCAACACAAGATATCCATTGCCATGAAAAACCGCTGGTCTGAGTGAGTGGGTGCATGTGTACAAAAAAGAAAAAGAAAAAAAAAAAAAAAAAAAACAAAAAAAAAACAGATGGTGTGTGAGCCCTACGTGGGTGGGCCACCCCACCTTTCAACGTAGGTAGAAGGCTAACGAAAACATGGAATATCAGCTGTACTGAAAATCTGTTGTATGTCCATTTCTACACAAAAGCAATCAAAAGAGCATTGAGATCTACCTTTGAAAAACAGATAAATTGCAAAGTGAATGTGATCCGCACCAATCATCAGATGGGACCCACTTTGTATGGCCATATCACAAGATCTGGACACCGATTGGACGGACCTAAGTCTCGGACGGAAGGGATTTTTTTTTATTAGAAAAGGATGGGCCTCTGAATGGTTAGGATCGCCCAATCGGTGCGATCTTTTGGGGTATGGACAATCCACGGTACTGATGATCGACTGGGATGTTGTATAGCTTCTTCATGTCTCACAAAAGAAAGTCACTGATCTGGATTCGTGTGGGCCATCTGTATGGTGGAGGTTAGGGAAGCACCAGTTGGAATGGTCCTGCAGACCACCAAACTGTTCCTTCTCTTATCTCTTTCTGAAATTATCTATCTTACATTTCTAAACTTTTTCTTCCTACCATACCACAAACACTTCGTTTTCTTCTTTTTCTTTTGTCAATCTCCACTTCAAACTTTTCTTCATGATATACCACAAACTCTTACTTTGTGTTCTTCTCTTTTTTTCTTTTTCTTTTTTGTCATTTTTCACTTCAAACCCGTTACGTTGAAGAGGGATAGGAGAAAAAAACAAAAAATGATACTTCCATCCAATAATTTCTATAAAACCTAAACCCTAAACCATTAAATCTAAATCATGAGATTATAAGTCCATTTGCACGAGTACTCTACTATTTTTGTGTTTTCAGTTCATCGCAGTAGGAATAATCTTATGAACGGTATAGATGGCATATATACATCATCACAGGAGCAGGGAGGTTTCAACGGTAGGCATTTCCCTACCCACTTTTTCCTATCATGCAGCCCACTTGGTTTTTGGATCTGCCTCATTTTTGGGCCCATGTCCTGATATGATCCAGCAAAAAGGATGCACAAGGTGGATTTCTCACAAGCACCACGGTGGGCCCCACCTAGCTTCTCGTCACAGAAAATTCCAGGGAAAGGCTTTATCAGCGAATCGGCGTCCTCTCAGGGGAAGCGGATTGCGTATCAACTCAGTAAGCTACGCATACAGAGTAAACCTTATGTGGCCCACCGTGATGTATGTATTTTATCCACTCCGTCCATCCATTTTACCAGATAATTTTAGGGAAGAATATCCAAAGCTCAAATGGACCACACCACAGGAAACAATGATTAAATGTCTACCATTGAAAAATTCTTGGGGGCCACAAGTTTTGGATCAGGCTGATATTTGTGTTTCCCTTCATCCATGTCTGTGTGATCTTATGAATAGGTTGGATGACAAAAACATCATAGTGGGCCCTAGGAAGCCTTCAACAGTGGAAATCATTATTTCCACTGTTTCCTGTGGCGTGGTCCACTTAAGCTTTTGGATATTCCTCGATTTTAGCTTCAACCCCTAAAATGAAGTGGAAAAACGGATGGAAGGCATGGATAAACCACATACATTCACGTTGGGCCCAACAGATAGGCAATCTGATTTCCCACTTAAGAGAGCTCAGATATTCTACACAGGTAAAACACATCATGTTCCACTCACTCAGCCAGTTTCAACTGAGTCATGACTCGCCCAAAGTCAGGGTTAAATCAGCCCAACCCACCCAAGTCACCGGACCACCGACCTGTACCAGGCACAAATGAGTTCGAGTCTACTCGGACGAGTTGCGAATCAGCCAGAGTGGAAGGAAAGAGTGGTGTGTGAGAAAATTCACATACCATGTTTTTTTTTTTTGGAAGGTAAGGCAGAATTCAATCAATTCATATAAGATGTTTGTATGCGAACATTTATCTTTCTTAAAATGCTCAGCCTTCTTTTAACATGTGATTATCCGTAAGCTCGCACAATGCAGAATATTCAAGTATCGCAATTAATCATAACTTTGCCCGCAACAAAAAACAAAAAACAAAACAAAACAAAATGTCGCCCGCATGAATGCACGGCCTCACAAACTGCCGGTGCAGCAATGACTGCGACTTCTATAGTTTTTACATGAGAGAGAGAGAGAGAGAGAGAGAGAGAGAGAGAGAGAGAGAGAGAGAGAGATGAAACCTATATGGATCGGTGGAGGCAGCTAAAAATAAATGTTCACCTCCTTTTCGCTCATCTCGTAAATGTGGTCCCTCGCATCCGTCAAAGCAACCTGTCGTAATACAAAACCGCCAATTCAAGAGATTTGAGAGTGCATTTGGATGCACAACCAAAGTGGCTTGAAATTTATTTGTCTAGTGAATTGGAAACTACGGTTTGGCAACCAGTGTTTCAAATAGTGCTCGTAGCATATTTTAACCATAACGCTACATAGCGTACTAAATAGTATAAATCCCCTGTAGCATAGCGTACACTACAGCTACGTAGCATGTAGCGTACACTACAATGTATATATATTTTATTTTATTTAAAAAAAAATTAAAAAAAAAATAAAAAAAAATCATATCTAATGTTGAAGAATATGACAATTGTATTGTATTTAAAACTTTTAACCTGTGGGATTTTTATCTCTTTTCATACTTGTGACCTGTGGTTTCAATTAGACATTATTAATTAAAGTGATTTGCTTAGAAAGTTGTTGATATGATAATTATTTGATTTGGTTTATATACGTGAATTGGATTTTGATAAATGATGATTAATAACTTGTTTGAAAATGCTGATACTTGAAAAAATGAATGATCTTTTAGGCTTTTTACATTTTGTCCCCATCCCCGCATTTATCATATTTTTCTATTTTTAAATTTAAAAAATAGAAGTATCGTTTAGCTTACGCTACACGCTATAGAGGGTCAAGCACTACGCAACATGCTACCACTATTTAAAACACTAGAAAACTCACCAACTCAACTCGGTGACATTTTGAGCTGAGTTGCTGGGGAACTCGGTGCTAGGCTTGACTCAGCCTGGACTCAGAGAGACTTGTGGGCTCGATGGCTTGGTCAACTTGACATGACTCAGCATGACCCGAACCGAGCTACACATCTCTTTAGGTGAGATTTTATTAAAAATGAAGGTAGGAGCAGGGATCTGAACTTCCAAACTCAAACATGGGAAGCAATGCATGTTGGTTTGAGTTACAATGCATATTACTTACCTAAATTTAGTTACATTTCTAATCTTTTTAACCTTGCATAACTAAATATCGAGTATTGATATTTAGGATATGGCCTCCAAACTGCAAAAAATACTTTCAAGTTGGACCTCAAACTGCAATCTGATGGCTAATTCCTCGTGAGTATTGATCGCCTACAGCCAGCTGTATGCTAGCTTAGCATGCAACCACATTATTCCTGCCAATGTGCTAGTTGTCTAGGGCATCGCTCCATGGAAACGGAAAGTGTCCACATGAAGATGCTGTGGTGTGCAAGTCAAGCTGATTCACGCATCAGGCAGGCCACACTGTTGAAATCAATGGATGGCCAATCACAGCATACAGGTGTCGCCCACCTAATGAGAGGATCAGCCAGATTCTAGAGATGGGCAATCTTCATGGTTGGACCCACCATTTACATGTCCTACACAAGTGACCTTTTGATGGGACCAGCTGTAGGTGATCAGTTCTCAATCCTCACTACGGATATACTCGGACACGTCCAAACGCTGCATTCTATGGCTGCACAGAATATGGAATCTACATTAAGTGGCCTTCTCTTTCTGCTTTTTAGGCCCCAAAACATGACTGATATAAGAAACCGTGAGTCCTGAATATGATTCTGCATTGGTGCAGCATATCCATCATGGGAAAACATGAATACCCAAAGACACCACCATTGATGACAAAAAAACCAACTGAGAGTACGACATACCTGCCCGTATTTTGTAATGAAGTTGCTCGCAAGGTTCAAGGACGTGATTGCCAATTCATCATTAGCCTTTAGAGCTCGCGCCAGAGCAAATGCTCCATTATCCTGTTTATAGATGCGAGTGACTGAGCATTAGTGCAAGAAAGCTAGTGTAAGGGCAGCACTGTCAACCATAATGACAAATCTCGTTGTCAGCAATTTCTTGGGAGATATTAAAATTTTGAGGTTTTTCTCAGGATATCATTAGGAAAAACTCGCCAAAAATAAGATATTTATTGAAATTAAAATAAAATTAATATATATAACAAATTCTTTAAGGCTTTCACTATTTTCGAGTTAATATAGTGATAAAAAGGCGATATTTTAAAATCTGCTGATATTTTGAAAATATATTGATAATATCATGACAGTATCATTTGGTGTATTTTTCGCAAGATCTTCAAAATCTCAGCAATATTTGTCACACTGGTATCAACTATGGTTTAAAAACCGGTTTTGGCAGATCATATTGCACCATGCACCCGGCAGTTTCGGGCTGAGACAGCCACATCGTTCATGGACAATACCGGTACATACCGGGCAATATGTACCGGTTTCAGACAATACTTTAGAACTTGTGTCAACCATCCAGCCCGAGGTCAGCCCAACCTAGCCCATTTATTTTTCAGGCCCATATTCAGCCATGGCAGACATAAGTAGGCCTAGATCAGTCTCTACTTGGGCCTTAATAAAAAAATGTCCTCAGGCCCAAGGCCCCAAGTCCAGCCCATTTATTTGACAGGCATATATAATTGTCGGCCTGAAAATGGAGTAATGGGCCTAAAACTGGTGGGCCCAATGGGCTAACACAGCCCATATGTGCATCCACAAATTTCAAAGAACCATGTACGTACTCTTATCTCATTAAATGCCAGATCGAGTGAGGTCAAAGCTTCATTAACTATCTTCAAGCTGGCGGCTAAAGTGATGATTCCCTGCAAATAAAATAGATCAAACCATTCAGACTGAATGCCCGTAGAGCCAGATAATGACATCATCTTACTCATACAATGTAACGATAACGAGGTTTAGTCATCCCACACGTGTATAATGACCCCCCTTGCACGCAACTACATGTGCCAATGTGGCAGACTAGTAGGAGATCAAAACCATCCATCAAGCAAGACCTGCTGTGTAGATGCCCTGGCCCAAAATTCAGGCAGACCCATTAATAAGGTGGGTCACAACGTTTAGAAACAAATGGATGGCTTCTATTTGTTTCGTACAATGTAGCCTACCTGATGCGCATACTGGCTTGATTTTTGGGCAGGGCATCCAAACTACAGGTACCACTTGACAGACGGCTTAGATGCAGTACCCATCCGCCACGTTGGCACATGTGGTGGGGCACCAAGGGACTGCCTTGTAGACACGTGGAGTATGCAAACCTTTGAAAAAGGATTCTATGGGCCTCACTTCATCTCCAAGTCCATTCGCCCGTAGATCCAAAGTTGATATGGTTGTGTTATACTTCAAAGCATCTGCAATGTACTCTGTACCCTTCGCTCCGAGCTGCAAAAAAAAAAAAAGCTTCTGTTGTTTAAAAAGGAAAAAGGAAAAAAGGAAGAAAGGAAGGGGAAAAAAAAGGACACCCAGATCCATAGCTCAACTGGTAGACTGAGTGGAGATACCTCGTTTCAACACTTGAGGTCTTGGTATCGATCCCTAGTGGGGGTGGCTAACATGGAGCGTGTGTATGGCTAACATGGAGTGTGTGTACTGACATGGGTGTGTACTAACAAGCATGGAAATCAATGGGGCTGGAGCTAAAATGGAATTTGAAGCTGTGTTACCTGACACCAACCAAGCTTGAGTGTTTCGATCTTTCCGTGATACTTAAGAACTTCACATAGAGCCTTTGCACCTTCGGCTCCAATGGGATTGTAGCCCAGTTCCAACTGTTCCGTGAAACTTGCATGAGTACATCAAAAGATTCCAAAAAAGAGAACTTCCATACGCTGGAAGATTGTGATGATTCATAGCATGTACAAAGTCATTGCATGCAGGCTGCAGGCAACGTGTATACCTTAAATTAAACTGTTAAGAGCATGGAAACACTTTAGATGGGCCATAACCCAAAAATCATACCAAATGGACACTCCTAACTGGCTGATTGGTGGGCTGAAATGAAAAGTATTCAATGGTCTGAATTCAACCAGGAAAAAAAAAAGTATGCGAATCAGAGACCAGGAATGTATAACAGATCCAATTCTAGGGTTATGCTCCATCAATGGTGGGTCCCACTATTATGACAGTTTGGATTTACGTACAAGTATGTCATGTGTACAGTGGCCGAACACATGCATATGGCTATCATACCCTGCCAGTTTATCAAATAACTCATCCAAACATGGAAATGGTAGATGACTCACAGTGGTAATGACATTGTTATCTTTCAAAGCTTGGGCAATATTGGCAACACCCTTTTCATGGATATTATTACCGCCCTGGAAGAATCCCGTCAACCAATATCTTGAGAAATGGTCAAAGACCTTCCATGAAAAATAAGTAAATAGAAGAGGATAATAACGTAAATCATGTCCTCACCAAATCTACAGTTGTTATTGTCCGGTTCTGCTTCAAAGCATCCGCAATTCTTTCAGCTCCCTGCACAACTCTAGGTGTCACATGTTGCAAAACAACGAACACAAATTCAAAGAAGCCACATCATTCAGGAAAAAAAAAAAAAAACAAAGAAAAAAAAGAAATAGTAATCAATCAAGGACTCAAGAGTCCAGTCCAGCTCATCAATAAACATCCAGTTTATTTAGAAATATCGTGCAATATGACAAATATCGCCAAAATTTTGTAGTATCGCGATAATATCAAGAAAGTTTCAATGTCTCAGCAGTTTTAAATTTCTCAAAATTATAGTGGAAATATTGTTTAGAAATTAAAGTAATTCAGTTTACACTTCTATATTCAATTATTAAAATTACTTAGTAATCTATTGTATGTATTTTTTTTAATAAAAAAATTTCCGGCAAGATTTTCCCAACAATATCACAAGGAAAATGTCAGAATCTGAAATTCTCTTGAGAAATTCCCAAGCCAAGAAATTGCTGAGAACAAGACTTGTCACTATGATTAAAAGCCTGCCAATAGCAGCACAAAATGTGGAGATGAGGGCAGTGTGACAAATATCACCGAGATTTTGAAAATTTATCCCGAAAAATTCACCAAATGATGTCATTGTGATATTTTTAAAAGGATAATAGATTTGTTTTATTGAAAAGCTGCTAAGAAAATTCAAAGCAGCAAAAAACACAGCCCAAGCATGGGAGCAACTACAAAAATATTTACATTTTTAATCCCAATTGCCCATTCTAAAACGTCTCTTGGACTTCCATGGTACTTCATCCCACGAGCCTTGTTTGTTCAAAAAACATCGTCTATTTAGCTCCTCCCAAATATTCCATAAAACTGTTAGCAATACTAGATGCCAAATGTCTAACTTTTCCTTAGGAAGAATGATGCCATGCCATGCCATGCCCAACATAGATTTTCTACTGACTTCGGCATTACCAAATCCACTTCAAAAGATGCAAGAACTGTACACCACACTTGCCGAGTAAAGAAACAATGGATGAAGAGATGGTCGATTAATTCTGCATTGTTCATACACGTAAGGCAAGGGTTAGGAGGGATCATCACCCTTTTCTGAAGATCGTCTCTAGTCAAAATCCCCTTTCTTTCAACCAACCAAGCAAATAATGCCACCTTAGGAGGGACACCATAGAACTAGAAGCCGTGAAAGAAAATATTTCTTCTCAAATTTGGAGTCTGAATCATCTTGCAGAAAGATCGCACTTAGAACTTCCAAGATGGAGAAGCATTCCATACTGAGTCATCTAAAACCGGCGATGGATGGATGTTGTGAAGCCGCTCCAACAAAATGGCAAAATTTGCTGCCTCCTGACAGGGGCGGCTCTAAGGGGTAGGCAGGTGAGGCAACCGCCTAAGGCCCCCTAGTTATGAAGGCCCTGTATTATAGGAACAGGCTTTTAATACTCTGACAGCGTTTGATAATCTATACACGTGCACTGAAAAATTGCAACCTTTGAATATTTTTAAATTAAATTAAACAGATATAAAAGTGGGTCCCAGTTTAGATGGTTCATGAAAAACAAAAACAAAAACACACAATAGCTGGATCTCCTAACTGGTTGATTCTTGTACACTAAACAAATTATTTGAATTCAACATACAAATTCCCACTAATTGGAAGATAGAATAGTTAAATCAATGGATTTTTTGTAATTTAGCCTCTCTAGAATGGATCACCTAATTTGGACGGTTTGGATGGAGTCAAAATATGCTATATTAACAATCTAGGAGTGCCTATTTATTAACTATAACACTACTAGGGTACTATACAATTCTAAATTCATTATTCTCACAATAGACGCAGATTGCGGATTGCGTGCAGACCACTTTAGGGATTCCTGCAGCCCTAAGCTCTGAAGGGTCCACATTATTATATGTGTTATATCTATTCCGTTGATCCGTTTTTTCATCCCATTTTAGAATATTAGAAAAAACAAGAAACAGAACCAAAGCTCAAGTGGACCACAACACAGAAAAAAAAGTGGATATTGAATGCTCACCATTAAAAACTTTTTGGCAGCCGGCAGAAATTTTGGATAAGCTGATATTTTTGTTTTCCTTTCATCCATCTAGGATTCACCTTATGAACGGTTTAGCAATTTTATCTATCGAAACTGATTTATTGGGTAAACTTGAAAACAAAAGTTTAATTAGTAATTTTACATCTAAAAAGACAAGAAGCAAATTTATGATTTAATTTTGAATTTATTATTTTTTAAATTAAAAAGCCTCATTTTTATGACTTGCCTAAGGCCCCCAAAAATGTTGAGCCGCCCCTGCCTCCTGATCAGATAAAGCCCTATGGCAGGGAGGGCACCAAACACCTCTTCCACCAACAATGGAGAAGCAACTAGCCACTGACATGTTCTTCATAAGAGCCAATCTTGCCAAGGAAATTCTACTTCCAAAGGCCTATCCCTACACCAACAATCCTCACAAAAACATGTGTGATCCATCGCTAGGAGAAGGATATTCCAGCCTTGAACATTGAAGCCATTGCATTAATGGCCTTCCATATCCCAAATGCCCAATAATACGAAGATTACTTTACCTACCATCCCCCCACTCAGACACCATATTTTTTATGCAATAACCTTTCCCCATAGCATGCTTTCTTCATATCCAAATCTCCATTGCCAGTAGTGCCATATTCAAGGATTCCAACACTCTAATACCTGCACCACCATCGGAAAAAGATTTGCACACGTCTTCTCATTTAAGAAAATGGAATTTATGCTTTTCCTCGGCTCCTCTCCATAAAAAATCACGCCTCAACTTTTCCAATTTGCCCATCACTGATTTCAGACAGTTAAACAATGACATAAAGCATAGGGGAAGGTTAGATAAAGCCGCTTTGATAAGAGTGATAAATTTTCCTATTGGTAGATGTTGACTCTTCCACCTCTACAATTTCCTCTCAAACCTTTCCACCACCTTCCTCTACAAATGCTTTGTCGGTTTACCTAAGCATCGCAAGAGGCCAAGATAAGTAGACAGGAAGGATCACACACCACACTCGAATACATTGGCAAAAGTAGAAACTTTCTCCTTAGATAACCCGATGCCTAGTATTTCACTCTACATTGACCATAAGACCTGACACCTCTTCATAACATCCCAAGATTTTCATCAAGTTGTCCACCATTGCTGGATCCGCATCACAAAATAGAATTGTATCGTCGACAAATTGCAAGTGAGATATTCAGTCCCCACTTGTGATCCTTTGAAGTCAAAATTCAGACCAGTCTCTTGTCCACTTACTAACATTCTCCTTAGTGCTTTTGCTACCGCTGCGAACAAAAATGGAGAGAGTTGATCCCCCTGCCTTAAGCTCCTTGAGGCTTTAAAGGAACCTTTTTGGTGACCCGTTCACCAAAACTGAGAAATGTGCCAAAAAAAAAACACACTCGATTATCCACTAGATCCATTTGCTCCCATAGGCAATCCTCTTCAACATGTACTCGAGAAACTCCCAATCAACATGGTCATATGCCTTCTCAATGTCTAGTTTATAAACCACTCCTTTCTTGCCTCCTTTAGTCCAGAATCTATACATTCATGGGCCAACAGAGCACTATCTAAAATCTGCCTATTTGCCACAAAAGCTCCCTGGTTATCCGATATAACATTCGCTAGCACCATCCTGAGTTTGGGCACAAGAATTTTTGCCATGATCTTGTAGGGGTTACCAATTAAGTTGATGGGGCAGAAGTCTTTTAAGTGACTTCGCACCACCTTTCTTGGGAATAATGGTGATGAACGATCCCCCCATCCTTGCAGAAAGCCAGCCCCTCGCACCCCCCCCCCCCCCCAAGAATTATTGGGGTGAATATGGGGCAGAACGAGATAGCCTCCTTCACATAATTTTTCAATTGCTCAACAGCCAGTTTCCCGACATCTTTTGTGGGCCTCCCTCTGTGCATTGGTAAACCCCCAAAAGCTCTCTAAGATAAGGTAATTGATAGGTTTGATAACTACCTCGCCACTTGGAAATGCAGATACTTATCCCTTGGGGGTCGGGTCACTTTAATCAAATCAGCCTTATCAAACCTCCCTCTGTATTTTATGTCCATGTTCAGATGCCCAACAACGGTATTGGCTACCTTGGAGAAATCTAGACGCGATTTCCTGAGGCATGGTAGAGAGGATAATAAAAAATTACATCTTGTTAATTGGAAGGAGGTCTGCAATCACACCCGGGCAGGTGGAGTGGGGATAAAAGACCTAAAGACTGAATAGGGCCCTCCTTGGGAAGTGGGTATGGAGACTTGGATCAGACAAGGTACACCTTTGGAACAAACTCATAAAATGCAAGTATGGAGAATCTTCGGGTGGCTGGTGGACCAAAGACTCCTCTCTCTATAGGACCTCGGCCTTATGGAGGGGCATCCTAGGCCCTAGCTATGAAAAAAGAAGTCTTCAAAAATATTGATTTCCAGATTGGTAAGGGAGACAAAGTCCGATATTCTGGGAAGAGAGATGGACGGTGAAGCTTCTCTCAAAGTGGAATTTCCAAACATCTTCCGCATCGTTCAAAATCAAGCCATTACAGTTTCTAATTGTATCTCTCTATTTGGCGGGAACATCGTCTGGAACTTGGAATGCAGAAGAAATCTCTATGAGAGGGAGATTGCAGAGTTCGCGTCCCTCCTGGACAGAATTTCAAGCTTCAAGCCAAACCCTTCTTCGGAAGACAATATAGCTTGGACAGTCGACAAATCTTGTCTGTTTTCTGTCATGTCTTTCTACAGATCCCTCGCCTCGGTCCCCACTCACAAAGATCAAATCTTGACAGCCCATATCTGACAATACGCGGCCCCTCCTAAGATTATTGTCTTTGGGTGGCTGGTGGGAAAGAGGAAAGTGCTCACAGTTGATAATCTGAGAAGAAAGGGGATGATTCTCCCCAACATCTACCTTTGTTGTATGGCTGCCAAAGAAACGGCAGATCACTTATTTATACATTGCCCGTATATCTATTAGATATGGTCCCTCTTCCTAAACCCCTTCGGCATCTCATAGTGTGTTCCAGATACTTCAGCTCATCTTTTGAAGGCATGGCATGAGGTAAATCTTGGCAAATACCGGACTCCAATCTGGAGGATAGCCCTCGCTATTTGGTGGTCCATTTAAGAAGAAAGGAACAATAGATGTTTTAGAGAAGATTCCAACTCAACTGATTTTGTTGGAAGCAGAGCTAAAAAATCTATATCCGAATGGGTCTCCTACGTCGATTCCCTGAGGGGAAGCAACCTCCTTTTTTTGGGTTCCTAGTTCGCGGTCTGCTGTTTGGGCTGGCCCTGAGTTTAGTTTTAGGGTTGTTTTTTGTTTTTATTTTGAGTGCAGCTGTATCGCTATCTCAGCGGTACAGCTCCCTCTCTTTTTTGTTTCTCTTTCTTCTTCAATGAATCTTCTGTTATCTTTCAAAAAAAAAAAACTAGTTACTTGAAAACTTGATAGAAAACCAATGAAAAACCATCCGGGCACGAGACCTTGTCTCTACCCAAAGTCTATAGCATTTTTATTACCTCTTTCAACAACGGCTTCTCAAGAGAATCCCTATCCAAACGCAATAGACAATCGAACAGCAAGTTGTCCAACGTAGGTCTTTTCCAATCATCACAAGACAAGGTTCGAGAAAAATTGCACGATAGTCAAACATATTTGGCTTTTGTCTTCAATTCTTTGGCCATCCACCACAATACTACTAATTCGGTCATTCCTTGCCTAACAATGGCAATGTTGTGGAAAAAGTGAGTTTCTTGTCACCTTCTTTTAGCCACAATGCCCTCGTTCTCTGTTGCCATTTAATCTCTTCTTCGCTTAGGGACTCAGAATAATCTTCCACCAAGGATATGCATTTATGACGTTCTTCTTCAGATAACTCGCCCACCTCTTCCTTTGTGTTGAGTTCATGCATTCCCCTACCTTCCTCTCAATGTCATCATTAATATTCCTTAAAAGCTCCGTTCTCCATCTGTTCAGTTTGCCCTTAAGAAGCTTTAACTTTCGAGACAATCTAAAGCCACCGATACCATCAATCTCAAAAGATTGCCACCAACCTTTAACTAGATCTGCAAGACCTTCCACTTCCAACCACATTAAATTCAAACCAAAATGGCTTAGGCCCCCAATTGTCTTCTTCGACCTCCAGCAATATAGGACGATGATCAGATATAGATCTGGGAGACGCCAGTACAGTAAGCAAATGAAATTTATCAAGCCATTCAGCAGACAACATGAATCTGATGGTTTGGTTACCATGCGTACATGCAGGACCATGGTTTGGTCACTTTAGTGATCCAAATAATGGATCTGATGGAATCCGCTGTAGATAGGGGATGCACTGAAGTGCCGAAAATTGCCTAGATTGGAAGATCCTATATTCCTAACCATTCAATGATCGGACTATTTTCCATTGACTGTTTGCTTATTTTCCATTGAATGTTTACTGTTGTGGAATTTTCTCCGTAACTGCATATTTGTATGGCATTGTCAAAGGCCAGGATCTTACAATCTAGAAGATTTTCAAGGCATCCCCTATCCAAAGCATAGTTTAAAAACACGAAAAAATTACTCGACTCAGTTTCACCCGGTTTGGGTCAACTCGACTGGATAGTCAATAACTACCCACTAGAAATAGTGGGAATGGTAGCAAACATTTAAATTAGTTGTATTTGGTACATGTATTATAAATAAGAAAGCAAGCAATAAGTTGTTCTATAGCTTGATGGTCTGGTACTTTGCACCTCTAAAATAGGTCTTGGGTTCGAATCCTCCCCCTTTGTCGTTTTTTTAACCTTTTTATTAAAAAGAGGCCTGACGAGGCAAGTGACTCAGCCTGTTTCCAATGACTCAGCTTTAAACATTGCAGAGTCAAATTGACTCGGCCAAGTTTTGAGTCAAATAAGTGAGTTCTAGAACTATGATCCAGAGTTAGGCACACCATATCAACACTTTGGATCAACCAGCAATGATCCCACATGTGCAGAATCTTGTGTGTCAGCAAACTGTCCTTTTGCTGATGTCCGGGACCTTATAATTCCACACATCAATCGGGTAAAAACATGATAACACAATTCTCACTGATTGGTACACGTTCACGCATGACAAGTCCATATGTCCTTCCATACAATTATGTATAAGTATGAAGTATATGATCCTCAACCCAGGATATGCATGGTATACTAAGGTTTTCAGTTTGTAAAAATGGAACCTGTGGTTTTAGTGGACGCAGAAACATTGGCCTGAGACCCGGTGTGGATGGGTCATGACCAAAAATATCCGAGACTGGAAGATCTGTCACCAACCATAGGCTTTTTTCAGTTGTAGACCATTTCCATACCTCTCTTAAGCACCCATTTGCTGGCCACAAATTGAAAGGTTAGGATTGTCTCATGGAGGAGACTCTTTGGCCATGGTCTATCCACCCAAGAGACTAGTCCAGCTGAGTCATTGGCCCACTAAAATGAAAACCTGTGCATAAAGAGCACACCATCAGGATGAGGATTATAAAATTCCTGACCACGATATACTAGGAATTAGTAAGACACAAGCTTCGGAAACAATTTAAAGAAGAAAAAACAAATAAAGAAGATGACAGATAATAGAATACCCAAGAAAAGTTACACCATGTGAACTGTCCTACAAGAGTGAAAACTTCCAGAACGAATATTACGAGGGATTACATAATGCTTGGGCAGGTAGTGTACAGTACCATTCGGGTCTTCAGTTTGTACACGTGGTCCCATTGTTCAGTGATCTAAACCATTATGGGCCCTGCTGTGAGTGGGACAAGCACTAAAAATCTTCTAATAGAAAGATCCTAAACCTATCAATAGGTGGCAACAGAGAAACGGGTAAGAAAGAAAAGACCAAATTTCTATGGTTAGGATCTTCAAAGGTAGAGGATTTTTGGTGCACAGGCCATCCACGGCGAGTCCCATCATATCAACCTTTTGGATCACTGAACCATGCATACCACCTTGCACAATCTGAAAGCCAGAACATGCTGTACAATCCTGCGGCTGATTACTGCATGATACCTCGAAGATTAATACCTCGTCACTTATGTCGTTCATGTAAAGATTCAGCCATAGTAAGCTTTTACTTTTCTTGATAAACTCAGCAACATGAAAGGCGCCTTTTGAACCAATCTCGTTGTTGCCAATGTCTACAAGTGTGATTTTCCCTGCAAAGCAACTACTTATGTCAGATCAACAATCAAGTAAGAAAGTACAGAAATCGCAGCATAGGAAATTTTATTAGAAGTACACTCAAGCAAGGGGAAAGAATTATAATAGTAAAATACGAACCCTTGTGTGCAGATAAACCTGACATCAAAGCCCGCACACCTTCATTGCCAATACTATTTCCATGCAAATGAAGCTCCTGCACATGAAATTTACCACGGAATTTCTTACGCCCTGAAGGAAGTCTTCTTATGCATGTTTTTATAAGAAAATGCACAATGCTGTCAATAGGCCAGGACAGCAGGCCCACCCAATGCATTCAGAATCCAAGCCCAAACCAACCCCTAGTAACAGCCCTAACATGCAAGTGCATGCTGTTTACTTGGAAAACGCAACTACACATATGATAAAAAGCCCGTCTTTCATTAACAAATAAGGAAATTCCAATACTGTACCCTGTGAGTAGTGTCTCAATTTGGCATGCAAGGGCAGTACAGTATGCACTACCTGGTTAACTGCACAGTAATTATTCTTTATTCTTCTCTCTTTTTCATTTTGCTTTTTTTTTCTTTCTTTCTTTTTTTTGATAGTTAAGACGGGCCTGAACCCCAAGACCTCAATGTTGAAGCACACCCTGTCTACCATTGAGCTACAGGCTCGAACCCACAGTAATTGTTCTTTATCGCCTATTTATCAATTCTGATCCACTGTAACTCACTACTCAAAACCCAGCAGTACATTAGTGACCGTCTACAATCTTCTCTTTGAAGTGCCACGTGTTTGAGGAAATGTTGTAAATTGTAACCAATTACTATTGGTGCTGATTCATACAAGTTTGGACCTAGGGAGTTTTTG
Organism: Magnolia changhungtana; assembly: GCA_030180095.1. NCBI lineage: Eukaryota > Viridiplantae > Streptophyta > Magnoliopsida > Magnoliales > Magnoliaceae > Magnolia > Magnolia changhungtana. The sequence continues at coordinate 1,315,495 of JASAUF010000213.1, forward strand.
AAAGCCAAACTTTCTCAGTCGGGTGTCATTTTGCCCTAAACAAGGGCCACTGTGGGTTTGCCTCAGGGGGGGGGGGGGGGGGGGGGAGTCATAATATTGAGCAGAAAAAATTGAGTTCACCCACAAAACTCCTGTTATCCACCATTTTTAAAGATATCTTTTGGAGTTTTTCCTTCCCCCCTTTTGACTGCGCTATGTACTATTGATGCATCAAGAAAGAAGAAAAAAGTTTCTCTCAATCTAGCTTCATATAATATCATCTTTCTACCATTTCAAATGTATGTACAATATCATCTTTTCATAAGATCTGAATGTAGCAGCCTTGTGCACCTCCATGTCTCAAGTAACTTGACATTTTCTTCCCTTCTCTTTATATATAACTAAATCTTAAGTATCAGAAATAACTGATCATTGTTGACTTCCAAGTTCCGTCACTATTCTATGCCTAAACAACTGTTAGCAGCAGTTAAAACTTTAAAATATGTGAATAAATGACAATACCATTCGTTGGAAGTGCAGATATCATTCATCAAGGCATCCCTTATAGCTCTCTGTTATTGGAGGTTTTTAGTCCCACATTCCATTCACAAATCATTGTATCACTAGGAACACATGGGCAAATAGGCTGGCAGTTCATCGGAGTTACCCACACATCTCACGGACAGGGAGAACTAACCTATGAGAGGACACACCCAGATCCATAACTTAACTGGCAGACTGAGTGGAGATACCTCATTTCAACACTTGAGGTCTTGGTATCGATCCTTAGCGAGGGTGGCTAACATGGAGTGTGTACTGAAATGGGTGTGTACTAACAAGCTAACCCTTAAAAAAAAAAAAAAAATTTAAAATTAAATTAAATTAAAATTAAAATTAAAAAAATAATAATAATAAAACAACGTATGAGAGGACATCCTTGTATCTTGGGGCTTCCCATCTCTCAATGTTCAATCAGCATTCACCACTATCCTTGAAGATATTTAGTTTATTTTCCAAAACCATGTACGACAAGCTCTTACTAGGATGAGTAAATACAATGCTCAGGCTGCGAGTGTGTACAGTATGTTTGGGTTTTCAGTTTGTTCAAGTGGGGTCCATTGTTCAGTGATTCACACCTTCCATATTATGAGCCCTACTGCAGATTGCCCCATGCGGCAAAAACGCCCCAAATAAAAGCCCCATATTCAATGGTGGGAATTTTCCAATTTGGGATATATTTGGTACACAGACCAATCTCTGTGAGGCCCACATATCAATGGTTTGGTTGAGGATCACTCAACCATGTGATCCACTTGTATAAACTGAAAACCTGAGCGCAGTGTCCAAACTCTTGGCCTGAGCATTGTATAATACCACTATATAGATGGCCATCATATAGACCTTACCAAACAGTTGTAGTGATTCTTACATACAGATTACACAATCAAGAGTCTTGAAATTCGAGTTAGACAAAGTGTACCCTCAAAGACTTGTTCCCTTCAATCCCTTTAGCTAGAGCTGCAGCCCCGAGAGCGCCACCATAATTTCCACTATAACAGAATAAATGCATTATGAAATCTTCAAAAACAAGCAGAGAAATACATCAGAAAGTTTTCAATAGACATAATATGTTCATCCATACAATATATGAATGGAAATTGCATTAAGCTAGCAGGAAAGAGGTGTGGGAGAATTATCACTCACTTAAGATGTATTGATCGTATAGTATTGTTCTCGAGAAATGCCCCAGCTAAACTTGTAAATCCCTACTTCCAATTCCAAAAAATAAAAAAATAAAAAAACACAAAGTAAAAGGCGTTCATGTACTTACACTGCTTTTGCTTCAAACAACACACACACACACACACACACACTGCTTTTGCTTCAAACAACACACACACACACACACACACACACACAGAAAACGAGGAGGAAGAAGAAGATACTAAAGAAAAGGGAATAAAGTAGGGCATACAGAATAGTCAATCATATTGTTGTTAAGTTCTATAACCCGCAAGCTTGAGTTTTTTTTCAGCATCTCTGCAATAGCCTTTGCACCCTGCATGGAAAACCGAGTGAGTATACAGATAAAGAACCAGAAAAAAGCCAAGATCCATCCATTTGAAGCCAAAGTTCCAAAGTTAAGTATAGTGATTGTATTCCAATATGGGTTTATTTCTTAAGAAGCAAACCTCATCTCCCAGCCCGGCACTATTCAACTGAAGCTTTTGAATACTGCCATTCCCCATCAAAACATCCGACAGGTACTGTAAACACAGAACAACACTTAGTTTACATGCAACACCAGTTCACAAAAGTAAACACTCTTTTGCAAAGATCAAGAACTCAATTGATAGATCTAAGAACCTAAACATAGATTCAAGAAAATGTAAAAGGTTATCTGACATGCAAATTTAGCAAAAGGAATGATGAAAATGCAAAGATCTGCTGCAAGAAATTGATTTGCTGAATCATTTATAAACTGGAATGTAACTAGATACAAGGAAATGAAACGGATTACCGAGTAAAGAAGTAAAAGAGCTTTACAACTTTACTAATTGGGAAAAGGACCAAACACCTTTCATCTATGCCTAACAACGAAATCAAAAACAAATTCATAGTCTACATGAACCTTTCCACAACATATTCTATTAAAACTAAACTGATGCAGAAAGAAAATAGGGATTGTGCAGAAACAAGGCTCTGAGGATTGTCGGGAGTGACTTGAGGTGTTAAAAAGAGGCCACGTAAACGGATAGAACTTTAAGCTCATGTTTCCAATTCATGCGGTACTTAGTTATTTCTCTAACAAAAGCTAGTATCAGTGAAGTTATCCACACAAAACTACTTTGTTTGATCTTGTCTTTCAGTACGATTATGCATATAACTGTCATTTTCTATTTAAAGTTTAGTAGGCTTACAATTTCGGTCTAATTGCTTATTGTAGCTTCTATTTTCTAATGGATTTCTTTCAGTTAGAATCAATTTCTAATTTTATTTATAGTTAGTTCTGCTGTTTTCAGTTTTACTCAGTAATTGCAACATTTGATTTGTTATAAACAGAATACTTATTTTGCATGTTTGAACATGAAACCCTGGCCACCAGGAAATCTCCTCTGAATCATTTTGTACCAGAGCAAGTTTCTTCCATTGGAATTATGTTATAACGACTCCCATGACAGTGGAAATTGATTGAACTCAGTATTTTAGGGTTTGATGGTGAATGAGTTCCCAACGTCCAGTTCAACTAGTGTTTCAGCTGGGTTATGAAATTCCTGGATTGTTGAAAAATATGTGGCACTGTTGGGGAAATGGTTTTGGAGTTTTGGATCAGAAGAAGGAAGCTTGACGCAGTGTTTGATCTTGTGTAAAAACAGTGTTTACACCGGAGGATGTTTACTAGGGTTTCATCTCAGCATAGGGCGTCTAGTTTGCAGAAAGCACAGTAGCTAAGGTGCCTGTGAATACCATAAACATGGTGCAGTCTACTCTGGTGAGAAGGACAAACTCGTGTGCGCTGGTTATCAAAGATCACAACACACAAGGAATACCTGCCTAGACATTGGTGGTGGCCCATCAAGGACTAGTTCGATTTATTATGCTGCTTGTGGAGAAAAAGAGAGACCTACTCATGACATGATTCTTAGTTTTCCTAACTCTAACAATAATGTTATTGTTAGGGCCAAGGTATTCAATAGCGGTAATGGTAGCCATAACAGCCAACATTATGGCCATTACAATACGAGGTTGTAATGGCCTATAATGGGTTGAATTTTTTTTAAGAAAATGTAAAAAAAAATATTAAATGTTTTAGAAAAAATGGAAGGATCCCAAATATTTATTGTTTTCTGATTATGGACATGTATATGATGGTGTAACTATCTCAGGCTGCCTAAGTTCTATTTACTTGATTGACTCTAAAACTCCTATATTTAATATTCTAAATAACGGGAATTCATCCCACTTATGCATATCCCTAATCATTATATACTATTTCCCACAAGAATTTTGAGGAGAAAATTAAAAATAAAATTCGGATGAATAGCACCGGCCTGATTTGGGTACAATTGAACAGCATGAAATTGGACCGAAATTCATGTGATCCATGGGATTCATTCCTCTTATGCATATCCCTAATCATTATACACCATTTCCCTCAATTAATTTGAGGAGAATTTTAAAAAATAATAATAATAATTAAAAAAATCGGATGAATAGTATTGACCTGATTTGGGTACATTTGAACAGTTAGAAATTCATGCAATCCGTGGAATTCATCCCACTAATGCATATCCTTAATCATTTATACTATGTTGCTAAAGAAATCTGAGGAAATTTTCCTTAAAAAAACAAATTTGTATGTTATTATTCATCCCAAAATGGCCGGTTACAGGTATAAAGGTCATTACAGGCCCATAAAGGCCTGTTACTTGGGGCCATTATTGTTGTTGTGGCCGTTATGGCCCTGTATTGTGTAATAGTGCCACCACTACCGTCATGTAACCATTTTTGAATACCATGGTTAGGCATATCAATGTGTCGTGTTCAGGTCGGGTCATAGAATAATTGTACCTGGCCTAATTGGGCTTGGCTTGCTGGGTCCAGGCCTCATTCTTTAGGAACCAGACCCTAATCTGATCAGGTCTGGGTATCGAGTACCCATCTGTCATTGGAAGTTCATTTTTTTTTTTTTTTAAAGATAACGCAATTTCATTAAAGGAAAAAAAAGGAATAACAGAGAAGAAAAAAACAAGCCTGCCGAGGGAGCAGACAGCAGAAAAACAAAAACAAAAAAAAAAAAAAAGGAAAGGAAAAAACAAGGGGAGAGAGGGAAAAGGCTACAATCCCAAGAACATCATGTTGCAATCTCTAAGCTGGGTCCAAAATGGTAGAACCCAAAATGGTAGAACCCAGTGGATGGATACCCAAAATGGTCTGGGTATCGAGTACCCATCTGTCATTGGAAGTTCATTTTGAGTTGCGTCTAGGTCAATTAAGGGCATTTACATGGTTAGGAGTTAGGACCACCCAATGGATGGATTAGATTGCACATACATGTCTCTTTTGACACATGCTTGGTGTGCAAATGGGCTCTCTTATATACACGAGAACTACTAAATCTCATTCTATTGCTAAATTAATTAATATATATTTCATGTATGATGTATATAATATTAGAATAAAAGTAGTTAGACCTAACCTAGACACAACCCGAACCTGACTAGACCCAATTTTAAATTTAAACTGGGTCCAAAATGGTAGAACCCAAACCTGAACCCAACCCGATTTCTAAAAGGTTCTAGAAAATTGGACTGGACCCATAAAAATCGGGTCAGGTCCATTGGGTGCCCACTGGTCCAGGTACCCATTAACAACCCTGGTTATTGCTCACGGGAAGGAGATAGTTGAGCTAAAAGAGCAAGTTCCTCTTCTCAAGGGTGATTGATCCTATACATTGATCTACTTTGGAACTATCATTTACCCGTGCACTACCAATTGTGTATTCATGTCATCATCCATCAATATTCAATTGCCAATCAATGATATGGGGCAGAGGGAAAACAAGTATGTCTTCAAAGGGCTAAACAAGTTTGGTGACAAATCTATGTAACCATACTAAATTCCTGACTTCGAGAGACCAAACCACCAAGGTGTTCCAAAATGATAACGGTGGCCGTAACGGTCACCACCGTTACCGTTATGATACGGGCCACAACGGCCCTTGCGGCCCCCATATGTATCAGCCATTACGGCCCGTTTTTATTTTTTTGAAAAAACTTTTACAGGACCATTACGGCCTATTTTTTCTGTAATGGCCGTTTCGACCCCATAATGTGTAACGGTTATGACTGTTACCATTATGTAACCGATTTTGAATACCTTGCACACCACTAAAATATTCCTATACAAAATTGGGTATGGAATCAACTTTCAATGGCTTTTCATGAGTTTTCTAAAGAGGTTACTATAAATGTTCTCGTAATGTTTATTTGTAACAACTGATTATTGTTGTTCTATTTCCTTGTAGAACGCATGTTTCCTCTTGAACTGTTAATGGATATTCACAAAAGCTTTGACGTTCATTTAACCTTTGGCTATGGGAGTTGAACATTATGTCTCTTGTTTCCTTTTCTTTTTTTCCTTTTACACATGTTGAACAAATGGTTTTTCTCAATTTCCACAATGACAGTACACACCCATATGCATGAATAATGACATGCATTGCTACGGAAATCTTCTCTTCAGACCAAGCAATGGTACAAAAAATAGAGCTGAGACAACCTTAGCTCCTTCATCACCAATAGAGTTTCCAGAAAGATTGAGAGTCTTTAATACAATATTTGACTGAAGAACACCATCAAAGGCTTTCAACCCAGCTGCAGTTATTCCATTTGCAGAAAAGTCCACTTCCTCTGCACTCTGAAACAGGATGATAAGAAATACATTTAACATTGACTTTGCATTGGGACTACGAAAAGAAGCATCTGCGACTGAACCCATTTCTTTCCATGTAGATTTTAAGAAAAAAGGGCTACACCTAAAGGAAACCACCATATTGGAATTTGAATATATTTGAAAGAGTTAAAGACGTAAGAGCTGATGTAACCTGATTGTAGCCTAAGCTTTCAGCAAGAAAGAATAGACCCTCATCCCCAAAGTTGCGACCTATTTTCATAGAAACAAGACAGTTTTAAATCATTTCTTTCCAAAAAAAAAAAAAGTATAAGAAAAAAGATTTCTAGCTGCCACATTTAGGTCTTCCAAATAGTTATGTTCGAGGAGATTGTGTTTGTTAATATGAAAATTTTGATTAATGAACCATTTAAACTAGTCTCAAAAATTGAAAATAGGCCATCCAGCAGTCTATAATCTTATAGTAAAAACTACTCATGCAACTCTAACTAGAAGGAAAAAAAAAAAAAACTATAAAAGTTCTCGGCCAGCAAGAATAACAAAAACCATTTACATCGCCAGAATATCTAACCAAGATACCTGATAAGTCAACGCTTTGGAATGACCTAAGTTCTTTGGCAAATTCATTGAGCTTCTGTCTGGACTCCCTTTCAATCTTCAAACTAACACCCGATGGCAGATTTGTTCCTGGAGCAAAGGACCATTTCATTCCTGATGAAGATGACTTATAGTCTCCAGAAGGGCTCCCTGGTTTCGATACAAGTAATTTTTCCACCAACTTCCATAAAACTGTCAGCTGAAAAAACGCATTAGTATACTAGTTGAGAAATATTGTTGACATTTGAAAAACAAGTACTTGATAAATGACTCCCAACACGAATCTATTATTACAGTATGAAAATTTGATTTGTAAATAGAACACAGTCACTGTAAGGCCTAAACAAGTAGTTCAAAATCCCAGAGTTTCCAGACTTGGCAGAATGCTCGAAAAGATACAAATACCTTTAGGTCAAAACTAACAAAATATAGAGACTAAACCTGATAATTAGCTCAGAGTTACAGTAGCAGCAAAATCCTTTTAGAAAGTTACGGAACATATAGGGAAGATGAATATTAACAATCACTTGAAATAATAATGAATAAAACCAATCAGCGTCTCAGCCTTTCTCCAAGCAATTTTGGTATGACTTTTAAGTAAAAGATTGGCAAAAGTTTACAATCTGCCCACCCGACATCAACCTTACTCTTTTATCCAGCCTCTTGGAACAGGCCTTGGCAGAGGTTCACATTGAAACCAAACAAATGCCCGCACATTCACCTAGCAATAGTACTGATCCCTAGCTCAGCTATTATATGCACACCCCCAAGGGAAAGCTAGCAATGTAGGTTATGGAGGGACAGTTGCTAAGCAAACCGCTAAGTATAGAGCACCCACACGCATGAAGGGTCATGGCTTAGTAGTTGGCTGCTCGAAATAGCAGGAATCCACCAAAGCATGATGACCAACACAAATCACATGTCAAAAGTCAACACAAGCTAGCTCCACACTGCACCTTAGCACAAATTTGGTGTGCCACCCAGAAAGGCAAATTTGCAAACAGTTCATGTACAGAGCATGCAGCCAGACAAGGCCGCTGAGCAGCTGAGCATGGAAACACAAGCACCCAAATTGGCTCTGAGGCACATGTACTGCCATATGACCAAAAGTGGGAACATCCACAAGTAGTTCTCTGCAGGGAATAGCAGAGGGCCCATGGATATGTGATGACCATTCCTGTACAGAGCATGCAGCCAGACAAGCCTGCTGAGCATGGAAACACAAGCATCCAAATTGGCTATGAGGCACATGTACATATGACCAAAAGTTGGAAGATATCCACAAGTAGTTCTCTGCAGGGAATAGCAGAGGGCCCACTGATATGTGATTACCAAACAACACTAACATGCCTAGTCCAAGTTGAATTTTCAGCCCAAATAATCCACTGCTCTCTCCTTTTTGTCGGTATGATTGTTTATGGAGATTGTGGAATTCATATAGACAATTCATCCCTTCTGTGACACTAGTTGCTTCTGTGACACTAGTAGGATTATAAAACCGTGGACATTTATAATCTATATTCTGTGTTTGGGCTGTAATTCCTCCCTGTTGTAGCCTTGCTTGGTGGTTTTTTAATAAATTGGTGTTACTTTAAAAAAAAAAAAATAATGATAATGTGCCTCACTAACAATCCTAGGTTGGAGCATGGTATTGCTTGATAGATGCTTTTGGCCACTCAGAACATCACAGATTGATCGACCGAGCAGAGATTTAGGGCCACAAAGATAAAATAGTGGAGAGCAAATTGAAGATAAAGACTAGAGACGAGTATAATAAGGAGGACATTGACTAGGGTTGAGGGCCTAAAAAGAGAATAAGAGAAAGACCTAAAAGGACTTGGGCTATGGTGGTGATAATGTATAAGAAGTCTTGTTCAAATTACCAGGTTTAGGGCCCTAGACAGGATTGACTGGTGAAACAAGATTCATGAAGCTGACACCAAATAGCTGGGACAAGGCTATGTGACAACTATGATGATGTGACGGAGATTTAAAAGGAAACCGATTCTTTGAATGAATGAAAAGAAATTCTTAAAAATAAAAATTGCATGCATTCCAATCCCAACTAACAAAATCCAAAACTTCATAACAATTGTAGGAAATAATTTGCACGTGTACAAAAGCAACTAAACTGAAAATGTTCAAGAACTCGGGTTTTTAAGACAGCTGATGAGTCTTAAAAGTATATGCAAATAAATGGACAGGCTGCACTCGACAAGCAGTATCTATGCCCTATGCCCGTCCGTTCATTAGCTAGGAAGCAATGTTAGCATGCCCCTACCCAAATATCAGTCCACTCATCTGGTGGGCCACTCTTATATGCAAAAAAAAAAAGTGTACTATTAAGGGGGAAATTTGACTGCCTACCAATGAGTTGTTTAACCTGATTTTTGGGCCATTGCATGATCAAAGTGCAACCCACCTGATGAACGGCCTACATCTCATATATGCCTGCCACATTGGCAGGCATGACCTTGGTAACAGGTGTAAGCCTGCAACCAGACACCATTTCGAAAAAATACAAGCACCAGGACTCCAAGCAGTTATGTGATTAATTCAAAGCATATGAAACATACCAAAAGTCACAGCCAAGAACACGCCAGCCGGTGCAGCAACTGAGATGAGCTGCTTCGCGGGGCTGCTGGGCAGCGCTTGGGACTGCCGGTAGGCTCTCCGAGACTGTGAGTCCCGCCTCGAACTCCCATCGCGCCCAGGCACCGCTGCCGCAGCAGCAATGGGAACTAAGCATCTAAGTCCAGAGGACCTTCTTCTCCTCCTCCTGGCTACGGATTCCACATCTGGTGGGTGGAGGAAAATCCTGTGCGCAAGATAGCACGAGCAGGAAGGGAGGAAGGCGCCGTTTCGGAGTCCAAACTGAAAAGGGGAGAAGCGCAGCGCAGAGAGGCATCATGCAATGCTGGGCCCATGAGTGGGGCCCATGATTCAATCATCCAAACGGTTGATGTTGTAGGCCCTACCAAGCTAGATGGGAGAATCCTAACCCTTGTAGCAATCAAATAGATGATAATCAGAAGTCAACGTTCAACCAAAAATGGAAGTCAAATATTCTGCGGTCAGGATCTCCCAGTTTGGGGGACTGTTGGGTGCAGGAAGCATCCAGAGCAGGGCGAATTGTACCAACGGTTTGGATGATCTGGAAGTGGGCCCCACCTCTACGGAAAAAACAATGGGTGGGAAGTGTACCTTGGGATGATGACTGGATAAAGGAAGGACGGGAGCCATGGATGCGTATGTGGTGTTGGTGGAGGTGGATTAGATGCGCATGGGGGGACAGGTTCTTATCCTGCGCACTTTAATGTTTGTTTTGGAGCTGCAGAGAAGAGAGAAGATAAAAGGAGAGTCTGCTCTTTTCCGCCTGCTTTCGAACTGAGTAGAAGAGAAGGGAGAGAGGGATGCGGCAGGGGTTTTAGGGGTGGCAATGGGCCGGGTTTGAGCTGGACCCAAGCCCGAAAATTGATTGGGCTAGGGGAAGACCCGACCCGAAAATTGAACGTTATTATTTCCGAATTCCCACTCGTACGGAAGCGAATTGCGTCCGGCTCCCGCCCGTCTCTAGCTAGGAACGGGCAGATCCGTGTGGGACGCGGATTGCGTCCTACCTCTGCCTCCGGTCTCCAGCTGGGAACGGGCAGGAGCTTTGAGTGGCCACCGTGATTAATGGGTCTTATCCATACCGTCCATTCATTTTTCCCTTATCATTTTATAGTATAAACCAAAAAATTAGGTACATCCAAGGCTCGAGTGGACTACACAATGGGGATTAAACTCTTACTGTTGAAAACTTCTTGGAGGCCTTATAAGTGTTTTCTCTTCATCCAAGTCTATGTAACGTTATGAAGAGGTTCGATGGCAAATAAACATCACATTGGTCTCAGGAAAAGTTTCAACGGTGAGAATCATTATCACAACTGTTACGGTGTGATCCACTTTAGCCTTGGATCTGCCTCATTTTTGGGCTTATTCCCTAAAAAATGGATGGAAGGTGTAAATAAGGCCCATACATCATGGTGGCCACTCAAACGTCCTGCCCGTTCCCATATGGAGCCGGGGGCTTATGTATTACTCTCTAACCGTTTTAGAGTAGAGAAATTTAGGACTGTGGACCCCACCTTTTATCCAGCCGTTTTTGTGAAAGAGTACAAACTTTGTGTTGCCAACTTAGACTTGCTCGTACGGACAGCGAGTTTGAAGACGAAAATACCCCTCCCTTTTCGAAGACGGGCGCTGACGCTCTTCCAGCCAAGAGTTGTACGATTGGCTCAAAAGAGATCAAAGTTACGTGGCCTCACAACTATGTATTTATTATATCCGCAACGTTCATCCATATTTTCAGATCATTTCCGAGCATTATCCGAAAAAAAAAAAAAATCATATCTAAAGATCAACTGTACCACACCACGTAGCAGCGGGGAAACTGATTTTCACCGTTAAAAATTTTGTAGGGTCCAATTGATAGTTAGAACAGTCTTATTTTACGTCTCAAGTTTAATATGAGCTCGAAAAATAGATGAACGGTTTGGATATAACACAGACCTCATGATGGACCTACAAAAGGCGGTGGGGATTACAACAGCAAGAAATAAATAAAGTAAAAAAACTAGTAATGTATAGCTACGAATTATAACCGTAGTGATAACCGTACCTACTGCTTTTCAGTATATCACAAAGGTCTTTCGATATATCGAAAAAGGTCCCGAACAGTCCAGCAAGGTTGCTCAAAAATCCTGCATTTTTCCCTATGGCTACGGATTATAACCGTAACCATAACTATTGTCCATTGCAGTCTACACATTTTTTTTTACATGGAGAACTTTATTCTACCTACATTTTTCTCTAACACATATTTATATAAATATCTATATATAAGCATATAAAAAAAAAAATCTCTTTTTTAATTCATTTCTTTATCTACTTATTCGACAAGCATATCTCATAAATTAGAATGATTTACTTAATGTACCACATATGATTTTGGGGTAGGAGAAGCTAATTTAGCCAACAAACCTAATTATTTTCGAAGATTCCATCAGGTTGATGGTCGAAAATTCATTTCATTCACTTCGTGGTCAATTTTAATCACTTCGCGGTTAAACTGGAAATTGAGCGGGATAAAAATGAAATTGAACAGAGTAAAAATGAAATTAAGCGGAGCAAACCGAAAATTGACCGAGGTAAACATGAAATTGAGCGGGGCCAACGAGAAATTCAGCGGGGCAAACATGAAATTGAGCAGGGCAAACTATAAATTGAGCGGGGCAAACATGAATTTCAGTGGGGCAAATATGAAATTCAGCGGGACAAACATGAAATTCAACGGGGCCAACGAGAAATTAAGCGGGGCAAACATGAAATTGAGCGGGGCAAATTAGAAATTGAGCGGGCCAAACATGAAATTGAGTGGGGCAAACTGAAAATTGAGCGGGGCAAACATGAAATTGAGCGGAACAAACTAGAAATTGATGAAATATAATACACGCATCTTGATGGAATTGGATTGGCTACTCCCCCTGCCAACAGCCCGATGGCTGATGGTCTATGCCATGTGGGCCCCACCATGATATATGTGTTTTATCCATTTCGTTCATACACTTTAGGGCCCGTTTGGCTGGGTGGATTGGAAGGGCTTGAATGGTATTAGGGTGGATGGCATGGATTTCTAGGTAATGATGGTGTTGTCAGTGGATTGTCTTAAGATCCACGGGATTGCTATATCCTTGGATTACTATAGCCCGTCTCTTTGGCACGCCTGGCCAATCTGGGGATTAAACCTTTCCATCCCTCCCAATCCTACGAACCAAACACGTCCCAGGAAAATTTGAATGTATTAGGGTGGATTGGATGGGATTTAAAGGTAATGATGGTGTTGTCAGCGGATTGTCTTAGGATCCATGGGATTGGGATCAGATCACCAACTCTATTTGGCACGCCCGGCCAATCCCAGGATTTAACTTCCAATCCCTTCCAATACCATCCAATCCCTTCCAATCCGACCGGCCAAACGGGCCCTTAGAGATTATTTTAGGGCTTGATCCCAAAAATGAGAGGGATATAAATCTCAGGTGGGCCACACTGATTAGATATCCACTATTAAAATCCTCCTAAGTCCCACTGTACTGTTTATTTGAAATCAACTCTGTTGATTGGGTCATATAGACCCAGATGAAGGGAAAAAACAAAGATTGGCTTGATCCAAAACTTTTATGGCCCTCAAAATTTATTTAATGGTCGATGTTCATTCAACACTACTTCCTATAATGTGGTCCACTTGAGATTGGGATATATGTCATTTTTTGTCTCATACATTAAAATGATCTATAAAAATGGATGGGCAACATGGGTGAAACACATACAGCATGGTGGGTCCCACAGAGCACCGAACACCAGCTATTGGCTGGTGGCTGGTGGTAGGGGGAGTAGCCTATCCGTTCCCCATCGTGATGGCTCATATCTTTTTTAACACCAACACTTGCTAGGTCAATAATCTCAGTGGTGTAGATTTCCTAGGCCGACGCTTCTGCATGTGGATTTCCTACCAAAACCTTCGCATCAAGTTCCAGCACTGGGATGGCAGTGGGGCCCACTGTGATGGTAGCAGGGCCTACCAAAGATGCATGTATTATTGCCAATTCTAGTTTGCCCCGCTTAATTTATAGTCTGCCCTGCTCAATTTCATGTTTACCCCACTGAATTTCTCGTTGGCCCCGCTCAATTTCGAATTTGTCTCGCTCAATTTTCAGTTTGCCCCGCTCAATTTCTAGTTTGCCCCGCTCAATTTTCAGTTTGCCCCACTCAAATTTATGTTTGCCCCGCTCAATTTCATGTTTGCCCCGATCAAAGTTACATGGGCCCCACAGTTATGTATTTATTATATCCACAACGTTCATCCATATTTTGAGATCATTTGCGAGCATTGTAAATATAATAATAATAAAAAATCATATCCAAAGTTCATCTGGACTACACCACAAAAAGCAACGGGAAAATTGATTTTCACCGTTAAAATTTTTGTAGGGCCCACCATAACATATATTTTCCATCCAATCTATTCATAAGGTCACAAAGACCTGAATGAAGAGGAAAAACAAATTTCATCATGATCCAAAACTTATATGACCCCTAAAAGGGTTTCAATAGTAGAGGTTCAATCCTCCACTGCCTTTTATAGTGTGGTCCACTTGATAGCTAGATCTGTCTATTTATTTTTTTTGTCTCAAGCCTTAATACGAGCTCGTCAAATAGATGGACGGTTTGGATATAACACATACCTCAACGAAAAAGAAGAAGAAGAAGAAGCTAGGGAGGAAGGTTGAGTGGGACTGCAGCTACGGATTATAACCGTAGCCTTAACCGTAGCATCGATATATCCAAGATTCGTTGAAAAGGTCCACAACAGTCCAGCGAGTTTGTCTAAAAAAATTTGCAATTTTCGATACACTATATCTACGGATTATAACGTAGCTATAATCGTAGCAGACTGCTTGGGCGGCAGTGCCGAAGCAGTCTTCTTTTTTTTTTTTTTTGCTTTTGTGGATCCCATCATGAGGTTTGTGTTATATCCAAACCGTCCATCTATTTGGCGAGCTCATAGTAAGGCTTGAGACGAAAAATAAGATAGATCTAACTATCAAGTAGCCTACACTGTAAAAGGCAGTGGGGAATTGAACATCTACCATTGAAAACCTTTTAGGGGTTACAGAAGTTTTGGATCATTATTAAATTTGTTTTTCCCCTTCATCTAGGTCTTTGTGACCATATGAATGAACTTAAATGGGGAGGATTTCTCACAAACATCACAGTGGGCCCCCTAAAGGTTTCTAATGGTTGACACTCATTCAACACTGTCTCCTGTAATGTGGTACACTTGAGATTTGGATATACCTCATTTTTGGTCTCGTATCATAAAACGATGTGGAAAAATATATGGACGGCATGGATGAAAAGCATACATCATGGTGGGGCCCACAGACCATCCGCCATTGGCTGGTGGCAGGGGAGTACCCAATCCGTTTTCGTGAAAGGAGGGGTATTTTCGTCCTCAAATTCGCTGTCCGTACGAGCAGGTCTAAGTTCCCAAACAAAGTTTGTTTTGTTTCGTAAAAACAGCTGGATAAAAGGTGGGGTCCACAGTCCCAAATTTCTCTAGGTCTAACATCGAGTATAGAACCTGACAGTACACTGCTGTTTCTAACTCACCATGTACGGACCGGATGGATCTCCAACGGGGACATTCACCCATAGAATTTCTGGATGAACGATGGCCGTTCATCGCTTGGTTGGGCAAGGGGCAAGAAGTTTTCAGGGCAGTCCAAGGTGCCATGTGCACAGCGATTACACGCATGGGCATGTTACAAGTTGAACCGTCCAAACCACGGAACCCACTTATATGGGTCAGGCCTAGCTGAGCATATAAACCTAACTAGCTGATCGAGGGCCCCAGCCTCACCCTTTTTTTTTGAATATTTCATTTTGGGTCATAAGCTACCAATGAAAAGGAATATATAATCCCAACTTGACTGAACCAACCATGTGGGTGGGACGTAGGGCCCACCTTGATGTATGCATTGTTTAACCACACTGTCCATCCGTTTTGCCATCTTACTATAGAGCTAGGTCTCCAAAACGAAGCAGATAAAAGTTTCAAGTGGACCACACCACAGGAAATAGTACTTATTGATCACTAAAGACTTCTGTAGGCTTCAAAAGTTATGGATCAAAAGCTTATATTTGTGTTTTCCATTCTGTGTGGGCATTTAAATAAACACTGGCTTCTGTGGTGTGGTCCACCTGAAATTTGAATTACTTTATTTTTGAGACCATACTGTAAAGTAAGCTGGCACAACGGTGTAAATATACAACGTATACATCAAGGTGGGGCCTGGTTCCTTTGTGACAGCTAAGTAGCGCCTGGGTGGGCTCCATTTTCTTCCCCTGCCAGAGTGCGATGCTCCATACTCATACATACATCTAATGCTTGCATGATCATGCATCTCATATAAACAGTTAATTCTGGACAGCCCCATGAGGAGCCAAACACCTTGATCCAGTCCGTTCAAATATTTCTGATCCATTATTGATGGAGCAAACATGACAACAAGGACAATCTTAGCCGTTAAATTCAGACCTAACCATCCACTTGGAGGCCAATGACTTCAGAAAACATGAAATAGAAGCACCGATTGAGATCTTGGACCACCTTGCCATGGTTGGCTAATGGATGCTTGCGCTGCTATATGGGTTCACCCCTAACCCCACCCCCTTTCACAGGGAGATCCTAGCCATAATCCTTTCAACTTTTCCAGTTGAATGCAGACAAGTTTTTCTCTTCTTCCTCTTCTTTTTTTCTTCTTTTTATGGATCATCCATTACAGGCTGCTGGTCAAATTGTGAGGATCATCTTATCAAATGAAGAATCCTGTGACACAGAATCTATTCACCCAGGACGAGCAAGACGCAAATTTCCTGTTACCCGTGATGTGTGATATCCATCAGTTTCACCAGCTCATGCTAGGACATGAGCCCAAAATGAGGCAGATCTAAAACTCAAGTGAGCCACACAACAGGAAACAGTACTGCCCAACATTGAAACCTTCATGGGCCACCTTGAATCCAAACTGTTCATATGGTATATCCCATCAGGGTAAAAGGAAAGCAGATGCATCAACAGGTACTAGCAGGTTTCCAGTTTTCAAAACTGGCGGCCATGATCATGTATGTAATCATGTTCTTCCCACCAAATCTTCTCGCTGGATCAATCTTAACCTTTAGTGGGCTACAGAGGTGGAAAATAGGATGTCAGTCCCCAATCAACTGAAGAAAGCCGCAAGATCGGTAGCAGGGATCTTCCAAACTGGTGCATGGTGGGACACAACACACCAACAAATCTAAATTGCAGAATAGAAAAACCCGTGGCAGGCCAGCACAATAAATTAAGAAAACGGAATTTGCCTGCTGAAAAGAGGTTTCCCCAATAAACTTCAAGTCTTCAAAATTCTCCGCTGCTTTCAGTGTCCTCTCCATAGATAGAGATGGGGGGTCTTAGGACGGAGAGAGAAAACACAGCTATTGGTTGGGGATGTGGCGAGCCTATATGGGTAAATGGGTGCAGTGCAGACCTATTGGAGGAATTTAAAATATATACATATGTGATGGGTGGGCTTCATAAGATTTCATTCCAAAAGGAGAAAAGACAAGAGGGTGATCAATTATTGGGCCGCATCCACTTCCAGGCCGCCAAGTCACAGAGATCGGATGGGGACTCACCGTCTTTGTCCTTTAAATCCCGGTCAGCATTTTGCTTCACGAGGAATTCAGCAATGGCTTCTCTCTCGCACACAACAGCATAATGCAGCGGAGTTTGGCCATCATTATCCTGGTTTAAGTGGAAAAAATAGCAATAATTAATAATTAATAATTTTTTTAAAAAAATGGAAAGAAATCACTGGTTAAAATCTCAACTGTGTTTTTTCTTTCTTTTGGCAATTTTTCTTCGCAGAAGGGTTTTTTTTTTTTTCAGAATACTGTTAACCACACAAGAACATATTTATTTATGGTGCATAAAAAAGATGATCCATCCAATATACAGTGTTGAGGAGTCATTGGGTGCCATGCATCGTAATGGAATAGTGACATTATGTGTCCAGCCTGTCGAATTGGGCCCACCATTAGGGGATCCAGATCATTGCTCTGATTGGCTGCAATGGATAGGGACACACAAAACTCCTCCAGATTGGTGGCTCCTAAAAATCCAATTATTTGGCCTTTCTTCCAGGCCCCTTTTTTTTTGGTATAATTTACTAATCAAGGGGTTAGAAACGTCCAATCTGGAGGATTTCCATGACATCTCACACAGCAGGGCCGTTCAAATTAGTGATCTGGTCACTGAACCATGGGCCACACATCTTCAGACTGGGTGCATCTGATTACAAGTAACTCTCCAAATCCCGATACATCAGTGCCCTATAATTCCTCTATGATGCATACACCAGATAAGGGTGTACGGTACAACGATCCCCATCAAATGATTAATTGATGGCCAAAAATGGTGGAGCCCACAGCGTACAAGACCAGTTTTCTAATCCACACAGTTCTGAGTATATGGAAGGCTCCAGCCATCTACGGTTGAATCATGATCGGATTCCCACTTTTGACCAATGAACATCAAACACTGGATGATAACACCTATGACCTAACAGCATATACATGTAATTTTTCAAGCGAATGCCTACACGGCAGTCTTGGCATGGCTACAAAGGTAACAGTACTTCATGATAGGATCAGACCAGCTGAGATGGAAAGTCTGGAAAATCAACAGAAATTTTGATCCGTTTCAGAAAAAGGACGTGCAAGAGTTCAAATTTGAAGTTGCATTTTGCATGGAAGTGTGGAATCGCCACTGTGAATTGAGCAGAATGGACAAAGTCCATCAGACCAGCTCCAAATGGTGATGGAACGCAATGAGGCAAAGAGGAGTTAAATTGAGCACAATGGCCATGCCTATCTATACAAATATAGTGATTTCCAAATGCAGCCTTACCTGAGCATTCACATCCGCATTTCTGCTAACGAGCCACTCCACAACATTCTGGTGGCCACGATCTACAGCCCAATGCAATGGAGTCCTTCCCTCACTGTCTGCAGTACAATTACCATAGACAGAAGCACATCAGTTACTGGATGGAACAGATTCCCAAGGGGAACAAAGCCCCTCCAATTGGAGGCATTTTCCTTAAATAAGGATATGCTTTCAAAGAGCACACTTGCCAGTGACATATATCGCCCAGATTTTAAAAATCCCAACATAATATTGTGATAAATACACTAAGCGACTGTGATATTTTCAAAATCTTGGCAGATTTTAACAGATTACATGTGATATTAACTCAAAAAATAGTAAAGACAAAGGAATTTGTATGTGAAAAGCTCAAAGTTTGAGACAAGAAATTTCCAGGTGGCCAAGAAATTGCTGAGAATGATATCTGTCACTAAGATGCTTGCTTGAGACACACCGAACACAATATCATGACATGTGCTGATGTGTCACGATTGTCAAACCGTGCATTTTATTAGGAATGCCCGACAGTCTAACTAGCTAAAAATCAGACCAGTTATCTCGGTACGCAGGCCACGTGTGCATTAATTTTGAACTGTGGTTATCATTTTGTCCATCCATCCATTTCTTCATGCACACACAACAAACCTGAAGAGTTTGGGCATGATTTTTGGCCTCTGGCACACTCGCCAATGGTGCCTACTTGATGAATTATGTGGATCTCATACACGTGTGCCACATCAATTTGGTATATATAGAGTGCTTGTGGTCAGAGTTTGCAAGTAGCATTCTCTCTTTCATAAAGACAGAAAATAGATGATGACATGAAAAGAAAGGAAAGGGTTTGCCACAATTTTCTATTAGTAAAATTTTAGGGCATGTTTTGTAAACACCTAAAAATGAGTTGATTTCATTTTAGTTTAGTAAAACATAATTAGAGTTAAGATGAACTCATTATATATTGGAGATCAAGATTTCTAATACATAATTATTGTTAACTAAAAAGAGATGAACTCTATAGAATGTGAAGAGTAGAAAGGTGAAAGAGGAAAGCTTTGGGGAGGTAAAGAGGAAGGGGGGGGGGGGGTAACCGTTGATTTTTTGCACGGACCAACATAGAATACACAAGGTTTTATGATGAGCACTTGATTGCACTTGATGGAATGAGAAAAGAGAAGGAAGAGACAGGTTTTATGATAGGTAATACCTTCTATTTTCTCATTCCAAAACAACCCAACAGTACGATGGAATGGTTAAAGGCTTGCTTGGTTGCTAAAGGATATACTCAGACACCTGATGTTTGTTATATTGAAACATTCTCTCAACTTGCCAAGTTGAATTCCATCCGTGTTATTCTCTCTATGGTTGTTAGTCATGGCTGGCCCCTCTTCCAACTAGGTGAAATTTTTGCTTTTGTTACTTTGAGGTATTTACGTCTTTTCAACACTTTAATTTATTAATATAGATAGAGAGCGGGGGAGGGGTCCAAAACCTACCCTCTCTCTCTCTCTCTTTCCTCTTTTCTTCTCCAAATCTCTCCTCTTTCTCGTTCAACTCTTCATATTCTACATGGTATCAGAGCATTCTTGATCCTAATTCCTAATTCATCTTCTCTTAATGCCTTCTCTTCCCTCCTCTTTTTTTTTTTTTTTTTTATTGAAGATTCACAAATCTTTTGCTGAAACTACCTTAAGAAACCTAGGTTTCTTCATGTTCTCTCATTTGTCGGCCCGTGTAATGGCTCGTTGATGGGAACATCATGCGCACACACATACTCACACGCACACCACCCCCCTATGCACATACATACGCAAAAGGAGGGCCTCACCATCCATCTAGCTCGATGACGACGTCCAGGGAGAGCTTCCTAGCTAGAAGATGAAGTTTTGGTTCAAAGGGTAGGCCCGATAGTCAAGAAAAGCCCATCATGGGATCTCGTGATCATGGCCCACTCGTCGGATTGATACCATATTTTAGGTTTTGCTTATTGTTATTATTTAGAACATCGTGAACGCTTTGAATTTCTTTGTTTGGTTTTTATTTTAGTTTACTTCATCGCCAAGTAATAGGTTGCGCAGATGGTGCGAGTTTTGGGGTATAGGATTTTCCCTATAAATAGACACCCCTTGTAGTTCTTTTGATTCATTGAAAATTAATAAAAATTCTGCGTTTTCCTACTTTCTGAGTTGTGAAGCCTAATTGGGTGCGAAGCCCTCCCTTCATCGAAGGGTTAACTACCATAGTGCGAAGCCACATCTATCCCGATTCGCCCCCATCCATCGTCATCTCTACTACCCATCTTCTACCATCCCTTCTTCTCATCTCACACCATCATCTACACTTCGAATCAATCATCTATTGTAGCAATTCTCCTCCCCATAGCAGAATTTCAGAATCTGGCCCTATAGGAGGGCTGAAACTTCGGCGGAGCACCACGCACAAACCGTACATCGGATCGAGCTGAGATTTGGAGGTTTTGGAGTCCATCCCTGGCTGACCAGGGCCAAGGTGGCTTTTTTCTGAATAGTGGGTCCCACACACGTGCGGCCGGGATCACATGCACATGCGTCTGGGCCATTGTTGTTGTCCACACATGCGGTACTCCTTTGGTTCGTCTCTCTCATCTCTTTCACTCTGCTTTCACCCAAAATCCCTAAACCTAACCCTAAATTATTTAAATCTCCAATTTTATGCCCCTTTTCTTACCTTAGGGTTCCCCGAATTGGAATTTCTGAATCCCTTGGATTATGGACTAATTACTATGCATGAGTGGTTGATTTTATTTCCCTTTGACATCGTTTGAGTTATAATTTTTATTGGTCCAGCCCTAGTCTGTGTCGGCTTGGACCCGTATAGATTCCCCTTCTTAATTGAATGTTTGGATTTTCATGTGGGATGTGGAATTTGTGTGATTGTTTCTAAATTGGTAGGATCTAAGCCTGAAATCCTACATGTCATATTTAATTTTCCATGTCCTGCATCAAATTTAGTATTAAAGCCTAGGGTTCTTGTAGGGGAATTCACCACATATTTAGGGTTTAGTTTGTTTGAGTCTTTCATGCATCCAGTCCATCATATATAGCTGCTAGAAAACCGTAGTCCTTGATATATATAGCTGAATTTTTGTAACGGTGTGTAGTCTCCTTCATATAGAGTCGTAGGGTCATTTAGTTTTTAGACGCATATAGTCGTCATAGAAAGTCCTTAGGTTGAGTTAGCCAATGTATGCCCACACGTACGGGTTATGGTTTTGGCTTGCACCCTACACTAAACATGGAGCAACTGCTATAGTCATTGAACAAGTTGTCCCAGCAGATCGAGTATCTGGGTAAGCGCTATGAACAAATATAGACCAACGCTTTGATCAATTTGATGCACGCATTACCCAACTAAAGGCCTCTGCCGGGACAAATCCTAGCATTGGGGTAGATGTTCAAGCTCAGGCAAGTGGCCAGAAGGATAAACCAATGAATGGAGGTGGCCAAGGAATCAATCATGGGCATGCACTCGTGCACCCACCCCAAGAGGGGCACCAAGACCACTATTTTGAGTGGCACAACACGTACGGCCTTGTGGCTAGAGAGAGCGCCCCAGAAGCTAGTATAAAGTTACACACTGAGGCCATTCCGGTAGTAAATGAGTTTCGTGATGTCTTTCCTGATGATCTACCGGATGAGTCTCCCCCTAAGAGGGATATAGAGCACACCAGAACATGGGACACCGTAATACCTACAACCGAGTTTACACTTAATAGTTCTGGCGATAGGTCCACAGATCTCAGTCCTTATGAAGTCGTTACTGGTTATAAACCTGAGAAACCTATTGATCTTGTCCCTATGTCACTGTTTCATAGGTCGTCAGAGCCTGCAGAGTCTTTTGTGCATCACATTCATTCATGGCATCAAGAAATCAAGCAGAAGATCACTACTAGTAATGAACATTACAAATTTTCTGCAGACCAGCATAAATGTTTCAAAGAATTCAATGTAAGGGACTGTGATGGTCCGCATCAGGCCCGAGCGGTATCCTCCGGGAGCTGTTCGTAAGTTACGCGCGTAGTGCTGGACCCGTCAAAATTATAAAACGAAACGGTCTCAATGCGTATGTGGCAAATCTTCCACCCTCCATGGGAATTAGTTTCACATTCAATGTGGATGATCTAGTTGCATTTCAAGGGGCCATTGACGCATTGTCTAGCCTTTCGCCTAACCATCCTGATTCATCAGACCTTTCCATTGATCCATGGCCCCCTCCCGACCTATTTTTCCAGCCTTTACCTCCTATACCTATCCGTCCCGACCCATCTTCCCAACTACTACGTCTCATACCTACCCCTCCCGACCCATTTTTCCAACCTCTACCTCTCATACCTACCCGTCCCGACCCATTTTCTCAACCTCTACCTCACATACCTACCCTTACCACACCTAGAGAGGAAACAGAGGATATTTTGAACCATCAAAAAATATCCACGTCAAACGGCGGGTGTCAGAAGTACATGGTTAAATGGAAGACACGCCCAACTTCAAACAGCATGTGGCTCACTAAGGAGCTTCAGAGACTTGATCTTGACATCCTGAATCGGTTCAGGAGTTTTATTTCGCCAGTGGCGAAATCTTCGCTACCGAGGAGAAGTGATGGAGACATCATGCGCACACGCACACCACCCCCCTACGCACTTACGTACGCAAAAGGAGGGCTCCACCATCGATCTAGCTCGATGACAACGTCCAGGGAGGGCTTCCTAGCTAGAAGACGAAGTTTTGGTTCAAAGGATGGGCCCGATAGTCAAGAAAAGCCCATCATGGGATCTCATGATCGTGGCCCACTCGTCGGATTGATATCATATTTTAGGTTTTTCTTATCGTTATTATTTAAAACATCGTGAACGCTTTAGATTTCTTTGTTTGGTTTTTATTTTAGTTTACTTCATCGCCAAGTAATAGGCTGCGCACATGGTACGAGTTTTGGGGTATAGGATTTTCCCTATAAATAGACACCCCTTGTAGTTCTTTGGATTCATTGAAAATTAATAAAAATTCTGCGTTTTCCTACTCTCTAAGTTGTGAAGCCTAATTGGGTACAAAGCCCTCCCTTCATCGAAGGGTTAACTACCGTGGTGCGAAGCCACATTTATCCCGATTCACCCCCGTCCATCGCCATCTCTACTACCCATCTTCTATCATCCCTTCTTCTCATCTCACCCCATCATTTAAACTTCGAATCAATCATCTATTGCAGCAATTCTCCTCCCCATAGCAGAATTTCAGAATCTGGCCCTACAGGAGGGCTGACACTTCAGCGGAGCACCACGCACAAACCGTACATCGGATCGAGCTGAGATTTGGGAGTTTTGGAGTTCATCCCTGGCCGACCAGGGCCAATGTGGCCTTTTTCTGAATAGTGGGCCCCACACACGTGCGGCCGGAATCACACGTATGTGCGTCTGGGCCATTGTTGTTGTTCACGCGTGCGGTACTCCTCTGGTTCGGATCTCTCCTCTCTTTCACTCCGCTTTCACCCAAAATCCCTAAACCTAACCCTACATTACTCAAATCTCCAATTTTATGCCCCTTTTCTTACCTTAGGGTTCCCCGAATTAGAATTTCTGAATCCCTTAGATTATGGATTAATTACTATGCATGAGTGGTTGATTTTATTTCCCTTTGACATCGTTTGGCTTATAATTTTTATTGGTCCAGCCCTAGTCTGTGTCGGTTTGGACCCGCATAGATTCCCCTTCTTAATTGAATGATTGGATTTTCATGTAGAATGTGGAATTTGTGTGATTGTTTCTAAATTGGTAGGATCTAAGCCTAAAATCCTACATGTCATATTTAATTTTCCATGTCCTGCATCACTCGTGAGTGAGGTGCGTGAAATTTATGTGATCATATCATCCCTTGTGTGGCAAGAAGACATGTAGGCTGATCTCTCCAAAGCGTGGTCTTCACTATGTGGGAAGTGTGCAAATAAAGTTTGCGAGGTCACAGCCCGTGCAAAACATGCAGTACTCCCCTTTCCCTTGTTTTTAATGGAGGCAGGAAGTCATCCAAGAACTGGATTTCTAAATCCATCCGATTTTTTTAAGGGGCTAAACAACCTCTATTATATTGAATGGAAAAAAAAAAAAAAAAAAGCAATAGCAGTCTAAGTCAATTTAAGTGTTTTTAATAGCCAAGGGCAAATTAAATTATTTAACCATGGAGAAAACGAATGCGAGTGCTAGTACATATAATCAATGTATCTAGGATAATGCTCACATGATGACCTAGTTGTGGAATAATATGGAATCATCAATAAGTGAAAACGTAATGTTTCTAGATACTACAAAAGAAATATAGGATGCATTGCGGGAGATGTATTCATCTGACAAAAAAATGTGCCATACATTCCAACTATATGAAGAGATATTTGGAATTCAACAGGGGGATAGAATCCTAGGAGAATATTACTCAAAACTTAAAGAAATGTGGGAGAAACTGAATGTTTATCAACCTCTCATTACAGATTTGGACTAACAACGTCAGCAAGGTGAAGAGTTTTGGGTAGCTAAATTTTTATCCTAGTAAAACATGAGTATGAGCCAGTTCGTGCATAGATTTTAGGTAGTAAGGAGGTGTTATCCTTGAACAAGTTTTATGCACATCCCCAAGGTGTATCTCTAGGGTCTACTAGCGAAACCAATAACAACTCCACTCTTGCATCTTTCTTTGGACAAGGTAGAGGTAGTGGACATAGTGCTAGAGGTAATCAAGGAGGCCATGGTCAAGTAGGAGGCGGTAGAGATCGTAGACCTCAGAAGTGCACACACCGCGGTCTAACGAACCATTCAGTTAAGATGTGTCAAGATGTTCATGGAAAACCAGCATGGGCAAATCAAGCATCTCATATTGAAGTCAGTGGGTCTCAACCAGCTAATTCCACTTCTATAGGAAAATCGCCACGTACATCTGAAGAGATGGTTACATTTACACAAGAAGAGTATTCAAAGTTGAAAAACCTGTAGAAGCAACCCACTCTTGTGATTTCTGCCCCTGCAACCATGTTTGTGACCTCAAGTATGGCTTGTTTAGTATCCAAGTGTTCTTCTTCATGGGTCATCAACTCTAGAGCATCAGACCATATGACAAGTTATTCTACTGCTTTTTCGTCCATTAGTACAACATTGACCAATTCATCTGTCACCTAGTAAATGGAAATGGGTACTGTTCATCCGAGCTATTCTCTCTCGTTATCATATATCATTTATATGCCTAAATTTTCTCTTAATCTTCTGTTAGTTAGCAAGCTCCAATACCACCATGTAGAATATGACGATTAGAAAGAAGAAAGAGAGGAGAGCTTTGGAGAAGAAAGAGAGGAGAGCTTTGGTGAAGAAAGAGAGGGGGGGGAGGGAGGGAGGGAGGGAAGGTGGGGTTCCAACATACATGGACTCATGGAGTGGGTACTGTTCATCCGAGCTCTTCTCTCTCATTATCATCTATCATGTGTCCCTAAATTTCTCTAAATCTTCAGTTAGTTAGCAAGCCCTAATATCATGTAGAATAAAGAGAAGAGAGCTTTGGAGAATAAAAGAGGAAAGAGAGAGAGAGAGAGCTTAGATTTTGGACAGGACCAAACTTTATTGACAGAAAGAGCAAGAAATACAAGCAGTGGCAAGAAATAGTCTATTATGAAAGAGTTTGGCTCAGGTTTGAGAAAGGATAACAAGTTTGACAGCTAGAAGCTTAGACAACAGAACAAAAAGCATGAGACAATAGAACAGGCAGAGAACACTGTCTTAGGTGATTTCCAACTCCCAATATCAGATGTTACCTGGTATTCATAGCTTAGAAAATTAATAAATCGATACACTAATTCAGACACTGACATGAATGCTGAAAATTACTCAGCCTTTTTGTCCGCTTTTCCAGACTTTAATAGAGTTTTGAGTTATCCTTCAAATAACAGAGAAAAAAAGGTGTCTGTCCCTGCAACATATGGGATGGTGTTGCTATTCATACTATTTTAAAGATGAAATCATTTTTAAAATTTTTGAAGAGCTAAAAAACAGTCTAACTATAGAGGAAAACGTATTATCTCTTTATATTTCATATTGTACTCATGTTTTTATGTTATTATTATCGCATAGTCTGTTTACACATCATACAGCAAAGAATAGACTATACAGTTAAGAAACCAATAGGGTATGATAACATTACAGCTGTATCCCATAAACATATCCATATCATGTCTTCCGGATATGTCTCCAGGCCTATCAAGGTAGAAAGGTATCATAGCAAAAAAAAATCAAGATCTTGGAAAAACAATGGAATTGATGAGCATCAATGTGTAGTCGTAAGAGAAATTGTAATCATTATAATCCTGATGACACTTTAAAGGAAAAGCAGTCTGTTCAAATGATTAAATAGCAACATACCTTTCAAGTTCACTGAAACGCCGTTCTCTATATATTTTAGTAAGTTATCAATCTCTCCTTCTCTTGCAGAGGCATGTATAGCTTCCATTTTCCTGCCCCGGAAAAAACGAAAAAATAACAATGTTAAGAAAAAACAATAATTGTAACCTTTATTTTTATTTATTATTTCTCAACAGCCAATGCTGCCGAAGGACCTTATTAACTAGAGTGCAAGTATATTGATACAAGATATCCACGGCATGACTTTGTAACCATATTAAACAACCCCAGCATCCGCCAATGTTAACGCGACGCGGACGTAGTCACTATCTTTGAGATAGTTCACGTCCCTAGGTAGAATCGACTGGTGCAGTGAGCTCCCAACATGCAGTCCCCAAGATTCAATTGCCCAGAGGCTACTTTCAGAGGTTGTTGTTGAATGAAGGAGTATGGGACCTTATAAATAAATAAATAAATAAAAAGATGCAGTATTTAGATAGAAGAGCAGACTCGGTTCTCAGGGGTTGAATCCCTAGGAGAGCATATATTACCATAGAAATCAGATAGGGGAAGGAAAAGTTGCCTTAATGAGAATGAGGAAGGTAACCTCAATCATTTGAAAGGCTTGGGAGACTTTAGAGGATGTTTTCAAAGTGAATGAAGTGGAGATGTGCCCCTAGCATATGGGGTGGTGTCATAACCGCATGCCTACAAAAGGAATTTTTTACAAGATGGCTATTTGACCGAATATACTACATGGGACAGGGTGTTGAATGGAATAAGCAGAGATTCAGCATGCAGAAATGAGGATACTGAGATGGTTGAGTGGGAAAAGGAAGGATAGAATCAAGAATGTGACCATCCAAAGCAGCCTAGGAGTAGTCTCAATAATAGGTAAATGATGGAGCAGCCAGTTTGAGAAGGTCCGGTCATGTGCAACAAAGACCATAGATGGCTCTAATAGGGAGGGGAACATTATCAGGTATAGCGTATAGACGACCTAAAAGCACCTGGATTGAGTTTGTGAGAAGGAATATGAAGGCTAGTCAAGTTACCAAGGATAGGGCCTTAGATAGGATTCATTGTCAAAACTGGATTCTTAGAGCTGACCCCAAATGCTTGGGGCATGGCCATGTGATGCAGGACAATTAATCACTTGCTCTAAAAGCTCAAACTGATAGAGCATGAAGAATTAATCCCTTTATCTCATACTCCAGGCCCTACATCCCATAGGTTAGGACCTCGGCCAAACCCCCCTCGTGGGTTCCACTTCACACAAGCCACCCGCTTCACACGGGTGGAGCCCGCCTCGCACGAGCCACCAACCTCACACAGACCGCCCACCCCGAGTGTGCCCCTGCATCCCACAATCCACCCCACTAGAGCCCGATGTGAAAATGACTCAGCATTACCATGTTGTTGGTGGTGACATGATATGATATTCCAATATCTACAATTTA
This sequence comes from Magnolia changhungtana, assembly GCA_030180095.1. Taxonomy (NCBI): domain Eukaryota; kingdom Viridiplantae; phylum Streptophyta; class Magnoliopsida; order Magnoliales; family Magnoliaceae; genus Magnolia; species Magnolia changhungtana. The sequence goes on from JASAUF010000213.1 coordinate 1,343,915, forward strand.
AAGGCTTGACGTAGTCCAATCAATGTAACTCAAAAGCAAGGGCATGGCATATCAAGTCTACCAAGGCAAAGTGATGCGACCAAATCAAATAAAGAGAATTATCAATATGGATATGTACCTTTTTTTCTTGAGAAACCAGACCATTGAATATCTCCATAGATGGAACGAAAAGATTAAAAAACAATGAGGAGGCAAACCTATTAGCTGCTATGATAGCACTCACAATAAACTACCGCTCTTCTTCTACTGTAGGCAGCACGTGCCAAAGGAAGTACTAGATGCCATAGCCGAAAAAGAACATCTTTTCTATTCCATCATAACTCATTAGGAAAGAGTCTTCACACACACACACGCACGCATAGGGTTTTGCTAGTGGCCCCCCATCTTCGTGGGGACGTTAGTAATGTCCTCATACATTTTTATTGGCAAATGGGGTGACCTATAATTGATCCGAACTGTTCAATCGTTCATACAACTAGGAGCAAGCCATGGTTGCAAGAATCACACTGATTAGATGATCCTAACTCTTTGAATGGGGACATTTGTTACAATCATCCATTGTTTATGAGCCATAAATCACAGGGTTAGAATCATCAAAATAGAAGTTTTACTTTAGAATTATTAGAAATAAAAGGTGGGATCTATCTAGTAAGATGTTTCAAGATGATGATTGGACCTATTTTGTTTCTCTAGTCAATCTTAATTGTCTATCTTCATGCCATTGATCGGAAGCTTCAGATCACTCAATTGGCACGATTTGACACCATGGCTTGCTCCTAGTGGTCTGATGAATGAATAGACACTAGGTCATCCCGTGTGCCATTGAAAAGGTTTGGGGACGTTACTTACATCCCCATGAAGGTGGAGGCACCCGCAAACCCACCCACCTCCCTCCCTCCCTCCCTCCCTCCCTCTCTCTCTCTCTCTCTCTCTCTCTCTCTCTCTCTCTCTCTCTCTCTCTCTCTCTCTCTCTATTATGGGTGCTAATGTTTTCCGTAGCACCCATAAGGGCCATTGATCTTCCATCCAATCAAGATAGACCCTCAAAGTCGTTCAAATCTTTAACCTAGATGGCCAGCTAGTCTAAATCCTCCTTGATTTCACAACCCTTGGATGGCCCGATCTTTATCAGCCAGCTTGTGTGGCCCAGATGGATCAAATAGCCAAAAAGGAAATATGGTTGGCTGACTTCAGAGGGGGAAACATTCACTGTGGACCCATTGTAGGATCCAAATATTTTGTTCCAATGATGGCTTAGATATTTATTGTAAGCAATGCAATTTCAAAGCATTTTTCCTGACATCAATACGTTATTAATCTGGCTCTACTTGTACTTTCGTGGTGAATGATGAACCAATATTGATGACGTTCCATTCCCTTACAGATGTAATCAAGCAAATATCCTCCTGTACTTGAACAAAAGATGAGGATTTTAACTCATTAAAAGTATGGCATATACAAAATGTATATTTCCAACTAAAGGCTTGTAAGGATTTCAACTTGTTACAGCCACGTCATTCAACAGATGCTTTTTTTTTTTGAAAGATAATGAATTTTACTCAAAAGGCATCATCAACAGATGCAGTTTTTTACACCCATGATAATCATCTTCAAAAGGAATAGGCAACATGCAAAAATCTCAGTTATTTGATGTTTTTATACTAATACAACTACAACAAAGCTTTGGCATCTAATGCTTGAATAACTAAAAATAAGAGACAAGTCACCAAAAATACCACAAGTGTTGAGAACCTTACAACTCATTGTCAGAGCCTTCCTCATAAACAAAGGTGCTGAAAACTGGTCCAACTGGTCCCTTAGCAGATGAGGTAGGTTCCCCGCTATCTCCTCCTTTGCTCTTCTGAGAATTGGCATGTTTTTGTGATCAGTGCAGAGAAGAATTATGGGTTTTGTGAGAAAATACACACAGAAAAAAAAAAAAAAAAAAAAAAAAGGAACCTATGAACCACGGGTAAATGACTGGAAACTCACAATAGCAAGGCCAGCTGCCCATGAAGGGTATAGCTCATTGACAATCATGATGTACTTCTGCATAGCTTCTTCAGGAGGCATGGCACCCAATCTCTGCCAGGCATTCCTTGCAAATGTCACCAAAATTTGATTCTTCTATTACTTAGCTGTGCAATAATGTGGTCTAACATAGTAGGCTTCTTCAAAATAAATGCATGTTAGACGTGCAAAACTTTCTTTGCAATTTGAAAGAACAAACATCAAGATCTTAAAGCTTGTTGACGAATTCAAAGAGGTTCAACTCATGCAAGGCATCATCGCTATCAAGATGAATATTCTGATGAATTCCGATCCAAAAACCCATGTTGCACAGTAAGACAAACAGATTGAAGTTCAAATCTGATAGAATAAAAGGATCTAGAACTAGAAAACATGTGGTTTAATCTGTGTGTTGGATTGAGATGTGAAGTGATCTTGATTTTTGGGGAATATTGTTGTTGTAATTTTCAAGGAATGGTACTGTTATTGATCTTTTTTAATCAGTGCTTTCAATGATATGTTGGGTTCCGAATCCAAAAAGATGTGATTTAGATTCCTAGGTGTGAGTTTGAACTTTAAAGTCTAAATTTGAGGTGGTTTTTGAAAGTTTTTTGTACGAGGGTTGTCAATGTGAGCCTCCGCTAGAGATTTTCTTTTTCTTTTTTCTATAAGCTGTGGGCCTGTATATCAAAATGACATTGTTGGTTCTTTCTTTCTGGCATGCCTGGAGCAGAGTGACAAGAGGGTCGCCTTCTGCTTTTAGGCTATTTCTTTGTTTTCCTGCCTCTTGGGCCCTTGGCTCCTTTGAATTTTATAGTCTCCCCAGGGAGGGTCAGCCGATTATAAATATTTTGCCAATCTACCATCTAAAACCCAACCCCAAACCAAGCTTTGACCGATGAAGCCCCATCAGGCCTCATTGAAGTCAATGAATTCAAATGGACCAGAAAAGGAGCTTCGTCTCATATTTGGGGTCTCTCGCCAAGCCCCATACACCTACTGGGCTGGGCTTCCAACAGATTGCCATCCAAAATAGGTTAAATGGCATCCAATACAATAGATGTTGGATAGCACATATTGGAATTTGTTAGAGAATGAAAGGGCCCAAGGCCCAGTTCGTTTGTACAACGGGCCTCTCATTATGGACCTGGGCCTGGTCCTCTTGTATTAAATAAAAGAGGGGGAGAGGACTTGAAACCCTAACATGTCCTTCTCCCCTCTCCCCACATCCTCCTCTCTCATCCTTCTCTTCTTCTCTTTTTCTCCTCTCTTCTCACTCTTCTCCTGCTACTCCACTACAACAGTCCGTGCATAGGTCAGCCCATTACGCTGCACATCTTCACTCGTCAGAAGAAGTTTCATTCATTTTGGTAAAGAGTGATGGTATGAATGAAATAAAAAATCACTACAATGACGCGCGCGCGTGTGAGTGTGTGTGTGTTTTATATCCCCCACATTCCCTCCATTCCTCCATGAAAATTTGTATACAATTATATGCATATGCCTTATTCATCTTATAAACAAAGCATCCATTATTCATACGTATTTTTCATGTTCTTTCATTATTGACCTCTAATTCATATCTTTCAACAAAAAGAATTTAAAGTGTATCGCATGCTAATTATTGTTTTCTTCATCTGTTCAACAACTTCATCGCTTCATTGGTTTCAGCCCTTGCAAAACTAATCCACTATATTTGCACAACATATTCTAAGCAGATTTTCACAACAATGAGCATGCAAAACAAATTTCCCTCAAGCCACTGATGCATGTAAAAATTGCATTGAAACGGCATTATAATAATTTATTTGAACACTGAAAATATATATTTAAAAAAAAAAAAAAAATAGCCATCTCAGAGACATACCACTTAGCACGAGCTGAGATCTTGAGAGCAGAGGGCTGTGATACAGTGCATGGGCCCTCAGTGGCAATCTTATAAAACCCATAAAGCTGCAACTGTACATCGTTAGACACTTTCTCACGATCAGCAGCAGCAGTAGCCACAAAAGCAGAGGCAGCACTAAAGACCTCATCTAGCTCCGTACTCTCAACCCCTTCCCAGTCATCGTCATCATCCTCATCCTCATCGTCCTCATCGCCCTCGTCCAGGCCCTCACCCACCAAGTTCTGCTTCTCAGCAACGCCTGAATCTGCGTCTCTAAGACTAGATTTACCTTTGTTAGAGATTCCAGAGTCAGCGACAATCTGCTTAGAATCGGTTGTACTTTCCACATTGGATGGCTTTGATTCAGGTTCGACGGATTCAACTGGCAGATTGTCTTCGTGTACGATTCTAAGGTTGTCGTCTCTGAATGAGATAACCATGGAGATTAGCTTTGCGACAAGGAACGAGAAAATGAGCCCTATGAATACGGACTGCGCAAGTTCCTGCCACTCCCCCATCACGATCGACTTCATGAAAAAACGAATATAGAAAGCACGATAACCCAAATTTTGCAGAATGGAGTGCTAATAACTGTGCATGGAAAATTTCAGAGATGGAGCATAACCTTCGAAAAGAAAAAAGAACAGAGATGGAGCGAAAACCCTAGAAATTTGCAGGAGTGGAGAAAAACCTCAGCGAAAAATCCAAAAAAATTAATACACGGTTCGACAAATTTTCCAGGATTTAAGCGATAAAATCCAGAAATTTGCAGAAATTACGCAAATCGCTGAAAAGAAACAGAAACAGAGAGTAAAAACACTAGAAAATCGAAGAGGGGCAGCAACAACCCTAGAGATCCGCAGAAATGAAGAAAAACCTTAGAAAATTGCGGAGAAGGAGCAAAGACCGCAGAGAAAAGCAAAGATAGAGAGGAAAATAACTATAAATTTGCGGAGATGGGAGAAAAAGACCCTAATAAAATTCAGAGATTGCGCAGAAGCAGCAGAATATCCAAGAGATGGAGTGAGAAGTGGAGAAGAGAAACCCTAGAAACTTTAGCAGAAGGAGAGGGAAGAGCAGCTCCCACAGAATCAGAAAGTCGAGAGCGGGGTCGTTCTGAGGAAGGCTGGGACGATTCGCGCAAGGTGAGATCGAAGGGGGCGAGTTCATTTCGTGTATATCGCGACTCGGGATAACCAGAACGTGTCGACTCAGTGAGACCCACATGCTGAGATGGTCTGTGATCAAAACGGAAGCCGATTGCGTAATGAGTAAACTCTGTGGGCCCAACCGTCACATTCATACATTTTATCCACTCCGTCCATCCCTTTTAACATATAATTTTAGGGCTCTATCCCATAAACGGAGTGTATCCAACCCTCAAGTAGAGCACACCGCCGGAAACAGTATGAATTGGACATCTACCAAGCTGATATTTGTGTTTTCTCTTCGTTTCTAAACAGAGTTGGAAGACAAATAAACATCACTGGGTGCCTTATAAATTTTTCAAGGACGGAAATCAATGCTTCTATTTTTTTCTGTGGTATAGTCTACTTGGGTTTAGGATATGCATCAATTTTGTATTCAACCCTTAAAATGATCTAGAAAAACGAATGGACAGCATGGATAAACTACGTGCATTAATGGTGGGCCCAACAAAGTTTACTTAGTATGATAAAAGCATACTAAGTAACTCAGTATGCAATCCGATTTTGATCAAAACGGGCAGTGGATCCACTGATGGGACACGGATTATCAACTGAGAGCGCGAGTAGCATATTCTATACTGAAGTGATGTCACCAAGTTTTGTGAGCCCATCATAATGTATGTTTTGTATCCACCGTCCATACATGGAAAACTTGATAGAAAATCTCCGTAGCCTACTTGATAGAAAATCTCTGTAGCCTCGGAGAGTGACACCAACCATTGAAACTTGATAGAAAATCTTCGTAGCCTTGGAGAAGTTTTTAAAAGTAGGCTTTTTATTTTTCAAGTTGGAGTTCACTCAGGGCTGTCTAGGAACATGAATTTAGAACCCCTTAGATACTCAGAACCCCAAGGATTAGAAACCTCATGGATTTACAATTATTCTAGTGTGTTTGGCACCCTAGAGTGTAAATAACTTTAACCCAAAAGTACCTATTCATGGTATATTTGAGTTTGAATTTAATTACTAAATCAATTTTAATATTTCTAATTAATGAGATATGTAATTTTTGACACAATAGCTTTAATAAGGCCGTTGAAATATATATTTTTCCTGAAAATGATGAAATTTCGAGTCTCGGATGGGCCACAAGCACAAGATCATGTCTGAGTGACTAACCAACGATTTTTAATAGTTAATTTACATAGACAATGTTTGGACAGCATTGATCATCATTAGTGGGCTATGTGCCCAATAGAATGATAGCGTATAGTGACAAACATGTTATACATGCAATTATTGAAATGACTTTAAGTGTAATTCAAGTCCTATCCGTGGATTACTAATCCCTTCAAAGAAGGGATTGGAAACCCCTCAATTTTAAACCCCCGCACACTTTATGCTGCCAAGGGGATTTGAAACCCCCTCAAATCTCCTCCAATCCACTGCCAAACGACCCCTTAACCTTTGAATCAGTCTTGTTCTTTGGCTGATTGATCTTTCCATATAGATGAACGGTGTAGATATAATCCATGAATAATGTTTTGGGGCCACGTAACATGGTGACGTCACTTCAGCAGCCTGTCAGTAACTAATCCTCACACCACCAAGGTGGGTGGATCCTGTAAATTATGTGCCTTGCATCCAGGCCATTCATCCATTCTGACCGCTTATTTAAGGCATATTCCTAAAAGCGAAGCATATTTGCAAATAATAGGTGGCAAAGCTGAAAACGTGGTGATTGAATGCCTACGGTTAACAACTTTTTGAGCTACTAGAATGTAATTGGTGATAAGGTCATCAAGAATGGGGAAAAGCCAAAAATATCAGCTTGACCCATAACTTTTGTGGACTATAATGAGTTTTTAAGGGTCAATCACCACAATTTCTTGTAGTGGTTTACCTAAGATTTAAAGCTGTTTTTTTTTTTACTTTCTTTTTTCATGCATTAAAATGAGCTAAGATTTAAAGCTGTATTTTTTTTTGTTTATTTTTTTTTTTTGTTTTTTTTTTTTCATGCATTAAAATGAGCTATTAAGATGGAGCACCCATATGTAAGGTACATACATCATGGTGGACCCCACACCTCGTTGGGTATGATAAGCCATGCCCCGCAGGTCGGTGGTTTCTGACTGCGAGGCCCACCTTGATATGTTCCTTACATGCACAAGGTCAACCTATCTTGACAACTCATTTTAGGGCTTGATTTTAAAAACAACAAATCCAATCTAAAGTGGACCGTGTCATGCTAAACGATGGTGACTGAATACTCGACGAAAAAAATTTTGTGAGTCATGGGAGTGTTTATTTGACATCCAACCGGTGTAAGGTTAGATAGATTTGGATGGAAGGAGTATACACAAATGTCGACTTGATCTAGAACTTTTGTAGTCCAAAATAAGTTTTTCATGGTCAATCAGCATTGGTCCAATGGTGTGATTTACCTTAAATTTGGAGGAGCTGCTTTTCTTTGGATCATGCCCTCAAATCAACAGTCAAAACACGGATGGATGGCATGGATTTACGGCACATGCATTATGGCGGGCCTCACAGTTATAATCACACCCAATCAAAACCATTAGTGATCTTAATTGTGATCTACATGGGTTGGACCATTATCATCATATGGCAACCGCGACAATAAAAGTGAAATGAGAAAAGGCAATGTAATTAAACAAAGGTATTCCATATCAGTAGCGATGATAGTAATGGTCCCCATCATTCCTAATATAGGTGTCAGTAGTAAGGACTATTATGACCTCAGTAATAGTTGCAAGAAAATTGCATGAGCATTTCTAAAAAAATATTTTATAAATATATAATAATATAAATATTTCCAATATGTATTTGTTTTTTGTTTTGAAAATGTTCATGGTAATGTAACGGTCCATTCTTTGGTAAGATTGTTGTATTAGGATGCGGTTATGTGTCTCTAATGTTTACACACGGTAATCAAGCATTAGAATTAAAAATCGAAAAAAAATGCATACACATAGCTCCTTTTTTAAATGGTCCCGGGAGCTTTTTGTTTGCCTGAATTGCCTCGATTTACGATTTTATTCCCACAAACTAAATCATGAGCGGTCGAAATATGCTGTAAAATGATATATGAAAATTTTTAGAATAGAAAAGTGAAAAATTAAGGAAAAAATGATTTTACATAGAAAAAGAAGTTGTTTTTCTACCATTACAGGGGTAACAAACGTCATGCCCCATGGCGGCCATTACAACCCATGTAATGGTCAATGTGATCTCGAAAAACTAATTGTTCAATTTCACCCTTGTATCTTATAATGATTATAGCTATTACCTAAATGTATTGGCCTTTATAAGGGGTACGGAACACCCCGATTCTAACCGGTGACATAAGGGGACTCGGAATTTAATGGTGACCCCTCCCATGCCCACCTAAGTGGGGGTTAGTGCTGGAAAAGCTCAATGGGCCTACCATGATGCATGTGCTCTATCCACACAGTTTATCTATTTTGCCAACTAATTTATGGGCATAACCCTATATATACCCACCAAAAATCAAAATCAAATCCTAATCGCTGACTTCAATCAGGGTCTCGATCAAAGTACTTATACAGCATAAGACATCCCCGGACAAATATCATCGAATCGGATTGTCCACCGCCAAAGAACACAAAGGGCAGGTTTGAAGCAATACATAGCATGTTTACCATGGACGGAGCAAATAAAATATTTAAAAATACCACCCATTATAGCACTGGGTTTGGAAAACCAGCACATAAAAAGACTGGTTACGGGAACAGGTCTGACCAAAATCAATTCAACACCGAAAACAGTAAACACATGTCTGATTGATTTTTCACAATACATATAAACCATGGTAAATAATTAATTATTATTTTTTCGCTTTGTTTGATACAAAAATGTTGACTTAAATTTGTGGACCTACCATAATGTATATGATATATCCACACCTTCCATTTATTTTATTATAACATTTTGGGGGCTGGGGCCAAAAAATGAGGCAAATCCAACACTCAAATGGCCCACACTAAAGGAAACAATGGCCTTCATTCGTCTACCATTGAGAGTAGTTTCCTTCACTGGGCCCACATCAAAGCTTTTTCATCATCTAACTTGTTTATAAGTCACACAGACATGGATAAGAGGAGAATACAAATATCAGGTTGATCCAAAACTGTTAAGGGCCCAAGAAGTTTTTAATGGTAAGCGTTCAATTCTCACTGTTTCCCATGATGTGGTACACTTGAGCTTTGGATCTTCCTCATTTTTTCTTTTCATGACATAAATTTAAATAGCATAACAAATGAACAGTGTGGATAAGTCACATACAGCACGATGGACCCCACATGGATTTTGTAAAATTTCCAATTAAAGTGTTTGAGAAAGATATGATAATTACTTGGTAAATAATTATTATCCATTTACGTGATAATTACATACAGTTGAGCCCAAAAATCAAACAACTCTAACTTTGCTAACTCATACCAATTGTTACCAAATACACACTCGGTCAAAATGTAAAGTCACATCAACCTAACGTCATGCAAATCCACTACACCTCTTTATTTGGTTAAAAAAAGGTATTAGAATATTTTTTTCTTTTATATCTAAATTTGTTTTTAATGTAGCATGGCTTACAAAAATCTTCCTTATAGGGGTTTCACCAAAATTACTATCTTAATCACTTCTTTTGAAAAAGCAATCCGTGACACATGAGAGGAAATTAGAATTTAGCTAGTGGTACACTCGTATGTTCATGCATCCATTTAATATATTTGATTATTGATATATATTTTTATTTTTTAGTATTTCAAGATTAATGGAGTACATGAACGACGATTACACACATGCCTGAACTTTGGTTGTTGACGCTAGCAGGCTAAAGATGCATTGGCTTTAGCTTTTCAACCGTGAGAATTATTATCACCTCTTCTTCCTAAAATGATAGGAAAAAAATGAATGGACGGTGTAGATAAGACACGTACATCATGGCGGCTAGGGCTGTAAATGGGTCAGTGGACCCAATGGGGTACCCGGACCCGACCCATTAAGACCCGACCCAAACCCGACCCGTTTGGTAAATGGTACGGGTCCGGGTCCAAGGATAGACCCATTTGTCAAACGAGTCTGGGTCTGGGTTCCTTTCGTTTAGACCCGACCCGACCCGACCCGAACCCTGTTAGTAAATGGGCGGATTTGGTCTACCTTACATGAGACCCGCCCAGACCCATATCCTTCCCACTTCCCTATATATTTTACCGGCGTTCCCACTTCTCTATATATTTAGCAAGTAACCACGTTCCCACTTCAAAATAAAATACAAACTAGTTTGAAAATAAAATACACCTCCTTAATTTTTTATCTGGCCCACCATGTTGTTTATTTGAGATCCACTCTAGCCAATAGATGTATAATCATTAGTTAATCCCAGGGCAAAAACATTAGGCTGACTTGAGATTTAGGTGGGCCACCTCAAAGGAAATAATTGGGAAAGAAAGGTCCGCCCTTTATTTTTAATCGGCCCACTGTGATCATTATATGAAATCCACTCCATTCATTAGATGTCACACAAAATCTTAAGCCCTTTCTAAAAAAAGTTTATAATTTCAGTTGGTCTAAAATTGAATCCTAAGGTATATCTTGTTTAATTTATCAAATTTTTAATTTTACTTCTATAACTTTAACATTTACAAACATTCCATTTGAATGATATTTAAAATAATTTCAGGTTTTTGAAAAAAGTTTATTTATTTAAGGCTAAAAATAGAACTACACTTCTCATACATCAACAACTTGTTGGACCCGTTAGACCTGTTGGACCCGTTTATAAACGGGTTTGGTTCAGGGTCTGGATCTCTCTTAACCAAACCCGTTAGACCCGACCCATTTATAAATGGGTCTGGGTGGATCTCACTCTACCAGACATGGACCCATTTATAAATGGGTCTAATGGGTTGACTCAGACCCGACCCAGACCCGCCCATTTAGTAAAAGGGTCAGGGTCTAAAATTTGGACCCAGACCCGTTTAGTAAATGGGCGGGTCTGATTTTGGCTAAACTCGCCCCGAACCCGACCATTTACAGCCCTAATGGCGGCCACTTAAAGCTCCTATCCGTCTCCAACCGGGAGACGGGCGGCGTAGGACGCAATCCGCGTCTGTTTCCTGGGCCATGCGCACTTTACATGCAGCGCACGTGCTAACCGGGCACCTATGCAGAAACATCTGAGCGATGCATAAGGTGGGCCCCACATGAAGATTTTCTGACACAAAAAACAGGTCAGTCCACGGATGAAGTGGGCCATACGTGTGCATCGTGTGGACAGATATCAGGTTAACCGTCCATTGAAGCGCTCAGCGATCATACACGATCTGGCCATGTAACCAAATCCACAGCACCGAATAGCGAGACCCGATGCGCACCGGGCATGGACCCAAACCCGTCAGTTAGATACTCATGCTACCCGATAAAGGGTCATTTGTTTATCGAATCCGGACCGTTCATCCCTTTCTTTCCTCAACCATCCATCAGACGTCCACCAATGCACCAGTTAGGATCACACATCCAACGTGATTTTGACTTTTGAATCGGGTCCCATTTATCTAAAGATAATGTTACAACATCTTACATCAAAGAGCTTATACAAACCATTGTGAAATGCAACATGAGCATTATTCTCATCGCAGCACCACATGATTGTTCAGCTCTGCCGTCCTTTACATCCTGACCGTTGTTTTCAAGAGACGTACTCGCAGTCTCCATAACCTACACAAGAAAACCACCGCAACCTTTTTCAGTAGTCTAGAAGAGAGTACACTTGCATATAGGTTATTCATAGCTTTGCCAGGTTCACACGCACCCCTACACGCGAACATACAGGTCGGACAGCAGATCTGGTGGGACCCACTGTATGTGATCTAGCTACAAGATAGGGACACGCCACTTCATCAGGTGTGCCACTTGTATGGCAAGGATCATGGATTCAAGGACTTCAACGGTCCATAATCAATTTCCATGCGGTTCTCTTACGGCTGGGATTTTTGGTCTAGGTGCCCACCTGATGCATGACTTAGATGTACATGCACGTGCCGTGTTGCAGCGTGCGGAGGCGCGCGTGCGAAGAAGTGCGTATAGGTTTTGCTATTTCCACGCGAGTGCGGAGCTCTGCATATCCACACGCAAGCACACGTAACAACATGAAACGCGCGTGCGAGATCTGAGCTTTTCATTCGGTTGGAAATAACGTGCAGCAGGTGGCCTGATTTTTAGGCGACAAGTTCTAAAGCAGTGTGGTCCCATCTGATGGAAATATCCGATCTCCTACACGTGTTCCATGTTGGGCACGTGTGCCGTGTATGGCTGGGCAAGGCTCCCACACTCGCTTGGGTGCAGTCACGTGTCAGATCGGACCCGCTCATTAAGCTATCCCCCACCTTGTAGATTCCACGCATTTAAAATCAGGCAAATATGATTCCCCTGTGGGCCACACATGTACAAGGAATTTGAACCATTGATCAACTTTTTCTTAACCGTTCATTTGTTTTGTACAGGTGTGTCCCACTCGATGATCACATAGGCCTGAGTTTTTAATTCTACGCTGCTGAGATCGGTTAACCAGTGGTTCTGATCTGACACACGTGTGCCTGGTTCTGGTCCGTGGGATACCTACAATAACGGTTCGAGTAGTGTGGCCCATGGCTCAATAATCCAGGCCATTGACTATTGAATCCCATCAAGGATAGACTATACGCCCCAAACCTCCCAGATTGGATGATTCAAGCCGCCAATCCTGGCTCTTCATTCGTTGGATCGTGGTACCTTTCCGGCCATAGATCGGTGGGATGCTACAGATCAGTGGTCTAGATTACTAAATCTCTGGCCCCACTTCTTGGAACCAGAACCAAAAGGAATAAAACGAGAGAAAAACATTGATACTCTGGCAGATTGGGATGGATGATACGCAGGCACTAAGAAATTACTGACACACGAGTAATTTTGAAACGCTGCCAGAGTATCAAATAACCCTCCAAAACAAAATATCTACATGATCGTCAACTGCGGATGTGCCAGTGAGTGCAATTAGTGCCCGGGGATCAGTAATCCAGACCGTTGATCTGATGGGGCCCATCCTTGATGGGCCATACCCAAAGTTTTTCCTTTTGTTACAGTTTGTAGGATCTTAGCCATCAACCATCCTCTTAGCCGTCCATTAGCTTGCTAATCCGCTGTGGGGCCCATCATATCAATGGAGTGATTGCTGAACCATGGGCCCCAGTCATACGGAAGCGGATTGGCTACTCCCCACCAGCCATTTGCTGGTGGTCGGTGCTCTGTGGCCCCACCATGATGTATATGTTTCATCCATGCCGTCCATATATTTTTATAGCTCATTTTATGGTGTTAAAGAAAAAATAAGGTATATCTCAATCTCAAGTGGACCACATTACAGGAAACAATGTTGAATGACACGTTGACCATTAAAAACGTTTCTGGGGCCATAAAAGTTTTGGATCAAGCTGATATTTATTTTTTCCCTTCATCTGTGTCTTTATGACCTAATCAAGAGATTGGATGTCAAATAAACAGTACAGTGGGCCTTAGGAGGGTTTTAATGGTGGCTATCCAATCATTATTGTTTTCCTGTGGTGTGGTCCACCTAAGATTTATGTCCCTATCATTTTTTATATCCATCCATAAAATGATCTGTAAAAATGGATGAATGGAATGGATGAAACACATACATCATGGTGGGCCCACAGAGCACCGACCACCAGCCACTGGGCTGGCCTCAGGGGGAGTAGCCAATCCGTCTCCCACTCATGTGGTCCCCAACATGATGTATGTACCTCATCTATGCTGTCCATCCATTTTTAAAGATAATTTTATTGTAAGAACCCAAAACTGACGTATATTAAAAACTAAAGTGGGCCACATAGTGTTGATTGAAATCTCACCATTGAAAACTTCCTGGGGCTACAAAAGTTTTGGATCAAGCTGATATTTGTTTTTTGCCTTCATCCAGGCCGTAGGAGACTTTTAATGGTAGACATTCAATCACTACTGTTTTCCCATGGTGTGGTCCACTTGAGATTTTCATATGCCTAATTTTTGGGTTAAATTATTAAAATGATGTGTAAAAATGGATGGACGGTGTGGATAAAACACACAGATCATGGTAGGGCCCACATAGCCCCGACCACTAGCCACCTGGTCTAGCCAAACCGCATCCGATCCAAGGATATGGTGCACATCTTGAGTTGGATGATCATGTGATCTCTACTATTAATGGAAAACATACTTGGATCAACGGCAGTGATCATCCCAGTCTGCTTAAAGTCGCAGTCGAACGGATGCCGTCCAGCCACCTGGTAGTAAGCATTCATGGCGTAGGACGCGTGGGCCCGGACAGTGTTCGGCAAGAAGCATGGCCCACCGGCTTGGATGGGCCCACAATCAATGCCTTGACCGCATATGTAATCAATGTTCGCCTGCAGTGTCTTCTGTTGGGCGCCTGGTTTCGGTACGCACCATTGCTGACCGTTGATTGGTGTTGGATTCACGGGGCCCACCACCGGGGTCGGATTACTACGTGTCGGTCTCCTACGCTGCTCTTGGCCGAAGTAGGGCAATCGGATCACCGTTGGATGAAAACGGTACCCAAAAATGCATCCATGGACGGTTCTTTAGTTAGCCACGCATTACATGATGCTCTATTGAAATAATCCAAAGTTTTTAGTGGGACATGTGGGGGCCCCTTGGGCAATCTGTACCGTTGATGTAGGGCACCGATCGGATGGCTAAGATCATGCAGTGGATGGTGGGGTTTTTGGAGTGTCTCCCATCTACAATGGGTCCCATCATATGAACGGTTTGGATACACGTGATCAAAGCATATAGGCTAATCAACTTAGCCCTGCTTTCACGAACGGTCAAGATAAGGCGTGGATGTGCAGCACGGAGCAAGAAACATCTCACACGCAGCTATACGGAGTGTTTATGCGACTAGTTGCTCGTTGGGCGCACTGTGGTATTCGCATGCCATAGAGCCATGGTTTGAAGAATCGGATCCGGGTTTACTCGAACCCGGTAAGACCCGATCCAGTTCGGTCCGACTATACACGGTTCGGCTAGTGACCAAACAACGTAGAGCTAGCTGATGTCAAAGCCATGTTGGACCTGCAACAATGTATGTGTTCTATCCATGCCATCCATCCAT
Organism: Magnolia changhungtana; assembly: GCA_030180095.1. Classification (NCBI taxonomy): domain Eukaryota; kingdom Viridiplantae; phylum Streptophyta; class Magnoliopsida; order Magnoliales; family Magnoliaceae; genus Magnolia; species Magnolia changhungtana. The sequence goes on from JASAUF010000213.1 coordinate 1,359,174, forward strand.
TTTTCTATATCATGATCGGTTAGCCGAAAAATGAAGCAAGTCCAAATCTCAAGTAAACCACACCACAGGAAACAGTGTTGATTGAACGCTCACCATTAAAAATTTCCTAAGACCCACTGTAATGTTTATTTCCCATCCAACCTGTTGATAAGGTCACACAGACCAGGATGAAGGGAGAACACAAATATTAGCTTGATCCAAAACTTATGTGACCCCAAAAATATTTTCAACAGCCTGCGTCCAATCCCTAATCTTTCCTATGATCTGGTCCACCTAAGATTCGGATCTGCCTTGAAATGAAAAAAAAAAAAGAAAGAAAAAAGATGGAGGACATGGATAAAACGCATCCATCATGTTAGAGCCCATACAGCTTTGACACCAGCTAGCTTGCTAGTGCTGGGCTCATCAGCTAAACCGCGTCCCGGCAAGGTTGCCCCACCATAGAACTCGTCTACCCAAGATCAGGTTGACCCAACAATCAGGTGGGTCCCACGTGAATTCAGAAAATTTTGGTTGGTTGTCCATTATTTCAATGCTGTGGCCCACCTAACGTTTTCAAAATGAGCCCGACATGTAAGTGGCTGTGTGAACTAGCCGAATGGGAACCACCCTGATGTATGTGTTTCATCCACGCTGACCATATAATTTTTATATCATTTTATATTATGATCCCAAAAACGAGTATGATCCAAATCTCAAGTGGACCACATCACAGAAAACAGTGTTGATTGAATGTCCACCATTAAAAACTTATCGTGGGCTACAAAAGTTTTGGATCAAGGTAATATTTGTTTATTTCCTTCATCCAGATCTGTACCCAATCAACTGGTTGGATGTCAAATAAACATTACGGTGGGCCCTAGAAGGTTTTTAACAGTGGAATCCAATCATTACCATTTTCCTGTGTGTGGTCCACCTAAGATTTAGATTTGCCTCATTGTTATGGTGAATCCCTAAAATGATATGGAAAAATGAATGGACGGCGTGGATAAAACACATAAATAATTATGATGCTATGTGAGTATATGTTATATCATGCAAGACAATGAGATCATGAGTCATACCACAGGCTTTTGGATGCCGACGTCATAGACCGGCGTCATATCCGGCCGGAACAGCCCGAAATTCCTCTCGATCGTCGGCCCGGGCTTAAGATTCTCATTGAAGAGCGCGAATATATACGTTTCAAACGTCCGATTAGGCATCAACGGCGTCCCGAGCCCTGAATTCACATGTTGTATGAGATTCCGATTGTAATCCGCAGCACTCTCCACACTCACACCGATCTGGCCCGGTTCACCTTCTGACGGCCATCCCGTTTCAGCAATTACAATCTCCACGTCAGCAAATCCCAGCCGTTTCATCGCTGAGAAAATCGCATCCAACTGTCCATCTAACATGTTAGAATACGTGAGCCGCGTGTTCTGATCATACACGCCCGGGTTAGGTCGGAATAGCGCGTAATCCAAAACGTCGGGCTTGAGTCCGAAGAACGGGTATGGATTGATCATGAACGGTGATCCAGTAGCATTCAAGAACTCTAGCAACGGCTTGAAAATGGCAGTATCATACCGTCCTCTGAATTGCCCGTTGGACGGTGGGTAGGAGGTGGATAAGATGCCTAAGGAGTGTGGTGTGGACACCTTGATCTGATCGTCGAGAGACTCTGCCACGAGTGCTGTGTGGAGATTCTGCATTGCAGGGACGAGGCCTGCGATTAGGGACTTGTCAGCCGTTGATACGACTTCGTTGCCGACTAAGATGCGGATGATGTTAGTGTTGGGAGTGTAAGGGAGGATGTTTGATCTTAGCCATTGATTTGCGAATTCAAGGTTGGTGAGTTGAGGGATCTGATCGTTGGCTACTGTTACAGTTACTGCGATGCCGGTGTCGGCGAAGGCTTGTAAGATGGTTGGGTTTGCGTCGAAGAGCTTGATGCGGTCGATTGAAGTGCTTTGGAGGAGGAATTGAGCGACTCGAGCTGGTGGGGGGAGGTTGTTGGCTACAGTGCCGTAGTTGATGCCGAGGCCCATTCCTTGAACGGCTGAGATTCATCGTGCCATTGAGTAATTAAAACTAATCAGTTGTGTTTATGTTATAAATCAAATATCGAATAAACATAACAAATCTCTCCCTCACACAAAGGTGTGTTCCGGGTCACAACTTGGGGAGGCGGATTTCCCGCCAGAGCCTTTACCAAAAAGTTCCTGTAAAGGGAACTTAGGTGGGCCCACCTTGATGTTTTAAATGTTTTTGAGAAATCCACTCTATGCATCTGTCCATCTGTTTTGTGAGATCATTTTAGGAAATTATGAAGCTAAAAATAAGCAAGATTCAATACTTAAATGGGCCGAAAATATAAGAATTAAACTTCCACGGGTGAAATATTTGTGAGGCCAGGATTAGGATAATATTTATTTTTTTAATTCATTAGTAGGGATGACCTTATGAAGGGTATCCATGGCATGTAAACATCTCGACCTAGGTTTCAACCTTGGGAATTTCCCTACCCACATTTTCTTTTATGGCAGCACACTTGAGTCTTGGATATGCTCAATTAATTTTGGTCTAACTCCTGAAATGAGCTCACAAATTAGATAGACAGATGAATTTCTCACAAACATCAAGCTGGCCCCATATAGGTTTTCAGCATGGGAAATTCATGCCAAAGGCTTTCGAACGGAATTCACGTCCCAATATGTGGAAGACCCGGCAAAAGTATCAAGTGGATTGGTTCATCAGGTGGGCCATACACACGTGAAAGCAATGGACCGTTTAAAAAAAAATTAGAAAACTGTACAAATTCAACGTGAGCATGTGCTGGCCTGATACACATGCACGCTAAATTCTCAGTATCATCTACATGATGGCCCCACTTGATTGTGGTCTGGTGACTAAATCACAGACGATGCGGACCTAGTCGATTGGGATATCCCCAATAGACCTGGTCGGCTGAATTTAATTGAGCCATGTGCAGTTGTCAAATATGAAATATGTGTTTGAAAGCTATTTAGTAAATTTATTTTTAACAACATCATCTTCAATCAAATCACATCATCATTATACAATTTGCTTTCCCCGAATGCAGGTATATCCTCGGTGACCGGCGTGGTAGAATTTAATTGAGCCATATGTTACTGTTAGAGATGAGTCTCATCAAGGCCCAATCAAATCCACCACGTGTCATTAAGGATACTGCAGTGTGACTTTGGAATGGGTGGATCCCTAACTATGGGGCCCACTGTGGTATATGTGCCTACATGTATGTTGTCCATTAGTTTGATGGCTCATTTTAGGGTATGATTTTAAAAATGAGGCAGATTTAAATCTCAGGTGGACCACACCATAAGAAATAATGTCGATGGACTATTACATACTTCTTGTGGGTCATGAAAGTCATGGATTAAGCTAATACTTGAGTGGTCATTTTATCCAAGTCATTGTGACCTCATCGTGATGTTCGATGGCAAATAAACATTCCGGTGGCCCCCCGGAAGTTTTTAATGGTGGGTATTCAATCACCATCATTTTCTGTTGTGTGGTCCACGTGAGATTCAGATCTACTTCATTTTTAGGACCATTGCCCTAATTTATGTTATCAAAATGGATGGACAACATGGATGTAAGGAACATACATCAGCGTGGCCCCACGATCAAGGATTCACCCACCTCGCTGGATATGGGGATCCACCTAGGACACTTTCCCTTACCAAGGCTCGACATTAGGGATGTAAATGGTCGTGCTAGGGGCAAGCTTAGTTAAAACCAAACTCGTCCTATTTACTAAATGGGTCATTGTATAAATTTTAGACCGAAACCTTTTAACTAATGCACATCTACTTATAAAATATGAGTATGGGTCTGGTAGAAGGAGATTTACTTTTTTTTTTTTTTTTTTTAACACACTCACGCCACATGCACACACACTCCACACACGCACACCGTGACCGTGGGTACTCGAACCCATGACCCGGTGTTGAAACTCCGGGAGTCTACCACCCAGGTAAGAGCAAGGACCCAGGAGGAGATTTACTTAGACCCATTTAAATGAGTTGAGTCTTACGAGTCTGGCTAAGAGATATCTCGATCCTAAACCATACCCACTTATGTCACGGGTCTAACGGCTTTTGATCACCTTGAAATCAATGGACTGGTTGCCAGTGTAGGTGTGGTTCAAAAAATCATCAGATACCACTCGTAAGCAACCGTTTTAACGGAAATGGAATGACACGCTGGCGCTGCATCAGATATAAGGCCGAGTCAGACCGGGTCCAGGCGAGTCATACGGTGTGGCAGCTGTTTAAGTTCTGGTCCCAAATAGAACGAGTCACCACACCAATATAGAAACGAGTCAGACCGAGTCATATGGTAAGATGAGTCAGACCGGTCAGAAATGGAATGAGTCACAAGGCTGATATAAGACCGAGTTAAACCGACTCATACTAGTTTTCCAATCGTTACTTAATGAGAGAAAGGAAAGTGGGATTTTTACATACCTCCAATGAGGGAGATGGTGGTGAGGATGAAAGAGATATTAGCCATGGTTGTAACAGCTACGGTGGCGGAGGAGACGGTCTTCGCCATTTCTGCCGAGAAAGGGAGAGGAGGAAGAGATGGAGATGGAGGTTAGTAGACATTTATAAAAGATAATAACTTGAAAATATTCCTTTCTTTGGATTGAAGCGTTGTTAATGCCATGTTCTTTGTCTGAAGATCTTCTTAGGATTGTGCTTGCTTTTATGTTGGGACTTTGTAAATTAGCTTTCGTATCTTCTTTTTTGGATAGCAGACGCTTGTCAACGCCAGGCTAGAGTTGCTAGCTCAATACAGCCGTGCATGGCTCAGGTCTGGTGAAGGGCAACCTAGACCTAACTCATTTAAGAAGAGGCTTAGAATTTTGGACCAGACCCATTATTTAATTTTTGGGTGGAGTTGGGTCCTAGGGCTACACGTTTTATTCAATGGGTTGGGTCTGGTATAGTAAGGTTTATAAACTGCCGGTTCATCATCTGGGTCAAATTTATGTGGTGGTCCATAAGATCAATACTCATGGCTGATGGGATTTTGTTGCAAATTCGCCATTTAGCGATGAGGTAAATGTAGACAAACGTATTTGAAATACACAAATTTGGTGTGTTACCAAATTTCATATTTTTATTCAGGTGAGTGAATTACCAAATGAGAGTTAACATGTATAGCAAAGATATCACTAGTAGGGCTGTACATGAACCGAGTTAGCTCGGTTAGCTCACTCGACTCAGCTCGAAAAAGCTCGATTTGACTCGGTTCGAAATTGAGTTCGAGATGAGTTGAGCTGATTTTTTTAGTTCAAAAAAATTTGAATAGAGTTCGAGCTTGCCTGAGCTCGACTCAACTCAGATCGAACCAATTCAGTGACTCGGTTATTTTGATATTGATGTTGCTCACCAAGTGTTTGATGAAATGACTCTATGAAGTGTGGCTGGTGGCAAGGAAGGTATGTATATGAAACAAATACTTTTTTTCTTTTTTTGTTTTAAATGTTGCTTAGAAGGTGTTTGATGAAATACCTGTAAAACCACGGTTGTTGTTTTACATACGGTGAGATTTTGAAGGTGCGATCTGTGTGTTTGTAAAAATGCTGCACAGACGAACTCGGCTCAATCTTGGCTCGAACTGGCCGAGCTATTGACCGAACCGAGCCAAGCTAGCCAGTTAGGCTCGAGGACTGAGCCAATTTGGGTTCGAGCTGGGGTTAGCAAGCGGCCGAGCTATGCCCAGCTCGACTCGGTTCGACTCGTGTACAACTCTAATCACCAGGCTACTAACTTGCTTTAAATATGGCATGTTTATGACAACAAAAAAGGATTCAATTATCGATTACAACACTAAAATTACATCAGAGGAATGATCCAAACTATCTAAACATTAGCCATTTAAGTGGACGATTAAAAGATATTAATGAGTTGCTCATTGTGATCCTTGTGTTAATGGCCTACTTGAGTCTTTAAATTTCATTATTTTTTTGTTACGGTATACATCTAAATGGGCTTATTATAATTAAAGATGGTTTAGTTAATCAAATTTATATCTAATTAATATACTACAATATTTCAATGCATTCCAAATATAAGCTCTTGAACAAGATATTTAAATTTAGTGCATTGCAATAATAAGCTGCCAAACATTACTTGAGGCTGTTGAATCATGATTTCTTTCAATATAATTGTGATTTGGATTCCAATACATTCCAAATTGCACCCATTTAAAGTTGGGTCTTGGTTTGCTTGAGCCTAGATGAATATTATCAGACTCAAGCCTGATAAATGTTGAACTAGGCCCACTGATTGTTTGGGTCAACTCCAATGACCCATTTGGTTAACCCATTTACTATATTGTCCAAGTACTCGCTAGCTTGCACACATGCACCAAGCTGGCAGGTGAGTTTCACGCACGAAACAATGTGGCACGTGTGCACGGGATCATGCCTTCTCTTTAGAGCTGTACACGAGTAGAGTTAGCTTGGTAGCTCGCTCGACTCGACTCAACTCGGATCGAAGCTGAGTTCGAACCGAGTCGAGCTGATTTTCGGAGCTCGAAACGAGTTCGAGTCGAGTTCGATCTTGCCCTAGCATGACTTGACTCGACTCGAATATTGCTCAAACTCGGCTTGACTCAGTACAGGGTATATATACCCTTTAAATAAAAAAAAAAAAAAAACCCTACCCTACCTGTTTAAAAAAAAAACCCCGCTCGGTGCCCCACACGAACCCTAGACCCTAACCTTCTCTTCCTCCCTTTCCCTCAGTCCGGCAAAGCTCACCTCTCTCTCTCTCTCTCTCTCTCTCTCTCTCTCTCTCTCTCTCTCTCTCTCTCTCTCTCTCTCTCTCTCTACTCTCTCCCTCATCCTCCCTTACCCGCACTGATGCACGGCCGTCCGATCTCCCTACTCTATGGGAAAGAAAAATACCTCTTTGGGAAAGAATCAAGATTTTGTCTTTGCATGGTCAGTGTAGGGTGCCTTGAAGTATCACGAAGAAATAGTTGAGTATTTCAACAACCAGGGTGTTTTCGCAATTTTTCTACTCCGGAAAAATCTTATGCGACTATTTCTATTCTTGCAAATTCTTATAATTGAGATGTGAAGCTACTCAATGACACTTGTTGATGTAAAAATTTGTTCCACCCTCTTTAGACCTTCGAGTACCTGCACAGGAAGAAGACAAAGGAGACCCTGACTAGAGCAGGGGACCATCCGATGCCAAAGTCAGGCTGGGAATCTGAGTCTTATTGTATTGAGGGGTTCTGGGAGAGAGTTTTTGCGTACCTTTCACCCTTGGAGTCTCTCCTATTTATAAGAAAGGGAGGATCCCGCCGTATGAGGATTCTTTCCTGATATTTTAGAGATTTGTTACGATCTTGGATCTTCCCAAGATTATAGAATCCCGTGATCGTCGAGATCTAACGCTATCTTCCGAATATCTTAAGCAAGATCTTTGATTTTTAGGAAGATCTTTTGGATCCGTAGCTCGGTTCTAAGTCGGGCCGACCTATTGCTCGTTGAGGCCGAGCTAAGCTGTTGAGGCCGACTGACCTGTTGAGGCCGAGCTAAGCTGCCTAGGCCGATCTTATCTGTTCGACCTCTGGCCGATATATAGCCGATCTATGGCTCGTAGTCTCATTCTTTAAGTGTCCTTGTATTTGTATCACCCTTCTTGAAGATTAGCATGCTTTTGGACGTAAAAGCCTTATCAGGCTCGGGTTTCATTGGGCCCACGCTGGTTCAGTAAAGTTGGTCCATTTCATAAGTCGACTTATCTACTTGTCCATTTTTTCCCCCAACAGTAAGCCTCCCTTACTTCTCGGGCTGACATGTGGAAGTTCGAGAAGTAAGTTGGTCGGATTATGTATGGTTGGCTTATGCCTAGTCGGCTTATGCTCAGTTGGCTTATACCTGGTCGGCTTACGCTCAATTGGCTTATGCCTGGTCGGCTTATGCCTGGTTGGCTTATGCCCAGCCCAGTTGGCCTATGCCTAGTCGGCTTATGCTCAGTTGGCTTATACCTGGTCGGCTTACGCCCAGTTGGCTTATTGTAACGCCCCGGAAAATCGGGGTCGTGCATAGACTCGACTCCCGAGTTCCCGAGTGTCACTTATCATGCATTTATGGTTTTTTATGATTAATCAAATTTAAATGCGCAGCCTGAAATTTCTTGGAGCATAAAACACAACCACAACAAGTCTACTAAAATGAAGAGATCAATATATACAGGTCCAAAAAAAAGAATAAACGGGTCGCATAAGGCGTTACTCAACAAAATCACAACAACATCATGTCCACAAGAGTAGAGCTGAGTCCGCTCGTCCTCCTCCTTGAGGCCCGCATCGCCCAGCTCTACGAATTCTGCATTACCTGCATCTATGAGTGAATCTGGTTGGTGTTTTAAAACACCGTCCCAGAGTGGGAGTGAGTGATCAACTCAGTGTGAACTATTGGTCTCAAGTTACAACAAGCATCAATTGTAATATGAACTTAATGAAAATCAGACAATCATCAACATCTAATAACTCTTATTTAAAATGTATGCATGCGGGATGATATGATGCATGCCCTCACCACAACACTCCATCAAGCAACTCCATCTAACGATCGCATATGACAACACTCTTTCAGAGCGACCTCGACTTCCGAGTCGCCACCCTAACTAATGCGTGCAATGCGATCGTGTTAGCCGAGTTATTAGTTAAGTCCATTCATCCAGCAGGTTGGGGATTCTGATTCACCGTACGTATCAATGCCCTAAGCTGGTTGCGAGGCCAAGACCCCATCAACGCGTGAGGCCGAGACCTCGCGGTCCATGATCCCGTCGAGTTTCTCATCCCCGACTCCAAGCACATGAGGAGTGCCGAAAGAAAGGGATCGCTCGCGGTCACTACTGGGAGGCGCGGTACCCCAGCGTACGCCGACAGCTCAGACATAGTGTCTCATTCCACCATGCCCGGCTCACAAGGCTGTGGACCAATTTCAGGTGGGTTATCGTTGGGCTACAACGGTTGCAGGGTGGTTCAGGTTCCATACATAAGTGAGCAAACAGGGTTGACAAACAAGGTTGGTCAGACAGTAGGTTAGACCGCACGGGCCAGGCGAGCATGAGACGAGTGACCTCGGGCACAAGGGACCCATGTAGTCGAACTACAGCCACTCGAACACACCCGCCCAAACCCATGGATATAGCCCTAACATAGTCCTACCGGTGGGACTACCGTCTCTCATCATGTTCCTGACCAACCCAAGGGTATGAGGGGATCCGTAACGTGCCAATTCTACAGATTATCAACTAGCATAGCGACCACATGTTCTCATGCATCTCATATACCATTCAGATTCTCATAACAAGCAAGACTAACCATAACATGAAATAAGTGCATGTGAGTTATGTGTGTGTGTGAGGAAGTTAAGCACTTCCTCCAATTTCAGAAATCATGTGCACACGGATAATAAATCATACATGCATTGAAACACCCCATATGAGGAAAAATGATAGAGCAATCATGAACAAATTACTACCCATGCATAATATCATGCGAGAGGCAAGATCAACACCATTATGAAAGCTAAGCATGCAATCTATACAATTCCAACAATATACCACTCCTAGGGTTTCTCTAGATTATTCAATCATAGCATCTAAGCAATCAAAATCATTAAACCCACACTAAAATTGGTGCAAGGCCACCTAAGAACAATAGTCCGCACCTTGGATTTGATGGAGGCTTGGAAACGACCTAGGAGATATGGATTTCGGGGTAGATTGGCTGGAATCCCTAAAATAACTTCACATGTTAGATTTACAAGCAAAACCCCCCTCCTTACAAGGGTTTTCAAAGAAAAAGAGGGTTGAATCTTACCTAAACGGCCAACGGATGATTATGAAGGTTGTGGAGGAGAGCTTCTCCCTTGAGGAGAAGTAGGAAGTTGAAATGGTTGATTTCCTTGGGCCCCACCTTGATCTAAGGTCCACCTAGTTCTCACATTCACTCTCTTTCTTCACTCTCCCTAGCTCTCTCTCCTCTCTCTTTACTCTCTCCCTCTTTCTCTCTTTCTCTCTTTTGGAAATGGAAAAATCGTATGAGAAGAGGGGGTGCCCAAATGGGGCCTTTTTATAATGCCAGGTTTGGTGTAAATGGCCCCAAGGGCTAGGTTTTTACTATACTAGACTTATGGGAGGGTCTTTCTAGGATCTAGGGCCCTATCACCCCTCTAGCCACCAAATTCGGCGTGTATGTGCCTTATGGCCCGATTAGGGCCCATGCAAAAATTAAGGATGAACGGATGAACGGATATATGATCTGAGAAAGCGTTCCTGACCTTTAAGTGGTCCTGTGGGGGCCATTTTGGTGATTGAAGCATTTCTGATGGCCCTCTGGCTATGAAATTTATAGGATAAGTGGTCCACGGCCCGATGAGGGGCCTTACAAAATTTGAGAACGAACGGGTGCGGGGTTTGGTGATACGGGTCTGATTCGCGATCAACGGTCATCGTGCCACGATCGGGGCCCAGATTTGGTGGGTAGGCGTTGAAAAATACATTAAACCTTCACCGTAAATTTGGAAGAAATCCGACGGCTGGAAGGCCCGGAGTTTCAGTTTCTTTTGTCAGTGCCAGATTTTAATCTGGCATTGGTGGGGCGCATTGGGCAAGTGCCAGATGGTACTTCTGGGTGTCCACTGGGTCCGCAGTCCGCGATGGACTACAAGCCCAGTGAGATCTATGATTTTCTAAAGTTTTAGATTTTTCTGACCCTTCTCGGTCATCTGGGTGGCCCACACGGGCTGTTGTTAGGTGTAAACGGGCCATCTGGCTTGGCGGCCCGCACTTGGTCCCATCATAACTAGACTGGTCCACTCCAGTATAAATTAACATTGAGTGATAATAGTCATTAAGTGATTTTATAAGTTAATTAAAAAGAAATTTTAAGGATTTTTTTTTTGGAAATCCAAAACAATGAAAATCCAGGATGTTACACTTATACCTGGTCGGCTTACGCTCAGTTGGCTTATGCTAGTTGGCTTACACCTGGTTGGCTTATGCCTAGATGGCTTCTGCCTGAATAATGGCTGACCCATGAAATGGGTCGGCATGGATGGATCCCTGGGAATCCTCTAGTTGCCAACGGAAGAATTCTCCCCTTATTCCCTTTGCTCCATATCCTCAACCTAGTTATTTCCTCTTTGAGCAGCACAACTCTAGGTGTGAGATCGAGCACCGGGCTGACCTTTTAAGGCCAGGCTTACCTGAGCTGCCTAGGCCGAGCTAACTTGTCAAGGCCGAGCTTAGCTGTCGAGGCCGATGTGAGCCTGTTGAGGCCGAGCTAAGCTGTTAAGGCTGAGGGGCAGAGCTGAGCTGTTAAAGCCGAGCTAAGCTATTGATGCTGAGGTGACTTGTTGAGGCCGAGGTAAGCTATTGAGGCCGAACTAACCTATTGAGGCCAAATGACTTGTTGAGGCCGACTGAGCCTATGAAGGCCGAAGTGACCTGTTGAGGCCGACTGAGCCTATGGAGGTCGAGGTGACCTATTGAGGCCGAGCTAAGCCGTTGAGGCCGAGGTGACCTATTTAGGTCGAGCTAAGCTATTGAGGCCGAGATAACCTGCCGAGGTCGAGTTTAGCTGTCGAGGCAGAGCGGAACTGTTGAGGTCGAGCTGGGCTACCGAGGCTGAGCTGAGCTGTTAAGGCCGATCTTAGCCATTGAGGCCGATGTGACCTATTGAGGCCGAGCTAAGCTATTGAGGCCGAGATAACCTGCCGAGGCTGAGCTTAGCTGTTGAGGCAGAGCGGAACTGTTGAGGTTGAGCTGGGCTACCGAGGCTGAGCTGAGCTGTTAAGGCCGATCTTAGCCATTGAGGCCGATGTGACCTATTGAGGTCAAGCTAAGCTATTGAGGTCGAGGTGACCTGTTGAGGCTGAGATAACCTGCCAAGGCTGAGATAACCTACCAAGGCCGAGCTTAGCTATTGAGGCCAAGGTGACCTGCTAAGGTTGAGCTGAGCTGTCGAGGTTGAGCTGAGCTGCTAAGGCCGATCTTAGCCATTGAGGTCGATATGACCTATTGAGGCCGAGCTAAGCTATTGAGGCCGAGGTGACTTGTTGAGGCCGAGATAACTTGCCAAGGCCAAGATAACCCGTCAAGGCCGAGCTTAGCTATTGAGACCAAAGTGACCTGTTGAGGCCGATGTGACCTGTTGAGGCCGAGCTTAAGGTCGAGGTGGTTTTGGTCGTTATGTCGCCCAGCGGGTTTAGGGTTATTGATTTATGAATAACTGAGATGACTGCTAACATATGATTCAGGAAGAGCTTCGACTTGGCTGCAACAATGATTTAAGAAAAGCTTTCTTTTTTCATTCCGCCATTGTAGATAGTTTTGGAGTATTTATGGTAGAGCATGAATGACTTAAGATGTCAATCCCACAGACGATGCCAAACTGTTGATGCAAAAATTTAGTCCACCCTCTTTAAACTTTCGAGTACCTGCACAGGAAGAAGACAAAGGAGACCCTTGCTAGAGCAGGGGACCCTCCGATGCCAAAGTCAGGCTAGGAATCTGGGTCTTATTGTATTGAGGGGTTATGGGAGAGAGTTTTTGCGTACCTTTCACCCTTGGAGTCTCTCCTATTTATAGGAAAGGGAGGATCCCGCCGTATGAGGATTCTTTCCTGATATTTTAGAGATTTGTTACGATCTTAGATCTTCCCAAGATTATAGGATACCGTGATCGTCGAGATCTAACGTTATCTTCCGAAGATCTTAAGCAAGATCTCTGATTTTTAGGAAGATCTTTTGGATCCGTAGCTCGGTTCTAGGTCGGGCCGACTTATGGCTCATTGAGGCCGAGCTAAGCTGTTGAGGCCGACTGACCTGTTGAGGCCGAGCTAAGCTGCCTAGGCCGATCTTATCTGTCCAACCTCTGGCCGATATATAGCCGATCTATGGCTCGTAGTCTCATTTTTTAAGTGTCCTTGTATTTGTATCACCCTTCTTGAAGATTAGCATGCTTTTGGATGTAGAAGCCTTATCAGGCTCGGGTTTCATTGGGTCCGCGCTGGTTCAGTAGAGTTGGTCCATTTCATAAGTCGACTTATCTACTTGTCCATTCCCCCCCCCCCCCCAACAACACTCATAAATCCCATGTCCATTCATAAACTGAGGTCTCTCTCTCTATCTAATACTCTTTCATATTCCTTTTATTTAGATTCCTCATAGTGATTATAAAATGTTCTTGGGACGAATTACCTAATCTGCAATCCCAATATATGTCAGGGGCAATGTTGTCAAAATCATGTGATTGGGGACTCCAAAATACGCTCAACCCGCACGACCTTGCACGGCCGCACTGACTCGAAAACTCGGCTTGAATTCTATCAAGCTCAAAGGCCGTGTCGAACTGAGCATGAGCTGAACTCTAAGCAGTCTGAGTCAAGCACGAGTTGGGCAAAAGCTCGGCTCGCCTAGACTCGTGTACACCTCTACTTCTCTTGAAGTTGATATGATGCCAATTACCTATAGCAGGTGTTATTTCATCTAACCTAGAGCTCCATGGGCCCACTGCAATATCTATGTGAAATCTGATCCTTTTCATCAGCTTTGTTAGTTCATCTCAGGATGAGAAGAAAAAAATTAGCCAGATACAATAGTCAAGTGGGCCACACCGTCAGAAGCAGAGGGACCCACTTCTATAATGGAGCCGAGAACGTTTTGGATAAGGATGAAACTTAACCTTACCCTTCATCATGGTGGGAATCTGAAAGGGTCGGATGGCATATAAACATGGCAGTGAGCCGCAGTAAGGTTTCTAAGGTGAGTGTTTTCATCCTCACTATTTCCTTTGTTGTGTTCCACTCGATTCCTTACTCTGGCCTCATTTTTTAACCATTATACGAACATGAGCTAGAAAAGCTGATAGACGGAGTGGATTTCACACTGATATCATGGTGGGCCTCATAGAACTGTGAGTTAAGTGAACTCTTTTGGTCTACGTTGATACGCTCATCTGATGAGCCACGTCTACTGTAACGGCGACGGATTCGGTCGGGTCAGGTAAGACCGTGAGTCAGGTCATGATCGTGGGACCACCTTGATGTATCATGTATTTTTTGTATATCCATACCGTGTATCTGTTTTTTCAGTTCATTTTAAATCAAGGGCCAAAAAATGATCCAGATCCATGTCTCATGTGGACCACACCACAGAAAACAGTGGTGATTGACCCTTAAAATATTACAATCTTTCGCATGTTTTCCCCTTCGTGCAGATCCGTGTGACCTTTGGATGTCAAATAAACATTACGACTGGCCTTAGGAAGTTTTAATAGAGGGCGTTCAATCACCGCGGTTTACTTTGGTGTGGTTCACCTGATATTTGGATCTGCTTCATTTTGGAATCAAATGGACGGTGTGGATATACAGCACATACATGAAGGCAGGCCACGGTCGCGGCCTGACCGGACTCGGTGTTGCCCCGATCAGACCGGATCCGCTATCAACCATTGACAGTTTGCCAGGTGGATCCTCGGATCCATCAAGGTCGGTGGATCCTTGACTGTGGGCCCACTGTGCAGTATTTTATTTACATCCACGCCGTCTATATGCTTTGATAGCTTATTTTAGTGATAATGTACTAAAAATGAAGAAGATCCGAATATTATTTGGACCACAGAAAAGGAAACAGTGGTAATTGACCATTAAAAACTCATCGTGGGCCACAAAAGTTTTGGATCAAGCTGATATTGGTGTGGTCCCTTCATCCAAGCCTTTGCGATATTATCAACAAGTTGGATGGAAAATAAAAATTCTAGTGACCCAATGAAGTTTTTAATGGTGGCTATTCAATCACCACGGTTTCCTATGGCATGGTCCACCCAATATTTGGATCTGCTTCATTTTTTGTATCAGGCCCTAAAATGATATGTGAAAAACGATGGACGGTGTGGATACAAGGAAAATATATCAAAGTGGGCCCCACGGATTGATGGTGCGGATGCAAGGAACGTACATCACAGTAGGCTTCACAGTCAGGATCCACGGAAGCCGCGCCCCCAGTTCCCACGCACACAAACGGGCCACCTAATAATCATAAATGCCTGATTCTCTCCACACAAATCCACATAGTCTGATGAAGGTCTTGGATATTCCACACAAGCACAACACGGTCACGTGTAAGTGGCCAGCGTTTCTCCGGGCTGGACGCGGATTGCGTCCAACCCCCGCCGTCTCGAGCTGGGAACCGGCAGATTTGAGTGGCCACCGTGATGTATGGGTCTTATCCACACCGTCCATCTATTTTTTTTCATATCATTTTAGATTATAAGAACAAAACTGACGCAGATTCAAGACAGATGTGGACTACATAATGGGAATTAAACTCTTACCGTTGAAAATTTCTTGGGGCCATGGAAGTTTTGGATGGAGCTGATATTTGTAATTTATCTTCATCCAGGTCTACGTAACTTTATGATTATTTTGGATGGAAAATAAATACATGGTAGGCCCTAGAAAGGTTTCAACGGTGAGAATCATTATCACCGCCGCTTCCGTGGTGTGGTCCAATCGAGCATTGAATCTGCCTCAGGTAATCCACATCCCAGTTTTAGTCTTATAACAGTAGGCCCCACGTACGTTTCCAGCGCAGGAACTTCACGCGAAAGGCTTAGTCTTATAACCTAAAATGATACGAAAATAATGAATGGACGGTGTGGATAAGACCCGTACATCACGGTGTCACTCAAAGCTCCTGACCGTTCCCAGCTGGAGACGGGCGGGGTTGGACGCAATCCGCCTCCCGTACATAAACGGGCCACCTAATAATCATACCGACCTGATTCTCTCCACACAATCCACATCTTCTGATGAACGGCTTGGATATTCCACACGACCTCAACACAGTCATGTGTAGGAGGCCAGCGTTTCTCCAGGGCTCCAGAAAGCCCCCGAGCTAGCAGCGGCCACGGAGAGAGAGAGAGAGAGAGAGAGAGAGAGAGAGAGATTTCTCTCCCGAGCAAAAACACCATATTTCCTTTTTCCCAAATTCCCATATTGCCCCTCCTCTTCTTCAATCCTTATTTCTCCCTCCTCTCAAAAACACCCGCACATACACAGTTCAAAGGAAAACAGAAAAAACGAAAAGAAAAGATGGTGGAAGTAGCAAGCAGGGTTATACATGAAGTGCTTGGTGTAAGAGCGCAGGAGCTGGACCAGCCCATCATCGACTACATCGTCAATGTCCTCGCAGATGAGGATTTCGATTTCGGCATCTCAGGCGAAGGTGCGTTTGACGCTGTTGGGGAGCTTCTCGTCAATTCCGGATGCGTCTCCAACGATTCCGAGGGCCGTTTGGTAATTCAAAGCGATCGGTTTTCCTCATTTCTGTTGATTTTTTTTTTCTTTTCAATTTTTGATGTTTTGTTAATATTTTGGAATTTTGGTGCGTTTGGATGGACTAGTGGATCGGGAATTGTGATAATTAGCGTACCGATGGATAGTGCCTCCATGCCTGTTCTGTACAATTGTGCATTTGTTTCAGCGTTCCAGATCGTTTATCTTAATGGGCCTGCTAAGGATGGGAGGTTCCCCAAAAGTCTTCCAGATTGGAAATTCCTAGCCATCCGATGATTGCCCCGCCCCCCTTTAAAGGAGTTACAATGTTGGGCTTTTTTTTTGTTGTTGTTGTTGTTGTTGTTGTTGTTGTGGTTCTTGCTAGCTGTCAGTACAAATAGTAAGAATGGTAATTACAGTTAGTTAATTCGCCATCGGTCCTTCTTTGGATCATTTGTAATCCTGTGCCACTTGCTTAACAATATTTGTAAAATTACAAAAATAAAAAAAGATCATTTTTCCATGGAATTGTACTAGTTTCTGCAATTCAATTCGAGAGTGCATCCAAATGCAACCTTATTGACTGTTTGGTTGCACAATCAAAAGGGAATTTTGACACCCTACACTGTTTTGAACCAAACCCATTTTCCTTTTCTTCGTTTCAATGCACTTTCACAAATCCCGTCTGATCCCCCACTCATCGAATTGGGTGATAAAAACCCCACTCGCCTATACATTGGTTTCCGGAAAATCGACTGACAAAGTCGATACATTATCATCATCATCTAAACCTTATCCCAATTAATCGGGGTCGGCTACATGAATCCTGCTCTGCCATTCCACTATTAAGGGCCATACATTCAGTTAGACCATTAGTCATCAAGTCCTTTGTTACCATCTCCATCCACATCCTTTTGGATCTTCTCCTTGCACTTTTAGAAACTTCAATTTGTACCAACTCACTCCTTTTAAATGTTGTAGTTCTTGGTCTCTATTCCACATGACCGAACCATCTAAGTCTACTTTCCCTCATCTTATTACCTATTAGTGCTACTTCCGAGTTCTGTCGAATGCACATGACCAAATGTTGATACGTTTTGAAAGATCAACCGACAAAGTCGATATGCACTTATTTTGTGCACATCTTTAAAAGAAGCACTTATTTTGCAGGAAGACCCCTTTTGTGGTAGTTGAATCCAAATGCGCCCTTAGTGAGTTGTTACAAGGCTGTCAATGTCCTGGATTTTGAACTGCTTAGGCCAGCCCTTTTCAAAAATTGATTTTGCTCGGTTTGGGCCCAGACCATTCACAGCCCTGTTTGGGGATGCTTGTCTGTGCCTCAAATTGAAGGAATTATATGATCCTTGAGTCGGGGTTATGCACAGTATCCTTGTCCTTGAGTTAGTACATGTGCTGCCCATTTCTGCACAATCCAAATTGCTTAGACAACAGGAAAAGCTGGGATTTTGGGGAATCCCACATATTTGATGGTCCCGGCAGTTCAATGGTCTGAATGAACAGGCGACTAGCCCAACTTGTACAAATTCAATGTCTGAGGACCATATAATTCCCTCTTCAGTCTAACTGTGTACAAGCACATATTAAAAACAATCCATGAAATAATAAAATGATCAATGCTCATCTATCATGGAAATTTAGGTTTGCGGAAAGATCTCCGAGAAATTTGGAAAGCATGGGTTGGTTAAAGACAAACCAGCTGTACGAAGTCTCGCAACGCCTTTGAGAATGTTTGATGGGATGGATGAAGAGGAAGCTCCAAAGAAACAACCCGAGGTGTTTGATGGCCCCATTCTATCTGAACGTGATCGAGCAAAGATTGAAAGAAAGAAGAGAAAGGATGAACGGCAGAGAGAGGTAAACCCAATGAGACTAAATCCGACACTTGATTCCTTAAATACATTCTGGTGTTCTAAAAGCTTATTGATCAATTTGGTGCTTGGCTGGGTCAGCTCAGTCTGGCTATTGTCTGAGTATCTAGTCTAGATTCCGATTCTATATAATTGAGTTGGTCTTTCTCCTAATAGACTTGCCGAGTTCTTCAAGAATTGACTGAGTCAAATTAGGGGTCATTTGGCTCCTTGGATTTGGATCTTAACTTTAAGAATTCAAATATATGATTAATCCTTGAGATTTTCATTCTAACAGTTGTGTTTGGCAGCTTGCATATTCAATCTTAGGTGGGTTTAAAATCCACAAAATTCTAGGGTGGCAAACATGACTTTATTCAAAATACAGGATTGAAAATCCTAACTGCCCAAAATCCATGTTGCCAAATGGCCCCTTAGCGGATTCCAATTTGTAAAACTGATTTACAAGCTGAGTCTGAGTTTCTTAGTCTTGTCAAATCTATTTCTTCAATGAGGGAATGTATGATGCTCGATCGGGCATTTGCTTGATTCAACTCTCCTTTTGGCGATCTGTATCATTCATATGGTTGGCCCCATGGTGGGGGGTGATACCTCCAAAATCTCCCCTACTGGATTATTCTGTCACTGTTGGTTTTAATTTTCTATCCAATTAAATATCATCTGACTGGGGAGATATTTGTGCATGTACTTTCCCATGATGGGCCCCACCATCAATGGCTTAGTTATTGAAATTGAAAGGTGGGTTCTTCTTGCATCTGGTTTGAATAAAACAGCATTTCCTTTTGATTAAGCATCAAACTAGTATCAGTTTGATTATTTTTTCTGTTTGCAATATTTACAATGTATGTGCCAATGCTGTTTTTCACTAAACAGGCCCAATTTCAAATGCATTTGGCGGAGATGGAAGCAGTTAAAGCAGGCATGCCAGTTGTATGTGTAAACCATGGTACTGGTGAGGGTGGACCAGTTACCAAGGATATCCATATGGAAAACTTCAATATCTCTGTTGGTGGTCGTGATCTTATCCAAGAAGGCACAGTGACGCTTTCTTTCGGAAGACACTATGGTGGGTTACTTCTGCAGATTCGGGTATTTAAATACTGCATGGTTCCCAGTCACATTTTGCCAGTGCAGCCATAAACGTTTAGTACGACTCCCCTTCCAATTGTGTGAAACAATATGCACCACCACCATCACCACCACCACCACCATTTCTATGGGAGGAGATCTTGTCCACCGGCTTTTCTGTACTATATACGTGGCGTATGTATTTGATATCTGAACCATTCATTCACCAGGGACAACCATGAATGAGTCACCGACCAAAAGTTAGTCATTGGACAATCCTAACCATCTAGAAAATGATCCACAAAGGTCACTGAAATCCAGCCACTGGTTTTTGCATGTAATGTCTTTTTACATGTCTTGGATTGTCTGATCATTGTGATTATCAGTCTATGTTCCATTCATGCAGCCTCATGAGGAATTGACAGTTCTAATCATCGTATACATGTGCCATGTGTACGGCATGGAAAGTGGGAGGACAAAAATTGAGTCCTCCCAGGTGGACTGGTTCTTCTCACATTATATGGATAGGTGTTTTCTTTTAATTTTTGTTTAATTTTTGGAGTTTTCTTATTGTCTCTTTTGCTTAGAATTTTGTGTCATCATCAAGCTGCAGAGAAGTTGGCCAATCTTCCTTTTGAGTGACTACAGGCTTAGGAAAAATAGGTGTTGAAGAGTTGTAATCATGGTGTGCCGTAAAGGCCGTTACGTTGGTGGTAACTGTTACACGGTGCAGGGTCGTTATGGTCGTAACAACCATTATGGAAAAAATGACTTGTAACTGCCGTTAACGGCCCATTACGCCCCCTGTAAAGGCTGTAACAGCCCCGTAATGGTCTGTTACGGGGCAAATACAGGTTTTTCACATTTTTTTTCAATGTTATGGGGCAGATACAGTTTTATTTTATTTTTAGAATTTTCTTTTAATAAAAAAAGAGACCGTAACAGCCGTTACAGAGGTTGTAATAGCCGTTACGACCCGTATCATAAAGGTAACAGTGGTGGTGGCTGTTATGGCCACCGTTACTGTTACGGAATACCTTGGTTGAATTAATTTCATCTAACATATGGAGGGTGAGAACAAACATCTTGGAATGCCAAGCCCAACTAATGGTTTAGATATTGTTATGTGTGCCAAATCTATAGGAAGTCAAATGCTGCAGTGGACATGCCGACTTCTTGTGTCTCAAATCAATATCAAACTAGTACTGTTACTCTCCTTTTGGACTCGTGTGAGCATGTGCCTTTTTGTCTTCCTAGACATTAGTAATGAAATTACCAGCTTCCGAAGAAAAAGAAAAGAAGAAAAACAGGCATTTATTATTATTATTATTATTTTTTCATGTTGGTATAGATCAGCAATCCTAGTCCTACCACGTTTAGATTGAGAGAAGCAGACTGATTTATTACGCTGCAGTTTAGACTTTCAAAGTAATTACTCAGTTCCATGTATTGTTGATGCATTATAAATGATTTTGCTGTTTATTCAGGTCTTGTTGGGAGAAATGGTACCGGGAAAACAACTTTCCTTAGGCACATGGCCATGCATGCAATTGATGGTATTCCTAAGAATTGTCAAATATTACACGTGGAGCAAGAGGTGGTGGGTGATGATATAACAGCCTTGCAATGTGTTCTTAACTCCGACATTGAAAGAACCCAGCTCTTGGAAGAAGAAGCTCGTTTAATTGAACAACAGGTGCTAATAACATCAGTTCTCATTGGAGAACAGCTGTGGTTGTTTTATGACCTGCCCTTTTATTTTGTGGGGTGCTCCATTATACTTGCAGGTCCGGTGGTGCTACTATCAGCTACTGTGGCACCAGGTAGCCGTGTGGCCCACGTGACGCATGCATAAAATCCAACCCATCCATCCACAGGGAACAAGTTGGGAGGTAACATCCACCCTTGATTTGCATGGAGGGCCCCCTGTGTTGTATATATATCAAATCCAGGCCATTTAGACCCTTCAACTGGTCTGGATGAAGGCTTAGGCTGAATATTAGAGTGTTTCAAAATTTAGGTGGGCCCTTGTGTAAATAAAGGGTGGGCATCACCTCTCACATTGTTGCCTGTGTCTTGGCCCACTTGAGTGTTGTATCAGGCTGGTTTTTGACCTCTCGAGTTAATATGAGGTGACAAATCAGATGGACGGATTGGATTGTCTCAGTACATCACGTGGGCCCACATATGGCCGGTACCACCATAAGCTTATGGTGATACTGATACCACTTGAGTGCACCCCCTGTTTTGTTCATTTCCATTGTCTGTGGGTGGAGCTACTTCCCTTTCTTTCTTTCCTTCGTATATAACGAACCTACTGAAGTGCTCATTGTTATCATGAAGAGGGCAATTGAGTTTGATGCTCCAACAGAAAAGAGCAATGGGCAGCTTAATGAGGCAATTGACAAAGATGCTGTGTCGCAAAGACTTGAACAAATATATAAAAGGCTTGAATACATTGATGCATATTCCGCAGAGTCTCGTGCTGCTTCTATTCTCGCGGTTAGTTCTCTAAGCCTATATCTATGTATATAAGCTGCACTTGTGTCTGAAATGATAGAATCTATTCTAGAGTGCATGAGTTTTGGTTTCTTACAGTCATTCTGATCTTCATGGATCCTACTATGTACTTATGAAATAGAAAATGGACATGGAAATTTGTTTGCTGATTTCTGAGTTTGACAAGGCCAAATTGATGAAAATGAGTAATGGGTTTTGGCATATGGCATATCTTGGAGGTGGCTGATCAGTAGGATTGTATAAATCAATGGGAATGTGCGATGTTGTGGCATAGAGATGGGGTGAACTACACACTTTAGTGGTCGGTGTATCATGTTAACATTCCTAAGAGGGGTTTTTAGGGGGTAGCACCCACATTTATTGATATATGGACTTTTGCTTTCTACTTATGAATACAATGGTGTAGGGTTGTACTATGGTAATGTCAGTAGAGGAAAAGGGGTGTGTTTATCAATCAGGGTGGGTGTTTAGATGTCAATTCCCTTCCAAGAGTAATTCTCAGTTGGTGTAATTGAGCTTATTTTTTCCAGGTTTCATTGAAGTTTTTTTTCCTTGAAGTGTTTGCACTTTGTTGGGTCTGCGATTCCTTCTCGGTTGATTGCCTAACTGCAACAAAAACTTTCAGGGTCTTAGTTTTACTCCAGAAATGCAGCGAAAGCCGACAAAAGCTTTTTCTGGAGGATGGCGAATGCGAATTGCTCTTGCACGCGCTCTATTTATAGAGCCTGATTTGTTACTACTTGATGAACCTACGGTATTGTATCCATGCAATGTGATTTGTGCTTTTCTTTTAGAAGTATTAAATAACACTTTGCCCATCTTTGCAGAACCATCTTGATCTTCATGCGGTTTTATGGCTGGAATCTTACCTTGTCAAATGGCCAAAGACATTTATAGTTGTTTCTCATGCTAGAGAGTTCTTGAATACGGTATTTTATGTACATTGGTCTTATTTTTGGTTCAAAGATGATGCATTTAAACTCTATTGGGAGAAATTATAAAGCAGAAATAAATCATGTTTCATGGAACTTTTGCCCGGCCCAGCAAAAACTATACACAAGGGCACATTTTAGTGATCTATATTGTTCTTTTGGTGGGCCTTATGGTGGATGGGTGATACTCCAAATCTTTCCCATTTGATGATAAATGTGGACAGTTAGGCGTAATTGTCCATTTCCACGATCATCTCCCACCAGCAAATTTTCTTCATCTTCTTGACCCATTATGGTATGGGCCATGCACCAATCTCCGCTATCAGATCTTACGGTGATGGGGCCAACCAGATCAATGGACAAGATTATGGAAAACTAAGCTCCACCCTTACCGTCGGTGGGTTAAGCAAAAACATTAGTATTGTATAATTGTTTGAGAAGGAAACCAACTATCATTTGTGTTTTTAATTTGCACGAACTTCTATGAACTTTCTTTCAGGTAGTTACAGATACACTCCATTTACATGGACAAAAACTTGTGTCTTACAAAGGGGACTATGATACGTTCGAGAGGACACGGGAGGAACAACAAAAAAATCAACAGAAGGCCTTTGATTCGAACGAGAGGACAAAAGCCCATATGCAGGTCCGCAGAATACTTCTTATTTTACCATCCTCTCCTACTTTTAGTTCATGGAGAACTGCATAATGGTGTTTAAAGTTGTCTCTAGCCATCCAAAATCCCCATTGATTGAAGCAGAATGTCTAGATACCCGCTGCCAGCCAAGGACCCCTTGACTAGTGCCACAGTGGGTATATAAACGTTGAAAAGAAAGACATCAAGGAAGATTTCACTGAGGGGAGCGGTTTTACCTTTTCCATGCTGCTTTTTCTTTGAATGCTTTCCAACTGTTTGGATTGGTGGAGAACTCTAGAAGACAGTGGATATGAAATTGATTTCTGTAGATGTGATGTTTTCCTGTGATTTCAAAAGCAAAAATTGGTGTGGAAATCGATTTCCTTTTCCACTGTTTCCCAAAAAATGAATGGAACTTTTTCCCAAAAGAAACCTGTTAAATTAGATTTCCATGGTTACGAGAGACTATTGTTACTATTTGACCTTTGACCTTTTAACATTTCTATGGAAATCATGTGTACTAAGATAAATAAGATATCGTAATTTCTTTTCCACACATTCCTTTTGCTCAGATGTGTGTTTGGTTTTTCATATCCATGTTTTGGCTTCCACCAATCCAAACAGGCCCAAACTGAATGTGTTAATAGGAGGTTTGCTAAGCCCTTGCATGTGTTAGAACCCTCTCCATCCACACACAAGCAGGGCACCAATATGGCACACATGAGCGTGATTTGATCTTTCCATATTGCAGGACACTGTTTAGATATTCTGGCCAAAAAAATCAGGCCATTTCACTCACGTGGGCCACAATTCACAAAACACATGGAAGTCTATAAAATTTATTTTAACTGTCTGTTGGTTTTGTATATGTTGGCCCAGCTTAAGAGTGAAATGACCTGATTTTTGGACTAGAAGATCTTAATGGTGTGAGCCAACTGATGGAAGGTCATATCTCGGACATATGTGCCATATTGGTATCAGTGTTTTAAATAGCGGTAGCGTGATGCGTAGCGCTCAGCCCTCTATAGCGTGTAGCGTAAATACGTAGCGTGTAGCGTAAGCTACACGATACTTCTATTTTTTTAATTTAAAAGTAGGATAAATATAATAAATAGTGAAAAAAAAGGAAAGAAATTATAAAAATGCCTAAAAGATGATTCATTTTATCAATTCTAAGCATGTTCAAAAAAGTTATTAGTTATCATTTATCAAAAGCCAATCCACATATATAAGCCAAATCAAATAATTATCACATCAACAACTTTCTAAGCAAACCACTTTAATTAATAATGTCTAATTGAAACCACAAGTCACAATTATGAAAAGAAATAAAAATCCCATAGGTTAAAAGTATCAAGTATAAAATACATTGTAGCTTACGCTACAGACGCTACGCGCTATGTAGCTGTAGCGTACGCTACGACCCCTGTAGCGTACGCTACAGGGGATTTACGCTATTTGGGACGCTACGTAGCGCTACGGCCACGCTACGGGCGCTATTTGAAACACTGATTGGTATTAGTGTGTGCATGTGGTTGTGAGGGCTTCACAGTTCACACGCGTGGGCTTAGCAAACCTCTATTTAAGAGTTTGTTTTGCATGTACCCAACTCAGGACCACCAACTTATGTGTTTCCCTGTGATTGATACAGAAAATGTATTAAAAAGCAATTAAGAATGAACTATTTGACAAAAAAGAAAAATCAGGAAAAAATAGGAAAATGAAAAATATATTTCACAAACTAAACCTATTTCCCCATGAATTTAAAAATACATTGACCTAAATGCCAATAAACCCTATTAACAAAATTTAACCCAAATTACAGTGATCGGCCAATAAAATAGTAAACACATGAATTGACAAAATGTAGATACCTTGAGCTGTTGATAAAAAAAAATGGACAACTTGGGGTTAATCTAATTCCATAAATGAACTTGGGTAATTGGATTACACGGTATACCTTTGTCTGGCTGATCTGACATTCTGGTGACTCACTAGAGTCAAATACTACATGGGTTTTCATGCCAACTGAAACCCAATATTGTCTCCATCTCCTCAAGTTTTTGTCGTTAAGACTGCAAAGTACTAGCTGCAGCCACGCTTTTCCATTCCCCATGTCTCACAACAGTTGGTGTATCTATAAAGCTATATAATCCATATCCATGTCTGTATATTTAAGAAAACTGAGATTGTGGAGGGTAGGCCATTCTTTCCTTAGGACCCATTCTGCTTATGGATTGTCCTCTTGAAATAGTGTAATCCAAATTAGTTGGATTATAGAACTTGCCTTAATTGTTCGTTACTCTTGCCAGATTTCTGATATGTAATCTCAGTTGTAGTGGATGTGGACCATCTTCTCCAGCTTGTAGGCACCAGCTGATTTGTCTTTCTTTATGAGTGTGCTCCAATTTCTCTTACAACTGGAGGAAGATACGTCTGAGATCTCATGGCGAGTCAGGAGCATCTTCTCCATTATTTAACCACTAGACCAGGTGAAATATGAAATAAAAAATTAGTTATATTGAAACCCAACAATGTTATACTGTTATTTAATATTTAAATTTGAACTAAGTAATAAGTATTACTTGGGTTAGATCTTGTGCGGGCCACTCTTGCCATCTTCGTTCTAAAGATTCCTATGAATATGTGTATGATTTAATCTGAGACGGAAATAATTTAAGTCTCAATTAGAAATCATCAAGATGATGTTTTGTACACACACACACACACACACACACACATATATGTTTGTGCTATTATTTTACATGTATAATATATATGTGATTAATGAACCTAGCTTGTATAGTGATGGTTGGCTTCATTTTGCAAATCACATTTTAAGGCCTGACAGTACTTATGGATGGGTGGAGAAGTTGTTACTGTTTGTTTGAAATTATTGATTAACTAGAAAAGGGTTTCCTTTCCCCAGGCCACAAAAAAAGGAAAAAAAGAAAGAAAAAAGAAACAGAAAAGAAATGACAAGAAAAAGAGAGTGCTTGTATGAATATGCAATATCATGGAAGTTGGACATTCTTGTGTTCTACTGTGGATATTTTATGTGACATCGTATTTTTCTTTTGTTCTGCAGGCATTTATTGACAAGTTCCGTTACAATGCAAAACGGGCGTCTCTTGTTCAGTCAAGAATTAAGGTTAGCTAACTGCTGATGTTTCTTTATGGTGTTAACCTTGGTTAAATGGAACTTTTGAGTATCACTCTAAATGATTGTCTTATAAAAGACTTTACATGTTCTCAATTGATTTTGCCAATTTGAACTCAGATAGCGGCACTACTCGGGCAGGTTGGGTTGAAGGTCAACCTGAGCCCCACCCAACCTGCAATGTGACCTGACTCGAACTCCAACCCAATGTGCCCAACCCAAACCCTATCTGAATTCCTCTATACTCTAAACTGACCCAATCACCGATCCAAATAGATGTGATTATTCCCAGCCTGACCTAACCGAATTTGCTCAGATCAAACTGGAGTTTTCCAATCCTAATCTGTCCGTACCTGACCTGAACTTGGGTTGTTTAAGTCAGGTTTGGGTCAAACCAAACCCAAGTTGCAGCCCTAAACTCAGACCTCTAATAAAGTTGCCTCTGAGGTCTTGACTGCTGGTTAGTGTATGTTTACTTTCTGATCGAGCTTGGCAACTATGAGATTTTGCTACTTTTGGTTCATGTGGCTGTTAATACAATTTGATATTATTATCATTATAATTATGTGTGTATATATTAAAGAATTATATGATCCTCAGGTCCTGAGTTCCTACCTGTGGGTCTTGTAGTCTGATGATCTAGACCTTTGATTTGATGGAAACTCCTAGGTATAGTCGTATAGACCATGCCTCAGAAATATCCTGACTGGACAGTCCTAACCCTTTGCTCTGTTGTCTGCAAATAGATGGTTGGGAAAACTGCTATAATGGTCCAGATTCAACTGAACAAGGCCAAAGATTGGACGTAGACAAGGGGGTCCATGTACGATAGGGCCCTTCCATCAATGATCTGGATAGCCAGATCCTGTACACATGTCTTCTAGGAATTCAGGATTTGAGGATAATACATATTCCTGAACCAACTAACATATAATTCCTCAAACACATGTATTTACACTTGTCATTTCTTTCTTTGGAATTCTTCAGGCATTGGAGCGGATGGGTCATGTGGATGAAGTTGTCAATGATCCAGAGTATGTTGTTGTCTTTGTGAACTGTGATATCCACTTTGGTTTTGTTTTCATGACTAATCAAAACATGTCCATCACAATGTTTAAAAAAGAAAAAGAAAAAAAGAAAATGAAAATCATGTCTAGCACACTTCCTTGAGAATTTTCAAAACGTCTCTCTTCATTTGGTCTTTATTTCAGCTTCAAGATGGCTAATGTCCTTTACTCGTTTTTCGGTGTGCAGCTACAAGTTCGAGTTCCCTACTCCTGATGATAAACCAGGCCTGCCCATAATAAGTTTCAGGTCTCTCTCTCTCTCTCTCTCTCTCTCTTTCTCTCTCTCTCTCTCTCTCTCTCTCTCTCTCTCTCTCTCTTCAATATTTCTTCTAGGAGATTGAGATTGTTTATTGCTTACCTCAGTGGTAGGGCCTGAGCCTATTCCTCAATGGTTGGCAGCCTTCATTTCAACATTGAGGTCTCAGGTTCAAGCTCAATTTACCTATAGAAAGAGATTGTTTATTGCCTACATTTATTTCAGTTCGAGAAGATACTACGAGTTTGAGTTCCTGCTATTGCAGGCGTATTTACATGTTTGTGTACACAGACATGCATGTATAGTGTTACACACAAATAATCCACACATGCAGATTGTGTGTATCTGTCGCATGAAATGTATGATCCGAGTCGATTTGACCCAGTGAGATTTTGAGCCGAGTCACTATTAAACTCACTCTAACCATTGACTCAGAGATGGCTTGGCAATACTTGTTGAGTTGTACTGATAACTTGGTCGAGGCAATACGACTCACAATGGCCGAGTCACCCATCTCGTCAAACTGTGTGTGGTGTGTGCATGATGAAAATGCATGATCCAAGACAACTCAACTCGGCGAGATTTTGAGCCAACTCACTGTTATCATTAACTTGGTGGCATGATCTGACTCACTATGAAACTTGTTCTTGTCATTGATTCGGTGAGTCGGACTGATGACTCAGCCCGAGTCACTCTTCTAGGCAAACTAGTAACTCGATAAAGGTAAAAACGAGGGGATGGAGTTTTTAAATCATGGCCTCTGCTGTGAAAGCCAACTCTAGCAATGCACCACCTGCTCAGTTGTGTTTATTTTAGCTATTTTATTTTGTATCTTGTTATGACAGTTAAGTATTTATGATTTTTTTTTATTTTTATTTTTATTTATTTATTTATTTTTTTGTATTAAATATAAAGCTGAGTTGAGTAAAGACTTGGCTGAGTTTTGGAGTAGACCCGACCTGGCTGGACATTGATTCGAGTCGAGTTTTTGGGTTCTTAAACTATGGTTCTGTTGTATGCCAAGTGCGCACATATATTCTGAATTTCTCATGCTTGTGGTTGCAGCGATGCATCTTTTGGTTATCCTGGGGGGCCTCTCTTGTTTAAGAATTTGAATTTTGGGATAGACCTTGACAGCCGCATAGCAAGTAAGGATCATATGTAAAATCTTCTTGTTTTCTGTACGAGTATTTCATATTAAATTTTTATTAGACTGAGCTAGTGTTGTTAAATCTACATCTCATTCTGAGGGAGAAATTGGAGTGATTTCCTTGATTTTAGGACTTAGACGAGTCTGATGCGACTTGTCTGAGTCAACTTGGACTCGTAGGACCGGTTCTGGATCAATACCATGAGTTGCCGAGTTGGGCTGATTCAGCCTCGACTTGGGCAAGTCCCGACTTGACTCAGGACTGAACGAATCGGTCTGAGTCGCTGAGGCTTTTAACTGTGGGGTTTTCTCTAGCATTTCTATTGCATGATGTAGCATCCTTTGGGTCTCTCTAGCTGTGGTCACAGCAGAAACTCTTTTTATTTATTTATTTTTAAAACCTTACCTGTTTATCTCTTGGTGCTTTGTGTTTGTGCATTTATTTTTATTTGATATGCTAGTGTCGCGTCCTAGAAGCATAAGGAGAATTGGTATAAAAGAATGCATTATGAGGAGCATCTAAAAAAAAAATAAAAATAAATCCAGGTATAGCATCATAAGAGTGGGTGTTAAAATCACATGTTTTTTGATATCATCTCTATTTCTGTGTATTTAGCAAGTATATTGATGCTGGACATGGAAAATTAAATATGACATGCAAGATTTCAGGCTTAGATCCTACCAATTCAGAAACAATCACACAAATTCCACATCCCACATGAAAATCCAAATATTCAATTAAGAAGGGAATCAATGCGGGTCCAAGCCGACACAGGCTAGGGCTGGACCAATAAAAATTATAAGCTAAACGATGTCAAAGGGAAATAAAATCAACCACTCATGCATAAAAATCAGTCCCTAATCCAAGGGATTCCCTAATCTCAATTCAAGGAGCCCTAGGGTGAGTAAAAGGGCAAATCAGTGAGGGATAATGTAATCTAGGTATAGGGTTATGCAATTAGGTATAAAAAAGAAAAAATAGGAAAAACCTGAACCCGAGATGATCCCGGCGTGTGGACAGCGGGCTAGGTGCGGGTGGAGGCTGGCCGCACGTGTGAGAGGGGGGAGGGAATCCGGAAAAGGATTCCTAGGCCTAGGTCGGCCAGGCCTGGGTTGCAAAACCCCTGATTTTGACGTCGATTCGAGCTCTGGATTGGGCGTGGTGCTCCGTCGAAGTTTCAGCCTCCCCTGCGGGCCGAAATCTGAGAACCTGCTGTAATGAAAGGAAACTGATGCAACTAAGGACGAATGTGAAGTATGGATGGTGGTGGAAGATAGAAGAAAAGAGATGATGGAGGATGAAGATGAATCGGGATCGATGTGGCTTCGCACCACAGTAGTTAGCCCTTCGAAAAGGGAGGGCTTCGCACCCACTTTTGAATTCTTCCACAACTCACGAAGAGAGCAGAAAAACAAAGCAGAAATTTTTATTAAACTTCAATGAATAAAAGAACTACAAGGGGTGCCTATTTATAGGGAAAACCCTATACCCTAAAAACTCGCACCATGTGCGCAATCTATTACTTGGCGATGAAGTAAACTAAAATAAAAACCAAACACAGAAATCTAAAGCGTTCACAATGTTCTAAATAATAACAATAAGCGAAACCTAAAAAATGAAATCAATCCGACGAGTGGGCCACGATCATTAGATCCCATGATGGGCTTTTCTTTACTACTGGGCCTACTTTTCTGAACCAAAACTTGTCTTCTAGTTAGGAGGCTCTTCTTGGACGTCGTCATCGAGCCAGATCGATAATGTGATCCTCCTTCTGCGTACGTACGTGCATAGGGGTGGTGGTGTGTGGCCGTGCGTGTGCACGATGTCCTTATCAACTCTCCCTGGCTACGAAGATTTCGCCACTGGCGAAATAAAACTCCTGAACTGCTCTAGGATGTCAGGATCAAGTCGCTGGAGCTCCTCCTCAGTGAGCCATGTGCTGTCTAAAGCTGGACGTGACTTCCATTTAACGAGGTACTTTTGAAACCTGCCATCCGACGTGGAAATTATCTCATGGTCCAGGATATCCTGTATTTCCTCTCTTGGAGTGTGAAGGCTAGGTATGAGAGGTAAAGGCTAGGATGAAAGGTTGGGAAGAGGACATGGATCAAAGGATAAGTCTGGGGAATCAGGATGGGTGGGCAAAGGGTCGGACAAAGTATCAGTGGGTTCCTAAAAAGTAACTAAATCCTCCGCATTGAATGTGGAACTAATTCCTATGGAGGGTGGAAGATCTACCTCATACGCATTGAGACCGTTTCGCTTTATAATTTTGAAGGGCCCAACACTACGCGCGTGTAACTTACGAACGGCCCCTGGAGGGTACCGATCGGTCCTGATGCGGACCATCACAGAGTCCCCAATATTGAACTCTTGGAGACGTCTATGTTGGTCTGCAGAAAATTTGTATTGCTCATTACTAGTAGTGATTTTTCGCCTGATTTCTTGATGCAATGAATGTATGTGATGCGGAAAAGACTCTACAGACTCTGATGGCCTATGGGATAATGACACGGGGATAAGATCAATAGGCTTCCTAGGCTTGCAACCAGTAACGACTTTAAAAAGACTCAGACTTGTGCACCTATTGACAGAACTATTGTATGCAAACTCGGCAATGGGTAGTACAGCGTCCCACGTCCTGGTATGCTCCCCCACTAAACATCGAAGTAAACTCCCTAGGCTCCTATTAACCACCTTAGTCTGGCCATCAGTCTGAGGGTGGTAGGCAGAAGAAAATTGGAGCCTAGTATTCATCATGTGCCAGTGTCTTTCAAAAGTAACTCATGAATCTCAGGTCACGGTTAGACGTCAGACACTGTTTTTTGGTAATCCATGCAGTTTGACGATCTCACTAAAGAACAACTTGGCAACATGAGAGGCGTCAGAGGTCTTAGAACAAGGAATGAAGTGGGCCATTTTAGAGAAATGGTCCACGACAACAAATACGGAGTCATGCTTTCGAATAGTCTTGGGAAGTCCAAGCACGAAGTCTATACTGATGTCCTGCCAAGGGATGAATGGGACTGATAGAGGTGTATATAATCCTGTATTCTGTTTCCTCTCCTTTGCCAGTTGACAAGTATGACATTGCCTTATAATTTTAGCCACGTCCCGCTTGAGGCTTGGCCAATGAAATCTATCCTTTACTAGGGCAATGGTCTTGTCACGACTGAAATGACCCGCGACCCCCCCTCAATGTAACTCCCAGACAAGAAAATCGCGAAGGGAGGTGCGTGGTATGCACAAGCGGTCACTCCTAAACAAACATCTGTCCAAAATCAGATACTCACTGTTAGCTCCTGACGGACTCTCTAATAAAGACGTATACACAACCCCAAAATCCGGACACTCAAAATAGTTTTTTTTTTATGCGCTCAAGGCCCGTAACTTCAACGCTCATGGAGTTGAGTAATGCGAATCGACGACTCAACGCGTCGGCAGGCTTATTCTCTACATCAGCCTTGTACTTAAGTACAAAAGTGTACTCTTGAAGGAATTGAACCCACTTAGCGTGCCTGAGGCTTAATTTCTTCTGAGAGTTCAAGTATCTTAAGGCCTCGTGATATGAGAATAAGACGAATTCTTGCGGTAATAGGTAATGTCGCCAATGGCGTAGTGATTGCACTACCGCATAGAATTCCTTGTCATAGGTGGAATATCTTTGCTTCGCCTCGTTCAGTTTCTCACTAAAAAAGGCGACAGGGTACCCTTCCTGGCTAAGTACTCCTCTTATGCCGACTCCTGACGCGTCACATGCGACTTCAAAAGCTTTTGAAAAATATGGAAGTCGCGTGACTGGAGCTTCAGTCATCTTGACCTTTATCTCCTTGAAAGCCTTCAAGGCGGCCTTTGTCCATTGAAACTCTCTTTTTTTTATGCAGTCCGTAATGGGAGCCATAATGGAACTGAAGCCTCGAATGAACCGCCTATAAAAAGTGGCTAAGCCATGAAAGCTGTACAACTCATGAATATTGCGGGGTTCAGGCCAATTAACGATGGCCTTGACCTTCTCGGGATCCGCTGATACGCCCTCAGCTGACACAATAAAACCTAAGAAGATCACACTACTAGACAAGAACGCGCACTTCTTTAGGTTGGCGTACAACTTCTCAGCCCTAAGGATCCCACAAACTTGCCTCAAATGGCTGAGGTGTTGCTCTTTAGTCATGCTATAAATCAAGATATCATCAAAGTATACGACCAGGAACTTCCCCATGAAGGGTCTTAACACTTGGGTCATCACACGCATGAAAGTGCTTGGGGCATTAGTTAACCCAAAAGGCATAACTAGCCACTCATATAGCCCATCCTTCGTTTTAAAGGCCGTCTTTCACTCATCACTAGGGCGTATACGGATTTGGTAATACCCACTTTTGAGGTCAATTTTTAAGAAGATAGTAGCATTGGCCATCATATCTTGCATGTCATATTTAATTTTCCATGTCCTGCATCAAATTAGTATCAGAGCAGGAGGTCTCGTGTTCGAGACTCCTCACTGGGGGTGATTAATGCAAGGGCATTTTCACACCGGGCTCAAGTGGGGTCGCTTGTGGGATGCAGTGGCACACTCGGGGTGGGTGCGGCCCACGGAGGAGGTCTCGTGTTCAAGACTCCTTACCGGGGGTGATTAACGTGCATTTTACACCAGGCTTGAGTGGGGTAGCCCGTGGGATGCGGGGATGCACTCAGGGTGGGCGGCCCATGTGATTTGGGGCCCACGAAGGGAGTTCGGCCGAGGTCCTAACCCATGTGATGTGGGGCCTGGGCTATGAGATAAAAGGATTAATTCGTCATACCCTAACAGTTCGAGCTTTTAGAGCAAGTGGTTAATTGTCCTACATCATATATGTATATGTTTAGTTGCCTTTGTGTGTGTGGCCCAATTTGTATGTAATGCTGAATGACGTTTGGAGCTATTCACTATAAAAAATGGCACTTCAATATAATACTGTTTGGGACCCAAACTTCATGCCTCGTGGAGGTAACGTTCTCGTTGCTCCTAAACATAATTATGCTATTTTGACTGGCTGCTGTATTTGATACCCCATAAATATCATTGCATCAAAATATACCCTAAGCAAGGTTCTAAACTTTTATCTTTGGAGCATGTCTCTGCAAGTCATGGATGATATATCTGGTGTTTTTTTTTTTTTTTTTTTGAAGGGTATTGGCATATCTAGTGTATGGCCTGTTTCTTTGTGAATTTTGGCCACGTGAGTGCCTTTCGGTGATAAATAGAAAAATAGTGCAGCACCTGTTGTGTGATTTTCAATTGCCAGCCATCTATAGACCATACCCACTAAAAGAACAGTCTCAATCCACCACCCTGCAGGCTACATGTTAGCACAGGGTGACAAATGCCAATTCTTGAATGAGCATGCGCAAATCAAGCTCCTCTTATCTGCTCTTCTATGGTTCTTGAGGTGGAGAAATGTTAAATGGATACAACTAACTTTGTTTACAGACTTATTGCTTAATGCCAGACACAAAGTGGTGTGTTCATATTTCTTTTGGTAGCCTAGTTATGATCCTGGATAATTTTTAACTTTTGATCACGAATTGTTTTGTGCCTTGCTTTTTTCTCATGTTTGCTCCCTCCCTCCTTTGCAGTGGTTGGACCAAATGGCATTGGCAAGTCAACTATACTCAAATTAATATCAGGTGAACTTCAGCCAAGCTCTGGAACAGTTTTTCGTTCTGCTAAGGTATCTTTTACTTCTAAACCTTCCTAATATAATACATTTCTTCGGTACAGTTTCTGCTAATACTCTGTGTTCTGCTACTTGGATAGTACTGACCATCTGCTTCTCTCTCTCTCTCTCTCTCTCTCTCTATATATATATATATATATATATATATATATATCTCACTCTCATATATATATATATATATATTTATATATATATGAGATTTTTCCATATAGCCACCTGTCTTTTCATCTGTGGACAAAAAACCTCCCGCTTTTAAACTATTTATCAAAACCTGCCCATAGTGTCCTTATTTATTTATTTATTATTATTATTATTTTTAAGGTGAGAAACACATACTCTTACACCCCCACGCATACATGGGTCCTTGAACTCATGACCTCAGAGTTTAAACACAACTTCCACCACTGAGCCATGAGTAGAGACCCAAAACCGGCCCATGGTTTTCACCGTTAGATATGAAACCGCCTGTTGTTAGTTACCCATACGAATGGGTTTCTGTATTTTCGTATTGATGAAACTGCCTTCACTTTACCGCACTTGGCCATTTCCACTCAACATATTGGATTCATTGCGCTGCCAACCCAACCCCGACCGTACGTGGGGCCTACCTTGATGGCATGGACCCAAAAATGAGGCAAATCAATGTTGAACATTCAATCTCACTGTTTCTTGTCGCATGGCCCGTTGGAGCTTGGTATCGGCCTAAAATGAGCCTGCAAAATAGATGGACGAGGTGGATTTTCCATAAACAGCCCGTGGCCCCACAAACGCTTTAACGATGGGCTTTTTTTTATTATATAAATTAAAAAAAAAAGTTTTTTACACATGCACTCACACCCACACCCACATCACAGTGGGTACTCGAACCCATGACCTTGTGTTGAAACTCTTGTGAGTCTACCACCAAGGCATGCGTAAAGACCCACTGTTTCGTGTTCATTTGGTCCACTTAAGCTTTGTATCGGCCTCATTTTTGGGCCCATACCCTAAAATGAGATGGCAAATTCGATGGACCAGTGGATTTGTTGCAAACTTCATGGCGGGTCCCACTTATGGTCGGGCAACCCTTGCGCTTTGGACTTGAATGTCCAACAACCTCTCTGAACCTCGTTTATTGACGTTGATTGACATGCAACCCTAACCCTGACCACATGTGGGGCCCACCTTGAAGTTTGCGAGAAATCTAGGGCTGAAAGTCGGGCAGGTTGGGTTGGGTTGGTGCTCAACCCTAGCCCAACCCAAGGTTCTTGTAACTCAACCCAAACCCAACCCAACCCAACCCAACCTCAAGTTGGGAATTCTCAACCCAAGCGGGTTCGGTCGGGTTGATCGGGTGGATACATGCTAATATTTTAATGATTGCATTAGTTTATTATATTTGAATACACGTCTTATTTTTTATATCTATGATTTTATTAATTATATATATAGTTATTTATCATAAAAAAAAACTTCATTTACTCTAAACAAACAAGCTAAAATATAGGACAACTACTCATTTAAAAGTCGTGTTGTGTAGCACACAATCTATTTGAGAGAGAGAAATCCAGCATATCTTGTTAGCTCGAGTCATCGGAAATGATATGGACCAATGAGACCCGACAACATCGGAATTTCCTATGTCTTCAACACATATAATCCACACTCAATTATAATCTATAAGAAACTTATATATTGATCGGGTTCGGGTTGGGTCGGGCAACCCAAGACCTCAACCCAAGCCCGACCCAAGTTTTATCGGGTTGGTGTTTGTATAGCCCAAGCCTAAGATCGGACTCGATACATCCTGCCGAAGCCCAACCCAATGTTGGGTCGGTCATGGGTCGGTCGGGTTCAACCCGCCCAACTTTCAGCTCTAGAGAAATCCACCCCATCCAAGACCCCAAGATATTTCAATGGTGGGTGTTCTTTTCCACTATTTCCTATCGCGTGGCCCACTTGAGCTTTAGATTTGCATCATTTTTGGGTCCATGCCCTAAAATGAGTTGGAAGAATAGATGGACAGGTTTGTGGTCCCACGAATGTTTCAACAGTCGAAATTTCCGATGATGTTACTACATTCAACTTTCCCAAACCCCACCTTCCGATTCAAAACAGCAAACTCTAGCCACATTTTGTTGATAGAAATTACCGATGACCCATGCTCTGGCATGTGACCCAACCCCCGACCAAGACCCACACGTGCTCCTCTTCCACGAACTCCACCCCACCCCACATTCCATCTCAAACACCATCTCCCCAACCAGCTGTCCGATCTCCACCATGTCACCGTCTATGCACACATCCGGTGCACTTGTGCAAGCGAACCCGCTCTTAAGCTTTGTGGGCCCCACCAGCCTCGCCACCTCCTCGCTCACCTTAATGTACGCATCCTCCACCAGGAACTCGAACTCCATGCTTGAATCTATCATCGTCTGACTAGTCCCGCAAGAATCCACTCGAAGGATTAATTGGGAGATGTTCAACCTCCTGCCAGCGATTCGTATCCCTTCCATCTCGACCGTATAAGCTGCCCTATCGAGATACGGAAGGAACACACCTATCTTCATGCAAAGGAATGCAGATTGTATACTGACACTGCCAGTAGCGATGTCTCTAATGGATCCTGCTTTGTGGTCCCCACCACGAGGCATGATGTGTGTTTTGTCCGCACTGTCTATCCATTTTTGGATCGTTGTTTTAGGTTATGAGCCAAAAAATGAGGCAGATTCAAACCTCAGGTGGACCACACTACTGGAAAACAATGGTGATTGACTGCTCACCATTAAAATCTTTCTTGGGCCCACTATAATGTTTCTTTGCCATCCAACCTATTGACTTGGTCATACAGACCTGGATGAAGGGAAAACACAAATATCAACTTGATCCAAAATTTTTGTGGCCCCTATTAAGATTTGGATATGCGTCATTGTTGGGACCATGCCCTAAAATGAGCTAGAAAAAACTGATGGATGGCGTGGATATACAACCCTTATATCAAGGTGGGCCCTACGGTCAAGGCAACTCTCACTAGTCTAGTGGAGTATGAACTTGATAGACATGAAATTTGTCCACTCGGTATGTATTAAATTAAACTAAATCCATTAAAATGTTGGGCCGCTATTGCTAAGTCAAAATCCCAAAATCAGGTTGTGTGAATGATGCTAATGATTGAGTTATGGACACTTGTTTGTTGAAATAAGACCATTAGATACTTTTAATTCTTTAGTCCACTAACTGTCAAATGATCTAATACTAGGATGAAATAAGCACAAGTTAGGGCCAATTGCATAAGTCGGGACCATTGGATATTTTTCATTCTTTACTATCCAATAAATGTCTACCAATATGAGGCTAATTATATTAGTGGGATGTGTGCCAATAGATTGCATGAATTGGAGGCCAATTTGGGGCATCAAGTGGTCTCCCAAATCAATCCCAAATTGGTGACACTATTCATCCGAATTTTATTTCAAAAATTTCTTAAAATTTATTAGAGGATATACATTTGTGGAATGTGTCATAACTTGCATGAATTTGGAGCCGATTTGGGGCCATTTGAGCCACCCCCTCAAATCAGCAACACTATTCATCCGAATTTAATTTTATTCTTTTCATATAATTATTAGGAAAGAGTGTTGTCTAATGCTTAGGGATATGTATTTGTAGGATGAATGCCACACATAACATGAATTTTGGGACTTTTTGGGGTCATTTGAATGACCCCCTAAACAAGCGACATTGTTCATCCGAATTTAATTTCATTAAAAAAAATTATCTTGGAGAATGATGTTAAATGTTTAGGGATGTGCATTAGTGTGATGAGTGCTATTAACTTGCATGAATTGTGGGGCCAATTTGAGATCAATCTAAGCCTGTCGAGTTAATAAATTCATCAGATAGCCTGATACTACACTCTCACCAAAGATTGGACCGTTACACTATCATAAACATGTTCAAAACAAAACATGAATACATATTTGAAATATTTAGATTATTTGGGATTTTCTGGTATTTTTCTAGATTTTTCTTGGGAAAAAGAAAAGACCGATATGCTGTTACACCTCCATACTGGCTATTACAACTGATACCCGTATTGGTAACGGTAGTGGCCGATATGACCACTGTTACCAATACAGAATACCTTGCCTATAAACTATTTTTGTTCATTTAATAGAAAAATCAAATACAACATGAATGTTGATGCACTTGGGTGGTTTTCACATGCTCTTATTTAGTAGGAACTCATGCAGTTTGCATTTTGCAGGTTCGAATGGCTGTCTTTAGTCAGCACCACGTTGATGGGCTTGATTTATCTTCGAATCCGCTTTTTTATATGATGCGCTGTTACCCAGTGAGTTCCTATAGTCTATATGCTGCATTGGTATTTATGTATTTGCAGTTTTTATTTTTTAATTTGAAACCCTTGATTTTCAGAAACAGCAGGCAGATATAGAAATACTTGAACGGAGGTGTTAAGATGGGGAATTGATGTATTACCTTAATTTTTTTTTTTTTTTTTTTAACATTTTTAAATATTGAAAAGTCATGGGCACTTTAGCCATATTAACAGTCTTAGTTATTTCTGAAAACTCTAGACTACATGTGCTTTTTCCACCATTTCTTAAATGGTGGTCACTCATTCACCATAAAAGTGGCTTAGATGTATGTCAATCCAGACCACATCCGACTCACAGGCATCGTGATATACTTTCATGTTTTGTTCTCTCAGGGAGTTCCCGAACAAAAACTCAGAGCTCACCTGGGTTCTTTTGGTGTCACGGGCAATCTCGCGCTTCAGCCTATGTACACTCTGTCAGGTATATCTCTACCTTCCGATTTCATCATAGTTATAGCATGGCTTAAAGTTTGAAATAGGATTTGATACATGTAGGGTCCATGGAGTGAGTCAGAACGTCAATCTGATGGGCCTCAGCATGATGGATGGGGAATGCCCCTGAATTTTCCAGATCATTAACTCATGATCTTTTGCTTGCTTTCCATTTAACGTGGGGAGTTGCTGTGTATTTTTTTTCTTGAACTTCCATTTGTAGGCCAAAGATTTTCCAATCTTGAAGACATTTTGGGGCATGTCCTATCTTACGTGGGCAGTGAATCCCATCAGGTCAAGATGGAACTAGGGCTGTAAATGGGTCGGGCTCGGGACTGTTAAAATCAAAATTTTTAATATGCCCGGCCCATCAGGCCTGGATCAAACAGTTCAAAATCTGGGCTGAAGCCGAACTCAGGCTCAGCAGCCATAGGTGGAACATAAGAGCAGTGAAACCTACATGTATCCTGCGGTTCAGCAAACTATACTGTTGCCGAGCAC
This sequence comes from Magnolia changhungtana, assembly GCA_030180095.1. NCBI lineage: Eukaryota > Viridiplantae > Streptophyta > Magnoliopsida > Magnoliales > Magnoliaceae > Magnolia > Magnolia changhungtana. The sequence goes on from JASAUF010000213.1 coordinate 1,399,226, forward strand.
CCAATATAATTCCTATTATTTAGAAACTCAAGATCAATTTGAAGGTACTAGGGAGCTGAGAGCCCAAGTGAGTCGACTCGATTGAGTACCAAGTTGATCAGCGAGTTTTTTGAACATTTTTTCTAGATTAAAAGCAATGTGACAAAGTGTTTTCTCTAAACTTTCTAGCTTCCGACTTTCTGCGGAGACATCTATATGTGGGTCAATATATGTATTTTCAATGTTTCAGGTGGCCAGAAAAGCAGGGTTGCATTTGCAAAGATTACTTTCAAAAAGCCACACATCATTCTACTTGACGAGCCATCGAACCATCTTGTAAGTCTGTTGAAATGACTTGAGCTCTTCTTAGTGTCCTTCACATGACACATCATCTTTGCTGAGAGGTTTTGAAACTGAAATTTGATTTGGACTGTGTGGGCCCATGTCCAACCCGACTGGAAGCTTAGGTTGAGTAATAAATTTTCTTTTACTTATTTCTTTTACTTCAAGGACGACACCCTTTTATAATTTTTTAAAAAATCATTTCTTCCTGCACGGTTGATGCCATCTGAAAAATAGCTTAAGGCTCTTTTGCACATAAATGAGTTGGGCAGGCGGTGTTTTGCCGCCACCAGAAATCTTGCCATTGTGTCACACATGCTGGATCCAAACCCTTTATTAGGTGCGCCCTCATGTGACCCTATCCTCATAGAAAAATAGGTCCATCCATTCTTCGGTGGGTTACAGTAGTGGGTTAAATCTGAACCGTGTATCAACTTTCAATAGGTGCTGAGACATTTGTCACTTCTGTTGGTCAGAAATGAGTGGGAATGATTTTTATTGTCATCAAAACGGGTCTCATGGTGCTATTTTTATAAAATAACCTTCTAAAAATTTTAGATTCGAGTCTTTCCGGGTTTTCTTAAACTTCGTTTTTATTTATTTATCAGTCTCTAAACTTGATCTGCTTTGGTTTTGAAGCGCTTAATCACGTAGCAGGCCTAATGTAAGAGATGGCAATAGAGATCAGGCAACTGCCCTGTCACATTTTTTTTTTTCACTCCTAAATGTGTTACATTTGGCAGGACATCTGAGGGGCCCATCAGGTGCCCAAGAATAAGTCCAGTCCATGTATTAGGTGGGTGACACATATGAAATAAATGGTTGGTTAAAACATTTTCCAACGGTCCACTTCTAATGCAGACATGTGGTGTGCCTGATGAGTGGGCCACTGGGCCAGGCCATTTAAACCGTGAGGCCCACCTGATTCATGGCTTAGATATTCTCAACATGTGTCCACTTGGCACATCTGACCATGTATCAAGGTGCATGGGCTCCACAGTACTCGGAATCAGGAAAGCAATGGTAGAATGCAGTAAGCACAATATTAGACTTGTCTTTTCCAGCATGTGGATTCATTTGGAAGCAGCATTCCAAATAATAACGCGCTCTTTGGAAACGACTGTAAATGGCTACCGTCCCCACTCACATGAAGTTTGCTTTGCTTGGAAAGTGTGTAAGACCCATTCCGCATGAGCTGTCCTAAATGAGCGAGCTAATTTCTTCTGACAGATGAAATGAGCACGATGGTCATTCCCTTGATGCAAATTTCGTAATGTGTAAACAACATTGAAACATGTCCCTTTCACTGAAAAATTAACTGCAACCAAATGGGCTCTGTGTTAATTCGATAGAAATTGTTGATGAATGTAATTGGAGCTGTTGTTGGCTTTTGCAGGATTTGGATGCTGTTGAGGCGCTGATCCAAGGTCTTGTCCTCTTCCAAGGAGGGGTACTCATGGTATGTACCTCTCACCTATTTTACTTTCTTTGATATGATGGATCTTTTCTTTGGATGCTCAATTCGAATGAAAGAAATACCGTTCTCTTTCAATAGAATCATCAATGGTACACGTGGGGCCTCCCTTTTGGTATCTAAGCCGTCCATCTGGTATCATGGGGGTGGGCCATGCCCAAGTATCCCCCACATTAGATATGGCTACCCATCCATTGATGGCACACAGATGGATGATTGTAATTTACAGCCAGTGGTCGGCATCCAATGGGGCCCTTCCAAACAGTTAGGGTCATTTCAAGGTAGAGATTTCTGGAGGACCTCCTGTCCATGGTGGGCCCCATATGAATGATTTGGATCACCAAAAAGTGTTCCTCACATGTATGCTTCATTGGGCTGACCACACTTGCGGTTACCTAATTCAGTGGTTGATCAATTTGAGTTGGCAATAGTAGCAACTCATTGGTCTGTTGTTGTAGGCTCATTTAGTTGGGTTGGCAATAGTAGCAACTCATTGGACTGATTCACAATTAGGGCTGCAACTTGGGTTCGGAACAATTGGAATTTGACCGATCCAACTTGAGTTCAGGTTGCTTGGGTCCTCGGGTCAGGTTAGGGTTGGAAAACTCCAACCTGATTGAAATCGAGTTGCATTCGGGCTGAGCAAATTCTAGCTGGATTAAGTCGGGTTGGGAATAAGCACATTTTTTTGGGTTGGGTTTGGCTTGCCATTGGGTTGGGTCGGTTACATCGCATCAAACTGCAACTTAGTTTGCTTGAGTTGATTCATGGTTCCATCATGTTCCAAGTGAATTGGGTAACTATCATCGTTTTATGACTCGGACGAGTCTGATGCAACTCATCTGAGTCGACTCGGACTGGTTTGGTCCAATCTGGTTTGATATTACGAAGCACCTCTGACTCGGGTAGGTGAGGCTGATTCAGTCCCGACTTGGGCGAATCACGACTTGACTCAGAGCCCAACAAGTCTGGTTGACTCACCAAGTCTTTTACGTTTCAACTGTGGCAACTACGGTATCACTTCGTCTCAGTTCCTCTTTTCTCAAAGAACTTCAATCATCATCATTGTCGAAGCCTTGTCCCAACTATTCGAGCTGGCTTCCATTTTTTTTTATTATATATATTTTTAATATGATCGCTTATTTTCTCTTTGTATTTGCAGGTAAGTCATGACGAACATCTGATATCTGGAAGCGTCGGCGAGCTGTGGGCGGTGTCGGAAGGCAGGGTAACACCGTTCCAAGGGACATTTCAGGATTACAAGAAGATGCTGAAGTCGTCTTGAGAAACACGAGGATGAATCGGCAAGCTTTCGTTATTTCTTCCACTTGTAGAGCAGCATTTCTTGTTCTCTGCTAGCCAGCACTGAACTGGGGTAACTATAATATAAGGTACAGAAATGTCATGGAGCTTGAGCGGGGGTAAGCTAAAGGTTAGCAACATGTCCTAACATGCCTTTAAATGGTGATGTAGTTGGTGGGCCCGAGTAGAAAAGAGGCTTCCTACTCAGATATCCGGGTCTTACTCTGCAACAGTCAAAAGTGCGTGTGTGAGATTTTGAAACATGGTTTTGCAATTTATTTTTTATGATTCCTGCACGTATGTACTTCATATTGTTTTTTATTTTTATTTTTAAAGGCAATGCCTGTCATGGTTTAGTGATATGCGTGGATGTTGATCTGGTGGGCCCCGTCATCGGTGGTCTGTGCCTTGAAAATGCCTAAATAAGCTTGCTCTGGAAATGCAGCAATGGTCCAAGTTCTCAAACTAATGGCTAGGTTCTTCCAGTCATGTTAGTTTCTTGGGATAAAGACTGTCTATGGCAGGTCCTGATGGATGAGTAATTAACGGTTGGTGTTGGCATTTCAAGTTCCTTTGTAGGAAAAGGTATCATGATAATTGTGGACCCTGGCTCGCTTGTACATACTAACAACCTTTGTTTAGTTTCCATATCGTTGGGCTGAGGGTCTTATAAATCTGTTTTCCGTCGACCAAGTATGTTTTGCGAGTCTGGTGAGACTCGCCGAGATTCAACTTGGACTCGGTAGGATCATCTTGTATGATACCATGACTTTGGCGAGTCCTGATTCGACTTGGGGCAAAATTAGTCTGTTGTGCTAGTGCCTTGCATTCAGCAGGGTCAGGGAGTTCTCAAGCAAGGCTCTTTTGGTCAGCCCGACTGAGTGTCGGCCTAACCTACAGAGTGCATGTTTTCTCGGTCTGAACTTAGGAGCAGAGCAGGTTTTGTCGGTCCGAATTGGTCAGACTGATGGTGACCGTCAGTCAGGGTCCAACCAATGGATGTGGGCTATGTTACGCTGTTTTGCGAAAATAGGGGGATTTAAGCTTAATTGCGATTATGACTTTTAATGGATGAATGTTTTCTCTTAGAGTATAAGGGTTTTGCAAGGCGAGAGGTTTTTCTACACTTAGGGCTCGTGAAAGGATTTTCTTAAGGGCTAGGGTTTTCTTGGGGTGTGCAATGCAAGGGGAGATCAGGTTGTTTATGTAATCGACGATGGTGAGTGGTGTAACTCTGATGTTTGAATTATAGTGGAGATCTCTGTCGCTTTGTGTCATGATTTTTTCTTGTAAGGAATTTTCTACGTAAGAATTGTGTATGTGTTTTGCTTTGGTTGGTTGGTTCTATTTGATTGTTCTATCTTTGTTGTACGTGCTTTCACAAAGCGTAGGATTAATAGTGGTATTAGATTCAAGTCTCTAATATCTAGGGTTAATTCAAGTTTGTTGTAGTTCGAAATTACAATAAAGTGGCATACAAAAATTCGATGGAAATAACAATTACAGTTTGTGGCAGCGGAAGGTTAATGATATTAGTGTCATAAGGGTTGAGTAAGGCATTGTTCGATACTAAACTGAAAAATATGTCGAAAGATGACTGGAGCAAACTCAGCTGAAGTCAAAAATTCGATGGAAATAACAATTTCAGTTTGTGGCAGCAGAAGGTTAATGATATTATAGTGTTACAAGGGTTGAGTAAGGTGTCGTTAGAGACTAAACTGAAAAATATGTCGAAAGACGACTGGAGCAAACTTAGCTAAAGTCATGTACAACGTTCTGGACAAGGAATCATCCTTAAATGTGGAGGAAACTAGAAGATTTATACATAACGAAGTTCCTCACCAATAAGTTGTTTTTGAAGAAACAACTTTATGGGATATGGATGAAGGAATGATCCAATCTTTTGGAACATATGAACTTGTTTATGATGATATGTAGCGAGTTGTTAAGGTTTGGAAAGACAATAAAAAATGAAGACAATGTGTTACTATTAGCATTACTTCCCACATCTTACGACCATTTTGTTATTACTTTGCTATATGAGAAGAGTACTCTAAAGATGGAGGGAGTCATCGCGGCTCTCGAGTCTAACGACATTATGAAGAAAAGAAGCGATGAGGATTTTTAGGCGGAAGGGGTTTAGTGATGTGGGAGATCCGTGGAGCGATCTCGGCTGATAAGAATAAGTCTAGATTGAAATCGAAGGATAATGATGAATGTTTTTACTATGATGAATATAAAGAACACATGCAAGTCGGCTAGCTAGCGTAGCGCAAGTGAGCTTCGAAGGAGACCTCATCTCAATCTCCTCAAGTATGAGTCATTTTTTAGAAACGTGGATATTTGATTTGGGATGTGCATGAAAAGCCATCGGAATAGAGACCATTAAAGTAAGGATATATTTTGGTTGGTCGGATGTAGTATGTTGGAATTCAGGTTGGGGTTGGAATTCATGTGGGGCTCCGATTGACCCTCGACCCAACTCATGCTGGACCCAACCCACCTGAGTTGTAATCCTAATGAGTGGAAGACCCAAGGGAACGAGGGTTGATTACGTTAATATTGAATCCGTGGTTAGGAAGTTCATTTGGCTTGTGTTTGGGGTGCACCATTACACATAAAATGTGTCCAACCCGTCCTCTAGTGCTGCTATATGATAATATCAGGACGTAAAAAAAAAATCAGGCTAATCTAACCATCAGGTGGGCCACACAATATAAAACAATGAAAAACTAAATAAAACATCCAATTTCACGTGGCGGTGACCTAATGGGAAACGGATTGGCTACTCCCCCTGCCACCAGCACCGTGGCTGGTGGTCGGTGCCCTGTGGGCCCCATCATTATGTATTTGTTTCATCCATTCTGTTCATCCATTTTTACATATCATTTTATGGCTTGATTCAAAAAATGAGAGGGATATAAATCTCAGGTGGACCACACCACATGAAAACAATAGTGATTGGATATCCACCATTAAAATCCTCCTAAGGCCCACTATACTGTTTATTTGACATCCAATCTGTTGATTAGGTCATACAGGCCCAGATGAAGAGAAAAAACAAAGATCAGCTTGATCCAAAACTTTTATGGCCCCCAAAATGTTTTTAATGGTTGACCCTCATTCAACACTGTTTCTTGTAATGTGGTCCAATTGAGATTTGGATATACCTCATTTTTGGACTCATACCATAAAATAATCTCTAAAAATAGATGGATGGCATGGATGAAACAAATACATTATGGTGGGGCCCACATAGCACCGACCACCAGCCATTGGCTGGTGTCAAGAGAGTAGCCAATCTGTTTCCGACCTAGATGTGGGCATCGAGCCGAGTTGAGTCGAGGTGGGCCAAGCTTGGCTTGGCTTGTCCATGATGTACTCGAGTTCGAGCTCGAGCTCGAGCTTGGCCTCGAGCTCAACATTGAAGGTTGGCTTGTTTGCCAAAGCTGTTGAGTTGAGTTCGAGTCGAGCTAGTGGTTCGAGTCGAGTCGAGTTTACCTCGAGTCGAGCTTGAGCTTGTTGGGTGAGAGAGTAATGGATTCTATTCTTGATCCTCATCCATTGATGAAAAATTCAAAAATCTCAAGAGAATCAAAGCAAAACCCGATGAAAAAACCAAACAAAACTTTGAATCAGATGATGAAACTTGTAAGAACCGATCTGTTCTTGATCTTCTTCCACCAGCAGAAATCCAAGTACTAGAAAAGAAACATAGCAGAACACAGATCATAAATCCAAGTAAAGAGCTCTAGTCAATCAGATCATTGGATTTCCTTGAAGCTCTAACAAATCTGAGAAGAACCCATCTCGAATTTCTTGGGTTTCTCGCCTAAGAAGTAGATCTCAAGAGATTGAAATCATACTATTGTCGAGCTGAAATGAAAACTAGTGGTGGTGGTCTAGGCGGGCGTGCGGCTGGCAGTGGGCAGAAAAAGAGAAGAAAGGGAAAGAGAAGGGGGTGCGTGCGGTCGGATAGAAACTCTAGGGTTTGTTTTTTATTTTTATTTTTTAATTTTTAAATTTAAACTTAAAACCTATATTAACAATATATATATATATATATATATATAAATAATATAATATAATATAATATAATATAATATTTAATATATTTATTAATCGAGCCGATTCGAGTTCGAGTTCAAGCTTCGAGTCGAGTCAAGTTGAAATGCCCCTGGTCGAACTTGGCTTGAACTCAACTCAAGCTTCAAATAATTAGCTTGGCTCGGCTCGAATCGGCCATTCAAGCCGAGTCAATCCGACCTGACTCGAGCCGGGTCGAGCGAGCTTGACTCGTGAACAGCCCTATTCCGACCTAATGGTTGGACGAGCTGGTTGCCCATGAAAAAGGGGTAAAATGGTCAATTATTGATTATGGTGCTAATAGACTCTGTTTCTTCTTGTGAGTGAATCTGCGATGGAGTGAAAGACATGCGTAACTGTATATAACTGAGATAGGTGAATTTTGACCCTCCTTTTTAATTTTTAACCATCCATTTGATGGACACGCCAATTTCTCGATTATGGTCATTCAATCTGTCTAAATTTTTGTGCCGTGCTTCAATGGACTGTGGGCCCCACAATATGGACGGTCCAGATTGCGGCACATATCCTGCCATGGGTCTAGTGAGTTGAGTCGCCATCATGACCGTGTTTCTGGTGTGGTCCACTTATTGGGCTCATACCAAATGATCAGAGAAAATGGATGGACGGTGTGGATAAATAGATACATCATGGCAGCAGGCCCCACAAAAGCTCTGGTCGGATAAATAGAAATCCAACAACACTACCAACACCTGGGGCTGAAAGTCGGGCGGGTTGGTGCTCAACCCTAACCCAACCCAAGGTTCCTATACCTCAACCCTAACCCAACCCAACGCAATCTCCCCAACCCAAGCGGGCTCGGTCGGGTTGATCGGGTTGGCCGGGTGTATATGTGCTAATATTTTTGTTGTTACATTAGTTTACTATATTTCAATATAAGACTTATTTTTTGTATCTTTAATTTTATTAATTATATATATGATTATTCATCATAAAAAATTTCATATTTTTTCTTTAAAAAAACAAGCTAAAATATAGGACAACTACTCATTTAATAGCCATATAGCATAACACACAATCTATTTGGGATAGAGAAATCTGGCATATCTTGTTGACTTGAGTCCTTGAAAATGACGTGGATAATTGAGACCCGACATCATTAGTGTGCCTTTGACACAAATGATCCACACTCAATTATAATTTATAAGTAACTTATATATTGATCGGGTTTGGGTCGGATCGGGGACCCGAGATGACGCAGGGATGAACGTGATGAGGATAAATACTCCGAATCCACGAAGCTTCTCTGGACTCCTCACAGAGACTTCTTGAATCCACGAGGAAAGAAAGCAGAAAATAGAAATAAATTCTAATAAATTCGAAATTGATTAATTGATAAAGAACGTAGAAAATAGAAATAAATTCTAATAAAAACGAGTTCACAACCCTTTAAATAGGGGTACCAAGCAATGAAAAAGAAATCAGAATCAAACTACAACTAAAACTCCTAGAATTTGCGACTTACTATAAATAGTAAACTTACTATTTTATAGACGGTCGTGATGTCTACTAGTGCGCAAGGTTTTCGGCCAAAAATAGTAAGTGTCCTATTTGGCTTCACCAAACCGCTTCCCTAATTATCTAAGCTCTTTTCACGTTGGACGCAACTCCTAAAGCCCGACGGATGAAGAGTTAGAATCAAACTAAAACTTACTATTTATAGTAAAAATGAAATTAAAACAGGGAAACGACCGTCGATCCAGGGGTTTCTCGCAATTTCGGGCGTCGCAACCAGGAGCAGCAGGGTTGGTTGGCTAAAGTAGCTCGTTCTACCCCAAAATCATATATTTTACGTCAGGTAACTCATTTCGGATTGGGAGATACGCTCGATTTAAGGTCCGATGGTCCGGATCACTTCTGTCGCCGACCGGGCCTTTTCTGATCCATCTTGGCCATGAAACTGTCCGCAACCCGCTCTACATCAGTCCCCTCCACTTCAAAAGAACTCTTCCTCGAGTTCTCATCCTGCACTGGTTCATGATACTCAGTCAGGTTCGCGATGTTGAAAGTCCGTGAGATCGACATGCCACCTGGAAGATCAACAACATAAGCATTGTCATTGATCTTTCGAATGATTGGTACCGGTCCAATCTTCTTATTTTTCAACTTGTTATACGTCCCGGTTGGAAATCTCTCTTTGCGCAGATGGACCATAACGCGTTCGCTCACCTCGAACACTTTTTGTCGCCTGTGCTTGTCCGCTTGTTCCTTGTACTTCTCATTTGAAGCATTTAGCTTGGTCTGCACTTCCTCATGGATGCCCATGATCTTGTCTGCCATATGTTCTGCTGTAATGCTCGTGCCTGGGTGCTTGGGCAGAGGGACTAGGTCAAGCGTGTGGCGAGACACTCATCCATAGATAATCTGGAACGGAGATTTCCCTGTCGAGCGGTTCACCATGTTGTTGAATGCAAACTCTGCTTGAGACAAGGCCAAATCCCACTGCTTCGATTTTTTTCATGAAATACAGTGAAGGAGGTTTCCCAATGTGTGATTCACAACATCGGTCTGCCCATCAGTCTGTGGGTGGTAAGTTGTAACATCATGGATTTTCACTGTTTTGGATTTCCAAAAATCCTTGATTTTTTAAAATTAACTTATACTATCACGTACTGACCATTAGCACTCAACGTTAGCTTATGCATGAGTTACTTAATCCAAGATTAGCTCAATTTAATAGACCAGACAGGCCGTGATAAGGCCTGTTGCAGGCCGCTAAGCCAGATGACTGTTTACACTTAAAGACAGGCCGTGTGGGCCATACAGCGACCGAGAAAGGTGTCACGCCCCAAACTGGGAAACCGGGCTCACAAAATTCTCAATCGCCGAATCCGGCGCTGACAGCCTCCGTAGTACCCCATTCTCGGCTCCCAGCGCTCATACGCCAGATTCCGATCCTGGGATCCTACAAGGAGGATTTTCAGCATAAATTTTTTTTGTAATGGAGCATAACCACAAGCATAACCAAGTCACAAAACAACAACACCACATATCCACTATATCAAAAACTTTTAAGTACAATGCGGGAAGGGAAATACAATATAATGATATCAAAGAAAACTCCAAAAGCTCCAGAAAACTGCTGCACGCTCCGAGCTCAACGCTGCTGCAACCTAACGCCACCTGCACGCATCTATCGTGCATAAGCTTACAAAAGCTTAGAGGGTGGTGAAAGTGTGTGTAAGGCGAGTGCCAAGTATATGATATCAGAGTAATGCGGAAATATGCGGTAAGTCCATGAATGCTATCAGCTATAATAAAGCTATGTGATGCAAGACATGAATGCTATCGGCCATACCAAGGCCATGCGATGTGAGGCCTATGTAGCCAAATGTCATATGCGAGATGCGAAGCAAGCGTGCCAGTACTCATCAAGTACACATATCAGTACAGTTCCTCTCTGGATATCACCGGGGTCTAATACACCTCACACTGACTGCCTCCTCCCTAGCTGCACAGTCAAGCAAGTGGAAGAGACCACACTATCCGCCTAACCAGTAGTCTGCCAATACCTACCCGGCTCGTCGATAGCGGACACATTTGCGAGCTGGTCAAACTCAGCCTAGCTTATAGCCCCCTCACTCAGGCGGATAAGGCCACACCCCCTTCCAACCGACCACGACACAGTGGGAGACGCGGCCTACTGGTATTCGGCACTCGGGTGCTCGTGTATCCACTTGGTCTAGACGTTGGAGCATCTCCTGGTACCAAAAGGTTCTGGGACTTTCACCCAAGGACATCCTAAGTGCCCACAGTGCTAGAACAAAGCATTTCCGGTATCCGATACAACCATCCACGATGTACCTGTGGAGCCACGGCCCTGATGTCGCTAGGGCGTGCAGTGATCAAGTCACACATATGCGAGATGCATGAGTCACACCGTACAATCATGCAGAAATCTCACGTGTACCACGCGATCATGTGGGGCACTCCGTCTTATAAAGAGTCCCGTAAATGTCTCAGCCCAACGGCTTATGCTATGATCAAACATTCCTCATATCAAGCATACAAATGATGTGTATGCACATGAATCATGGAAGTGTACTAAGCATGTTATAAAGTAATGAACTATCCTTATACCGAAAATGGGCCTAGACGGCCTACACATAACCAGTATGGGCCTATCAATGGGTCCAATGGGAGAGTTATAATGTGGACATTTAACCAACACTATACTTGCAATGTGGACGTCAAACCAACATTGCTCCCAAGGCACGGTCCGTCATAAACATCATTACACGAACCATGGGGAATCACACATTGCAATGGACCTATACACATCTCATTGGGCCTCGACCCAAAGTCCTCAAATACATCAAATGGGCTGCCTCATATGGGCCTTTCATAAATCAAGTGGGCCGCATCAATGGGCCTTAAGTACATTGCAATGGGCCATGTCCCATGGGCCTTTGAAAACATCACAATGGGCCTTGTAACATGGTTCTCATATATATCAAAGTTGGACTTAACAACGGGCCACGAATACCTCGAATGGGCCTAATCACATGGGCTTTATATACATCAAAGTGGGCCCCAACAATGGCCACAAATACACATCAAGGTGGGCCTCAATGACGGCCACAATTTCATCAAATGGGCCCTATAACATGGGCCTTACATAAGTAGTGATAATGATTTCCATCATTTAAATTTCCTAAGGCCCACTATAACGTATATTTCCCATCCAACCCGTACCTAAGTTAACATAGGGATAGATGAAGTGGAACAACCATTAGCTATAAAAATGGGTGGATGGTTTGGAAGCAATACAAGCATCATGGTGGGGCCCATAGAGGCCCATTATCAGGTATATTATATAAAATATAGTATATATATATAATATACAATATATATATATATATATACACACACACAACCCCATACAAGCACACACCCGCACACATGTGCACTCACACACGCACACACACGCATGCACTCACACACGCGCACACACACACGCATGCACACACGTGCACCCCCACCGTCCAGGGGACGGTGGGGATAAAATAAATATATCACAGTGGGCTCCCACCGTCCGCCTGGACGGTGGGATTTAAACACATACATCACTGTGGGCGGCGGACGGTGGGATTTAAACACATACATCACTGTGGGCTCCAGGTGGGGCCCACCATGTTGCTTATCTGCCATCCAATCCATCCATAAGGTCACACGGGCCAGGATGAAGGGGAAAAACAAATTTCGGCTTGATCTGAAACTTCTGTGGACCCAGAAATGGGTTTTAACGGTAGAGTTCAATTCACACTGTTTCTTGTGATGTGGGCCACCCGAGTCTTGGATGGATCTTAAATTTGGAGGGGACCCACCTCAGGGGGTGGTCCACCTCATGGACGGCGTGGATACAAAATATACATCATAGTGGGGCCCACATGAGGGGCCGTGGGTCCCTGCACGGACGCCCGCCCGCCCGACGCCGGGGCGTCCCTTCGACAAAGAAGGCGGCCAATGCTGCGCTTGCTTTTTATTTATTTATTTATTTTTTTGAAAAACTGGAAATTTGGGGGTTTTTCCGTCGTGGGGCCCACTTCGGTCAAATCCACCCCAACCACTGGCTTCCATAGCCCGATACCAATCCATCAAGACCAATATAGGGTATTTTTCGGCGTGTAGAAAGATTTAGGTGCCTTTAAACGGTGAATATCACTGTTAGCTAAGGCATGGCCCACGAGAAAGTTGGATCAGCTCCACTTTGCGGCCCAACGCCTAAAATGAGCTGGTAAATAGGATGGACGGCGTGGATTGAACACATACATCAAGGTGGGTCCTATACAAGTGACCCACTTCCAATGCCTTAGAAAGGCTAATTTTTTGTATTTGTTTTAAGCGTCCAGAGAGTCCCTGGACTCTCTTCCCTTTGTTTGGGCGTGCAATGCATTTAAGGTGGGCCCTTTATAGGTGGGCCACACATGGTGAGGTGGTGTGGTTACAATACATATGTAAAGTGGTCCCCACCTAAGATGGTTTGGATCCAATACATGCCCTATTGTGGGGTCCATCCAAGTAGGCCACACAATCAAAACACCACAAGAAAAGAAAAAGAGAGAGAGAGAGATAGAGAGAGAAATGGGACACGCATGATGGAGGGCTCCGCCACTATGAGCCCTCCCTTACAAGCATCCAATCATACATCAATGGGTCCTATTGCATATGGACCCTCCAAATCAAAGATCAACGGTGGAGATCCCTCTCCACCCAAAATGAGCGGTCTCTATGACCTCTATTCAAGCTAGGAAAGTAAACATCATGATGGGGTCCATGGAGAATGGCCCCATCATGGAATGATATTGATAATCAAGATGGGCCATCGGCCACATCTTAGGATCCAAAGTAAGATCCACACCATTGATCGGTGGGCCTCACTTGGCCCATCATAAAAATATGAAAACTAGCCTATAGGAGCACCCACCTAGTGATCTCCTTGGTCCGTTGGAATGCCACCCTCCTTGTGCTTCACTTTGATGGTGGGAGATGAAGATTCAAGGGCTAAGATGGAAGATTTTGGGATGGAAAGTGGGCCACACTACTCACTTCTCTTTTTCTCTCCTTAGAAAAATGTGGACGTGTGAGGCTTATGGGTTGCTTGGAATTGGTGTGAGAAAAGAGAAAGAGAGAGAGAGGGAGATAAGGAGAGGTGATGGGTGAGTGATGTGAGGTGAGGGATGGGTGAAGTGAGAGGTGGTTTGACTTTGGTGAGAAAAGCATGGGTTGCTTTACTTGTGGAGAAAGGTGATGTGTACTTGACATTGATTGATTGATGTGATTGAGTGATTGATGGGATTGATTTGATTGATTGGATTGATTTGACATGTTGTAGAGATTCTCTCGGGATCGTAAAAGCGCGGCGTTTCTTCGAAATAAACGTCGGCTCACATCTTCTAGTCAGGGTATCGGATCGGTGCGTGAGTCGCGGCGTTAGAACCGCGGCGACGGTGCGGTCGCAACGATACAGGTCTTGGATTAAACCGACTCGAATCTACAGGATACGATTTACGGTCGTGCGCAACGTCGATTATCAGTCGCGGATTGCCGGACTTCGACGGAAAGGATCGCAGGATTCATCGGAACAGTACGAACTAGGATACGGGTCTTACAGCTCTCCCCACCTAATAAAAATTTCATCCTTGAAATTTACACTACCATCGCAACTAAACGTAACTCATAAGAAAATAGGAAACATAACGTCATATATAATCAAAACGCAGCATATCGTCATAATAAAACATCTAAGGGATATGGATAATGCCCACAAATCTCAAGCTCTAACTCACAAGGCGCATCATTCATAAGCAATCTAACGAGACGGTGTAGGGGCCAAGTCACATGAATCGTCGATGACTGCTCCTGATGACTGAGGATCCTGCTGGGCGGCATAAAATCTGCCCTGGGCCTGCTGGGGAGGTGTAGGTTCCCTCTGAGGTCTCTGCTGCTGCGGAGGAGGTCCCGGAGGCTGGTGCTGCGGTCGCTGTAGTTGTTGCGGGGGCTGTCGCGGAGGCTGATACGGTGCCCTCGACTGCTGATGCTGTGGTGCCTGTCGTGGAGGTGGATGTGGTGCCATCGGCTGTTGCTGTTGTGGATGGGGACACTCGTGAATACGATGTCCTGTCCTACCGCATCCAAAGCAGGTACCTGTGAACAGTCTCGAAGGTGGTGCTGGGGGTACTGCTGGTGCTCGGAATGTTGGGCAAGTCGTACGTCGCTGCTGTGAACGATGCTGCTGCGACTGCGAACTACAAGAGGGCGCCTTCCTCTTTTGATCTCCCCTCTGATCACGGGCTCTCTGCACACTAGCCCAATCTGTTTCATATATCAGGGCTCTCTCTACTATCTGCTCAAACGTCGGAAGCATGTGTCCGATCACACGACTCCGGAGGGCAGGACGCAAACCGTTCTCAAAACGGCGGGCCTTCCGCCCCTCATCATCCACAAGATATGTCGCGAACCTCGAAAGTGCGACAAAGCGTGTCTCATACTGGGACACAGTCATGTCCCCCTGGACCAGTCTCAAACTCTAGTGCGCGCTACTGGCGCACATGCTCAGGAAAGAACTTCCGGTCAAACCGGTCTGCCGGACTCCAACCACCATTGTTAGCCCACTGATAGCGAACTGAACATTGATCCACCGTCTCGTGAGCCGGGCGTGGTGGAATGGGACACTGTGTCCGAGCTATCGACCTACGCTGGGGTGACGCGCCTCCCCGTAGTGACCGTGAGCGATCCCTTCCTCTCAGCACTCCCCATGTGCTTGGAGTCGGGGATGGGGAACCCGACGGGATCACGGATCACGGTGCCCTGGCCTAGCGCATTGAGGGGTCTCGGCACCGCAACTAGTTGAGGGCATTGATACGTGGGGTGAATCAGTTTCCCAAACTTGCTGGATGAACGGAATTAACTAAAAACTTGACTAACATATCATTGCATCGCATTTGTTAGGGTGGCGACTCGACAGTCGAGGTCGCTCTGAGGGAGTGTTGTCATATACGATCGTAAGATGGAGTTGCTTGAGGGAGAGTTGTGGCGAGGGCATGCATCATTTCAGCCATCATGCATGCACATTAATAAGATTAGTTTAGTGACTGTGAATGATTATTTTCATTAAATCCGTAATATAACTGATGTTTGTGATAACTTGAGACTAATAGTTCACACTGAGTTGATCACTCACTCCCACTCTGGGACGGTGTTTTAAAACACCAACCAAATTCACTCATAGATGCAGGTGATGCAGAATTTGTGGAGTTGGGCGATGTGGGCCTCGAGGAGGAGGACGAGCGGACTCAGCTCTACTCTTGTGGACATGATGTTGTTGTGATTTTGTTGAGTAACGCCTTATGCGACCCGTTTATTTTCCTTTGGACGTGTATATATTGATCTCTTCATTTCAGTAGACTAGTTGTGGTTGTGTTTCATGCTCCAAGAAATTCCATGCTGCGCATTTAAACTGGATTAATCATAAAATTATAAAATTGATGATAAGTGACACTCGGGGACTCGGGAGTCGAGTTTATGCACGACCCCCGATTTTTCCGGGGCGTTACATAAGTACTGCTGAATTGAAGTCGTGTATCGAATCGAGCCCACAAAGTCCGCCAAAAGTGGCTAATGAACTTCGTGTCATGATCAGAAATAATGGTCTTGGGGACCCCGTGTAGCCGTACGAATTCCCTGAAGAATAAATTCACCACGTGTGTTGCATCGAGGGTCTTCTTGCATGGGATAAAGTGCGCAATCTTGGAGAAACGATCTACCACTATGAACACTGAATCCATGCCGCATTGTGTTCGTGGGAGACCAAGCACAAAGTCCATTGATAAATCCTCCCAAGGACCGTCAGGCACAGGCAACGGGGTGTAGAGGCCCGTATTCTGAGATTGTCCCTTGGAGGTCTGACAAACATGACAACGTTGTACGGCTTTTTCCACATCACGTACTAATTGCGGCTAGTAATACCGCTCTTTCACAAGAGCTCGCGTCTTGTCTCGCCCAAGGTATCTACCGAGGCCACCTCCATGTAGCTCCTGAATAATCTGCTCCCTCAGAGAACTTTGGGGGATGTATAATCGATTTTCTTTGAAGAGAAAATCATCCTGTATATGAAGGTCACTGGGGTGACCTTCTTGGCACTTCACCCAAGAATCTTTGAAGTCGTCATCCTTGGCATATAGCTCCTTGAGACAGTCGAAACCGACCACCTTGTTGCTCATCGTAACGAGTAGTGATGCACGACGGCTAAGTGCATCAGCCACCTTATTTTGCTGCCCTGACTTGTGCTTCAGAACGAACATGAATTCCTGTAAAAATGCAACCCATCTAGCATGCACACGATTCACGTTAGTCTAACTATTAACAAACTTTAATGCCTGATGGTCAGTGTACAGAACAAACTCTTTTTGAATTAGATAATGCCGTCAATGTCGCAGCGCCTGAACAACTGCGTACAACTCAAGCTCATAAATCGATTACTTCTTTCGGGCTTCACTGAGCTTCTCGCTGTAGAAGGCTACCGGCTTGCCTTCTTGTGATAACAATCCTCCAATTCCGACGTATGAAGCGTCGCACTCAATTTTAAACAATTTGTCGAAATTAGGAAACACCAAGACCGGTGTCGTAGACAAACGATGCTTAATCTCATGAAAGCTCTTGTCAGCTTTATCGGTCAACTGGAACGGTCCTTTTTTCATGCAATCTATTATAGGCGCGACTATGATACTAAAATCTCGCACAAATCGACGATAAAAAGTCGCCAACCCGTGAAAACTTCTCACCTCATGAATATTGTAACATCCCAGATTTTCACTGTTTTGGATTTTCAAAAAAATCTTGAATTTTTTTAAAATTAACTTATATTATCATATACTGACCATTAGCACTCAACGTTAGCTCATACATGAGTTAATTAATCAAAGATTAACCCAATTTAATAGACCAGACAGGCCGTGATAGAGCCTAGTGCGGGCCGCCAAGCCAGATGACAGTTTACACTTAAAGACGGGCCGTGCGGGCCTTACAGGGACCGAGAATGGTCGAAAAGATCCAAAACTTGGGGAGGCCATTGGCCTCACTGGGCTTGTGGTCCATCGCGGGCCGCGAACCCAGTAGACACCCAGAAGTACCATTTGGCGCTTGCCCAATGCGGCCCACCAATGCCAGATTAAAATCTGGCACTGACAAAAGAAACAGAGACTCTGGGCCTTTCAGCCGTCGGATTTCTTCCAAATTTACGGTGAAGGTTTAATGTATTTTTCAACGCCTGCCCACCAAATCTGGGTCCCGATCATGGAACGATGACCGTTGATCGCAAATCGGACCCGTACGACCAAACCCCATATCTGATCGTTCCTAAATTTTACGTGGCCCTTCATCGGGCCATGGAGCACCTACCCTATAAATTTCATGGCCAGAGGGCCACCATAAATGCCCCATCAATCTGAATGGGCCTCCCAAGGCCGTTTAAAGATCGAAACCCTATGCTCAAACCCCATATTCGTTCATCCGTTTGATCTCAAATTTTACATGGGCCCTAATTAGGCCATAAGACACCTACCCACCGAATTTGGCGGCCTGGGGGGGGGCGTTAGGGCCACCCCAACTTCAATAGGGAGCCCTAGAAGGCTAGTTAGGAAAATTGTGGGAACTTAAGTGATTTGAGTCGTCCACTCTTATGCCAAGTCGGGGATTTCAGACCGTCGGTGTACGACCAAACTTTACCCTTGGATTAAGGATATTTCCTCGCTCACATCCGTATAGCCGTGGCCCCGATCGACCATCGGTGACCGTTGAACAGACTTCTAATCATATCTGTCAATCGGCGCGTCGAAATGGCGGGCCGATTGTGTCCATACGTCGATCATCATTAGGACTAACTATCCTACGGTGTATATCGACTAATACACCCCATAGGCTAGAAAAACCCTCCCATAGGGTTAGTATAATAAAGACCCAACACTTGGGGCCAATTGCACCAAAACTGGCACTATATAAAGGGTTTCATTTGGGCACCCCTCTCCCCATACGATTTTGCCCTAAGAGAAAAGGGGGAAAGAGAGAAGAGAAAGAGGAGAAAGAAGGGAGAGCAAGGGAGTAGTGAGAGTGGAGGTGAGCAAGGTGGACTCTCAATCCAAGTCGAGCCCAAGAAGATCAAACCCACAACCTCCTACACTTTCTCCAAGAGGAAATCCTACACCACAACCACCGAAAATCATCCGTGGGCCATCTAGGTAAGATCCCTCACTCATTTCTCTTGAAATCCTTGTATTGAAGAAGAAAATGCATGGATTTCTCTCATGTTTGAATTGTTTTAGGGATTCCGGTCGGCCAACCTCCAAAACCCTCATCTTTAGGTCGTTTCCAAGCCTCCAACAAATCCGAAGGTGCGGACTATTGTTCTTAGGTGGCCTAGCACTAATTATAGTACGAGTTTAATGATTTTGTATGTTTGAATGATGCCTTTGGAGAGTCTAGAGAAATTTCTAGGAATTGTTAGGTTGTTGAAATTGTATGGAATTGTATGTCATGTTGATTTCCTCATATGATGTTGTTCTTATTCCTCACATGTTTTGATATGAATTGATGATCTCATGTTTATGTCTTGTTTGATTTTATTCACATGATGTTGCCCTAGCATGTATGTCTTACTAATCTTGTGCAATTTAGCTCTATGAGGTGTAGGAAGTGCTTAACTTCCTCATCAACCCACACAACACACATGCACTTGAATTTTACACATTGTAGCTTTGCTTGGTAGGAATTATGAGTTCTATGTTGAAAAATATAAATGTGTGATATTGCATATGATAAATGATAACCTTGTTAGTTAGCATGTTATGAATCACCATCCAAACTCTTTGGTTGGTCAGAAATACAAGGAGAACGAAGGCGGCCCTGTCGGTAGGACCGCCTTGGGGCTAAACTCACGGATTTGGGCGGGTGTGTTCGGGTGGCTGTAGTTCGACTACATGGGTCTCTTGTGCCCGATATCACTCGTCTCACGCTCGCTTGACTCGTGCGGTCTAGCCTACTATCTGACTAACCCTGTTTGTTAACCCTGTGTGCTCACCTATGTATGGAACCTGAACCACCCTGCAACCGTTATAGTCCATCAAAAATCTACTTAAAATGGGTCCACAGTCTCGTGAGCCGGCCATGGTGGAATGGGACACTATGTCCGAGCTGTCGGCCTACGCTGGGGTACCGCGCCTCCCCGTAGTGACCGCGAGCGATCCCTTCCTTTCGGCACTCCTCATGTGCTTGGAGTCGGGGATGAGGAACCCGACGGGATCACGGACCGCGGGGACTCGGCCTCACGTGTTGATGGGGCCTTGGCCTCGCAACCAGCTTAGGGCATTGATACTTAGGGTGAATCAGAATCCCCAACCTGCTGGATGAACGGACTTAACTAAGAACTCGGTTAACATTATCACTACATTGCATTAGCTAGGGTGGCGACTCGTTAGTCGAGGTCGCTCTGAGGGAGTGTTGACATACGCGATCGTTAGACGAAGTCGCTTGAGGGAGAGTTGGGGCGAGGGCATGCATCATATCATCTATCATGCATATGCATTAATAAGATTAGACAGGTGTTTATGAATGACTGTTTTTCATTAAATTCATAGTATAATTGATGTCTGTTGTAACTTGAGACCAATAGTTCGCACTGAGTTGATCACTCACTCCCACTCTGGGACGGTGTTTTAAAACACCAACCAGACTCATTCATAGATGCAGGTGACTCAGGGCATGAGGAGCCTGGCGAGGCGAGCTTGGACGAGGAGGACGGGCTCTCCTACTTGTAGCTGATGGACGGCTCTCCATCGGCTTGACCGGGCTTAATTTGGATTTGCTGAGCCGCGGGCTCCGCTTTAGTCTTTTGGATATAGCTTCTTTTTTTTATTATCCTGTTGGGCATCGCCTTGGGCGACCCTTTATTATTTTTAGACCTGTATATTTGTGAGATTTCCTTCATTTCAGTAGACTGGTGCGATTGTGCTTCATGCTTCAGGTAATTCCAAATTACGCAGTTAATTTGATTAATCATAAAAATCATAAATGTATGATAAGTGACACTCGGGAACTCGGGAGTCGAGTCTATGCACGACCCCCGATTTTCTGGGGCATTACAGATGGTATCAGAGCAATAGTTTGGAATCCCTTGGGCCATGGGTCATGAACTCACCAACGCGTCCGCTGACTTGAGAGGAAACACAATAACGATACAGAAACGATAGGAAACGCAACGAAGACTTAAAATGGCAGGAACCATCCTTGAACTGGAACCGGCGACCTTAGATGAACGGTAAGACTTCCCAGGGATTAGGATTGGGTAGCGAGAGATAGTATGGATGCTAGGAAACAGGTCCGAGAAACTTACAATACCTTAGCCCGATGATAGGAACGAACCAGAATTGAATGATTAGAGGGTCAAGGCCACCGTCCAAGTCCAAACGAGCTAACACCAAACCAAATTTGATAGTTTCGACCCATTGGGGGGTAAGGACTTAAGGGATAACGAAATTTTAATGAAAATAGTGAAAATATAGAAAAATATGGTTTTGACTTCTAACCGGGAGGAATCTCATAGAATGAATAGTCCCATTGCGTAGATCAGCTCGTTCTACCCCAAAATCATATATGGCACGTCGAATAACTCATTCTGGTTTGAGAGATATGGGCGTCAAAAGATGTCGACCACCCGAGAAGACAGAGGCCCGCGTGGCCCCCGCCCGAGAAGGCAGAGGCCCGCGTGGCCCCCTCCGGCCCGCGTTGCCCTCGCCGACCCGTGTTGCCCGCCGGAATTTTCTGCAAATTTCAGTCAACTTCAAAAAATCATATCTCCTTCGTTACAGCTCCGATTTAGGTGATTCAAAAGCCAGATTGAAGCTTGATGAGTCTAGTTTTATATAAAAATAAGAAAAAAATAAAATAAAAATTATATTATAGTTAAAATTAGGATGTTATACCAACTATCCAAAACTTTTAAATTTCAAATAGTTGTTGCTCCTAGAATTTTAATAATTTATTTACAACTCCAAATGATATAAAATTTTGTGAGATGAGTTTAAGCTTAGTGATGAAACATTATAAAAATTTTAAAAAATAATTCAGTTACCAAAAGTACAAGAAACCTTACAAGAAATCGAGACATTTTGCAATCATACAAAAAAAATCATTAGTTTCAGACAAATGTCAATTGTAGAGTTTTAATAATTTTTTTTTTAAAAACTCGAAATGAGATGAAATTTTGTAATATGTGAGTAAACTTAATGATAACTTACTATAAAAAAATAATAATAATTTAGAAACTAATATAGTTACTGTAAGTATGAAAGACATTGCAAGGAATAGAGGTATTTTAGAAACAAATAGAAAATCAATGGTATTGGATGGCTGGTACTTCTGGAAGTTTCAAAATTTTTATGAAGCTTGAAATAAAATGAAATTTTGTAGAATAAAATTTAAATTAGTAATGAATCATTATAAAAATTAAAAAAAAATAATAATAATAATTTAGTTACTAAAAGTGGCAAGGATTTACTTTCAAATAGCACTTGAATTGAACTAGATGAAGCAAAAAAATCCATCTTCCATGGGATTGGTAATCCCATCCCACTCCCCTCCATTGCTTCAAAACCTTTAGAAAGTCTCTCCCCTCCCCAATCTCAAACCCAAATCTCAAATCTACCATCTTCTTCTTCCACATTACCCTTCTCCCTAACCCACCTCACTCTAATTTCTCCAAAACCCTCTTGACAACCCATCTTCAACCCTTCTCAACACCCATTTCTTTAAACCACTCCTCAAATCCCTACCCTTCAACAAACTCCCATCTCTTCTTCCTCTTATCCCACCAAACTCCATTCCCAAAACCCATTTCTTCAAACCCATTTCCTTCTCCCTTACAAAATCCACTCCTAGATCCATTCTCAAGCCAATCTCAAAAACATCCATATGAACCTTCCTCCATCTTCTCCATTCCAGTGATTCTTTCCCTAATGGGGAAGAAGAGACCGACTCCCGCCGAGTCGGGACCGAGCCAAGAAAGACGTAGTAAGCAGAAGGTCGATCCGAGGGAGAGGAAGCACCCCCGTTCTCGTCTAGTTCGAAAGAATAGCAGTTTAACTCTACGAATAGCTAGTAGTTGCTTTATGTTAGTTAGGACTACCTACATATAACGTAGGATAGCTAGGACCTTTGCTTAATTAGCTTGTATTTCTTTTGCGTTTAGCCTATCCAGTAATGCTTGAAATCTATGCTGTAACATGTATGTGGCTATACTTATGGCATTTTAGAATTTATGTGAACATATGGATTGACTTGAAATTTTCTTCTTGCTTGTGAATGCTTGCATGTATGGTTGCCAATGGACTAGTCCTATCTTTTCATATCAAAGTTTAACATTGGGTGTCTATTTAGGAATTATTTATAATCATGCTACGAATCATCCCGTGATTAAAATGATTACATATATATATATTTGTTTAAGTTGTACCCGTAAGTATGATTGAATTTCATAGTTTAATGCTCTGTAAGCTTATGATTCGGGGCGGACTATAGTAAAATATATTAAGTTTTCCTATTCTCTTATGGACTCAAGGTTCAAACAACATCGTGAAGGTAATATCTTTCATCTTTGCCTTCCTGCGTCCTTAGTAGCGTTATTAGTACTCCAAACTGCTAGAATACCTTAAAACCTTCGATTCTTCCTTCACCGTTAAAATTTATGAAGCCAAAGCGTGATTTGCCCATAACTCACTAACCATAAGATCAAAATGGTAATGTCGAGAGGAACCTTAAGATCCTGGAAACCTTTCTAGGATAGTCGTTTGATCATAGGCATTGTGGAAAACTCACCACTCCCTAAAATATTATAAATGTGAAGCTTGAACTGTCAATGAATTTTGATGTCTTCCAAATGTTAAGAATGATCGGACTACGGAATTATGAGACCATACACTTGCGAAGTATTCGCGGCTTGACCCAATTATCAATCCTAAGCGACTACCAACGGACTCACTGCTTTGACCGAGCAGAAGACCAGGATCTATCAGGATTCAGAAGGGATACAACGGGTTGTCAGCCCTGGTCAGGCGGATAATCGACGTATCGGATTTGAGCCTACCACAACCGTTATTTTTTCTGTATTAGCTTGATCATAAAGAGTAAAATACACCACCCTTAGGTAAACTTTATCAGTAAACACTTAGCACGATAATCATGATTTTGACAATTTTTTTTTTCAAACCTCAAGGGTGAAAACTTTTAAGGGGGGTAGAATATAATAAGCAAGGCTAGCATAGTTAGTATACACCCTACCACGCATATAAACCTGAAATCAATAAAACTTAGGCAAACAAAATGATAATATATTTATTTATTACCCTTAGGCAATTTCGGGGACGAAATTATTTTTAAGGGGGGTAGATTGTAACATCCCGGATTTTCACTGTTTTGGATTTCCAAAAAAACCTTGAATTTTTTTTTTAATTAACTTATATTATCATATACTGACCATTAACACTCAACGTTAGCTCATACATGAGTTAATTAATCAAAGATTAACCCAATTTAATAGACCAGACAGGCCGTGATAGAGCCTAGTGCGGGCCGCCAAGCCAGATGGCAGTTTACACTTAAAGACGGGCCGTGCGGGCCTTACAATGACCGAGAATGGTCAGAAAGATCCAAAACTTGGGGAGGCCATTGGCCTCACTGGGCTTGTGGTCCATCGCGGGCCGCGAACCCAGTGGACACCCAAAAGTACCATCTGGCGCTTGCCCAATGCGCCCCACCAATGCCAGATTAAAATCTGGCATTGACAAAAGAAACTGAGACTCTGGGCCTTCCAGCCGTCGAATTTCTTCCAAATTTACGGTGAAGGTTTAATGTATTTTTTAACGCCTGCCCACCAAATCTGGGCCCCGATCATGGAACGATGACCGTTGATCGCAAATCGGACCCGTACGACCAAACCCCATATCTGATTGTTCCTAAATTTTACGTGGCCCTTCATCGGGCCATGGAGCACCTACCCTATAAATTTCATGGCCAGAGGGCCACCATAAATGCCCTATCAATCTGAATGGGCCTCCCAGGGCCGTTTAAAGATCGAAACCCTATGCTCAAACCCCATATTCGTTCATCCGTTTGATCTCAAATTTTACATGGGCCCTAATTGGGCCATAAGACACCTACCCACCGAATTTGGCGGCCTGGGGGGGGGGGGGAGGGGGCGTTAGGGCCACCCCAACTTCAATAGGGAGCCCTAGAAGGCTAGTTAGGGAAATTGTGGGAACTTAAGTGATTTGAGTCGTCCACTCTTATGCCAAGTTGGGGATTTCGGACCGTCGGTTTACGACCAAACTTTACCCTTGGATTAAGGATATTTCCTCGCTCACATCCGTATAGCCGTGGCCCCGATCGACCATCGGTGACCGTTGAACAGACTTCTAATCATATCTGTCAATCGGCGCGTCGAAATGGCGGGCCGATTGTGTCCATACGTAGATCATCATTAGGACTAACTATCCTACGGTGTATATCGACTAGTACACCCCATAGGCTAGAAAAACCCTCCCATAGGGTTAGTATAGTAAAGACCCAACACTTGGGGCCAATTGCACCAAAACTGGCACTATATAAAGGGTTTCATTTGGGCACCCCTCTCCCCATACGATTTTGCCCTAAGAGAAAAGGGGGAAAGAGAGAAGAGAAAGAGGAGAAAGAAGGGAGACCAAGGGAGTAGTGAGAGTGGAGGTGAGCAAGGTGGACTCTCAATCAAGGTCGAGCCTAAAAGGATCAAACCCACAACCTCCTACACTTTCTCCAAGAGGAAATCGTACACCACAACCACCGAAAATCGTCCGTGGGCCATCTAGGTAAGATCCCTCACTCCTTTCTCTTGAAATCCTTGTATTGAAGAAGAAAATGCATGGATTTCTCTCATGTTTGAATTGTTTTAGAGATTCCGGTCGGCCAACCTCCAAAACCCTCATCTCTAGGTCGTTTCCAAGCCTCCAACAAATTCGAAGGTGCGGACTATTGTTCTTAGGTGGCCTAGCATTAATTATAGTACGAGTTTAATGATTTTGTATGTTTGAATGATGCCTTTGGAGAGTCTAGAGAAATTTCTAGGAATTGTTAGGTTGTTGAAATTGTATGGAATTGTATGTCATGTTGATTTCCTCATATGATGTTGTTCTTATTCCTCACATGTTTTGATATGAATTGATGATCTCATGTTTATGTCTTGTTTGGTTTTCTTCACATGATGTTGCCCTAGCATGTATGTCTTACTAATCTTGTGCAATTTAGCTCTATGAGGTGTAGGAAGTGCTTAACTTCCTCATCAACCCACACAACACACATGCACTTGAATTTTACACATTGTAGCTTTGCTTGGTAGGAATTATGAGTTCTATGTTAAAAAATATAAATGTGTGATATTGCATATGATAAATGATAACCTTGTTAGTTAGCATATTATGAATCACCATTCAAACTCTTTGGTTGGTCAGAAATACAAGGAGAACGAAGGCGGCCCTGTCGGTAGGACCGCCTTGGGGCTAAACTCAAGGATTTGGGCGGGTGTGTTCGGGTGGCTGTAGTTCGACTACATGGGTCTCTTGTGCCCGAGGTCACTCGTCTCACGCTCGCTTGACTCGTGCGGTCTAGCCTACTATCTGACTAACCCTGTTTGTTAACCCTGTGTGCTCACCTATGTATGGAACCTGAACCACCCTGCAACCGTTGTAGTCCATCGAAAATCTACTTAAAATGGGTCCACAGTCTCGTGAGCCGGGCATGGTGGAATGAGACACTGTGTCCGAGCTGTCGGCCTATGTTGGGGTACCGCGCCTCCCCGTAGTGACCGCGAGCGATCCCTTCCTTTCGGCACTCCTCATGTGCTTGGAGTCGGGGATGAGGAACCCGACGGGATCACGGACCGCGGGGACTCGGCCTCACGTGTTGATGGGGCCTTGGCCTCGCAACCATCTTAGGGCATTGATACGTAGGGTGAATCAGAATCCCCAACCTGCTGGATGAACGGACTTAACTAAGAACTCGGTTAACATTATCACTACATTGCATTAGCTAGGGTGGCGACTCGGTAGTCGAGGTCGCTCTGAGGGAGTGTTGACATACGCGATCGTTAGACGAAGTCGCTTGAGGGAGAGTTGGGGCGAGGGCATGCATCATATCATCCATCATGCATATGCATTAATAAGATTAGACAGGTGTTTATGAATGACTGTTTTTCATTAAATTCATAGTATAATTGATGTCTGTTGTAACTTGAGACCAATAGTTCACACTGAATTGATCACTCACTCCCACTCTGGGACGGTGTTTTAAAACACCAACCAGACTCATTCATAGATGCAGGTGACTCAGGGCATGAGGAGCCTAGCGAGGCGAGCTTGGACGAGGAGGACGGGCTCTCCTACTTGTAGCTGATGGACGGCTCTCCATCGGCTTGACCGGGCTTAATTTGGATTTGCTGAGCCGCGGGCTCCGCTTTAGTCTTTTGGATATATCTTCTTTTTTTTATTATCCTGTTGGGCAACGCCTTAGGCGACCCTTTATTATTTTTAGACCTGTATATTTGTGAGATTTCCTTCATTTCAGTAGACTGGTGCGATTGTGCTTCATGCTTCAGGTAATTCTAAATTACGCAGTTAATTTGATTAATCATAAAAATCATAAATGTATGTTAAGTGACACTCGGGAACTCGAGAGTCGAGTCTATGCACGACCCTCGATTTTTTGGGGCGTTACATGTTTGTTGGGATCGACCATTCCGTAATAGCGCGCACCTTTTCATCGTCCACATGAATGCTGTGGACGTTACAACAAATCCTAGAAACAACAGGCTGACAGTTAAAAAACTACACTTCTTCAAGTTGAGGTACAACTTGTTAATTTGTAGGACCTGCAGCACCTGCCTAAGATGTTTCCTGTGCTCCGCCTCATCCTGGCTATATATCAGTATATCATCAAAATATACTATGACAAATCGGCCAGTGAACGGTTTTAGAACTTGATTCATCAAACGCATAAAAGTACTTGGTACGTTCGATAGGCCAAAGGGCGTGGCCAGCCACTCATACAACCCTTCCTTGGTCTTGAATGCCGTTTTCCACTCATCACCGGGTCGGATACGAATCTGATGGTACCCACTCCTTAGATCTAGTTTTGAGAACACCTTGGCCCCTTCTAGTATATAGAGTATGTCGTCCAACAGTGGTATTGAGAACCGATACATGATGATAATTTTGTTGATTGCCCGGCTGTCGACACACATGCGCCAGCTTCCATCTTTTTTTTTTGCGTTAATAATGCTGGTACGACACATGGGCTCATGCTCTCTCTTAAGAGACCTTTACGGATCCATTCCTCCACTTGCCCCTGAAGTATCTCGCACTCCTTCGGACTCATCCGATAATGAGGGCGATTGGGCAGGCTAGCCCCAGGGACGAGGTCTATGTAATGTTGGATGTCCCTCATGGGGGGCAATCCATCAAGTAAATCCTTAGGCCAGACTTCTTGAATTCGTTTAGCAATAGTTTTAAACTTGGAGGGATGTTTGAGGGTTCCTCTTCCTCGCCCTTCACCACTACGGCGTACACCTCGCCAGTTTCCTTGGATTCCTCCATGAAATTCTAAATGGTCAAGAGGGAACTCCCCTCCACTTTAGAGGCTTCAGGGTGGTTCTCTGGTGCCATAGGGGTAAGGATTATTTTTCGGTTATCCTTGACGAATACATAGACATTGTCTCGTCCCCGATGGGTCGCATCACGGTCCGACTGCCAGGATCGACTGAGTAGCATGTGGCAAGCTTCCATGTCAACCACATCATAAAGTATCTGATCCTTATAATTTTTACTAATTGAAAACGAGATGTGTATTGTTCAGTTACCTTGGTTTCATTCACCTTTTTTATCCAGCCGATTAAGTATAGGGAAGGATGTTTCGTCGTTGGTAGCCGTAATTTGTCCACCATTACTCTTGAGACAATGTTCTCGCTACTACCACTGTCTATGATCACATTACAGACCTTTCCGTTGACAGTGCACTGAGTACGAAATATATTGTGTCGCTGTGAATGTAATTCCTTTCGTGGGGTATACAGTAATCGCCTCACAACTAGAAATTCGCCACGATCCTCGCTACATGCAATTTCTTCAGTGGTTTGTTCATGTTCATCATGGCCATGGTCTTCTTCTGTGGCCTCATCTTCAGTGCCCCCTTCGTTTATAGTCAAGTGTGCTGCGGGACGTTGAGGACATGTGTTTGATAAGTGGTCTGGTTGGCCACAGTGGTAACAATTGTTCGACCTTCGTCAAGCACAAGGATTTGGAATCCTACTCGAGCCTGCTGTTGTGGGTGCTGTACGTTGAGGTCTGGATGAACCGCTCCCCGTATCACGGTTCGCGATTGTAGGATGTTGAGGACATTCTCCTACTGGATCTTTTCCTCCTGCCAGCACTGGATCCTGCGTGGGACCCGTCATGGGAGGTCGAGTTGAAGGATAGGGACGAGCATGAACTCTTGTAAGTTGTGTTTCTGCCCTACCCGCCAATTGAACTACTTCATCTACGGTCCCGACTGGGTATATCTGAACTCAGTCTTGAATTGTCGGTCGCAACCCACCTATAAATCGTGTCACCTTCTGTGACTCAGATTCTGACAGATCGTTTCGTGTAGCCAACCGCTGGAATTCTTCAGTGTAATCGGTAATGGTTCGATTTTCTTGTCGACAATTTTGGTATTGCTGGAATAATATCTGCTCATAATCACTGGGGAGAAATCGTGATCGAAGAGGGCGTCTCATCCGTGGCCATGATGAGATGGGTGCCTTATTCTGGTGGGCTCGTGAGAGTTCCCACCATATTTTAACTTAAACACTACCAATTTTACCCTTTTATGATCTTGCACGTCCATATAATCAAAATATCTCTCTATTTCGGCTAGCCAATCGAGAAAATCTTCTATACGTAATAAACCATTAAAACTAAGAAGTTCAGCCTTACCTCGATAGTCTCTTTTAGCACGATCTAGATGATCGCCAATATAGATTGGCCGTTGAGCAAAACCCTCATTAAGGTCCTCATCGCTAGAACTTGAATCATCTGGTGTAGCCCTACGGTTTGCCACTGGTAGTGCCCTACGGAAATCGGGGTTGCGTCGTACAACAACCACGGGTGGTGGAGCCACCATGGGTGGTGGAGCAACCATAGGTGGTGGAGCATCGCCTAGGGCTCGGGATGGAAGTAGCGCATCCGCAAGACGGTCGAGGGTTGCCTGCAACCCTTGCATAGTCAACTGACTCTCTCGGTGGAAAGCTTCCATTCTTTCCGAAAGATAACGAATCCTTGGATCACCGTCCACAGGATTTTAATTCATACCTTCATTGTTTACTATCGGCCCGAGGGGAATCCTCGCTATGATACCAATGGACGCAGGGATGAACGTGATGAGGATAAATACTCCGAATCCACGAAGCTTCTCTGGACTCCTCACAGAGACTTCTCGAATCCACGAGGAAAGAAAGCAGAAAATAGAAATAAATTCTAATAAATTCGAAATTGATTAATTGATCAATAAAAACGAGTTCACAACTCTTTAAATAGGGGTACCAAGCAATGAGAAAGAAATCAGAATCAAACTACAACTAAAACTCCTAGAATTCGCGACTTACTATAAATAGTAAACTTTCTATTTATAGACGGTCGTGATGTCTACTAGTGCGCAAGGTTTTCGGCCAAAAATAGTAAGTGTCCTATTTGGCTTCACTAAACCGTTCCCCTAATTATTATAAGCTCTTTTCATGTTGGACGCAACTCCTAAAGCCCGACGACTGTCGATCCAGGGGTTTCTCACAATTCCGGGCGTCGCAACCCTGCATAGCAGGGTTGGTTGGCTAAAGTAGCTCGTTCGACCTCAAAATCATATATTTTACGTCAGGTAACTCATTCCGGATTGGGAGATATGCTCGATTTAAGGTCCGATGGTCCGGATCACTTTTGTCACCGACCGGGCCTTTTCTGATCCATCTTGGCCATGAAACTATTCGCGACCCGCTCTACATCACGAGACCTCAACCCGGGCTCAACCCAAGTTTTATTGGGTTGGTGTTTGTATAGCCCAAGCTTGAGATCAGACCTGATATATCCTGCTCGAGCCCAATCCAATGTCGGGTCGGTCACGGGTTTTGTCGGGTTGAACCTGCCGAACTTTCAGCCCTACCAACACCAGAACACACTCCACAGGAACTCAGCAGATGTGGGCCCCACGTAATGTGTTCAAAAAATCCTAGTCGTTCATCATAAGCATCATCCCAAAATACCCATCTTTCCTAAAAATGTGCTGATCCAAAGCTGAGGTGGGCCAGGGAACAAGCTGGGAGGGGACGCCTACCCTTGATTTGCACATAGGCTCATCCTATTGTGTAAATGAAATCCAGACCGTTCAGACCCCTCATCTGACATGGATAACTGTCCTACCAAAAACCAGGTGATTTTGCAACTCAGGTGGGCTCCATTGGAAATCAAAGGTGGGTGTCCCTCCCCATTTTCTCCATATGCAGTGGCTTACCTATGTTTTGGATCCAGCTTATTTTTGCATCGATACCACTGGACCGCACCTCTTTATATCATCATCAGTGTTATAGAGAGGGTTGCAAGTTGGGAATTTACAGGAATTAATGGTATCAACGCCTCTGCAAATTGCAATCTTACGGCTATTGTTATTTGTTAGTGGTATTTTGGGGATAAATGCTATAAATAGCAGTTTGCAAAGTAAAGAAGTGGGGGTTAGTTTGGGAAGAAATGGTATAAAAACAAAGCTTGAATCTATACCATGTCAAACAACTTGGACCTTGTGGCCATTCAATCCCCACTTTGTGGTCCAATGGAGTCTTGGATCCATCCCATTTTTGAGATGCTATATTATCATGATCTGGAAAAATGGATGAATGGATTGGATGAAACTAATACATCAAGGTGGGCCTCACAAAGACCCTGGCTGTACTGATTCTGTCCAGGCGAGGGCAGGACGCAAACCGCTTCCTTAAGTAATGGGCAAGTGTATTAAAATCTCAGGGCAATTGATTACCTAAACGGGATATGGATGGGTGAGCACCGTCCGTTGATAACTGGAAGAGCGGTTCATGTACGGAGGCATCGCACGTGGAAAGCACCAACGGCGATCTACCTTCACGCCACGTAACCACTTAAGATTGGGAAACGGATTGGCTACTCCCCTTGACACCAGCCAATGGCTAGTGGTCGGTGCTCCGTGGCCCCACCATGATGTATGTTTTTCATCCATGCCGTCCATCTAGTTTTATGGATCATTTTAAGGTATGAGGCCAAAAATAAGGTATATTCCGATCTCAAGTGGATCACATTACAGGAAACAGTTTTAAATGAGCATCAAACATTAAAAACATTTTGGGGCCATAAAAGTTTTGGATCAAGTTGATTTTTGTTTTTAACCTTCATCTCGGCCTGCATGACCTAATCAGCCGATTGGATTTCAAATAAGCAGTACAGTGGGCCTTGGGAGAATTATAATTGTGGATATCCAATCACTATTGTTTTCATGTGGTGTGGTCCACCTGATATTTATATCCCTCTCTTTTTTGGATCAAGCCCTAAAATTATCTGTAAAAATGGATTAACAGAATGGATGAAACAAATACATTATGATGGGGCCCATAGAGCACCGACCACCAGTCCAACACTGGGAGTAGCCAATTCGTTTCCCCAAGTTGCCTAGGAAACGGATTGTCTACTCCCCATTACACCAGCCCCCGGGCTGCTGGTAGTTATTTCTCCATGGGCCTCACCATGACGTAACCAGCCATTCGCTGGTGGCAGGGAATAGCCAATCCGTTTCCCTGCTGGGAGGATAATTCGTCTGGGCAAGGTTCCGTGGAGCCCACCGTTGTGATGTTTTAATTTTATCTAAGTCATCCATCCATTTCTCTAAAACATTTTAAAATATTAAGCTGAAAATGAGTTAAATCCAAAGCTCAAATGAACCACACCACATATAGCAGTGTGATAATGACACCCATTGTTTAAAACTTTCCCAGGGGCCATGTTCGACATGTTCAATAGAGAAAATAGATATAACTGAGATAGCATTAGATGTGGAAACGGATTCGCTATTCACCTTGGTCGGTGCTCTGTGGGCCCCACCATGATGTATGTGTTTCATCCAAGCCCTCCACCCATTCTTCCCATCATTTTATGGCATGAGTCAAAAAATAAGGTTAATCCAAATCTCAAGTGGACTGCGCAGTTTTAATTGAACGCTCACCATTAAAAACTTATTAGGGGCTACAAAAGTTTTATATCAAAGTGATATATATTTTTTCCCTTCATCATGACATAATCAAAAAGTTAGATGTCAAATAACCATTACAGTGAGCCATAGGAGGTTTTAAATGGTGTACATTCAATCACTACTGTTTTCCATGGTGTGGTCCACCTGAGGTTTTGATTTACCTCATTTTTGTGATGAAGCCTTAAAATTATCTTTCAAAACGGATGGATGGCGTGGATAAAACACATACATCATGGTAGGATCCACATAGCACCGACTATCAGCCACCTGGCTGGTGGCAGCGTCACCCATATCTCCATCTGCCCTCCACATCATACACGTGAAATGTGGGTAAACCTAGATGGGGCGGTTTAGCGCATCTCCCTTCACCTTTCTTTAAGTGGTAATGTATTTCTCTCATTCTCTCTTACATGGGATAAATCCAAAAGATACGATTTAGTTAAAGGAATGACAACAACGGATGAATAAATTTTCAATGGCTTAATTAACTTGTAGGGCCCATTTGGATACCACTACGTAATTTATTTTTTATATTTATAACAGTAAACAATCAACTTATTTGAGATTAATAACTTTGGTTTAAAATCAATCATAAACAAAATTTTTTTACACGGGTTCCTGCTCATCCTTTGGAACTTACAAGAGTTTCAACAAAGTTCTCACGAGAAAGAGAGAGAGCGAGGAATGCTTACCTGCACACGGTGACTTTTTATAACTTTTCCATAAGTCGTCACATGTGACGTGGGTCTAAAATTTGAACAGTCCATGTGATGCATGGCCCACCAAAGTTTTAGATCAAAGTGAAAGTTTGACCTTAGGATTTTTATGGGGTGCTGCATTACATGAACGGTTCAGATTTTAGGCTCACAACATGTGTGATAAGTTCTGAAAAAGTTATCAGGAGTTCCCATTAAAACCCCGTCGCCTAAGATAAATGAAAATTATGGGAATAAATTGTTTCCTTTTACCACAGCAAATCAGAGTTTTATATCAAGCTGAAAGTTGGTCTGATGTGATTTCAAGGGGTGTTTCATTATGTGGACCATTCAGATTTTGTGCCCACGACCCATGTGCAAAGGTACACAAGTGAGCATTCCGATATATATGGAAAAGGTTCAATGCGCCCCAGCTGATTTTAATGTAGCTGTGTGGGCCCCACCGTGATGTGTTTTGAACATCTACCCCATCAGTCAGATGCACCATTCGGGCCTAGGTCTCAAAAATCAAGACAATCCATGACTCGTGTGGGCCACACCACATACAGAAGTGGAGAGGGGCCGTGCACCATTAAAACATTTATGGGACATTTTTTGGGCCCACAAAGATGTGGTTTGAAAATCCAGCCCATCCATTATGTGTGTCCCACTTGGATGAGGGTTCAGACTAAGTTTAAGTAGCATTCAAAACTCAGGTGGGCCCCACCAAGTGCTTTTATATGTTTTTGGCATGTCTTCACATGATTTTAGATAGCATGGCCCACCTGAGTTCCGTATACGGCTGATTTTTGAGATATCCCATAATTTAAAGGGGACCCATCAAATGCACGGTGTTGATGGTCGACACGCATCACGATGGGGCCCACACAGCTCGACCTCACGGGACGTTAAAATTGGCCCCCCCCACACACACACACACACACATATATATATATATATATATATATATATATATATATATATATATATATATATATATATATATATATATATATATGGGAAAAGGTACTATGCGCTCGACCTCACTTGTTCGTCCATGAGGTTGAGCTGTGTTGGCCCCACCGTGATGCCTTTCGAACATCTACCCCATCAGTCAGATGCACCATTCCATCGGGCCTAGGTCTCAAAAATCAAGTCAATCCGTGACTTGTGTGGCCCACACGAGGGGCCGTGCACCATTAAAACATTCATAACCATTTTTTAAGACCCACCGAGATGTGGTTTGTAAATCCAGCACATCCATTATGTGTGTCCCACTTGAATGAGGGTTCAGACCAAGTTTCAGGCGCATGCAAAACTCAGGTGGGCCCCACCAAGTGCTTTATATGTTTTAACGGTGTCTTCACATAATTTTAGATGGTATGGCCCACCTGAGTTCCGTATACGGCTGATTTTTGGGATATCCCATAATTTCAAGGGTACCCATCAAATGCACGGTGTTGATGGTCAAAACGCATCACGGTGGGGCCCACACAGCTCCACCTCACTGGGGCTTATCGGTCGAGCGCATAGTACATTTTCCATATATATATATATATATAAGGTTCTGTACGTCGAGCTCATGGGAACTCCTAATGAGGTCGAGCTGTATGGGCCTCACCATGATGTATGTCGAACATCAACACTGCGTAGTTGATGGGTTCCCTTGAAATTATGGGATATTCCAAAAATCAGCTGTATAAGGAACCGGGGTGGACCATACTATATAAAATCATGTGAAGACTGGCCTAAAATATATAAAAGAACTTGATGGGGCCTACCTGAAATTTGGATGCGTCTGAAACTTGGTCTGACCCCTCATCCAAGTGGACACACATAATGGATGGGCTGGATTTGTGAATCACATCTCGGTGGGCCCAAAAAATGATTATGAATGTTTTAATGGAGGGTAACCCATATCAACTTTTGTATGTAGTGTGGCCTACACAAGTCACGGATTGACTTGATTTTTAAGCCCTAGGCCCACTATAGAATGGTGCATTTGACTAATGGGGTAGATGTTCGACATACATCATGGTGGGGCCCACACAGCTCGACCTCAAGGGGAGTTCCCATAAGCTCGACCATATAGAACCTTTTATATATATATATATATATATATATATATATATATATATATATATATATATACACTGGTTGGGGCCCACATAGCCAGAGTATTGAAGATTTTATCTATTAGATAAATGGAGTTGTACTTGAGTTGAGTTAGCTCGGTCGGCTAACTTGATTCGACTCGCTTCTGCTAGAAGTTGGATTTGGACCGAGTCAAGCTAATTTTTAGAGCGAGCCGAGTTTGAGATTGCCTGAGCTTGACTCGAATGGGAGGACTCGGTTATTTTGATATGAATAGTGCTTGCCCAATATATGGGGAAATGACTCAACAAAGAATTGGTGAGGAAAGAATGCATACGCTGGTTGTTTGATTTTGATGTTGCTTGCTGGCTGATTGATTTTGACGTTGCACACAAGATGTTTAATGAAATACTTGTAAAGTATTATTATTGTTTTGCCTTCTATGAAAAATTTAAAATACATTTCAAGTGTTTGATAAAATGCACTTGAAAACTAAGTTCAAACTAGCGAGAGCAGTTGATCGAACTGAGTCGAGCTAGCTGGACAGGCTCAAGGATCAAGCCAAGCCGAGTTTCGAACCGTTCCATGCTCGACTCAATCGACTCGTGGGCAGCTCTAGATAAACTTACCCTAAGTAAAAGAGGGGCACGTGTGCAAGATCTCAGCTTTTCTTTTCTCGGGCGCTCGTGCGTACATTATCTGCTCGTTAGGTCCGTGCAATTGTGGCCCAGCTTATTAGTGGACCTGCCTGATGTTATGAGTCTGGGAAGATACACTGTGAGGCCATCCTGATGAACGGTCGGATCCCTCGCACGCATGATATCCTCTGCATGTGACACGTTTTGCTGCGAGTACAATTCATCATTCTCGCTCGAGTAGATTTCTCAGTTCGCATTTCATGTCCTTGGGAATTGTAATGCTTCGCTGATTCGTGTGCGAAGAGATGGAAGGGACGAATCGCAGCACGTGTACAAGACCAGGTTTATCCTACCGTGATTACCTGGCCGACTAGAAAATGGAGGGTCAGAAATAGATCTCCTGCGGCGTCCTTCAAACGTACATGTGTTGCCCCATTTCATAATCTGAACAGCCTGGCACTGGCACGTGATCACGATCGGACCCACATTGGTAGTGCGCATGCCAAGTTGCCACGTGTAACAATTAAGCTCTTCAAGACATACTCGCGCGAATCGCTCTCCACTTTTGTGTCTGTTTCCAACATCCCTGCCTAGTCCTCCATAACCGCTTCTGCGAGCGGAAAGAGAGCTTGTGGGCCCCACTTTCCTTGCTCCCACCACTCCCACTATAAATAATCCCCCTTCCCTCCAAAACCAAAAAATCCTCTCGCTCTCTCACGCCGGAAAATGGTTCCGACCACCGTCTTTCTCTCTCCTCTTACAGAACAAGACACATCCGACGTCGAGAAACCTCAAATCTCGCCGGAAACCAATCTCTCTCCCGAGCTAAAATCCTCCCCTCCGCAAGAATCTGAGAAAACCTTCACTTCCACAGAAACATCTTCCGAAGAGCCTCCGGCAGTAAACTCCACCGATCCCTTACCGGAAAATCGGAAAAAGTCCATACGGATGCAGATCTGTGACTCCGATGATGCTTGCCACGATTCGAACCTCCGGATCCCAGCCTTGAAGCCGTCGGAGAGCATGTTCTTTCTGGATAGCCTAGATCCGTTGCCTTTGCTGGCGATCCGTTCCAATGGAACTCTGTCGACGGAGAACAACGTGCTGGTCGAGGAGGCGTGGGAGAAGCTGAGGCGATCAATCGTTTTGTACAAAGGCATTCCCGTCGGAGCTCTGGCAGCTATCGAGCCAGGCGCCGAAGCCTTGAATTACAATCAGGTGGATTTTTCTCACTCGATTTTTCCTTAGAACTCACATTTTCGTTTGGATGACAGTTTCTGATTTTTTTAAATCTAATTTTCGATATCTGTTGATTCTTTGTTGTCTTTCTTGACATTTCATGATCGTTTGAGATGTGTGTTTTTTTTTCGTAATTTCATGATATTTCAGATCTTTCGAGATTCATGCTTGAGATTTTCTTGCTTTTAATCATTTTGCAATTTTTCTTTGTATTTTCCGGTTTCTGAGATTTCCGTTTTATTTATCGTTTTCAGATTTTCCAAGGCTATAATTACCGAGTTTGTGTGGATTTTCTGATCGTTTTTTTTTTTTCCTGTAATTTTGTAGTTTTTATAGATTTATTCCTCTGAAGCATTTCGTTTTGATTCTCACGAGCTTGTTTCGACGAGTAGAAAGACTTTTTGGAGTTTCTTTCGAATATACTATCTGATTTTAATCATTTCCGTCTGCATTTTTGTGTAATTTGGTTTCGACGATTTTTCGCGAAGAAAAGCCTTTTCATAGTCTTTCTTCTCCTTTTAAACGGTTTCGAGGATCTCTCAAGAACTCTAAATTTGCGATTTTACCCTGGTTGAGAAGTGTGAATGTCTCTTACTCAATTCCGCCATTTTCTCCTGTTTTTAACACAATGGAAGAAGGCTGGTAGACCTTGGACTACTGAAGTGCAATAATAGTCCGCCACTTCAGACGGGGGGCCCCTCTTTTTCTGAAAAGATTATCCGAATTCCAATCATTCAGACAAAAAAAGGCTTGAAAATTATAATTAGTGCGACAACCATGTAATTTTCTGTCCTTTGATTGAATGGACACGATGCTTTATTGGAAGTCATACTTTACAGATGGTCTGTTTGTCATGGGACGCACGACTTTAACGGTTTCGATCATCCATTCAGATGGCCCAACTACAGGACTAAGATTTACTAGGTAGACCGCGGACTACCAGATCGGATACTTTTTTCGTTTTATGAAATTCACGTTTCATTCGCCATGCACTGCCGTGCGATTGTCGCGCGCGGATTAGGTACTACCCCCGCCTGTTCGGAGCTCGGGACAGGCGGAGGCTCCGAGGGCTGCCGAGGGGCCACCGTGATGTATGTACTTTATCCACACCGTCTATCCATTTTTTATATTATTTTAGGATATTATTCCAAAATTAACTTTGATCCAGATCTCAAATGGGCCACATGGTGAGGATTAAATTTCTACCGTTGAAAAATTCTTAG
Organism: Magnolia changhungtana; assembly: GCA_030180095.1. Classification (NCBI taxonomy): domain Eukaryota; kingdom Viridiplantae; phylum Streptophyta; class Magnoliopsida; order Magnoliales; family Magnoliaceae; genus Magnolia; species Magnolia changhungtana. Next base: position 1,438,185 of record JASAUF010000213.1, read on the forward strand.
GGACAACCGAAGGTTTGGATCAAGATGATATTTGTTATTTCACTTCATCCAGGTGTATATGACCATATCAAAGGGTTGGATGTAAAATAGATGACAAAGTAGGCCCTAAGAAGGTTTCAACCATGAGCGTCCTTAGCACGGCTGCTTCCTATGGTGTGGTGCAATTGAGTCTTGGATTTTCCTTATTTTTGGCCCCGTACACTATAACGATCGAGCACCTGGTACTGGGAGGGAACCTGTCCTGCATAAAAGGAAGATAAAAAGGAGACCCGAGCAGGGACCCTCCGATGCCAAACTTAGGCTAGAAAATTGGGTCTAAGTTGCGTTGAGTAAGTTTAGGGTGGAAGATATTGCGTACCTTTCTCTATTAAAATGTCCTCTACATATACCTTCGTGTCGAAATGAATGTGTCCGATAATCTCAGCACAGTCTTAGCCATTACGTGAGAGATATGCGCGCATGGTCGTCGGCCGTTACCCGAAGATTATGCCCCAGATGACGCTCCAGATATGCGTTACGGAAATTAATCCCTCAGCGCAGTCTTCGGCCACGTTCTTATCCGAGCTGAGCTCTATTCATGGTTGTCTGAGCTCATGAGCGAACTAATCCTGGTCGGAGTTTACACGTCGGATGTGTGATAGTTTCTTCCGAGTTCCAGATCGGTGTCAAAGTTCTACAAAAGACCTTGGAAATAGGTCGGGTCTGTTAAATGTCATCGACACCTCTCTTGAATATTCCGAAGTCTTCCGGAAATTTCCAGACATTTTTGAAAAATTCTAGCATTCTCTAGAATCTTTCGGAAACTTATAGAGTTTGATGGAGTTTTCTTTACTCTTCTGGAATGTTTCGGATTATGCTAGAACATTCCGGACTATGCTAGAACCTTCCGAATTCTCTTAGAATGGTCCGAAATATAATAGAACCTTATAAAATATATTTGGAAGCTTCTAGAACTCTTTAGAATTATATTGATTCTAGAACCTTCCATAGCTCCCTATAAATATGGGGAGAGCCTCATTATGTATACATACAATACTATTAACAATAAAGAGTGAGTTCAAGAGTGAAAGAAAGGTGTCCAAGTATTAAGAGCACAAAAGAGTTTTTCCTTGTGTGTGTGAGTTGTCATTCAAGAGTGATAGTTTGTGAGTGTTGTAAAGTATACGCTTGTTGTGTACAAGTATTTGTAATAAATATAATTACATTTACTTGTGGTGTTCAATTCTTCAATTTGGTATCAGAGCGAGGTTTGGTCGGGATCCATTTTCTAAGGAGATCATGCACAGTATGAAGACTATGAAGTTTATTGGCTTGCTTGGTAAAGGGAGTGATAATCACACCAAGTCACGATGACGGATCTTGTGAACACAACGAGCGGAGTTACAAGGCTTAACAATCACAACTATCAAAGTTGGAGGAGTCGTATTAAGTCCTACCTTGAAGGGCAGGACTTGTGGGAGGTTGTTATTGTGGATGAGATTATCCCACCTCTTAAGGAAAATGCTGAAGCACTCCGAAAGTGGAAGATTAAGGCCGGGAAGGCAATGTACGTGCTCAAGTCAACCATTGAGGATGGGTTGCTTGGGCGAATCAAGGATGATGACATACCTGAGATGGCATGAGACACCTTTGCATCATTGTTTTCAAAAACAAATGATGCTCGATTTCAATATTTAGAGAATGAGTTAATGTCCACCACTCAAAGAGATAAGTCTATAAGCGAATACTTTACAAAAGTAAAGGATTTATGCCGAGAAATTTCAGAATTGGATCCTAAAGCAAATATTCATGAGGAAAGAATGAGGAGGATCATTATACACGGGTTGAAGCCCGAGTATTTTTTATCACGGCAATACGAGGTTGGCCTACTCAACCTACTCTCATAGAATTGGAGAATTTGTTGGTCAATCAAGAAAGTTTATGCAAACAAATGGCTAGAGTGTCAATAAACAAGGAAGAGGAAGCACTCTACTGCAATAATAAAAAAGGCGGACATCAACAGAAGAACAGAAAGGGCGAACAAAGTCAGCAGAACTTTGGAAAGTCCAAGAAGAGAGAAGAGCAAGGAAGAAGTCTTCGGACAGGGGGAGTTCAATCCGACAACAATACAAATAAACAACGATCCTCCGTATCTCGAAGGTATGATATATAGTGTTTCAATTGCGGCAAGAAAGGTCACTTTTCAAAAAATTGTTGGTTCAAGAAAAAATCAGCCGAAGGTAACTTGGTGACTTCTAGAAATCACCAAGAAGACAGTGAAGATGACTGGAACTTTCAGGCATCCTTAGCAGTGTCTGAATTCATTAAAGAAGATTGTTCAGAGAGGGAGACAAATTTTGATGAACCACTCGAGCAGTCTAACACAGTCACTGACGAAGTAGCTGCTTCCTCAATAGTGACAAAGACTGTTGAAATAGCCCTTGCCGCAGTTTCCAATCAAGCAGTTATCAACTATAGTGACGATTGGATCGTTGATTCAGGGTGCTCAAATCACATGACAGGTGATAAGAAGAAACTGTCAAGTTTATCCGCCTACAAAGGAGATCGGGTGGTGGTAATAACTAATAATTCAAGGTTACCGATAACTCACGTAAGTACGACTACTATCACACCTCAATTTAGCCCTAATCAAGTAAAGTTGTAAGATGTTTATCACGTGCCAGAGATGAAGAAAAATCTGTTGTCAGTATCACAACTGACAACTGCTGGTAATTATATGGTATTTGGACCGGAGGATGTTAAGGTATACCGAAACCTTAAACTGTTAGGTACATCCATCATGGAAGGACGACGCTTGGAGTCAATCTACGTAATGTTAGCTGAATCAGCTTATGTAGATAAGACTCGAAAAAATGAGACTGCAGATCTCTGGCATGCACGTTTAGGGCACGTGAGTTATCATAAACTAAAGATAATGATGAAGAAGGCTATACTCAAAGGTCTTCCCTAGCTGGATGTTCGAGAAGATATAATTTGTGCAGGGTGTCATATGCCAAAGCACACCAATTGTCATATGAAGAATCAAAGTTTAGAGCTAAAGAACCCTTGGAGCTTGTCCACTCAGACGTGTTTGGACGGGTAAAATAGGCATCGGTTAGTGACATACATTACATGGTGACCTTCATTGACAACTTCTCAAGGTACGTTTGGGTTTACTTCATGAAAGAGAAGTCAGAAACTTTATTAAAATTTAAAAAATTTCGGGAGAAGGTTGAAAGTGAGTTCAATAGAAGGATCCGATGCTTGCGAACGGATAATAGTGGTGAGCATACGTCGAAAGAGTTCTCAAATTATCTAAAGGAGTGTTGAATCCGATGACAATTGACTTGTTCGGGCACTCCACAACAAAATGGCGTTGCTGAAAGAAAAAATCGTCACCTTGTAAAGATATGTCGCAGCATGCTACATGCTAAGAATGTGCCCAGCCGATTCTGGGCAGAGTGCATGCAAACGGCAGCTCATGTGATCAATAGGCTACCACAAGCAAAACTAGGCTTTGTCTCACCCTTCGAGAAGTTATGGAACATAAAACCCAATGTGAGTTACTTCCGAGTCTTCGGAAGTGTATGTTATGTGTTTGTGCCTGATCACTTGCGTAGCAAGTTCGATAAGAAGGCAATTTGTTGCATCTTTTTTGGCTATAGCAGTGAAAAGAAAGGGTGGAAATGTTGCAACCCTGCAATTGGTCAGTGCTACACATCGAAGAATGTTGTCTTTGATGAAGCCTTATCATGGTCGTCTCCACTGAAGGAGGAGCTGCCAAACTCTCAAGACTTGGAAGATGAACTGCATGAGAAGATGGGGGAGACAAGGGAAGGAGAAGAATCTCCTAGTTTAACTAAGAAGATGACACCTACAGTACGAGATGGTGAGCAAGTGCCTAATCTATTTGGAACACCAGATAAATTTATGAGTCCATGGCAAATTGGAGTACATCAAAGTAGTCCAGAAGAGCTTCGCCTGAGTCAACAGGAGGTTGCGATAGACAACCCACCACTTAGAAGGTCGACTAGACAGAGAAAGCCTAACTCAAGATACGTGGATGCTACCTTAGCAGAAGAAGAAACCGTGAAAGAGCCAACGACATTTGAAGAAGCATTCCGAGACATAAAATGGCAGAAGATGATGAAAGAAGAGATTAAGGCATTGAACCAAAATCAGACTTGAGAACTAGTATCAAAACCCAAGGATGTAAAGACCGACAACCAAGTTGCAGACATACTCACGAAAGGACTTAGCAATGCTAAGTTCACTAAATTTAAAAAGCAACTTGGCATGACGACCAAGGTAAAATTGTAAGAGTTGGTGCTGAGGGGGAGTGTTAAATGTCATCACCACCTCTCTTGAATATTCCGGAGTCTTCCGGAAACTTTCAGACTTTTCTGGAAAATTTTGGAATTCTCTAGAATCTTTCGAAAACTTCTAGAGTTTGACGGAGTTTTCTTTACTCTTCTGGAATGTTCCGGATTATGCTAGAACATTCCGGACTATGGTAGAACCTTCCAGATTCTCTTAGAATGGTCCGGAATATAATATAACCTTATAGGATATATTTGGAAGCTTCTAAAACTCTTTAGAATTATATTGATTGTAGAACCTTCCATAGCTCTCTAAAAATATGAGAAGAGCCTCATTGTGTACATACACAATACTATTAACAACAAAGAGTGAGTTCAAGAGTGAAAGCAAGGTGTCCAAGTATTAAAAGCTCAAAAGAGTTTTTCCTCTGTGTGTGAGTTATTATTCAAGAGTGATAGTTTGTGAGTGTGGTAAAACATACGCTTGTTGTGTACAAGTATTTGTAATAAATATAATTACATTTACTTATAGTGTTCAACTCTTCAGGGTCGGACGCTATCAATATGAAGCTTTGCTTGTTGATATCCCTAAGTCAACCTCAATATGGCTCGGATCAAATATACCAATAACAAAATGAAAAGAGAGATGGACGGTGTAGATAAGAGTCATACTTCACGGTGGCCCCTCAGTGGCCCTTCGTCTTCGCCTGTCCCGAGCTCCGAACATGTGGGGGTTGTACCTAACCTGCGCCCGCGATTGTCCTGTATAATTGCTGAGGATGTGGGCCTATATGCTCGCTCCTTCTGCCCCATCAGCCATCAGGTGATGATCTGGACCGTCCATCTACAAGGTCCCGCCTCATATGGGTGACATGGAAAAAGGAAAACTCGTCAGTGGTAACAAATTCTAGACTAGCAGTTAAAATCTGCCGTTGTATTGACGGTGTAATCTCATTGACAAATGATCTGGATTATCACGTGGTGGAAAAGCTCCAGCAGTTCTAGTGCGCAACCAGGGGCGAGCCTGCGTGAGTGGCATTTTAGAAATTTCGTTGAGATCGTTCGGTGAAAATTCTTGAAGGGGCATTTTAGTCATCCACTCATGTGGGCCATATCATGTGAATTTAGAGGGTTTAGGCATGATTTTACCGTCCTCTGTGGTGTGGCCTACCTAGCTCCTGGGCGCATTTCATGGACGGTGTGGATTCGATGTACTTTTTTTTTTTTTTCAAGCACCCATTTCGTAATCCGTCCATGCAGGTATTCGTGAGGGATTTCGTGCCGTGCGGCTTAGCCTACCTGATGAAGAAAGAGCCAGAGCCGGAGATAGTGAAGAACTTCCTCCTGAAGACCCTCCACCTACAAGGCTTCGAGAAGAGGATCGATTGCTTCACCCTGGGGGAGGGCGTCATGCCCGCCAGCTTCAAGGTCATGTACGATGCCAACCGAGCCAAGGAAACCCTCGTCGCTGACTTCGGCGGGACCGCAATCGGTCGGGTCGCACCCGTTGATTCGGGCTTCTGGTGGATCATACTGCTTAAGTCCTATACTAAGTGCACCAGGGACCACGCCCTCGCTGAGATGCCCGAGGTTCAGCGCGGCATGAAGCTTATCCTCAATCTCTGCCTCTCCGACGGCTTCGACACCTTCCCCACTCTTCTCTGTGCCGACGGCTGCAGCATGATCGACCGCAGGATGGTCAGTCTCTCTCTCTCTGTTTTTTTTTTTTTAGTTACTGGTTTTGATTGATTGATGGATTAAGTGTCACAAATATATCCCACTTTAAGATGTTCATGGTGTGCAAAATCAGATTAACCAGTCCATACATGAATTAATTGTATGTTATTTGTGCAAGTCTTCAAGAATTTCGAACTGCCAGAGTATCAAAGTAATTGAAATCCCACGGTTCCCTTCACATGATTTTGGCGGTAGGTGTCACCCAAAAACCAGATCCATCCACTGTCCTCCAAACAAGCTTACGTCCAAACTTAGTTCAGAAAAAGAAGGGGAGCAAAAAATAATTAAAAAATAATAATCTGAACCGTACATATGATGATTGCCTCTGGTGGTGCAGGGCATCTATGGCTACCCAATCGAGATCCAGGCCCTGTTCTACTTCGCGCTCCGCTGCACGCGGTCTATGCTGAAGCAGGGGGCGGACGACAAGCAGCTGATAGAGCGGATTGACAAGAGGGTGATGGCCCTCAGCTACCACATCCGAACCTACTTCTGGCTCGATTTCCCGCAGCTGAACAACGTGTACCGATACCGGACGGAGGAGTACTCGCACACGGCGGTGAACAAGTTCAATGTGATCCCAGACTCGATCCCGGAGTGGGTTTTCGACTTCATGCCAAAGCAGGGTGGGTACTTCATAGGCAACGTCAGCCCTGCTCGCATGGACTTCAGGTGGTTCCTGGTGGGGAACTGCATTGCCATCCTCAGCTCACTCGCGACCCAGCAGCAGTGCTTGGCCATCATGGAACTGTTCGAGGAGCGGTGGGAGGATCTGATCGGCGAGATGCCGCTTAAGGTCGCCTACCCAGCGCTTGAGGGCCACGAGTGGCAGATCGTCACGGGGTGCGACCCCAAGAACACGCGGTGGAGTTACCACAACGGCGGGTCCTGGCCAGGTAATCCTCTCCGCATCGCCTTTCTTCTTTATTATTGCCACTTGCCAGGTATATATTCCTGTCCACGGGGTAGACCGACGTCTGGCCTGCTAAGTAAATCTTAGGCTTGATCCAGGCACGTAAATGATTATCTATGGCCTATCCAGCGATATAGGTGGGACCCTGACCGTGGGGCCACCTTGATGTATGTGTTGTATATCCACGCTGTCCATTGTTTCTTAAGCTTATTTCAGTGCATGGAGCTAAAAATGAAGCAGATGCAAATCTCACGTGAAACAATGATAGTTGAACACTCACCATTAAAAGACCCTATGTTTATTTGCCATCGAATAGTGTTGATAAGGTCGCACATACATTGAAAAAAATGAAAATTCAAATATCAACTTGATCCAATACATCTGAGGCCCATGAAATTTTTTAATGGCCAATCACCACTGTTTACCTGTGGTCTGGTCCGCCTGAGATTTGGATGTGTTTCATTCATTGGGCCATGCTCTAAAGTGAGCTGACAAAATGGATAGGCTACATGAATATACAACGCAAACATCGAAAGGTGGGCCCCCGGGCAGGGTCCCACCCAGATTGATAGATCTGGGTTCAATCCGGTCTGAGCGCGAACCCTGCCACTCAATTTAATACAAGTTCTCGGCCGTTCATTAGGTGCGTCCTATCATGCCTGATATATGACAAAAATGCCCTTGACACCTTAAAGGGGCCGGGCTGACTAGCTACTAGACACAGCCCAAGGTCGGCCCGACTTGTAAACGGGCTGAAATTTTAGGCCCGGGCCTGGACCTCGGGCCTAGAATAATAATCCCGCCTAATCGTGCTCCAAGTAGGCCATCTGGTCCATTGACAGCGCTATTGCTATGCAGGAGCAACTGGCTCTTCTTCAGCACATGAGGTAGGTAAATACACAATGCTTCTGTAGCAGTTTTTGGGGCTTTTTAGTCGGTCAAACAGTTCAGCAATCCAAACCACTGATATGATGGGTCTCACCATGGATTGCCCGTTCATTTATTGAGGTGTTATACAATGCTTGTGCAGTGCATTTGGGCTTTTAGATTATACAGGTGGGGTCCATAGTTAAGTTTGGGAAAAAATCCACCACGTTGGAAGATCCTTGCCATAGAATATGGTAGAGTATGAACCGTTGCCGTTCTTTCTTCGCCAGCTATACCTTAGCTACCTTACTGAAGACTAGGGATTTCTACACTCTAGGGGTATTTCTTTTCATGGGCCATCATCCATGGTGAGTCCCCACAATATCAGATGTTTGGATGACTGAAACATATCATGGACGGTGCCTAGAAAGAAATCTCAGTGGTAGACGATCCCAACCGTCCATGATCAAACGTAAATGACCAATTGTGCCTTCATGTCATTAGAATGCTAACTGATCCATTCATATGATTTTGAGATATATGCCCACTCCACTGTAAGGCCATCTTCGATTGTTCTCTGATCTAACCCGATTGATTTTATTTTAATTTTTTGTGGGTTTCCCGCATATATACAGTTCTTCTGTGGCTGCTGACAGCAGCGTGCATCAAGTGCGGCCGGCCGCAAATAGCGAGGCGGGCAATCGAGTTGGTGGAACAGCGGATATCGGCGGATGGATGGCCAGAATACTATGATGGGAAGACGGGGCGGTACATTGGGAAGCAGGCGAGGAAGCTGCAGACGTGGACGATCTCCGGTTACCTGGTGGCAAAGATGATGATAGAGGACCCATCGCTCCTGGGAATGATCTCTCTGGAGGAGGATAAGAAGCTAATAAAACCAAAGCTCACACGCTCTGCTTCCTGGTCAAATAGCTAGCTACATACACACGCATCCCCGAAAGAAAAATGAAAGCTTTTTTAAAAAATAAAACAAATTGAAAAAAGAAAACAATAGCAAGTGGCAAAACAATCGATTTTTTTTTTTTTTTTTTTTAACCTTCTTTTTGCTCAAATAACCTGCATTTTTTTGCCTTTCGGGGTCGACAGAAAATGATTTTTGATGGACGAACGATGATAGATATTGATATTTGAGAGAATTCCTGCTTTTGATTTGGAGATTGGTTTTTGACCTTTTCTTTTCTCTGTTTCTGCTTCTGATGATTTTGATTTGCTGGTGAAAGGAGTCGTGGAATGGCCCACCAGAAGAGTTCTTCTGATATAGGGTTGGGCTTGGTTTAGAAAGGCCCACCACCGAGATATTCTTCTGGGAAATCTATCCTGTTCATCTTTTTACCGGCGTGGATTGGGTACTACCCACACCAGGACCTTAGCTAGTGTCAGTGGATCTGTGGTGCCTACCATGATGTATATGTTTTATCCACGCTGTCCATCCATTTTGCCAGATCATTTTAGGGCATAATCTCAAAAAGGAGACAGATTGAAGTCTCAGGTGGACCACACCACAGGAAACAGTGGGGCTTGAATTCCTAGCGTTGAAAACATGATGGTCCACTCATCAAGTTGAAATCAATGGACAACCTACGGTCTAAATCAAATATATGGGGGTGGCCCACCTAGTGACAGATATCTATGGTAGACCAAGATGTGACTTGTGAAGGACATCCCTACAACGGAAATAGGAGACACCACCGTTACGATTACCCAGCAAAAGCATCATGACGGTCCAACATATAGCGGTGACCCACCTAGTTTCTGAGGAGAAAGATCTCTATATAGCAGACCATGCCATAAAAAACGAAAAAATGGTTAAACGATGCGCATCCAGGGAATCGAACCCTGGTCAGTACCGTGGGAGGGTACTATGATACCACTACACCAGATGCGCTTCTTGTACAGAAATATCATAAAATCTACTATGGTTAAAGCGTCACTAAAAACTGATCATTAATCTAAAAAGACCCACTACGGATAGGAAGAGGAATGCTAACCTGCGCACCTTTGCACCCGTGTCATGGGCACAGAATCTGAACGGTCCACATGATGCGGCACCTCTTGAAACCTCACGAGCCCTACTTTCAGCCTAATCCAAAACTATGGTGGGCCATGTCAAGAGGAAACAGTTCCTACCTTGATTCGCGTTTCTATTTTCTATGGCCCACTAGAGTTTTCGATCAGGCTGAAAATTGATCCCATAAAGTTTCAAGAGGTGTCGCGTCACATGGACCGTTCAGATTCTGTACCCATGGCAGGTGTGCAAAGGTGCTCACGTGCGCAGGTGAGCATTCCTCTTCCTATCCGTAGTGTTGTTCAGTTGGTGTCTTGCAAATAGATGGCTGAGAAGAAAGCAGATGGTACACAGGCAATCAGGAAAGAGACCAAAGATCGGATGGCCGATTACGGTCCATTCACAGTGAATTCCCAGTCTACATTCGACCATCAGAAGAATGTTCTGATGGACGGCCTGGATATGCACGTCTGTGCCACGCTAGCATATGTGATGGCATGTGCATCAGCTGACTCGCACACCTATATGGACTTAGCAAACATCTCTAGCACATTAATTTATTTTTGATGGACCATTTATCTCACCATGGATGAACCATGCCCCAAATTTCTTTGCAACTATGGCCAATGAATAAATAGTTTAAGAAGAACGCCGATGGTCTACCTTTAACTAAGGAAATGATCCTAAGATCGATGGCTAGGATCTTCTAATGTGGGTGATTTTTATGATTGGTCAATTCGCACTGGGACATTACAGACCAATGTTCCAGATTAGTAAACCATGAGTTAACATTTGTCAGAATTGAAAACCAGGTCCAAAATCAAATTAGCCATGAAGTCGTCCCACGTGGCATGCATGTGAGGTAGGGTGGCAATGGGTCAGGTTCGGGTTGCGTGTAGGGTACCCGTACTAACCCCCACTAATAGGTCATGCACCTATATTCATACCCATATTCTTACCATGTCGTTGTTTAAAATGACGATCTACACATGTATTCGTTAAGGTTTCGGGTACCTATTTATAATTTAATTTTGCTTTTGCTGAAATATCAAAAATTTTCTCTTCCACCTTTCAATTTCATTTTGAGGTAGTTTATGTGTGGGGCCTACCTTGGTGCATGAATGCAAAATTCCTCCAAATTTTTTTTTTAAAAAAAAAAAAAAAAAAAAAAAACTAAAAAGTGCTTCGAAGAATTGAAATATCCAGGTGGGGCTTTTTGAGAGAACTTTAGGTAATTGCCTTCATTTATTTTACAAAGTGGAAAATTGAGAATTGTGGGGCCGACGTGGTGTTTCTTACATCCAGTTAGTTCACCAGATGCAGCCCATTATGATTATTAGAGGAACCAAAAATATGATGGATCATAAAGTGGGCCAATAAAAAAAGTGTACAACTAAAAAAAAATCATCCAAATTCAAGTGTAGCCCATCCCATGATTCGATCATCCTGAATTTTTGTTTGTATGATCATCATGGTGGGGTGCATATGTTGTAGGGGTTGGATGTTATACACATAACTCATGGGCCCACAGATGATATAGACGAGAGCAAGGCAATTTCTTCTCTTTTATGATCCCAAAGGTTTAATAGCCTAACTTCTCTTTCACTCTGGTACAAGTCATCCTTTTTCACGGGTCATACTTCCGTGACTAGAACGCTGGACATGATATTGGCTCTGATAGCAATTGTTAAGAACCTAACTAGTAGGCTACTGGACTAATAGAATGCATCAAGTTAGGCTATTAAATCCTTGGAATTGTAACATGCCCTAAAAAAGAATCTCCTTGAGATTTCTAATTGTCTGGAAATTGTTTGTAGAATGCTGATTCCTAGGGAATTTTGTAATAAAAATCCAAAAAAGAAAAAGATAAAAATGCATGGCAGTTAGTATTCTAGCAAAGTTGCATTGGAAGAAGCAGTTAGAAAAAAAAAACCTGTTTGTAGTTCAACAACCTCATTTATGCACAAAATCCTAATGAAATGAGGACAACCGGTCTTGAATATGACTTTTAAGCAAGAATTTGTTGTCGTCTTGCTAAAATGATGAAGCTTTAGTGCGCAAGAGAAAACTTTCTTTTGTGCACATAAATCATATGTTTTAAATGTGTCACGTGTGTGATTGTCTAAGTTCAAGTGCCTCACGCATGCACATGTGTCACCATCAAGTGCCCAATATGTCATACATGTGTCAATGTGCCACAATCCATATTAAGCTCCCCCACTTGTAAGAGTTTAACCTTCCAATGTCAGGTCATTTCACAACAAGAAACAAAACAACAAATCATAACGCCGTGTCCATGATTTGGAAACCGAGTGTAATGGTCGTGAATAGTCTCAACAAAGCTTTGAGATGCGGGATAACCAATCGCTTTGCTCTAAAAGATCGAACTGATAGAGTGTGACGAATCAATCCCTTTATCTCATACCCAGGCCCCACATCCCATGCGTTAGGTCTCGGCCAAACCCCCCTCATGGACCCCACGTCAAATGGGTTTTGTCTCATACAAACCACCCGCCTCACATGGGCTACCCAACTTAGATGGGCTGCCCACCCCGAGTGTGCCCTTGCATCCTACAAGCCACTCCACTCGAGCCTGGTGTGAAAATACTCCTGTATTACTTTGCTTAAATGCAAATGGTCCCTTTTGGTTGAATCAACCATAACAAAAAATGTAACGGTCACAAACGGTCTCTGCAACTAACTAATATGGGCCAATGTACCAAAATTAGGGACCATGAGCACCCTATGGATATTTGGGATGGGGGAAGAGTGGGTTTTTCAGACCGTTGATTATGTAAGAGATATGGACAATGTGCTCGCCTATTCCGTTTGTTCACGTGTTTGTGAGACTTCCACCTCATCCACCCATTTCGCCGGCTCATGTTAGTACATTAGCCCAAAAATGCGGATGTACCAAAACTCAACTGGGCCACACTATAGGAAACATTAGGGATGCAATTGCTCACCATGACGGAGGGTTTGGATCAGGCCAATGTTTTTCCAGTTCATCCCATTGGAATGACCTTATGAATGGTTTGGATGGCATAAAAACATCATGGTGGACCCTGGGAAGGTTTTAATGTTAGGCATTTCCATCCCCACTACTTCGTGTAGTGTGGTCCACTTTAGTTTTGGATCTGCATCATTTTTAGCTAATTCGCTAAAATGATCCGGCGAAATGGATGGACAGTGGATTTCTCACAAACATCGCGGTGGGTCCCATCGAATATGGAAACTTCCTATTAGGAGGGGGCACGGGCAACTCAACATCCATGGATGTACCATGCTCCAAAAATCTCCAAGTTGGGAAAATCCTAACCTTTTTTATTCATGGCCACTAAATAGAGAGTGAGATGTGAGAAAGGGATAGTCTACATTAAACTGAAAAAAAAAAAAAAAAAAAAAAGGACACAAAATCGACGGCCAGTATCGTCTTATTGCAGGGGCTTTTAAGGGCATGGTCCATACCTGATGGTCGCATCAGGAAAAAAAAAACTATCTGGGATCACTGAAGGGCTCCACACTTCTTGCTAAGGACGGATTGTAGGAGTGGCTTTCACATGGAAAATAAGACTATCAAACAAAGACATCGCCTCCTTGGGCCCACCAGACAAAGGGTCACGTAAAGGTGGGCTCCACCTCTAGTTATTTCTGGTTAAGAATTGCAGTTTACCTTTGATGACCATAATACAAAACATCCAAAGAAACATATTTTGATCACAGATACCATGGTCACACTATTGTGGAACGTCAGCAGTGCAACGGGTGGGTGCCGCTGTACAAATGGCCCGGCACAAAAATCCAGTCTATCCGATAGGTGGGCTAAAGTAGCTTCTCCTACCCCAAAATCATATATGGTACCTCGAATAACTCATTCTGGTTTGTGAGATATGCCCGTTTTAGGATCCTGACGATCATGATCACTTCCGCCTCCGATCGGGCCTTCTCTGGTCCATCTTGGACATGAAAGTGTCCACGACCTGCTCTACATCAATCCACTTGTTTCATACAAGTTCAGCCCAGCTGATGAGTTGGCCAGCCTATTTTTGGACCAGGTCATTTACACAACACGGCCCACCCGGATTTTCCACATGTGTGGCCAGTTATGGATAGTGAGTGTGCAAAATCCTTGTATCACATATCATGCTCATGGAATTTGGATGATTAATACATATTAGATACAAAACAATGTGGACAAAAATTCTCAAATCCTCCTCATTGAACTGTTTATGTACTTTATGATTTTCAGCCATTCATTTATAGCAAAAAAACGAATGGAAGCTGATTGAGATTATCTGAATAAGCAGTGGGCCCACAAGCAACGATTTGAAAAGAAATGAACGATGAGGAAAGATTGGAAAGCCATGGTTACCTGCATCCCAATTCAGCTCGTCCATCTGTGCTAATCGACGTGTTTGTGCATAGCTTCTGAAGATCGATGTAACCGATTATGGTGTCCTCAAACACTGCATCTTCCAACTGAGCTTCCACAAAGGTGGAACCTGATAGCACTGTGTTCCTAAACACGGCTCCTTGAAGGTTAGCCTTTCCAAAATTGACACGGTCCAAAACTGCATTTGAGAAGTCCACGCCTGCATCCACATCATAGGACATTCATTTCAGAGGAATTTTTAACTGATCATGGATCAACGACTCAGACCTACTGAGTCGAGTCAGGACTCTGCTGAGTAGGGTGTGACTCATCCGAGTTGGGTCGATTAGAACATTTTCTCAATGCTGACTCATGGTGACGAATGGGGATTGGACTGGACCGAACCCAAGTCGACTCAAGCAAGTCATCAACCCATGAAATCAATGGTGCGAACTGGGTCACCTTAAAACCCAGTCATCTGATTTCTATATATATATATATATATATATATATATATATAAGTGCAACTGCAACCATTGAAACATGACAACAAAGATCTACTTAAAAACCAAACACTTGACCACTAAGCTTAATATCAAATTGCTGTAATAATCTCTATTTTCTATTATTTTAAATGAAGCAGATTTCCAGGCCAAAGTAGGCCAATTGGGTATGACTGAAAGGACCTGGTGTTGGAACAAACGGCCTAAAAACCATGTCTGAGGTCGAGTCCAACTTTTAAAACATTGGTCTTGGTTGTCTTAATATACTTGAACAGTGGGAGCTCTGAGCTGATGGCGCGCTGCCATTTTTAGGCTATAGTGTCTAGCATGGTGTGCCGTAAAGGCAGTTACAGGGCCGTAAAGGCCGTTACATAAAGGTAACGGTGGCAACCGTTACACGTTACAGGGTCGTAACGGCCGTAACAGCCGTTATGAAAAAAATGACTTGTAATTGCCGTTAACAATACGTTATATCCCCTATAAAGGCCATAATAGCCCCATAATGGTCTATTGCGGGACATGTACAAGTTTTTCATACTTTTTAATCAATATTACGAGGCAGATATAGGTTTTTCGGAGGTTTTTTGAATAAATAAAAAAATAAAAAAGAGAGACCATAACGGCCGTTACGGGGCCGTATCGTAAACGTAACGGTGGTGGCCATTATGGCCACCGTTACCGTTACGGAACACCTTGGTGTCTCATCCACAAAACAATTAAGCATATAATGCAGGGGCATTTTCACACCGGGCTCGAATGGAATGGCTTGTGGGATGCAGGGGCACACTCAGGGTGGGTGGCCAGCAGAACCCATGGATTTGGAGGCCGTATGAGGCGGAAGCCATGGATTTGGGGCCCACAAGGAGGGTTCGGCCGATGACATAACTCATGGATTTGAAGCCTGGGCTATGAGATAAAGGGATTAATTCGTCATGCTCTATCAGTTCGAGCTTTTAGAGCAAGTGGTTAATTGTCTTGCATCAGCATACATGATTTTTAATCAGATACCAGCTAAATGATAGGCCCATTGTTGATGGACCATAGCTAGAAAATTGATACTCAGTCCAAATTGATGGCTATCAAAAGGATGGTTTAAAACAAAACAGACAGCCGTTAAAAGGAAAAAAATAATAATTTTAATGTGAAAGATTGAACGGTTAAGAGCACTGGATTGGTGGGAATTTCCAGCTATGCTACATCCATAATGGGACCCGCGATTTGGACAGTCTAACAGTGCGCTGTGCATATGATTGGTGCCCAAGACACCATAATCTAGTTCATTTAGAAAGACCAGTTCCATGAATCTTCTTTTAAGGTGCTGCTCCTCCTTTGGTCCCTTGCAATACCTTATTTTCCATGAATGGTCTTAGTTAGATCGGCCAATAGGTCTACAGGATGAATGGTCTAGATCAGCAAATGGGGCAATCAACAAGAGGATGGCTACAAATGTGAGCAATGCTAGCAAAAATTCCTGCTTTAATGGCCCGCTTGAAGAAGAGTAAAAGCTTTAATATCAGTGTAATAGAGATATTCTGTAACCATCTTTTCCAATGAAAATGGACACGGGTCTCATCTCACCATCTCAAGAGTATCAGAGGGAGAGTAGGGTCCACTTGCACCCTTTGTAAATTCCAACCAATGTTTTAATTCTGGACTGGACCTCAACTTGTTTTCATGAACAACAGGTCAGACCCCCACTCGCCCATTTTTCAAATCTACTTAAGTCTAAAATCGTTTTTTAAAAAAATAAAAGGAATTTGGGGATCAAGCTTTGAGTATTCGACTCATTAAGTTGCATCTTTTTAACAAAACAGTTATGCCGTCAACTGACCGGATTTTATAGTGAGTCGACCAGCTTTGGCGGAAGTTACAGTCCCAAATGATCCGATCACCGGGTCCAGTCTGGGTTCGAAAACACTGATTCTAACCATGATAATAACGGGTTTCTAGTAAATTAATATTTCCATTGCAAGCAAAATCAGGGGTTATTTAGTGAATGTGATGGTCATGCCTAAAAGAGGCTTAAAAATCCTAGTTTTTGGGTGTGTTTGGTTGCACCAAATATTGTGAAATTTCATAATTAATCAGTCTAATTTGGTGCAATATTTCATGATATTTGGTGCAACCAAATGCACCCTTTTAGTTTTTATTAAAAAAGAAAAGATGAAACAGAATAAAAGCTTGTCAAATGAATGCTGCAATATTTTATACTTAGGGAAGCGTTTGGTTGCACCAAATATCATGATATTTTACACCGAATTAGACTGATTAATCATGAATTTTATGACATTTGTTGCAACCAAACACACCCTTTTAAAGATTATAAGAAATGTGATTTTGAATTTGATTTCAGATGCATTCCTTATGCGGTTGGAACTAGGAATTGGGAGTCTGTGACTAAGAGATAACACTAATGACTGAATCACAAAAACATATAACTGAATAGAAGGGAAGGAGTGACATAATTACCCTTGAAGCTTGCACCAACAGCATAAGCCTTGGACATCACCACCTCCGTCATATCTGCACCGTCGAACTTGGCTTCCGACATCAGGGCTGCTGCAAGCGACTTCCCTTTCAGATTTGATTTATCGTTCGTGTAATCACAAAATCGAAGATCGATTGGTTTGTCATATACTCCATTTGCTTGACCGATCGTGTTTCCAACAAATGCCCGCTCACACCGATTTGGCTCTGTCGATAATGGAGGCAGCCTCTGCAAGAAAGTGAAGATAGAATTCAAGTCGAAAACAATATAGTAATGGCAATATCAGCCTAAAAAATACCAAACTGAGTGAACATGCCAGACCACTCATTGGGTGGACCAAATGTATACATTGGATATGAAACACCCATCAGTTGATCTCAACTGTCCGCTCTTACCATATACATGTGACCCACCTGAAGAGAGGACCAACTAATTTGAGTAAGGATTTCAATCACTTAATTCTTTAGATGAAGCTAGAGGTTGGCAAAGCGTATTAAACAGATTGTGATTTCCATTTCCTTAGATGTATTTATGGTCTTGCAATGCGGATTGACCAGATTGTGATCAAGGTTTAAAAATCGGTTTTGGTGGACTGCATGATCACCCCATATAGACCTGTGTCGGGACGATGCAGATGTACTGCCTGTGTACAAAATTGATTTGTATTGGCGACACTTACCGGTTTTCAATAATACTTTAAACCTTGGGTGTGGTATTAATGCTATAGAAATGAGGAAATGGAAGATATGTTGGAATATGAAACTGAGTACTTGAAGTACACCAATTTGGTATTCCATAGTGACGACTTGAAGCATTTCCTTAGGAATATATTCAACTTGAGAATATCTCGAAATGCTCAAATATTAACTTAAAGAGAAGTCATAGAATGCTCGTGGAGCATTGATTTGGGACAAGGAGAGAGAATCTAATTGATGCATTTTCTTTCTGTATGCATATTGAATCAATAGAAGCAATGATTTTCTATCCAGATCTTCATGAAAAGAATACACGAATGCCAACCGAGTAGAATATAGCATAATGAGATGAAAATCCCTAGACATTCTACTACATCTGACTACTATGTTCTAAATCACTAAGCGCACGCGCGCGCGCGCGTGCGTGCGTGTGTGTGTGTGTGTGTGTGTGTGTGTGTGTGTGTGTGTGTGTGTGAGTGTGTGAGAGAGAGAGAGAGAGAGAGAGAGAGAGAGAGAGAGAGAGAGAGGCCAGACCTCTTCTTTGATTATATTAATTTAATATTTCAATTTTAACATAGCATTTATGTTTAATATTTAATTGAATCTTTCTTTCATTTATTTTATTTATGAATATGAATTAAATTACAATGCTCCTAGTTGCATTGGGGACCTTGTACAGTTGAGACAATTGATCCAGACTGTCCGCTAGGACTAGAACACATTCACGGTGGCCTACACTGCAAAATCAACATCGATAGGACAATACTAACTACCCAACGAGGTTTGGGCGAATGGTTTTCACCGTAGGTTTGCTCCCTATAGGTGAGGGTTCGATTCCCCTCCTTGGCTTTACCCGATACACGTGGTTGTGGGTGATTGCGTGTATCTGCAAGGATTAGTCTCACTTCAAAAAAGAGGTGGGAACACCCTGTGTCTTAAAAAAAAAAAGACCATTTGAAAAAAAAAAAAACAAGTCCAATCATCAACTTGACACTTGATGGGAACCATCATGGATTGCTTATGGTTATGAAGCATAACTTTTATCTGGTCACTCTAAGCATCTGATTGGTGTGAGTTTCTCACATTGCCCATGAAATGGACATGGGACCTAATGGACATTCTAGATTAATTGGTAGAATGTTTAAATATCCCAATGCAACTAGAAGCACTATAACTTTCTTTCGGGCATGTTTGGTGGATATGATAAGACAATGTTATAAAGTTATTGTTGGAGTATTTCAAAAAAAAATAAAAATCTACAAAAGACAGAGAGAGATAGAGAATAATGCAAGGGCATTTTCACATTGGGCTCGAGTGGGGTAGCTTGTGGGATGCGGGGACACACTCGGGGTGGGTGGCCCGTGTGAGACGGGCTCCTATTTATCAGATTCTCCTCTCTTTTGTCTCTCCATGCCTCTCTTCAACAACTTACGAAAAGTAGAAAAGCTTTAAAAAAAATAAAATTTAACTGAAGTGATTAAGTACTTTTAAGTAAAAAAGTTACTTAGAACTAATCGGGCTCAAGTGGGGTGGCCTGTGGGATGCAAGGGGCACACTCGGGGTGAGCAGCCCGTGTGAGGCAGGCCCCACCTGTGTGAGGCGGGTGGCTCATGTGAGGTGGTACCCATGTGATGTGGGGCCCACGGGGGGGGGGGGTGGTTCAGCCAAGGAACTAACCCATAGGATGTAGGGCCCAAGCTATGAGATAAAGGAATTTATTCGTCATGCTCTATTAGTTCGAGCTTTTAGATTGAGTGGTTAATTGTCCTGCATCAGTTACTTTACTTATATGAAATAAGTTGCTTATTGACCGTTAGTAAGTAGAAAAAGTAACTTATTAAGTAACTTACTATCCAAACGCCCCCTTAATGAAATTTGGTGCAGCCAAACACACCCGTCAATATTAGTTCTTTTTTTTTTTTTTTTTTTTTTTGAGATTTTCCGTGTAAGGTAATTGGAATGAAGGAAATGGAAGAGCATGTTCCTAACCTGATTAGCAGCGACAACCGGCGATGCGGCGGTTACCGTCCAAACAGCAAGCAAGCCACAAGCAACGGTTTTTAGTTCCTTGAATGGGGAGCAGCTTTCCCCAAATCCAGCACTGTCTTCAATTACTACACCATAGTAGAATAGATTTCTCACGTTTGGAAACCCAATTTCTCTCAATTTTCTTGAGTTCAAGTGAAAGGAGTAGACATGTCCCTCAATTCAACCACCCAAATTGAGATGGGTCCCAATCAAAATCAACAGATGATGCTGAATTTGATTGGTGCCCATTAAATGGACGGCTAAGATGAGAACTACCAAATTATTCAAATTCAGCAAATAAAACATTTTGATTTTCAACACCCAATTTCCATTTTTGGAATTTTTGTACTATTTCAATTCCAAAATAGGAAAGAGGGTGTATGTATGATATCAGAAATGAGAGAGTATTGGTAACGGTTTCGTTCGTACCGGAGGACGTGATTCGGATTTGCGACCGAGATTTCGGTACCGAAGACACGTGGCGTTTGGTTGAAGGGCCGTTGAGAGAGAAACCGTTTCGGGAGAAAGAAACAGTCGCCATTTCGAGCTGCTTCTTTCTGCTTCTGCTCTTATCTCTATATCCTCTCTAATCCGGGGAAGTGATTCGGTATAGCTCCGGAGCACTGGAATATTGTAGATCTGTACTCTCTGTATTACACGTGGCATGATGATCTATCAATCGTTTCCGTCCATATACTGGACCATACAATGGATAGCTTATTTGGAAATATTTAATCCTATTAAACAATTCTATTCATCACTTTCTTTGATTTTCCTGTTTATTATTCAACGGCTAACTTAATTTTTATTTCCAATAATCGATTTTAGGTCCATTGATTTAATGGGCATGATTATCTTTTCGTTATGATTTTTAATGCAAATTTCTATCGACAGTATGAATAAACTAGATGAACGGCCCTGATTGATATATCACCCTTCCACGTGTAGTTTCAAGAGATGGATCTACCGGATTCCGGTTCTTTGGATATAAAGGTACCGTATCATTTCCTATTACACATGCGATGACACCGCGAACTGATGTTTATCTCTGTCTAGTTCTGTACAACAAGGTGGGTATGACGCTGATTGTGGGGCCCACCTAGATGTATCTATTGCATATCCACGCCGTCCATCAGTTTTTCTAGTTCATTTTACGGTATGGTGCCGAAAAAGAAACAGATACAATTCTCAGGTGGACTACACGGTAGGGATTGAATTCTCACCGTTAAAAACATCTTGGGGGCCACACGATTAAATTCCATCAAGAGGTTTGCTGCTTGCTAACTCACCATGAAAATAACCATCAGGCCGGTCGAGTAGTCAAATGGGCCCCACCTCTGTATGTTAAGTGCGGGCGGCTTACCGAAAATTCCCAACGGTCGTGATCAACGGAATGTACTATATTTGTATGTTCATTGCGGTCTAGGATTTTTCTTGTGCACTAATCGTTTATAACACATGTGTGCCAAACTGGCACGTGTCTGCGTGTAAATATGTGCGTGGAGAGGGGTAGATGTGGGGTCAGCAAACCTCCTCGTCTCAACGGTGGGGATTGAAAGTTCGTGTGTGAGAATTGCCCCGAACGATCCGTTGCACCCAACCTGAACGAAAAATAGGGAGTGACTCAGCCGCACTGGGTTGACTCAGTATGGATGATTCGTATGACTTGCGAAGGGTTTGTAGATGATGGGTTGTGTGGGGCCACCAATGATGTGTATTACGAAATCCATTCCATCCATCAGGTGTGGGGCCCACCCTTCTCCAGAAATCTGGCTAAGCATACCTCAGGTGGGCCGCAACCGTGGGAACAATAGGAAGTGTATGAACCAATGAACATGAATAGACTGTGGTTGGGGTCCACTCACCAGTATTTCTCCCCATCGAATCCATTCATAAGGTTGGGGAAGGGCTCACTTGTGGTATTATCATAAACTAGTCTCAATTGAGTCCACATTGACTTAAATGAGTTATGCATGGCTCCAGCAAGCCAGCACATGCTTTCGATTCATGGATCGGTTTGAGAAATAAAAGTTTTGAACTATTTCTTCTGGCACCTTTTCAAATTTGATAAAATGTTGGTTGTTTCGTATATTTTGTTACAGTTATATGAGTAAGAGTATCATTCTAAATTTGATCATTTGCCATATTTGAAGTTGCAATAAGATCTATTTGTTTAAAAGAATTGATTTGTACCGATACATCTATCTTGGATTTGAATCAGATTTCGGATCAATTTATACTGATTGACCACCTCCACTATGTTATAGTTAACCAATACTTAGGCCCTTACTTTTCTTAATATCGTGAATAAGTGAGTTATAAAAGAACTATGGTACTAACGTACATCGATGACCGTCTAAGTTGACTTGAATGAGTACAACATGGCTTATGTGGGTCGAATTTTGAACATTAAATGTCTTATCACATCTCTTGATGTGAAGATATGTGAGGGTATTGTTTACACCCATTTTGACACACCCTTGTGGACGAATAGGATGCTGCCACATGTCGATATTATGCACTTAATAATGATAGAATTGTACTTGCACCTAGAGGTGGGCATCGAGTCAAGTCGAGGTGGGCCAAGCTCGGCTTGGCTTGTCCATGCTGTACTCGAGTTCGAGCTCGAGCTTAAGCTCGGACTCGAGCTCAACATCGAAGCTTGGCTTGTTTGCCAAAGCTGTCAAGTCGAGTTCGAGTCGAGTTTACCTCGAGTCGAGCTCGAGCTTGTTGGGTGAGAGAGTAATGGATTTTGTTCTTGATCCTCCTCCATTGATGAAAAATTCAAAAATCTTATGAGATTCAAAGCAAAACTCGATGAACAAACCAAACAAAGCTTCGAATCGGATGAAGAAATCTGTAAGAACCGATCTGTTCTTGATCTTCTTCCACCAGCAGAAATCCAAGTACTAAAAAAGAAACAGAGCAGAGCACAGATCAGAAATCCAAGTAAAGAGCTCTAGCCAATCAAATCATTCGATTTCCTTGAAGCTCTAACAAATCTGAGAAGAACTCTTCTCGGATTTCTTGGGTTTCTCGCTCAAGAAGTAGATCTCACGAGATTGAAATCATACTATCATGGAGCTGAAATGAAAACTGGTGGTGGTGGTTCGGGCGGGCGTGCAGCTGACAGCGGGTAGAGAAAGAGAAGAAAGGGAAAGGGAAAGGGGGTGCGTGCGGTCGGGTAGAGACTAGGGTTTGTTTGTTTGTTTTTGTTTTTTGTTTTAAAGTTAAAAGTTAAAACTTATATTAATATAATATATAATATTTAATATATTTATTAATCGAGCCGAGTCGAGCTCGAGTTGAAATGCCCCCCCGGTTGAACTCGGCTCGAACTCAACTCAAGCTTCAAATAATTAGCTTGACTCGGCCTGAATTGGTCATTCAAGCCGAGTCAATCCGAGCTGACTCGAGCCGAGTCGAGCAAGTTTTTCAAGCTAGCTCGACTCGTGAACAGCCCTACTTGCACCTGAGCATATCTTTTGTCCATATATAATTCAATGACATGTCATCTACCAAAAGTAATGATGCAGAATCGTATGTACACCTCAAGAGGAAACAAAGTGACGAATGACATGTAACCTTAATTCGTGTGGCACGTGACTGAGGCAGAATGCTCAACATGTCTATAAAGACCACCAAGGTAAGGATCATATCACGGATCTGGATATGCTCGATAAGGTTGTCTCTTATAATCCTTTTAAAATGGGAAATATTTCCATGAATGTTTAAAGCTTTTACAACGATTACAAAAATTCGAAGATCAAACTAATATCTAAGCGAATGGAAACTAATGAAGAAGATTTGAAAATAGTTTGGATCGTGATCCAATAAAATGAGATAGAGCCTCAAAGATCTACGGATCTTTGCAGCACACTTACAAGAGAACTAAAAACAATTTCTAATATACGAAGATCTATTGGCTAGCATAATGATAAAAAGAACAACTAAGCATTGTGGTTATGAAGAATCCTGGATAAGCAAGGAAACCCAACGAGGTTTTGCTGCCTCCCAGAGCTATAAAAAGATAACGTGATGAAGAGTTATATGCCCATGCTAAACATAATATATCTTAACAGCCTTAATCTTTATCCTATCTTAGTCTTAGACCTTATGCTTTTGTCCAATTGTGCTGGAGAACATTTAAGGTTAAATTAGAAGTAGATCGCTATTGTTCAATGTCATGACTATAGTATTCTTAGGAGTAGAATAAATATCCACAACCTTCCATTGTCGAATCCCGATCAACTAGGTCTCTACTTGGAAGATCAAACACTCTGGTCACATTCTCTTACTATTCGCATAGATTGTTTATCCATATGGGCGGTTTAAGTATTTATCTCTCGGTTTATTATCTTTATCCTCTAATTTATTTGTTACTCTGTGAGTTGTATTGAGCATTATTTACAAATCAATAAAAATCGACATTGTTTTAGCCTCTTTTGTTTTATTCTGCTCATTTTTGTTCCATTAATAAATATATTGGCCGCAATTTATGGTGAGAGAACAACTCCTTAAGACATAAGGAAAAAAAAGAATCAATTAGGAATGACTAACCCTAGCCCTTTTGTAAATTGCTTGATCACTGTTACAGTTGATAATTAAGAGGGCAACTGAGTCTTAGAATTTAATCTTAAACAATTCATATGAACACACGGGGCACCAACATTTAATCAAACTCAAGTCGAATATGAGTCTACCACGCCCTCACTTTCCTAAATGCACACACTAACCGAATACATCCCTTTACTACACACGTGGCCTCATGTTTAATTGAATTGCGCAAATACAATGCTTTTATTAATAATATTAATTAACAATTATTTTCAAAAAGAAGATGCTAATATATTATTTTTATCAATGCACTAGATGTTTTAATATGGACAATTGCACCCGTCAGCTTAATGGCCTGGAGCCAACACAAAGTGTTGTGTCGGGGGATCCATCGTGGATCCTTGACTTTAGGGCCCATCTTGATTTATGTGCCTTACATCTACATTGTCCATTCATTTTGAAAGCTCATTTTAGAGTATAATTAGTAAAATAAAGCAAATCCAAATCTCAAGTAGACCACAACACATGAAACAACGGTGATTGACCATTAAAAGCTCCTTGTGGGCCACAAATTATTTTGGCTCAAGCTGATATTTGTGTGATACCACAAATCTCAGGGATCCACCGAAGCAATTGTAATAGCCTACACCCACACTGTATGATATTGTCCGCTCTGGGCACAGCGTGCATCGTTTTATTCTCGGGGTCGCCCCCAAAAGGCCTCATACAGTATAGGGTGGCAACTCCACATATAACCACCACAACTTCAGACGACGCTTCCGATGTGGGACAAAGTTTCACCTTCACTGTGTACACAGTAACTTGCCAGTCACCTTGGGGCCCGCCCACGTGTGCCCGCCCACATGTGACCACAATGACGGGGCGTCACAATGCTCCTACGTTTGCTGCTTTTTTTTTTTTTAAAGCCAGTAAAGTTTACATAGTGAGACAATGGGTATGAGCCGGACGTGGATTGGTGAACCTGCCATTAAAGGCGTACACGAGTCGAGCTGAGACGAGCTTTGCCCAGCTCGTGCTCGGCTCAGACTGCTCGAGTCTGAGCTCGTGCTTAGGAACAACAACTCGTGCTCAGCTCGTCCAAGTTCGAGCCGAGTTCAAGCAGAGTTTTCGAGTCGAGTTCCACTAACATTAGAATGTTTCACAGATCAACCTGATTTTGGGGCCCTAGAGGTAACATATTTCATAGATCAGCAATGAGGAATTGAATTTCAGTTTGAAATTGAATTTTAGTTTGAAATTGAAAGAACAATTACCGGAGAGAGTAAAGAGAGAGAGAGAGAGGGGGTAGGTGCAGGGAGAAGCCGACAGGGGCGGGCAGCTGTGCGGTGCTGGTAATAGCCGACAGGGGCGGGCGGCTGTGCGGTGCAGGGAGAAGCCTACAGGGGCGGCCATGTAGTGCAGGGAGAAGGCTGAGGGTGAGGGAGAGAGTAGAGAGAGAGAGGGTATGTGAGGAATGAGGATGAGTGGATGAGGAAGAGAGTAGAGAGAGAGAGAGAGGGAGGACGACCGCCGGATGAGAGGGAGGACTGTGAGACAGGGGCACGGGTAGAGTTTTCAAAAGGGGTAGGGACGTAACTAGGGTTTTTTTTTTCTTTTTTGAAATGGGTATATATACTACAAGAGTCGAGTCGATTTCAAGTGTCATTCGAGTCGAGCCGAGTTGAGCAGGGTCAAGCTCGTGCTCAGCTCGAACTCAATTCAAGCACCAAAAATCAGCTCATGCTCGGCTCGAACTCATTTCGAGCCAAGTCGAGTCAAGTATTTTCGAGTCGAGTGAGTTACCGAGCTAACTCTACTCGTGTACAGCTTTACTTGCCACAAGCCATTTGTTAGTGATCAGTCCTATGTGAGGCTTACATTGATGTATGTGTTTCATCCACACCGTCCATCCATTTTTGGAGATCATTTTATGTCATGAGCATAACAATGAGGTAGATCCATATCTTAAGTGGACCACATTACGGGAAACAATGTTGATTGAATGGCCACTATTAAAAGTTTCTCGAGGGCCACAAAAGTTTTGAATGAAGCTGATATTTGTTTTTTCCCTTCATCCAGGTATGTATGACTTGATCAACAAGTTGGATGTCAAATAAATGTTACAATGGGACCTAGGAGGTTTTCAATGGTGGACATTCAATCACTACTACCTCATTTTTTGGATCAAGCACTAAAATGACCTGAAAAAAATGAATGGACAGCCTGGATAAAACACATACATCATGGTGGGCCCACAGAGTACCAATCACTAGCCACTTGGCTAAACCGTCTCCGATTGTGCCCTGGTAACGAACAAACACTACATTGTCTTTACCGGCTCGACAAACGAGCAGTGAGACAACACCAGGATAAAAGAGTGCCTCGGATAATTCCTGGATCTGTTTTGACT
This sequence comes from Magnolia changhungtana, assembly GCA_030180095.1. Taxonomy (NCBI): domain Eukaryota; kingdom Viridiplantae; phylum Streptophyta; class Magnoliopsida; order Magnoliales; family Magnoliaceae; genus Magnolia; species Magnolia changhungtana. The sequence goes on from JASAUF010000213.1 coordinate 1,465,079, forward strand.
GGGCTTTTAATGAAACATTTCTACTATACATGTGTGGCAGGAAATGTAGAGAATTAGGTCGGTCTATCCAATAGATCTTACAGTGGATGATCCAAATTTTGGAAAGGCCTCTGATTGGATGTCTGCACCACTCGATCATTGGCCTTCAATTCATTGTTGAAAAGAAAAGGTGGTAACGGTTTGATTCGTCGAGGGAAGAATAACTAAAAATTGAAGGCCAATAGGCATGTGATCAGTGACCTTTAAAATCTTCAATTATCCAAGTTTGGATCCTCTACATGGATGGTCAAGATGTGTTGTTTTCAATGTCACGTGTACTAAAGAACATAGGTCATATGGAATACTGATGCACCTCGTTGCACTTAATCATTTCCTTACAAATGGTCATTGTCGTTAGCTCAAACGGTAGAAATACGTGCGTATCACTAATAAGGTGGTTTTGACCCCTTTTCCTGTCTTACTTGGCAAGGATAGTAAGGCGATTCACGCGAGTAGAAAAATAGATCTTTTGGGGCACACATCCTACGTGGAAGCATTCTTCTAAATCTGGGACATTTATCATCTACGGTCCATCTTCAAGATCTTGTAACGCAAATACCATGCTCGAACGAAATCAGATTGCGTGCTGAGAGTTCCTCAGTATGCTTTTATCGTGCTGAGTAAACTCAATCGGGCCTACTATGAATGTACGTGGGTTATCCACGCCATCCATCCGTTTTTTTAGCTCATTTTAGAGGTTGAGTCCAAAATTAAAGTATGTCCGATGCTCAAGTGGACCACACCACAAGAAACAGTGGAAATAATGACTTCGACTATTCAAACCTTACTAGGGCCCACATTGATGTTTATTTGTCATCCAATATGAAGGCAACACACAAACAACAACTTGATTCAAAACTTCTGTAGCCCCCAAGAAATTTTCAACGTTTGGATGTACTTCATTCTTTTGCTCAACTCTTCAAATTATTTGTTATGGGAAAATTTGAACAAGGATAATCGGGGTCGGTGTAAAACCTGTGCCCTAGTCCGTACCGTTCCGTAGGCTTCCACGATCCTATCGGTAGAATTTCGGCAATCCTCGACCCATTTCTGACTTTTGTGCACGATCTTAAGCCGAGTCCCGCATACCGAAGTCGTCTCGAATCGAAACCTATACCTTGGCGATCGCGCTATCATCGCGATTCTAACGTCGCGACTCGCGTACCGAACCGATACCTAGGCTAGAAGATGTCAGTCTGCGTTCATTCCGAAGAAACACTGCACGTTGTGAATTACGAGGGAATCTCTACGAGATGTCCCATCAATCAATATCAAGTACAAGCCTTACCCAAGTACATGCAACCCATCCCTCCCTTTTCAAAAGTCAACTCTCTCTCTCTCTCTCTCTCTCTCTCTCTCTCTCTCCTCTCACCATCCCTCTTTTACAAGTTTTCAAATAAACCTATCCCTCTTTTACAAATTTTCTACCCAACCCATACCTCACCTTACAACAACCACTTCACCCATCCATATAATCTTATCCCATCTCTCTCTCTCTCTCTCTCTCTCTCTCTCTCTCTCTCATTTCTCAAACCTCCCAAGCACCACACGTCCAAGCATTTCCCAAGCTTTCCAAAATATCAAGTTTGGCCCACCCTCTCATTTCTCATCCACACCATCAAAACCTCATCAACCTCCATCAAAAGAGAAGGCAAGGAGCTAAGGAGGCTAAGGGACCAAGAAGAAGGAAGATAGGTGGGTGATCCACCGTTATTTCTCATATTTTTGGGCCACACTTGGTGGGACCCATTTGATGTATGCATGTATGAAATGGAGGGCCCATAGTGGCGGGGTCCCTCCCCTCTATCTCACCGTGTCTCTCTCTCTCTCTCTCTCTCTCTCTCTCTCTCTCTCTCTCCTTTTCCCCTCCCTAGAATGTAGTGGGCCCCACTGAATTATGTAAAATCTACTCCATCCATCAGACAGAGTGGCCCACCACATTTTAGGGAGATCTCATCTCTTAGATAAAAATATACGTAATATATTATATTATATTGATGTATATATAATATATATATATATATATAGTATACATACACACATTATGGTGGGCCACGATCATGTGGGACCCACCTTGATGAGCGTGGGCCAGGTACGTGTGGGCCCCAGCCATGATGCCTGTGTTACATCCATGCCGTCCAGCGTCCTTGGACGCTGGATGTGCAGCAAGCATAGAGTGTGTGTATTGACAATACACAGATGTGTACTAACAAAAAAAAAGGAATGGAAAGATGCTTTTGGGTATGGACCGCTCATGCAGGCCCCACCTTGATGTATGGGGTTGATCCACGCCGTCCATTTCGTCACTCAGCTCATTTTAGATGTTGAACTGAAAAATGAACCTAATCTGAGTATCTGGTGGGCCATAGCATAAGAAATAGTGATTTCTACCGTTAAAACCCACCTCGATGTCTTTTACTCGCCAAAATGTATTGTATATTGGGCTCATTAGGACGATCTTGAGCCATGGAAGCTATTGAGCAAGGCGGATTTCCCTGATGCGGGCTCTACCCAGGAAAAACTCCAAAAAAAAATTCCACTTTTCAAAAAAAAAAAAAAAAAAAAAAAGATTCGGCGCCGTAGCATCTGCTGCCGGTATCGAGAAAGGCGCAGCGGCGGCCACGGGTTGCTTGGCGGGCGGACGAACGGCTGGGCCTCACGGCCCCAGCTGTGGGCCCCCACCGTGATGCGTTTTGAACATCAACACCACGCATTGGGTGGGCCTCCCCCCTGGCTTCGTGCCACCCGAAAATTAGCCATATACGGAACTTAGGTGGGCCACACTGTCAAAAATCATGTAAGACATGCCTAAAATATATAAAATCACTTGGTGGGGCCTACTTGAAATTTGGACACGGCTAAAACTTGGTCTGAACCCTCAGCCAAGTGGGACACACATAATGGGTGGACTGGATTTGTGAACCACATTACGGTGGGCCTCCTCCCTGACCATGTGACCCAATCAATGGGTTGGGTGGCAAATAAACATCCCAGTAGGCCCTCAGGTCCACGTGACCTTATAAACAGGTTGTATGGAAAATAAACATTATGGTGGGCCCACCCTAACCGTGCGACCTTACGAACAGTTTGGGTGACAAATAAACATTACAGTGGGCCCTAGGCCATGTGACCCTATGAACAGCTTGGGTGGAAAATAAATATTATGGTGGGCCCTATGACCTCGTCAACGGACTGGATGGAAAATAAATATTATGGTAGGCCTCACATGGGACCCACCATGATGTGTGCACTATCCACACTGTCCATTTATTTTGTGGGGCCCTACCCTATTTATGTGCCCCAAACATGGGCCACCTTAGGCAAGCCCACCGTGATGAATGTGTTGAACCCATCGTCCTTCTAATTTTGCCAATCATGGGTTGCCATGTGAGGCCCATGTGATTAGGCCCATTTTAATGTATTTGTGGCCCGATGTTGATGCCCACTTTAATATATATGAGGCCCATGTAACTAGGCTTATCTTGATGTACTTGTGGCCCATTGTTGAGGCCCACTTTAATATACATTAGCCCCATGATTATGTAGCCCATTTAATGTAATGAAGGCCCATGGGTCGAGGCCCAATAGGATGTACATAAGGCCCATTGTAGTGTGATTTCACCATAGTATATATGTTGACCTTTATAGCAGGCTATGCCTTGGGAGCAAATGTTGGTTTGATGTCCACATTGTGCAAATAATGTTGGTTAAATGTCCGCATTATACTCTCCTTGAGGCCCACTGATAAGCCCATACTTGTAGTGAGTAGGCCGTCTAGGCTCATATCCGTTATGCACAATCCCATCATTATATAACATGATTAGTATATATACATGATTCATGATCATACACATCATATGTATGCTTGGTATGAGGAGTGACTGATCATAGCATATGCCTTCAGGCAGACTGTTTATGGGCTCCCTGATAGGCGGAGTTGTCTACATGAGCGCTTGCCTCACACAAGATGGTTGCATGACTGATAGTATGATACATGCACTTGCATTTGTGTGATTGTGATATGCCCTAACGACATCAGGGCCATAGCCTCCACAGACACACCGTGGGTGACTGGTTGGATATCGAAAATCGTGTTCTAAGCAATTGGGGTACCATAGATGTCCCTGGGTGAAAGTCCCTGAACCTGATGGTACCAGATGATGACTCTAACGTCGAGACCGAGTGGATATATGAGCGCACGAGGGTCGAATACCATGAGGCCGTGTCTCTCACTGTGTCGTGGTCGATTGGAAAGGGGCGTGACCTTACTTACCAGAGAGCAGGGGACATTACTAGGCTGAGTTTGACCAGCTCGGAAATGGGTTCGCTATCGACTTGCCGGATAGATGTTGGTAAACTATTGGCCAGGCAGATGGTGAGGTTTCTTACGCTCACTTGGACTGTGCTGCTAGGAGAGAGACAGTGCCACTTGGAGTGTACTGAACCCCGGTGATTATCTAGACTGAGAACCGTACTGATTTGATGCTCTAGTGAGGAGCTGTATCGATATGTGGAGGTGGATTGGTATGCTTGACTTGCATTATGCATCGCATGGCCTTGACATGGCCGATAATATTTATATCTTGCACCGCATAGCCTTGGTACGGCTGACTGTATTCATGTACTCATCAGTATGTTTCTACATTACTCTGACCTTGCATCCTGAGCACGCTCATATTACGCACACACTTACACCACCCTCTAAGCTTTCTATAAGTTTATGCACGATTGATGCGTGCAGGTGACGCCAGGACGCAGTCGTAGTCTCGCAGTAGTTGGAGCGTGTAATCGAGCTTCTGGAGTTTTTGTTATTATCACTATCTTGTATTTTTCCTTCATATGCCTTGTACTTAAAGTTTTTGATCATAGTGGATTTTGTGATGGTATTCTTATGGTTATTGTTCGTGGGTTATGCTTGTGGTTACGCTCATTACGAATCAAATTGATTATTAGAAATCCTCCTTATAGCATCCCAGGATTGGAACCTGGTATATGAGTGCCGGGAGCTGAGAATGGGGTACTATGGAGGCTGTTGTTGAGGGTCAAATATTGCATATTAGACCCCATTTATTACCTGGATTTACGAGCATGATACTGTTTAACGCCTGATTTTAATCATGTTTGTGATACAGGGTGTATTTGAGAGCATGGACGGCAAAAAGTTGTTAAAAGCATGGATTTAATGATCTGAAGACACCAAGGCAAGGGAAGGACTCCAGGGGACCAAGATCTACAGATTTACACGCCAGAGATCTAAGAAAATCAGACCGTTCATGTTAAACGGCTCTGAAAGACAACCAGAATGCAAGATCACAGGGTTTCCACCATCTGATCGGCTTGAAACTACACACATGGCCTGAGGACTACAAATTAACCGTACACGTCAAATTTCAGCAATTGGATCCTTATGGAAGTGGGCCAACGGATAGATCAGCCTGTGAATTTTTGATTTGGGGCCCACCTGATAACGGGCTATGCTTCAATTCAAGTCTCAACCCATGAAATGAGCTGGAAAAGCGGATGGACCGAACGGATTTCTTGACACATAAGATGAGACCCACTTTACATGACGTGAGTGTGCACAGCTCACGTGCACAGGAGTTGCACTGGACCACTGAAAACGGTCAGCGGTCGCTGACCCGACCGAAATTGGAAGCCTGGATTTACGCAAACAGGGGGTTGCATTCAATTCTTGGTGGGCCACCATCATCATTTATTTCGATGATCCACACCGTTCATTGGATTGAGGGTGTCAAACCTACTGTACCTTGATTTGTGGACTGATTTCCTCAAATGTTGCATGTACTCGAAGAACCCAAAAGGAGAACGGACGGTAGAGTAAAAGTCTTGGTGGGCCACACAGAATCCGAGCCGAACTGCATCATTTCCGACCGGTTTTGCGAGAAAAATCCAATGGTCGGAATGGATTTCCTGACCGGCGTTGATCCTGGGCCCCACCAACATCACAGCGTAAGATGTTTACGCAGGCCCTGTTCAGTGTCCGGACGCTATCCGCGATTTGCGGGCAGTTGTGGGCCACCGTCTTTGATTGATTCGGCAATCCAGACCGTCCATCGTGTAGGCTAGCCAAAAAAGTCCCAAAGGACGCTGATATTCTGGAAAGAAAGCAAGGAAAATGGGCACTTTTTGCGCTGTCTTCTTAATTGCGTAAAAGGACTTACGTAGGGAAGTTCGCGGTTGCATAACGATTGATACGCAAGCCACCGTTCGCACCTCTCCCTTCCGCACCAACCTCTTGCTGTCTAAAGTTGTTACGCACTCCACCACCGTCCCTGGCAGCTATAAGAAAGAGAGAGGAGGAGAGGGAAAAGGCAATCTTGGCTTGGCTGAAATGTGGAGGAGAGAGAGAGTAGTGTTTGTTTTCTTTTCTTTTTCTTTTTATTTTATTTTATTTTGTTTTGTTTAAGGGATACAGCTCATTCATGTTGGGCTGAACCTCTTAGCTAGGGCTAAGAGGTAAAGCTTGTAGCGTGATGGGAGAACTATTTGCTTGTGTTTTTTTGTTTACACTGAACTCATGTTGATTTTAGTTTAATTAAGGGAATGTTTTAGTTATTAATGGTCTGCTGTGACTAAAATTACAATGGGTCTGCGATGGCTTTGAGCATGTTTTTTTCCTTTTTATGTTTATGACGTCAGGAAGCCCTATTGTTCACCATCATCTCCTGGGCATGGTCGGATGACGGTACCCTTCCTAATCTTCATGCATTGTTGATTGGTTGGTAATTAGTTTAATTCTATTGTTTACTTTGTCTCCTGGGCATGGTTTGGTGATGGAATCCATTCTAATTCATATACCTTTCATCTCTTTAAAACTATATCAAAAGAAGTTCAGTTTACTTTTCATGGTTACACCCTTCGATTGGATGAAGATGGACTCTAAGTCCAGTTGAGTTTTCGAAACAGGCATAAGATCTCCTTGATCTCTACAAGTGGATCTCTGAATCCCTAGTTTCCTTTCCCTGAATTCCTTAAGCTTTAATTTAATATTTCACCATTATTCCTTCAAATTCAATTGATTTAGAATTCATCTTAGGCTAGTTCTATTTCTACCTAGTTTTAGATAACGTACAAGTTCCAGTCCCTTGGGATTCGACCTCGGTCTCACCGAGTTTATTACTACATCACAACCCTGCACTTGGGGAGTGAACAAGTTTTTGGCGCCGTTACCGGGGACTAACGGCTACAATTTTCTGAAATTAATTAGTTTTAGAATTAGTTAAGATTAAGATTTTTTCTAACTTTAGGCTTAGGTTTTTTTTAATTTTTAGGAACTAACCTAACTTTCCTGTTCCGTAGGATTCTGAGATAGAAATTTCTAATTTGGTGATATCTTCCTAATTTCTTTACTTTTTCTATTTCTAGAATTAGGGTTTTATTTTTAGAAATTTTCTAACCTTAAACTTACTATTCTTAGAAACTAACTTATTTTGTTTTGTTTTACAGGTTTTTAACATAGGAACTTTTAATCTAGTAACATCTTTCTAACTTCTCCTTTACTTTCTGTATTGTTGTAGGATTTTGCTTTCTTCTAGGATTAGATTCAGAGTTAAGGTTTCACCATGTATATGAATAAGTGGGCACGTCAGTATGTTAAGATAACTTATGGAAAACAGCCTATGCCTTAAACTTTTTCTGATAATATCTTCGACAACCAATCGGAATATGATGTTCCACCGATTAAGAAGTCTTTCGGTGATTATCTGCGGGAGAATAATTGCGCTCCACGAGTTAAGAAAACAGTACGTGATTATTGGAATGATGACGCGTATCAACTCCTGACCGATGACCCGTATGATTTTGATCAGTGGAAACAGAAATATTTTAAAGTCGAGTCAGTAAAACATCATGGTAATAACCCTTATGGATCAGCCACGTTTGAATATCCACCAGAAACGATCCAAAATGAATTATCTCTAAGTTACATAGACTATGTTACTAACATGAGGAAATTAATAGAAGCACTTGAATCACGCCTTGATAGGCTAATGGAGGCTAGTTCATCTCAGCCACAGCCCAATCCAGAAATATAATGCGAGGAAAGTGATCCTCACTTACTTTTGACAAAATCTGGAATTTGGAATGAGGAGTTGGATTCCATTAATGAGCATACGGTTCAATTCTCCGATGAGTCGATCTCAATGACTATTCAAAAGAATGGTGGAGATACATGGGTGTCTTTCAAATACAGTGATGATGACACACTTTCCTTACATGATACACAGGATCTCAATGATGAGGTAGAGGTTAGTTTATTCGAACCTCAACCAAATTTAGAATATGAGGAAAGCAATCCCATCCCAAGTGTGCACTGCACAAAATTAGACGATGATGCGTATTAAGATGATGATCATGAATGTTCAGCCCCAGTTTCCCTGTAATTAATCTCAAGTTTGGTCCAGGTCAATGATCAAGAAGTGCATGAAGTGAGCGGTCATAATGAGCTACTCCACTCACCTGACATATCTGATTTAAAAGTGGATGAGTTCCTTACAACCAACCCTTCTATCTCTTGTGAGACATGTTTGGACCACTCTCCTGAATTACATGATGATTTAATTTAGGAGATGAATGAGTTACTTGATACGACTCTGGAATTTGAAACCACCCAGTCGAGGCCACCATCTGAAGAGTTGAATTTTGATGAATCCAGGCCTCTTCTGAGTAGTATCAATGAACAGAGTCTGTACTTCAATACTTCGTCTACTGACCCTCTATCTGTCTGTGCAGGGCTGAAGCAAGAGAGCGTACCTACGGTTACTTTTAAAGACGATGGATTCCTTGGGCAGATCATCACATACTTCAATGTGGAAAATGAGTCACTCTCAGCTGAATGTCCCAACTCTTTGGATGATTGCTTGGCACACTTTGCAGATTCAAACGATCCCATGATAAGAGACATAGTGAATGCCTTGCAAGACGACATCTCGGTAGTCATTACTGACCGAGAGAACCCTTACTCTGAAGCCCCTCCCTCCCCAGATCCTCACTATTTACCATTAAGGGAGGGGGAGCTAAAAATTGAACCGAAGTCTGATACTTTAGAATATGTTGAGACTACACCACTTCCTGAAAATTTTTCTCAATTTGATCTACTTATAGTCTCTGATTCACCATGGGATACTAACTTTGAAATTTTTTCTGACACAGGTGAATCATATATACTTTGGATACCTCAGGCAGATCAACGACAAATTTTTGCTAAGGTACATAAGTCTCTTTGGCCATTCATGCTCTAGGACATTAAAGCTTATTGCAAAAAGGGCTTTTGGATGATCCTGTTGAGAAATCTACTGAGAAATTTATCCAGATATTGGCCGGAAGAGGAATTGTGTGGCATGACTGAGTAGTTTTTTCCCTATTTTCTTAGGACTAGGGTAGTTTTTTTTATATTTTTTTAGGATAGATAGTAAACTTAACGCTCCTGGAGACAACCCAGCTTTTCATTCCATTTTATTTTCCTAGTTAGTTAGTTCAATGTTTATGGGTAACATTGCTGCAAACCCTCACGAGACTACAACTTGTCCTCTAGGGGCAACCTAGGGGTTTAAAGGCTTGTTGCATACGCTAAATGCAATCGAGAGTACCTGCGAAAGTGGTATAGGTAGGATTTTATTTTTGTTATTTTTGTTTTGCTTTCTCTCTTGTGCTGATCCGCTTTTACATTATTATCCTTGGAAAGTCTTTCTCGATTCGTCCTCCAGGTACTATCTTCGCATCACTTCTCATTTACTTTAGTTGTCCCATGTGTATAGCATGCTCATATCTTTTACATTGAGGACAATGTAGATTTTAGGTTGGGGTTGGGAGATTAGGTTGCCTAATCAGTGTTTTCTTGGTCTTGAGCAAAAATTGTAAATTTTTTTAAATTTTTCTGGCATTTTTTGTGAATTCAAGGTGATTTTGACGGCCATTTAGGGCAATTATAATTTCAAGATACGTGATGTTGGTAATTTATGACTCTTGGATTCAACATCTGTTAGATTTCACAGTTAAGTTTGAATTGGTAATTCAGAATTAGAAGTTGTAAACATTGATTGAGTCATGATTTCGCATGGCACATCTCGCTCTCACATTAAGATTTCAGTTTGATATTGAAGGGTTAATTTGGTAATCATTAAGTATGAAATGAACCAGCTTAGAAAATGTGCCCGTCATGATCAATTGAAGAAAAAGAAAATACCTAGCTAGAAAAAAAAAAAAAAAAACAAATACCTGTTATAAGAGTTGGGCAAATAATTTTCACCATAGGTTTGCTCCCTATAGGTGAAGATTTGATTCCCTATGGATGATATGTGAAAAAGGTTTGGGTGTATGGTCTTCACCATATGTTTGCTCCCTATAGGTGAGGACTTGATTCCCCTTCTGGGCATTACTTTTAATAGAAAAAATCAAAAGCTGGAAGAATGGAAAAAATGATCTGTGAGGCAAGTTTTGGTTTAAGTTTTGGTCATCATGAAGTCTTTTGTTGGTTACCAACGATATCCTGAAATAGAGAAGTGAATTTTAATGATGAAAAGCCGAGATTACACTATACACCCAACCCATGGAACTCAATGTTTAGAATTTTTCTGATAGATGGATTAATACGTTGAACTTGACTATGGAATTTATCGTGCGCTTGAGTCCAGGAAAAAGTAATGCCTAACATTAATGAATCTTAGAATACTAGTATCTGCATCGTTTTTCATAAATCACTCGAGTTTATTGAAATCATTCTGTAATTCTCAACTTATTTTCGCATACTTTACTCGGGACTAGCAAAATGCTAGTTGGGGGTTGTGTTGAGGGTCAAATATTGCATATTAGACCCCATTTATTACCTGGATTTACGAGCATGATACTGTTTAATGCCTGATTTTAATCATGTTTGTGATGCAGGGTGTATTTGAGAGCATGGACGGCAAAAAGTTGTTAAAAGCATGGATTTAATGCTGAAGACACCAAGGCAAGGGAAGGACTCCAGGAGACCAAGATCTACAGATTTATATGCAAGAGATCTAAGAAAATCAGACCGTTCATGTTAAACGGCTCTGAAAGACAGCCAGAATGCAAGATCATAGGGTTTTCGCCATCTGATCGGCTTGAAACCACACACATGGCCTGAGGACCACAAATTAACCGTACACGTCAAATTTCAGCAATTGGATCCTTGTGGAAGTGGGCCAACGGATAGACCAGCCTGTGAATTTTTGATTTGGGGCCCACCTGATAACGGGCTATGCTTCAATTCAAGTCTCAACCCATGAAATGAGCTGGAAAAGCGGATGGACCGAACGGATTTCTTGACACATAAGATGAGACCCACTTTACATGACGTGAGTGTGCACAGCTCACGTGCACAGGAGTTGCACTGGACCACTGAAAACGGTCAGCGGTCGCTGACCCGACCGAAATTGGAAGCCTGGATTTACGCAAATAAGGGGTTGCGTTCGATTCTTGGTGGGCCACCATCATCATTTATTTCGATGATCCACATCGTTCATTGGATTGAGGGTGTCAAACCTACCGTACCCTGATCTATGGACTGATTTCCTCGAATGTTGCATGTACTCGAAGAACCCAAAAGGAGAACGGATGGTAGAGTAAAATTTTTGGTGGGCCACACCGAATCCGAGCCGAACTGCATCATTTTCGACCGGTTTTGCGAGAAAAATCCAATGGTCGGAATGGATTTCCTGACCGGCGTTGATCCTGGGCCCCACCAACATCACAGCGTAAGATGTTTACGCAGGCCCTGTTCAGCTTCTGGATGCTGTCCGCGATTTGCGGGCAGTTGTGGGCCACCGTCTTTGATTGATTCGGCAATCCAAACTGTCCATCGTGTAGGCTAGCCAAAAAAGTCCCAAAGGACGCTGATATTCTGGAAAGAAAGCAAGGAAAATGGGCGCTTTTTGCGTTGTCTTCTTGATTGCGTAAAAGGACTTACGTAGGGAAGTTCGCGGTTGCGTAACGATTGATACGCAAGCCACCGTCCGCACCAACCTCTTGTTGTGTAAAGTTGTTACGCACTCCACCACCGTCCCTGGCAGCTATAAGAAAGAGAGAGGAGGAGAGGGAAAAGGCAATCTTAGCTTGGCTGAAATGTGGAGGAGAGAGAGAGTAGTGTTTGTTTTCTTTTCTTTTTTCTTTTTATTTTATTTTGTTTTGTTTTGTTTAAGGGATACAACTCATTCATGTTGGGCTGAACCTCTTAGCTAGGGCTAAGAGGTGAAGCTTGTAGCGTGATGGGAGAACTATTTGCTTGTGCTTTTTTGTTTACACTGAACTCATGTTGATTTTAGTTTAATTAAGGGAATGTTTTAGTTATTAATGGTCTGTTGTGACTAAAATTACAATGGGTCTGCGATGGCTTTGAGCATGTTTTTTTCCTTTTTATGTTTATGACGTCAGGAAGCCCTATTATTCACCATCATCTCCTGGGCATGGTCGGATGACGGTACCCTTCCTAATCTTCATGCATTGTTGATTGGTTGGTAATTAGTTTAATTCTATTGTTTACTTTGTCTCCTGGGCATGGTTTGGTGATGGAATCCATTCTAATTCATATACCTTTCATCTCTTTAAAACTATATCAAAAGAAGTTCGGTTTACTTTTCATGGTTACACCCTTCGATTGGATGAAGATGGACTCTAAGTCCAGTTGAGTTTTCGAAACAGGCATAAGATCTCCCTGATCTCTACAAGTGGATCCTCTGAATCCCTAGTTTCCTTTCCCTGAATTCCTTAAGCTTTAATTTAATATTTCACCATTATTCATTTAAATTCAATTGATTTAGAATTCATCTTAGGCTAGTTCTATTTCTACCTAGTTTCAGATAACGTACAAGTTCCAGTCCCTTGGGATTCGACCTCGGTCTCATTGAGTTTATTACTACATCACAACCCTGCACTTGGGGAGTAAACAGCTGTTGGTGCAGGATTCGGCGATCGGGAATTTTGTGAGCCCGGTCTCCGAGTTCGGGGCGTGACAGTCGGCCTGAGCTACTCGAATCAGTTAACAAGACTTAGGAAGGAAAATACCACGTCAAGTATGATCCGACCCCTAAGTCATGACCGTAGGTTAGCTGAAGCAAGCTCTTTACTAATGAAATACGACTCGGAACTACAACCTTGATTGGCCGACCCGAACCCTCGTCCTCATCCGAAGAGGGATGGCTGAGCTTATCTTTGATCCTCATCCTCAGTTTCATTCAGCAAACTTCGACCTCGGCGATCTACTAACAAACCTTGACTACTAGTGCTCGGTCTCGGGTCTACATAGTTGAAGCTGAGCCCGGGTGAGGATACTATGTATGCCGAGGCTGAGGCCGAACCCGAGTGAGGATACTCCGTATGTCGAGGCTGAGGTCGAGCCCGGGTGAGAATAGTCCGTGTGACGAGCCTGGAGACTAACCTAAATACAGACGTGACCGAAGATTTCGCCTAAGGATATGCGCCCTTAAGACACGATACGCCGCACGACCCAAAGATTGTGGATAATATCTCTACGATCACTATATCTTGCTGATTGAGCAAATCATGCCGAGATTAACGGATGTGGATCGTTCAACTCACATGTATAAATATCAGGGAACTCCATTGCTACAGGTACGTAATATCTCGCACCCTCTCTCTACTTTCGACTTAGACCCAGATTCCCTAGCCTGACTTAGGCATTGGAGGGTCCCCCGGCTGAGCCAGAGTCTCCTTCGCTTACCCCTTTGTGCAGGACCAGGGCTTGTTGGAGGTTTGCAGCATTGAGTGAAGGGTGGTCCAGATTTTGACCTCAACATTATCTATTAAAATGAATGGATCAGGTGGACAAAATATATAAATTATGGTGGACTTCATAGACTTGGTACACAATTCACTTTCGACTAGAAAAACTGTTATAATATATTTCTAACCATTTTTTAAATAGTCAAGTACGATAGACACATATTATAGTAACGAAGAGATATAGCATGTAAAAGATTTTTAAGGATATTGGAGTACTTTTAAAAAAATAAAATCTGATAGGATGATTAGACTTGGAGCAACTAAGAGGAATTCAAAAGCTGATTAAGAAGTCAAGAGGCGTACAAAAGCAAATCGAATAATTTAGAAGTGTTCGAAAGTAAAACAAAAAGAGGGGAAATGTATTGGGAAAGACAAAAGTATCTAAAAGACTACATGACAATAATTTAGCTACCATATTAAAAAGAAAAACATTTAGAAGAATTAATACTATATGTCATTAGACGATCTGTGTTCGATGAATATATCATTTACCCCAGTTTATCTTAGAAGTAGCAATAATTTTTACCTATAATATTGTTTAGTTGTAATTTAAATCTATGCTCATATATTAAATTTGTCTTTTATCGATATCATATAATTCTTTCAAAAGATACATTTTTGTAATCCTTCTAATGATCGATTGTAAGTTTTTCTTTTCATTTGATTACACTGGTATTCTAAATAATCATTTTTTAGAAAAGTCAGCATAACCCAGAATAAGAAGAGAAACCTCACCTTCTGAGATTATCACGTGATCATTATAATTTTTATAAGAGGTTGAGGAAGCTACCAATTTTTTTAGAATCTAGTAATATACATACATGTTAAAAGTATTTATTTATTTCAGCACTTACGATTGAAAATTGATCAGTTTAAATTAAGCTGCTTTATCGACTTTTATATACTGTCACACAACACACATGATAAGATAAAACAAATCCGAGAAATATAAACAGCAATAAATATGACATTGACATTTTGGCCCACTTTGTGAACTATCGTTTAGTCTTCTATGAAGTAATGTTCAACGCTGTTGTTATCTGCCTAAAATCCTCGCATGCATGCCATTTAAGCGCGTGTGATCCGCGAATTACCTATAGAATCTTTACTCGCGCGAATCTGTCTTGAATACCTCTGGCCGGTCTGCTTGTCAGTAAACGACCCGACAAGAAGCTCTTTCCGTCCATTGAACTTGAATGCTATTGATCGATGTCTCCAAGATACATGCATCAGAGTCATACATAAATCGGAACCGTTCATCCCGTAGAATCTCTAAAGATGGCCCATTTTACAAGAATCACGTTCATCAAGCAATCCATTAATCATGGTCACCTATCACACAATACCACTCAATTTTTTTCTTCACTTTCATGCACTTTATTTCAACCGTTCGCGATGTTTATTTTCTACCGTTCCTTTAAAATCTACCAATTCAATGGATAAGATCTTCAAGTACACTTGAATTTTAAGGCATATGCTATCCAGGTTATGGCCCACTATATGGACAGTCACGATTGATACATCACCCTGCCACGTGTGCAATAAAGACGCGCATATATCCCCATTATGGTTCAACCGGCAGTACTGTAGATGAGATGATGCGGTAGATCCGGTGGAACCCGAGTCAGGTAATCTCTCCACATCACACGTGGCTGAATTAAGTATCAATCTGATCCGTCCATCTGTATTTTCATACCTTTGATCGGGAATGAATTAAAACATACACCCATCATATCATTATACACATCTGATTAAACGGCTATGTATTTAATGAGAAAAATTGAATAAAATAATAAATATAATAATGTAATATATTTTATTTTTTTAACTTGTAATATCCATGATTACTCCCACTAGATGGACGGATCTGATTTCTTCATCGCCCTTCCATGTTTACTGTAGAGAGATATCTCTACCATATTTCGGTTATACCGGTTCTATACCGCATCATCTCCCTCGCTATTCCTGAGCCGGTGCTGTGTGGGCCTACAGATATGTCCGTGATAAATCCACTCCGTCCATCTGTTTTGAAAGATCACAATAGGACAGCATTCTAAAGATCAGATAGATCGAAAGCTGAAGTGGCCAACACCACACGAAAAAGTAGGGATTGAACGCCTGGGGATGGCAGAAGTTTTGTATCAGTATGATATTTTTTTCCTACAGTTTATCATAGTGGTAATCACTCTATCAACGGTTTGGATGGAATATAAACATCACGTTCAGCTCTGGAGCAGGTTTAAACGGTGGACGTTTCTTTCCCACTGTTTCGTTAGTATGGCACATCTGAGTTATGGATCTAACTTTATTTTATAATCCCATTCTATTGTAGTCTTCAAAAACAGATGAACGGAGTGGATTTGTCACGTGCGTCTCTGTAGACTCCACACAGCCCCGGGTACAGGTATTATCTTTCTGCCCGGGTCACAGGCAATCCGCTCCCTCTTCCCTGAAGCAGGATCCTCTACAACTAATATAGAGTAGATTATCATACAACGCGATATGTGGGGCCTACCTTGATTTATATACCAAATCCAATCTATCCTAAAAGTGAAAACATTTAATTTATATATGCATGAAAAAATTATTTTTGATCGAAAAGATAGATGGGTCACAACATAATTAAATGTTGGAATATGGAAACCACCGTCAAAAAATTCTAGATTGTGTATGGGGTCCATCATATTCTTTAAGTGAAATCCATTACATTAATAAGATGTTAACCACTATGATTAACAAGTTTCAAAAATAGAATTCCATTCCAAAACAAAATTGGACCACACCATTCGATTTATAGGTTTGGGGTATGATTTCATTTATTACCATCCACTTAGGTCTTTTCTAGCATTGATTTTAATAAAAAAATTATAAAATAATTTATTATATACGATAAACGGATTGGATTTCACGAAAGAATCACAGTGGGTCCCACACAAGGAGTTGGAGAATCAGCTTATTCTACAAGCGACGTATACGATCCGGCCTTCCCTCCCACTTTACCTTTCTTCGTTAAAATCACCCAAGCTTCACGGCTTCGAATTCCATTATCCACCGTCCCTCTCTCTCTCTCTCTCTCTCTCTCTCTCTCTCTTAGGGTTTCAAAACCGTTCTCTGTCTCTCTCTCACCTGGCCATTTTCTCTCTCCTAGGGTTTCAGGACCTCCCTCTTTTTCTGTGATCGTGATGGAGAACAACGGCTTCCTGTCGTGCGAGAAGCTGGACCGCGTGGCGAACTGGGTGGGGTCCAGCGTCGCATCGGCCTTCTTCGCATCGCTGGAGCGCTGCTCCTGCATCAACCTCAGCACCACCGACATCGACGACGACGACGAGGAAGAAGCCAAGGATCGCCCCCTCATGCTCACCAAGCCCATCGTCCACGATGATCCTGCTGATAAGCTCTCCGCCGTCTGATCTCTGCCATTTTCCATCTCACCCGTCCATCCGCCCTCCTGCCTCCCGTCCATCGGTATTCCCCCATCCCTCTTATTTCTAATCCCTTTGTAATGATGTAATTGGGTAATCCTTAATTGAAATGTTAGAATCGTAAACAGATCTCGTTGTCTTCGTTGTGGTTATTGTCGTAGTTGTTGCTGTGGTTGTTGGCTTCATTGCCATCGTTGTTGTCGTTGATGTTATTGACGTTCTTGTAATGTCTAATGAATGCATATTCTTGTAATTTTTTATTAAAATTTATGTATGGATCTTTTATCTTCATTTGGTTTTGCGCGGTCGGATTTGTGCTTTTGATTCTTCCCGGGGTAGAAATATTACAGGAGCCCCTTTGTTATGGATAGCCATGAAGGTTGTAGATAGCCATGAAGGTTGTAGAATGTGGTGTGCCCGTGCTTGTGGGGCATCACGTCGGCCACCGTCATGAATGTGCATTGCACCAAATATTTTTAATTAGGCGGGCTATACCTGTATAATAATGTGGATGGTTTGCTGAAATTAACCATAATTTCATGTATTGGTGGCCCATGTGATGACTGGACTGGACTGGACTGATTTTTGGGATGTGGCATATGTTGCACAAGGGACCCACAGATGAACGGCCTAGATCTTGACATGTGCCTCATTGACATTTACGGGTAGAATAGGATCAGGGATTGGAAATGATTTCGGTGTTACTGTATTGTTCACCGCTGAAACAGGGTCATATCACCTCATATCTGGCTGTTTTGGAGGGGGATACAGCCATTTGTTTATTGACCAAATCCGGTCTTGTGGTGATATGATTTTTTTTTTTTTTTTAAAATCTGATAATCCTTCAAAGCTTTAATAAGAGTGTGAGGGTTACTATTCTCTCCAGTTGTGATTGCATTTCTCATTGAGGGTTTTATTTTTTATTTTCATGGAGGCTTCTTTTTTCATGCATCACTGCTGTACAAGTGCCACTGTCTAGGGCACTTGGTATTGTCATCAAATGGTCCTTGTTGGGAGGTCTCTTGGGGAAATCTTGTGTGTTGGTTTTTTGGGGTGGAATAATTGGGGAATTTTGTATGATGGGAATCTTGGTGTTGGAGTTATTCTTGTAGTAGGGATCAAGATAAGAATTGGGTATGGCTTAGAGAGGGGTTGATTGATAATATTCAATGCGAATAAGGAGATTCGGATTCAGTTCTTTTCTTTGTAAGGAAGTAGCTTTCCCCTGTCCAAAGTAGCTTAGAGAAGAAAAAGAATGACCTGGGACTGTTTGGATATGAGAATCTAAAATGTGGACATGGAAAACCCATGTGGAATTCTCAGCAAATGGAGAACTACAGATCCACAGTAGATATATGTTGTTTGCTTTCAAGGTGCAGTTTTCCATGGAAATGTTAAGAGGTCAGCAGTTAAACACTCTGAGCTGTATCTCATAACCTTGGATATCGACATCTAACATTTTTCTTTTTTTTGGAGAGATAGATATCCACAAATTTTAAGTAAAACTTTAGAATTAGAAATCGAATTTTGTAGTTACTTCATTGCAGAAACAGTGGTAAACTCCATGTTCAAGGCAATCAAATTCATTTCCAGTTTTCTGAATCCAAAATCTCCTTACGAGAAAGAAAAGGATAGACAGTAGAATCTCTCTTTTATCAAAGAATAAAATTTCAGAATAACAGCCCAAGGTATTAGATGATGCCTTGTTGAAGAGAGTGCCATGAGGTTTCAGTTGTACAAGTGGGTCATAGGGTTCAGAGATGTAAACTGTTGATATGATTGGATGACACTCTAGATGGCCTTGTGCCAAAATCTCATGTATCCAAAACTCAAAATAATTGTCTTCAGCCTTTTTTTTTTTTTTTTTTTTTTTTTGTGTGTGTGTGGTTGTATATTCCTTGAAGTTGCTGCAATTTTCCTGTTGTATTAAAGCTATGATAGACGGATCCTTGAAGAAACAGGAGTGCAAGATACTTGGACAAGGATAAGGATAAAGGATTCACCTTTCCTTTTGCTGACATTTGAAATACATACTTGCTTGGACTTTGAAGTTGGACTCATTAGTTATTTAGAGTTTATGATGAATCAGGCCAACTAGGTAAGAAATTCAAATTGTGGTATTATTTATGAAGTATTTTAACATGATTATTATACTTAAAAGCAGTTACCAACCCGATTCCTTAGGATTTTGGTATGAGGATTCACCAAACCCATGCCTTGCCAAGTTGCCATACTCGGTGCCGTCACATTCTTAGTGTGGAAATGCTCTTCTTGAGAATGCATAGTTGGGGCAGATTCCTCTCTGTCTCTTAAGTTATCCTTTTTATCCTCTTTCATTCTTCTTGTTTTTGTTTGTGTAATCAGCTATAGTTGTTTGGAGCTCTCTCTCTCTCTCTCTCTCTCTCTCTCTCTCTCTCTCTCTCTTTGATGCAGGCTGAACTTGGCCCAGGTCCTTACTCTTGCTCCGGTGGTAGACTCTCAGGAGTTTCAACACCTGGTCAAGGGTTCGAGTACCCATAGGTGGCGAAATACCACTACGGTGTGAGTGTGTGTGTGCGTGTGTCAAAAAAAAGAAAAAAAGAGGCTGAACTTGGCCCAAGATCTGTGAGCCAGGTCTAGTCCTATTAAGCCCAAGCCTAGTTTCCACAGCTGGCCTATCAATAAGGAGGCCCAAACTCCTATTTAGGAAGGTAGCTAACAAAATCCATCAGCTAGCTATGCAATAATTAATTAATTAAATCTTCTTAAATACATTTGTATCACTTGGGCATCTTTTTATTACTTTTATATTTTTGTAACAAGTACCTTCTTTATACGCCTAAGGAACCTATTAAAGGGCCTTTCATGAATTATTTCAAGGCACCATTGAATTGAATAAAATTTCTGGATTCTTCTCCTTTTTATTTTATTTCTGGTTCTCATGTTTAGATTGAAGGTGCATGCATTTGGGTCTCTCTCTCACTCTCTCTCTCTCTCTCTCTCTCTCAAGTTTTAAAGACATTTTCTGTTTTTCTTATGGTTTGTTTGTGTGATCGAACTCAAGAGTGATTTCTCATGAAAATCCTCCACTTTGGAGTATATAGTTATTTGGGACAATCTCGCTCTCACACAAAAGAAGAAGAAGGTTGTGATGATTTTTTGGGATGATGAAATAGAAACCCATTCACAGAAAGTTGTTTGGGATGACGATGGAATAAAGAGCTACTTTATATTTCCCTTAAAAAACAGAGTAATTCCCAAAATAGATAAACATCTTCATGATCTTTCCCAAAAAAAAAAAAAGAAAAAAAAAGAGGAAAAAGATTCAAGATATTCACTCCCCTTTCTTTTCCCTCTGTTGTTGTTTGTGGACAAATACTGTGAAGGAGAACCAGCTTGGAGGAGAGTTATTCTATTTACCTGTGGTTATTCGAACTTGGAGATAAGGAATTGTGTTTGATCATTGAGCCGCATTAGATGGACAGAGAGTCTATATGAGACAAGTGGTTGATTTATGTTTAAGCGTTCTTTTTTCGCTATGTTCTAGTTCCTGATGATCTGTTGATATATGATCAATGTTGCTACCAATTTCTGGTAAGTCTCTGTGTTTGATCTGGTGGGGCTGACCTGATGAATTGGTTGGATGGCATATAAATAACAAGGTGGGATCTTATCTTTTCCCAACTCCCAATCATCCCCTCTGGCTAAACTGCTGGATTTTTGCTCCGATCCACCCCGAATTTGATGCCATTCTCACTCAACTGCCAGATTTTTGCCCAGATCTGCTGAATTTGATGCCATTCTTGCTCAACTGCTAGATTTTTGCCCAGATCCGCCGAATTTGATGCCAATCTCGCTCAGCCCTTTGACATCCCTAGTCAAGTTTGGCATCCAGAACTTTTCTACTTTTGATTTTGTATAAAAATAATTGCTATTTTTTCAAAACTACTTTTAGCTTTCAGATTTACAAACGCATGCTTTTGGATTATGCTAATCAAATCTCTCATGTTAATTGCATCTCCTCTCTCTCTCTCTCTCTCTCTCTCTCTCTCTCTCTCTCTCTCTCATATAGTGTATGGCCCCATCAATTAAATCTCTCACAACATGTCATTGTTAAAGTGGGTGGTGCCTGGCTAATAAAATCTCTTGCATCATTTCACCATCGAGTTAGATGGTGCTCACCTACCAACGGTAGAAGAATAGGCCATGATGCCCAAGGCGGATCCAACCCCCCCAGGTGCCTTCCACAATGCTCAGTGGGGATCCAAACTCTCCAGTGTCCAGTGAGGATCCAAACCCCAACACGTGCCTTCCACAGTGCCTAGGGTGTTTCAAACCCCCCAGTTGCACATTCACTCCCACATCCACCTCAACATCCATCCAATTCTTTATTCACAACTACAGCTAAAACCACATCCACATTCATTTAATTTATCGTTCACATCCACATCCACATCCACATCCATTCAATTCAAAGTTCACAAGCAAAAAACATTGAATCTGATGTTCATAATCAATATCCATTACAATCACATCCATATACACATTTTTTAAATTTAATTATATTTCTCTTGAAAATAAAAAATTGAAATTCCTATGCTCTCTTTCTACGATAGAATCTCTGCGCCTTTTTGGCTTATGCGGAGTTTTATTTATTTATTTATATATAAGATTTGAGTTGCTTTGTCTTACTTGACGATGGGCGTACCTGTCCACTTACGATGACCTGTACATTATCTTCCTTCATTGTATACTCAACCTCCTCAGACTTGACAATGGGCGTGCCCATTTGTTGTTAGTCTTCCTACATCGTTGTTGAAGACAATCGAAAGATAATGTCTGCCTGAACTTGGGAATTTCTTCCTACAATTAACATATAAGTTAATATAGTTAATTAAGTGATAAATAAGCAAATAACGGATTGATGATGTAATGCATACACATTCGGACAATGGAATCTTACTGGGCTAAACCGAGCTTCTAGCCCGCTACACAAGAAGTTGACGGAATATACCCCACAATCATTCCCATTTGTCTATTTGGGAGACCTTTTCACCATATCGAAATTCCAATTGACTTCTCAAAATGAACTCCCGTCATTACAGATATGAAATAGTCATCTAAGCTCCTTCGTGAATTCAGGCTCAAACTTACTGAACTTTCCATTCCAAGTGTTGGCTATAGCATTGTGCAACCAAACATGTCTTTTCATCGAGTACACGACTATCAAAGACTAGTTCATTCCACCCACATTGACAGTGAAGTAGACCTACAAAACACGTGCAGTATTATAAGTACATCTCCCTATCAACCACATCCTATGACATCAATTGGCGGTAGAAATGCAATGACAGACTTACTGTAGCGTACCGCCATATATATATATATATATATATATATATATATATATATATATATATATATATTTCAACTTAGATCCA
The DNA here is from genome assembly GCA_030180095.1 of Magnolia changhungtana. NCBI lineage: Eukaryota > Viridiplantae > Streptophyta > Magnoliopsida > Magnoliales > Magnoliaceae > Magnolia > Magnolia changhungtana. The sequence continues at coordinate 1,487,742 of JASAUF010000213.1, forward strand.
ACAACATGGGCCAAAACATGTGTGTTGATGACATTCATCATCTTCTCTCTATCTTCATTGCCACCCGCAACATATTTACATACGCTATTTACATGTTTCTCCAAAAATAACTGTCAGGTAAGAATCAAAATAATATAAATTAGACTTTTCTAATTTAATTTAAATGATAACTTTGAAGTGTTATTTTAATTAATACTTAGAACCACATGTACACAAACATGCAATCTTGAGGGTATGTGTCTGGATATGTTTGACTATGATATGTAAAAAAAAATAAAAATCATTTAGAGGTTAATGCACTGCATAAGAAAATATGTATCAGTAAACATATACAATACAAAAATATAGTCCGTGAAACATTTTGCCACATTCTTACTTCATCAACAACCCATTATGGATCTCATAAATATGGCAATCATTTATAAACATCTGAATCATAAGCCTCTTTAAGAATGGTGTACTCTTCAGGGCGCATGCTTCTCGACGGGTCTATAAATTCTGCCACATGTGGGAAAGATGTGTCCATGCTCCGTGCGAGGTTTTTCGAATGAGATGAGAATCCATCTGGAAAGTTGTTTGTTGCATACGGCCTCAGATTATCTGCTCCCGCTACCTTGCGAGAAATCTTAGGTGTCACAAATGATGACACTTCCCCAACGAATATGGCAAGGGCAGTACCAACCTTTGCCTCCACATTCTGAGCACAGTGGGCTCCTGGTGTACGCTACAATGTATAGGGATCGACATCCGCAACGTCCCCTTGTTCCATTGCTGGTTTGCCCCGAATCCATATATATATTTGGTTAGTATATAAGTCGCATTAATGTAAAATAGCAGTTGAGCACAATTAGAATTTCAAATACCTTTATCACCTCCAACTGGGCTTCGAGATGGGTCACATTGTCTTCTAATATCTTATTTACTTCTTTCACTTTCACTTCCACTTCCACTTCCACTTCCACTTCCACTTCCACTTCCACTTCGGCCACTTTGAAAGCCAATGAGTTGCCTTATTACATAACCTCTTGATCATGAACTTCATTTTGGACGTGTCATTTGATGTGTCCGCCTCCTCTCTCATCCCTTCTTCCTTCACATGTATATTCCTTCCACTCTGCCCTCTTTTCTTCAAATCACCTTCTTATCCAATCTTCTCCTTCTTGCTGATCACACTTTCCTTCCCTAAACCGCTCTTCCCATCCTTTTCCTTTCTAACATCTAGATTTGTGTGACCTAATGAACAGGTTGGATGCCAAATAAACTGTATGCCCTAGGAAGTTTTCAATGGTCGACGTTTAATCACCATTTTTTTCTTGTGGCGTGGTCCACTTTAGATTTGGATCTGCCTCAGTTTTGGGCTCGTGCCCTAAAATGATCTGAAAAATAAATGGACGGCATGGATAAAATATATACATCATGATGGGCCCACAGAGCACTGTTCAAAAGAGAAAAAAAAAGTGCTCCGGAATCTCTCTCAACAGACAAAAAAGCGTTTCCTCTGCATTATTGAGTATACGAGAGGAGATGTTTGGGGCATTTGGAAACAAAGATGTGTGTTGTTAAAACACTTCCCTTCTCTTATAAGAGTATCACACACGTGATCCACATCCTCACCTGATTGTCTGATTTAAAAAAGGACTTCAGGAAAGTAGGGTTTTGGGTAGAAAGCAACACGAGGTCACGCCGAATGAAAGGGCGTTTGGAAATTAGAGGGAAAGTTGTAGTTTCCACTTTCTAGGCGGTTGCTGTGTACCACACACCACTGACCTCAGTGGTGTGTGGATGTCACCAAGTTCTGTGGGCCACACCATAATGTATATGTTATATCCAAACCGTCCACCCATTTGAAGAGATGGTCGAATGGTGGGAATAATTGTCCGATTGTTATGTGTTGTGGTCCACTCGAACTTTGGATATGACTCATTTTTGGGCGTATGCTCTAAAATGATCATGCCATATGGGGTGTACATCGAGTCGAACCGAGTCGAGCTGACCAGCTCGACTCGGCTTGAACTCGGCTCGGTCCTCGAGCTTGACTGGCCAGCTCGGCTCGGGCTAGTTCGAGCCAAGATCGAGCTGAGTTTGCCATTGCATAATTTTCACAAACACCTTAATTGCACTTTCAAAATCTCACTGTATTTGAGCCAGCAACAATGGTTTTACAGGTATTTTATCAAACACCTAAGCAACATAAAAATCAAGAAAAGAAGGGTGTTGGTTTCATATACATACCTTCCTTGCCACCCGCCACACTTCTTTGAGTCATTTCATCAAACACTTGGTGAGCAACATCAATATTAAAGTAACTGAGTTATTGAACTAGTTCGATCCGAGTTGAGTCGAGCTGGGGCCAGCCCAAACTCATTTTGGAGCTAAAAAAATCAGCTCGACCCTGCATGAAAGGCTTCGAACCGAGTCGAATCAAGCTTTTTTGATTCGAGTCGAGCGAGCTAACCGAGCTAGCTTGGTTCGTGTACACCCTACATATGGATGGATGGTGTTGATATAATAAATACATCATTGTGAGGTCCATATAAAGTAATCGAGTCACCGAACTAGTTTGATCCGAGTTCGATTCGAGCTAGGTTCGATCCGAGTCAAGTCGAGCTGGGCCAGCTTGAACTCATATTCAAGCTCAAAAAATCAGCTCAACCCGGCTTGAACTCAGCTTCGAACAGAGTCAAATCCAACTTTTTCAAGTCGAGCGAGCTAACTAAGCTAGCTCGGTTCCTGTACACCCCTACATATGGATGGATGGTGTTGATATAATAAATACATCATTTTGGGGTCCATATAACTTTGATCTTCTTTCAACCGTTCATGCATCCCAGGCTCTTCGAGGTAGGTGGTGACTGGTATGTAACACCATCCAATATGCTTTCAATAATTTCATCCATTTGGCTAGATCATTTTAGAGCATGAGCCCAAAAATGAGTCATCTAAAGCTCAAGTGGATCACACTACAAATAGCAGTTGGGAGAATGATTCTCATTGTTAAAATATTCGTAGGGCCCACCATAGCGTTTATTTTCCATCCACTTTGTTTGTAAGGTCATTCAGACTTGGATGAAGAGGAAGAAAAATATAATATTGATCCAAAACTTCTGTGTGACTCTTAGAGGGTTCCAATGGTAGATGTTCAATCCCCGACTTAATCCCCGACTTCTTTTTACAGCGTGGTTTACTTAAATCTTTTGATCTATCTTACTTTTTTGGCTCAAGCCTTACAACGAGCTCGCGAAATGGACGGACGGTTGGGATATAACACATACTTAGTAGTGACGTCAACACCACCCAATCGGCTTCCTTATAGGAAACTCTTTCTCTGGTTTTACCTGGAAGCGGATTGCGTGCTGAGGCGTACAGAGTAAACTCTCTGAGGTTCACCATGATTTATATAATTTATCCTCTCCGTTCATCCATTTTACCAGATAATTTTAGTGCTTGGGCCACAAAATGAAACGTATCCAAATCTTAAATGGACCACACCACAGGAAACAGTGTTAATTGAATGTCTACGTTGAAAAATTCTTGGGGGCCACAGAAATTTTGGATCAAGCTTATATTTGTGTGTTACCTTCATTCATATCTGTATGATCTTTTGAACAGGTTGGATGACAAGTAAACATCACTGTGGGGCTCAAAAATGTTTCAACGGTGGAAATCATTATTCCCACTGTTTCTCGTGGTATGATCCACTTGAGCTTTGGCTATGATTAAATTTTGGACTTAACCCCTTAAATGAGCTGAAAAAACGGATGGACGGGGCAGATAAACCATATACATTTACGGTGGGCCCAACTGAATTTACTCAGTAGGATAAGAGCGTACTGAGTGACTCAGCACGGCAATCCGATTTCGTTTTACCCGTCGTGCAGCCGCTTGAGTTTTGGATCGAGTTCATTTTTGGTTGCATGTCTTAAACGGATGGACGGTGTGGATTTCTCACAAACATCACGGTGGCCCCACCTAGCATCCCAGCGCAGCAACTTCATGCCAAACGCTTTTCGTGGAATAAAGTCGAAGGGTGGAAGGTGAAGACCGAATCCGCCATTGAATAATGTCCTCTCTCCCGTTAACGTGCATTCCAATCAATGGTTGTTGGATGATTTGTATCATTAGTTTTTGCTTTTAAAAATTGGGATCCATATGCTTAATGTAAAAACTATAAATTTTTTTTTTTTTTTTCTTCCCTGGATAGGTGGGAAGACACTGCCTACAGTTATGTTGATAGAATATAAAAGGATATACAACTTTCAGATGGGCTCCTCAGAACCATTGGCAAATCATATAAGAAGGAAGCAGCAGAGGCATTACAAAAGGCTGGAGAAAAACACCCTCCAAACATAGACTAGAAATCTCAACAGAATCTTAAAAAACTGAAATTCAAGACTAGAAGTTTCAACAAAACCTTAAAAAAGAAAAACTAAAAATCAAGACTAGAAGTCTCAACAAAACCTTATAAAAATAAAAATCAGGCTGCTTAAAATCAAAGTAAACAGAACCATAATGAAGAAAGCTAGCATTGCAGCCTCGCACTGGTCTGAATGCAGGGATCCACGGAATATTCACTGCTACACCCTCAGCCAAGCATGCCCTGCAAACAACAATCCACAACATACATTCTTGCATGCCAGCCAGCAACACCTCCTACAACTACAACAAATACGAGCCCAAGATGCACTCAAAGACCAGCTTAAACCAATACAAGGGCCAAACCATCAACACTGAGAATAGAACCGATGCCCACGTTTGTTAGACAAAGCAGCATCGGCCAAACACTAGTAGCTCCTCCTTCACATAAAAACTGCAATTTAACCAGCGGTGTTTTAACTTAATATACTGTAATTTCATTTAAAATATGGTTCAGCTACAACCAGCTGTATGCTTAGCATGCAAGTCCCATATTTTCCATTGATGTAACGGTTTTGTGGGACATCCAAATGATCCAGTCCATGTAATTCATGCACCCCATTCTCAAGATCACCTGAGGTAGGCCATAGTTAAAATCAATGGATGGTGAATGCTTTTAAAGCTCGAGTGAGTCCCTCCTAAAAGGGGGGCAGTCTCATGAGCACATCGAGTCTCATGAGCACATCGAATTAGATGGACGGGAAGGAATTTTCGCAGCAGGTGCTTTGCATGATGGGGCCTAGTGTTGGGGAATGCCGAAGCAAACTCCATATTTGAATCAAATGCGCAAAAGATAAATGTAACAAAGCATGTTAACTCCATATTTGAATCAAACACGTGAAAGATAAATGTAACAAAGCAAGTTATGGAACACAAATTTTTTCATGGAAAACCCTCACACGGAAAATCCATGGCACAAAATGATAACAAAATCTAATGTAAATAACAAATTACAAGAGATAAAATTACTCACCGATGTGAAATCTTTTAGAAAACCTTAGTCTCCATTCGAAACCCTCTTAGAAATGTTTACCCCCTATTAATCATATCATAATTCTGTATTACACCCATATTTATAGTGTTACACCTGAAATAGGAAGCAATTTGCGCAATAACACAAAACTATACACGTCGTCCATTGACCAACATCAATCGAACAATCAAATACGGAAAATCAATTTGCACAATTTGCGCATTAACACAAAACTACGCTTACAAGTGTCTAGAGAATTTACAGGTATTTTTCAAATATTTTCGATCAATCAAACTTGTCCAAAACTGTCAAGAGACCAATTTGTATAATCTGGGGCTTACTCGATTGGTCGAACAGTCCAATCGATCGATCGAGACCCCTGTTTCATATACAGATTAAAGACATCTAGACTGTTGTAAAACAGATGTCTTAAATCTAATTTTCACCGCGTTGCTCGACCAATTGAGGGGCTGGCTCGACTAGTCGAGGATCCCTTCGACCAGTTGAAGCCCACTCGACTCGAAGTCCAGCGATGATGTATTTGAGATTTTCGGGTCCTTCAACCAGTCGAAGCCCTCCTTCAACTAGTCGAGGGTTATGCAGATGCTGCGCGGACTGCGTAAATTTGAGACAGTTTTTAGGGAGGTGCGTAAGTGGGAGTTCCCCATCTATAAATAGGAGTCCCTAGGGCCATTTTAAGGTATGCTAAGGCTTTCTAAAGGGGTTCTAAGGGTTCCTAAAAAGGGTTTTAGGGTTTCTAAAGAGTGTAGCAAGGGTGAGATTCGGGGTTGTTCGAATTGGGTAAGTCCATTCTCTTTATAATTTCTATTTTCATAGTGGAAATCTGTCACTTTGTGCTGTGGTTTTTTTCCGAAAGGGTTTTCCACGTTAAATTTGTGTGTTCTCTTGTGTTTGCTTGGTGCCATTAGATTGCTATCCTATATCCATATCTGTGTGATTCCACAACACAAATCCCGACAAGTGGTATCAGAGTAATTGTTGAGGCACAGATCTAAATCTGAGGCATAAGCAATAATGGTAAGCACTAGGTATGATATTGAGAAGTACTCAGGGAAAAATAATTTTGAGTTATGGAAGATTAAGATGATCAGTTCCTTAATCGAGGAAGGCGAAGATAGTGCTCTTGAGGAGCGAAAGTCTACTATGATTGATGATGATTGAAATACTCTTGATAAAAAGGCCTTATCATCGATCTGTTTATATCTCACGGATGAAGTTCTCTACAATGTCTTGAGGGAGAAAATTGCGGCTAAGTTATGGGCGAAGTTAGAGGATGTCTATACGAAAAAATTATCTGAAAATCACCTACACTTGAAGCGTCAATGGTATAACTTCAAGATGACAGATGGTGGAGATTTGGAGGCTCACATCAGCAACTTTAATAAATTGGTTTGCAAAATGTTGGATATGGAAGAGGTGATGAAAGATGAAGAACAAGCATGTATGTTAATGAATTCTCTTCCGGCGTCGTATAAGTCATTCAAGGACATAATGTGCACCATGAATAAAACCCTGAGTGTCGACACCGTTATCTTAGCCCTTCAAGGGAAGGCTATGAGAAAGCTTAACGTCGACATGAGAATATTTTCTGATGCACTGCTTACAAGGGGTAGGAATTCTAAACAAGGTATAGGTTCTAGATCCAAATCTATCCAAATCCAAGGGCAAGGGCAAAGGAAATGTAAAGTGCTGGAACTGTGGGATGGAAGGACATGTGAAAAAGGATTATATAAATCCTAAATCTAAGAGAGAAGAATCTGATGCTTTGTATAAGGAGGTCAATGTTGTCACGTCAGATGGATTGAGTGGATGTGATAGTTATGTTTTGTTTGTCTATGATCAGACGCCCATACAATGATTGTAAGGGCGAGTGGATTCTAGACATAGGGGCATCTTTTCACATGACTCCTCATCGGAGTTGGTTCGCCAGCTACAGGGAGTGCGATGGTGGACAGGTGTTTATGGGCAATGATAGTGCCTGTAATGTTGTGGTTGTTGGTATGGTGCGTATCAAGATGTTTGATGGGACAAAGCGTACCCTGACTGGGGTGAGGCATGTTCCTGACATGAAAAAGAGTCTGATTTCTCTCGGTGCACTCGAGGCTATAGGGTGCAGGTTCACAAGTATTGATGGTGTCCTTAAAGTATCTAAGGGGGCATGTGTAATCATGAAAGCACAACGACTCGATAATGTTTACAGGTTAATCTGGAGCACTTCAAAAGGTGGAGCTGCAGTGCTATAGCGAATTTCACATTTGCACGTGTGTGGCATGCTGGGCATAGTCACATGAATGGGCGGGGCATGAAGGCTGAGACTTGCGGACATGAATACAGAGCAGTTAGAGCAGCTACCTGTGAGAAGAATCACACAACATAATTGCAGGATATCAGCAAGGTACATGGATGACTCCAATATCGCAGGGGATCCGTCTTCTATTCCAATTGCTGTAGGTGAGCTTGGTGCTAAGAAGTGGAAGGTGACTATGGACGATGTGATGGACTCGTACCAGATTGACACATAGGGAGTTGGTGGAGCTTCCAGTGGTTCGGGAAGCGGTTGAATGCAGGTGGATCTTCAGGAGGATACAACACAGATATAGAGCGAGGTTGGTAGCAAAGGGTTATGCTTAGAGAGAAGGGATCGGCTTCTCAGAGATATTCGCGCCAACAGTGTAACATGTGTCTATTAGATTTGTGATTGGCGTTGGTTGACAAATACGATCTTGAACTGGAAAGGATGTATGAGGAGTCTGCACTTCTATAAGGAAAATTGGAAGAACAGATCTACATGAAGCGACCAGAGCGGTTTGAAGTTAAAGGGGCAGAGAAAAAGAGTTTGTAGGAGATCGTGGTACGACCTGTTGCCTAGGCAGTGGTATAAAATTTAATTCATTCATGGCAAGTCAGGTATTGTATGTTGATGATATGTAGATCGCCAATTACGACATGTCTGAAATCAATGTACTAAAGACTCGGTTAAGTGGGATATTCAAGATGAATGATCGGGGGGCTGCAAAGATGGTTCTCGGCATTAAGACTGAAAGAAGAGTAGGCGTTGATTATATTAGGTAGAATACCTTGAGTATAGAAAATTGGGATAAGAGCCTACTGAGTAACTCAGCACGGCAATCCGATTTCATTTTACCTGTCGTGCAGCCGCTTGAGTTTTGGATCGAGTTCATTTTTAGTTGCATGTCTTAAACGGATGGACGGTGTGGATTTCTCACAAACATCACGGTGGCTCGACCTAGCATCCCAGTGCAACAACTTCATGCCAAACGCTTTTCGTGGAATAAAGTCAAAGGGTGGAAGGTGAAGACCGAATCCGCCATTGAATAATGTCCTCTCTCCTGTTAACGTGCATTCGAATCAATAGTTGTTGGATGATTTGTATCATTATTTTTTGCTTTTTAAAATTGGGATCCTTATGCTTAATGTAAAAACTATAATTATTTTTTTCTTCCCTGGATAGGTGGGAAGACACTGCCTATAATTATGTTGATAGAATATAAAAGGATATACAAACCTTCGGATGGGCTCCTCATAACCATTGGCAAATCATATAAGAAGGAAGCAGCAGAGGCATTACAAAAGGCTGGAGAAAAACACCCTCCAAACATAGACTAGAAATCTCAATAAAAAACTGAAAATCAATACTAGAAGTCTCAACAAAACCTAAAAAAAAAAAACTTAAAATCAAGACTAGAAGTCTCAACAAAACCTTATAAAAATGAAAATCAGGCTGCTTAAAATCAAAGTAAACAGAACCATAATGAAGAAAGCTAGCATTGCAGACCTCGCATCGACCTGTCTCGAATGCAAGGATCCACGGAATATTCATCTGCTATACCCTCACCAAGCATGCCCCGCAAACAACAATCCACAACATACATTCTTGCATGCCAGCCAGCAACACCTCCTACAACTACAACAAATACGAGCCCAAGATGCACTCAAAGACCAGCTTAAACCAATACAAGGGCTAAACCATCAACACAGAGAATAGAACCGATGCCCACGTTTTTAGACAAAGCAGCATCGGCCAAACACTAGTAGCTCCTCCTTCACATAAAAACTGCAATTTAACCAGCAGTTTTTTAACTTAATATACTGTAATTTCATTTAAAATGTGGTTCAGCTACAACCAGCTGTATGCTTAGCATGCAAGTCCCATATTTTCCATTGATGTAACGTTTTTGTGGGACATCCAAATGATCCAATCCATGTAAATCATGCACCCCATTCTCAAGATCACCTGAGGTAGGCCATAGTTAAAATCAATGGATGGTGAATGCTTTTAAAGCTTGAGTGAGTCCCTCCTAAAGGGAGGCAGTCTCACGAGCACATCGAATTAGATGGACGGGAAGGAATTTTCGCAGCAGGTGCTTTGCATTATGGGGCCTAGTGTTGGGGAATGCTGAAGCAAACTCCGTATTTGAATCAAATGCGCGAAAGATAAATGTAACAAAGCATGTTAACTCCATATTTGAATCAAACACTTGAAAGATAAATGTAACAAAGCAAGTTATGGAACACAGATTTTTTCATGGAAAACCCTCACACGGAAAATCCATGGCACAAAATGACAACAAAATTTAATGTAAATAACAAATTACAAGAGATAAAATTACTTACAGATGTGAAATCTTTTAGAAAACCTTAGTCTTCATTCGAAACCCTCTTAGAAGTGTTTAACCCCTATTAATCATATCATAATTCTGTATTACACCCATATGTATAGTGTTACACCTGAAATAAGAAGCAATTTGTGAAATAACACAAAACAATACGCGTTGTCTATCGACCGACATTAATCGAACAACCCTTGATCGATTAACAACCACACGTTTGATTGCTCAAATACGCTTAAAAGTGTCCAAAGAATTTACAAGTATTTTTTAAATATTTTCGATAAATCAAACTTGTCTAAAACTGTCAAGAGACCAATTTGTATAATCTGGGGCTCACTCGATTGGTTGAATAGTCCAATTGATCGATCGAGACCCCTGTTTCATATACAGATTAAAGACATCTAGACTGTTGTAAAACAGATGTCTTAAATTTAATTTTCACCGCGTTGCTCAACCAATTGAGGGGCCGGCTCGACTAGTCGAGGATCCCTTCGACTAGTCGAAGCCCGCTCGACTCGAAATCCAGCGATGATGTATTTGAGATTTTCAGGTCCTTCAACCAGTCGAGGGACAGGCTCGACCAGTCGAAGGTGCCCTTCGACCAGTCGAAGCCCTCCTTCGACTAGTCGAGGGTTACACAGATGCTGTGGGGACTGCGTAAATTTGAGACGGTTTTTAGGGAGGTGCGTAAGTGGGAGTTCTCCATCTATAAATAGGAGTTCCTAGGGCCATTCTAAGGTATGCTGTAACAGCCCGGATTTTCGCCAACCTGGAATTAGACGTCCTTAGGCAATGGGCCGCTCCTAACACCTTATTAACTTGTTAGAACTGAATCCCACAGTCTAAAATCGCTTCTGAACTCATTTCCTTCACAAATCCAACCCTTCACCACCTTGTTCTTTCAATTTTTCTAAGTACTTTCACCCTAGACACTATCTTAAATTAATTAAGTATTATAACTTAGATCACCTTATATACAAACTACGAAGGCCTGAGTACCACCTCGACTAGAAATCACTTAGGATTAAATCCTTTAGAAATTTGACAAAGTTAACCAAGTGCTAAACTAGATTAGCTATGAAATTCGCTTGATCCGCTTTAAATAAGATCTGCAAGACCCAAAACTTGTAGAATCATTGACGCTAGGTTATCCTAAAATCTTGGATCAATCTCATTACCCGGCTGCTCTCGGGAGCATTTCGAAACTCCGTATCAGTTCTAGATCGCACATCGGGAGCATTTCGAAACTCCATATCAGTTCTAGACCGCACATCGGGAGTCCGAATAATACGAGGTTAAGGACTTAGGACCGCCTCGCTGGGCTTGACAGCCATCTCGGAAATCAAACCTAGACAGCGTCCCACGGTTGTTCGCTTGAGTCCGGAGCAAAGGAGTGTGAAAACACATACTTCCTTTACAAAATAAATATCTGGAATAGTGATCTAAGACTTGAAACTTGCGGTCAATTTATAAGAAACCAGACCGTTAGAATCTGACCCAAATACACCCTCGAATCAGGAAAAATTTCAGGAACATTTACATGTACTTGGAATTTCGGATCGAGACTCACTGACCGTTGAACTGAAACTGGTCTGCCACGCGTGATCTGGGAACCCGACTAAGACGAAAACTTAACTCCACGTAGATCGAAGGTTAGAGAGCTTAAGTCCGACCTTTGGCTCAAGCAGGCCCGCCAGAAACCCTCTTTTGAGCTGAATTAACGCTGTTTTGGTTATAACCCAAGTATACCTTGACCTTAAGTCTACTTTGGAGACTTTTTAGGTTATATAAGGGCCTTAGAATACCCTCTCTCACAGCCATATGAATTTGAGGAAAACTTTAGAGAGAGAAGTGAGAGAAGAGAGAGAAAGAGTGAGAGAAGTGGGAGAATCTCCCTGTTGCTGTTTCCTATCCCTACCCTAGCTCCACCACTCCGATCTTGCCGCTTTTCCGGCGATACCAACTTCATTTTGAGGTAAGAAACCCTAACCCTAGATCTGTTTTGAGGTGTGAAGGGTATACGTTATGAAATAGCTAACCTATTTTATTCTTTAGGCCACCAAACTGTCGAATACGGAAGCCTAGCAAACCTAGCTGATCCGTTATTATTCCACGGTGTAAGGTGAGGACTTTAAGTGTATAGGTTACGGTTTTCAACGCTTTCAATATCAGATAATGATAGATTCATGATCTGCATGCAATTGTACATGTACAAAGTGCTTTCCGTTTTCTGTTTCGATTAAAGATATAGATTATGGAATTTTACATATTCTAGGTATTCGTAGAAAATACCGTATACGTATATTTTTTGGAAATGTGTTTGACATGATTATTTGTTGTATGAATGTACGATATATGGATAAAATACTTATTTGGTGAAAGGATTCGCCCAAATACATGTTTTACTAATATACACTATGTATGTAGAAATAGTGTATTGTAGAAAGTGCCGTATACATATATATTTTAGAGATGTATTTGCCATGATTATTTATTATGTAAATATATTACATATGCGTAAAATACTCGCTTGGCGAAAGGACTCGCCCTATTACATGTTTGCTAACATACACTAAGTATGTTGAAATAGTGTATGTTATGTGTTTGTGGAAATGCCTGTTTGAGTAAGTGTTTGGATGTTGATGCCTTAGGAGGATGTTGAGATAGAATTCTCAACTATCTTAGAGACATGTATGATTACCTCCATGAGGTTGTTTACTTAAACCGCTTACTTGTGTAATATATGTGCTTGTGTTCCTACTTATGTAGTGCTTTACAACATGCTTTATAACATGCTTTATGACATGCTTACTGACATGCTTGAATTACTTTGTTTACCATGCTTTACTCCACATATTACGTATAAGGTTTGATTGAGTTTGGGACTATGTCTATAGTCCAGACAGTCGGTACTAGACTTGAGATCGTGGTTGAGTTTCATGTCGCCACGTAAGATGTGTTTGACGAAACCGAGTCGTACGTCAGTTGGCGACAGTGGTTAGGCCACGCGCAGTGTTTATGCACTTCATGTCGTCCAATTGATTGTGCGCTCGAGCTAGTTAGGCTCGTCAAGTAACCCGATATGTCTAATGTATGTTCACCATGTTTGGTCGCTATTGCTTGAACCCAGGGTACCAAACTTACTAGTGGAATCCCGTTAACCATGGTACCTCGATCCGCTAAGACTCATGAGCCGAGCATGGTGGTATGGGACACCATGGTCAAGCTGTCGGCCTACGCTGGGGCCACGTGCCTCCCCGTTGTGACCAGTGAGCAACCAGACTCGTGAGCCGATTATGGTGGTATGAGACACTATATTCGTGCTGTCGGCTTATATTGATAAGGTGATGGGGGAGTGGTGCAATGAATGCGAGCAACAGCCCTGACAGCCCTTTGTAGTGACCTCGAGCATACTCTGAAATTGCGGTGAGCCTTAGAGTTTTGCCGCGGTATATGGAGTATGAACTAGGCCTGTTTCTGTATAGTGATGAATCGTTAAAGAGGTGATGGGGGAGTGGTGTAACCTTTGTGTTTAATAGCCCTGGCAGCCTTTGCAGTGACCTAGAAAACACACCATCGTTTGATATTAACTAGGATTGACAACCCTAGAATGGATCATGTTTGGGAATGATACAAGGGAGGTACCTTAGTTTTCCAATCTTACTGTTTGAAATGGACTAATAAAAACTCGATAATCATGCTCATCATGCATTGCATGTGCCTGGAAGATGTGGAGCATTGAGGGATGAAAGCATGCCGCGAACGTAAGATGGTGTCGCACAAGGGAGGGTGTGGTGAGGGCATCCATCATGACCGCATACATACTTGCATTAATAAGAGTAGTTAGGAGTGTTTGATATTACTGCTTTATCATTATTGCTTGACTGTATTGATAACATGTTAACCTATGCTTTATTGTTCCACTGAGTTAGCTACTCACTCCCACATTACGGGATGATGTTGTACACACCAATCAGGTTTGTTGAGTTTCAGGTGATGGCGATGCTTATGAAGCCGGACTACTACTATGATGCTTATGAAGAAAGTTCTCCTAACTGTAACTCTCTGGTAGGTCTATGAAGACCTGGTATTGTATTGACGAGGCTATGGTGCTTGGGATAGAAGACATTACACTTTCTCACATTTGGTATATTTTAGAACTGTACTCGTAATTATTTAACCTGGTACCTTTATCACACTCTGGAGACTCACCATTGTTTTTATATTATATATATCTATCACAGTCTTCCGCTGAAATTTAACTGTCTCGAGAGTATGATATGCTGTTTTGGCTTAATCTCACTCATGTTCAATGCACGAATACAGTCAACATTCAATCATCATTCATTTTTTTGCATAAGTGATGTTCTGGAACTCGGGAGTTGAGTTTATGCTCGACCCCCGATTTTCGGGATGTTACATATGCTAAGGCTTTCTAAAGGGGTTCCAAGGGTTCCTAAAAGGGGTTTTAGGGTTTCTAAAGAGTGTAGCAAGGGTGAAATTCGAGGTTGTTCGAATCGGATAAGTCCTTTCTCTTTGTAATTTCTATTTTCATAGTGAAAATCTGTCGCTTTGTGCTGTGGTTTTTTCTCGAAAGGATTTTCCACGTTAAATCTGTGTGTTCTCTTGTGTTTGCTTGGTGCCATTAGATTGCTATCCTATATCCATATCTGTGTGATTCCACAGCACAAATCCCGACAAGTGGTATTGGAGTAATCGTTGGGGCATAGATCTGAATATGAGGGATAAGCAATAATGGTAAGCACTAGGTACGATATTGAGAAGTACTCAGGGAAAAATAATTTTGAGTTATGGAGGATTAAGATGATCAGTTCCTTAATCGAGGAAGGCGAAGATGGTGCTCTTGAGGAGCAAAAGTCTACTATGACTGATGATGATTAGAATACTCTTGATAAAAAGGCTTATCATCGATCCGTTTATGTCTCACGGATGAAGTTTTCTATAATGTCATGAGGGAGAAAATTGTGGTTAAGTTATGGGCGAAGTTAGAGGATGTTTATGCGAAAAAATTATCTAAAAATCGCCTACACTTGAAGCGTCAATGATATAACTTCAAGATGACAGATGGTGGAGATTTGGAGGCTCACATTAACAACTTTAATAAATTGGTTTGCAAAATGCTGGATATGGAGGAGGTGATGAAAGATGAAGAACAGGCATATATGTTGATGAATTCTCTTCCGGTGTCGTATGAGTCATTCAAGGACACAATGTGCACCACGAATAAAACCCTTCAAGGAAAGGCTATGAGAAAGCTTAACGTCGACATGAGAATATCTTCTGATGCACTGCTTACAAGGGGTAGGAGTTCTAAATAAGGTATAGGTTCTAGATCCAAATTCATCCAAATCTAAGGGCAAGGGCAAAGGAAAGATAAAGTGCTGGAACTGTGGGATGGAAGGACATGTGAAAAAGGATTATATAAATCCTAAATCTAAGAGAGAAGAATCTGATGCTTCGTATAAGGAGGTCAATGTTGTTATGTCAGATGGATTGAGTGAATGTGATGGTGATGTTTTGTCTGTGTCTATGATCAGACGCCCATACGATAATTGTAAGGGCGAGTGGATTCTAGACACAGGGGCATCTTTTCACATGACTCCTCATCGGAGTTGGTTCGTCAGCTACATGGAATGCGATAGTGGACAAGTGTTTATGGGCAATGATAGTGCCTGTAATGTTGTGGCTGTTGGTACGGTGCGTATAAGATGTTTGATGGGACAAAGCATACCTTGATTGGTGTGAGGCACGTTCCTGACATGAAAAAGAGTCTGATTTCTCTCGGTGCACTCGAGGCTATAGGGTGCAGGTTCACAAGTATTGATGGTGTCCTTAAAGTATACAAGGGGACATGTGTAATCATGAAAGCACAACGACTCGATAATGTTTACTGGTTAATCTGGAGCACTTCAAAAGGTGGAGCTGCAATGCTGTAGCGAATTCCACATCTGCACGTGTGTGACATGCTGGGTATAGTCACATGAACGGATAGGGCATGAAGGCTGAGACGTACGGACAAGGATACAGAGCAGGTGGAGAAGTTAGAGGATGTCTATGCGAAAAAATTATTTGAAAATCGCCTACACTTGAAGCGTCAATGATATAACTTCAAGATGACAGATGGTGGAGATTTGGAGGCTCACATTATCAACTTTAATAAATTGGTTTACAAAATGCTGGATATGGAGGAGGTGATGAAAGATGAAGAACAAGCATATATGTTGATGAATTCTCTTCCGGCGTCGTATGAGTCATTCAAGGATACAATGTGCACCACGAATAAAACCCTTCAAGGGAAGGCTATGAGAAAGCTTAACGTCGACATGAGAATATCTTCTGATGCACTGCTTACAAGGAGTAGGAGTTCTAAATAAGGTATAGGTTCTAGATCCAAATTCATCCAAATCTAAGGGCAAGGGCAAAGGAAATATAAAGTGCTGGAACTGTGGGATGGAAGGACATGTGAAAAAGGATTATATAAATCCTAAATCTAAGAGAGAAGAATCTGATGCTTCGTATAAGGAGGTCAATGTTGTTATGTCAGATGGATTGAGTGAATGTGATGGTGATGTTTTGTCTGTGTCTATGATCAGACACCCATACGATGATCGTAAGGGCGAGTAGATTCTAGACACAGGGGCATCTTTTCACATGACTCCTCATCAGAGTTGGTTCGTCAGCTACAGGGAATGCGATAGTGGACAAGTGTTTATGGGCAATGATAGTGCCTGTAATGTTGTGGCTGTTGGTACGGTGCGTATAAGATGTTTGATGGGACAGAGCGTACCTTGTTTGGTGTGAGGCACGTTCCTGACATGAAAAAGAGTCTGATTTCTCTCGGTGCACTCGAGGCTATAGGGTGCAGGTTCACAAGTATTGATGGTGTCCTTAAAGTATGTAAGGGGACATGTGTAATCATGAAAGCACAACGACTCGATAATGTTTACTGGTTAATCTGGAGCACTTTAAAAGGTGGAGCTGCAATGCTGTAGCGAATTCCACATCTGCACGTGTGTGACATGCTGGGTATAGTCACATGAACGGATAGTGCATGAAGGCTGAGACGTACGGACAAGGATACAGAGCAGGTGGAGCAGTTACCTGTGAGAAGAATCACACAACATAATCGCAGGATATCAGCAAGGTACATGGATGACTCTAATATCGCAGGGGATCAATCTTCTATTCCGATGGCTCTAGGTGAGCCTAATGCTAAGAAGTGGAAAGCGACTATGGGCGATGTGATGGACTCGTACCAGATTGACACATAGGGAGTTGGTAGAGCTTCCAGTGGGTTGGGAAGCGGTTGAATGTAGGTGGATCTTCAGGAGGATACAACACAGATATAGAGCGAGGTTGGTAGCAAAGGGTTATGCTCAGAGAGAAGGGATCGGCTTCTCAGATATATTCGTGCCAACGGTGTAACATGTGTCTATTAGATTCGTGATTGGCGTTGGTTGGCCAATGCGATCTTGAGCTGGAAAGGATGTATGGGGAGTTTGCACTTGTGCAAGGGAAATTAGAAGAACAGATTTACATGAAGCAACCAAAGCGGTTCGAAGTTAAAGGGGCAGAGAAAAAGAGTTTGTAGGAGATCGTGGTACGACCTGTTGTCTAGGCAGTGGTATAAAATTTAATTCATTCATGGCAAGTCAGGTATTGTATGTTGATGATATATAGATTGCCAATTACGACATGTCTGAAATCAACGTACTAAAGACTCGGTTAAGTGGGACATTCAAGATGAATGATCGGGGGCTGCAAATATGGTTCTCGGCATTAAGACTGAAAGAGGAGTAGACTTTGATTATATCAGGCAGAATACCTTGAGTAGGTATTGATCAAGTATATGATGGACCAGGCAAAGCCGGAGAGCGTTCTCTATGCGTCTCTCCTCAAGTTTTCCTCAGGACATGTCCCAAAACAAATGAGCTTGACCCGACTCGAACTCAGTTTCGAACCGAGTCGAATCCAACTTTTTCGAGTCGAGCGAGCTAACCGAGCTACCTCAATTTGTGTACACCCCTGCATATGGATGGATGGTGTTGATATAATAAATACATCATTGTGGGGTCCATATAACTTTGAATTTCTTTCAACCGTTCATGCATTCCAGGCTCTTCGAGGTAGGTGGTGGCTGGTATGTACACCATCCAATATGCTTTCAATACTTTCATCCATTTGGCTAGATCATTTTAGAGCATGAGCCCAAAAATGAGTCATCTAAAAAGCTCAAGTGGATCACACCACAAATAGCAGTTGGGAGAATGATTCTCATCGTTAAAATATTCGTAGGGCCCACCATAGCGTTTATTTTCCATTCACTTTGTTCGTAAAGTCATTCAGACTTGGACGAAGAGGAGAAAAATATAATATTGATCCAAAACTTTTGTGCGACTCTTAAAGGGTTCCAATGGTAGATGTTCAATCCCAGACTTCTTTTTACAGCGTGGTTTACTTAAATCTTTTGATCTTACTTTTTTTGAAGCCTTACAACGAGCTCGCCAAATGGACGGACGGTTGGGATATAACACATATTTAGTTGAAACATATCCAAAGCTTAAATGGATCACACCACAGGAAACAGTGTTTATTGAATGTCTACCGTTGAAAAATTCTTGGTAGCCATAGAAATTTTGGATCAAGCTTATATTTGTGTGTTACCTTCATTCATATCTGTATGATCTTTTGAACAGGCTGGATGACAAGTAAACATCACTGTGGGGCCCAAAAATGTTTCAACGGTGGAATTCATTATTCCCACTGTTTCTTGTGGTATGATCCACTTGAGCTTTGGCTATGATTAAATTTTGGACTAACTCCTTAAATGAGCTGAAAAAACGGATGGACGGGGCAGATAAACTTCATACATTTACGGAGGGCTAGCTCAACTGAATTTACTCAGTAGGATAAGAGCGTACTGAGTAACTCACGGCAATCCGATTTCGTTTTACCTGTCGTATAGCCGCTTGAGTTTTGGATCGAGTTCATTTTTGGTTGCATGTCTTAAACGGATGGACGGTGTTTCTCACAAACATCACGTTGCCCCACTTAGCATCCCAACGCAGCAACTTGCCAAACGCTTTTTGTGAAAGAAAGTCAAAAGGTGGGAGGTGATGACCGAATCCGACATTGAATAATGTCCTGTCTCTCTCCCGTTAACGTGCATTCCAAGGAAACGGATTGGGCTTATCCCCTGACGCCAGCCAATGGCTGGTGGTCGGTGCTCCGTGGGCCCACCATGATGTTTGTTTTTTATCATCTATTTTTATAGATCATTTTATGGTATGAGACCAAAAATAACATAATCCCAATCTTAGCTGGACCACTTTACAGGAAACTGTTGAATGGAACGCAGGCCATTAAAAACTTTTTTGGAGGCCATAAAAGTTTTAGATCAAGCTGATCTTTGTTTTTTCCCTTCATCTGGGTCTGTATGATCTAATCAACAGATTAGATGTCAAATAAAAAGTACAGTGAGCCTTAGGAGGATTTAAATGGTGGATATCCAATCACTATTTATTTTTTTCCTGTGGTGTGGTCATATGAGATTTATATCCCTCTCATTTTTGGATTATAGCCTTAAAATGATCTGTAAAAATGGATGAACGGAATGGATGAAACGCATACATCATGGTGGGGCCCACAGAGCACCGACCACCAGCCACGGGGCTGTGGCAGGGGGAGTAGCCAATCCGTTTCCGCATTCCAATCAATCGTTGTTGGATGATTTGTATAATTATTTTTTGCTTTTTAAAATTGGGATCCTTATGCTAAATGTAAAAACTATAAATTTTTTTTTTTTTTTCTTCCCTGGATAGGTGGGAAGACACTACCTATAATTTATGTTGATAGAATATAAAAAGATATACAAACTTTCGGATGGGCTCCTCAAAACCAATGGCATATCATATAGGAAATAGCATTCGCATTACAAAAGGCTGGAGAAAAACACCTTCCAAAGATAGACCAAAAGAGTCAACAGAACCTTAAAAAAAAAAAAAAAAAACAGAAAATCAAGACTAGAAGTCTCAACAAAACCTTAAAAAATGAAAATCAGGCTGCTTAAAATCAAAGTAAACAGAACCACGGTGAAGAAAGCTAGCATTGCAGCCTCGCAGTCGTCTGAATGCAGGGATCCACGGAATATTCACTGCTACACCCTCAGCTAAGCAAGCCCTGCAAACAACAATCCACAACATACATTCTTGCATGCCAGCCAGCCACACCTCCTACAACTCCAACAAATACCAGCCCAAGATGCTCTCAAAGACCAGCTTAAACCAATACAAGGGCCAAACCATCAACACTGAGAATAGAACCGATGCCCACGGCTGTTGGATAAAGCAGCATCGGCCAAACACCAGGAGCTTCTCCTTGACATAAAAACTGCAATTTAATCGGCAGTTTTTAAACTTAATATACTGTAATTTCATTTTAAATATGGTTCGGTCTGGCATGCAAAATTTTTCTAACTATAAATTTAAAGATAAATGGATCACCTACAACCAGCTGTATGCTTAGCATGCAAGTCCCATATTTTCTACTTACGTAACAGTTTTGTAGGACATCCAAATGATCCAGTCCATGTAAATCATGCACCCCATTCTCAAGATCACCTGAGGTAAGCCACAGTTAAAATCAATGGATGGCCAATGCTTTTAAAGCTCGAGTGAGTCCCACCTAAAGAGGGGCAGTCTCATGAGCACATCGAATTAGATGGACGGGAAAGATTTTCTCTGTGGGCGCTTTGCATGGTGGGGCCGACTATTGGGTAACGCAGAAGTAAACCCTATATTTGAATCGAACATGCGAAAGATAAATGTAACAAAGCATGTATAGGAATACAAATTTTTATGTGGAAAACTTTCGCAGAAAAAAAGCTCGGCACAAATAGACATCAAAATCCAAAGTGAATAACAAATCATAAGAAATAAAATTATTTACGGATGTGAAACCCTTTAGAAAATCTTAATTTTCCTTCAAAACTCTCTTAGAAACGTTTAAGCCTTCTTAATCATATTCTAATTTCGCATTATACACATATTTATAATGTTACACCTGTGATAGTACATAATTTATGCAATAATGCAAAACTGCGCGCATCGTCTATTTAAGCATCAATTGAGCAACCCTTGATTGATCGACAACCATATGTTCGATTGTTCAAACATACTCAAAAGTGTCCTAAGACTTTATAAGTATTTTTCGAATTTCTTCGATCAATTGAACTTGTCTAAAACTATCGAGAGACCAATCCATATAATTCGGGACTCTCACTCGATTGATCGAACAGTCCAATTGATCAATTGAAACCCTTGTTTCATGTACAAATTAAAGACATCCAAAACAACACCCACCACTTGCATAGACCTGGCTTCCTACATGCTTGACATATTGCAAGGTGAGAAAAAAAAAATCTGCAATATGAGGCGGGGTGCATGTTGAACTTAGTCATGGCATGGAAACTGCCAATTCCCATCTCGGTATATGGTGCTTAGCTCGAGTCCACATAACTTCTGCCCAGCTTGCCTACAGTAGACGTGAACACCTGGGACACCATTAATTGCCTACTAATGCTGCTGATAGCAAGTCACTCTTGGTCAGTGCTCTGTGGACCCTACCATGATGTATGCATTTTATCCATGCTGTCCACTCATTTTTTCGTACCGATTTATGGCATGAGCCCAAAAAATGAGGCAGATCAAAATTTTAAGTGGACACTGTTGAGGTCAAAATCTGGTCAGCCCTCTTCCCCTCTTCACATATTCCGAATAGATGAAGGACCTGGTTCCCTGCACATAAACCGTGAGCAATGGAGACCCTGGCTAAGCCGGGAGACCCTCCGATGCCTAAGTTAGGACAATGGAATCTGGGTCTAAATTGGGGAGGAAAGGGAGAGTGTCAGATGTTGCGTACCTGTTCTCATGGGACGATGTGATATTTATACCTCTTCATCGCTTGATTCGCATTCGATAATCTCGGCACGATCAGTGTGATTTACAGATCATGGGGATACTGCCCAGAATCCGGAGATCATGTGTTACGGCGTGCGTATCTACGGACGAGATAATAGGACACGTCCATACATGGCAGTTTCCCCACTTAGTGCACGTAACCTTTATCCTCGGAGATACCTCGGCTCGGCTAGATCGAGGATGACAGCATCGCTCCGAGCTGAGGATTGGCTGTGCCAATCCCGAGCCGAACCTTGGTCCGTTCGTAAGTAATGCAGCTGGTCATCCTCGGTATTATGATGGAAGTTCGTTTAGGGTTGATCGTGCGGCTTAAATGTTTTCCCTTCCGACTGCCCTTGGAAAGAAGGCGGTCACGAACGGGAGCTTCGCCCATCTTAACCCTCCTTTCTAGCATTATGCCGAGGCTCGGACTCTCCACCCGGACTAGTGGATCGTCTATCTCTCCAATTGTCATCGGCTCGGATCTTCCTATAACAGAAGCCCCCTATTCTCTGAGGTCATTCACGAGCTCGGAGAGTAATTAATCGGAAGATCAGTCGCCTCGGCTCTTCGGTGCATTTATGGTTCTCGTGTGAAACATCACGTCCTCGGGATTTAGTGACTTCGGGCTAACTGTGAGCGAACACGTGGCGACGGTTGAGATTTCGAATCGTCACCAACCTGTGAACGATCGCCACGTGCACTCGGGGCGTCGTGTCGAGCACTCTTTTCTGAGCTCGGGCGTCGTGTTGATTATTTCATGCACAACAATTGAGGCGGATGGCGCTACCTTTGGCAGGCCTTGGACCAATAATATGACGCCACGTCGGACTCGGAGTCGGCATGCAATGATTTCGAAGCGGCCATTACTGCAAGCCATTTAATGCGGGGTTTCCTCAGTCTATAAAAGGTCCATCCGGGGTCTTCATTCAGCTTCCATCGTTTGCATTTGTCTATCGGAGGAGGCGATTTCCGGCGAAGGCAATTTCCAGCAGAAGTGATTTCCGACATAGTTTTTAAACTCGCTGAAGCAATCTCCGGCGATTGTCTGGTGAGTTTGATTCTCAACACCACTGTTTCGAGATGTCTTCCGATATGGAATCAGCTAGAGGCTACAATGATGACTCCGAGTTGGGGAGTTCCGATAATGGAAGGGAGGCCTCTGAAGGTCCCTTTGAGGCTGTACCTTTATATCCCCAGCCCCACAAGCAGACGGTGGCGAGGACTCGGACTCGCCAGGTCAGCAAGAAGGCCAGCAAGAAAGGGACAACACGAGCCCCTAGAGCCGCAGTCGCTGATGTTCCAGAGATGCCTCCTGGCGGACGGGCGTCGGAATTGGTTCCAGGGGGCTCCGTAATAACAGAGTCTCAAATTGAATGGATCTGTACGGAGTTTGACATACCACGCTCCGTTCGGATCAGAGCCCCCGAGCCCACCGATGCTGCTGGCAATCCCGCGGTCGGGGAGATAGCTATATTTTTATGCGGCCTACTATGCGGGCTCCGCCTCCCGATGCACCCCTTCATCCGAGCTCTGACCGCTTACTTAGGGCTCGCGCCTGAGCAACTTGCGCCTAATGCTTGGAGGGTGCTGATTTCCGCTTACATCATCTGGCACCAAGTCGGGAACTCGGAGTTGACACCTGCCGAGCTGATGAGCCTGTACCTGGTCAAGCACGAAGGCAAAGATCCATGGTACTACTTTGCGACCAGAGGTAGCAAAGGGTCAGGGCTCGTCTTGGGTCTTCCGTCCTCGAATAAGGACTGGAAGAACAAGTGGTTTTTGGCCGTGAGCGAATGGGAGGCGCCGGCAGCGGAGATTGGGGCTCTTTCGACTCGGGTCCCCACCCGCTTCACGATGCCAGGTCGGACCGAATTTTTTTTTTCTTTTTTTTATATCGCCTTTTGCTTCGGCTATGCTTAGAAAAGAATTTCTTTTTGTTTTGCAGGTTTCGCGAGGGGTGTGCCCTTCATCACCTCGGACCAAAAGAACCAGATAGCCAAAGTGAGGACATATTCAGAGGAGCGTCGCTGCTGGTCAGATCTGATCACGGCTGCGAATCTTCACCGATCGGGGCTTTGCAAGACGAGGCCGCTCCCTACTTCGCTCAGTGAGTGTCCTTGTTTTCAGCCAGTGTATTTTTATTGGTCCGAGGTAACGCTATTCTTATTATTCTCCCGCACAGGCATGGCCGAGGCATCTGGTTCTCGTAGGAGGAAAGCTGCGCTGACTGCAGAGGAGATGCTGAGAGCCGAGCCTCCGGCGAAGGTAGTTCGGAGGAAAAAGGTCGTTCAAGGAGTTCGTCCTTCAGGTTCTGCCTCAGGGGTTGCGGCTCGGAGGGCAGCACCTCCCCCCTATCCCGAACATCTTGGTTCGGGATACAGCTCCATTTCCTGCCGCAGCACCCTCGGTTGAGGGACCATCTGCATCTACAATTGTGTCCCCAATTCCAATACTACCGGGTGCAGCCATGGTGCCCCTGGTAGGTGTTGATATGGTCGTACCTTTGGGCGGCCCTAACCTCGCCCCCGCTTAGGCAACAGGGGCAACCCCCCTCCATCCATCGCCGTTCCCCCCACCGAGGGAGCACGGTTCAATCCTCTATTGATAGCTGTTCTATCATCTTCCGAGAGGGAGAAAGCCGTTCGGATGGCCGATGTCATGATTACCCAACCGGGTAATGAGGGGGAGGCTGTACGCGATGCCAAGGGTGAGGCTCAGCCCTCGGCTGGTAGTCGGACGGGAGTTGAGGAGGCGACGGGCTCGGCTCAGGTTGGCACGAGCAGAGGCAGGTTCGAGCCAGGTTATCACATATCTTATTTGATAGACTGGGCGGCGAAACATGTTACGAATGAATCTATTTCACGCCTTCTTGATAAACCGGACGACTGCTTCTTGGAAGACTTGGCTGGAGTCTTCTATCAGGTACTTCCTGCCTCTTTCCTTGAAAAAGTTGTAGCCGTTTTTGTATTATTATTTTTTCCTCATTTTCTTGCCTTGGATCAGTCTGTTCCGAGGATCCTCTTATGCTGGGAGAGGGTCCGAGAGCGTCGGAAAATTGACGCTGAGGTCGAAACCCTCAGGAGCGAGGTGGGAGCCCTCCGGGCGGAGACGGAGGTTGTCAAGGCGGAAGCGGGAGTCTTATGGGACAAGGTTTCTATCCTTCAGCTGGAGTGGAGTGATCTGTGTCATCAGCTTGAGAGCAGCAGATCTGAACTGCTTCAGCTTCAAAGGGTCGCGAAGGACCTAGAGGCACGACGTGATGCAGCAGTAGCCGAGCTGGATCATGTCAGGGTCCGCGCTGACACCTTGGCCGAGGAGACTGTCCGATTGAGCGAGGACCAGGAGAAGATCAAGGCCGAAGCTGCAGAAGAGAAAAACAGGGCCGTTGCCGCGGCTCTGGAGATTCAGAGGGCCGAGGCCGAGGCCTCCTTGGCAGCGGCAGTTGCTGCGGCAATAGATTCGTACAAGACCTCGAAGGAGAGGAATGACGAGGCCGCCAAGTTTTATGACCGTGGCTTTGACGAGTGCCTTGTCGAGGTCCAGAAGTTGTACCCGGACCTTGACCTTGATCCCCTCCTGCCTGAGGACCCTGCTGATACTGCTGTCGAGGCGACCAACCAGGATCAAGCCCCCGGTTCCCAAGCTCCTCCGGCCCCTTGAAGACTCCGCTTCTTTTATTTGTACTTTGTTATTTTTTTCTCTCTCTTTTTTTTTTTACTATGTCCTTCGCATTTAGAGCATTTAATGACAGAACCAATTTTGGATCACCTCCCTTTTTTATCGGTCGTCCTTTCGTATGGCTGATGTACTTGCTTACTCGATTATGCAGTCGAATTGAGTCCTTGATTCGTTTGAATGTTGTTTGGGCCTCGGTTTGATCCTTAAAAGGATCAACTCGTTTCGCTTTCAGCGAAGGGCCTTCCATGTAGGTGGGGCCGATTCCCTTACTGGGGAGTCGGGTTACCCATTGGTTTTGCCCTCCTGGTTAAGGGGGGATGCCTTTGTAGAAATTGGTCCGACTTCCTTACTAGGGAGTCAGATCGCCTCGTGGCTTTTTCTCCTCGGTTAGGAGGAGATGCCTTCGTAGAATTTAGTCCGTTTAATCTTTGTAGATGACAAGAATAAGCCGATCAGATGTGTTTTTATTCGTAGCCTTAAAGGCTTGTCGCTCGGGGACGTACATTTATTGAACAACCTCAAAGATCAGTAGGCTGCTCGGAGCGCCTCATTAAGGATAGTAAACTTTCAGATGCTCAGCATTCCACGGGTGGGGGAGTTGCCGGCTTTCGAGATCCTCCAAGTGGTAGGATCCAGACTTAGTCGATCGGACCACTCGGTATGGTCCTTCCCAGTTAGGTCCGAGTGCTCCGGTTCCCGGCTCGGCCGTATTCTGAAAGACTCGTCGAAGAACCAAATCCCCTGGCCGAAATCGTCTAACCTTCACTTTAGAATTGTAGAATCTGGCTACTTGTTGATGTCGGGCAGTGGCTCGGAGCTTCGAAACTTCTCGGATTTCTTCAAGAAGATCCAAATTTGCTGCGATTTGCTTGGCATTTTGATTCTCACAGTAATTTTCCACCCGAGCCGTAGGGAGGCCGACTTCAACGGGCACTATTGCCTCCGACCCATAGAAAGAGAGAATGGAGTTTCTCCAGTGGAAGATTGGGCTGTGGTTTTGTATGCCCAGAGGACGAATGGAAGCTCTTCCGGCCAGTTACCCTTTGCTTTTTCCAGTTTCTTCTTGAGGTGGTGCTTGATGACCTTGTTTACAGCCTCCACCTGCCCATTGGACTGTGGATGCCGAGGCGATGCGTAAGCGTTCCTGATACCGAGCCCTCGGCACATACCTCTGAAGTTGTCATTGTTGAACTGCCGGTCATTGTCTGAGACGATTGTATTCGGAACTCCAAATCTGCAGACTATGTTCTTCCAGACGAAGTCAATTATTTTTTGTTCGGTAATCTTTGCGACGGGCTCGGACTCAGCCCACTTCGTGAAGTAGTCGACAGCGACGATGGCAAATTTGACTTGTCCTTTTCCCATCGGCAGAGGGCCGATGATGTCGATTCCCCACTGAGCGAAAGGCCACGAACTGCTCATGGGAGTCATTTCTTCTGCCGGTTGCCTAGGCACGGCCGCAAAACGCTGACATTTGTCACATTTTCTGACATACTTCTTGGCATATCCACGTGCGACCAGGCGAATACGTCCCTGTGTCGTCGCAGGAAAGTTAACAGCTCGGAGCGTTGCTCAGGCCTGAGCGATGTTCCGAACTGAACCGTCTTGCTAGGATCGGCTTCGTCAAGCGGTACCTTCTCTAGATCTTCAAGCGGCTTATTCTCGGTAGGTCCGCGCGGGTCCAAGATGTTGACAGTGAGTGTTTGCTTTACAGACCCTTTTTAAACCGCAATGGCATAACATCTTCGAGCCTCGCGTTGATCGCCTCGGAGGTAACCTGTTCCACCTTCGGCGGAAAATTTCATCATTAGGTGATAAGTAGACACGACCGCCCGCATTGCATTGAGAGAGGGCTTGCCCATAATCACATTATGTACTGATGGTACATTGACAACAAGGAAGTCCACCATCAAGGTGACTTGATGTTGCCCCTCTCCCGCAGTCACTGGGAGGGAAATAACTCCTTCAGAGATTACTCTCTCTCCGGCAAAGCCGTGTAAGGGGGTCTTCACAGGCCTGAGACGAGACTGTGGAATCCCCATCCTTCCGAAGGCCTCAGAGTAGATTACGTCGGCTGAACTTCCAGTGTCAACGAGAACCCGGTACACCTTATGATTGGCTATGGTCATAGTGACCACCAAGGCGTCATCGTGTGGATGTTGGATCCCCCGAGCGTCATCTTCCGTGAAGGTGAGGCTACAGGGACTGACTCGTGGTTCTTTGTTAGGCCACTCGGTAAGATTGATGTAATGCTCTGGGCTCCTTCGGGAATGAGCTTTTCGGGCTCTATTTGAGTCTCCTCCGCCTGATGTACCTCCGAAGATGGTGCGGATCTCTACAGGTTCTTCGGGTGAATTTTTGGGGCGCTCTCGTACTCGCTCCTCTTTCCGAGTAGTTTTCTCTTGCTTGGTGTACCGACGTAAGTGTCCCTTCCGAATGAGAGATTCAATCTCATCCTTGAGATCTACACACTCATCGGTATTATGGCCATGATCTTGATGGAAGCGGCAATACTTACGCCTGTCGCGAAGTTCCGGGTCTGCCCGCATGCAGACTGGCCAGTTGAGAAGTTTCTCGCTGTGGATATCCAGCAAGATCTGCTCGGTGGTAGTGTTGAGAGGTGTGTAGGAACGTAATCTCCCTTCTGGCTTCCTGCTCGGTCGGCGATCACGAGAAGAGTGATCATCCGAGTTTTTTCTCGGGGCTTGGGGTTCCTCGTTCCTTGGCCTCTTTCCTTTCCCGTTCAGCTCGGTTATTTGGATGTTCTTGCGAGTAGCAGAGAACTCCTCGGCGTGGACATATTTCTGGGCTCTAGCAATAAGCTCGGCTAACGTCTTCGCCGGGTTCTTTCCTATAGAGAAGGCGAACCTTCCTTCCCTCAAGCCGCTACATACTGCGGCGAGAGCCATCTTGTCGTCATAGTCTTCCACCTGCAATGCTTCCTTGTTGAATCGAGCAATGTAATCCTTCAAAG
The DNA here is from genome assembly GCA_030180095.1 of Magnolia changhungtana. NCBI lineage: Eukaryota > Viridiplantae > Streptophyta > Magnoliopsida > Magnoliales > Magnoliaceae > Magnolia > Magnolia changhungtana. The sequence goes on from JASAUF010000213.1 coordinate 1,516,413, forward strand.
ACTCTTTCGGACCTTGTTTGATGGTAAGCAGGTGGGTATTAGGTTTCCGGCTTCTCTTACCGCTTATGAACTGGGTAAGGAATGACCGAGCCAGTTCTTCGAATGAAGATATTGATCCAGGCTTGAGTTGCCGATACCAAATCCGAGCGAATCCGGCCAGAGTAATCGAGAATCTTCTGCACATCATTGCATCAGTTGAAGTCTGTATCTGCATCCGTGAACGATAAGTTTCCACGTGTTCGGATGGGTCGCCCGACCCGGAGTACTGGATGACAGGAGGAATCTGAAATCTCTGAGGCATCACTTCGTTCATGATTTCTGAGGTGAACGGAGGCTCAGTCTCTTCCATCATGGCTTCAACAGCAGCCGGGGTAGATGATGGCTGTTGTTGCTTCCGTAACATCAGAACTTGGTTAGTCAGGTCTGCGAATCGTGACTCCCAGGGATCCCTGTTTTCCGCCACTACCTCCCGAGTGTTCTCCGGCTTGGGCGTTCTCCTTTCCCTTCTCCTCTTCAGGGTGTGACGAAGGTCTGTTGGAGCCAGAGCCGAGGCGGCTGGGACATCCGTCGGGGCCCGAGTCGTCGCATTCCTAGTAGGGGCTCGCACTGGAGCTGGGGGAGGATTTTGAGCCGAAACTGGTGCTCAGGTAGATCGCTGCGGAGATGTCCCACGCCTTGTCACTGAATGGGCTTGAACGACTGGCCCGACAACTTCTGGACTTCTTCGCTCGGGTTGTTGCTGGGACTCGCGCTGCTTTCTCATCCATTCCACCTCATCGCGCAAGGCCTGTACTTCACCTTGCAAGGCGCGGTATTTGTTGGAACGATTACGAGATCGTTGGGAAGGGCCCGAAGCAGATTCCGCATGAAGTGATGACGAAGAGCGGGTCTGCTCCAGTTCCACCACCATTGCCTTCTTCTTCCCTCTAGCCATAGCTTTCAAGAATAGGAACCTGACTTTTTGTATCAGTTTCCCACAGACGGCGCCAAAAATGTTGAGGTCAAAATCTGGTCAGCCCTCTTCCCCTCTTCACATATTCCGAATAGATGAAGGACCTGGTTCCCTGCACATAAACCGTGAGCAATGGAGACCCTGGCTAAGCCGGGGGACCCTCCGATGCCTAAGTCAGGACAATGGAATCTGGGTCTAAATTGGGGAGGAAAGGGAGAGTGTCAGATGTTGCGTACCTGTTCTCATGGGACGATGTGATATTTACACCTCTTCATCGCTTGATTCGCATTCGATAATCTCGGCACGATCAGTGTGATTTACAGATCATGGAGATACTGTCCAAAATCCGAAGATCATGTGTTACGGCGTGCGTATCTACGGACGAGATAATAGGACACGTCCATACATGGTAGTTTCCCCACTTAGTGCGCGTAACCTTTATCCTCGGAGATACCTCGGCTCGGCTAGATTGAGGACGACAGCATCGCTCCGAGCTGAGGATTGACTGTGCCAATCCCGAGCCGAACCTGGGTCCGTTCGTAAGTAATGCAGCTGGTCATCTTCGGTATTATGATGGAAGTTCGTTCGGGGTTGATCGTGCGACTTAAATGTTTTCCCTTCCGACTGCCCTTGGAAAGAAGGCGGTCACGAATGGGAGCTTCGCCCATCTTAACCCTCATTCCTAGCATTATGCCGACGCTCGGACTCTCCACCCGGACTAGTGGATCGTCTATCTCTCCGATTGTCATCAGCTCGGATCTTCCTATAACAGACACCACAAGAAAAATTGTGGTGATTGAATTCCCACCATTAAAAGCTTCCTGGGGCTGCAAAAGTTTGGATCAAGAAGATATTTTTGTTTTCCCTTCATCAAGGTCTGTGTCGCCGAATTAACAAATTAGATGGCAAATAAACATTAGAAGGGGCCCTACGAAGTTTTTAATGGTGGGCGTTCAATATTCACCTCTGTTTCCTATGGTGCGGTCCACCTAATATGTAGATTTGCCTCATTTTTGGGCTTATGCCCTAAATGAGTTGTTTCTATACATGTATTTGCCCATAAAAGTTTTATATGTTGCATGTAAACATATTATAGCTTTTAGTTGTAATTTGAAATATGTTTAAAAGTCATGTTTCATATTATAGGTAAAGACTTTACAGCTAAAATAGCATTATACATGTTAGAACACAATGGTTAATATGCACTCATGATATGTGGGGCCCACCTTAATGTGTATGGTACATCCAATCTATCCATCATGTACTTCTTTCAATGCTCTCTTGTTGCCCTAAAAAAAAACAGCTCACCATTATTGAATAGACCACATAAGGGAAGGATGGGACATCCACCATTAAAAACTTCTAAATTGCATTTGGGGCCCACCTTAATGTGTATGGTACATCCAATCTATTTATCGTGTACTTCCCTTGATGCTCTCTTGTTGCTCTAAAAAAAAAAAGTAGCTCATCCATTATTTAATGGACCACATGATGGAAGGATGGGACGTCTATCGTTAAAAACTTCTAAATTGCATTTCGAGCCCATTGTGATGGGTGGAAGACATCTAATCCGTTTAGTGTGTGTATGCTTTAATGCTTTTTCAGTGCCCAAAAAAAAATAAAGTCCTTATATGATTAACAGAATAACATGTAAACTAATTTCACCCAAAACTCTTTTCAGGTGTGTTTACAACTAAAACAAAAATACGAGCATCCAAATGATCCTACTTTCCTTTTATTATTATTATTTACCAAAGCATACTTTGAACCTAATAACTAGGATATAATTACCAATTTATCCTTCCTTTTCAGAACACCTGTGACAAAACAAAGTCACAAGTATTACGAAGGGATTTTGACTAAAAAAACATTGTGGTATTTCCGAATACCCCGAATATAAGAAGGATTAAACAAACGTCCTACCTAGTCATCTGACACATTTTAAAAAGAGATTGGGACGGAATTACCCCTAATACCCTTTGCGTTGAGCCGGCGTGCCACATAGGCGGGAGGAATTCAGATAGGATAAATGATGTGGGGCCCACTATGCATGGTTTTTGTGAGAAATCCACACCGCTGGCATGTTTTGTCAAATCATTTTATGACATGAGCCCAAAAATTAGGTAAATCCAAATCTCAAGTAGGCCATACTAAAAAATAGTGGAGATCATATGCCCACAGTTGAAACATTCATACGGCTGCATAAGCTTTGCAACAAGCTAATATTTTTATTCTTTTAGTCCATTCCCATGGTAAGGAGTTTATAAAGCATTTGGTCCACTTTAGGAACAGTTTGGATTGTATATAAACATCATACTGCAACCTAGAAAAGTTTAAATGGTAGACAATTCCTTTCCACTATTTCCAGTTGTGTGGTCCACCTGAGTTTCGAATTTGAACAATTTTTTGTTTTATGTCTTGACATGAGCTTCTAAAGTGAATGGATGGAGTGGATTTTTCAAAAAAAACATCACAGTGGGCACAACATAGCTTAATGAAGTAAAAAATGCCTCTAACAAACTTTTATCTCTATATCTGCGTCAATTTGATGTGACGTGACGCGGATTGGATTGGGTAATCCGACCTATCAAGAGATAAATGATCCCGTGAGGCCTATATATATATATATATATATATATATATATATATATTATCCACTCCATCTATCCATTTTGAAAGATCATTTTAGGGTATGAGTAAAAAACGAGGGATATCAAAGGCTCATGTGGACCACACCATAGAAAGCAGTGAGATTGAAAACCTACCATTAAAATTTTTTTGAGGGCCATAAATTTTTTGGATGTAACTAATTTTTTTAGCTCATGATATTAAATTAAATTCTAAATCTAATGAATGGAGTGGATTTAATACATAAGCCACGTCAAGACCCACAATCCTTAACACAACAACCTTGACCCTTGCCACTTTACAACCTCAACCCTTACCACATTACAACCACGAACCCGACCCTTATACAACTACGACCGTGACCCTTGTACAACCACTACCTCGAACATTATAATATGAAAACCTTGACCTTTAGCACATGAGAATATCGACCTTTCACATGACAACTTCGACCCTTACCATATTATAACCACGATCCTGACCTTTACTACATTATAACCACGACCTTGACCCTGACCCTTATACAACCACGACCTCAATCATTATAACATAAAAACCTCGACCTTTAGCACATGAGAATATCGACCTTTCACATAACAACCTCGACCTTTACAACTTTACAACCACGACCCTTACCACATTACAAACTCAACCCTTATCACATTACAACCAGGACCCCGACCTTTACCACATTACAAATACGACCTTTACCACATTACAACCATGACCTTTACCATATTAATTACAACTACGACCTCGACCTCTACCACATTACAACCACGACCCCGACCTTTACCATATTACAACCCCGACCTCAACCTTTACCACATTACAGCCATGAACCTTACCACATTATAACCTCGACCCTTATAATATGATAACCTTGACCTTTAGCACATGAGAATATCAATCTTTCACATGATAACCTCGACCCTTACCACATTATGACTACGACCCTTACTACATTACAACTACAACCTTACCATATTACGACCTTGACCCTTAGCACATTACAACCATGACCCGAACCTTTATAACATGACTAACCTCGATCCTTAACACATTGCAACCACTATCTCGACCCTTAGCACATGAGAATATTGATCTTTCACATGACAACCTCAACCCTTACCACATTACAACCTCAACCCTTACTACATTATAACAACGACCCCAACCTTTATAACATGATAACATCGACCTTTAACACATTACAACCACAAACTCGACTCTTACCATATTACGACCACGACATCGACCCTTATAATATGACAACTTCGACCCTTAGCACATGAGAATATCGACCTTTCACATGACAACCTCGACCCTTACCACGTTACAACCTCAACCCTTACCACATTGCAACCACGACCCCGATCCTTATAACATGAAGACCTCCACACTTAGCACATGACAATGTCAACCCTTCAAAACATATAGCGACGACCCAAACTTTTAACAAAATACAACCTCAACTCTTAACACATGACAACCATGACCCAGACCCTTAACACACAACCTCAATCCTTAAAAAGATGATATATGTTCATTGTCTTCCAAGATAATGCATTACAAAATCCAAATTTGATCTCCTTCATTGTCTTTCATATGATAACCATAACCATCGTTTACCTTAAATCCCATTTGACAATCACTTATCCCTATGACAACAACAGCCATCGCCACTCCTCTCTATCCAGAACCAAAAGTAGCTTTCATATATAAGAAAATGCTATTATAAAAAATATAAAATAAAGAATTCGTTTAAAATGACTTCCATATATTAGTGGCTTGCCCATATGGTGGAGAAGTTGACGGCAGTGAACGTACATCGAAAAATGCATTCAAAAGGAGTGATGATAGGTCATGAGAAAATATTTTTGAAAAGGAAGAAGAAACCTTATGAAAACTGCAAAGAAATAAGAAAAAAAAAAAGTCAGTACAAAAACCAAGTTCCAAGGAGGGGCAATTTAGTTCAAAAAAATTTCAAAAACCTGTCATATAACTACCATTGGAATATTTGAAACTTCTTATCTATTTAGAGAATTTTACCATACTTCAATGCTAGTACGGTCAAAATTGGTATATCAAAGCTACCCGTGCAATAAGGCACGTATACATACCACACATGCTCCAGTATATCTAATCCATCAAACAATTTAGTCCCACCTTGTATATGTTTTACAAAAAAAAATCTATTTCAAATAGCATGTGGGCCCTAATATTGTTCTGCAAACTATGGCACATCTAACAGCTGGATCAATGAATGTGTACTCACATAGTGTAGATACACTAATGCATATACAATCCTTGTAACTCTCTGCAGTGCACCACTCACCCAATCATGATAATCATAAAACTTGCCAAACGGTTCACATTTTATATTCTTGTGCTACTTTTTGACAAGTGGAAAGGCCTTATCTGAGTCATGTTAAAGTTAATTCCTGCTAATGTATGGCTGAGATCATCATTGGCTTGCCTATTAGTATTTGGATAGTTTTGGATTGCGCCTTGCACCTGCCGGACAACGACTTGATAGAGAAAAAAACAGGACAAAAGGTCCTGTGGGGCCCACCATAATGTATATCTTTTATCCACCCTGTTTTTTCTAGATTATTTTAGAAAGCTCAACACAATAAACAATGAAGATAATGACGCCCATCGTTTAGACTTTCTTAGGGCCCACCACGATGGACGCGGATTTCCTGCTACTTTCGCAGGGAGTTCCTGCGCGCGGATGCAAGGTGGGGTCCGCCTTGATGTTTATAAGAAATTCAACCTGTCCATCTATTTTTCAAGCTTAGTTTTGGACATGAGACAAAATATTAGGAGGATTCAAAACTCAAATGGGCATAAAAGATGAAACAGTGGGGAAAGGAATTCCTACCATTGAAACCTTTCTAGGCTCTGCCTTGATGTTTATATACCATCCAAACCGTTTATAAGATCATTTTTACTGAGATGAAGTGAAAGCACCGAAAACTTAGGTAGATACAAAACTTTTGTATAAATATTTCAACGGTGGTCACTAAATCCACACCGTTTCCTCTCGTGGGGCTCATTTGAGTTTTGGATCCACCTTATTTTTGGTTGAATTTCTTAAAATGAGATTAAAAAAAAAAAACGGATGGATGGGTTGGATTTCTCACAAACATCGTAGTGGGCCCCACCCAGAATCCTAGCGCAAGAACTTCATTCACGTCCCACCACGAAATTTATTTGCCATCGAACCTATTGATCGGGTCATTCTAACTTGGATGAAGGGAAAACAAAATGTTAGTTTAATCTAAAACTACTCTCGTACCCAAAAAGTTTTTAATGGTGGTGTTCAATTCCTACTATGTGGTCCACTTGAAACTTGGATATTCTTAATTTTTTGGATCATACACTAAATTGATCTATTAACATGTATGGAAAATGATCTATTAACATGCATGGACAGTGTTGATAAAATACAAACATCAAGGTGGGCCCAATAGAGCTCCTAAGCGAACCGAGTTCGTCTCGTACAACATCCCGATCAACGTTTGGTCGCGGATTGCCTGGGAAAGCCTTTGGCAGGAAGCTCTTGCGCTGGAATGCTAGATGGGGCCCACAATGATGTTAGTAAGGAATCCACTCCGTTCATCCGTCTTGCGAGATCATTTTAGGATGTCCGACCAAAATCGAGGTGGATCCAAAACTCAAGTAGGCAACATAAGAGAAACATTTGGAAAAAGAAATTCTCACCATTGAAACCTTTTTGGGCTCCAGTTTCATATTTATATGCCATCCAAACCGTTTATAAGGTCACTCCCACTCGATGAAGTGAAAGCACAAAAGGCGTAGGCTGATACAAAACTTTCATGGCCATATGAAGGTTTCAACTATAATCTTTGAATCTCCACTAATTAGTCTAATGTGGCCCACTTGAATTTTGGTTCCGCCTCATTTTTTGTCACTTGTCCTAAAATGAGCTCCTGATACAAAAGTGGATTTCTCACAAACATAAGGGAGTGTTTGCCGCATAGAATTAGATGGCCTCAAGTGGGATGGAATTGCTTTTCTCAACAAATGTACTTATCTGTGGATTGTCTCTTAATGCCATGGGGGTGAGTTATTCACTTCAGTGTTTGGATCATATATGATATAAGGCTTAAATACATGTTTTGATTTATGTAGTGTTTGATTGTACATGGAATATCAAAAATCATGTTTAAAAACTAGAGTGAGAAGTAAGGTGGGGTCTACCGTGATGTTTGTGAGTAATCCACCCCGTCCATCTGTTTTGTGGAATCATTTTAGGACATTATACCAAAAGTTAGGCAGATCCAAAATTCAAGTGAGCCATATGAGAGGAAAGAATGGGGAAAGATCATTTCCTACCATTGAAACCTTCCCAAGCTCTACCTTGATGTTTATATGTCATCCCAGCCGTTTATAAGTTCATTCTCGTCGGGATGAACTAACAATATAGAAAACTTTATCGTGATAAAAAACTTTTGTGGCCATATGAATGTTTCAATGATGGTCACTCAATCTCCATTGTTTTCTCTTGTGTGGCTCACTTGAGTTTTAAATTCACATCATTTTTAGTCACTTACTCTAAAATGATCTTGAAAAACAGATGGATAGGGTGGATTCCTCACAAATATCAAGGTGGGCCCCACCTCTCTTACCCGCATAAGAACTTCCTAACTCATGCTTTTAGAAGGAAGTCGCATAGTTTTTATAAATCCTGTTGATCTAATTGACATGGGGAAAGCCCTTCCTAGTCCTCTCTATTCCATGCACACAAGATCCAATGTTGGAAACTTACAATGAGCCAAGCATGAATCATTTTTCAAACTAAATAATTTAAAGTTACATTCCACTTAATACCATCTAATTCCATGTGCACCTTAGCATGAACTTAGTCTTTCAAAGAATCATTACTTTAAACCTTGGAATCACCCAAGATTGTGTGGCCCTTAGTGTGGGGCCCACCTTAATGTATGGATTATGTATCCACATTGTCCATCAGTTTTTTTTTTTCCAAATCGCTTTAGCCCATTATCCTAAAAATAAAATCGATATATCTAATTATCACGTGGACAATAACATAGGAAATAGTGGTGATTGATCATTAATGGGTCACAAAAGATCCAGATGAAGCTGAAATTTATTTTTTGTTTTTTTTTTTTCCTTCATAGAGGCTTATGTGACTTTATAGACAGTTTGGATGGAAAATAAGCATTACAGAAACATTAAGCTACACCCTAAGAAATTTTTAATGGTAGGATGTTCAATATATAACCACTGTTTGCTATGGTATGGTCTACTAATTATTGGATCAGCTTCATTTTTTGAGATAATGCCCTAAATAATGTGCAAAAAGAGATGAACGGCATGGATACAGAATAAATACATCAAGGTGGGCTCCATGGTAAGAGAAGCACCGTCTATGGTGCTCACCTAATCCGTTCAGTCTTTCCAATTTGAGATATTCTTTGATACTCTTTGTAACACCCCGGATTTTTGCCAACCTGGGATTAGACGTCCTTAGGCAATGGATCAATCCTAATACAGGTTTAACTTCTTAAACGCTCAATTAAAGCCTCAAATCTCTTTTCAAACCATTTTCTTCACAAATCCCACCCTTCACTACCTTGTGCTTTCAATTTTTCAAAGCACTTTAGCCCTAGACACTAACTTAAACTAACGAAGTAGTAAAACTTGGATCACTTTATATACGAACTATAAAGGCCTAAGTACCATCTCAGACAGAAATCTTACAGGACTAAATCCTTTAGAAATTAAGTGAGATTTAGCTAGTGTTAAACTAGAGTGCCTGTGAAATTAGCACCAATCGCTTTAAATACGTTCTGCAAGACTCAAAACTTGTAGAATCATTGACGCTAGGTTACCCTAAAACTTAGGATCAATCTCATTACCCGTGCTCACGGAGCATCTCGAAACTTCGTATTAGGTCTAGACCGCACATCGGAAATCCGATTAACACGAAGTTAAGGAACTAAGACCGCCTCACTGGACTTGACAATCATCTCAAAAATCAGGTCCATCCGATGTCCCACGGCCATTCGTTCGATTCGGAGCGAGGGTGTGTGAAAAACACTATTCCCATTTCAAAATAAATATCAGGAATAGTGATCTCGGCACATCATTCGTTGACGCGTCAAGATAAGCAACCCGACCGTCAGAATCGACTCAAATTACACCCTCGGATTAAGAAAAATTTCAGGAACATTTACATGTACTTGGAATTTCTGATCGTGGTCCACTGACCGTCGAACTGAAAGTGGTCCGCCACGTGCGATCTGGGAATCCGATCGAGTCGAAAACGTAATCCCACATAGATCCATGTGTGGTGAGCTTAAGTCTGACGTTTGGCTCAAGGAGGGCCACCAGAACCTCTCTTTTGAGCTGGAAAAGTGACGAAATACCTATATTAGCATTAACCCTTGAACCTGAGTCTATTTTGGGAAGGTTTTAGGCTATAAAAGGACCTTAAACCCTCTCACATTCCAGCCATATGAATTTGGATTTGAGAGAGAGAAAAGAGAGGGAAAGTGAGGGAGAAGTGGGAGCTACTCCCTGCCGTACTTCCCTGCCGCTCCACGGGCTGCACCGCCTCTTTCTTGCCGCTTTTCCGGCGATTCCGGTGTCGTTTCTAGGTAAGAAACCCTAACCCTAACCTGATTTGGGGCTTGGGTGGTTGTAGATTATGAAATAGCTAATGTATTTCGTTCCATAGGTTGCCAAACTCCCGTATACAGAAGCTTAGCGAACCTATCGACTCAGTTACGATTCTACGACACAAGGTGCGGACTTTAGGTGTATAGGTTATGGTTTTCAACGCTTTCAATGTCAGATAATGATAGATTCATGATCTGCATGCAATTGCACATGTACAAAGTGCTTTCCGTTTTTAGTTTCGATTAGAATTGTAGAATTTGGAATTTCACATACTCTAGGTACTCGTATAAAATACCGTATATGTATTTTTTATGGAAATGTGTTTGACATGTTTATTTGTCGTATGGATATATGACGTATGGATAAAATACTTATTTGGCGAAAGGATTCGCCTAAATACATGTTTACTAATAAACACTATGTATGTAGAAATACGGTATTGTAAGAAGTACCGTATACATGTATATTTTAGCGAGGTGTTTGTCATGATTAATTGTTGTATAAATATCTTATGTACGTATAAATTAATTGCTTGGCGAAAGGAATTGCCGTATTACAAGTTCCCTTGTAAACACCATGTATGTTGAAATTGGGTATCCTAAAAAAAATACCCTATACGTATAAAATGAGCTGATATAATTGTCATGATTATTTACTGTATGAATATGTTGTATACATATAAAATACTAGTTTGGTAAAGGAACAGCCCTAGTGCACTTTCCTCTAACATGCGTCATGTATGTTGAAATAGTGCATTCCAAGTGTTGGTGAAATTGCTTGTGAGTGTAAGTGCTTAAGTATTAGAACCTTAGGCTGGTGCTGAGATGGAATTCTCAACTACCCTAGATACATGTATGATTACCTCCATGAGGTTGTCCACTTAAACCGCATACTTGTAATATATGTGTTTGTATTCCTGGTTTTATAGTGTTTCATAACATGCTTATAATATGCTTTATAATATGCTTTATGATATGCTTGATAACATGCTCAACTGATTGTATGATTTTAATTATGCAATGCGAATGTTTAAATTCATAATTATGTTGTATGATCCGTCATGGGTGATGGGGGAGTGGAGCAACGAGTGCGTGCAACAGCCCTGGCAGTCCTAAACGGATAATACCATACCTTAATTGTATGAGTTGAATCTTGATCCATTACTACTTTATCTATCTGCAAGTTATTGTGTTTGGGGCTATGATTATAGTCCAGACAATCGGTATTAGAATTGAATTCGTGGCTGCGATTTATTTGCCATGTGAGATGTGTTCGACGAACCCGAGTCGTACTTCGGTTGGCGATAGTGGTTGGCCACGCAAAGTGCTTATGCACTTCATGTCGTTCAACTTGTTGTGCGCTCGAGTTAGCCGAGCTCGTCAAGTAACCCGATCTGTCTTATGTATGTTTACCATGTTTGGTCTCTACTGCTTGAACCTAGGGTACCAAACTTACCAGTGAAATCCCTTTTAACCATAGTACCTCGATCCGCTAAGACTCATGAGCCGGGCATGGTGGTATGGGACACCGTGGTCGAGTTGTCGGCCTACGCTGGGGCCACGTGCCTCCCCGTAGTGACCAGTGAGCAACTAAACTCGTGAGCCGATTATGGTGGTATGGGACACTATATTCGAGCTGTCGATACTTACGGCGAGAGCCGAGTACGGTGAGACCCGTGCTCGTCTTTGGCGACGAGTCCTCCGTAGTATCTTCGAGTATACTCCAAGGTCCGTGATTGGCGACGAGTCTTTCACAAAGAACTAGAGTATGAGTTGAGCCGAGCACGGTGAGACCCGTATTCGAGCCGACGGCTAGTGATTGAGCCGAGTATGGTGAGAGACCGTACTGAGCTGACGGCCAACAATTGAGCCGCATACGGTGAGATCTGTATCCGTGCTGACGGGTGACGAGCCCTTTGTGATACCTTCGCTACGCCTCTCAAACCATAATATCGTATGAGATTAACTAGGACTGACGACCCTAGAATGGATCATGTTTGGGAATGATACAAGAGAGGTACCTTAGTTTCCCAATACTGCTGTTTGAAATGGACTAATAATAACTCGGTAATCATGATCACCATCGCACCGCATGTGCTTAGTAGATGTGGCGCACTGAGGGAGTTAAGCATTCGCGAACGTAAGATGATGTCGCATGAGGGTGGTTTGGCAAGGGCATACAGCATCATGTCATTTCATTCTCGCACTTAATAAGAGTAGTTAGAATTGTTTGATTTGTACTGCTTTATCATTATTGCTTGATTGAATTGATAACATGTTAACCTATGCTTTACTGTTCCACTGAGTTGATCACTCACTCCCACGTTACGGGACGATGTTGTACACACCAACCAGATTTGTTGAATTTCAGATGATGGCGATGCTTATGAAGCAGAGCCGGACTACTTCTATGGTGATGAGGAGGAGTTCTCCTATCATGTAACTCTCTGACGGGTCTCTGAAGACCTGGTACTGTATTGACGGGGCTATGGTATTTGGGATAGGAGACATTACACTTCCTAACATTAGGTATATTTTAGAACTGTACTTGTAATTATTTAACCTGGTAACGTTATCACACTCTGGAGACTCATTATAGTTTATATATTTTATCTATCTATCACAGTCTTCCGCTTGCAAATTTATTGTCTCTGGAGTATGATATTCTGTTTTGGCTTAATTTCACTCATGTTCAATGCCCAAATACAGTCAACATTCAATCATCATTCATTTTGTTGCATAAGTGATGTTCTGGAACTCGGGAGTTGAGTTTTTGCTCGACCCCCGATTTTCAGGGCGTTACACTCTTGTAGGGCGCCGCTTCGGTGGATGGAATCACTGACTGTAGGGCCCACCCTGGTGTATGTTCCTTACATCCACACCGTCCAACCATTTTTACATCTCATGATTTTAAGGCATGATCCAAAAAATTAAGAAGGTCCAATTCTCAGTTGGATCAAAACTTTTGTGGACCACAAGAAGTTTTTAATGGTCAGTTGTATATATGGTCCAACTAGGATTTGGATCTACTTAATTTTTGGTATCATACAATAAAATGAGCGGTCAAAATGGTCGGATAGTGTGGATGTAAGGAACATACATCAAGTGGGCCCCACAGTCAGATATCCCACCAAGGTTAGATTCTCGGATCCACCTAAACCGCCCGCTTATCTTTCTGTTCTTAAAGATAAATACAAGTCCTTTCGTTAGTCGGCTCTGACTAAAGGTGTGCATTTGTGACCTGATCCGGCAGATGATCACTCCCCAAGTATAGGGTTGTGATGTAGTAATAAACTCGGTAAGATCGAGGTCGAATCCCACGAGGACTGATCGTCACAATTTAAATCTGAGACTCTCCTTAACTAATCCAACAAATAATGGTATGAACTACTAAGCACAATTCTAGGAAAAAAAAATAAAAACAATTAAGAATAGGGAAGAAAATTCCATCAGAGAGAGAGCACTAGGACTTTCGAATCCACCCCTAATTATCCTAACCCTTGTTTTGTCTGTTGATTCACCTTGATCTTGATTGATACCACTTATCCAGAGAAAGCACAATCTGTGTCCTAAATCGAGCATACAGACTGTCTAATTCCTTTAAGCAATGCCATGAACAATACATCCCATGTCCTTGGTCGGGCACATGGTATGCAAAATTCATTAAAGCACCCTGTTCCTTCCTCTATAGGAAACCTGTTCTTGATCAGACCCAAGCACCTGTAATAAGCATCCAAACAACATCCATCTATACTTTGGTCAAGTTCATAGATGGAGAAGTATGGAATTTAAACCCATAAAGCCCACTCAGAGAAAGAAACAAATTAATTAAAATTCAAAGTAAATCATCCAATACAAGAGCTAATCAAATTAGGAGCTTCATCTCAGCCCTAGCTGAGAGATTAGTTACCCATAAAATCCATAAAAAGATATTAAATAAAATTCATAAACTAAAACACCAAACCGAACAATCTCTCTCTTCTTCCTTCTCTTTCTTCTCTTTCTCCTCTCCCTGGCTCTGGATCTCAAATTCCCTGGATCTGAATGCCTTTCCCACGTCTAAAACTTCCCTTTTATAGCTGCTGGATGGCTGGAATCGGTGGCAGAGTTGTAGACGAACTCGGAGTACAGATTTTCGCAACCGTGATCGGTGGGCCCCACAGAGGTGTTTTCTGGAAAATCCACCCCGTCCATTGGATTCAGGACTAAATTTCAGTCAAGAATAGGTGGTTTTGAAGGTCCATTGGCACGGCCCACAGAAGAAATCTCAAAAAGATCAGATTTGAACGTCGCCGAGCAGCCTGTTTGTGGCCTCTGTACCGCACACGTGTGTACGCATGGGAGTGGAATCTCAGCATGGTTTTGTAGTTCTCGTGGCCCTCTACACGATGGACGGCTCGGATCAGTCGTACGGGCGACGTGTGGGGCCCACATGCTTCGCAAAAACAGCCGAGCGACCGTTCGTCGCTGCCGCGTAAACAGGGACTCGGATTCGCTGTCCGTTCTGGTGGGTCCCATTCCTCTGATCAAACGGAAAATCCACTCCGTACACTGCGATGAGAACGAAAAACCGGTCGGGAATGACCGATTTTGGATTGTTTTTGGTGTGGTCCACAGAGTTTTGTACTCACCGTCCAACCTGCGTTTGAATGACTAGATTCCAATCTTGATGATCTTTTATAATTCCGACACCTAGGCGAGGGCAACTGCCACCCCAGGAAGCGGATGGACGGATCGGATCTCTCATTTGGACATGAGGTGGGACCCACAACTGACGACCGGCGGACCGTTTGCGGGACGCTGTAATGCTTCTTGCGTTTTTGACGAGGATGGCGCGGTCAGCGTCTCGCTGACCCCCTTAGTTGGTCCGATGCACGGCGGTAGCCGTGTACGCATGGTGTACATGCGTCATGTATGGAGCCCACTTGATGTTTTTGAGAAATCTGCACCGTCCAGCCCTTTTCCCATATTATTTAATCCACCAAAATCAAATTTGAGGCAGTTCCAGATATCAGGTGGGCCCAGAATCGATGGTTTGTGGGCTGATCTGTCAGTTGGCCCACTTCCCGAGATCTTCAATGGATGAAATTTAATATGTACGGTTAATTTCTGGCCCCCATCACATGTATGAAGTTTCGAGTCAAACGGATGGCGGAAAACATGTGATCTTGCATTCTGAACCCTTTTTGGGCCCCTTTGTCGTGCTTTCCTCAGATCCCAAGCGTGTACAATCGTCATTATTAGTTTTCTGGAGTCCATCCCGTGCTCTGGTAATTTTGGAGCGCCAAAACCATGTCTTTAACATCAATTTCCAATTCACACTCCTGATTTCATCCTGTAATAAAAATATAATTAAGACACTCCATTAAACCTTATCATGTACGTAAAATTAGGCAATGTTCGGGGTCTAATATGCAATATTTGACCCTGATCAGCAGATCCGACCCGATCTGACCCGATCCGACCCATTCCGAATAGAACCGACGGTTAAGATCGGGTCTGATCGGGTTGTGGTTTCCAGATCCGATTTTTTTGGGTCAGGTTCGGATAGACCTCTGTCCGGACAGACTTGACCTGAATACCTGAACCGATGGGACCCGAACTGCACCGAACAGACCTGAACAGATAGGTGGGCGGGTAGTATAAAATATATTTTTTATTTTTTACCCTATTTTTCCTAAAAATGGATGGACGGTGTGGATAAAACACATAAATTGCACAAAATATGTTGATCAAGTCATGAAGACCCAGATGAAGGGAAAAAATAAATATCAGCTTGATTGAAAACTTTTATGGCCTACGTAACATTTTTAATGGTCAAAATTCATTCAACACTATTTTCTATAATGTGGTCCACTTGAGATTTCAATATACTTCATTTTTTTTAATGACTTAAAATGATCTATAAAAATAAATGGAGGGCATGGATGAAACACATACATTATGGTGGGGCCCACTGAGCACGGACGTCCGGTGGTAAGGGGAGTAGCCAGTCCATTTCCTTTCTAGAGTACAGCTGTACTCGTCTGCCCTCTCGAGCTGCAGGCGCTCCTCGAGCTCCGTGCTGTACGGACGTTTCAAAGGAGATCAAAGTTATGGGCCCCACAGTGATGTATTTATCATATCTACACCGTTCATATATTTTTAGAGATAATTATAGAGTATTATTCGAAGAATAAATAATATCCAAAGATCACGTGGCCCACACCACAAATAACAACATAGAATGATTTTCACTGTTAAACCATTCTTGTGGTCCACTCGATAGTTAGATCCATCTTATTTTTCGTCTCAAGCCTTAAGACGAGCTTGGAAAATAGATGAACGGTTTTGATATAACACATACCCTATGATTAGATCTGCTCACTTGGATTAAGAAATCACCTGTAGAACTCTGCTTACGTGAAAGACAAGTTGTTTATTTCGTGCACGACACCTTAAAGATTATATTCAATATTAAACGCTGTACACGGATCATTGAAAGTTTTCTCATAGCCATGTGGGGCCCACCTTGATGTGTATGTTTTATCTAAGCCGTTCATCAATTTTTACATATTATTTTAACCATTGAGTACAAAAAGTAAACATATTAAAGGTTAAAATAGACCACACCACATGAAACAATTTAATTAAATTTATATATCCGAATTCTATCCAACCGGATCCGACTCAGTTTTAACCAAGTCGGACACTGTTCGAGTCACAGAAACCGTGCATAGGATCTGTCCGAATTATGTGGCCCAGATCCGAGCACGGATCTGATCGAATACGGGTAAAGCCTGTGAAATTTCGAATTTGGTCGAGTGGAACATAATCTGATCAGAACAGGACCGATGCCCAACTCTAGCTCTGACGCATGCTTTTATAAATAAAAAACTAAAAGAATGTTTAGAAAAAATTAGCATGATTTTTTGGACAAAATTCCCTAAAAACCTTCTTGGGAGATACCGTTTTAAATGAAGCTGATGTATGTGGTTTTCATTTCATCTTATCAGTTTAGATGGTAAATATACATTAGTAGGCCGTAGGCCTGAGGAAGCTTTTAACAGTGGGCATTCAATTACTGTTGTTTTCTTGTGCCAAGAGATTTGGATCTATTTTATTTTTGTGTTCATCCCTATCCTCCTAATGATAGGATGAAACACGTAATTATGGTGGAGCTCAGGGAGCACCAATCACCTGCCATTGGCCGGTGGCAGGGGAAGTAGCCAATCTGTTTCCTCGTAGAACCCGTAGCCACGTCGATGCTGACCGCGTCGGTAAGCAATCCGCGTCGGGATATCCACCGACAGAAAGGGGAACGGATTGGCTACTTCCCTCCCACCAGCCATTAGCGAATGGTCGGTGCTCTGTGGAGCCCACTGTGATATATGTGTGTCATCCATGCTGTCCATTTATTTTTATATATCATTTTATAATATGATAGAAAAAATGAAGTATATCTCAATCCCAAGTGGACCACGTTACAATAAACAGTGTTGAGTGAATTTTAACCATTAAAACTGTTTTAGGGACCATAAAAGTTTTGGATCAAGCTGATATTTATTGTTTCCCTTCATCTGGGTCTTTATGACCAAATCAACAGATTGGATGTTAAATAAACAGTACAGTGGGTCTTAGGACGATTTTAATTGTGAATATCCATTCATTATTTTTATCTTGTGGTGTGACCCACTTAAGATTTATATCCCTATCAATTTTTGTATCAAGCCCTAAAATGATTTATAAAAATGGATGAACGGAATAGATGAAACATGTACATCGTAGTGGGCCCACAGAGCACCGACCACCCACCATGGGGCTAGTGTAAGGGGGACTAGCCAATCCTTTCCCCGACAGAAAGCGACCGCGTGGAGAGACAGAGGCCAGCGCTACCACCTACCAGGATATGGACGGTCTCTCGGGAGACGGATGGGCTACTTCCCATGCCACCAGCCTCATGGATGGTCGGTGCTACGTGGGCCCCAACATGATGTATGTGTTTCGTATCTTCTGTTCATCCATTTTTACCTATTATTTTAGGGCTTTATGGACCTTAATAAATAATACAATGGGCCTTAAGGAGGATTTAAACGGTGGATATCCAATCACTTGTTTTCCAGTGATGTCATCCAATTGAGATTTATATCCCTCTCATTTTTAAACTAAGTATTAAAATGGCATGTAAAAATGGATGAAACATATACATCATGGTGGGGCCCAAAGAGAACCGACCACTAGCCACGGCCACGGGGCTGGTAGCCGGGAGTAGCCAATCCATTTCCATTTATCTAGGACGTGGATTTGCTGCGAAAGCCTTTTGTAGGAAGTTCCTGCGTTGGTAACCCATGTGGGGCCCACTGTGATGTTTGTGAGAAATCCTCCTTATCTATCCATTTTGTGAGTTCATTTTAGAACATAACACCAACAATGAATCCTATCCAATGCTCAAGTAGGCTGACAATGTGATAATTGAACATCTACAATTGAGATATTCGTGGACCACAAAAGTTTTGAATCGTGCTAATATTTGTTTTTTCAGTTCATCCCAATAATAATGATGTTATTAACGGTAAGGATGGCATGTAAACATCATTGTCGAACCCAGGTAGGTTTGAAACGTAAAAATTTCCCTAATTACATTTTCCTTTAGTACAGCCCACTTTAGCTTTGAATATGGTTCATTTTTGAGATCATATTCTAAAATGAACTCACAAAACAGATGAACGGGAATGATTTCTCACAAACATCACAATGAGCCCCAACTAGGTTCTAGCGTAGAAACTTCCTGGGAAAGGCTTTTACAGTAAATCCACTTACATTTGTCTAAGACTCAAGTGGGCCACATTATACGACTCAAGTGGGCCACATTACAGGAATATGTGGAAGGAAATTTGACACCTAATGTTGAAAACTTCTTAGGAACACAAAGTCTTTAATCAAGCTGATAATTGTGTTTTCCTTGCATAAAGGTATGTGTGACCTTATAAAGAGGTTAGATTACAAATATACTTAATATACCCTAAAAATGTTTCAACGGTAGTTTTTCATCTCCCACTGCTTTCTGTGGTGTGTTACAATCCAACTTTAGGTGTATCTCATTTTTTAGGCAATCTAAAAAAAGTTGATAGATAGGATGGATCTAACACATAAATCATGGAGTGAGAAAGTTTCACATATTAAAAGTTAGGCTGTATATTACACATTGTAGAGAGAGAAAATCTCTTTTTGGAGCAATTTTGAACGCAAAATCTTTTTAGTAAAATCCGCTTAATGCATACCCTATTTACCATTAAGAAATACCTAAAAAAAAAAGAAAAGCTCTTTTTTTAAGTTCTACATCTCAGTGAATTTTTCCCGTACTTAATCAGCAGTCGTAAATATATCATCAACGTCGGCAACACGTTAAGTTGTCACGGCTGACGAGATACTGGATTTCGTACAAAAGCCTGGAACTTCTTGCACGGATATGTTATTCGAGTCCAACTTTAATGTCTTTAAGAAATTGACTTTGTCCATCGCTTTTATGATATCTAAAATTTAAGTGCATCAGATTTAAAGAAAATTAAGAAAAAAATGCTAACCGTTGGAGTAAAAAAAAACCTTTTTGGGGTCTAATATGATGTTTATATGAGTCATTCATAAGGACATTTTCACTGAAATGAACTGAAAACACAAAAGAAGTAACCTGATACAAAACTTTTATAGCTATAAGAATTAATGTTTAAACGGTGGTCACTGAAAACTTACTATTTCCTCTGTGAGGCCCACTTGAGTTTTGTACAATCCTAATTTTTTGTCTCCTGTCTTAAAATGATCTCGCAAAATAGATAAATGAAGTGGACTTCTTACAAACATCAAGGTGGGACCCACATAACATCCCAATACATGAACCTAGTGCATTAGCCGCCTTTCTATTAAAAAACACATGCGAATACTCGGTTTGCTTGTTGACCATTCTTTCTCCACCGTCTTAAACGACAAGCTCCAGCATCTATAAAATAGGAAGTACAAACCATAATCTTGTTTTGATTTGAAAAAAACCATCAATCTTGAGAGGACCGTTAATTGAGCAAGTGACCATGACCGGTGCAGGCGCATTCTCATTCATATCCGTATTAGTTATCTGCTTCCTAAGCATCAACACTGCCATCTCAGTCGTCCGATCACGTGAGGATCCATGGAGCTTGGCCTTCGTGATCTCCGTCTATCTACTGCTAATGCTTTTGTTTTGGTGTTTGCATGTGTATGATCGAAATTCCGAGAAGAGGAAGAGATTGAAGATCCTTATATGGGTGGTGGCGACGGCCCTCAACGTTGTATTCGCCTTTCGGGTGGCGATGATCATGAATGTAGCCATGAAGTGCTTGGTGTGGGCCATGGCTATCTTCAGCAGCAGTTTGGGATTTTACTTGTTCTTCATCTTCCCTAAAAAGACCAACAACCGTCCAAGAAAGTCATGATGGTCCGTCTCAGCCCATCTCTGCTTGATACTAAAGTCTGCTATTGTAATAGCTGATAGCTAGTTATTATTTATTTCTATAAGATTGTAGCATTGTAATTTTTTTTTTTTTTTGTTTTTCATTTATTAAAAGATTCATAAGTTATATATCTATGTAAAGAAACTTTTTTGGAATAAATCAATACAGACAATTCAATAAGAGTTCTCCAAAAGATTTTCAATTTTCTGAGTTATCATGGTTTCAGAGAGGTACATCTAGTCATTGGTAATTGAGTCTTCTACCTGCATATGAACGTAGGGGTTCTCCTCATAGCTATTACTAACATCACCACATCAATCCAATCCGGAACGACCACAGACTTTCACCTTTGCCTACACCCTCACAGCCGGGAACGGATTGGCTACTCCCCCTGCCACCGGCCCCGTGGCTGATGGTCCGTGCTCTGTGGGCCCCACCATGATGTATGTGCTTCTTCCATTCCGTTCATTCATTTTTACAGATCATTTTAGTGCTTGATATAAAAATTGACAAGAATATAAATCTCAGGTGGACCACACCATACGAAAAAAATAGTGATTGAATATCCATCATTAAAATCCTCCTAAGGCCCACTGTACTGTTTATTTGACATCCAATATGTTGATAATTCATACAGACTCATATGAAGGGAAAAAACAAAGATCTCAGCTTGATCCAAACTTTTATGTCCCCAAAAAGTTTTTAATGATCCAAATTCATTCAACACTGTTTCCTGTAATGTCGTCCACTTGAGATTGGGATATACCTATTTGTTCTCTCATGCAATAAAATGATCTAGAAAAATAGATGGACGGCATGGATGAAACACATACATTATAGTGAGGCCCACAGTGCACCTACCACAAGCCATTGGCTGGGGGCAGGGGGAGTAGCCAATCCGTTTCCCTCACAGCCCCACTGCAGTTTGCATTCCAAAAATATAAGATAGTAATATTGTAATAATAATAATAATAATAATAATTATTATTATTATTATTATTATCATTATTAAGATTTATAAATTGAAAACCTCTGTAAATAGATTCTTCTAAGGCTAAGTCAATACAAACAAGCTCGAAGAGAATTCTCCAAAATATCACCAAAAGTTATCAAAAGCACCGCCAGCTCTGCGTTTTTTTTTTTTTTTTTTTTTCAGTCCCAGCTGTAACCGGCAATATCACCCTATGTCGGTAGTGTATGATACAATGCCTATCTAGCTATTTTAAACTTTCATTTAAAGTTCGATTTTTTTTTTTTTCATCTTGCTCTCTCGACGAGTCTTCCGGAAACTTTCATACATGCCCACATATTAACGATAGCCTACACTGGCTGGCCAAATGAATCTAGATGCATCGTCCATTTGTTTCCGAGCTTATTTTAGGGAGTGAATTAGGTGTGGTCCTGGCCTCACCCAAGGGTAGCGGATTGGCTGGTGTACCACTCACCGGCTATATAGCTGGTGTATTGACATCAGCAAGTTCTGTGGGTCCCATAATGAGGTATGTGTTATATCCAAACCATCTATCCATTTGGCGAGCTATTCTTAAGGCTTAAGCAAAATAAGACAGATTTAAAGATCAAGTGGACCACACTGTAAAAAGCAATGGAAGATTAAATGTTTACCATTAAAACCCTTTTGGGGGTCACAGAAGTTTCGGATCAATATGAAATTTCTTTTTCCTCTTCATCCATGTATTTGCGATGTTATTAACAGATATGATGGAAAATAAACATTATGGTGGGCTCTACGAATTTTTTAATGGTGAAAATCATTATCCTCACTACTATTTTTGGTGTGGTCCATTTGAAATTTGTATATGATTCATTTTTTATCTAATGCTCTGAAATGATATTGAAAAATGGATGAACAATGTGGATACAATAAATACATCATTGTGAGGCCATGTAATTTTAATCTCCTTTGAACCCTTCCGACAACTTGGAGCTCAAGGCGCGTTGGCGGTCGTGATAGCTGGTGTGTGGTACACTAGCTAATCCGCTTCCCACCCACGACGGTGGGAGGAGTAAATCTAATTCTCGACCTAATTCTCAGGTGCATCATGCCATAGGAAACAATGATGATTGGAAGTTTTTAAATGTAGGGCTATCATCACCACGGTTTCTAATAGTATAGTCCACCTAGAATTTGGATACTCTAGGCAGTTGTACCATAGTCAAATTTCCCTGTAATGAGCACTCGTAACCCATGACCTCATGTTGAAACTCTCATGAAACTGGTACTAATGCATGAGTAAGGATCCAAATTTGGATCTTCTTTTATTTATGAGTAAATGCCTTCAATTGATCTAACAAAATGGGTGAATGGTGAGGATATAGAATAAATACTTTAAAGTGGGCCTAGGATAGCCGCACTGTTTGGGTAAGACAGAGGCTGCACCTAATCTGCTCCCCTCAATTTTAGGACATGATCCATGACTGTCCCACTGATGAAACCCTCTTAGGGATTTGGATCAGGTGTTGCCAACACCACCCCATGGTGGTGTTCATGAGTTGGGTGTTGTGAGGCATAATATGACATATATCTTATTATGAAGTGGTCCATCTATTTTGCTCCCTCCTATGGCATGAACTAAAAAAAGAGGCACATCTAAAGCTCAAGTGGACCCCACCTCACAAAATAGTGGTGATTGAATCCATCATTAAAAACTCCTTGGTTTGGTGACACATAATTTTGGATTAGGCTGATATTTGTATATATTATCCCTTCATCCAAATCTGAGTGCCCTTGTCAATGGCTTAAGATGACAAATATTAAATATTATGGCTGGCCATATAAAGGTTTCAGCTGTACATGTATGTCTTTGTTTCCACTGATTCTTGTGTTGTGGTCTACTTGAACTTCAGGTCTACTTAATTTGTGAGTTCATGCCCTCGAATGAGCTGCTGGAAAAAAAAATGAACAAACAGTGTAGGCCATATATCACTTTAGACTCCACAGCCCCTCACACATAAGCGCACCCTGTCAGATGACGGGTCGGACCAAGTTTCAGCCGCATCCAAAACTAAGATGGCCCTAATCCAATGATTTTACATGTTTTAGGAATGTCATCACAAGGTTTTAGATGATATGACTCACTTGAGTTCCGTATACAGTTGATTTTTGGGATATCTCATACCTAAAGGGGGCCCATCAAATGTACCGTGTTGATGTTTGACACAGAACACTTTGAGACCTACAAAGCTCGACCTCATGGAAAGTTCACATGAAGTGACCTTATAGTACCATTTCCATGTATATATATATATATATATATATATATATATATATATATATATATATATATATATATAGTAATGGTCTCCTGCGCACCGTACCGCAGGAGAACTTCTGCGCACCAAATTACCACCGGTCATGCCAACTTAAACAAGTGTGTTGTAAGTGAGCCTCACAATAATGTTTTCCTGTGATCCATTCCGACAAATCAGTCCATGATATCAATTGAACCGTAGGGTGAAAAAAATATAGTTGATTTGTGATTTACTAGGTCACAAAATAGAAAATAGTAAGAGAGGAAAAGCCTACCTTTGAATTTTTACAGGGCTCACCATGATGTTTATGTGAAATCCATTCCATCCATTAATTGCCTCGTAGAGGTTAATTCATGGAGACCAAACATTAAACCCGTACCTGATTTATGTTGATTACATCAAGTGAAGTAATTTTAATAGTGGGTGTTCATTAAACGGGTTCCACTCATATGGCCCACTAGAATTATAGATGTGGCTGATGTTGGATCAATACCCCTAAATTATCATATAGACTCATTATGGTTGGAGTGGATTTTACATACATTTCAAGGTGGGCCCACCTCCAGTTGACCCAGGGACGTTGTCCTAGGTTGTGGATTAGATGCCGTGACTGCCATCAGGCACCTAACAGCTGGTTGGTGCTAGTTGGCCCAACAATGATGTATGTGTTTAATCCAAGCCGTCCATCTATTTTTCCAACTAAATGTATTGCATTTCCCAAAAAAAAATGAGCCAGACCCAAATATCAAGTGGACCATGCCACAAGAAAGATTGTTGGAAAGCCCACCATTAAAAATTCTTTGGGCCAAAGTAAGCTTTGGGTCAAGATAATATTTGTGTTTTTCCTTCATCCAAGTCTCTATGACCTAATCAATAGGTTGGATAGCAAATAAACTATACCTAAAATTTTTTAATGATGGACGTTTAATCCGTTTAATCACCATTATTTTCATGTGGTGTGGTTCACTTTAAATTTGGATCTTATGCATTTTTGGGATCATAACATAAATTGAGCTAGAAGAATGGATGGACAGCTTGGATTAAATATATACATCATCGTTTGGCCCACTAGCACCAACAACATGCAATCCACGTCTCTGACTCGTCCCAACCACTACTGAGTCGGCTAGGGGTTGGCCCACCTTGATGTTTATTTGAATCCGCTCCATCCATAATGTGTGTGACAATAATTTAGTCGTAATTGTAAAATATTGGCCACATTTATAATGTTGGTGGGCCACATGATCAAAATAGTGTATGGGATGCAAACTATCCAAACGGTTTCACTTGGTGTGACCGATGTGAATCACGAATCTACCTAATTTTTAAGATATAGTACTAAATTTCTATTACAGACCTAATGATTGGGGTAGATTTTATGAATGCATCATGGTGGGGCCTAATCTCAGCCCATCCTTTTTACTTGTGTTGGTTGGTGCGTAAAATATCCCATGCGGTATGGTGCGCAGGAGACCGGGACTATATATATATATATATATATATATATATATATATATATATATATATATATATATATATATATATATAGAAAAGGTACTATGCCCTCGACCCTCAACCCTCACGAGTTTGTCCCATGAGGTCGAGCTGTGTGGGCCCCACCGTGATGCGTTTCAAACATCTACCCCATCAGTCGGATGCACCATTCCATCGTGGGCCTAGGTCTCAAAAATCAAGTCAATCTGTGTCTTGTGTGGGCCACACCACATACAGAAGTGGAGAGGGGCCGTGCACCATTAAAACATTCATAACCATTTTTTAGGGCCCATCGAGATGTGGTTTGCAAATCTAGCCCATCCATTATGTGTGTCCCACTTAAATGAGAGTTCAGACCAAGTTTCGGGCGCATGCAAAACTCAAGTGGGCCCCACCAAGTGCTTTTATATGTTTTAACGGTGTCTTCACATAATTTTAGATGGTATGGCCCACCTGGTTCGTATATTGCTGATTTCTGGGATATCCCATAATTTAAAGGGGACCCATCAAATGCATAGTGTCGACCATCAACACCGTGCATTTGATGGGTCCCCTTTAAATTATGGGATATCCAAAAATCAGCCGTATACGGAACTCAGGTGGGCCATACTATCTAAAATCATGTGAAGACATGCCAAAAATATATAAAAGCACTTGGTGAGGCTCACCTGAGTTTTGAATGTCTTGAAAAACTTGGTCTGAACCCTCATCCAAGTGGGACACACATAATGGATGGGCTGGATTTGCAAACCACATCTCGGTGGGCCCAGCAAATGATTATGAATGTTTTAATGGTGCATGGTCCCTCTCCACTTCTGTATGTGGTGTGGCCCATAAAAGTCACAAATTGACTTGATTTTTGAGACCTAGGCCCACGATGGAATGGTGCATCTAAGTGATGGAGTAGATGTTCAAAACGCATCACGGTGGGGCCCACACAGCTTGAACTCATGGTGCGTTAAAATCAGCTAGAGCGCATTATACCTTTTCCTATATATTATTATTATTATTATTATTAAACTTTTGATTTATCTAAAGGTGATGAAGGATACATCTGTTTCACGGGTTGAGTATCTATAGTTGGCCGCATGTTTATCCACGTAACCAAATTTCAAGACGCATTCACAAAGACACGTGTCATAATGCATGCATCGTATAACCACCTGGTAAAGAACTAGACTTATAAACACATGTCATGTTGCATGCATGCGTGGTGTGGACCATAAATATTCCGTACCCTCTCTTTCAACCTTTGGAGACCGGATCGTCTATTATCTGGTCAACAGAGATTTTCATTGGTCCACGTCACCGTCGACTAAAAATATTAAAAAATAAAAAAAAGCTTCTTATGCCAAACCATTAGGGTAAAGGAAATCCCTGTTGACCGGGTAACAGAGGATCCCAACTCCAACCTTTTCTCCTGGTCGGATTCAGATGATGTTGGGCAGGATGCAATGTTGGCACTATCACGTGCTGCTGGAAACGGGTAGTCGGTGCCGTGGCCCCACCATGATGTATGTGTTTGATCCATGCAGTTCATCTATTTTTCCAAATCATTTCACGCTGTGATACCAAAAATGAGGTACATACCAATCTCAACCAGACCACATTACAGGAAACAGTGTTGAATGAGCGTCGACCATTAAAAACCTTATGAGGGCCATAAAAGTTTTGCATCAAGCTGATCTTTGTTTTCTCCCTTCACCTGGGTCTTTATGACCTAATCAACAGATTGGATGTCAAATAAATAGTACAGTGGGCCATAGGAGGATTTTAATGGTGAATATCCAATCACTATTGTTTTCCTGTAGTGTGGTCCACCGGAGATTTATATCCCTCTCATTTTTGGGATCGATCACTAAAATGATCTGTAAAAATGGATGAACGGAATGGATGAAATACATGCATCATGGTGGGGCCCACAAAGCACCAACCACTAACCACGGTGTGGTGGCAAGGGGAGTAGTCAATCCGTTTCCATGCTGCTAGCTTTGTGGGCCTACCATGGTGTATTTGTTTTATTTTACACTATACATCCATTTTATTAACTCATCTTAGGACACAAGCCCAAAAATAAAGCACATCCCAAAAATAAAGTAGAAAAAAATCTCAAGTGAACCATAGAAAATATTGGTAATAGAGCCCCAAAATTCGGGTACCCGAATAAAGTTTCCAAGACCCAAATTCCAGTCCCGTGACTTATAAAAAAATAAAAAAAATATATAAAGTATGACAATTAAATATGCATTTCATTTTCTGAAGTAGCATAATTAGCAGCTGGGAACTGATTTCACCTTTGTGACCATATCCATGTTTTGATGATGAGACGTAAACCGTCATCATTTTGTAACCCCAAGCTGAATCCTAGAGCACCAGATGCAAACTTGGGAGACTCTCCCAGAGCTGAACTTGTTGGGGGCCTTGCACAAAACCTTAGGATCTAGCCCTCCAAAACAAACCAGAATTATGGATAATAAAGTAATGAAAACAATCAATGCATCAATCACACACCACACAAGAGATTTTTACGTGGAAAACCCTCAAAGAGGTAAAAACCACGGGACCTCGTCCAGATCAACAATCCACTATGAAGTAGAATGTTACAAAAATCTTCACTCACGCAGGAGTGGATAAACAATAAGAGAAATAAATAAAACCGAGAGATCTAACCGATTACAAGGACATAGAAGCGCTGAGATATAGATTGCACAGTAGATAACCTCCACAAGCAGAACCTCCCTTCTATAAGCTTCCTCCTTCTCTCTCTCTCTCACCTTTGATAGTCCTAAACCCTTTAGCAAATCCCTTGTAAAGCTTTAGGAAACCTTCTTGTCGTATCCTAAGAAGCCCTAGGAACTCCTATTTATAGTTTTAGAAAACTCCCTTCCGCATCCTAGTTGTGAAAGGACTTGCGACACAAAATCCGTGCAAAATCGCGGAATGAATCTGCGTAACCTCGACTGGTCGAACCGAGTCTACGAATGGTCGAGAGTCACCTTCGACCGGTCGAGCACCTCCTTCGATTGGTCGAGCACCCCGGAGAAAAATAGCCCAAACTCGCTGGATTTTGAGTCGTGTCACTGCTCGACTCCCACGACTGGTTGAGACCAGCCTTCGACCGGTAGAGCAGGGCTCACGACCGGTAGACGACGGGTAAAAAAACCCATCAAATCTCCCATTTTTTGACCCAAGAGGGATCCACCTTCTTCAAGCCAGCCAGGTTTCTACAAACCTCAAACTTGCCCTTGAGTAAAGCCTTGGTCATCATGTCTGACCCATTATTGTCCGTGTGGACCTTCTCAAGCTGCAGTAACACCTTCTGTTCCAAAGTATCCCTGATCCAGTGGTACCGAATCTCTATGTGCTTTGACTTGGAATGCTGACTTGGATTCTTGCTCAAGTGTATGACACTCTTACTATCACAATAGACCACGTGCTCTAAGTTCCTGTAGGAACCTCTTGATCCAAAGCATCTCTTTACATGCCTCTGTGACTGCAATGTATTCGGCCTCTGTCGTCGACAATGCTACGACCTTCTGTAGCTTGTTCTGCCAAGAGACTGCTCCTCATGCAAACGTGAACATGAACCCCGATGTAGACTTCCTAGAGTCTATGTCACCTTCCATATCTACATCTATGTAGCCCTCTAACACAGGTTTACCGTCACCATAGCATAGGCTCAGCCTGGATGAACCTCTTAAATACCGCAGTATCCATTTAACCGCTGCCCAATGTTCTTTGCCAAGATTGGAAAGATACTGGCTGACAACACCAACCACATATGCTATGTCTGGGCGTGTACACACCATAACATATATCAAATTTCCTACCGCTGACGCGTAGAGTATCTCCTGCATCTCTTCCACCTCTGCCTTTGTCTTGGGACACTGCTTGTCGCTCAATCTGAAGTGACCATCCAGTGGAGTACTGACCGGCTTCGCTGCATTCATATTGAACCGCTCTAGGACTTTCTCAATATACCGCTCTTGTGAAAGCCAAAGCTTCCTGCTGCTTCTGTCACATGTTATCTCCATTCCTAGGATCTGTTTAGCCGGGCCCAAGTTTTTCATCGCAAAAGTCTTGCCCAACTCTTGTTTCAGCCTGTCGATCTTCTTATGTCTTTTTCCATGATGAGCATGTCATCAACATATAATAGCAGAACTAAGAAATCATCATTTGAGAACTTGTGCGTGAACACAAAGTGGTCCGACTTCATTCTGTCATACCCATGTTTTAACATAAACAAGTCGAACTTCTTGTACCATTGCTATGAAGCTTGTTTCTACCCATACAAGCTCTTCCTCAGCCTGCACAACATATGCTCTTTGCCCTTGACTTCGAACCCCTCTGGTTGGTGCACGTAGATCTCTTCTTCCAGGTCACTATGGAGGAAGACAGTTTTAACATCTAACTACTCTATCTCCAGATCCATGCTAGCCGCCAACCTAAGCAACACCCGTACGGATGTCATCTTCGCCACAGGTGAGAATATCTCCTCGAAGTCTATGCCTTTCCTCTGACCAAACCCTTTCACCATAAGTCTGGCCTTGAACCTTGTTTGTGAATTCTTCTGCTCAATCTTCTTTCTGAACACCCACTTGTTGCTCAGAGCTTTCTTGCCCTTAGGCAGTTTCACTATATCATAAGTGTGGTTCTTATGCAAGGATTCCATCTCCTCTTGCATAGCTTTCAACCACTCCCCCTTATGCTCATCGGCTAGGGCCTTAGAATAATCTTCTGGCTCTCTTCAGCATAATGTACTCATGTGGTGAGTACCTTTTGGACGGTTGTTTGTCCCTAGATGACCTCCTCACCTGTGGCTCAACAGGTGGATCAAGTGGGGGCTACTCCCCTGGTTCATCTTCTGAAGGAACTCCCTCGTCCTCTGCACCCTTGCTATATTCCCTCGTCATCAGGCACTACGGGAGGAGTAATCAGATCCATGTCCTCTAGCTCACCTGAACTAGGCTGGTTTTTCTCTAGCTTACCAATGTCTTCTATACACTGATCTTCAAAGAAAACCACATCTCTGCTCCTGACGAGCTTCCTCTCGGTTGGATCCCACAATCTGTAACCAAATTTTTCATCACCGTACCCTAAGAACACACACAGCCTGATCTTCATATCAAGCTTGGACCTCTCGTCCTTTGGTACGTGAACGGATGCCCTGCATCCAAACACCCTGAGATGATTGTACGATGGATCATGTCCAGTCCACACCTTCTCAGGTACTTCCCCATTCAACGGGGTTGATGGAGACTTATTTATCAAATACACCGCCGTATGCATTACTTCTCCTCAGAACGTCTTGGGTAATTTTGCATGGGATAACATGCATCTGATCCTCTCAACAATGGTGCGATTCATTCGCTCAGCTACACCATTATGCTGAGGGGTCTTGAGAACCATCTGTTCATGCCGTATACCCAGGGACTTGCAGTACTTATGAAAGTCGCCAATGTATTCACCACCATTGTCAGTGCAGATGCACTTCAATGGTCTACCCGTCTCTCTCTCGACCATAGTATGAAACAATTTGAACACACCAAAGACCTCGTCCTCGTATTTCAAAGCATAAACCCAAACCCTCCTAGACGCATCATCTATAAAAGTGACAAAATACAATGCCCCACCTAAGGTTTTTGTCCTCATAGGACCACAAACATCAGAAT
Source organism: Magnolia changhungtana (assembly GCA_030180095.1). Classification (NCBI taxonomy): domain Eukaryota; kingdom Viridiplantae; phylum Streptophyta; class Magnoliopsida; order Magnoliales; family Magnoliaceae; genus Magnolia; species Magnolia changhungtana. Next base: position 1,547,563 of record JASAUF010000213.1, read on the forward strand.
AAACTAAATCTAATGCATGCACTTTATTAACATGAGAAATAGATTTAACAAATGAAACTTTATGCTGTTTCCCTGATAAACAATCAAGACAGGTTTTGAGAGGTGTACCTGTCACGTCTGGAAGGAGCCGCTTCCTTGCTAGTAGCTGAAGCCCTTTTTCACTCATGTGGCCTAGACGCCTGTGCCACATGTCAATAGTTGAATCTTCCGCTGTGTTTAACCCACCCTTGCACATATTGACACTTGCCTTGTAAAGGGTGCAACACTTCTTTCCTCTGGCCACGATCAACGAACCCTTGATGAGCTTCCATCGCCCACCAGCAAACCAGCTTTCATAGCCATCATCATCTAACCTTCCCGTCGACATCAAGTTGAGGCGAAGGTTTGGGATATGCCTCACATCCCTGAGAACTAATGTGCAGCCCACATCGGTCTTCACACAAATATCACCGACTCCCACGATTTTTAATACGCCAGAATTTTCCATCTTCACAATCCCATAGTCACCTGACTTGTAGCTTGTGAAGAAGTCCATGCGTGGAGTCGCATGAAAAGAAGCTCCCGAGTCTATCACTCAGTCGGTGTCTTGACTCGTAGCCGTGAGACATACATCATGATATGTAGAAAGAATAACTACAACGTCGCCATCTGAAGCGACCGCAGTGGAATTTGATTAATCTTCCTTCCCTTTTCCTTTCTTATCATTTTTCTTACTACGACATTCATGCTTGTAGTGGCCCTTCTTGCCACAATTCCAGCATTCAAACATCTTTTCTGTTACTCGATTTACCTCTTGATTTATCTTGGGCCTTCCCGCCCTTCCTGTTCTTTCCTCTCCCCCTTTCCTGCGTCACAAGAGCCTCTTGTTGAGTATACCCCTGAGACTTCCTCTTTGTCTCTTCATTGAAGAGACAACTAGTTACCTGTTCCATGAATATCTTTCCGTCTGGCGCGGAGTTACTTAGAGACACCACCAATGTCTCCCAACTGTCAGGCAATGAACTAAGCAATAGTAAAGCCTGTAATTCATTGTCCAGGACCATCTTCGTAGAGGTGAGTTAGTTCACTATATTGCAGACCTTATTCATGTGCTCGGCCATAGAACCACCATTCTTGAATTTGAGATTCATAAGTCGCCTTATCAGAAAAATTTTATTATCGGCTGTCTTCCTCTCATACAGCCCTTGTAATTTCAGCCATAGGCTAGCGGCTGATGTTTCTATAGACACATGGTGAAACACAGAATCATCCAACCATTGTCTAATAAACCCCACCGCCTTTCGGTCAATCTTCTTTCAATCATCATCAGTCATATCCTTGGATTTTGCTGATATGCCTAAAATTAAAGAATATAGGTCCTTGCAATAAAGCAAGTCCTCCATCTTAGCCTTCCATATGGTCCAGTTAGAACCATTGAGGCTGATCATCCTTGATGAGCCACCTTCCATAATTTAAAACCGATCCTACCCGTTCAATGAACTTAGCTTTGATACCACTTTGTTGGGGGCCTTGCACAAAACCTTAGGATCTAGCCCTCCAAAACAAACCAGAATTATAGATAATAAAGCAATGAAAACAATCAATGCATTAATCACACACCACACAAGAGATTTTTACGTGGAAAACCCTTAAAGAGGTAAAAACTACGGGACCTTGTCCAGATCAACAATCCACTATGAAGTAGAACGTTACAAACTTCTTCACTCACGCAGGAGTGGATAAACAATAAGAGAAATAGAGAAAACAGAGAGATCTAACTGATTAAGAGGATATAGAATCGCTAAGATATAGATTGCACAGTAAATAACCTCCACGAGCAGAACCTTCCTTCTATAAGCTTCCTCTCTCTTTCTTTCTCTCTCTCTCTCTCTCTCTCTCACCTTTGATAGCCCTAAACCCTTTAACAAATCCCTTGTAAAGCTTTAGGAAACCCTCTTGTCGTATCCTAGAAAGCCCTAGGAACTCCTATTTATAGTTTTAGGAAACTCCCTTTCGCATCCCAGTTGCGAAAGGACCTGCGACACGAAATCCGCGCAAAATCACAGAACGAATTTGCGTAACCTCAACTGGTCGAACCTAGTCTACGACCGGTCGAGAGCCACCTTCGATCGGTCGAGCACCTCCTTCGACTGGTCGAGCACCCTGGAGAAAAATAGCCCAAACTCGCTGGACTTTGAGTCATCTCACGGCTTGACTCCCACGACTGGTCGAGACCAGCCTTCGACCGGTAGAGCAGGGCTCACGACCGGTCGACGACGGGTCAAAAAACTCATCAGAACCATAATCAACACGACCAATCTGTAGAAGCACACATGCTACTTAGAAACATCAAAGGCGTATTATGCAACATATATAGTCATACTACAAAAATAAATATATTGTAGCGTAAAAACAGAGCATTTTGCACTCAGGTGAGCCACAATAATGAAAACCCTAGAAAAAACCGCAGTTTTCGATATCACCATCCTTTCAACATCTCCAATCCAAAACCCTAGAACCTGAAAGCATCAAGAAAAACCCTAAACAATAAACATGTACTGCCAATCCAAACCCTAGAAAAAAGCACTAGAATCATTTAGGCATGGCATTTCTTCTTAGAAATGAGACTGGAGAGACTATGGATAGGGATGTGGCAGAAGATGCGGAGCTTTAACATAAGGACGATTGATATGACAATGACGAAAATGATGAGAATCACAAGGCAAGGGGAGAGAGCTACCGTAATGAAAGCGCATTTACCGTTGGTGAAATCCTCTTTCTCGTTGTACTGGTCTCGGATCTCGAGAGCGTATGAAGGAGGAGGCAGAGCAAACGCGGAAACCATTGAGATTGGAAGAGATCTCGATCCAGGAAGATTAGAAATGACGGGGATTGATTGGGTTCTTCCACACTCACAGACATTTGACCGCCATTAAACCTGAGAGGGAGAGTGAAAATAGTTCAGATCTAGCCGACGCCGATCTCCATTTGAGAGAGAGAGACGTGAGACAAGATCGAAGAAAAGGGGAGCAAAAAGGGAGAGGGAGACGGAAATGGATGCAAAATAGGGCTTGGGAGCTTTTGGCATAAGAAAGGACTGAAAATGAATTGGTAGTCTACAACACATATATACCAATGTGCCTCTTGGGCCTTGTGGGGTCTACTCAGAGGTTATTAATCGAATCCCTTCCATTCATCCGTTTCAAAATAAAACACTAAAACATAAGAATAACAAATAAGCAGATCCAACACTCAATTGGGACACACCAATATAATAGTGGAAATTATACGTATATCAGAAACGGCTCAAGTATGGTTGAATACCGTTTCAAATCAGAAACGCCATGAAGCCGTTTCTAGACTAAAATCGTCACCATTCCAGTTAAACAATTTTGGTGTAGTGTCTTACGGCGCCACGACTGACGTTAGATTAAAGAAAAGCATTTCTTGCACGGAAATGTCATGCAACTCCAATTTTAATGTCTTTAAGAATTTCACTTTGTCCATGAGATCTAAAATTTAAGTTCGTCGGGTGATAAGAAAATTAAGAAAAATCATGAATGAAGTGAAAACACAAAAGACTAACCTGATACAAAACTTTTGTTTCTATAAGAATGTTTAAACGGTGGTAATTGAAAACATACTATTTCCTCTTGTGAGGCCCACTTGAGTCTTCGACAATCTTAATTTTTGGTCTTATGTCTTAAAATGAGCCAGTAAAACAGATAAACGAAGTGGATTTCTCACAAACATCTCTGTGGACCCACATAACATCCCAATTCAATAACTTCGTGAAATGCCACTTTTTTGTTTAAAAAAAAAAACAAAGGACTAGTCAGTTTGTTTCTCTTTCTCCACCGTCTGAAACATCGAGCAAGTTCCAGCCTCTATAAATAGAAAGTATAAACCAGAAGCCGGTTTTGATTTGAATAAACCATCAATCTTTGCTTTTCCATTGAAAGAGGACCGTCAATTGAGCAACTGACCATGCCCAGTGCAGCTGCATTCTCATTCATGTCCATACTAGTCATCTGCTTCCTAACCATTAACACTGCAAATCTCAGTCGTCCGATCACACACTACAAGAAAATAGGCCTTTAGCCACAATTTTTTAGCCTCAGTTGAAAAAATGGAGGCTAAATGTGTCTTTTAGTCTCGGTTGTTAAGGAACTGAGGCTAAAAGTTCATCTTTCGCCTCAATTGTATAGGAACTAAGGCGAAAAGTCTATTTTTAGCCTCAGTTGCATAGAAACCGAGGCAAAAAGTCTACCTTTTAACCTCAGTTGCATAGGAAGCGAGGCAAAAGTCTACCTTTTAGCCTCAGTTGCATATGAACCGAGGCGAAAAGTCTAGTTTTTAGCCTCAGTTGCATAGGAACTGAGGCGAAAAGTCTTGTTTTTAGCCTCAGTTGCATAGGAACTGAGGTGAAAAGTCTACCTTTTAGCCTCAGTTGCATAGAAACCGAGGCAAAAAGTCTACCTTTTAGACTCAGTTGCATAGGAATCGAGGCAAAAAGTCTACCTTTTAGCCTCAATTGTATAGGAATCGAGGCAAATGGTCTACCTTTTAGCCTCAATTGCGTAGGAACCAAGGTGAAAGGCCTACTTTTTAGCCTCAGTTGCATAGGAATCGAGGTGAAAAATCTACTTTTTAGCCTCAGTTGCATAGGAACCGAGGCCAAAAGTCTACTTTTTAGCTTCCATTGTATTAAAACCGAGGCCAAAAGCTATATTTAAAAATATTGAAAAAAATTGAGAATATTGAAAGAATTAATAATTTCTAAAAATTTTGACAATTGAGAAAAAATTGAAAATTTTGAAAAAAAAATGTAGATAATTGGGAAAAAATTGAGAGTTTTGAAAAAGATTTGAATTTTGAATTTTTTAAGAACTAAGAATTTTAAAAAATTTTGAGAACTTTTAAAAAATTAAGAAATTTTTAATTGAAAGTTCTGAAAAAAATTAAGAAATTTAAAATGAAAACGGATGGTCGGAGGAAAGATTACAGACAAAAGCCAAATGTCTACTTTTTAACGTCGGTTACATAGGAACCGAGGCTAAAAGTCTAATGGATGCTTTTTCCCTAGCTCCTTTTCTCACTCGCTGTGCGAGGGAGCGAGAGAGATCATCATTCTCTTCCTAAGGTTTTCCCCTGGGATTTTCTCACGCGCATGGATGCTCCATTCCTTTGCATGTATGCTCCATTCCTTTGCATGTATGCATGTATGACATACATACATTCGGCGCCATCCTCAACTCCTTCCATCCTTCTACCCTTCTCCTATAATACCCTCCGTCCCTGCCTCCGTCATTCGTCTGGAAGCAAGGAAACAAAAAAAAAAAAACGCAGAGAGAGAGAGAGAGAGAGAGAGAGAGAGAGAGGTAAGGAAACGAGAGAGAAGGAGAGAAGGAAACCGACGAAATCCTCTCGCATCTAGGGTTGCAGAAACTCTAACTGGTTTTTCTATCCCTTTTCTCTCTCTCCAACGCCCTACATTCTGAAAATCCCTGGAATTTCCATCCTAGGTTTCTTCCATGTGCTCCTTGATCTGCATTACCGGGATTTTCTGGAGAGAAAATGGGGGGTTTCTAGGGTTTATAGCTGAGAAAGAATAGAAGCCTCTGAAATCTCGGTTTTTTCCTGAAATTTCTAGAAATCTGTTCCATTTTCCTGTTTGTAGAGGTGGATCTGACCATTGGAGATCTTCAAGGTGCTTTGTGTTTATCACTTCAGAGTTTTCTGGAGAGGAATCGAGAGGTTTTCGAGTTGCTGGCTTCAGTGATACTGAATCCTCGGAATTTGAGTTTTCCCATCTCCTTTTTGGAGACATCTACCGTTTTTTTGCTCGGATCGGAGCTCAATCAGCGCGGAAGCTCGGATCTCTGGAGTTTCCAGACCTTTGGCTTGCTCATTTTCACTGAATTTTTGTAAGAAATCTGACCTCTTGTGTTTCTTTCTCTTTTCCTCCAAAGGAATATGATCTATCTTTCCTTTCCAATCTCTTCCTTTAAAGCTTTTCATGAGTTTCTTTGATATGTTAAAACTCTCAGAAGCTAAAGTCATCTTTGAACTATTTCTATTGTTCGATTTCTTTATTTTGGATTTTATAGGTTTTTCCTTCATTAGATTGATGTTCAGCTGTGTATCTAATTCTATTTAAATTAGCTGATGCAATGCTGGATATAATACGTTTTCTTTTTTATTGGATCTTTGGATATAAAACTTCTGTAGCTCCTAAGAAGTTTTAAATGGTAGGTGATCATTATGCACTACTTACTTGGATATAATACGTATGGTTCACTTAAGTTTTGATTCTATCTCATTTTTTAGCTCGTGTCCTAAAATGATTTGGCAAAGAAAATGGACGGGTGAATTTCTCATCAACATTACAGTGGCCCTACCTAGCTCCCATGGCAAGAAGTTCATGGGAAAGATTTTTGAAGAAAAGTCTGGTGGGTTTGTCACTTGTGAGAGCCATTCCGAAGAAAAGCGTGTTGACAATATAGTGGGTATTGCATATGCAATGGATACGCTGGATTATGTTGAAAAGGTCAGTTCTGCTATGGTTTTGATTTTTTTTTATTTCACTTGTGCTCATGAGACTTACTTGCAATATGTTTAGGAGTGTAAGTGTTTACCACTCTTTCTATAGCATGGGATAATTTGATCAATCTGCTTTTGAAGGTTGATAAACTAGAAAGTTCTACTGTGGGAGCAATTGCGCATAAGCTTACCTACTTTGTACCTGGTAATTTTTATTTGCATTTAATTATATAGTTGAGAAACTTGCTACATGCTACCTGTAAAGTTGTTTTTGCAATTTTATTTTAAATCACAGATTCGGAATGGAGCATCCATAACATCTAATGCTAAGTGATAATTGTTTATCCTTAGAAGCGCTGAATGAACTAACAGATGGTTACCCTGCCTTGTATTATGCTGAAAGACTGCTATACTGCACTTTTACATTATAAATTTCCATAAAGCTCTTCTTCTTCTTCTTTTTTGTTTTTTCAAAATGAATGATGAAATTTGGATGATATCACAGATTCAATGTCCGTGTGGAATCTGCTGAGAGAGTTCATACAGGAAGGTTCATATGGCTATTGTTCTAAATGAATATGGTGGAACTATGTGAGTATGTTTACATCCTTCACATTTTCTTTAACAATGCTCATGAAGTTCAAAAGCCGTTCATGTTACTGTTTATGTGATTTTGGGTGTTAACTATTTTAATACTGTTGCCTCATTGATATTTTTTAACATCGAAAAGTAGTGAACAATTTTAATATTGCTTTTTGTAATAAAGCGGTACCTACTACGGTTGTTGACCGGAGAACTTTTACATGGCGAGAAACAGGCACAACATCTTGCTTTCCTAGCTTGGTTTTTAGGAGGACGGACAAGAAATTAGGTAGGAGGTCGAATGATCCTGCATCACAAAGACTTGACATGTTGGCATGTTGGAGATGCATCAACATCTTAGGAAAGATAACTGTTAGCTGTCTCCAGTATCCATGAATGTGTGCGCGTGCATGCATATCTGTAGAGTATTTAGCCTCATTGCACCCTCTCCTGCTTCCCATTCTTTTGCACTTGCTAACATTTTAAATAGAATGTGTGCGCGTGCATGCATACTCTGTTTGAGGTTCTCTCTGTACATGCTAGCATAGGATACTTGGTTATGGGGTCAAAGGGCATTAGGAGTAGAATGTTACTGGTAGTTTGCGACTCTTTCAGGGATTGCCTGCCAATTTTCTTTCATGGAACAGTTTTTCATTGGTCTGCAGATGACCGTGTTACTAAATTAGCAAAAAAAAATGATGCTAATATAATCTCGCTGATCTATGTATGTTTGCTGTGATTGTCGTAGGATATGGTGAAGCTTGTGATTCAGAGATATACTAGAGAAGCTGGTGTGTGAAATCTAGAGAGAAACTTAGCTGCCCTGGCTCGTGTAGCTGCTGTCAAAGCAAGCTGCTAAGCAAGAATGTGCAGTTCCAGTCAACAAAGATGCATACCCGATGGCAGAATGACTTCTTGATACAAGACTTGCAGATGGTGCTGAAGTTGAAATGGAAGTCATTCCAATGGGTGTTAACGGACATGAAATATAAAATGCTCTTAGGAGTACCCCCAGCATTGGTTGTAGATGAGGCTATGCTGGAAAAGCTATTTGGGGTAATATATCTTTTTTCTTGTTAGTCAAGAACCTCTTTTATGAAATTTTATCTTTATGCTAATGTGTCAAGTTTATGTTTTTTCATTCATATGGTGAACAAATCTGATGGTATATATTCTCGTATTGACACTTGGTATGCAGCCTCCTAGGTTTGATGACGGAGAAATTACAGAATGTATGGCAACTCCTGGAGTATCAGTTGGGCTTGTCGGACCTCCTTTGGTGGAGACGTCCAGTTCGTTGAGGCCACATCAATGGTGGGAAAGGGTGATTTGCATCTCACTGGCCAACTTGGTGATGTTATCAAAGATTCTGCTCAAATAGCTCTAACATGGGTAATTTTTGTTCATTTCTTCTTATCCGACATGGATTGTTCGGTTCTTATGAGTCACAGATGCCAGCATGGTTTTAAATGGCAACCTCATTCCTCATGCATCCATCCCTTGTTTCCATGATAGGCAACCTTTAGCTTGACCTCATCCTATTGGTTATTTCAGAAATCCTCATTGCTGATGTATCTTATTTGTTTTAGGACAGACTTCATCAGAAATGAAATTCCTCAACTGACATTCATTCATGACCTAAAAAAGAAAAAATAAAAAGAAAAAGAAAAAAACTAGTCTAGAGAGTTCAAAATTCAAGTAAGAATTGAATCAGGCATGTAATGAATCATTTTTTGGAGATTCTTTATGTATGGAAAATATCAAAGATTCTTTAGCTATGGAAAATTTCAAAGATTCTTTAGCTAAGGCCTGTAGTTGTGTCATGCAGGCTTCTTTTTCAAATGATTGTTGTATACATTTGGGATTTATCTTTCAATAAAAATATACGTTTGGGATTTTATGTAATTTATTTATTTAAATGTTCATTAATTTGGTAGGTAAGGGCAAGAGCAGCAGATCTTAAGTTTTCAGCTGCTGGGGATATCAATTTGCTTGAGAATCAGCATATTCATATACATTTTCCAGTAGGAGCTGTACCTAAGGATGGACCCTCAGCAGGAGTCACTTTGGTAACATCTTTAGTTTCTATGTTTAGTCAAAGAAGAGTTCGAGCAGATACAACAATGACTGGAGATTACTACCGAGCATACGTAATCTAGTTTCTCTGTTGCTCCAGTACATACTACTAATTATACATGATATAGATTACTACCGAGCATACATAATCTAGTTTACTACTAAGTATACATATAGGTTATATATCCAAATTGATATTGTAATTTACTTATGAAATGATGGGTGCTATTATTATAATCTTGCATGTTCGATTAACTGAATATTTATTAAAAGAAAACTAAGAGGGGAAACAAAATGGATGATGGGATCATGGGAAGTTATCTGGCTAATACAAAGAAGAGGAATCCTCCAGCTGCCCTAAAAGGCTTCTATCTGGCTCCTACTAAATGCAGCATCCGGCCTAGCCTGTTCCATAACCAACCATTTAGCCTTATGAAATGCTTGATTTGGACATAAGGATTTGTCATTGAAAATCCTGCCATTATGATCCAACCAAATCAACCAAGTGATGCACAAAAGCACCAAGCACCATATCTTCCTTTTCTTCCTACCCTTCCTAGTGAAGTGCCACATTGCCAACAACTCTGCAAATTTCCTAGGCATGGCCCAGCAAACCTCTAGTAGCTCAAAGAACCTGTCCACACTTTCCTAGAATATGTGCAGTGTAAGAAGAGATGAACCACATTTTCCTCATTTTTTGGCAAAGGATGCATCTGTTAGGTATTATCATGTCTCTTCCTCAAGTTTTCAAGCATTAGTATCTTTTTTTCCAGAAAACCAACCAAAAGCCACCAACTCAGGGTGGATCTGGGAACTTCCAAATGTACTGGATCAGATCCTTGTGAGATTGCAACTGGGGATCATGAAGCATCGGGTAGAAGAATCTCACTGTATAAGCTCCAGTCTTACTAGATTTCCATACCCATCTATCCTTATATGAGGTGAGATGTTTGTGATTGTGCAGCATTACCATCAACCTAACATGTTCCATAAATCTCCTGATTGAGGAGATCCCTCTGAATGTAGCATTTCCATGGTTGATTTTACATAAAACAGAGAATAGATCATGCATTTTAATTTTAATGTTAATTACTACTTAATCCACTATAAGATTGTAAACCATAATTTTGTGTCGTAAAAAAAATGATTCACATCATAAATGACCTTGTGAGATTTGGAACAGAAAATGTTTTTGGGGTGGCGATTTCTCCAGTCAAAGAAGATACACTATTGCCAAGAATTCATTGACCTGATGTTCCAATAGTTTAAAAGCAGAGTTATTTTTGTTTTTGTTTTTGGGTTCAGTCACTTTCTCAGGTTGTAATAGGGAAGATAGCACGAGGAGTTGTGTTCATTTGACACATGGACAGTCGCACACAAAATTATTGCTAATGGCGAGTTCTTCTTTGCAGATGCTTTCAGAGAACCGAACAAGCTGTAGTTGTTCATCAGCCAAGCAAAAGTCAAACCCAAATCTTGCGCTGTGACTTTGTATTATTTGTGGAACCTAATGTTGTGTAATAGTTTGATTGAGTTTGTTTTGAAAACTTTAATTAGTAAACAAGTGAGATTGATTGTTTGATTGAGTTGTTAACTATTTTGTTGGTATTATGGCTTTTATAATTGATTGTTTCATGAGTAGATTGAATGAATGGATTAGCAGTGTAAATAAATATTTTAAAAAATTAAACATTTTTAGCCTCGACTTGTAACTGAGGCTTGGATTTAGCCTCGGTTGTTGAGAACCAAGGCTGAAATTCCCGTGGCTAAAGGATTTAGCCTCAGTTGTTGAGAACCGAGGTTAAAAATAGATTTAGCTTCGGTTGGAGGCAATTGAGGCTAACATTTGGATTTAGTCTCAGTTGAAAACAATGGAGGCTAAAATTTTGATTTAGCCTCATTTGGTAAAAACTGAAGCTAAAAAGGTTCTTTTAGCCTCACTTGAAGAACCGAGGCTATAAAAGTCATTTTAGCCTCGATTGCTAAAACTGAGGCTAAAGCCTTTAACCACGGGGGTTTCAGCCTCGGTTTGGATAACTGAGGCAAAATTGAGACTAAAGGCTTTAGCCTCAGTTTTTAACCTTTTTAGCCACTGTTTTGAACTGAGGCTAAAGCCTCCTTTTCTTGTAGTGACATGACGATCCATGGACCTTGGCCTTTGTGCTCTCCGTCTATGTATTGCTGATGCTGTTGTTTTGGTGCTTACATGTGTATGATCGAAATTCTGAGAAGAGGAAGAGATTGAAGATCCCTATATGGGTGGTGGCGACGGCCCTCAACGTGGTCTTCACGTGTCGCGTTTTGACGATCATGAATGTATACATGAAGTGTTTGGTGTGGGCAATGGCTATCTTCAGCAGCAGTTATGGATTTTACTTGTTCTTCATCTTCCCTAATAAGACTAACAACCGTCCAAGACAGTCATGATGGCCCATCTCAGCCCACCTCTGCTTAATGCTAAAGTCTGTTATTGTAATAGTTGATAGCAAGTTATTATTCATTTTCATAACTACAAGACTGTAATATTATAATTTAGTTTTTTTTATTTTTTATTTTTATTTTTATTTTTTTCCATGTATTAGAAGATTCATAAGTTATATATCTCTGTAAATAAACTTTTTTTTGATTAAATCAATACAGACAATTCGAAAAGAATTCTCTAAAATAATTTTAATTTTCTGAGTTATCATTGTATCAGAGAGGTACATCTGGTCATTGATCATTGAGTCCTCTACCTGCATACGAACAAAGCCGTTCTGCTCATAATTATTACTAACATCACCAACGGCGTTACTCTGTATCTGATCAATCCAGTCTGGAACGGCCACCGACTTTCACCTTTGCCTACACCCTCACAGTTCCACTGCAGTTTGCATAGTTATTACTCCTTTCTATAAATTATATAAGATAGTAATAATGTAATTTTTTGTTTTATTTTTTTCATGTAGAGTAAGATTTTTAAGTTGTACATCTCTGTAGATAAATTCTTCCGAGGGTGAATCAATACAAACAACTTAAAGAGAATTCTCCAAAATATTCCATGAGTTATCAATAGCAACACCAGCTCTGCTTTATTATTATTATTATTATTTAATTTCCAGCTGTAACTGGCAAGATTACCCTATGTCTGTAGTGTATGATACAATGCCTATCTAGTTATTTTAAACTTTCGTTTAAAGTTCAGACTTTTTTTTTTTGGGCTCTCTCAACGAGGCTTCCGGAAACTTCCATACATGCCCACAGATTAACGATAGCCTACACTGGCTGGCTAAATGAATCTACATGCACCGTCCATTGTTTCGGAGCTCATTTTAGGGAGTGGATTAGGTGCGGTCCTAGCTTCACCCAAGGGAAGCGGATTGGCTGGTGTACCACACACCAGCTATATATGGAGCTGGGCAAATTGGGTCTGATCCGGTGGATCTGACCCGATCCGACTTGATCCGGCCCGATTCAAACTGATCCGACAGGTTGAATCGGTGCGGATCGGGTAGTTCCATCCAAATCCGAATCCTTTTTGGATCGGGTTCGGGTTGGACATAACTCGATCCGGAATCCGATCGATTGGATCCGATTCGAACCGATCTGAACCAGATATATTTAGTAATTTTTTAAAAAAAATATTTTTTACTATTTTTTAAACCTTTTTAAAATTTTTAACTGTCCGAGATGTGTCCGATCCGATCCGACTCGGTTTTCCCGACCGAGTCGGACTCAGATCGGATCTGTACAGTGAGTTTTTGGATTGGTTTGAGTCAGGCGACCCGGACTCGGTACCGGATCGGATCGGGTTCGGGTTAGACCAGTATCATTTCGGATCAGTCCGGGTTGGACCCAATCCGGATCGGACTGATGCCCAGCCCTATCTATATATCGGATGTATTGATGTCAACAAGTTCTGCGGGTCCCATCATGAGGTATGTGTTATATCCAAACCATCCATCCAATTGGTGAGCTGTTCTTAAGGCTTGAGCCAAAAAATAAGACAGATCTAAAGAGCAAGTGGACCACACTGCAAAAAGCAGCGGAGGATTGAACTTTTACCATTGAAACCCTTTTGGGGGTCACAGAAGTTTCGGATCAATATGAGATTTGTTTTTCCTCTTCATCCATGTATTTGAAATGTTATTAACAGATTGGATGGAAAATAAATCTTATGGTGGGCCCTAAGAATTTTTTAATGGTGAAAATCATTATCCTCGCTGCTATTTTTGGTGTGGTCCATTTGAGATTTTTATATGATTCATTTTGTTTTTAGTGCTCTAGAGTGATATTGAAAAATGGATGAACAGTGTGGACATAATAAACACATCATCGTGGGGCCATGTAACTTTGATCTCCTTTGAACTCTTCCTTTAACTCGGAACTTAGACAGCGGTCGTGACCGCTGGTGTGTGGTACACCAGCCTATCTGCTTCCCACCCAAGACGGTGCAGGGACCTAATTTTCAGGTGCATTAAAACATAGGAAACAGTGATGATTGGAAGTTTTTAAATGTAGGGCTATCATCACCGGACGCGGATTACGTACTACCTGCAGTCTCAGCTCAACAGCAGGCGATTCGTGGTCGGCACATCTGATGATGTATCTGTACATCCAAACTGTCAATCCCTTTTCTCAGATGATTTTAAGGCATGAACACAAAAATGAGGCATATCCAACGGTGGACCACACCAAATAATAATCTTGGTTGCATTAAAATGCACAAAGCATTAAATGTCAATTGCATTAAATGCAAGAGTCATCTGTGGTGTGGTCCATTTGATCGTTGGATCCATCTCATTTTTGTTTTGATGCCTTAAAATAATATGAGAAAATGGATAGACAGTTTGGATGTACAGATACATCACGGTTCGCCCGCCTACAAAACTACCCGTTCAGAGCTAGGGATGGGTAGTACGCAATCTGCGTCCATCATCACCACTATTTCTATTAAGTATAATCCACCTAAAATTTGGATATTCTACACCGTCATACCCAAGTCGAATTTCACCAAGCACTTGAACTCATGACCTTACGTTGAAATTTCCCTGACCACATTTTCCTTTAGTACGACCTGCTTGGGCTCTGGAAATGGTTCATTTTTTGCACAAAACCGAAGAGGATTTCTCAAAAATATCATAGTAGGCCCCACCTAAGTTCCCAGCGCACAGGAACTTCCTGTGAAAGCGTTTGGTAGGAAATCCACTTACATTTATCTAAGATTCATGCGGCCCACACTATATAGAAGGCTTTAATCAAGCTGGTATTTGTGTTTTCATTACATACTGGTCTGTGTGACTTCGTGGAGAAGTCAGAGTACAAATATACTCCGCAGTGACTCTAAAAATGTTTCGACCGTGGTTGTTAATCTCCCACTGCTTTATGTGGTGTGTTACACTTGAGCTTTAGATGTATCTCCTTTCTTAGGCAATCTAAAAAAGTTGATGGACAATGTGGATTTAACACATAAAAACCAGTAGAGTGAAAAGGTTTTACATATTAAAAATTAGGTTATATATTACATCGATTTAATTAGGTAGAGAAAATATCTTTTTTGTATCAATTTTGAAAGTAAAATACACCCAGATCCATAGCTCGACTGGCAGAATGAGCGTAGATACCTTGTTTTGGGGGTGGCTAACATGGAGTGTGTGTACCGATATGGGTGTGTACTAACAAGCTAACCCAAAATATTAATAATAATAATAATTTGAAAGTAAAATCCACTTAATGCATACCCTATTTACCATTAACAAATGACTCCTCACTATAAGAAAACTGGCCTTTATCGGCGGTCAAAACTGCCGGCAAAGACCAAGAAAACCACCGGCAAATCCTTTGCCTGCGGTTAGCTAACGGTAGTAAAGGCTTTCTTGATGGCGGGACCTTCTTGTGATTCTGTAACGCCGCTAAATCATCAATTTATTTGAAAAATGGTCAAAAGCTACGGATAAAATCCGTAGCTAAATACGACTAGCCCCACAGTACGACCATAACAATTGGTACCATAGCCACGGTAAATGCATAGCCTGCTGAGTGGGGTTTAGAAAATTAGTTTCACATCAGTTGATACGGCAATGTTGAATCCATATCAGCTTACCCCAATAAGATACAGGGAAACTCTTAGTTATTCTAGGTATATGATAGGCAATAAATAAAATTCATGGAAGCCCTCCTAGGCATTTACCGTAAAGAAATTGACAGGCAGACAATGCCTATAGTGAAATAAATCAAACCTTAATTGAACAGTTTCTGTGAATTAAAGTATAGAACATATAATAAATATTAGCACATGGTTACATATCAAAATATCTGAAACAAATCTTTATACATTGTATCCTAACCTTAATGTGAATTTTCAGCGGTATCCAAAACCTTTCCAGTTTCAGCACATGACAGAATGTGGAACCATGGGTTGCTGCCAATATCTTTCCATCAGGTGAAATGCTAAACCGGTCATAATGCAGAGTTGAGCCACTGGCATCATGAAGTGGAATGGGAAACACCTTCAAAGTCTTTGGGTCCTCATCAAGATGATAGCGAACTATTTAGGTAAAAGGAAGCCAGTGAACCAGGAAAAATTTTATCTGTCATAATAAGATTAAGAAGTGTGTGTGAATGATCTAGGGTTCAATCCCTGGTAATGTTACTTTCCAAAAAAGAAATCTGTCATAACACATGCAAATACATCTGTCGACTGTCAATGATAAAATAAGGATTCAGATTAGATATTCAAAAGAATCCCATTCCCAGCATACCACTAAAACAAGAGCCATTGCAAGCATTTCAGTTTCTAAATAACTTAAACAATCAGAAGAAAAGAGCTTTATTAAGATCAAGAAGAGCTATCTGAAAAACTCCTGAACTCAAAATGGTTATTTAATGATCTGATAGCTATCTGAAAGTAAGGGACTCTCTTCTAATTGGCAATAATTCATTATCTTAATGGATAGTTTTCCTTCTTTCAATTAATTTTCAATAAAAATTTTAGCATTCTAAAAAGATCTTGAGAGTTTCAATGAAAGATTTTCATGTGGAAGCAACTCATGAGACAGTGGATTATTTGCAAAGCTATTTATTTGCCTACGAGAAAAACTCAGGTAGAGAGTGTCATTCCCTATATCAAGCATGCTCTTGACATTCTTTATGCATGTATTGTTTTATTATTGGTGTGTGTGTGCACGTATTTGTTCTATTTGAGAACTCATCACCTGTTTGTTGAAAAAGGAAAGAGTTGCACAACACACCAGTAAAGGTCTTCCTTGAGTGTTGATTTCATGCTAGATTGCAAGATAACAACAAACTGTAGAAGGCCTACAACAGCCATTGCGTGAAGCCACACCTAGATATAAAACAGAAGGGGGGCCCAAACCCCTACTCTATAGACATACCTCTGCCGGCACACCCCTGACTTTTACAATCCACTCTCCTAACAGCCCTATAGCACACAACGTATAACAATAAGACAACCACCCATAAATCCATACATACAGCAAACACCAACCTTGTGAGCCCAAACATCCAGCCTCTAGTCTTCTACACAACTGCACATCAGCCAAACTACAAACATACCAACATGGTGGTGCATGGTATGGAAACCTCTATAATACCTTTGAAATAGTATGGATCAATGAACCATGAGCCTTGCTCATACAAACCAGAAACCTAAATGTACATTGCAAACTCTTGGCCAATCATTCTATGACAACCCTTTCAAGGACAACCAACAGTTCGGAGAACCCACTGAATTCATACTATGAATGCAACCACTTTTCATGTGCCAAAAATACAGTGGAGCCATAGAAATCCCAAGGAACCCCAACAGTATTCTCATTCAAAGAAAAGGGAGATTTATGTAGTAGAGCTGATCAAACTTGAATATGGCAAAGCCAACTCACCAAAGTAAACATGGTAGGGTGATTGGATGATTTCAAACTACACTTAGATTAGATACCCATCTGCATTCATAGATGAAGATGAAGCAGCAGAAAGCAGAATTTCTTAAATAGTAATATCTAGAATTCTAGCATATGTTTATTACTGTAAAATAAATAATAATAATAATAATAATAATAATAAATGCCAATAGAATAAGACTAACAATTTTGTTTATTGAGTTACCTTGAAGAAGGATGAAAAATAGAAGCACAAAACCATCCTTGTGTACATCCAAGCATAGCATAGGTACTCTGATTCAAGAAAATAGTTATTGTTCTTTTCATTGTGGATTGCTGAAATGTGGGCCATGCAGCAAGAAACAGTCGTGTAGTGCTATGCAAGATACAACCATTTGTGCCCCCAACAATCAAGATAATGAAGGCAATGAGAATGTTATCAAAGTAGAACTTGAGAGGAGATTGAGCAAGATCTCAATGTTGAATTAGCTCTTTTATTTCTTTCTACATCTGCACAACAAAAGGTCAAGTCATCTATGTTTAGGCCATAGAAACTTTGGCTCTCTAAATGCCAAACAATTTTGAATCCAAAAATAAAAAATTGGATTTGGGTTTTGAATTTCTGCAGTTGAGGCCCTAGGAATTTAAAAACCCAAAATGAAAGTTACCGTTTTCTAGCATTGGAGAGCCAAATTCAAAGAAACAAAACAACCAAATGCCATTTCAAAGTCATCTTCCAGAAAGAAAGGAAAAAAGGAAAAGAAAAGATAAATCTAGAAAAGAGGGAGTAGAAAAATATATACAACTTCCTTATTTTATCTCCAGAAAAGAATAATGTGAAGGAAAAAACATGGGTTGGATTGCTTCTCTTGGTTTTGTATCTCGAGTCTTTCACTTGTCTCAACTTAACTTACCATTGCATAAGCTTAGCTTTGCAGGTTGTGTTCATAAAAAGAAAAAAGAATAAAAGGAACCAACACCAAACATGATTAGATGGAGTAAACTGAAATGAACATAACAAGGAACTAGATTCAGTAATGAGTTTTCAGCAGATGGCATGAAGATGGATAAAACAATGAGCCAGGGCCACATAATGCAGCTCATTACAATGTACATAGGACATACTGAATCTATCCAACTGAAGTTTGAAAGGGCAATCACCATATCATCATTGCAAGACCAATGACAAAACAACAGAGTTGGACATTGGAATAAAAATATGCCCATCCTCTTTTAGAACAACTAAAGAACCAAGATGGCATGGCAGTTGGAACAATTATTTTAGCCTAATGCTGATTGTCTACAACTAGTCATAGGTAGTCAGCCTTTAACAGTGTTAAAGGCAGTCAGTCTAATGCTGCAAAAGAATTTGGTCAACTCCTAACTGAGCATGACAGAGAAAATACTCATCAATATATTAACAATAAGGTTCTAAAAGGTGATTATACAAGTGAAGCACTCAGCTGCTGCAAGGGAATGGAAACGAACCTGTTATTTGGGAGATTCTTCAAGGGAAGCACTCAGCCTAACCAGTCAGTTCTAACCTACAAAACAAATCTTAGCCATTAGCCATTGTTCCAGGTTGTTTTTTTTTTTTTTTTTTTTTAAAATTTTTTTTTTAAAATTTTTTATTTTAAAAGATAAGAACCAAGTAGTAAATAACCATTATAGCAAACAAGTCTAGCTAATATCATTCTAAATCCTAGGCTTTTCCATCTTAGCTATCACACACACTCACTCACTCACTCTCTCTCTCTCTCTCTCTCTCTCTCTCTCTCTCTCTCTCTCTCTCTCTCTCTCATACCCATCTTAAAGCATTTCCGTAAGCCAAACGGAACATGTAAATGAAAAACAAACCTAACAAAACCTTGGGGAACAAAACCTTGCTCAGCGCAACCTCCTTGCTTCCCTTTCAGACTCGACCAAGGTAAGGATGTCGCCTTTCCTGACAGGACCCTTCACATTCCTCATGATGAGTCGATTCTGGTCATCCCGGAACTTGACCCTGCCCTGAGTCACTTGTCCTCTTAAACCTGTTCGGCCCATCACCTTCACCACCACTGTAAGCTGCGCGTGTTAGAGAGATGGAGAGAAGAATGTTAGCGAAGCTGCTACTTTGCTTTCGAGTTCTTCCAGGTTATTTCGTAGATACATATGCTCCAAATATCAATCTTATGGTAAAAGATGATTACAAACTTGTAAAAAAAAAGTTACACATGAATTTATATCCAAAAGAAAGAAAGAAAGACAACTTTTATAAGTTATCATGAAACACAATGGAACCACATGTTCCTACTTCCAGCATTCTGAAAACTTCCACATGATTTCATTAAGAAAATTTTAGATTTAACTAAGACTTGGAAAAAGGAAGGGAAAAAAAAATCAATTTAGTCACAATTCAGTTGAGACTTGTTTAAGATTCAGTCCACTTGACTAGTCAAAACTCATAAAACTTGAAAAAAGAAAAGTCGATGAAACTCGACAAAACTTGAATCTACTCGCAATGTCTCAAAAACAAGAAAACCCAAATAGGAAATAGAGATTAAAAAATTACAAAGAACAACAACCTCACTTAGAACCATAGATTTTCTATCAACTATTTCATGTTTTATTTCTTCATTATCCAAACATCTCTTCCACTCTATGAAAATATCTACTATCACCCAAATAAAGATCACTGAGTGAACTACTATACTGACAACTAGTAGTATCAAATCCATGAAAGCTTATGAACATGCAAGAACCCAGTTTAAAGCAAGAGATGACTGCACCAATATAATCAAGAGGGCAATCAATACAGTACAAACATTCCATAATTTTAGGAAAAGTAGGATGATCATAGAGTACAATATCAATTCAAGTTCTTCAGATATGAAAGATGCACATGGCATTTTGAAGAAATTCCAGAAAGATTAATGATTAGAAAAAAAAACACTATACATCTATACCCACAACCATACGCTCAAAACTATGATGTGCTAGATTTCAAAAAGGCAAAAGACATTACATAATTTCTTAATGAAATGTACACTTGGAACAGTATCTCACCTGGTAATGCAAGTCCCTAAAGAAAGGGAACAAATACCCAAAAAAAAAAAACAGCAAAACATGAGAATAATATTGTCAAAATACAGTATTGGACTCTGAATTTATTTACCCAAATCAGAAAATTAGGGATTTCGGATTACGATCCCCAAATCAGAAATTTAGGGATTTCGATTTATGATCCCCAAATCAGAAATTTAGGGATTTCGGATTTTGATTCCCGAATTAGAAAATTAGGGATTTCGGATTTCGATCCCGAAATTAGAAAACTAGGGATTTCAAATTTCGATTCCAAAATCGACAATTGGGGATTTTGATTCCCAAATACGGTACTTGAGGATTTTATAATTCCCATATCAGGAATTGGAAATCTCAAAAATCCAATTAGGGATTTCAGAATCAAATCACATGATAAAATTAGGCCCCCGCACATCTGGAAATCGAACTCCTCTTCCGCTTTCTTCAACACGTCTGGAATTTGAACTTCAATGGCAATTAAATCTAACTCCAAACGCCTAAAAAATCCAAAAATGGGACTTCTCACAAAATGCAATTTCTACAAGAAACCCTCCACCAAATGCTTCGACCTTAACTAGATTTGCTCCAAGCCATATTCCAAACCCTAAAAACTAGTGAAGTGGGAAAGGCAAAAGGAAATCCAAACTAGATCTTCTCCAAGTTGTAGAGAGAGAGAGAGAGAGAGAAGGAAAGGGATTAGGGGAACAAGGCGCTGAGAGAGAAAGAGAGAGAGAGAGAGAGAGAGAGAGAGAGAGAGAGAGAGAGAAGGAAAGGGAATAGGGGAACAAGGCGCCGAGAGAGAAAAGAGAGAGAGAGAGAGAGAGAGAGAGAGAGAGAGAGAGAGGGAAGGTTGGCGGAGGGCGCTGGGAGTGAGAGAGAGGGAATGGGGGTGGAGGGTGCTAGAGAGAGAGAGAGAGAGAGAGAGAGAGAGAGAGAGAGAGGGTTCTATTTTTTAAAAAAGCTTTTTCCGCACCCTTTGCTAGCAGCTGCTTCATTAGCACTACAAAGAGTTCCCGTAACACCATTGGATTGTCAGCGGCCACACGAAGCGCCAATTAATGATTCTTACCTTTGTTGGCAGTTCGTGCTAGTCATCGGCGAAAAAAGTGTCGGCAATGGCCCACTTTCTTGTAGTGGGCCTTTATGAAAAAACAAAAAACTAAAAGAATCATGAAGCTCTTTAATCAGCATTGTTTTTAAGTTCTACGTACCAGTGGATTTTTACAGTACTTAATAAGCAGTCATAAATATATCATCAACGTCAGCAACGAGAACGGATTGGCTACTCCCCTGCCACCAGCCAATGGCTGGTGGTCAGTGCTCTGTGGGCCCCACCATGATGAATGTATTTCATCCATGCCGTACGTCCATCTATTTTTCCAGATCATTTTATGGTTTGAAACCAAAAATTAAGTATATACCAATCTGAATTGGATCACATTACAAGAAACAATGTTGAATGAGCATCGACCGTTAAAAACCTTTTGGGGGCCATAAAAGTTTTTGATAAGCTGATGTTTGTTTTTTCCCTTCATGTGGCCTGTATGACCTAATCAACAGATTGGATGTCAAATAAACAGTATAGTGGGCCTTAGGAGGATTTTAATGGTGGATATCCAATACTATTTTTTTTTTCGTGTTGTGTGGTCCGCCTGAGATTTATATGCCTCTTAGTTTTGGAATAAATCCATAAAATGATCTTTACAAATGGATGAATAGAATGGATGAAATACATACATCATGGTGGGCCCACAGATCACCGGCCACCATCCACTGGGCTAGTGGCAGGGGGAGTAGCCAATCTATTTCCGTCGGCAACACGGTAAGTTGTCATGGGTGACCTAGATTGTGGAATGCATTGAATTTGCATCGCTGACTGAGACGACCAATCGCTATACAGGGAAGGAGGAAAAAAGCATGAAAGTCGTGGTTTTGGCAAACAGAGGATCCGATTAAGGAACTTGATTTTGTGCAGAATCCTTTTGGGAAAGTGTTGGGGGCCTTGCACAAAACCTTAGGATCTAGCCCTCCAAAACAAACCAGAATTATGGAATAACAAAGCAATGAAATAAATCAAAGCATCAACCACACACCACATAAGAGATTTTTACGTGGAAAACCCTCAAAGAGGTAAAAACCACGGGACCTTGTCCAGATCAACAATCCACTATGACGTAAATCGTTACAACCTTCTGCACTCACACAAGAGTAGATAAACAATGAGAGAAACAAAGAAAACGGAGAGATCTCACTGATTACAAGGATGTAGAAGCGCTGAGATATCAAGAGCACAATAGATCTCCTATATGAGCATAACCTCCCTTCCACAAGCTTCCTCTCTCTCTTTCCTTTTCTCTCTCACACCTTTGATAGAGCTAAACCCTTTAGCAAACCCTTGTAAAGCTTTAGGAAACCCTTTTGCATTGCTTAGAAAAACCCCAGGCACCCCCTTTTATAGTTTTGGAAAACTCCTTTCAGCATCCCGGTTGCGAAAGGACTTGCGACACGAAATCCGCGTAAAATCACGGAACGAATCTGTGTAACCTCAACTGGTCGAACTGAGTCCTCGACCGGTCGAGTGCCACCCACGACCGGTTGAGATCCTCATTCGACTGGTCGAGCACTTCAGAGAAAAATAGTCCGCAGTCGTTGGACTTTAAGTTGAGCTACGACTCGACTCGACGACTGGTCGTGCACCAGCCCTCGACCAGTTGAGCACGGGATAAAAAAATCCTATCAAATCTCTCCCTTTTTATCCCACGGGGGATTCACCTTCTTCAAGCTAGCCAGGTTTCTACAAACCTCAAACTTGCCCTTGAGCAAAGCCTTAGTCATCATGTCTGACCCATTATCATCCGTGTGGACCTTCTCAAGTTGTAACACCTTATGTTCCAAAATATCCCTGATCCAGTGATACCGAATCTTTATGTACTTTGACTTAAAATGCTGACTTGGATTTTTGCTCAAGTGTATAGCACTCTGACTATCGCAATAGACCACGTGCTCCTCCTGCTTTGGGCTAAGTTCTTATAGGAACCTCTTCATCCAAAGTATCTCTTTACATGCCTCTGTGACTGCAATGTACTCGGCCTCTATCGTTGATAATGCTACGACCTTCTGTAGCTTGTTCTGCCAAGAAACCACTCCCCCTATAAACGTGAACATGAACCCCTAGGTAGACTTCCTGGAGTCTATATCACCTGCCATATCTGCATTTGTGTAGCCGTCTAACACAGGTTTACCGTCACCATAGGATAGGCTCAACCTGGATGCGCCTCTTAGATACCGCAGTATCCACTTCACCGCTGCCTAATGTTCTTTGCAGGATTGACAAGATACCGGCTGACAACACTAACCGCATATGCTATGTCTGGGCGTGTACACACCATAGCATACATGAAACTTCCTACAGTTGACGCATAGGGTATCTTCTGCATCTCTTCCACCTCTGCCTTTGTCTTGGGACACTGTCTGTCACTCAGTTTGAAGTGATCATCCAGTGGAGTACTAACCGGCTTCACTGTATTCATATTGAACCGCTCTAGGACTTTCTTAATATACTGCTCCTGTGACAGCCAAAGCTTCCTGCTGCTTTTGTCACAGGTTATCTCCATTCCTAGGATCTGTCTAACTGGGCCCAAGTCTTTCATCGCAAAAGACTTATCCAACTCCTGTTTCAGTCTGTCGATCTTCTTGATGTCTTTTCCCATGATGAGCATGTCATCAATGTATAATAGCAGAACTATGAAATCACCATCTGAGAACATACGCGTGAACACACAGTGGTCCGACTCTGTTCAATCATACCCATGTTTCAACCTAAATGAATCAAACTTCTTGTACTATTGCCGTGGAGCTTGTTTCAGCTCGTATAAGTTATTCCTCAGCCTACACACCATATACTCTTTGCCTTTGACTTCGAACCCCTTTGGTTGGTGCATGTATATCTCTTCTTCCAGGTCACTATGGAGGAAGGCAGTTTTAACATCTAACTGCTCTATCTCCAGATCCATGCTAGCTGGCAACCCAAGTAACACCCGTATGGATGTCATCTTCATCAATGGTGAGAATATCTCTTCGAAGTCTATGCCTTTCTTCTGACCAAACCCTTTCACCATAAGTCTGGCCTTGAACCTTGTCTGTGAGTTCTTCTACTCAACCTTCTTTCTGAACACCCACTTATTGCTCAAAGTTTTCTTGCCCTTAGGCAGTTTCACTATGTCATAGGTGTGGTTCTTATGTAAGGATTCTATCTCATCTTGCATAGCTTTCAAGTACTCCCCTTTATGCTCGTCGGCTATGGCCTCAGAATTATCTTCTGGCTCTCCCCCATCAGTAAGCATAATATATTCATGTGGCGAGTACCTCTTGGACGGTTGTCTATCTCTAGATGACCTCCTCACCTGTGGCTCAACAGGTGGATTAAGTGAGGGCTGCTCCCCTGGTCCATCTTCTGAAGGAACTCCCTCGTCCTCTACACCTTACTGTATTCCCTTGTCATCAAGCACCACGGGAGGAATAACCAGATCCATGTCCTCTAGCTCACCTGAATTAGGCTGGTTATTCTCTGGCTTACCAATATCTTCTATATACTGATTTTCAAAGAAAACCACATCTATGCTCCTGACGAGCTTCTTCTCGGTCGGATCCCATAATCTGTAACCGAATTTTTCATCACCATACCCTAAGAACACATTGTCTGATCTTCATATCGAGCTTGGACCTCCCGTCCTTTGGTACGTGAACGGATGCCCTACATCCAAACACCCTAAGATGACTGTACGATGGATCCTGTCTAGTCCACACCTTCTCAGGTACTTCTCCATTCAATGGGGCTGATAGAAACCTGTTTATCAAATACATCGCCGTGTGCATTGCTTCTTCCCAGAACGTCTTAGAAAATTTTGCATGGGATAACATGCATCTGATTCTCTTAACAATGGTGCGATTCATTCGCTGAGCTACACCATTATGCTGGGGGGTCTTGGGAACTGTCTGTTCATGCCGTATTGTTGAGGGTCAAATATTGCATATCAGACCCTAGTTACTGCTTGGATTTACGAACATAATATTATTTAATGGTCCGAATTAATTGTGTTTTGTTGCAGGATTTAATCAGGAGCGTTGACTGAAAATTGATAGTAAAAGCGTGGATTTGACACTCTGATGTCACGAAAGTAAGGGACAGACCCCAGGGGACTAAATTCAACGGGATTACACGTCAGAGATCCAAGGAAATCAAGAAACTGAAGCTCAAGTGGGCCGAAGGGCGTCCAGAATGCAAGAACACAGGGTTCCTGCCATCCGATTGACACGAGACTTCACACGTGGCCTGAACGCCCTATATTAACCGTACACGTCAAATTTCAGCCGTCGGATCTCCCTAGAAGTAGCCCAACGGATAGATCTGCCCACAAATCACTCATCTGGGGCCCGCCTGATATCCAGATATACTTCAATTTCGTTGTCAGCGTCTTAAATTGGATGGGGAAAATGATGGACGGTACAGATTTCTCACGAACATCACAGTGGACCCCGCATGTACAGCGCATGTACATGGGGTATGTGCACAGCCGCAGTGCACTGGACCGGCCGCCCGGTCAACACGGGCGCTGACCCGATCCTTCTCCCAGACGGAGACAGCGGACGGACGCTGTCCGTCCGTTTTTGTGTAGTGGGCCCCACTCATTGCTCATCCGAAAGATCAGGACCGTTCAATGTGTCCGGACGATGGGGACGACCACAGCCATGGTTCTCTTTTAGTCCCATGCACGTATAAACGCATAGATCTCCGTTTAAACGCAAGACGGACGGCTGGGTTACAACTCAGTGGGCCACGTCTGAAGCTCTCCCAAAACTGACCATCATAAACGGTTTTTCGATCTTCGGCGAGTAGACGGAGTGGATTTCGGGAACATCACTGATAGTGGGTCCCACCAATCATCAGCGCAAGTACTGCGCGAGCTCTGTTCGCAAACAGAGCTTGCGGACGGATCTAGTGGGCCACCACCGTGTTTCAACAGTCCAATCCGGACCGTCCATCGGTTCCCCATGAAGTTTCTTATCACTGCCTAGGTGGCAGAATTTCAAAAGATTGTGAGGAGCGAAATCCAGCCATTTACATGCAAGTCGGACGGCGACAGACGAAATCAGTGGGTCACCACGAACCGGATCCAAAACCAATCATGACCGACCGGTTTTCCGTCCTGCAGCCAATGAACGGAGTGGATTTCATCGTCAGCTGAAGGATGTGGACCCCACTGATGCCACCGCAAGTCAGTGTGCGTTATATGTTTACGCCAGATGTTGATTTCGTGAAGGAGTCTTGACCGACCTCCCTACCGGATGCTTATATAAGAGAGGGAGAGAGAACGGCTGGGGATAGCTGGGGGGACACAGTCTGAGACGGGGAGGCTATCAGGTCTGGAGCAGCTTGGCTGGGAGCTCAAACGTGAAGGTGGCTGTGGAGCAGACAGAGAGAGGTTTTGGAGTTAGTTAATTTGTATGTTTTTATTTTCTTTATGATTTATATGGAGATTAGCCTACCCATGTGTGGCTAAACCTCTTGGCTAGGGCCAGGAGGTGAAGCTTGTAGTGTGATGGGAACTCTTTGCTTGTGCCTTTGTTTAGACTGAATTTGATGTTGATTTGGGTTTTTTTTAAGGGAATGTTTTCAGTCTTTAATGGTATGTTGTGACTGAAATTACAATGGGTCTGCAATGGCTTTGAGCATGTTCTTTTCCTCTTTATGTTTATGACGTCAGGAAGTCCTGTTGTTCACCATCGTCTCCTGGGCATGGTTGGATGTCGGTACCCTTCCTAACCTTTATACATTGATTGGTGGGTAATTAGTTTAATTCTGTTGTTTGTTATGTCTCCTGGGCATGGTTTGGTGATGGAATCCATTCTAATTCATACACCTTTCATCTCTTGAAACCTATATCAATGGTAGTTCAGTTAATTTTCCTGATTTATAATACAGGCATAAGATCTCCCTGATCTCTACAAGTGGATCCTCTGAATCCCTAGTTTCCCTTCTCTGATTTTTCCTAAGTTTTAGATTAATATTTCATCATTATTCTTCAAATTACAATCGATTTAGATTTCATCTCATTCTAGTTCTATTTCTACTTAGTTTCAGATAGCGTACAAGTTCCAGTCCCTTGGGATTCGACCTCGATCTTACCGAGTTTATTACTACATCACAACCCTATACTTGGGGAGTGAACACGTATACCCAGGGACTTGCAGTACTCATGAAAGTCACCAATGTATTCACCACCATTGTCAGTGCGGATGCACTTCAATGATCTACCTGTCTCTCTCTAGACCATAGCATGAAACAATTTAAACACACCAAAGACCCCGTCCTTAGATTTCAAAGCATAAACTCAAACCCTCCTAGATGCATCATCTATAAAAGTGACAAAGTACAATGCCCCACCCAAGGTTTTTGTCCTCATAGGACCACGAACATCAGAATAAACTAAATCTAATGCATGCACTTTATTAGCATGAGAAGCATATTTAATAAATGAAACTCTATGCTGTTTCCCTGATAAACAATTAAGACAGGTTTTGAGAAGTGTACCTATCATGTCTGGAAGGAGCCGCTTTCTCGCTAGAAGCTGAAGCCCTTTTTTTCACTCATGTGGCCTAGACGCCTGTGCCACATGTCAATAGGTGAATCTTCCACTGCGTTCAACCCACCCTTGCACATACTGACACTTGCCTTGTAAAGGGTGTAACACTTCTTTCCTCTGGCCATGATCAATGAACCCTTGATTAGCTTCTATCGCCCACCGGCAAACCGACTTTCATAGCCATCATCATCCAATCTTCTCGTCGACATCAAGTTGAGATGAAGGTCTGGGATATGCCTCACATCCTTGAGAATCAATGTGCAGCCCATATCGGTCTTCATGTCGATACTAGCCATCTGCTTCCTAACCATCAACACTGCAATCTCAGTCGTCCGATCACATGACGATCCATGGACCTTGGCCTTCGTGCTCTCCATCTATGTATTGCTGATGCTGTTGTTTTGGTGCTTGGACGTGTATGATCGAAATTCTGAGAAGAGGAAGAGATTGAAGATCCCTATATGGGTGGTGGCGACGGCCCTCAACGTGGTCTTTGCCTGTCGCGTTTCGACGATCATGAATGTATACATGAAGTGTTTGGTGTGGGCCATGGCTATCTTCAGCAGCAGTTGGGATTTTACTTGTTCTTCATCTTCCCTAATAAGACTAACAACCGTCCAAGACAGTCATGATGGCCCATCTCAGCTCATCTCTGCTTGATGCTAAAGTCTGTTATTGTAATAGTTGATAGCTAGTTATTATTCATTTTCACAAGTATAAGATTGTAATATTATAATTTAGTTTTTTTTTTTTTCCATGTATTAAAAGTTTCATAAGTTATATATCTTAGTAAATAAACTTTTTGGATTAAATCAATACAGACAATTCAATAATAATTCTCCAAAATATTTTCAATTTTCTGAGTTATCATGGTATGAGAGAGGTACATCTAGTCATTGAGTCCTTTGAGTCCTCTACCTCTACCTGCATACGCATGCAGCGGTTCTCCTCATAGTTATTACTAACATCACCACCGGCGTTACTCTGTATCTGATCCATCCAATCCGGAACCACGACCGACTTTCACCTTTACCTACACCCTCACAGCCCCATTGCAGTTTACATAGTTACTACTCCTTTCCATAAATATAAGATAGTAATATTGTAATTAAATTTCTTTTTTTCGTGTAGAGTAAGATTTATAAGTTGTACATCTCTGTAAATAAATTCTCTGGGTAAATCAATACAAACAACTCAAATGAGAATTCTTCAAAATATCCCCAGGAGTTATCAATAGCACCACCAGCTCTGCTTTCTTTTTTTTTTTTTTTTTCCCAGCTGTAAGTGGCAATATTACCCCATGTCGGTAGTGTATGATACAATGCCTATCTAGATATTTTAAACTTTCATTTAAAGTTTAATTATTTTTATTTTTATTTTATTTTATTTTTTTGTCTTTTTCATTTCATTTTGCTCTCTCAACGGAGTCTTCCGGAAACTTCCATACATGCCCACAACGATTAATGATAGCCGACACTGCTGGCTAAATGAACCTAGATGCACCCTCCATTTGTTTCCGAGCTCATTCTAGGGAGTGAATTAGGTGCGGTCCTGGCCTCACCCAAGGGAAGCGGATTGGCTGGTGTACCACACAGCAGCTATATATCTGATGTATTGACATCAGCAAGTTCTGTGGTCCCATCATGATGTATGTGTTATACTCAAAGCGTTCAACCATTTGGTGAGCTGTTCTGAAGGCTTGAGCCGAAAAATAAGACAGATCTAAAGATCAAGTGGACCACACTGCAAAAAGCAGTGGAGGATAACTTCTACCATTAAAACCCTTTTGGGGGTCATAGAAGTTTCGTTTCAATGTGAAATTTGTTTTTCCCCTTCATCCATGTATTTGTGATGTTATTAACAGATTGGATGGAAAATAAACCTTATAGTGGGCCCTATGAATTTTTAACGGTAAAAATCATTATCCTCACTGCTATTTTTGGTGTGGCCCATTTGAGATTTGTGTATTATTCATTTTTTGTCTAATGCTCTAGAATGATATAGAAAAATGAATGAATGGTGTGGATATAATAAACACATCATTGTGGGGCCCATGTAACTTTGATCTCCTTTGAACTCTTCCTTCAGCCCGGGAGCTCGACAGCGGTTGTGATAGCTAGTGTGTAGTACACCAGCCTATCCGCTCCCCACCCAAGACGGTGCAGGGGACCTAATTTTCAGGTGCATCGTACCATAGGAAACGGTGATGATCGGAAGTTCTTAAATGTAGGGCTATCATCACCACTATTTCTAATAAGTATAATCCACCTAAAATTTGGATACTCTACTCCGTCGTACCCAAGTCGAATTTCACCGAGCACTCCAACTCATGACCTCGCGTTGAAATTTCCCTGACCACATTTAACTTTAGTACGACCCGCTTGAGGTATGAAAACGGTTTATTTTTCGCATCATGTTTCAAAACGAACTCACAAAACCGGAGAGGATTTCTCACAAATATCATAGTGGACCCGCCTAAGTTCCTGGCACACAGAAACTTCCTGTGAAAGTGTTTGGCAAGAAATTCACTATATTTATCTAAGACTCAATTACGTCACACTGTATAGAAGGCTTTAATTAAGCTGATATTTGTGTTTTCATTACATAAGGTCTATGTGACTTCACGAAGAAGTTAGATTACAAATATACTCCGCAATAACTTTAAAAATGTTTTAACTTGTTAATCTTCCACTGCTTTATGTGGTGTGTTACACTTGAGCATTGGATGTATTTCAGTTTTTAGGCAATCTAAAATAGTTGATGGACAATGTGGATTTAACACATAAAAATAAGTGGAGTGAGAAAGTTTTACATATTAAAAGTTAGGTTATATATTACACAATTTAATTAAGTAGAGAAAATATCATTTTTGGATCAATTTTGAAAGTAAAATCTTTTGGGAAATTAGCGACTGTGGACCCCACCTTTTATCTAATGGTTTTTTTGAAGCAAAATAAACTTCACTTGCAAACTTAACCTCCACGTACTGATAGCCAAATTTAGGACGAAAATACCCCTGCTTTTTAAGTAGCCGGTTTATGAAGATATGCCGGGCATCTATGGCTACGGATTATAACCGTAGCCATAAGTACCGTAGCCAATCTGGCAGCTAACCCTGATTTCATGTCTTGTCCCACTATCGTGGTTGATGCCAGATCGGCTACGGTACCTATTGCGACGGTTATAATCCATAGCTATAGGTCTACGCTAATTACTTGATATTAATTATCAATACTATCGATCATTTCTCGATATTATCGATGACTTATGCGCGATACTATCGAACCAATCTCGATAATATCGAAAATTCATTCATTTTTCGAGTTTTGTTGCTGGACAATTTGGCATTCATCTTCAATATTATTGAACTATGGTTAATATTATCAACAGTCTATGACTACGGTTATAATCCGTAGCCATAGGTCTATGGTCATTTTCTCCTCTCTTTTCCCCGCAAGTAATATTACTTTAGCAACTTTTTTCTTCACACCTGATGCAAAAATAAATAAATAAAATAAAACAAAACAAAACAAAAAAGAAAAAGAAAAAAGAAACAAAGAAACAAAGCATTAGGATACAATAGAGAATGTAACCTTAAAAGGCAATGTTTTGCGCGTCTGAGCTTCATGGGTAACATGTTCCTACAACATGAGAAGGGTCAAATTATAAGAGGAGCAAGTATCAACAGGATTCTTGTCCTATTTCAGAATAGGATGGTGCAGTGATGGGAATGCAATTAGACTAATATTTGAATTACAATATAATATATTTTATAATATAACTCATGTAATTTGAAGTCTGGCTCAGTTTCTAACTTCCATATGCCTGGCTTCAATAAATGCCCAATGTGATGAATGTTGCTCTAGTTGCTTTGGTAGTTCACATGGTTAATTGGAGTTGGTTATAAAGAGTGTTGCATGTAGAAATTGATGGGTTTTTTTGACCCGTTGTCCTTTCGCAACTGGGATGCACAAAGTCCTTTCGCAACTAGGATGCGCAAGTCCTTTCGCAACTAGGATGCAGAAAGGAGTTTCCTAAAACTATAAAAAGGGGTCCCTAGGATTTTTCTACGTATATTGTGTTGATGAGAAAAATACAAGAGGGCTATCAAAGGTGAGAGAGAGGGAGAAAGAGAGAGAGGAAGCTTATAGAAGGGAGGTTCGCTTCTGGGAGGTTTTTCTACTTTGCAATTTATATCTCTAGCGCTTCTATGTCCTCATAATCGGTTAGATCTCTTCGTTTTCTCTATTTCTCTTATTGTTCATCCACTCTGCGTGAGTGAAGAAGGTTGTAAACGTTCTACTTCATAGTGAATTGTTGATCTGGACGAGGTCCCGTGGTTTTTACCTCTTTGAGGGTTTTCCACGTAAAAATCTCTTGTGTGGTGTGTGATTGATGCATTGATTATTTTCATTGCTTTATTATCCATAATTCTGGTTTGTTCTGGAGGGCTAGATCCTAAGGTTTTGTGCAAGGCCCCCAACAAAGTGGTATCAGAGCTAAGTTCATTGAACGGGTAGGATCGGTTTGAATTATGGAAGGTGGCTCAAGGATGATCAGCCTCAATGGTTCTAACTGGACCATATGGAAGGCTAAGATGGAGGACTTACTTTATTGCAAGGACCTATATTCTCCAATCTCAGGCATATCAGTAAAATCCAAGGATACGACTGATGATTATTGGAAGAAGTTGGACCGAAAGGCGGTTGGGTTTATTAGACAATGGTTGGATGATTCTGTGTTCCACCATGTGTCTACGGAAACCTCAGCCGAAAGCCTATGGCTAAAATTACAAGGGCTGTATGAGAGGAAGACAGCCGGTAATAAGATATTTCTGATAAGGCGACTTGTAAATCTCAAGTTCAAGGATGGTGGTTCTGTGGCCGAGCATATGAATGAGGTCAGTAATATAGTGAACCAACTCACCTCTATGAAGATGGTCCTGGATGATGAATTGCAGGCTTTACTATTGCTTAGTTCATTGCCTGACAGTTGGGAGACATTGGTGGTGTCTCTAAGTAACTCCGCGCCAGACGGAAAGATATCCATGGAACAGTAACCATTGTCTCTTCAATGAGGAGACAAGGAGGAAGTCTCGTGGGTCTACTCAAAGAAGAGGCTCTTGTGACGCAGGAACGGGGAGAGGAAAGAACAGGAAGGGCGGGAAGGCCCGAGGTAAATCAAGAGGCAAGTCGAGTAACAGAAAAGAGGTTGAATGCTGAAATTGTGGCAAGAAGGGCTACTACAAGCATGAATGTCGTGGTAAGAAAAATGACAAGAAAGGAAAAGGGAAGGAAGAAGAATATGATTCCACTGCGGTCGCTTCAGATGGCGACATGGTAGTTATTATTTCTACAGATCACGATGTATGTCTCACGGCTACGAGTCAGGGCACCGACTGGGTGATAGACTCGGGAGCTTCTTTTCATGCGACTCCACACAGGGACTCCTTCACAAGCTACAAGTCAGGTGACTATGGGACTGTGAAGATGGGAAATTCTGGCGTATCAAATATCGTGGGAGTCGGTAATATTTGTGTGAAAACTGATGTGGGCTGCACATTGGTTCTCAGGAATGTGAGGCATATCCCAGACCTTCGCCTCAACTTGATGTCGACGGGAAGGTTGGATGATGATGGCTATGAAAGCCAGTTTGCTGGTGGGCGATGGAAGCTCATCAAGGGTTCATTAATCGTGGCTAGAGGAAAGAAGTGTTGCACCCTGTACAAGGCAAGTGTCAGTATGTGCAAGGGTGGGTTGAACGCAGCAGAAGATTCGGCTATTGACATGTGGCACAGGCGTCTAGGCCACATGAGTGAAAAAGGGCTTCAGCTACTAGCGAGGAAGCAACTCCTTCCAGACGTGACAGGTATGCCTCTCAAAACCTGTCTTGATTATTTATCAGGGAAACAGCATAGAGTTTCATTCATTAAAACTGCTTCTCATGTTAATAAAGTGCATGAATTAGATTTGGTTTATTCTGATGTTTGTGGTCCTATGAGGACAAAAACCTTGGGTGGGGCATTGTATTTTGTCACTTTTATAGATGACGCATCTAGGAGGGTTTGGGTTTATGCTTTGAAATCCAAGGACGTGGTCTTTAGTGTGTTTAAGTTGTTTCATGCTATGGTCGAGAGAGAGACAGGTAGACCATTGAAGTGCATCCGCACTGACAATGGTGGTGAATACATTGGCGACTTTCACGAGTACTGCAAGTCCTGGGGTATACGGCATGAACAGACGGTTCCCAAGACCCCCAACATAATGGTGTAGCTGAGCGAATGAATCGCACCATTGTTGAGAGAATCAGATGCATGTTATCCCATGCGAAGTTGCCCAAGACGTTCTGGGGAGAAGCAATGCGCACAGCGGTGTATTTGATAAACAGGTCTCCATCAGCCCCGTTGAATGGAGAAGTACCTGAGAAGGTGTGGACTGGACAGGATCCATCGTACAGTCATCTCAGGGTGTTTGGATGCAGGGCATCCGTTCACGTACCAAAGGACGAGAGGTCCAAGCTCGATATGAAGATCAGGCAGTGTGTGTTCTTAGGGTACGGTGATAAAAAATTCGGTTACAGGTTATGGGATCCGACCGAGAAGAAGCTCGTCAGGAGCAGAGATGTGGTTTTCTTTGAAGATCAGTGTATCGAAGACATTGGTAAGCCAGAGAAGAACCAGCCTAGTTCAGGTGAGCTAGAGGACATGGATCCGATTACTCCTCCCATGGTGCCTGATGACGGGGGAGTACAGCAAGGTGCAGAGGACGAGAGAGTTCCTTCAGAAGATGGACCAGGGGAGCAGCCCCCACTTGATCCACCTGTTGAGTCACAGGTGAGGAGGTCATCTAGGGACAGACAACCGTCCAAGAGGTACTCGCCGCATGAGTACATTATGCTAACCAATGGGGGAGAGCCAGAAGATTATTCTGAGGCCCTAGCCGATGAGCATAAGGGGAGTGGTTGAAAGCTATGCAAGAGGAGATGGAATCCTTGCATAAGAACCACACCTATGACATGGTGAAATTGCCTAAGGGCAAGAAAGCTCGAGCAACAAGTGGGTGTTCGAGAAAGAAGATTGAGCGAAGAATTCTGAGACGAGGTTCAAGGCCGGACTTGTGGTGAAAGGGTTTGGTCAAGAAAAAGGGCATAAACTCCAGGGAGATATTCTCACCAGTGGTGAAGATGACATCTATACGGGTGTTGCTTGGGTTGGCAGCTAGCATGGATCTGGAGATAGAGCAGTTAGATGTTAAAACTGCCTTTCTCCATGGTGACCTGGAAGAAGAGATCTACATGCACCAACCAGAGGGGTTTGAAGTCAAGGGCAAGGAGCATATGGTGTGTAGGCTGAGGAAGAGCTTGTATGGGCTGAAACAAGCTCCACGGCAATGGTACAAGAAGTTCGACTCGTTTATGTTGAAACATGGGTATGAAAGAACGGAGTCGGACCACTGTGTGTTCACGTTTAAGTTCTCAGACGGTGATTTCTTAGTTCTGCTGTTATATGTTGATGACATGCTCATCATGGGAAAAGACATCAAGAAGATTGTGTGGTGAAACAGAGTTGGGCAAGTCTTTTGCGATGAAAGACTTGGGCCCGGCTAGACAGATCCTAGGAATGGAGATAACCCGTGACAGAAGCAGCAGGAAGCTCTGGCTGTCACAAGAGCGTTATATTGAGAAAGTCCTAGAGCGGTTCAATATGAATGTAGCGAAGCTGGTCAGTACTCCACTAGATGGTCACTTCAGATTGAGCGACAGGCAGTGTCCCAAGACGAAGGCAGATGTGAAAGAGATGCAGAAAATACCCTACGCGTCAGCTGTAGGAAGTTTGATGTATGCTATGGTGTGTACACGCCCAGACATAGCATATGCGGTTGGTGTTGTCAGCCGGTATCTTGGCAATCCTGGCAAAGAACATTGGGCAGCGGTGAAATGGATACTACGGTATCTAAGAGGCTCATCCAGGTTGAGCCTATGCTATGGTGACGGAAAACCTGTATTAGAGGGCTACACAGATGCGGATATGGCAGGTGACATTGACTCCAGGAAGTCTACATCGGGGTTCATGTTCACATTTGCAGGGGGAGCGGTTTCTTGGCAGAGCAAGTTACAGAAGGTCGTAGCATTGTCAACTACAGAAGTCGAGTACATTGCAGTCACAGAGGCATGTAAAGAGATGCTTTGGATGAAGAAGTTCCTACAGGAACTTAGCCTAAAGCAGGAGGAGCACGTGGTCTATTGCGATAGTCAGAGTGCTATACACTTGAGCAAGAATCCAAGTCAGCATTCCAAGTCAAAGCACATAGAGATTCGGTATCACTGGATCAGGGATACTTTGGAACAGAAGGTGTTACAGCTTGAGAAGGTCCACACGGACGATAATGGGTCAGATATGATGACCAAGGCCTTGCTTAAGGGCAAGTTTGAGGTTTGTAGAAACCTGGCTGGCTTAAAGAAGGTAAATCCCTCCTGGGTCAAAAAGGGGGAGATTTGATGGATTTTTTTGACCCGTTGTCCTTTCGCAACTGGGATGCACAAAGTCCTTTCGCAACTAGGATGCGCAAGTCCTTTCGCAACTAGGATGCGGAAAGGAGTTTCCTAAAACTATAAAAAGGGGTCCCTAGGATTTTTCTACGTATATATTGTGTTGATGAGAAAAATACAAGAGGGCTATCAAAGGTGAGAGAGAGGGAGAAAGAGAGAGAGGAAGCTTATAGAAGGGAGGTTCTGCTCGGGGAGGTTTTTCTACTTTGCAATTTATATCTCAGCGCTTCTATGTCCTCATAATCGGTTAGATCTCTTCATTTTCTCTATTTCTCTTATTGTTCATCCACTCCTGCGTGAGTGAAGAAGGTTGTAAACGTTCTACTTCATAGTGGATTGTTGATCTGGACGAGGTCCCGTGGTTTTTACCTCTTTGAGGGTTTTCCACGTAAAAATCTCTTGTGTGGTGTGTGATTGATGCATTGATTATTTTCATTGCTTTATTATCCATAATTCTGGTTTGTTCTGGAGGGCTAGATCCTAAGGTTTTGTGCAAGGCCCCCAACAGAAATCTCTGCCATGTACTTCCTAAAAGCCAACCCAAATTCTTAGGAGAAAATTAAAATAATAATGGTGATGATGATGCATTTGTAAATTCATACACATATACAAACATACATACTTATAGAAATATATAGATATGCATATGCACATATAGATACATATACAGGCATGTGGTTTTGATTGTATATGGCGATCACACAATGCAATTCTTGAGATTTTGGAAAAGTCTATCTTTTTCATAGCCAACATTCATGGCCACCTAAGACCTATCACTTGCCATGAAAGAGAAAAAGCCCTCAATTTATTTTAAAAAATGCAACAAACCCAAGACATCATTTCAGTAGCAATAGTGTACGATACGATGTAAAGTAAAAACCCACTACACCTCGTGAATCAATGTAATTTCAAAATGAAATTACGCATGCATATAGGATTGATTTAGATAGTGGACTCAATCCAATTCCAAACAACACATTCCATCCAATTCCATTGCAAAATTCTTTTAAAAAATTCCGAATCAAGTTGAGAAGTATTAACAATATCCACTAATCAATGCAAAAATGATACCTATCAAGTTGAGATGTGACATGCCAAAGTATGCATATTACACCATAACTCTTTCAAGTTATTTTGAATTTTCAGTAACATTCCTCCATATTATCATGCAACAAGAAAGGCTTGTTATTTGATTAGTTGCTCTTGAATTTAACAGGGACTCAATGTTTGAATCATTTTATGAACATGTTTGATAACAAACAAACATCACTGTTGGGCCTAATATGGCTTCAACGGTGGAAATCATTATACCCACTGTTTCCCATAGTATGATCCACTTGATCTTTTAATATGCTTCAATTTGGGGCTCAACCCTTTAAATTAGATGGAAAAACGGATGGACGACGTGGATATACTACATACATTTAATGTGGGCTCAACTGAGTTTACTCAGTACGATGGGAGCGTATTGACTAACTTAGTACGCAATCCGATTACGCTTGCTACTCAGCGGGGTAAACTAGAAATGCAGTGGGGCAAACTGAAAATTGAGCGGGGCAAACTTGAATTTCAGCGGGGCAAACATGAAATTGAGTGGGGCAAACATGAAATTTAGTGGGGCGAACTGGAAAATGAGCAGGGCAAACTGGAAATTGAGCTGGGCAAACATGAAATTCAGCAGGGCAAACTGGAAAATGAGCGGGGCAAACTACAAATTGAGCGGGGCAAACTGGAAATTGAGCAGAACAAATTAGAAATTGAGCAGGGCAAACTGAAAATTGAGCGAGGCAAACATGAAATTGAGCGGGGTAAACATGAAATTGAGCAGGGCAAATTAGAAATTCAGTGGGGCGAACTGAAAATTCAGCGAGAGTAACATAAATTTCAATGAACTTGAAATGCAATTGAACTAGCCTAACAAATAATTGAAGTGCAATTGAACTAGCCTAACAAATAATTGAAATGCAATTGAACTAGCCTAACATGAATTTCAATGAACTTGAAATGCGATTGAAATAGCCAAACATCAAATTCTAAGGTCATTACTTGAGAAATTCAACCAATCATGAACCGGGAATGTCGGTGACAACTCGAGCATATTGCCGAGAAGTAGGTCAAATAGACCAAGAACTCTTGAAATGGACCACACCACATGAAAATTTTGAATTGAACTTTTACTGTTGATCAAATCTTAGGGGCCATAGAAGTTTTGGATTAAGCTTATAATCGTGTTTTTTATTAATCCATGTCTGTATGATCTTATGAACAGGTTTGATAACAAACAAACATCACTGTTGGGCCTACTATGGTTTCAACGGTGGCAATCACTATGCCCACTGTTTCCCGTGGTATGATCCACTTGATCGTTTGATATGCTTTAATTTGGGGCTCAACCCCTTAAATTAGATGGAAAAACGGATGGAGCGGGGTAACAAAACCTACTAAACCATGAAATTGAGTGGGGCAAATATGAAATTCAGTGGGGCAAACTAAGAGTTCAGCGAGACAAACTAGAAAATCAGCGGGGCAAACATGAAATTGAGCGAGGCAAACTAGAAAATCAGCAGGGGAAAAATGAAATTCAGCGGGGGAAACAAGAAATTCAGCGGGGGAAACACAAAATTCAGCGGGGTAACTAGAAAATCAGCGGAGCAAACTTAACAGATAATTTCATGGCTTGGGCCCAAAAATCTAAACGTATCCAATGTTCAAATGGACCACACCACATGAAAAATTTGAATTGAACTTCTTAGGGGCCACAAAAGTTTTGGATCAAGCTTATAATTGTGTTTTCTATTAATCCATGTCTGTATGATCTTATGAACATGTTTGATAATAAACAAACATCACTGTTAGGCCTACTATGGTTTCAACGGTGGAAATTATTATTTCCACTATATCTCGTGGTATGATCCACTTGATCTTTTGATATGCTTCAATTTGGGGCTCAACCCCTTAAATTAGATGGAAAATGGATGGATGGCATGGATATATTACATACATTCAATGTGGGCCTAACTGAGTTTAAAATATACATGTGGTGCGTGCTTTCTTCACTGGACCGACCATTTTCAGAAGAAGATAAAATGATGATAAGGAAGGGGGCTCCAAAAAATGGATTTTTTGTCTTTCTTACTGGAAACAGAGTGAGGAAAGGGGGTGAAAAAAATAACAGTGAAAGCAACATTGTAAAGGGCAGTAAAAGCAACACAGTGAGACATGGGGGTATTTTCATCCTAAAATTAAGCGGGGCAAGCATGAAATTGAGTAGGGCAAATATGAAATTCAGCGGTGCAAACTGAAATTAGAGTGGGGCAAACTGCAAATTAGAGCAGGGCAAGCATGAAATTGAGCAGGGCAACATGAAATTGAGCGGGAAAATATGAAATTGAGTGGGGCGAACATGAAATTGAGCGGGGCAAGTATGAAATTGAGCGGGGCAAGCATGAAATTGAGCGGGGCAAACTTCAAATTGAGCGGGGCAAACATGAAATTGAGCGGGGCAAATATGAAATTGAGCGGGACAAACATGAAATTCAGCGGTGCAAACTGCAAATTTAAGCAGGGCAAGCATGACATTCAGTGGCTCAACCCCTTAAATTAGATGGAAAAACGGATGCACTACATACATTCAAGGTGCAAACTACCCCGCTCAATTTTCAGTTTGTCCTACTCAATTTCTAGTTTACCACACTCAATTTCGAGTTTGCCCCGCTCAATTTTCAGTTTGCTTCGCTCAATTTCTAGTTTGCCCTGCCGAATTTTCAGTTTGCCCCGTTTAATTTCATGTTTGCCCTGCTCAATTTCTAGTTTGCCCCGCTGAAATTCATGTTTCCCAGGCTGAATTTCATGTTTGTCACGCTCAATTTCTAGGTTATCCCGCTGAATTTCACGTTTGCCCCGCTGAATTTCACGTTTGCCCCGCTCAATTTTTCCATTGAATTTCATTTTTTCCCCACTCAATTTCTGGTTTGCCCCACTGAATTTCATTTTTGTCTTGCTCAATTTTTAGTTTGCCCCGCTCAATTTCTAGTTTGACCGCGAAGTGAATGAAATGGATTTTCGACCATCGACCCGATAGAATCTTAGAAAATAACTAGGTTGGTTGACTAAATTAGCTTCTCCTACTCCAAAATCATATGTTGTATGTTAACTAATTCATTTTAGTTTAGGAGATATGCTTGTTAAATAAATAGATAAAGAAATGAATTAAAAGATAGAAAAATATTTTTATATACTTATATATACATATTTATATAATTATGTATTAGAGAAAAATGTATGAGGGAATGTATTAGGCATGGAATTGACCATGAAGTGAAGGGGAATCGCTGGGATTGACCATGAAATGCATGGAATTGATCGTGAAGTAAATGAAATGAATGAAATTGACCGCGAAGTGAATGAAATGGATTTTCAACTATCAACCCGATGGAATCTTAAAAAATAACTAGGTTGGTTGGCTAAAGTAGCTTCTCCTACCCCAAAATCATATAGGGTACGTCAAGTAACTAATTTTGGTTTAGAATATATATTCTTGTTAAATGAATAAAGAAAGAAAGAAAAAAGAGAGAATTTTTTTTATATGCTTATATATACATATTTATATAAATATGTATTAGAGAAAATTGTAGATATAATAAAGTTCTCAATGTAAAAAAAAAAAAAAAAAAAAAAAAAAAAAAAAAAAAAGAATAGAATTCCATGGACTACAGTTATTACTATGGTTATAATCCGTAGCCATAGGTAAAATTGCAAGATTTTGAAGCAAACTCGCTGGACAGTTCTGGATCTTTTTCAATCATATCGAAAGACCTTCGATATATATTGACGTACATATTGAAAAAGCACGGGCTACGGTTATAGCTACGGTTATAATCTATAGCTATAAGAGCCCTGTAGCTAGAGGCTCCCAGTTTTTTTTCCTGTTGTAATCCCCACCGCTTTTTGTGGGTCCTATTATGAGGTATGTGTTATATCCAAACCGTCCATCTATTTGGCGAACTCGTATTAAGGCTTGAGACGAAAAATAAGAAAGATCTAGCCATCAAGTGGACCACACTGTAAAAGGCAGTGGAGGATTGAACGTTTACCATTGAAACCCTTTTAGGGGTTACAGAAGTTTTGGATCATTATGAAATTTGTTTTTCCTCTTCATCCAGGCCTCTGTGACCTTATGAATAGATTGGATGGAAAATAAATGTTATGTTGGGCCCTATAAAATTTTTAACAGTGAAAATCAATTTTCCTGCTGCGCTTTGTGGTGTGGTCCAGTTGATCTTTGGATATGATTTTTTTTTTTTTTTTGGATAATGCTCCAAAATGATCTCGAAACATGGATGAACGTTGTGGATATAATAAATACATAGCTGTGGGGCCATGTAACTTTGATCTCTTTTGAGCCGTTCGTACAACTCTAAGTGGGAGGAGCGTCTTCGAAAGGAAGGGAGGGGTATTTTCGTCCTCAAATTCGCTGGCCGTACGAGCAGGTATAAGCCTCAACTAAGTTTGTATTGTTTCATAAAAACTGCTGGATAAAAGGAGGGGTCTACAGTCGCAAATTTCTCAAATCTCTTTAAGTAAAATCCACTTAATGCATATCCTATTTAGCATTAATAAATCACTCCTTTATGAAAAAACAAAAAGCAAAAAGAATCATGAAGCTCTTTAATCAGCGTTGTTTTTAAGTTCTATGTACCAGTGAATTTTTACCGTACTTAATAAGCAGTAATAAATATATCATCAACGTCGGCAACGGTAACGGATTGGCTATCCCCTTGCCACCAGCCAATGGCTGATGGTCGGTGCTCTGTGGGTCCCACCATGATGTATGTGTTTCATCCATGCCATCCATCTATTTTTCCATATCATTTTATGATATAAGGCCAAAAATTAGGTATATACCAATCTGAAGTGACCACATTACAGGAAACATTGTTGAATGAGTGTCGACCATTAAAAACCTTTTGGGGGCCATAAAAGTTTTTGATAAGCTGATATTTGTTTATTCCCTTCATCTAGGCTTGTATGACCTAATTAACAAATTGAATGTCAAATAAACAGTACAGTGGGCCTTAGGAGGATTTTAATGGTGGATATCGAATCACTATTTTTTTCTGTTGTGTGGTCCGCCTTAGATTTATATCCCCCTCAGTTTTGGAGTAAATCCATAAAATGATCTTTAAAAATGGATGAACGGAATGGATGAAATACATACATCATGGTGGAGCCCACAGAGCACCGACGACCATCCACCGGGCTAGTGGCAGGAGGAGCAGCCAATCCGTTGACGTCATGGATGACGTAAAAGCAGAAGTCTCCAGACTCTTCACCGCCTTTCTCCAGCATCTATAAAATGAAAGTACAAACCATAAGCTGGTTTTGATTTGAACAAACCATCAATCTTGAGAGGACCGTTAATTGAGCAACTAACTATGCCCGGTGCAGGCGCATTCTCATTCATATCCATATTAGTCATCTGCTTCCTAAGCATCAACACTGCCATCTCAGTCGTCCGATCACGTGAGGATCCATGGACCTTGGCTTTCTTGATCTCCATCTATCTACTGCTAATGCTTTTGTTTTGGTCTTTGCATGTGTATGATCGAAATTCCGAGAAGAGGAAGAGATTGAAGATCCTTATATGGGTGGTGGCGACGGCCCTCAACGTCTTATTCGCCTTTCGGGTGGCGATGATCATGAATGTAGCCATGAAGTGCTTGGTGTGGGCCATGGCTATCTTCAGCAGCAGTTTGGGATTTTTCTTGTTCTTCATCTTCCCTAGGAAGACCAACAACCGTCCAAGCAAGTCATGATGGCCCATCTCAGCCCATCTCTGCTTGATACTAATGTCTGTTATTATAATAGTTGATAGCTAGTTATTATTCATTTCCATAAGTATAAGATTGTAATATTATAATTTAGTGTTTTTTTTTTTTTTTTTTCTTTTTCATGTATTAAAAGAGTTATATATCTGTAAAGAAATTTTTTTGCATTAAATCAATACAGACAATTCAATAAGAATTCTCCAAAATATTTTCAATTTTCTGAGTTACCATGATATCATAGAGGTACATCCAGTCATTGATCATTGAGTCCTCTACCTGCTTAAGAACGTAGCGGTTCTCATAATTATTATTAACATCACCACCGACGTTACTCTGTATCTGCTCAATCCAATCCGGAACCACCACCGACTTTCACCTTTGCCTACAGTACCCTCACAGCCCATTGCATTTTGCTTAGTTATTACTCCTTTCCATAAATATAAGATAGTAATATTGTAATTAAATTTCTTTTTTGTTTTCCGCGTAGAGTAAGATTTATAAGTTGTACATATGTTAAATATCATCACCAACTCT
The DNA here is from genome assembly GCA_030180095.1 of Magnolia changhungtana. Lineage (NCBI taxonomy): Eukaryota > Viridiplantae > Streptophyta > Magnoliopsida > Magnoliales > Magnoliaceae > Magnolia > Magnolia changhungtana. The sequence goes on from JASAUF010000213.1 coordinate 1,591,234, forward strand.
CTTGAATATTTCGGAGTATTCCGGAAACTTCCGGACATTTTCGGAAAATTCTAAAATTCTTTAGAATCTTCTAGAAACATCTAGAGTTTGATAGATTTTTCTTGACTCTTCCGGAATGTTCCGGACTATGCTAGAATCTTCCGGATTCTCTTAGAATGTTCCGAAATATAATAGAACCTTATAGGATATTTTAGAAGCTTCTACAATTCTTTAGAGTTATATTGATTCTAGAATCTTCCATAGCTCTCTATAAATATGGGAAGAGCCTCATTATATAAATAAACTAAAAAAAAAAAAAAAAAACAACAAAGAGTGAGTTTAAGAGTGAAAGCAAGGTGTCCAAGTATTAAGAATTCAAAAGAGTTTTTCCTTGTGTATGAGAGTTGTTATTAAAGAGTGATAGTTTGTGAGTATTGTAAAGTATACCCTTGTTGTGTACAAGTATTTGTAATAAATAAAATTACATTTACTTGTCGTGTGCAACTCTTCAATTTGGTATCAGAGCGAAGTTTGGTTGGGATCCGTTTTCTAAGGTGATCGTGCACAGTTTGAAGACTGTGAAGTTTGTTGGCTTGCTTGGTAAAGGGAGTGATATTCACACCAAGTCACGATGGCGGATCTTGTGAACACAACGAGCGGAGTTATGAGGCTTAACAACCACAACTATCAAAGTTGGAGGAGTCGCATTAAGTCCTACCTTGAAGGGTAGGACTTGTGGGAGGTTGTTAATGAGAATGAAATTACCCTACCTCTTAAGGAAAATGCTAAAGCAATCTGAAAGTGGAAGATTAAGGCCATGCTCAAGTCAACCATTGAGGATGAGTTGCTCGGGCGAATCAAGAATGACGACACACCCAAGATGGTATGAGACACCTTTGCATCATTGTTTTCAAAAACAAATGATGCTCGACTTCAATATTTGGAGAATGAGTTAATGTCCACCACCCAAGGAGATAAGTCTATAAGCAAATACTTTACAAGAGTAAAGGATTTATCCCGAGAAATTTCAGAATTAGATCTTAAAGCAAATATTCATGAGGAAAGAATGAGGAGGATTATTATACACAGGCTGAAGCCCGAGTATAATGCTTTTATCACGGCAATACGAGGTTGGCCTACTCAACCTACTCTCATAGAGTTGGAGAATTTGTTGGCCAATCAAGAAAGTTTATGCAAACAAATGGTTGGAGTGTCGATAAACAAAAAAAGATGAAGTACTCCACTGCAATAATAAAAAAGGCGAACATCGACAGCAGAATAAAAAGGGTGAATAAAGTCAGCAGAACTTTGGAATGTCCAAGAAGAGAGAAGAGTAAGGAAGAAGTCCTCGGACAGGGGGAGTTCAATCCGACAACAACACAAATAAACGACGATCCTCCATATCTCGAAGGTATGATATAGAGTGTTTCAATTGCGACAAGAAAGGTCACTTTGCAAAAAATTATTGGTTCAAGAAAAAATTAGCCGAAGGTAACTTGGTAACTTCTAGAAATCACCAAGAAGATAATGAAGATGACTGAGACTTTTAGGCATCTTTAGCAGTGTCTGAATCCATCAAAGGAGATTGTTTAGAGAAGGAGATGGATTTTGATGAACCACTCAAGCAGTCTAACACAGTCACTAATGAAGTAGCTGCTTCCTCAATAGTGACAGAGACTGGTGAAATAGCCTTTGCCGTAGTTTCCAATCAAGGAGCTATCAACTACAGTGATGATTGAATCGTCGATTCAGGGTGCTCAAATCACATGATAGGTTATAAGAAGAAACTGTCAAGTTTATCTGCCTACAAAGGAGATCGGGTGGTTGTAATAACTAATAATTTAAGGTTGCCGATAACTCACGTAGGTACGACTACTATCATACCTCAATTTAGCCCTAATCAAGTAAAGTTGCAAGATGTTTATCACATGCCAGAGATAAAGAAAACCCTGTTGTCAGTATCACAACTGACATCTTCTGGTAATTATTTGGTATTTGTAACAGAGGATGTTAAGGTGTACCGAAACCTTAAACCGTTAGGTACACGTATCATGGAAGGACGACGCTTGGAGTAAATCTACGTAATGTCAGCTGAATCAGCCTATGTAGATAAGACTCGAAAAAATGAGACTGCAGATCTCTGGCATGCACGTTTAGGACACGTGAGTTATCATAAGCTGAAGATAATGATGAAGAAGGCTATGCTCAAAGGTCTTCCCCAACTGGATGTTCGAGAAGATATAATTTGTGCAGGTGTCAATATGGCAAAGCACATCAATTGCCATATGAAGAGTCAAAGTTTAGAGCTAAAGAACCCTTGAAGCTTGTCCACTCAGACGTGTTCGGACGAGTAAAATAGGCATCGGTTAGTGGCATGTGTTACATGGTGACCTTCATTGACGACTTCTCAAGGTACGTTTGGATTTACTTCATGAAAAAGAAGTCAGAAACTTTATTAAAATTTAAAGAATTTTGGGAGAGGGTCGAAAGTGAGTTCGATAGAAGGATCTGATGCTTGCGAACAGATAATGGTGGAGAGTATACGTTGAATGAGTTCTCAAATTATCTAAAGGAGTGTAAAATACGACGACAATTGACTTGTTTGGGCACTCCACAACAAAATGGCGTTATTGAAAGAAAAAATCGTCACCTCGCAGAGATATGTCAAAGCATGCTACATGCTAAGAATGTGCCCAGCCGATTCTGGGCAGAGTGCATGCAAACGGCAGCTCATGTAATCAATAGGCTACCACAGGCAAAACTAGGCTTTGTCTCACCCTTCGAGTAGCTATGGAACATAAAGCCTAAGGTGAGTCACTTCCAAGTCTTTGGATGTATATGCTATGTGTTTGTACCTGATTACTTGCGTAGCAAGTTCGATAAGAAGGTGATTCGTTGCATCTTTCTGGGCTATAACAATGAAAAGAAGGGGTGAAAATGTTGCAACCCTACAACTGATCGGTGCTACACATCGACGAATGTTATCTTTGATGAAGCCTCATTATGGTGGTCACCACTGAAGGAGGAGCTGCCAAACTCTCAAGAATTAGAAGATGAACTGCATGGGAAGATGGGGGAGATAAGGGAAGGAGAAGAATCTCCTAATTCAACTAAGGGGTTAACACCTACAGCAGGAGATGGTGAGCAAGTGCCTAATCTGTTTGAAACGCCAGATAAATCGATGAGTCCATGACAAACTGGAGTACATCAAAGTAGTCTAGAAGAGCTTCACCCGAGTCAACAGGAGGTTGCAGTAGACAACCCACTACTTAGGAGGTCGATTAGACAGAGAAACCCTAACCCAAGATACGTGGATGCTGCCTTAGCAGAAGAAGAGACTATGAAAGAGCTAACGATATTTGAAGAAGCATTCCGAGACATAAAATGGCAGAAAGCGATGGAAGAAGAGATTAAGGCATTGAACCAAAATCAGACTTGGGAACTAGTTCCAAAACCCAAGGATATGAAGTCGATATCATGCAAATGGGTGTACAAAGTCAAGACTCACCCTGATGGATCAATAGAAAGGTACAAAGCTCGATTAGTGGCCAGAGGATTCTCACAAGAATATGGGTTAGACTATGATGAGACCTTTAGCCCACTGACAAAAATTACAACGGTGCGAGTACTACTAGCACTTGCAACGAGCAAATCTTGGAAGCTATGGCAGATGGATGTGAAGAATGCCTTTCTACATAGAGAAATTGATCGAGATATCTACATGGAGCAGCCAAGTGATTTCCAGAGTAAAAGGCATTAGGATTACGTCTGCAAATTAAAGAAAGCCATGTATGGACTTAAACAAGCACCGAGGACATGGTACGGCAAGATAGGAGAATTTCTAGTGCAAAGCAAGTTCTTGGTGGCACATGCGGACTCCAGTCTCTTTATAAAATTCTACAAAGGTAAACTAGCAATAGTGCTAGTGTACATAGATGACTTGATCATCACTGGAGATGATGATGGTGAGATTGAAAGGACAAGAGAGAACCTATCCGTGCGACTCCAAATGAAGGAACTTGGAGAACTAAAGCATTTTCTTGGGCTGGAGATTGACCGAAGCAACAAAGGCATATTCCTCTGTCAGTAGAAGTACGCCAAATACCTATTAAAGAAATAAGGGATGCTCGAATGTAAGCCAATTGCCACACATATGGAGGCTAATGTCAGGCTATGTTCGAAAGAAGGAAAAGACTTGGAAGATGCAACCATGTACCGACAAATAGTTGGTAGTCTAATCTACCTTACATTATCGCGACCAGATATAGCTTATGCAGTTGGTGTGGTTAGCCGGTTCATGCAAACACCAAAGAAGCCGCATCTTGAAGCAGTCCGTCGAATACTAAGGTATGTGAAGGGTACGATAGACCTCGGTTTATTGTACAAGAAAGGTGGAGCATGCAAGATAGTTGGGTACTGCGATGCAGACTATGGTGGTGATCATGACACACGACAATCAACTACTGGATACGTATTCAACCTTGGCTCAGGAGCAATCTCTTGGTGTAGCAAGAGACAACCTACAGTATCTTTATCAACCACGGAGGCTGAATACAGAGCAATGGCAATGGTAGCACAAGAAAGCACATGGCTTATACAGTTAATGAGGGATCTTCATCAACCAGATATTATCCAATGATATTGCGCTGCGACAATCAATCAGCAATCTGCTTGGCTGAGAATCCAGTGTTTCATGCCAGGACCAAGCATGTGGAGGTTCTCTATCACTCTGTGAGAGAGAAGGTACTTAAAGGAGAAATCGAGATGAGTCATGTAAAGACCGATGACCAAGTTGCAGACATACTCACAAAAGGACTTAGTAATGCTAAGTTCACTGAATTCAGAAAGCAACTTGGCATGATGACCAAGGCAGAATTGTGAGAGTTGATGCTGAGGGGGAGTGTTAAATGTCATCATGACCACCTCTCTTGAATATTCTGGAGTCTTCCGGAAACTTCTGGACATTTTCAAAAAATTTTAGAATTCTTTAAAATCTTCTGGAAACATTTAGAGTTTGATAGAGTTTTCTTGACTCTTCTGGAATGTTCCGGACTATTTTAGAACCTTCCAGATTCTTTAAAATATTCCGGAATATAATAGAACCTTATAAGATATTTTAAAAGCTTCTAGAACTCTTTAGAGTTATATTGATTCTAGAATCTTCCATAGCTCTCTATAAATATGGGAAGAGCCTCACTATGTAAATAAACAAAAAAAACAACAAAGAGTGAGTTCAAGAGTGAAAGCAAGGTGTCCAAGTATTAAGAGTTCAAAAGAGTTTTTCCTTGTGTGTGAGAGTTGTCATTAAAGAGTGATAGTTTGTGAGTATTGTAAAGTGTACCCTTGTTGTGTACAAGTATTTATAATAAATAAAATTACATTTACTTGTCGTGTTCAACTCTTCAACATCTCTATAAATAAATTCTTCTTAGGATTAGAGGTGTACACGAGTCTAGCCGAGCTGAGCTTTGCCCAGCTCGTGCTCGTGCTCAGTCTGCTCGAGCCCCAGCTCGTACTCGGCTCGGCTCGGGCTTTGAGCTCGGAGCAATAGCTTGTGCTCGGCTCGGCCGAGTTCGAGTAGATTTCGAGCCGAGTAGCTGGTGATGTTGGTGAAGCCGATGAAGAGAGCCCCACTAGCGAGCTCTAAGCTTCCGAGCCTGCCTAAGCAGAGGACGAAGGAAATTCATAGCGGTGATCGGCAGAGCCATGCTCCAGAGATCTTTCAGCTCCTTTATAACCTGAAGGCAGAGGAAATGGAAAACACTAAGATGAGATTTTCATGAGGTGATTGTTGGGACTCAAATATTACATAATTTTTCCCATTTATATCTTGGTTTTATGAACATGAATCCGCTTAATATTCTATTTTACTCATGTATGTGTTGCAAGGTGAATTTAAGTGCTTGGATTGAAAAAGGGTGTTAAAAGTATGAATTTGATGTTCAAAAATCACCAAGGCAAGGGATGGATCTTAGGAGACCAAGATTGAAGAATTCACATGCCAAAGATCTAAGAAAACTAAGTGAAGAATGAAGAAAATGGAAGATTTAAAGTGAAAAATCTTGAAATCGTCTTGAAAAAGTGTATTCTGAAGCTCTGAGGTTTATTTTGGAAAACTACACAGTAGAAAATCTATTTTAAACAAACTGTGCAGTGAGAAGTTTATTATAGGAAACTGCGTATATTTGAGGCAGTTTCTAGGATTTTTCAACTTTGTACGAAAATTTGAGTTCCCTACTTATAAATAGGGTTTTTTAGGCCATCCTAAGCATTATTAAAAGCATTCGAGAGCAATATTCAAGGTTTTTAAAGGGTTTTCAATTTTATAAGTAGTTTTTTTCCTTTTAGATCTTTCCTATTTATATTTATTTCTTTCTTGTTGCTTTCTTTCTCTATTCTATTTATGTTTTTCTAAGTTCCCTCTAGCCCAAGCTAGAAGGGAAGCAATGGGTTTAATAATTCTTTAAGTTATGATGATTGATTATTTTAATGATGAAAAGAATGGTGTATGCATGTTATCTATTGTTTAGGTTTTATTTTTTATCATCTTGTAAGATTCATATGTTTCCATCATATGAGATCCACATTGATGGATAGGCTTACCCTAGATCAATCAAATTTCCTAGATAGGAGAGGTTTTCAACCTATTATATTTCTTTGATTTTCATTATCTCATTGATATTGCATAAATTCTTAAAATCACTGACGCTTGAGAATATATATCAATGGTACAAATTCATGATTTTCTAATATTTTATATCATTTATTTAAAATGTTTAAATTGTTTTATTTTCCGATTAGGCTGACTATAGTGCTCAGATCCTAGTTATGTTATCCATGTCATCATTATTTTGGAACATTAACCTATGTGTAGAACTTTGAAGCTTGGGTGTTGTTTTAATTCAGTTGAATTACATCCATTTAAAAATCTCAAAATCAAATCATCAGTTTAGTTTTTATTACTTAGTTGGTTTTGCATTTGATTTTCTCCTTCTCGCAATTCATCTCCCTCTGGAATCGACCCTGTATTCACATGAGATTACTTACGAACCTCTGCACTTGGAGGCAAGCAATCAAGTTTTTGGTGCCGTTGTCGGGGAGAGACTAAGATAGATTAGATTTGTGCAAGATAGCTAAGGTAAGTTCTCTTCTAAAACCTCCAAAATTTTTGTAGATTTTTTTTTCTTCTTCTTTGAAAGTAAATTCAGTTAGGTCTTTCAAGTACTAACTATGACATAAGGTTGCCCTGCTTGGGATTTTATCACTCAAGTGCTAAGGTTGTCCTGCAGTTGCTATTTGATCACACAGATCATCCGCTAAATCTATTTTCCAAATTAGCATAGTTTAATTTCTGCATTAGTTTTACTTTTATTAATTTATTTTTTATTTTTGCTTTGTGGATTGAACCCTCATGGTCGGCCCTGCCACCAGGGTTGTTGATTTATTTTTAATTTGTGGACTGAACCCTCATGGTCGGCCTTGTCGCCAAGGTTGTTGATTTATTTTTGCTTTGTGGACTGAACCCTCATGGTCGGCCCTGCCGCCTGGGCTGTTGATTTATTTTTGCTTTGTAGACTGAACCCTCATGGTCGACCTTGCCGCCTGGGTTGTTGATTTATTTTTCCTTTATGGACTAAACCCTCATGGTCGGCTCTGCCGCCTGAGTTGTTGATTTATTTTGCTTTGTGGATTAAACCATCATGGTCGGCTTTGCCACCTGGGTTGTTGGTTAAGTTTTTATTTTTATTTTAAGTATCATACTTGCTATTTGAATTAGTGGTATTTTTTGTGTGGTGTGGATGGTTTATGTCCCGTTGGAGTAGGGATCAAAACAATCGACTCTCCTCCGAAGGCGGATTAGTTTCAGGCCTTGATCATTCACTTAGAAGAGGCACCCAACATCACTTGGATTCCATGGCAGACCCAGTTGATAATCTAAATCCAAATATACCAGATCCAACTATAAATCAAAACAGAGAAAATCAACTCAATCCTCCTCTTGAGGATGAAATTGAAGTTCATAGGAATGTGTTAAACCAACTACGAACTTTACGTGAACATCTACACCCTAAGAGATCAACTTTACCATCTTGCATAGTGTTCCCTGTTCAGACAGGGAACATTGATTTTAAACTAGGTGTGATTCAATTGATTCCTAAATCTCATGGTTTAGATTCTGAAAGCCCCTACTTGCACCTCAAGGACTTTGAGGAAGTAATTACAACGTTAAAAGTAAACAATGGCAATATGGATGTACTTAAGCTTAGGTTATTCTCATTTTCTCTAAAGGATCGGGCCAAAGCATGACTTAACTCTCTAAGACCTAATACCATCACTACATGGCAAACCTTAAGTAGAGAGTTTTTGAAAAAGTTCTTTCTCGAGCATAAAACAAACGCACCAAAACAAGAAATCATGTCATTCTCCCAAAAGGGGAATGAACTATTTTTTCAAGCTTGGGAGCGCTTCAAAGACCTTCTAATTACTTATCCACATCATGGTTATGAACCATGGTATGTGATTGATGCGTTCCGAAAGGGGCTCGCCATAGATAGCCGTCAGTTCATAGAGATGATGTGTGGTGGTACCTTTTTTGACAAAGATCATAACGAGGCTTGGGATTTTCTAGATATGTTAGCAGAGAATACGTAGACATGGGATGTCTCTGCTAAATCAGACCAAACTAGACCCATTCCTAAAGAGAAAGTAGGGATGTATGTCCTAAGAGAGGAAGACGACCCTAATGCAAACTTCGCTGCATTGGCTAAAAAGGTCGAAGCCTTAGAAATTAGGAAGGTTGATATGGTTAAAGCAAACACTTCCTTAGGTAATTTTTGTAGCATTTGTGGTGGTACAGACCATGACACAAAAGATTGTCCAATAATCTCAGTTGTACAAAATATCACGCATGAGCATGATCAAGCAAATGCTATAAATAACTACCAAAGGTCAGTTATGCAACCAATGGGAAACACATACAATCCAAATTGGCGTAACCATCCTAATCTTAGTTGGAGGAATGGACCACAAATTAATGCGCCCAATGCACCTCAAATGCTTCTACAAAACAACTTCTTTGGGGCACTTAACAATACACCATATGTGCTCCCACCAAAGCGATCATCTGTAGAGGATGCATTGATCGCATTCATGAACTCTCAAGCTCAAATAAATCAGTCTCTAATCCAATCAAATCAGGAATTAAAGACGCCCGTGACTAGGATTGAGACTCAACTAAATGCTAGGGAAAAATGCACACTTCCTTCTCAACCTGTGCTAAACCTTAGAAACACACATTTCATTAGAAACTCAAATCCAAGTGAGCTACATCATGAACAAGCTAAGGCCATCATTACCTTGAGAAGTGGAAAAGAGGTTGATAACAAGATAATGCAACTGGTAGAAATACCGGAGGATGAACCACTGTCTCAAGAGAATGATGAAGCGGTTATGGTTCAAGAGCTGCAACAACAAAAGGATAAAGAGACTAAGTCATATGAGTCTCCAGTTCCATTCCCATCTAGACTACGGAATCCGACTATCCCCATGAAATATCAAGAGGTGTTGGATGTGCTCCAAAAGGTTACTGTCAATATTCCTCTACTTGATGCCATTAGACAAATTCCATCATATGTTAAATATTTCAAGGACTTGTGTACTGTAAAGAGGAAATTAAATGTGCATAAAAAAGCCTTCCTTATTGAGAAAGTGAGTGCTATCATTCAACGAAGGGCTGTACCCAAATATAAAGACCCTGGAAGTCCCACTATTCCTTGTATTATTGGGAATTTTCAAATTGAGCATGCTTTGCTAGATTTGGGTGCAAGTGTCAACTTAGTACCTTATTCGGTTTACAAACAAATGGGGTTAGGCGAGCTTAAACTAACCACAATTACACTCCAACTCGCTAACCGCTCCATTAAGGTACTAAGGGGAATTTTAGAGGACATGCTAGTCCAAGTGGAGAAATTCTACTTCCCCATATATTTTATTGTACTAGACACTGAACCATGTGTAAATGTCAGCGCTCAAGTTTCCATCATTTTAGGCCGCCCATTCCTAGTAACTTCAAATGCAATCATAAATTGCAGGAATGAAATGATGAACTTGTCTTTTGATAACATGATTCTAGAGCTAAATATTTTCAATCTATGTAAGCAGCCCATTTATGATAATAATGAAATCCGTGAGCTGAATTTCATGGACTGCTTGATAGAAGAAAAAGAATTGGAACCTAGTCTGACTAAGGAATTGATTTAAGTCTTTGGAGACTTGAAAAATTCTGATTTAGAAAAAGTGCTTGCTAAAATTTGTGATGATAATGAGAGCACTACCACCCAGGACATTGGTATGTACCAATGAAGACCACACACTCAAATCCTATCTATTGAGGACTCGCAACCTCTGCCATCACCAACTAATATTTCAAAACTTGATTTAAAACCACTACCAAATACGCTTAAGTATATATACTTAGGTGAAAATAAAACTTATCCTGTGGTGATCTCTTTATTTTAAGACAAGGATCAAGAGAAAAGAAAACTTAAGTTATGATGATTGATTGTTTTAATGATGAAAAGAATGGTATATGCATGTTATTTATTGTTTATGTTTTATTTTTTTATCCTCTTGTGAGATTCATATGTTTCCATCATATAAGATCCACATTGATGGATAGGCTTACCCTAGATCAATCAAATTTCCTAGATAGGAGAGGTTCTCAACTTATTATATTTATTTGATTTTCATTATCTTATATATATGAAAAAGGTAGAATGCGCTCGAGCTGACGATAAGCTCCCGTGAGGTCGAGCTGTGTGGGCCCCACCATGATGCGTGTCGACCATCAACACCGTGCGTTTGATGGGTACCCTTTAAATTATGGGATATCCCAAAAATTAGTCGTATATGGAACTCGGGTGGGCCATACCATCTAAAATTATGTGAAGACACTGTTAAAACATATAAAAGCACTTGGTGGGGCCCACCTGAGCTTTGCATGCGCCTGAAACTTGGTCTGAACCCTCATTCAAGTGGGACACACAGAATGGATGGGCTGGATTTGCAAACTACATCTTGGTGGGCCCTCAAAAATGGTTATGAATGTTTTAATGGTGCACGGCCCCTCCCCACTTCTATATGTGGTGTGGCCCACACAAGTCATAGATTGACTTGATTTTTGAGACCTAGACCCACGATGGAATGATGTATCTAACTGATGGGGTAGATATTCGAAATGCATCACGGTGGGGCCCACTCTGAATATTGTCTCTCGAAGAGTGTACTTTTAGGGACGAAAATTTTTGCAGCTAAAAATTGTGGATGAGACTTTTAGCGACGAAACTTTTCGTCGCTAAAGGCAAAATTTCAAAGAATATGAATGAATTATTTTTAACTACGAAAATTTTCGTAGCTAAAAATTGTGTATGAGACTTTTAACGATGAAAATTTTCGTTGCTAAAGGCTATAAACAATTTTTGAAAAAAATTCAAACGTTTGCTTTTACCTATGAAAATTTTCGTAGCTAAAAAACATTGATGAGACTTTTAGCGACGAAATTTTCGTCGCTAAAGACAGTAAGCAAATTTTTTTAAAAAAAATCAAAGGTTACTTTTAGCTACGAAACTTTTCGTAGCTAAAAAACGTGGGTGACACTTTTAGTGACGAAAATTTTCATCGCTAAAGGCTGTAAACAATTTTTGAAAAAAATTCAAAGGTTTACTTTTAGCTACGAAAATTTTCATGGCTAAAAAACGTGGGCGACACTTTTAGCGACGAAAATTTTCGTCGCTAAAGGCTGTAAACAGTTTTTGAAAAAAATTCAAAAGTTTACTTTTAGCTACGAACATTTTTGTAGCTAAAAAACATTGATGAGACTTTTAGCGACGAAAAAGGCTATAAGCAATTTTTGAAGAAAATCCAAAGGTTTACTTTTAGCTATGAAAATTTTCATAGCTAAAAAACATGGGTGACACTTTTAGTGACGAAAATTTTCGTCGCTAAAGGCTATAATGTAACACCCTGGAAATCGGGGGTCGTGCATACACTCGACTTCCAAGTTCCCGAGTGTCACTTATAACCGATTTTCATTAATGCGTTTAATCAAATTTAAATGCGCAGCTTGGAATTTCCTAGAACATGAAGCACAACCACACAAGTCTACTGAAATGAAAGAAATCTATCATATATACAGGTCCAAAAATATAAATGGGTCGTACAAGGTGTCACCCAACAAATCACAAAAAGAATAATATATCAAAAAAAATAAAGCTGAGTCCACTACTCAGCGATCCAGAATCCTGTCTACTGAGCCGATGAAGACCCACTCATCAACTGAAAGTAAGACAACTCTTCCTCCTCCTCGAGGCTCTCACCGCCCGGCTCCTCATACTCAGCATCACCTGCATCAACGGGTGAGTCTGGTTGGTGTTTTAAAACACTGTCCCAGAGTGGGAGTGAGTGATCAACTCAGTGGGTGCTATTAGTCTCAAGTTATAACAGACATCAATTATATTAAGAATTTAATAAAAAACAGTCAATCATAAATGCCTAACTAATCTTATTAATGCGCATGCATGATGGGTGATATGATGCATGCCCTCACCACAACGCTCTCTCGAGTGACTCCATCTAACGATCACATATGACCACAATCCCTCAGAGCGACCTCGACTGCCGAGTCGCCACCCTAGCTAGTGCGATGCAATGCGATGATATTAGCCGAGTTCTTAGTGAAGTCCGTTCAACTAGCAGATTTGGGAATCTGATACGCCCCACGTATCAATGCCCTAATCTGGTTACGAGGCCAAGGCCCTCCAACGTGTGAAGCCAAGACCCCGCGATCCTTGATCCCGTCAGGTTTCCCATCCTCGACTCCAAGCACATGGGGGGTGCCAAGAGGAAGGGATCGCTGGCGGTCACTACGAGGAGGCGCGTCACCCCAGCGTAGGCCGACAGCTCGGACACAGTGTCCCATTCTACCATGCCCAGCTCATGAGGCAGTGGATCAACTTCAAGTGGTTATTGGTGTGCTGCAACAGTGGTAGGGTGTTCTAGGTTCTATACATATGTGAGCAAACATGGTTAACAATCACGATTAGCCAGTGAGTAGGCTAGACCGCACGAGTCAGGCAAGCACGTGACGGATGACATCGAGCGCAGGAGGCCCATGTAGTCGAACTACTGTCGCCCATGCACACCCACCCAAATCCATGAGTTTAGCTTTAGGGTATCCTTACCAATGGGGCTACTGTCTCTCCTCATATTTCCTAACCAACCCAAGGGTTTGAGAATGGTTCATAACATACCAACATCAAGGTTATCAACAAGCATAACAGTATCATGTTCACATATATCTCAACATATGATTCAAATACTCCTAACAAGCAAGCTATAACATCATGATTAAGGTGCAAGTGAGTGGTGTGGATTAGGGAGAAAGTTAAGCACTTCCTACACCTCAAGGGATCAAATACACATGAGCAATGAATCCTACACACTAGGAAGCAAACACATATGAGAAAAATCAACTAAACATGAGCATGTAATCATTCATATACCGAATCATGTGAGAGGCAATATCAATCATCAAATGAGAACTAAACATGCAAATCCATACAATTTCAACAACATAACATTCCTAGGTTTCCTCTAGATTCTTCAATACAACATTCCAAAACAAACAAAATTATTAAATTCCTACTATAATTGGTGCTAGGCCACCTAAAGATAATAGTCCGCACCTATGGATCGTTGAGAGCTCGGGAAACGACCTAGAAGAGCCGAACTGGGCGTCGATCGGCCGAAATCCTAAGACAATGAACTTACATGTTAGAATCTCATGCAAACCCTCCTCAATCACATGGGTTTCAACAAAAATGGCTGATGGGTCTTACCTAGGTGATCAACGGAGAGAAAGGGCAGTCGTGGTTGAGGGATTCTTCTTGAAGAAGATGTAGGGAGTTGTGGGGTTTGATTTCATTGGGCCCCACCTTGATTTAGGGTCCACCTTGCTCACCTTCACCCTCTCTTTCTTCTCTCCTTGGTGGTTGTCGTGAGTGAGAGAGTTATGAGAGGGGGTTTGTTGTTGGAGAATGGAGGAGGATATGAGGGAGATTTGTTGGAGAATGGAAGAGGATATGGGGGAGAGGGATTTGTTGTTGTTGGAGAATGGAAGAGGATATGGGGGAGAGGGATTTGTTGTTGTTGGAGAATGGTAGGAGATATGAGGGAGAGAGATAGAGTTCATTTCTTAGACTTGGGCCCTTTGGCCTTAAGTTTCCTCAAATTTCCAAAATAGCCCTTTAGGACTCACTATTGATGTTGGGGTGGCCCTAACACCCCTCCGGTCACCAAATTCAATGTGTAGGTGTCTCATGGCCCGATGAGGGGTCATGCAAAGTTTGGGAGCAAACGGATAAGCGAGTATGGGGTTTGAGCATACGGTTCCGATCTTTAAACAGCCCTATAGGGCCCATTTCGATGATTGGGGTGGCTCTGGTGGCCCCCTGACCATGAAACTTATAAGATAGGTGCTCCATGGCCCGATGAAGGGCCATGCAAAAATTGAGAACGATCGGATATGGGGTTTGGTCGCACGGGTCCGATTCACAATCAACGGTTACCGGGCCATGATCGGGTCCCAGATTTTGTGGACGGGTGTAGTAAAATACATTAGACTTTCTTTGTAAATTTGGAAGAAATTCGACGGCTGGAAGGCCTGGTATCTCGATTTTATTTGCAAGTGCCAGATTTTAATTCTAGCATTGGTGGGGTGCATTCGGCTAGTGCCAGATCCCAGTTTCGGGTGTCCACTGGGTCCGCAGTCCGCGATGGACCACAATCCAAGTGAGATCTATGATTTCCTAAACTTTTAGATTTTTCTGACCCTCTTTGGTCGCTGGATGGTCCACACGGGCTGTTGTTAAGTGTAACAGGTCATCTGGCTTGGCGGCCCGCACTTGGTTCAATCATAACCAGATTGGTCTAGTCTAATGGGCTAATCTTAGATTTAATTTACTTGTGATACCTCACCCTAAGTAGTTTAAACAAACGATCTTGCGGCAAATCCGATGTGGACGCCCCAGAACACTGTGCTGGTTGGACGGGATGTTACAATCACCCATGTATAAGCTAGCATTGAGTGTCAATGGTCAATAAGTGATAATATAAGTTAATTACATAAAAAATTTAAGGATTTTTGGAAATCCAAAACAGTAAAAATCCGGGATGTTACATGTAAGCAATTGTGGAAAAAAAAAATCTAAAGGTTTAGTTTTAGCTACGAAAATTTTCGTAGCTAAAAAACGTGGGTGACACTTTTAGTGACGAAAAGTTTCGTCGCTAAAGGCTGTTTTGAATTTTACAAAACAAGTTCGCACTGTCTTGGAAATGTTCCCGATAAGACCTTTAGTGACGAAAAAGTTCGTCGATAAAAGTATTTTTCCTAAATCTTTTTCCCAACAGTTGAAAACCGTTGTTAATTTTAAAAAAAATTTGTCAGTAAAAATGTGTGTTTATATATATATATATATATATATAATTAAAAGGTAATATTTAAATGATTTGTAATATCACATAAAAAAGAATATTGAGAAGTTTAGAAATTTTAACAATGTTTGAGAAAAATTTTGAGAACAAAATGATGCTTTTGAAGAAAAAAAAAATGGTAATTTGAAATTTTTTAGAAAAAAATTAAAATATGAGAAATTTTTTGAGATTTTGAAAATAAAAATTCAAAATTTTTATTTTAAATAATTTTTGAAATATTTTTTAATAAAAATGATATTTTGTTAAAAGAGAAAAAATATATACATTTTGAAAAAAAATGTTATTTTTAAATGGAAATTGAAATTTATCTGTGAAAAATAAAACTACTAAATTATTAGGCACATCCACTGGTTGAACCTTTAATCATTTTTGGACAATTTAATCAGTTCAGACTGAATAATAAATAACTATAGATGTTTAAATTAAATTTCACTGAAATTGTGTGATCAATCTTGTGTGCCTAATATATTTCTCATATGTAGCCTGATTGAGGCAGGTAACTAGTCAAATTGAGAGTATTGATCAGTAAAATAGAGTGAATGGACCAGACATGTAAAATGGGCCAAATATTCTGATCAAACTTGTGACCCAACTTACTGACCTCGTGAGAACCTAATAATTGATGTTAGTAAGTTTCGTGGGCCCCATCATAATGTGTGTCGAACATCAACACCGTGGATTTGATGTGTCCCCTTTAGGTTATGAGACATCTCAAAAATCATTTGTATACGAAACTCAAATGGTTCATTCCATCTAAAACTATGTGAAGACATCCTAAAAAATATAAAAGCACTTGGTGGGGCCCACATGAGTTTTGGATGCGGTTGAAACTTGGTCTGACCCCTCATTCAAGTGGGACACACATAATGAGTGGGTTGGATATGTGAATCATATTTAGGTAGGCCCAATATATGATTATGAATGTTTTAAGGAAACCCTTCTCCACTAGATTTAGGTGAGTTACTCGTTACCCTTACCGGAGTAAACTCTGTGGGGGTCCAGACCGTTATTTATTGATTTTATCCACTCCATTCATCCATGTTAACGGATAATTTGAGGTCTAAAGAACAAAAAGGAAGCATATCCAAAGCTCAAGTGGACCACACCACAGGAAATAGTGTGATTGAACCTCACCATTTAAAATTTCTTGGAGGCCATAGAAGTTTTGGATCAAGCTGATGTTTGTGTTTTCTATTCATTCATATATTTTTGATATTATGAACAACATTTAACCATTTTTGGACAATCTAATCAGTTCAAATTGAAAAGTAAATAACTTCAGATGTTTAAATCAAATTTCACTGAAATTGTTGATCAATCTTGGTATACCCAATATCTTTTCTCATATGTAGCCTGATTGAGGCGAGTAACTAGTCAAATTGAGGGTATTGATCAGTAAAATAGAGTGAATGGACCAGACATATAAAATGGGCCAAATATTCTAGTCAAAATTGTGACCCAACTTACTAAACTTGTGAGAACCTAAGAATTGATGTTAGCAAGTTTTGTGGGCCCCATCATGATGTGTGTCGAACATCAACACCATGGATTTGATGTGTCCCCTTTAGGTTATGAGATATCTCAAAAATCATCTGTATATGAAACTCAAATGGGCCATACCATCTAAAATTATGTGAAGACATCCTAAAAAATTTAAAAGCACTTGGTGGGACCCACATGAGTTTTGGATGCTACAGAAAATTGGTCTGACCCCTCATCCAAGTGGGACACACATAATCAGTGGGTTGGATATGTGAATCACATTTAGGCAGACCCAATATATGATTATGAATGTTTTAAGGAAACCCCTCTCCATTGTATTATGTGGTGTGGCCCACCCAAGTCATGGATTGACTCTATTTTTAAGCTCTTGGCCCACCTAACTCATGGATTGACTTTCTCCATACCGTTCAACGCTTTTCTCAAACATTTTAAGATATTAACAAAAAAATGGGCAGGTCAAAAGCTTAAGTGGACTACAAAGTAGGGACTGAACGTCCACCATTAAAAATAACATTCATAGAAGTTTTGGATCAAGCTGATGTTTATGTTTTCTCTTCATTTATATCTTTTTGTTTTGGGATTTAATGATTTTTGTCCATCTGGATTTGGGTGTTTGGGTATCACATTTCTTTTTCTTTTTTTCCCAGCTTTGATGTTGAAATCTCTTTTATAATTCGGATTTCTCCCTTTGTTTGTGGTATTTTAAGGAATCATGTTCCTATAAAAAATAAATAAATAAATAAAAATAGAAAGATTTATTCATTCTTCATGGTTATGAAGTATTTGCCCTTGCTGTAGTAGTAGTTGAACTTGTTGAACATTGTCTCTCGAAGACGAATTATAGTCTCCATGGAAAAAAAAAAAAAAAAAAAAAAAACAACGGGACAGTTGGCCTTATGATGATTTTAATTATGGATAACCAATCACTATTGTTTTCATGTGGTGTGGTCCACTTGATATTTGATTATGATTCATTTTTGGGCTCATCTCCTACAATGAGTTAGCAAAATAAATGGATCATATAGATATACAATATATAAATCAAAGTGGGCCCACATCTACCCCATCACCCAGATGCACCATTCCATGGTAGGCCTAGGGCTTAAAAATCAAGTCAATCCGTGACTTTTTTGGGCCACACCACATACAAAAGTTGAGAGGGTTACCCTCCATTAAAATATTCATAATCATTTGTTAGGCCCATTGAGATGTGGTTCACAAATCTAGCCCATCCATTATGTGTGTCCCACTTGAAGTTGAGAGGGTTACCCTCCATTAAAATATTCATAATCATTTGTTAGGCCCATTGAGATGTGGTTCACAAATCTAGCCCATCCATTATGTGTGTCCCACTTGGATGAGGAGTCAGACCAAGTTTCAAATGCATCAAAATTTCAGGTGGGGCCCACCAAGTGCTTTTATATGTTTTAGGCATTTCTTCACATGATTTTAAATGGTATGGCCCACCTAAGTTCCGTATACGACTGATTTTTGGGATATCACATAATTTAAAGGGGCCCATCAAATGCACGGTGTCGATGTTTGACACATGTCACGGTCCATGTAAGCATACGTAGCGTGTTTCTCGGGTAGATTTCTCTACCAACAACGAAAGCATTTTTTAAGGTTTTTTAATATATTAAGTTGCATGCATATTTCAAAGTGGTGGTGACTCGTATTGATCATGACTCTCCATATGGCTAATCTAGACCATCCAAACTGTGCTCCCAATTGTGGATAGATGATATATAGTTTTTTACACCATCTGATTATCCAAACCCTTTGATTTTGGATATCAAAGTTTAGGGTTGGAGAAGCTTTGTTTGTTGTAAATGGTGGCAGACTCGCAAGATATAAGTGGCTTTATAACTTTAAAGTCTTTAGGAAATGGGTTCTAAAAACCCTATTTTCTCTTGCCTCAGAGCTTCTCGGCCCCAAAAATCTGAGAGCTCGATTCTCTCCATCTACGATTCTGCATGTCCTTTTCAAGTGAAACATTATGAGTTTGATTGGCCCTAGCAAAGGAGTCTACGGCTAGAATTTTAGAGCATTTGGATGGAAAACAAGTGAGAAATCATTGATCCCTCATTTAAACGTCCATGCAGTGGTAGCATTCCAATTTTTTATTTCTTTTCATTTTACACAGGTTTTGAGTCTCCAATGCGAAATCAGATACAAAGGTGTCCTCTACATCATCAACACCGATGAATCCAGCATCGGTTTGCGGAACGGTACTCTCTCTCCCTCCCCATTTATTCTCCAGATTGGGGTTTTTAGGGTCTGGAAGGGTTTTTGTGGGATTTTGGTATATAGGTTTTGATTTTTGTTGGATTTTGGGATATGGGTCTTGTTAAATCTGACGTGAGATTTGTTGGGTTTTTAGGAATTTGTTTTTTTTTCTTTTCATTTTATACGGGTTTTGAGTGTATTTTAATTTTTTTACCTTTGCATGGATTGGATATGCTGTAGGGGTGATTTTAGGGGTGATTGTGCATTCCCCCTCCCATATCCCCACTTGAGTTTTTGTTATGGATGATTCTTGGGACGTGTAGTGCCCACGAGGAGTTACACCAGATACACATTCTCTGGTCCACATGCACAGTGAGCCCTACTGTTGGAACATATGGTTGTTTCTAACTTCTTTCCCAAATTTTCTCCGACTCAACAGCCGTTTGATGGCCCCCATGGGCTTATTATAACAATTTTTGTTTTTTTTTTTTTTTGTTTTTTGTTTTTTCCATTTTCCAATATTGGGGTCTTTCTGGTACTTTTGATGACTGGAACATAAGTGGAGACCCATGTAGTGGGACTGCCGTTGATCTATCAATTGGAATCAGCGACCCTGGGGTCAAATGTGATTGCCAATCCAATGGTGGAGGCACCTGCCACATAACCATAATGTACGTGCACACTCTCAGATATGCCAACTTGGTACGGAAATATTATTAATCTAGTGGACCATCTGGTGGGTCTTGCCTGTTTAGGATTTCTTGATCAATTTGATGGCTCATCCATAGAGGGAACCACCAGATGAATGGCTGGGATGAACATATGGTTTTTTGAATGGGCCAAAATTGATGGCTGATTGGCCCTAATTTGTGAATGGGCCACAATTGGCCCTGTCTTTTAAATGGACCAAAATTTTTGGTTGGTTGGCTGTAATTTTTAAATGGGCCACGATCACCATACAGAAGTGGCTGCCCCATGACTCAGTCAAGTCCAATCTAATCTGAAAATAAGGGCTAACTTAGCCAATTCACCACTCAACTCAGAACTGAATGAGTCAGCCCAAGTCTACTGTCTTCAAACCATGGTCTGGAGTCTGCTAAAAGATGGTCCACAAGCAATAAAACATGTTACACAAGGCACAGGTCTTGCTGTGACTGACATGTCACATTCTTAGAAATCTGATCTGGCCAGACACTGAGTCAGTAATATAAATTAGGGTGACTCAGCTGAGTCAAGATATAGCTTGACACAGAACCGAATGAATTGGTGAAGTCATTGAGTCTTAAAACACTAAAAGATGGTCCACAGATGATAAATCCAATGATCATGCATGATTTTAATGTTTCATTAGCTAATTATTTGTTAGTTTAGATTACTGATTTATTTTTATTTGAACTATGTGAATATCCTTTTCTAATTTCCTCTGTCTTTGTTGTTTTCATTGTTAGGTTTTTCAACCTTACAACACATATATATGACTTCCAATATTTTGAGTGATGTACATTGCCTTTTGTTGTCTGGCCGACCTTACGATGAATCATGTAAATTTTGTCTTATCCAATAATCAGTGTGGGTTGCATTTTCCTTTTTGGGTGAATGGTTGATCTAATTCATTGGGGTTTTGCTTCGGATCAAACTGAAGAAACTCTATTAGCAACAAGTAACAACAACTTAAATCATGGTATCAAAAACTACCCCAACCTGTAATTTTATATTGTTCTTCTTCCATTGTCTTAAAAATAAAAAATAAAAATAAAAAATCTTTCAGGCCTAACTTAGAAAAATACCCTTTTTAGATTAGAAGCAGAACCCCCTTATTTTTCAGAAGATTGATGCTTTGAGTGCCAAAATCAAGGTGAATTCTAAAACCATTTAAATACAGTAGCACTCTTTCTTTCCAATACAAACATGAAATAGTCTTGAAACATAAATTCAAAAATCCTAATGTGTACTAGGCATGAGTTGAATTTTTTAGTAAGATGTTGACTCAGCTTGAGTTCTGCCCTCATTGTGTTTTTTGTCAAGCTGGGCTACTTGTTTTCTGTCAAGCTAGCATGAGATACAGATTCCACTCAAATCAAGCTGCCAGTCAGTTTTATGTGGTATTTTTACAGTAATCAGTTCTGCCCAGCTACTATTTTAGAACTCCCAAATGTGGTCCAAAGTGGATTTGGACCAAAGTGAGGATAGTTTCTTGTTCAACTTCAAATGCACGGACTCACAACTAGCTGTCATTTTGAAATTATGAACTAAAAATGGCGCCACTCATGTGTTGGTCATTTCTTTCATATTGAGTTAGATTATTGCAGTTCATTTGACATGAGCATCCCAATGCGACCTTTGAACTTGATTTAAAATATGTTTTTCATGGCACAAATGCTTACATATGATTATCGTTCAAAAAGAATTTTTCTTCCGTTAGGAAATGCTATCATGTTACCTATTTCATAGAAGTTATATGAAGTATATCCTACAGTTAATTGTACCTTTTCAGCAAACGTCTCAGCGAAATTTATTTGTTTGTTCTTTGATGGTCATATGTTGTAGTGTTTCCCAAAAGCATTGGTGAATGTTTAGCTATTATGTCAATTTATGTATTGGCAAGACTCAGCAAGTTGGCTTGACTTGCTTGAGACGAGTCAATTTTTAGGCACAACTTAATTTACTTGGAATCTGAAAAAAACTTGATGAAGTATTTCAATAACTGCATAGTTGTTCTATATCCAATTGACCTTTTGAGTTATTTCTTGTAATTGCTCTCGTGAAATCTGCAAACAAGACTTTCAAGTTCCATTCAACTCTTCTAACTCTTTCAAAAATGTATAATTTTACATGCCCAAAATTCTAGTTAAGTTGGTCATTATTTAAATGTCTTCTGCTGTCTCATAAAAAGAAGTTTTAAAAAAAGTTGAAGTTGTCAGTTCTTTTCATCTTGATAAAAGCTCAAAACAGTTGCCCACTCATGCAACTTTGTCTTGAAAGTTGAAACCCTCTAATTTGATTTTCATCTCTATTCATTTAAAAATATAAAAATTTAGGAACACTTTCTAGAAAGGGGATGAGAATGTCTTGAACACCAGCACCCAAAATTATCTCAACTAAATCTCATTCATGCATGTCACCATGTGAAGTAATCATACATACAATGGGGCCAATCATAGATGGGAAACTGTACTAAGCTTGCCATTGAGTTGACCCTGAACTGCCTACAGGCCATTTATTGGGCAGCTTGAATTCCATCTAGTCAGTGTGATTTTTGCTCAGAGGAGCATGGACTCCATTAGTTTACAGTTATAATGCCCATGTATAGGCTGCTTGTGTGGTGGAGATTGGTGCCAAGCCACTACTTGGCATGGAGAGATCATAACCTGAGTACCTGACTGCCATTACCAGTTCCTAAGAGTCCAACTTGGTAGGTCAATGATTGGTGAGAAGCTGTATGTAGAGCTGCCAAGCTATTTTAAACCTGAATTACTGGGAGAAGGCTAAGATGATCATGATGAATGTTGGCTGTTACTCTCTATTCGAGAAAGATAATTTTGAATTGTGATCATTTAGGTAACTTGGTCACAAACGAGTTCAAATTAGGCAACAAGTTAATGATATCTAAGAACATAACTATCAAATTTCATACTATTCTAAATTCAACTTTCAATAGTGTACGTCTAATTAACACATGGAAAGTTTGTGTTTTTTTCCCCTTTAGTGATTTTTCACAATTCTCTCTCTCTCTCTCTCTCTCTCTCTCTCTCTCTCTAAATTTCTGACTACTTTCAAGGTTTAGGGAATTGATACATGAGCCTAGTTCATTTTTGTCAAATTCCATGTATGATAGTGATGTTAATTTTTTGTTTTTGTGTTACCATTTTACATTTGAACCATGACATATGCAATCTGAGGTGTCATCAAGAAATATGACAGTCCCGAACAAAGTAAGTTTGCTTATTCTAGTTTATGAATTTCACTCGCTGAGTTAATGAATACCAATAAACTTGGCTTTTTTTTTTTTTTTTTCCCCCTTAAGTATCAATCTGAATTTTTTATGCATGGTTCTGTATAAGAATTCCTGAGCAGTCATCTTAATTTATTTGCAGACACCTCTGCAGCTAGACGTGCCTCTTCAATTAATTGGAAAGGACCTACATTCCAAAGTTAAGGATATGCAATGGGATGACGAGGGTGTGCTCATTCAGAGTATGGAAATCTTTTGAAGGTTTGTAAACTGCTTTATCAGCTAGTGTTTCCTAGTATACTCTGAATATTGTCTCTTGTATCCTAGTGGTCATTGCCAGGAATAAATTGAAAATGCATTGTTACGGATGCTTTTTTTAATGTAATGTAAAGTATAGAAGCATGTTCTCATTTAAATTGATATAATATAAAATCAGTACACATATTATAAAATTAGGGTTCCCGCACAGTGGTAATTTGGTAATTTTGGAGTCCTTGGTTAGGGTTTGGGCTGAAAGTACGAGTGCTGGAGCCGACGCTTTCGGAGTCCGAACTCATTCTTTTGTAAAATAGAAAAACGAGAATATTAGTAAATATGGATTTTCTTATTAAGAAGAAAATGGAAGATGGATTGAAAAAACATAAAAGAGATTTTTTTTTTCTTCTTTTTTGGCTTCAAGAGAGAGAGAGAGACGGAGAGGTCAGAGTGGGGAAATCGAGGGAGATAGTGGAGGAATGAAGTGGCCGTATGAGATTTAAAAATAGCGAGTGTAATTTGGTTTGAAAATGACATTTCGCATACGTGGCGTGCATTTCTTTTAAGATAGTAATTTGATTTTATTAAAGACAATTGAATTACATAGGCAAGTGTTTAATGCAGGGAACTTCTCTGGATTCTAATAACTAACCTAATGAGAGCAATTTGTGGTTTAGTTCCTGGACCAATCTCTCTATCATATTCAAAGAAATCTACATTTTCCTTCGTGTTTCTTACATGGTTCTCTTTCTCATTTTTGTTTGACTTGAAAGTAAAGGTGATGCATCTTCTTATTTATTCAATCATGGAATGCAAGATGTTGCTGTTAAGTTTCTAACAGATCAAGACTTTTATGAGGATCAACTGAAGGACTTTCTGAGGGAGGTATGCATGTGAAACATTGCTAATAATATTTTTTGAAATTGTACCCATTTATGTATCCGGATGTACGTCGGAGCTATCTGGATGTTGAGCAGGGGTCCTTGGAAGGTGGGAACCGCTGTTATGACCATAATAAAGCTGTCCATTTCCTATGGACAACATTGGAGTGGCCTAACCATTTGGACAGGTCGTGTTTATATCTGTATTTGCTCGAAATTGATGGAGCAGACCTGGATGTGCGTTGGAGCTATCCGGATGTTGAGTGGGGGGTCCTTGGAAGGTGGGAACCGCTGTTATGATTATGATGAAGCTGTCCATTTCCTATGGACAGCATTGGAGGGGCTTAGCCATTTGGAGTAGGCCGTGTTTATGTATTTTTATGAAATTAATGGAGCAGACCCGGATGTGCATCAGATCTATCCGGATGAGTGGGGGTCCCTGAAAAGTGGGAACCGCTGTTATGACTATGATGAAGCTGTTCATTTCCTATGGACAGCATTGGACTAGCCTGGCCATTTGGACAGGCCGTGTTTAAATCTGTATTTGCTCGAAATTGATGGAGCAGACCCGAATGTGCATTGGAGCTATCCGGATGTTGAGCGGGGGTCCCTGGAAGGTGGGAACCGCTGTTATGACCATGATAAAGTTGTCCATTTCCTATGGACAACATTGGAGTGGCCTGGCCATTTGGACAGGCCGGGTTTATAGTTGTACTTGCAGGGACCACACCCTTAACCCATAACATAAACCTATTCTCAAATCCCAAAACCTATAACTACAACCTAAACCTTAACCTAAACCTATAACCTATAACCTATAACCTATAACCTAAACCTAAACCTACACATATAACCTATAGCCTAAACCTAAACCTAAAACCCAAACGTAAACCCGATCTCGAACCCGAACCCGAACCCGATTCTTTAACGTATTCTCAAATTCCTAAACCTAAACCTACACCTAATCCTAATCTCAACTCCCTAACCTAAACCTAAACCTAAACTTGAAAACCCAAACCTAAACCCGTCCGAACCCGAACCCGATTTCCTAAACCTAAACTTATAACCTTAACATAAACCTATTCTCAAATCTCAAAACCTATAAACTAAACCTAAACCTAAACCTATAACCTTAACCTTAACCTAAAACTTAACCTATAACCTATAACCTATAACCTTAACCTAAACCTAAACCTTAACGTATTCTCAAATCCCTAAACCTAAACCTACACCTAATCCTAATCTCAACTCCCTAATCTAAACCTAAACCTACACCTAATCCTAATCTCAACTCCCTAACCTAAACCTAAACCTAAACTTGAAAATCCAAACCTAAACCCGATCCCGAACCTGAACTCGTTTTCCTAAACCTAAACTTATAACCTTAACTTAAACCTATTCACAAATCTCAAAACCTAAACCTAAACCTAAACCTAAACCTAAACCTAAACCTAAACCTAAAACTTAACCTATAACCTAAACCTTAACCTAAACCTTAACTTATAACCTAAACCTATAACGTAAACTCAATTTCCTAAACCTTAACCTATAACCTAACTTAAAGCTAAACCTATAATCCGAACACGATTTCCTGAACCTAAATCTAAACCTAAACTTTAACATATTCTCAGATCCCTAAACCGAAACCTAATCCTAATCTCAACTCCCAAACCTAAACTTGAAAACTCGATCCCGAACCCGAACCCGATTTCCTAAACCTAAACTTATAGGTAGGTTAGGTTTAGGTTTAGGGTATTTTTGTTTATGATGTTAAGCTTATATGTATGTATGCGTTAATGAATGTGATGTGGATAAGATTGTTTGTGTTTGGATGAATGTATTGATGTTTGGATAGATTTACTAGTTTAGGTTTAGATGGATGTGAATGTGAATAAGTTGTATATCAGGATGAATATGATGTTACAGGTGTATATCAGGAATTTTGTGTTGGAATATTTTTTTATAAAAAGAGACTTTTAGCGATAAAAGTTTTCGTAGTTAAAAGTTTTACAAAATATTTTTAACCATGAAAACTTTCATAGCTAAAACTTTTACAAGATGTTTTTGGGGAAGCTAAAAGTTTTACAGGCGACGAAAATTTTCGTCGCTAAAAATCTTGGTTAATGACGAATTTAGCAACGAAAATATTCGTCGCTAAAAGTCTTTGGTACCAAAATTTTAGCTTTTAGCGACGAAAAGTTTCGTTGCTAAAAGTGTAGTGGATCTATCCCACAAGAAGTTTTTAATGGTCAATCATCACTATTTCTTGTGGTATGGTCCAACTAGGATTTAGATCTACTCAAATTTTGGGATCGTGCAGTAAAATGAGCTATCAAAACGGTTAAATGATGTGAATGTAAGGAACATACATCAAGTGGGCCCCATAGTCAGATATCCTGCCTATTGGATCCACCAAAGCTACTCGACGTATCTGTTTGTTATTGAAAACATGTACAAGTCTTTTTTACCTTCCTTAGTTGGCTCCAATGCATGCTTTTATAAATAAAAAATTTAAAGAGTTTTTAAAAAAAAAAAAAAATCAGCAGGAATTTTGGAATAAAAATGCCTAAAAACTAAGTGGGGAGACAATGTTGGTCTTCCATTCATCTATGTTTGTATGACCCTTTTCAACAAGGTTGGATGGTAAATAAACATTACAATGCCCATAAGGAAGTTTTTAATGATGGGCATTCAATCACTACTGTTTTTTAAATTGTGGTCCACTAGAGATTTGGATCTTTTCAATTTTGGGTTTATGCCATGAAATGATAGGAAAAAATAGATAAATTGCATGGATACAATACATACCTTATAGTGGCATGGGTTCAATAGAGCACTGTACTGTAGCCACCTTGATGCTGGCAGTGTCAAGTAAGGAATCCGCTTCCAAATTGGGGGAAGGGGATTTACTGCAGAAGCCTTTCGAAGGAAGTTCCTGCATAAGGATGTTGGGTGGGGCTCATGGTAATCTTTGTGAAAAATCTATCACACCCATCCGTTTTGCCAGATTCTGTTAGAACATTAGGAAAATAAATTCCTACTGCTGAAACCTTACTGGGCTCCACTTTGATGTTTATATGCCATCCAAACTGTTTATAAGGTAATTACTAACGGGATGAAGTGAAAACATAAAAACTTAAGCCTGATACAAAACTTTTATGTCGATAATACAACTATGCTCACTAAATCAACACTGCTTCCTTTGGTGTGGCCAATTTGAGTTTGAACCAACCTCATTTTTTGGCTGAATATCTTAAAATTAGCTCCCAAAAGGTATGGACATAGAGAATGGATGTGGTGGATTTCTCACAAACATAGCAGTGGCCCACTCAGCATCCTTGTGCAGGAGCTTCCTGGGAAAGGCTTTTGCAGGAAATCTGCGTCCCAGATCCGGAGATCCATCAAAGCCATAGTCGGTGTTAGGACCTCGTTGGAGACAACGGTCAAGGGGCCATTGGGCCTCCCTTGATAATGTATATGCTTTTTCTATACCATCCATCCATTTTTCCATATCATTTTAAGTTACAAGACAAAAAATGAGACATATAAAATGCTCAAGTGGGCCACATTATAAGAACTAGAGTGAAAATTAGACGCCTATCGTTGAAACATTTTTGAGGTGACGTAAGGATTTGATTAAGTTGATATTTTCGTTTTCCTTTCATATGTGTCTAGGTGACCTTGTGAAGAGGTTAGATGACAAATAAACCTTGCATTAGACCCAATAAATATTTGAACGATAGTCATTCATCTCCCGCTTCTTTTTGTGGTGTGGTCCATTTGAGCTTTGGATTTATTTCATTTTTTTTTTTTCTCTCCAGCTCTAGAATAATCTAGAAAAGTTGATGGACAGTATAGATCTAACACATGAATCATGGTAGAATCAAAGAATTCTACAATTTAAAAATTGAATAATATAGTACGCAATTTATTTTAAAGAGAAAATCTCTTGTAGAATAAATCTTTTTAGTAGAAGCTTCTTGATGCATACGTTATTTACCATTAAGAAAGTCTTCCTTCCTGGAAAAAAAATAATCTAAAATAATCATGAAACAATTTCCGACTTACGGTACCCGGGTTGACGTGCAGAAACGTTTGATAGAAAGTTCTTGTACGGAAATGTTATGCAAGTCCATTTTTATACTTGAGCTAGCGTTGGATCTGCCTCATTTTTGTTCACACACAATAAAATGATCCGAGAGTAGGGATGGACGGCGTGGATAAACCGATGTATCAAGCTATGCCCGCCCACAGAACTGACCATTCGGGGCTAGAAACGGGCGGGGTAGGACGCAATCCACATCTCGTTGAAACCTTCTTTGGGCTCTAACTTGATGTCTAGGATGCAGATTGCGTCCTACCCCTGCCCGGACGGTAATCCGTCTGGGCAGGGCTCTATAGGGTCTATTGTGTTGTAAGTGTTTTATCCACGTAGTTAAATGTTTTTTTCCAATAATTTTAATATGTGAGCGAAAAAATGAGGTAGCTCGAAGGCTTAAGTGGACCACAAAGTGGAAATTAAACGGCCATCATTAAAAACTTCTTAGGGGCTGGAGAAGTTTTCGATCAAGCTGATATTTGTGTTTTCACTTCATCTACTTCTAAATGACCTTATGAATACGTTGTATGGTAAAAAAAAAAAAAAAAAAAATTCACGTTGGCCCTTAGAAAGGTTGCAACAGCCGGTATCATTATTAGTGCAACTTCCTTTGGTGTGGTCCACTTAAGCCTCGTACCTGCCTCATTTTTTGGCTCATATATTAAAATTATCGGAACAAAGTGTCTAACAGCATGGGTAAAACACTCCGCGTCCAGATGTTTATATGCCATCCAAGTCATTCATGAGGTCATTCTCACCGGAATGAAGTAAAAACACAAAAGATGTAACCTCATCCAGAACTTTTTGGATATAAGAATGTTTCAACGGTAGTTATTGAAAACTCACTATTTTCACTTGTAAGGCCTACTTAAGTTTTACACGAGCATCATTTTTAGTCTTGTGTACTAAAATGAGCTGGCAAAATAGATAACGGGGTGAATTTCTCACAAACATCATGGTAAGACCCACATAACATCCCACTTCAGTAACTACGTGAATTAACCACCTCTCTCCAAATTGCTTGGTGACCACTCTCTCTTCACCGTCTTAAAGACGGACGCGGATTAGCTACCGACGGGTTTGAGTAGGGGAGACTAGCTACTTAAGTGACGTCACCTTGTTATGTGGGTCCCACCATGATGTATGTTTTGTATCCACACCGTCCATACATTTGGAGAGATCATTTTAAGGCATGAGGTAAAGAATGAACTAGATCGAAAGCTCTAGCGGACCCCACCACAGAAAACAGTGGAGAGAGTGACATCCACCATTAAAAACTTCTAAGGACCACGAAAGTTTTCGATCAACCTGATATTTATGTTTTCCCTTCTTTAATGTCTGTGTTAAGTTACGAACAGGTTGGTTCTCAAATAAACATCACGGTAGTGAGGTTTCAATGGTGGCTGTCACTCTCCCCACTGTTTTCTGTGGTGGGGTCGACTCGAGCTTTTAATCTCCCTCATTCTTTGGTTCATCTCCTAAAATGATCTCTCCAAATGGATGAACGGTGTGGATACAACACATTCATCATGGTGGGGCCCACAGAACTTGGTGACGTAACTTCAGTAGCGAGTCTCGCAACTCATCAACCAATCAATAGCTAATCCGCGTTCCTTAGACACGAAGAGACCTCCAGCCTCTATAAAATAGAAAGTGGATTCATTTGAACTAACCACAATCTTGCACTTTTTCATTCAAATCCAAACAAGTCATCTGCTTCCTAGGCATCAACGCTGCGATCTCAGTCGTCCGATCACGTGACGATTCATGGACCATGGCGTTCGTGCTCTTCGCCTATGTACTGCTGATGCTATTGTTTTGGTGTTTGCATGTGTATGACCGAAATTCTGAGAAGAGGGAGAGATTGAAGATTCCTATATGGGTGGTGGCCACGTCCCTCAACGTAGTCTTTGCCTATCGGGTTTCGATGATCATGAATGTGGCCATGAAGTGTTTGGTGTGGGCCATGGCTATCTTCAGCAGCAGTTTGGGGTTTTACTTGTTGTTCATTTTTCCTAAGAAGACCAACAACCGTCCAAGCGAGTCATGATGGTCCATCTCAGCCCATCTCTGCTTGATACTAAAGTCTGTTATTGTAATAGTTGATAGCTAGTATAATCTAGTTTTTTTTTTTTTTTTTTTTTTTTTTTTTTTTTTTAATGTATTAAAATATTCATAAGTAATATATATCTCGGTAAAGAGACTTTTTTGGAGTAAATCAATACAGACAATTCAATAAGAATTCTCCAAAATATTTTTAATTGAGTTATCATGGTATCAGAGAGGTACATCTGGTCATTGATCATTGAGTCCTCTACTGCACAGGAACATAGCGGTTCTCCTCGTAGTTATTATTAACATTACCACCGGTGTTACTCGGCATCATCCAGAACCACCACCAACTTTCACCATGTGGAGTAAGATTTATAGGTTATACATCTTCTAATTATTATAAGCACTTTTCATGTTAGACACAACTTCTAAAGTCCAACCAATAAAGAGTTACCGTCAAATCACAACTTACTAAAAATAGTAAAAAGGAAAATAAACATCGAATTCGACCGTCAATATAACTGGGTTGGTTGGCTAAAATAGCTTATCTTATCTCAAAATCATACATGATACATTGAGTAAATCATTCTGGTTTGTGAGATATGCTTGTTTTAAGGTTCCGACGGTTTTGATGACTTTCACCTCGGATTGGGTCTTCTCTGGTCCATCCTGGACATGAAAGTGTCCATGACCTGCTCTACATCAACTAGCTACCCGTCTAGTGGCAGCGTTACTAGCCAAACTGCGTCCCAATTTTAGGATATGATCCATAAGAGTCCCACCGATGAAACCCTTTTAGGGATGTGGATCAGGTGTTGCCAACACCACCCAAGCGGTGGTAGTGTTCATGAGTTGGGCGCTGTGGGAATTAATATGATGTATATCTTATAACTAAGCGGTCCATCTGTTTTGTTCCCTCCTTCTATGGCATGAACTAAAAAAATGAGGCACATCCAAAGCTCAAGTGGGCCCCACCACACGAAATAATGGTGATTGAACCCACCATTAAAAACTCCCCGGCCAGGCGACACAAAATTTTGGATCAGGCTGATATTTGTGTTATCCCTTTATCCAAATCTAGTGCTCTTATCAATAGCTTTTTTAGATGAAAAATAAACATTATGGCTGGCTTTAGAAAGGTTTCAACGGTGTGTCTTTGTTCCCACCGTTTCTCGCACTGTGGTCCACATAATCCGCGTCCATAATTCAGACAGACTAGGTAGGCCCTGCTTGATGAAGGGGATTGCGTCTTGCCCACGCGCTCATGCCTGGACATGGGTTCTGTGGGGCCCACGATGATAGATAGGTTTTACATACATCATCCATCTATTTTTTCAGATTATTTTAAAATTAGGTAGGTACAATGCTCAAGTGGACCACACCACAAGAAGCAGCAGCCATAATAAAATTCACCATTGAAACCTTCCTAGGGGCCACCGTGGTACTTATTTCCCATTGGACCAGGTCACGTAGACCTGGATGAAGTGAAAACACAAATATTAGATTGATCCAAAACTTCCTCCACTCTTGAGAAGTTTATAATGGTGAGAAATCAATTCCCACAGTGTAGTCCACTTGAGCTCGATTTGCCTCATTTTGGGTTTATATCCTAAAATAATATGGAGAAATAGATAGACGGCGTATATAAAACCATGCATCATGGTGGCCCTACAGAGCCTTGCATGTATGGATTATCGTCCTGCAGGGCAGGACGCACAAAAAGATTCCTACACTACTACCAAAATCCTGATCCTGCCATTACTTTTCTCTGCTTTCTTTGTAAGCATTTTAAAGTTGAACTTTGAATGATTTTTATTCACTGGTGACTGGTATGTTGGCAATTATATATGGTCAATCAGTATGGTTTTGGTTATTTGTAGGTGGCTGCTGGACAGTGCTTAATAAGCCCCACTACAATGTATGTGTTTTATCATAATTTAAAATTTAAGTAGATCACACCACAAGAAAACAGTGATGATTGAATGACCACCATTAAAAAGTTAGTAAGGCTCATTGTAATGCTTATTTGCCATCTAACCTATTAATTAGGTCACAATGACGAAGCGGATTACCTACTGAGTAAACTCTGCAGGGTTCACTATGATTTATGTAATTTATCCACTCCATCTATCCATTTTACCAGATAATTTTAAGTCTTGATCCAAAAAATGAAGCATTTTCAAAGCCCTCGTATATCCTTTGCACACTGCCCTCGGGAAGCTAATGGCGTGGCCGATGACTTGGCCCAAAGGGGTCGTAACAGGCAAACCCACTCGCTGTTTCATTCGCGGCGTCCCTCTCTCAATTGACTAAAGGCCTAGTATTCCTCGATAGAGTAGGGCTGGGAAATCTGAGGGTGTCTGACTGTTTTTTCGCTTCAAGTCTTTTGTGTATATGTCTCACGGTAGGTGGGCCTTTAATTTGACCCCTCTTGTAAATGTTTTTCAGCTGAGCAATGAAAAACTCAGGAAGTTTTTTAAAGCATTTCCATATCTCAAGTGTCCCACACCACAAAAACGGTGTGAATTAAGCATCTACCATTGAAAATTCTTGCGGGCCACGAAAGTTTTGGATCAAGCTTATATTTGCGTTTTCCCTTCATCCATGTCTATGTTATATTATGAATAGGTTGGATGACAAATAAACATAACTGTGAAGCCTAGCAAGGTTTCAATGGTGGAAATTACTATTCTCATGATTTCCCCCGGTATAGTTCACTTGAACGTTAGATATGCTTTATTTTTTGGCTTAACTCTTAAAATATATTCACAGTGGCCCTAAGGAAGTTTATTCCCTACTGTAAAAGTGTGCTAACTAGCGTAGTAGGCAATCCAATTTCTCCTTTGTGACCTAGATTTGGCCTTTTCAGGATTTTAACCATATTGACCTCGAAATCTGGGCAAATTACCTAACGAGAATCAACCTTTCAAATATCCTAAGAATGGCCCTCCGCCAAGCTTCCATAAATTACTTGGACTAAAATGCCCTTGTCCTTCTTTCAGTAGTTGTACCGTTTCTTAGGAAATAAGAAGTTACGTAGTATTTAATGCCAATAAAGTGATGTGTACGGAACCCTTTTTTGCGCGTGGGCAAGGACCAAAGTAGTGGGGCCCATATGGATGTTTGCGTATAATTCATGCCGCCCATCCTTTTTGTTGTGTCATTTTAGCACTAAGGCCCAAATTTTAGCCTTAGCCAGAGCTCATGTGGGCCACATAATAGAAAATAATGGTGACAATGGAACTCACTGTTGAAACTTTCTAGGCTCACTGTGATGCTTGTTAGAAGTGGACACTGCCCAAGTTAGGACTTTTTAAGCCCACGGCGAGTAGGCCGACAAGGTGGACGGAACATATCACCCCATTGTGGGCCATCAACCTGATCCAGTGCTCGTGTGGGCCAGAAAATAAAAAATAATGGTGGGGTCACGTTAACGTATATGTATAATCTATGCCACCCATCCTTTCTGGGCCCACGGTAAGCTGGCAGACAAGGTGGAAGGAATGGATCACTCCATCGTAGGTCTTAGGCTATTATACTAATGGTTATCCTTTCATTTGGTAGTAAATAAAGTGAATATGCAACAACTGCGACCCATAAAACATGACAACCACGGCTCATATAACATGATAACTGCGATCCATGACAACTACAACCCATATAACATGACAACCATGATCCAGACAACATGACAATCACGACCCATATAACATAGCAACTACGACACACGCAAACCACAACCTATATAACATGATAACCATGATCCATGACAACTACGACCCATATAACATGAAAACAATGACCTATATAACATGACAACCACGACCCATATATACATGGGATATTCGGTATCTACGTATATTATGTACTAACTTTGATGGGTCGTGGTCCATTACAACCGCGACCCATATAACAGGACAACCACGACCCATATAACATGATAACTATGATCCATGACAACAACGACCCATACCTCATGACAACCACGACCTTGACCGCATTACAACCACCTGATGCGACTTATCCTACGATACAGATATCGTTTGCACGACTATGGCGTGACTCGCACCAACTTGGTGAGTACATGGGATATTCGATATCTACGTATGTCATATACTAACTTTGATAGACAGTAAGGATCTTATGTACAAGTCACGCCATCGTCATGCGTATGTAGCCATACGAGACATAGTTGGCATATGGGTCATAGTTATCATGTAATATGGGTCGTAGTTATCATGTTATATAGATTGTGGTTATCATGTTATATGGGTCGTGGTTGTCATTTCCTACTCCCAGATTGCATGACAACCACGACCCTTATCTCATAATAACCACGACACTTACCACATTACAACCACGACCCTCGTGGTTGTCATGTTATATGGGTTGTAGTTGTCATGGATCGTGGTTGTCATGTTATATGGGTCGTGGTTGTCATGTTATATGGGTCGTAGTTGTCATGTTGCCTCGATCGTGGTTGTGATTTTCAACGTGTTTACTTCCTTTTCTACCAAACCATTGGTACTATAACTTAAGGCCTACGATACAGTGATCCGATCCATCCACCCTTTTAGCTAGCTCGCTGTGGGCCCAAAAAGTCCTAACTTGAGCACTGTCCACTTCTATCCACCTTGTTGGCTGATATTTGAGCCTTACCACTAAAATGGCACGGTAAAAAGGTTAGGCGGCATGGATTATGATAGCATGGATGCCTTACTCCTAAAATGACACAGCATGGATTATGGATGACATGGATGCCTTACTCCTAAAATGACCCAGCATGGATTATGGATGACAAGGATGCCTTACTCCTAAAATGACACGGTATGGATTATGGACAGTATAGATGTCTTACCTTTAAAATGACACGGAAAAAAAAAGGATGGGCGGCATGGATTATAGACTGCGTGGACGAAACACATACATCATGGCGAGGCCCACAGAGCACCGAGCACTAGCCATTGCCTGGTGGCAGGGGGGAATAGCCAATCTGTCACTTTCTCGGGAGAATAGTCATTCCATCTCTCTAGAACCGTACGACTTTTGAACCAACCACGATCCATTGTGGATGACAACCACGACCCATTGTTCATCATACTACGACCCTTTGGAATCAGCGCCACATTCTTTTTTAGGAGATCGTATTAATGTCGCTACGACCCTTCTTATTCCTAGTATCGAAAAACCAATAGTTGCACTGCATCCTAAGCACATTAACCATTGGTTGACCAGCCTATAAAAGTGGTACTTGGGTTTCAAATTACTTTCACAAGCCAATCTGAACCAGAATCCTTATTGCAACACCTTAAGCATTTATGGATTTCTTTGCTCTTTCAATCAAAATAATGGAGGAGATATTCGAAGAAGGCATCGACAACATAACAACCACAACCCATGAGCTAAGGGTCGTGGTTGTTATGCTATATGGGTCGCAGTCTTCATTTTATAGACCTTGATTCTAAAATGAGAACCATGACCCATTTAACATGACAATCATGACCCATATAACACAACAATCGCGATCCATGAAAACTACGACCCATTACAATCACGACCCATTTCACATGCGATCCACGACCCTATAACTACGATCCATGACAACCACGACCCATATTACATAACAACCACAACTCATATAACATGACAACCACGACCCATATAACATAACAACCACGACCCATATAACATAACAACTACGACTCTATGAGAAACCACGACCCATATAACATAACAACCACGACCCATAAACATGACAACCACGACTATAATTATAATATAATATATAGAACAATTCTCTTCAACAGACACCCAACGAGCTGAAAAACTCTATTGAGAATGTCTTGTTTAAGCCTGACCTTCTCTCAAGTTGTAAGCTTGTCATTGCGAAGCAATAGATACTGTCGTTCTCTCATGTTGTTGCAGTTTATGGTCAAGCTTAAACAAGACATTCTCAACAGAGTTTTTCAGTTCGCTGGTGCCCGTTAAAGAGAACTGTTCTTCATATTGTATTGTAATTATGGTCATGGTTGTCATGTTATATGGGTTGTGGTTTGCATGGGTCATAGTTTTCATATTATATGGGTCGTGGTTGTCATGTTGTATGGATCGTGGTTTCACGTGTTCACTTTCTTTTATACCAAACCATTAGTACCCTAGCTTAAGGCCCCACAATGGGGTGATCCAATCCATCCACATTGTCGGTCAGCTCGCCGTGGGCCCAAAAAGTCCTGACTTGGGCCCATATGGGTCATTGTTTATATGGGTTGTAGTTGTCATGTTATATGGGTCGTGGTTGTCATGTTGCATAGATCGTGGTATCCACGTGTTCACTTCCTCTTCTACCAAACCATTGGTACCACAGCTTAAGGCCCACAATGGGGTGATCCAATCCACCCACCTTGTCAGCCAGCTCGTCATGGGCCCAAAAAGTCCTAACATGGGCAGTGTACACTTCTAACAAACATCACAGTGAGCCTGGAAAGTTTCAACAGTCCCCATTATTTTTTATTATGTGGGCCACACGAGCATTGGATCAAGCTGATATTTGGGCCCTAGCCTTAAAATGACATGACAAGAAGGATGGGCAGCATGGATGAAACACATACATGGTGGTGGGGCCCATAGACCACTGAGCACCAGCCATTGGCTGGTAGCAGAGGGAGTAGCCAATCCATCACTTTCTCGAGGGTTAAAAAAGAAGGTAACTTCTTATTCACTCTAGGACCGTATGACTTTTGAACCAAGGATAGGGGCATTTTCGTCCGAAACAATATTCAAAAGTTGTCAGAAGGCCACTCTTGGGATATCTGGAATGTCATAGCTCCCAAGATAATTTGACCAAACTTCGAGGTTAATATGA
This sequence comes from Magnolia changhungtana, assembly GCA_030180095.1. NCBI lineage: Eukaryota > Viridiplantae > Streptophyta > Magnoliopsida > Magnoliales > Magnoliaceae > Magnolia > Magnolia changhungtana. The sequence goes on from JASAUF010000213.1 coordinate 1,628,595, forward strand.
TCAAAATCCTGCCCTTTTCTCTTTATACTTTCTTTATCTAACTTTTCTCTCTTCAAAATTCTTGAAAAATAAATAAGTGAAAATTTGAAGGACGCACAAGGGATATTTTTTTGTTTTTATTTATTTATTAAAGATGATGACGGATACATATATTTGACAGGTTGAGTATCTATACTTGGCCCAAGATTATCCACGTAACCACTTTCCAAGGCACATATACATACACACGTGTCATGTTGCATGCATCGTGTAATCACTTGCCAAAGAACTGGACATAGACACATGTCATGTTACATACATCTGTCGACTACAAATATTCCGGGCGCGGATTAGATACTGACAAGGTCAGTAGCCAAATCGCTGCTGAAGTGATGTCGCCACGCTCTGTCGACCCCACATGATGCATGTATTGTATCCATACTGTCCAACCATTTGTAGAGATCGTTTTATGGCGTGAGAAAAAGAATAAGATATATCTAAAGTTCAAGTGGACCCACCACAGAAAACCGTGGGATCAGTCACACCCACTTTTGAAACATTTATATGGCCACCGTGATGTATTTTTTAGATCCAACTTATTCATGAGCTAACATAGTGATAGATGAAGTGAAAAAATATATATATAAGTTTGATCGGAAAACTTCCGTGGCCATTAAGAAGTTTTGAACAGTGGATGTCACTGTCCCCACTGTTTTCTATGGTGGACTCCAATTGAACTTTAGATCTATCTCATTATTTTTCTCCTGCCATAAAACGATCTCTCCAAATGGATGGACTGTATGGATACAACACATGTATCATGGTGGGGTTCACAGAACTTGGTGACGTAACTTCAGTAGCCATTTGGCTACTGACCTCGTCAGTATCTAATCTGCGCCCAATATTCCGTGCCCACTCTTTCGACCTTTTCTCCTCGTCGGATTCAGATTATGTTGTGCAGCAAGCAATACTGTCGCTATTATGTGCTATTAGCTTTGTGGGGCTCTACCATGGTGTGCGTTTTATCTTACATCGTTCATCAATTTTACTACCTCATTTCAAGAGGTGAGCTAAAAAATGAAGCAGATCCAAATCTCAAGAAAACCGTAGGAAACATTGGTAATGGAACGCCAACCATTAAAACCGTATGAGCCTACAAAATTTTTAGATTAAGTCAATATGTGTTTTCCACTCATTAAGTCCGGTTGGCAAATAAATATAATAATGGGTCCTAGGATTGCATAGAGTAGAACTAAGGCATCAACCTCAGTACAATGTAGATGTAAAAAAGCTCTATAAGCCCCACGATAATGTACTTTCACGTCATTTATCTATTTTCTCATAGCCGTTTCAATCCTCACACATAATAATAATAATAATAATAATAATAATAATAAAGAAAAAATATTTGAAATATTTTAACATACCTTAATTCACCATGTAACGACTTGTGAATTTTTGCCAACTTAGAAATTAAATATTCATGAGTGTTAGTTTTGATTTTTTGATTTGAGTGCATGTCTATATATGTATTGGCGTTCATGTGGGAGTAAAATGAATGATTTTGGGTCCGCAAAATCCATCCGATCAAGTGGAAGTTATGAATTTGGGAGAACATGTATAGTAGCCCACGATGCCACCATGAAAATTGGAATTTTTTCGATGGTGAGGCACGGTGCCACTATGAAAAATGGAGTTTTTTTCTTTCCAACTGTCCAAGGTGCTACCGTGGAGGTTTGTTCCACAATGAACAATAATTGGCAGTTTTAGTGTGCTAATGAATTTGATATTGTGACTTCATATTTGTATTTGGGTGACAAACATTATTTCAAACAGAAACAAGTATAAAGGATTAAAATATCCATGTTCAATAATAACAAATAAAAATTGAAGAACAAATATCATCATTTGATTTTATTAGTTTGAATTCTTATTACATTCATTGCTTTGCCATTGATTCTAAAGTGAAATACATTTAATTGATTTAATGAAAAATAGTTTAATAATAATCTTGGCTTATATAGTGTCCGTCGCAATGACAGAAGAGTTGCGTGGGCTTAAAAATCTTGCTTTACACCGATATGCAAAGGACATATGGATAGAAGATCGAATACCGGATGAATTTGCAAGACTGCATTATCATAAGACATGTACGAATTCTGCATTTTCTTTACTCTCTTTGCTTCTCCTATGCCACACCACTGGATACCTGAATGTCGTAGCTTTAAACTCTTGAAAACTCTCGAAGATTCCTTTGATCTCTTGAGAGCTCGTCACTTGTGAATGTTTCAAATGAAAAAAGGGGATATTTATAAGCCTTCACATGTTTGAAAAACCAAATCCACACAACGGAATTCTATTGCACGATCGCAGATCACACCTCTGTTGTGAGGTCGTGCAACAGATCTTCTGTCCGCCTTGGAGTAGTCTACCCACAAGAAGTTTTTAATGGCCAGTCATCACTATTTCCTATGGTATGGTCCAACTAGGATTTGTATATACTTAATTTTTTAGATTATGCAGTAAAATGAATTAGATTATGCATTAAGATGAGCCAAAATGGTTGGATGGTGTGGATGTAAGGAACATACATCAGGTGGGCCCCATAGTGAAATATCCTAGCTACCTCTATCGATTCCCGGATCCACGGAAGCCGTTCATTGTATTTCTCCATTCTTGAAAATAAGTATATAAGCCTTTTCGCTTTCGTTGGTTGGATTCCATGCATGCTTTTATAAATAGAAATTACAAAGAGAAGGACTTACCCGATTCGAACAACCTCGAATCTCACCTTTGCTACACCCTTTGATTTCTCTAGAACCCCTTTAGAAAACCTTAAAATTATTTCTCATACCCTAGAAAAGCCCTAAAGACACCTATTTATAATTTAGGCAACTTTCCATTTCGCACCCTTGCGAAAGGCGACACAAAATCCGCAATCCGCATCGAATTCGGAAATGAATCTGCCTAACTACGACTGGTCAAGTCGAGGCTACGACTGGTCGTGGAACCCCTACGACCGGTCGAGCAGCCCGGACACCAAAAATCCCAAGTTGCTCGACTTTGAGTCGAGCGGCTCCCACGACCGGTCGTGACTGACCCACGACCGGTCGAGCAATACCCAAAATCAATTTAAGACTTTTTTTCAACAATCTCCACCAAGTCTTCAATCTTTAACCGTGTAGCTTCTTGACCTTTTCTCTTATCTCTTCATCACATTATAGCTTCAATCAACACTTCTCGTGCACACTCCATCCTTCTTTTACGTCACCGCCAAGCCCAGAGAAGTTGCACAGAACTTGAACTTCTCTGTAAAAATATCCTTGGTGAGCATGTCTGCTGAATCTGAACCTGCATACCCAACCAACTTTGCTCCTCTCTTCTCCAAAAGTAAAGACGTAGTCTTCTTACCATCTCACTGCTACCCAATATTGCTTGTTGGGGTACTTGCTCACAACACCGATAGCCTGTGAAATAACTGGTCTAATCCAGACCATGACATACACTGCTAACCGCATTCAAATAAGGCTCATGAGATATCCTGCTTTTCCTCATCTGTTTTAGCACATGTTCTGAGGAAAACTTGAGGAGAGAAGCGTAGGGAACACTCTCTGGCTTTTCCTGGCTCATCACATCCTTGATAAATACCTACACACATGGTATTCCTCCTGTGATTACTAAAGCCTACTCCTCATTCAGTCTCAATGCCGAAAACCACCTTTGCAGCCCTCCGATCCTCCATCCATGAAGGAATCAAACTACTGCCTAGGCAATAGGTCGAACCACGGCCTCCTGTAAAGTCTTTTCTCAGCCCCTTTAACTTCGAACCGCTCTGGTTGCTTCATGTAGATCTACTCTTCACTTTTCCTTACAAAAGCGCAGACTCTACATCCATCCTTCCAGCTCAAGATCACGTTGGCCAACCAGCGCCAATCACGGATCTAATAGACACCTGCTATACCGTCGGTGCGAATATCTCCGAGAAGTCGATCCTTTCTCTCTGAGCATAACCATTCGCTACTAACCTCGTCCTGTATCTATGTTGTATCCTCCTGAAGATCCACCTGCATCCAACCGATTTTTGGCCCACTGGAAGCTCCACCTGCTCCCATATGTCTGTCTGGAACAACGAATCCATCACATCGCCCATAGTCACTTTTCACTTTTCAACACCAGGCTCATCTAGAGCCATCTAAATAGAAAATGAATCCCCCGCGATATTGGAGTCGTCCATGTACCTCGCCGATATCCTGCGATCATGCCGTGTGATTTTTCTAACAGGTGGCAGCTCTACCTGCTCTGTATCCCTGTCTGCACATCTCAGCCTTCATGCCCTACCCGCTCATGTGGCCATGCCCAGTATGCCACACACGTGCAGAGGTGGAATCCGCTACATTCACTGCAACTCCACCTTTTGAAGTGCTTTCAATCAACTTATACATGTTACCGAGTCGTTGCGCTTTCATGATTACTCGTGCCCCCTTAGATACCTTAAGACCACTATCAATACTTGTGTACTTGCATCCTTTTGCCTCAAGTACACCAAGAGAAATTAGATTCTTCTTCAAATCAGGAACGTACCTGACATCAGTCAAGGTACGTTCCATCCCATCAAACATCCTAATGCGCACCATACCAACAGCCAAACATTACGGGCAAAGTCATTGCCCATAAACACCTGTCTACCATCGCACTCGCTATAGCTGGCGAACCAACTCCGATGAGGAGTCATGTGAAAAGATTTCCCTGTGTCTAGCATCCACTCGTCCTTACGATCATCGTATGACCGCCTAATAGTAGACACAGACAAAACATCACCATCACATCCACTCGATCCATCTGACGTGGCACCATTGGCCTCCTTGTACGAAGCCTCAGAATCTTCTCTCTTCGATTTATGATTTCCACAATCCTTCTTCACTTGTCCTTCCTTCCCACAATTCTAGCACTTTACCTTTCCTTTACCCTTGCCCTTGGATTTGGATCTAGAACCTGAAGAACCTGTACCTTATTTAGAATTTCTACTAACTGTAAATAGTGCATCAGAAAATGTCCTCATGCCGCTGTTTAGCAGTCTCATAGCCTTCCCTTGAAGGGCTGAGATAACGGTGTTGACACTCAGGGTTTTATTCATGCTGCACATAGTGTCCTTGAATGACTCATACGACGCTGGAAGAGAATTCAGCAACATGCATGTTTGTTCTTCATCTTTCATCACTTCCTCCATATCCAGCAATTTGTAAACTAATTTATTAAAGTTGCTGATGTGAGCCTCTAGATCTTCACCCTCTGTCATCTTGAAGTTATACCACTGCCGCTTCAAGTGTAGGCGATTTTCAAAGAATTTTTTCGCATAAACATCCTCTAACTTCGCCCATAACTTAGCCACAGTTTTCTCCCTCATGACGTTGTAGAAAACCTCATCAGTGAGATATAAACGAATTGATAATAAAGCCTTCTTATCAAGAGCATTCCACTCGTCATCAGTCATAGTAGACTTCCGTTCTTCAAGAGCATCATCTTCGCCTTGCTTGATTAAAGAACTTATCATCTTGATTTTCCATAACTCAAAATTATTTTTCTTTAAGTACTTCTCAATCTCATACCTAGCGCTCGCCATTATTACTAATCTCTTAGATTCAAATCTGTGCCCCAACGATTGCTCTGATACCACTTGTTGGGATTTTTGGCCTGCGGAATCACACAGATCTAAATCTAGGATAGCAATTCAATGGCGCCAAGCACATACAAGAGAACACACAGATTTAACGTGGAAAACCCTTGCGGGAAAAAACCACGGCACAAAGCGACAGATCTCCGCTATGAAAATAAAAATTACAAAGAGAAAGGACTTACCCGATTCGAACAACCTCAAATCTCACCCTTGCTACACTCTTTGATTTCCCTATATCCCCTTTAGGAAGCCTTAGAATTATTTCTCATACCCTATAAAAGCCCTAGGGACACCTATTTAGTGTTTAGGCAACTTTCCCTTTCACACTCTAGAGAAAGGCGACACAAAATCCGCAGTCCCCATCAAATTCGAAAATGAATCCGTGTAACTACGACTGGTCGAGCCGAGGATACGACTTGTCGTGGGACCCCTACAACCGGTCGAGCCATCCCTTCGACCGGTCGAGCAGCCCGGACACCAAAAATCTCAAGTCGCTAGACTTTGAGTCAAGTGGTGCTCAACTAGTCGAGCGGCTCCCATGACCAATCATGACTGACTCACGACCAGTCAAGCAACACCCAAATCAATTTAAGACTTTTTTTCAACGCGTGTCTCAATTTTTTAGGCTCAAACGCTAGAATAATCTAGAAATGTAGATGGACGGTGTGAATATAACACAAATCAGGCTGGAGCCAAAGAATTCTTATATTTAAAAGTTTGAGTACGTATTATAGTATTATAGTACGTAATTTGTTTGGAAAAGAAAATCTCTTGAGTAACTGCTTAATACATACCTATTTACAATTAAGAAAGACCTCCTTCACGAAGAAATAAAAACTTTAAAATAATCTAAAATAATCATGGAGTACTTTTCTCCGCGTGTATTTTAAGATAACATTTCGTGGGAAAACCTTGGGCGGGAAGTTATGAAATGCCTACCATTGAAACCTTACTGGGCTTCAACTTGATTTTTATATGCCATCCGAGTCGTTCATAAGGTCATTCTTTCTAGAATGAAGTGAGAAAACAAAAGACGTAACCAGATACAAAACTTGCATGGGTATAAAAATGTTTCAACGGTGGTCATTAAAAACCCACTGTTTTCTCTTGTGAGACCCACTAGAGTTTTAGACAAGTATCATTTTTGGTATCCTGTCCTAAAATGAGCTCACAAAGCACGTAAACGGAGTGAATTTCACAAAAACATCACGGTGGCCCCACATAAGATCCCAATGAATTAGCCGCCAAACGACTATTCGGTTTGCTTGTTGATCACCCTCTATCGAGAAAATTCCGACTGTACGACCCATTTATGGCCCATTTCCGAGACGAGGCCCACCTCATTTTACCTTCCAAGAATAAGCCCCAGCTGTACGGACGCCTTCCCAAAGGTCGAAAATGCCCCTGCTTTTCCTTCCGCAAGAAGTCGGCCGCTGACGCTCCTCGCACTCCGAGTTGCACGAACGGTTCAAAAGATATCAAAGTTACATGGGCCCCACAATTATGTATTTATTATATCCACAACGTTCATCCATATTTCCAGATCATTTCGGAGCATTATCGAAAAAAAACAAAATCATACCCAAAGATCAACCGGACCACACCACAAAGAGCAGCAGAAAATTGATTTTCACTGTTGAAACTTTTGTAGGGCCCACGATAACATTTATTTTCCATCCAATCTATTCATAAGGTCACAAAGACCTGGATGAAGAGGAAAAACAAATTTCATAATGATCCAAAACTTCTGCGACCCCTAAAAGGGTTTCAATTGTAGACGTTCAATCCTCCACTGCCTTTTACAGTGTGGTGCACTTGATTGCTAAATCTGTCTTATTTTTCGTCTCAAGACTTAATATGAGTTCGCCAAATAGATGGACGGTTTGGATATAACACATACCTCAAAAAAGGACCCACAAAGGCGGTGGCGATTACCACGGAAAAAAAAAATCCTGGAGCCTATTGTTACGGATTATAACCGTAGCCACAACCACAGCCCATGCTTTTTCAATATGTCCTTTGCTATGTATTGAAGGCCTTTCGATATGTACTTCGATATATCGAAGGTATTTCGATATGATAAAAAAAGGTCCAGAACTGTCCAACGAGTTTGCATAAAAATCCAACAATTTTCGATACATATCGAAGTGTATTTGATATGTATCGAAGCGATAGCTACGAATTATAGCCGTAGCCATAACAGTAGTAGTCCGTAAAAGTCTATGTAAAATTTTTTTGTTTTTTACATGGAGAACTTTATTCTACCTACAATTTTCTCTAATACATATTTATATAAATATGTATATATAAGCATATAACATTTCTTTTCCCTCTTTTTTCATTTATTTCTTTATTCATTTAACAAAAATATCTTCTAAACCAAAATTAGTTACTTGACGTACCATATATATGATTTTGGGGTAGGAGAAGCTACTTTAGCCAACTAACTTTGTTATTTTCGAAGATTCCATCAGGTCGATGGTCGAAAATCCATTTCATTCACTTCGCGAACAATTTCAATCAGTTTGTAGTCATTTCTATGCACTTCACGGTCAATTTGCTTCACTTGACAGTCATTTTCATGCATTTCACGGTCATTCACGGCAATTCCATGTTGATTCACGATCATTTCCATGCACTTCATGGTCAATTCTCTTCACTTCACGGTCATGTCCATTCACTTCACAGTCAATTCCCATCACTTCATGGTCATTTCCATGTATTTCATGGTCATTCCCGACAATTTCGTGTTCATTCACGGTCAATTCGACGCACTTCACGGTCAATTCACTTCACTTCATGGCCATTTCCAAGCACTTCGCGGTCAATTCACTTCATTCACCATCATTTCCATGCATTTCACGGTCATTCCCAGCGATTCCGTGTTCATTCAAGGTCAATTTGACGCACTTCACGGTCAATTCACTTCACCTCATAGCTATTTCCACGCACTTTGCGGTCAATTCCCTTCACTTCACCGTCATTTCCATGCATTTTACGGTCATTCCCGGCGATTCCGTGTTCATTAACCGTCAATTCGATGCACTTCACGGTCAATTAACTTCACTTCACGGCCATTTCTAAACACTCCGCGGTCAATTCACTTCACTTTACCATCATTTCCATGCATTTCATGGTCATTTCCCACGATTCCGTGTTCATTCACGGTCAATTCGACGCACTTCACGGTCAATTCACTTCACTCCACAGCCATTTCCATGCACTTCGCGGTCAATTCCCTTCACTTGATCGTCATTTCCATACATTTCACGATCATTCCCGGCGATTCCGTATTCATTCACGGTCAATTCGACGTACTTCACAGTCAATTCACTTCACTTCATGGCCATTTCCACTCAATTTGTGGTCAATTCACTTCACTTCACCGTCATTTCCATGCATTTCATGATCATTCCCGACGATCCCGTGTTCATTCACGGTCAATACGACGCGCTTCATGGTCAATTCACTTCACTTCACGGCCATTTCTACGCACTTCGCGGTCAATTCACTTCACCGTCATTTCCATGCATTTCATGGTCATTCCCAGCGATTTTATGTTCATTCACGGTCAATTCGACGCACTTCACAGTCAATTCACTTCACTTCACGGCCATTTCCATGCACTTCGCGGTCAATTCACTTCACTTCACCATCATTTCCATGCATTTCACGGTCATTCTCAGCGATTCCGTATTCATTCATGGTCAATTCACTTCACATCACGACTATTTCCATGCACTTCACGGCCAATTCCCTTCACTTCACCGTCATTTCCATGCATTTCACGGTCATTCCCGGCAATTCCGTGTTCATTCACGGTGAATTCAACGCACTTCACGGTCAATTCACTTCACTTCACGACCATTTCCACGCAATTCGCGGTCAATTCACTTCACTTCACCATCATTTCCATGCAGTTCACGGTCATTCTCAGCGATTCCGTGTTCATTCACGGTCAATTCGACGCACTTCACGGTCAATTCACTTCACTTAACGGCCATTTCCACGCACTTCGCGGTTAATTCCCTTCACTTCACCATCATTTCCATGCATTTCACGGTCATTCCCGGCAATTCTGTGTACATTCACGGTCAATTTGACGCACTTCACGGTCAATTCACTTCACTTCACGGCCATTTCCATGCAATTCGCGGTCAATTCACTTCACTTCACCGTCATTTCCTTACATTTTATGGTCATTCCCGACGATTCCGTGTTCATTCATGGTCAATACGACGCACTTCACGGTCAATTCACTTCACTTCATGGCCATTTTCACGCACTTCGCAGTCAATTCACTTCACTTCACCATCATTTTCATGCATTTCACGGTCATTCCGGCGATTAGTGTTCATTCATGGTCAAATTCGACACACTTTCACGGTCAATTCACTTCACGGACGGACATTTCCACATTAATTTCGCAATTCACTTCACTTCACCGTCATTTCCATGCATTTCACGGCCATTCCGGCGATTAAAGTGTTCATTCACGGTCAATACGACGCACTTCACGGTCAATTCACTTCACTTCACGGCCATTTCCACGCACTTCGTGGTCAATTCACTTCACTTCACCATCATTTCCATGCATTTCACGGCCATTCTCAGTGATTCCATGTTCATTCACGGTCAATTCGATTCACTTCACGGTCATTCACGGTGAATTGACCGCGAAGTGCGTGGAAATGGCCGTGAAGTGAAGTGAATTGACCGTGAAGTGCGTCGAATTAACCGTGAATGAACACGGAATCGCCGGGAATAGCCGTGAAATGCATGGAAATGACGGTGATGTGAAGTGAATTGACCGTGAAGTGGGTCGAATTGAGCATGAATGAACACGGAATCGCCGGGAATGACCATGAAATGCATGGAAATGATGGTGAAGTGAAGTGAATTGACCGCGAAGTGCATGGAAATGGCCTTGAAGTAAAGTGAATTGACCGCGAAATGCGTCGAATTGATCGTGAATGAACACGGAATCGCCGGGAATGACCATGAAATGCATGAAAATGATGGTGAAGTGAAGTGAATTGACCGCGAAGTGCGTGAAAATGGCCGTGAAGTGAAGTGAATTGACTGTGAAGTGCGTCAATTGACGTGAATGAACACGATATCGCCGGGAATGACCGTGAAATGCATGGAAATGACGGTGAAGTGAAGTGAATTGACCGCGAGGTGCGTTGAAATGGCCGTGAGGTGAAGTGAATTGACCGTGAAGTACGTCAAATTGACCGTGAATGAACACGGAATCATCGGGAATGGTCATGAAATGCATGGAAATGACGGTGAAGTGAAGTGAATTGATCGCGAAGTGCGTGGAAATGGCCATGAAGTGAAGTGAATTAACCGTGAATGAACACGGAATCGCCGGGAATGACCATGAAATGCATGGAAATGACGATGAAGTTAAGTGAATTGACCGCGAAGTGCATGGAAATGGCTGTGAAATGAAGTGAATTGACCATGAAGTGCGTCGAATTGAGCGTGAATGAACACGGAATCGCCTGGAATGGACGTGAAATGCATGGAAATGACGGTGAAGTGAAGTGAATTGACCGCGAAGTGCGTGAAAATGTCCGTGAAGTGAAGTGAATTGACCGTGAATAAACACAGAATCACCGGGAATGACCGTGAAATGCATGGAAATGACGGTGAAGTGAAGTGAATTGACTGCGAAGTGCGTGGAAATGGCCATGAAGTGAAGTGAATTGATCGTGAAGTGCGTTGAATTGACCGTGAATGAACACGGAATAGCCAGGAATGACCGTGAAATGCATGGAAATGATGATGAAGTGAAGTGAATTGACCGCGAAGTACGTGGAAATGGCCGTGAAGTGAAGTGCGTCGAATTGACCGTGAATGAACACGGAATCGCTGGGAATGGCCGTGAAATGCATGGAAATGACGGTGAAGTGAAGTGAATTGACCGCGAAGTGCGTGGAAATGTCCGTGAAGTGAAGTGAATTGACCGTGAAGTGCGTCGAATTGACTGTGAATGAACACAGAATCGCCGGGAATGGCTATTAAATGAAGGGAAATGATGGTGAAGTGAAGTGAATTGACCGCGAAGTGCGTGGAAATGTTCGTGAAGTGAATTAACCGTGAAGTGCGTCAAATTGACCGTGAATGAACACGGAATCGCTGGGAATGACCGTGAAATGCATGAAAATGGGCGTGAAGTGAAGCAAATTGACCGTGAAATACGTGGAAATGACCGTGAAGTGAAGGGAATTGACCGTGAAATGCGTGGAAATGACCATGAAATGCATGGAAATGACCATGAAGTGAAGCAAATTAACCGTGAAATGCCTGGAAATGACTGTGAAGTGAAAGGAATTGACCGTGAAATGCATTGAAATGACCATAAATTAACACGGAATCGCTGGGAATGACCATGAAATGCATGAAAATGACCATGAAGTGAAGCGAATTGACCGTGAAATGCGTGAAAATGACCGTGAAGTGAAGGGAATTGAACGTGAAATGCGTGGAAATGATCGTGAATCAATACGGAATTTCCGGGAATGACCGTGAAATGCATGAAAATGACCGTGAAGTGAAGCGAATTGACCGTGAAGTAAATGAAATGAGCGAATTGACTGCGAATTGATTGAAATTGACCGTGAAGTGAATGAAATGGATTTTCTACCATCGACCTGATGGAATCTTGAAAAATAACTAGGTTGGCTAAAGTAGCTTCTCCTACCCGAAAATCATATAGGGTATGTCAAGTAACTAATTTTGGTTTAAAAGATATTGTTGTTAAATGAATAAAGAAAGAAATGAAAAAAAAAAAGAGAGAAAAAAAATTTTATATGCTTATATATACATATTTATATAAATATGTATTAGAGAAAATTGTAGGTAAGAAAATTGTAGGTAGAATGAAGTTCTCCATGTAAAAAAATAAAATAAAAAATTTCATAGATTGGCATAGACTACAGTTGTGGCTACGGTTATAATCCGTAGCTAAAGGTAAAAAAACCTTTTTTGATTAATCAAAAATTATAGGATTTTTTAGGCAAACTAGCTGAACAGTTCTGGACCTTTTTTGATTAATCGAAAGACCTTCGAAATACGAAGAATATATTGAAAGAGCTTCGATACGTATAAAAAGACATATAGATATGGCAGGGGCGAGTTCTATAGCTACGGTTATTACTCGTAGCCATAGAAAGCCCCGTAGCCATAAGTACCTGACCTATTTATTTTTTATTATTATTATTTTTTTATTTTTTTGCTGTTGTAATCCCCACCACTTTTGTGGGTCCTATTACGAGGTATGTGTTATATCCAAACCGTCCATCTTTTTGGAGAACTCTTATTAAGGCTTGACATGAAAAATAAGACAGATCTAGCTATCAAGTGGACCACACTGTTAAAGGCTTTGGAGGATTGAACGTCTACCATTGAAACACTTTTAGGGGTCACAGAAGTTTTGGATCATTATGAAACTTGTTTTTCCTCTTCATCCTGGTCTTTGTGACCTTATGAATAAATTGGATGAAAAATAAATGTTATGGTGGGTCCTACAAAATTTTTAACGGTGAAAATCAATTTTCCCGCTGCCGTCCAGTTGATCTTTGGATATGATTTTCTTTTTTTTTGGATAATGCTTCGAAATGATCTCGAAATATGGATGAACGTTGTGGATATAATAAATACGTAACTGTGGGGCCATGTAACTTTGATATCTTTTGAACCGTTAGTACAATTCGGAGTTGAGGACCGTCAGCGTTCGTCTTCGAGCACCAGCCGATCCGCTTGAAGGAAAAAGCAGGGGCATTTTCGACCTTTGGGAAGGCGTCCGTACAGCTGGGGCTTATTCTTGGGGAACGGATTGGCTACTCCCCCTAACACGAGCTCCGTGGCTGGTGTGATATATGTATTTCATCCATTCCGTTCATCCATTTTTAAAGATCATTTTATTATTTTATTCCAAAAATGAGAGGGATATAATTCTCAGGTGGACCACGCCACATGAAAGCAATAGTGATTGGATATCAACCATTAAAATCCTCTTATGGCCAACTATACTGTTTATTTGACATCTAATCTGTTGATTAGGTCATACAGGCCCAGATGAAGAGAAAAAACAAATATCAGCTTGATCCACAACTTTTATGGCCCCCAAAATGTTTTTAATGGTCGACTCTCATTCAATACTCTTTCTTGTAATGTGGTCCACTTGAAATTTGGATATATCTCATTTTTGGACTCATACAGTAAAATAATTGGTAAAAACAGATGGATGGCATGGATGAAACACGTACATCATGGTGTGGCCCACATAGCACCGACCATCAGCCATTGGCTGGGGTCAGGGGGAGTAGCCAATCCGTTCCCTTATTCTTGGAAAGTAAAATGAGGTGGGCTTCGTCTCGGAAATGGGCCATAAATGGGTCGTACAGTCGGACTTTTCTCCCCTCTATACACTGTCTTAGAGACCAAGAAAGCTCCCTCTATAAAAGGAGTATAAACCATAAGAATAAGCACTGCTATAAAAAGAGTTGATTTGAACTAACAATCAATCTTTCCCTTCCCAATGGAAAGAGGACTTTCAATTGAGCACTTGAACATCCCCGAACAGACCCCGGCCAAACTCTTTGCGGGCGTATCCATACTCGTCATCTGCTTCCTAAGCATAAGCACTGCTATCTCAGTCGTCCAATCACGTGACGATCCATGGACTTTGGCCTTCGTGCTCTTCGTCTATGTACTGCTGATGCTATTGTTTTGGTGCTTGTATGTGTATGACCGAAATTTTGAGAAGAGGGAGAGATTGAAGATCCCTATATGGGTGTTGGCGACGGCCCTCAACGTCGTCTTCGCCTTTCGGGTGGCAATGATCATGAATGTGACTATGAAGTGTGTGGTGTGGGCTATGGCTATCTTCAGCAGCGGTTTGGGGTTTTACTTGTTCTTCATCTTCCCTAAGAAGACCAACAACTGTGAAGGCAAGTCAGGATGGCCAGTCTCAGACTGTCTATCTGCTTGATGCTAAAGTCTGTTATTGTAATAGCGGATAGATAGTTATTATTCCCTTCCATAAATATAAGATTGTAATATTATAATTTACTTTTCTTTTTTCTTTTTTCATATATTAAAAGATTATGTAAGTTATACATCTCTGTAAATGAACTTTTTTGAATTAAATCAATACAAATAATTCAATGAGAATTCTCCAAAATATCTCCAGTTTTTTTAGCTATCATGGTATCAGAGAGGTACATCTGGACGTTGATCATTGAGTCCTCTGCTTGTACACCAACGTAGCGGTTCACCTCACGGTTAAAGCTAGCGTTACCACCGGCCGTTACTCTGCATCTGATCAACCCAATCCACAACCCCCACTGACTTTCACCTCTGCCTACAGCCTCACAACCCCGCTGCAGTTCACATAGTTATTATTCATTTCCATAAATAAAAGATGGTAATATTGTAATTTTTTATTTTTTATTTTTCATGTTGAGTAAGATTCATAAGTTGTACATCTCTAAAAATGAATCCATGATCTTGTGTTGAAACTTTTGTAAGTCTACTACCAAGGTATGAGTAAGGACCCAAATTTGGATTTTCTTTGTTTATGGGTTCATGCCCTAAATTGATCTATCAAAATGGATGAACGGTGAAGATGTAGAATAAATACTTTAAAGTGGGCCCCATGATAAGAGCCACACCATCTTGACCTAATATGTTCCCTTCAATTTTAGGGCATGATCCATAAGAGTCCCACCGATCGATGAATTACTGACGCAAGGATGAAAGTGATGAGGTCGATCACCGTCTTCCTCAAGAATAACTACTTCGAATCCACAAAGCTTCTCTGGACTCCTCACATAGACTTCTCGAATTCACGAGGAAAAAAAGTGAGATTGATCGATGAAATAAATGAGTCTACAAAAATAGGGATACCGAGCCTTGGAAGAAGTTTCAGAATTAAACTACAACTAAAACTCCATAAAATTTGTAATTTACTATTTATAGTAAGTGTACTATGTGGCTTAACCACATTATTCCCCTAATTTTTCTAAAAACTTTTCATGTTGGACACAACTTCTAAAGCCCGATGGATGAAAAGTTACAATCAAACCAAAACTTATTAAAAATAGTTAAAACAAAAATAAACATGGAATTCAACCATTGATCTGATGGAATCTCACAAATTCGACATAGGCATCCCAGCATGGCTAGGTTGGTTGGTTAAAGTAGCTTATCCTACCCCAAAATCATATATGGTACGTCGAGTAACTCATTCCGGTTTGCGAGATATGCCTATTTTAAGGTTCCAATTGTCTTCATGATTTCCGCCTCCTATTGAGCCTTCTCTGGTCCATGGTCGACATGAAAGTGCTCGTGTCCTGCTCCACATCAAAAACCCTCTTAGGGATGTGGATCAAGTATATATTGCCAACACAACCCTAGTGGTGGTGTCCATGAGTTGGGCAGGGTGGGGCTCAATATGATGTATATCTTATATTGAAGCTGTCCATCTGTTTTCCTCCCTCCTTCTAGGGCATGAACTAAAAAATGAAGCAGATCCAAAGCTCAAGTGGACCCCACCACATGAAATAGTGGTAATTGAACCCACTATTAAAAACTCCTAGGGAAAACAAAAGTTTTGGATCAGGATGATATTTGTGTTATCCCTTCATCCAAGTCTAAGTGCCCTTATCAATAGCTTAGATAACAAATAAACATTATGGTTGGCCCTAGAAAAGTTTCAATGGTGGGTGTTTTTGTTCCCACTGTTTCTTGTATTGTGGTCCACTTGAGCTTTAGATCTACTTTATTTTTTAGTTCATGCCTCATATGAGCTGGAAAAAATGAATAAACTGGGTGGATATAAAAGCCATACATCATGTCAAACTCCACAGCACCCTACACATAAGCACACTAATGCTGGTTTGGCAACCCCCACCTAATCGGTGTCCATAATTCAGACAGGCTAGGCATGCCCTGCTTGATGGAAGTGGATTGTGTCTTGCCCACGCACCCATGGTTGGATGCAGGCTCTATGGGGCCCACAATGATGTATGGGTTTTATCCACACCATTCATCCATTTTTTTTTTTCAAATCATTTAATTTTAAAACTAGGTAGTCCAATGACCGCACCACAAGAAATAGCGGCCATAATGAAACTCACCATTGAAACCTTCCTAGGGGCGACCATGATGCTTATTTTCCATCCAACTCATGTGAACCTTATGAAGTGAAAACACAAATATTAGATTCATCCAAAACTTCTGCCGCTCACAAGAAGTTTCTAATGGTGAGAAATTAAGTAGTCCACTTGAGATTTAGATTCGTCTCATTTTTGGGTTTATATACTAAAATAATATATAGAATAGGATAAACAGCATAGATAAAGCCCATGCATCATGGTGGGCCCCATAGCCATGCCTGTATGTATTATCACATTACTTTCTCTGCTTTCTTTGTAATCTCCAAATGTAAGCATCCCAAGACTGTCTCTATGGCCTCAATTCGTTGAACATAATCAGACCTGGTTAGGATGGGAACTTGATGCGTTTCAGTTGAAATTTTAACTAGTTGCAAAATATACTCACATTAGCAGATTGTTTACATAGAACGATTCATGAATAAAACCAAATATCGAGCAAACTTATCAATTCAATTGATTGGGGCTTTCAATCGAACTATTCAGGATGAAGATGGGCCCAAACATTCGATCCTAACGAGATTCGGTTACATCATCATCACTCCTCCTATGGGAGGTAGTGATAATATGCAAGTAATTCTCCTGAATATGAAGTTAAGCGATGCCGGTTATGTAAATCTAAGACATTCAACACCTGCAGGTAGGATGAATCTTTCATATTTACATCACCAGCACCATTTACTCCACCCCGTTCATGCCCCTGCCAAATGGTAATCGTCCATATTTTCGTCACCGTTCGAAATGGACATAAACGTAACTGAATGCAATCATTTAACTTAATTTCGAATATCACAAGTCTATGTTCATGAAATTTTTTACCAATTGAGGTCACTGTAGTGGCTAACACAATTGGATTCAATTCCACAAATTTTAACTTAGGATTGCAATTTTAATCATACCCTCAACAAATTAAATATAAATCAGTCTAATTTGGTCCACAAGACGGTTGACATTAATCGTTGAAAAATGAGGAGCCTTAAAGAAAAACAGACGGGTAGGTTTCACCTTCATCATTCCAACGGTCTATTTCGACTTCTAAAGGATGGGTAATGGGCCCCCAATAAGGCCGAATCAAGACTTTGTATGGTTTGGTCATCATCAATAAGCATTACAAGTCTATCCTATAACTTTCACACGATAGACGGTTAGCATGGAACAATACAGATGGATTTTTAGATCCTTACATTAGTGTCCATAAGATGGATAGATCAGATCCAATACTCAAGATCTACAAGACAAAAGGTTCATATTTTTTATTGTTCATCTGATGAATGTTCCAGATTATACACTCATTTTAAACTAAATTAACGGCTTAGATATAAGAAATAGATCCTAAAATTGGCCCCAAAGGGAAAGCCCAAACATTAAATGGGCATGCAATGTGCCCTGAAGTAGGGCTGATTAAAATAGATATGGGCCCAAAATAGGAGCTTCATCTGGTCAACCACCAGGCCTTAATTGGGCCCAAAAAACATCTGAGGTGTGCCCTTAAAGTATCAAATGAATGTAAACTTAATTAGCCTCAAAAGATAGGTCCAGCATAGATCACATACACATGGCCCACCAATGTAGCCAACTAGAGGGATGGGATGAAGACGTATAGCCCAAAACCAGATGGAATGGGCCCAGAATGTGATTAGGGCCCAACTGGAACCATACATGAAGTAATCGGGTATTGAATGCGGGACCCGAAAGAAGACCCAAAAAGGCCCGCAGTCGGGTTCGCTGACCCAATTAAAATCAAAATCGCAGCATTTGCAGCATTCCTGCAAGCAGAAGGGAGTCTCTCCTCCTTCTCGCCGAACTGAAAGAAAGAAAAGGAGGGGAGGAGCGGAACCCTAACCCTTGCATTCATCACCCCTGCCCCTGCATCTGCTCTCTCATGGCGTCAACACCGCTGTCAAGCACCCCACTTCAGAATCCGGCAGTCGCAAGAATATAAAGCCACACCCGACCATGGTGATCCCCAACACATGATGGGTCCGAGTTCTTCTTGCCATGGATGTCGGAAACGATTGGAGAGTGAGAGAGATGAAGCTGCAGGTGGCCATTGATGGCTGCCTTCATAGATGACATAAGTAAGGATATGAAAACCCTTGACCGAATTACTATTTCAACCCTTGACCGAATTACTATTTCCTTTGGGTTTGGGTATCCGAAAATTTCGATTTTTGGGATTGAAATCCCTTGTTATGGATTTGGGATTTCGAGTCCCTGATAAATATCTGGATTTGGGGATTTGGATTCGAAATCCCTAATTAATATCTGGATTTGGAGATCTAGATTCGAAATCCCTAATTAATATATGGATTTAGGGATTTAGACTCCAAATCCCTAATTCATATCAGGATTTGGGGATCTGGATTCGAAATTCCTAATTAATATATGGATTCGAAATCCCTAATACCCGATGTGGGAATTGAAATCCCTAATTCTTTGATCTGGGATTCAAATCTAAAATTCCCCATCTGTGACATGGGATTCGAAATCCCTAATTCTGATATGGGATTCGAATCGGAAATCCCTAAGGGCCTGTTTGGATGCCTGTAACTTTTTTAAGTTGTAAGTTACATGTAACTTACTTACAGGTGTAAGTAAGTTACAGGTAATCCTGTTTGGATGTAAGTTGTAACTTAGTTACAAGTAACTTTGTTTTTGTGTTTGGATAACCTGTAACTTTGTTATAAGTAATAAGTTGGATATTCACGCTAGATAGAGTTTGAAATAAAGAATCGTTGAAAAACAGATTGACACATAAAAAAGACTGGGATAAAATTATTCCATTTTATTAAGCCCATATAAATGAATAGTTTGGCGATTCTTAGCTAAACTAATCAACAGTGGACCATAAAAGTGGGCCCATATTTTCAAAATGCTAGTAATGTGAACAAAAACTATTATTGTATGAGTGGATGTATAACACATCATCAAGGTGGGCCCCATGGTATACTTTTATTGTACTGAGTAAACTTAGTAAACTCATTTAGGCCCACTATAAATGTGTGCGGCTTATCCAATCCATCCATGTGATGTAAAACCCCATGAAACAACCAGGGCCCAACTTTTAATTTGATCCAAAACTTTGGTGGGCCATGAAAAACTTATAGTTTCCTCCTTGATTTGCATATCTCTTTTCTATGGCCCACCAGAGTTTTAGGTTAGGTTGAAAATCGGTCCCATGGGGTTTCATGTATGCTGCATCACATGGACCGTTCAGATTAGAGTCCCATGACATGACATGTGTATAAAGTTACACACATGCGCAAAAAGCAGAGAGCATGCCTACACATTAGCAACACCTAAACCACTCCCGTTTTTTTAAGCACAAAAAAAAGAAAAAAAAAAAAAAAAAAAAAAAAGAAAGAAGAGGGGTTGCGATGAAAACCCTACCGTTTTGGGGAGGAGAGAGGGAGAGCGGTAGTTGCAGAGAGAGATCGCGCAGAGAGAGATCGCAGATAGGAGAGAGAGAGAGAGATTGCAGAGAGGGAAGAAAGAGAGACAGATTGCAGAGCTTAAAAATCCGACCATGGGTGCGTTTCTCCCTCTTCCCTCGTTTTAAAAATCCGACCCTCTGAAGGTAGGTATGCTTCTTCAATGCAGGTGCGATTCTTCCCCAACGTTTTGTATTTCAAAATTTTCAACCGTTAAGTTACAGGTAACTTGAAAAACGACTCTTTCTCCTGTAAGATTTTCGGCCCTTTCTCCTGTAACTTAGTTACAGGTTGAGAGAAAGTCACCTGTGACTTTCCTCCCCCAAACACCAACTGTAACTAAGTCACCTGTAACTTACTTACATTTTAGAGAAGTTACAGGCATCCAAACGACCCCTAATTCTAATATGGGATTCCGAAATTCTGGACCTCAGATCTAGGGGAAAAAATCCCTAATTCTTTGTTCTGGCTTTGGAGTTCTTGATCTGAAAACCCCAATTATGATTTCGAGATTCGAAATCCCAACATACCTGATTTGGGAATTCGAAATCTTGATTGCTGTAATACTATATGCGAAATTGCAAGGACCAATGAGATGTCATTGCTGTAGATAGGATCGCTGGGGCCTTCATTTCCTTACACCCTTTAGAGAAGATACAATGGGCTTGAACTTCTTTCGGTGGCGTAGGATTAGGGACCCAACTCTATTTTATACTAATGAGGGTAGAGGAGTTTGAAACCCATCAAAACTCCTCTTCATGAAGGCTCCATACGAATTGAGAATCCAAGTTCCTATATGATACTGCGTCGGTATCACAGTAGAAGCACACCGCCCTTACATGAATTTCTGGATGTATCACCACTTAGTGGGGCCCACTGGTGCACCCGATCACACTATCCAACCTTTAGGCTAATCCAGACCCTTGATCAATAAGGCCCACCTTATAGGATTCTTACATTCCAAACTAGTAAGTACGTGAATTAACTGCCTTTCTCCGAAAAAACAAATTACAATTTGGTTTTGTTGATGCAGAAATTCAGTCATCCCTTCCTGGTCCGTGAACCTGCACAAAGAGCTGACAAAGAAGACCTTGGCTTGTATTCCAAGGACCCTCCGATGGTAAAGTCAGGACAGCTGGGTCTAATTTAAAGTACGGGAGCTCGGGCTAGAGATTGTGCATACCTTTTCCTTTGAGGTCCTTCCCTTATACAGGTGGGAAGGGGCGGTGGCGTGGAGGGGGTTCGTCCCTACTTTGGCGGGGATAGAATCCTAGTAGGATTCTGGGTTTACATATACGTGGATTTTTCTAGAGCGGCGGTGGAGAGATCCACGTTTGGAGTTGATCTCCGTGATCCTCGGCACATATCACGGGTTGGTGATGCTTGGTTGAGCTCGTCCCAATGTCGGTAGTGTGCCCTGGTCGGTCGCGCTAGTCGAGCCCTTATCGTGAGCTGGTCCTCAATGAGGTCGGGTACGGCCTCCTTATTGAGGTCGGCCACAGCCTATCCGCTGCAGTCCAGCTGGTCCTTATTGAGGTCGGGCACGACCTCCTTTGAGGTCGGACACAACCAGTGCTGCGGTCGAGTTGAGGTCGAGCATGTCCTAATCCTTGAGGTCGAAGTCGGTTCAAGTTTGAGCTCGGTCGCTTGTGGCTTAGGGTTCTTGACCTGGCCTGCCGACGTCCATAGGTCAACGTATTTCCCCTATAACAGGTTTGCTTGGTTACCACTCTTTCTCTCCACCGTCTTAAACACCAAGAAACCTCCAGCCTCTATAAATAGGAAGTATAAACTATAAGCTTGGGTTGATTTGAACTAACCATCAATCTTGCACTTCCCATGGAAACAGGACTGTCAATTGAGCAACTGACCATGCCCGGTGCGAGCTCATTCTCATTCATATCCATACTAGTCATCTGCTTCATAAGCATTAGCACTGCCATCTCAGTCGTCCGATCATGTGATGATCCATGGATGGACCTTGGCCTTCGTGCTCTCCGTCTATGTACTGCTGATGCTGTTGTTTTGGTGCTTGCATGTATATGATCGAAATTCTGAGAAGAGGGAGAGATTGAAGATCCCTATATGGGTGTTGGCCATGGCCCTCAACGTGGTCTTCGCCTGTCGGGTGTCGATGATCATGAATGTGGCCATGAAGTGTTTGGTGTGGGCCATGGCTATCTTCAGCAGCAGTTTGGGGTTTTACTTGTTCTTCATCTTCCCTGAGAAGACCACCAACAACCGTGAAGGCAAGTTATTGTGGCCCATCTCAGCCTCTCTCTCTCTGTTTGATGCCAGAGTCCGTTATTGTAACAGCGGATGGCTAGTTATTATTATAATGTAGTTTTTTTTTTTTTTTCATATATTAAAAGATTTTTAAGTTATACATCTGCATAAATAAACTTTTTTGGACTAAATCAGGATTAAATCAATACAGACAAATCAATGAGAATTCTCCAAAATCTCTCCAATTTTTTGAGTTATCATGGTATCAGAGAGGTACATCTGGACATTGATCATTGAGTCCTCTGCTTGTATACCAACTCAGCGGTTCACCTCACAGTTAAAGCTAACGTTACCACCGGCCGTTACTCTGCATCTGATCAACCCAATCCACAACCCCCACTGACTTTCACCTCTGCCTACAGCCTCACAACCCAGCTGCAGTTCACATAGTTATTATTCATTTCCATAAATAAAAGACAGTAATATTGTAATTTAGTTTTTTTTTGTTTTGTTTTCATGTTGAGTAAGATTCATAAATTGTACATCTCTATAAATGAATCCATGATCTCGTGTTGTAACTTTTGTAAGTCTACTACCAAGGTACGAGTATGGACCCAAATTTGGATTTTCTTTGTTTATGAGTTCATGCCCTAAATTGATCCAGCAAAATGGATGAACGGTGAAGATATAGAATAAATACTTTAAAGTGTGCCCTATGATAAGGGTCACACTGTCTTGACCTAATATGCTCCCTTTAATTTTAGGGCATGATCCATAAGAGTCCTGCCATTGAATTACTGATGCAGGGATGAACGTGATGAGGTCACCTTCTTTCTCAAGGATAACTACTTCGAATCCACAAAGATTCTCTGGACTCCTCACATAGACTTCTCGAATCCACGAGGAATAAAGCAAGAAAATAGAAATAATATTCTAGAAAATTTGTTAATTGATTGATTGATGAAATAAATGAGCTATCTACAAAAATAGGGATACCAAACCTTGGAAGAAGTTTCAGAATTAAACTACAACTAAAACCCTCTAAAATTCGTAACTTACTATAAATAGTAAATTTACTATTTATAGTAAGTGTACTCTATGGCTTAACCACGTTATTCCCCTAATTCTAAAAACTTTTCATGTTGGACACAACTTCTAAAGCTCAACAAATGAAGAGTTGTAATCAAACCAAAACTTACTAAAAATAGTAAATTAAAATGGAAATAAACATGGAATTCGACCGTCAATCTGATGGAATCTCACAAATTCGGCATGGGCATCCCGGCATGGCCAGATTGATTGGCTAAAGTATCTCGTCTTACCCCAAAATCATATGGTACGTCGAGTAACTCATTCTGGTTTGCGAGATATGTCCGTTTTAAGGTTCTAACGGTTTTGATGACTTCTGCCTCCTATCTAGCGTTCTTTGGTCTATGGTCGACATGAAAGCGTCGGCGACCCACTCTACATCAGAAACCCTCTTGGGATGTGGATCAGGTATTACCAACACCCTAGTGGTGGTGCTCAATATGATGTATATCTTATAATGAGGCCTCCATCTGATTTACTCTCCTTCTGGGGCATGAACCCAAAAATATTGAAGCAGATCCAAAGCTTAAGTGGACCCACCACATGAAATAGTGGTGATTGAACCCACCATTAAAAATTCCTTGGGGAAACAAAAATTTTGGGATGATATTTGTGTTATCCCTTCATTCAAGTCTAAGTGCCCTTATCAATAGATAAGATAACAAATAAACAGTATGGTTGGCCCTAGAAAGGTTTCAATGATGGGTGTTTTTTATCCCAATACTGTTTCTTGTGTTGTGGTTCACGAGCTTTAAACCTACTTTATTTTTGAGTTCATGCCCTCATGAGCTGGAAAAAATGAATAAACAGGATGCATATAAAAGCCATATATCGTGTAGACTCCACAGCGCCCTGCACATATGCACACCACCACTGGTTTGGCAACCCCACCTAATCGGCGTCCGTAATTCAGAGGCTAGACAGGCCCTACTTGAAGGAAGTGGCTTGCGTCTTGCCCATGCGCCCATGGCTGGACGCAGCCTCTATGGTGCCCACAATGATGTATGGGTTTTTCCACGCCATTCATCCCTTTTTTTTTTCAGATCATTTTAAAATTTTGTAGTCCAATTACCGCACCACAAGAAGCAGCGGACATAATGAAACTTAACATTGAAACCTTCCTAGGAGCCACATTGATGCTTATTTACCATACGACCTGTTCATAAGGTCATGTAGACCTTATGAAGTGAAAACACAAATATTAGATTGATCCAAAACTTATGCTGTTCACGGGAAGTTTCTAATGGTGAGAAATTAAGTTGTCCACTTGAGATTTAGATTTGGCTCATTTTTAGATTTATATACTAAAATAATATATAGAAATGGATGGACAGCATAGATAAAAACCCATGCATCATGGTGGGCCCACAGCCATGCCTGTATGGATTATCACATTACTTTCTCTGCTTTAAGCGTTTTTAATTTGAACTTTGAATGATTTTATTAGTTGGTGACTGGCATGTAGGCAATTTTTAATGTCAATCAGTACGGTTTTGGTTCTTTGAAGGTGGCTACTGGACAGTGCTCAGGAAGCCCCCACCATAATGTATGTGTTTTATTATAATGTAAATCTTAAGTGGACCACACAACGGGAAAACAGCGATAATTGAATGCCCACCATTAAAAACTTGTTAGGGCCATTATAATGTTTATTTGCCATCTAACTGGTTAATTAAGTAACACAACCGAAGCAGATTGCCTACTGAGTAAACTCTGCCGGGTCCACTGTGATTTATATAATTTATCCACTCTCTTCATTCATTTTACCAGATAATTTTAAGGGCTTAATCCAATAAATTAAGCATATGATCACCACATAAAACAGCGTGAATTGAGGGTCTACCATTGAAAAATTCTTAGGGTCCTGAAAGTTTTGTATTTGTGTTTTTTTTTTTTTTTTTTTTTTTTTTTTTTTTTAAACGCTCGCACACACATCCCACACACTCACTACCTATTTTTGTGTTTTCCCTTCATCCATGTCTATGTTATCTTATGAACAGTTTGGATGAAAAATAAACATCATTGCGGAGCCTAATAGGTTTCAACTATGGAAATTATTATCTCCGTTGTTTCCTCTGGTATGATTCACTTGAGCTTTGGATATGTTTCAGTTTTGGGCTTATCCCCTAATATGAGGTTAAAAAAAATGGATGAACGATGTGGCCATATATTACATACATTCATGGTGGGCTCAAAAAAGTTTAATCCGTATGATAATCCAGTTTCTCCTTTGTGACCCTGCACTTTTCTCTTTGTAACTTCTTTCACTGACTTCTCTTTCTTCAAAAATCTTTAAAAATAAAAAAAGTGAGAAATTTTGAAGGATTTTTGTTTTTAAAAATGTTATGGGCCACCTATATTATATTGATTAAACTTTTTATTTATCTGAAGATGATAATGGATGCATCTAGGTTGAGTATCTATACTTGGCCCATGATTTTCCACGTAACCACTTTCCAAGACAGAGACGTGTCATATTGCATGCCGTGTAACCATGCAAAGAACTGGTCATAGACACATGTCATGTTGCATGCGTCTGTGGACTACAATTATTTCTTTCCCTCTTTCAGCCTTATCTGGTGGGATTGTATTATGCGGCAAGCAACACTGGATGTTACGTGCTACTAGCTTTGTGGGCCCACCAAGAAGTTTTTAACTATAACTTGTGAGGTGGTTTACTTCTCTATAGGTAAGCTTTGCTTTTCAGGTCTAGTATTAAAATGAGCTCGTAAAATGAACATAAGCATTATAGTCGGCCCTAGGGAGTTTTACATCAATAAGATATTTGTTTTTCCTCTTCATCCAGGTCAGGTTGTATAGAAAATAAATATTATGGTGGGCCCTAGGACTATTTTAATACTGAGAATCACTGTCCCCACTGCTATTTGTGGCTTGAACTTTGGATATGATTCATTTTTGGGTTCATGCTCTAAATGATCTGGCCAACTGGAAAAACGGTGTGGATATAATAAATACATTATTGTGGGGGCCATGTAACTTTGATGTCCTTTGAACCATTCATATAGCTCAGAGCTCAAGGAGCTTGTCTTCGTGGACGACACGTACATACACCAGCCAGGTTGGTAGTGTGTGGTATACCAGCCAATCCACTTCCAATAGTGGGAGGACACTACCTATAATGTTAATACATAAATTTCGAATGGGCTCCTCAAAACTGGACCTCACCTATCGTATTAAACCACACACACCATTGGCAAACCATAAAGGAAGTAGCAGAGGCAATACAAAAGGCTGGAGAAAAACACCCTCCAAACATAGACTAGAAGCCCCAACAAAACCTTTAAAAAAATGAAAATCAAGCTGCCTAAAACCAAAGTAAACATAACCACAATGAAGAAAGCCAGCATTGCAGCCTCACATTCCTCTGAATGTGGGATCCACGCAAGATTCACTGCTACACTCTCAGCCAAGCAAGCCCAGCAAACAAACAATCCACAACATATATACCTTCTTGCATGCCAGCAACACCTCCTATATACATCCTCACATAGCTCCCAACTCCAACAAATACCAGGCCAAGATGCACCCAAAGACAGGATAAATTTACCAATACGGTGGCCAAACAACAGGAGCTCCTCCTTTATGTCAAAACTGCAACTTAACCAGCAGTTTTTAAACGTAATGTACTGTAAACTACAAGGACTATGGTCTTTACCGACGAAACTTTTACCGATAAAAATAATTTGGTAAAGATGTCTTTTACATTCGTAGTCTGCTTTTAGAAGTCATCTTTACCTACGAACATTTTCGTAGCTAAAGGTCTTTTAAATTTTTCAAAACATTCGTAGCTAAAGGGTCTTTTGAATTTCATATTTACCTACGAAAATATTCGTAGCTAAAGGGTCTTTACTTTTGAGCTAATATCTATCTTTAGTATAAGCCATATTTACCTGCGAACATATTCGTAGGTAAAGTGTCTTTTGAATTCTACCCCAAAAAAATGAAAACATTTTCTTTTACCTACGAAATTACGATCATGGTGTTTTGAATTTAAAAAATCGAAAACTTTACTTTTACCTACAAAATAAAAGCCATATTTACCTACGAAAATATTCCTAGTGTTCAAAAAATGAAAACTTTACATCTTTACCTACGAAAATATTCATAGCTAAAAGGTCTTTTGAATTTATTTTTTTAAGAAAAAAACAAAAAATCAAAAAGTTTACTTTTACCTATAAAATTAGATTTTGTAGGTAAAAGTCTCTTTAAAAAAAAAAAAATCTCATACACCTGTTACAATATATTCTTCCTGATATACACCTGTTATATAATATATTTCATCATATTCACATTCATATCCATCTAAACCCAAAGTATGTAAATCCATCCAAACATAAAATACATTCGTCCAAAAAATCCTATGGAAAAAAACAAATGAAAAAAGAGAGAACATATGAGAGGTAATCCTTATCTCCTTTTATGGATTCAAGCTGCATGTGCCTTACCCAACTTCCTATAAGGAGAAGTTATATGGGTCATAGAATAATGTTGGTGATAAACCCACCTTGTCTATTAATATTATCATATTGTGTTAGGACATGACTCTAAAAATGAGATAAATCCAAATCTCAAATAATCTATGCTATAAGAGATAGTCGAGATGGAAATAGATGCATTGTGATGCTTGAGTTCGAGTATGCTTGCCAACAAAGCAAAATTTTCTTATTTGATGCCATGTGATTGGGCTACATTATTACATCAATCGAGTTCAGGTTCGGGATCAAGTTTAGGTTTGGGTTTTCAAGTTTAGGATTAGGTTTAGGTTAGAGAGTTGAGATTAGGATTAGGTGTAGGTTTAAGTTTAGGGATTTGAGAATACATTTAGGTTTAGGTTTATAGGTTTAGGTTTAGGTTAAGGTTAGGTTATAGCTAGGTTATAAGTTTAGGTTATAGGTTATGGGTTATAGGTTATAGGTTAACGTTTAGGTTATAGGTTTCGGTTTAGGTTAAGGTTATAGGTTTAGGTTTAGTTTTAGGTTACAGGTTATAGGTTATAGGTTATAGCTTTAGAGAATTGAGAATAGGTTAAGGTTTAGGTTTAGGAAATCGGGTTCGGGTTCAGTATCGGGTTTAGGTTTAGGTTTTCAAGTTTAGGTTTAGGTTAGGGAGTTGAGATTAGGATTAGGTGTAAGTTTAAGTTTAGGGATTTGAGAATACATTTAGGTTTTAGATTTAGATTTAAGTTTTATGTTATAGGTTTAGGTTTAGGTTAAGGTTAGGTTATAGGGTATAAGTTTAGGTTATAAGTTAGGTTATAAGTTTAAGTTTTAGGTTTTAGGTTTAGGTTAAGGTTAGGTTATAGGTTATAAGTTTAGGTTATAGGTTATAGGTTATAGGTTATAAGTTGAGGTTTAGGTTGAGGTTGAGGTTTAGGTTGAAGTTTTGGTTTAGGTTAAGGTTATAGGTTTTGGTTTTGGTTTAGGTTTAGGTTTAGGTTTAAGTTTAGGTTAAGGATATAGGTTTAAGTTATAGGTTTAGGTTAGGTTTAGGTTTAGGTTTAGGGATTTGAGAATACATTTAGGTTATAGGTTTTAAGTTTAGGTTATAGGTTATAGGTTATAGGTTAAGGTTTAGGTTATAGATTTTGGTTTAGGTTAAGGTTATAGATTTAAGATATAAGTTTAGGTTAGGTTTAGGTTATAGCTTTAGGGAATTGAGAATAGGTTAAGGTTTAGGTTTAGGAAATCGGTTTCGGGTTCGGGATCGAGTTTAGGCTTGGGTATTCAAGTTTAGGTTTAGGTTTAGGCTTTGGAGTTGAGATTAGGATTAGGTGTAGGTTTAGGTTTAGGGATTTGAGAATACATTTAGGTTTTAGGTTTAGGTTTAGGTTTAGGTTATAGGTTTAGGTTTAGGTTATAGGTTATAGGTTAGAAATTTAGGTTATAGGTTATAGGTTAAGGTTTAGGTTATAGGTTTTGGGTTATGTTATAGGTTATAGGTTATAGCTTTAGGGAATTGAGAATAGGTTAAGGTTTAGGTTTAGGAAATCGGGTTCGGATTCGGGATCGGGTTTAGGTTTGGGTTTTCAAGTTTAAGTTTAGGTTTAGGCTTTGGAGTTGAGATTAGGATTAGGTGTAGGTTTAGGTTTAGAGATTTGAGAATACATTTAGGTTTTGGGTTTAGGTTTAGGTTTAGGTTTTATGTTTAGGTTTAAGTTAGGTTATAGGTTAAGGTTTGGGGAATTGAGAATAGGTTAAAGTTTAGGTTTAGAAAATCGGGTTCGAGTTCGGGATCGGGTTTAGGTTTCAGTTTTCAAGTTTAGGTTTTGGTTTAGGTTAGGGAGTTGAGATTAGGATTAGGTGTAGGTTTAGGTTTAGGGATTTGAGAATAGGTTTAGGTTTAGGTTATAGGGTTTAGGGAATTGAGAATAGGTTAAGGTTTAGGTTTAGGAAATCGGGTTCGGGTTATAGGTTTAGGTTAGGTTTAGGTTTAAGTTATAGGTTATAGGTTATAGGTTTTAACGTTAGGGAATTAAAAATAGGTTAAGGTTTACGTTTAGGAAATCGGGTTCAGGTTCGGGATCGGGTTTAGGCTTGGGTTTTCAAGTTTAGGTTTAGGTTTAGGCTTTGAAGTTGAGATTAAGATTAGGTGTAGGTTTAGGTTTAGGGATTTGAAAATACATTTAGGTTTTAGGTTTAGGTTATAGATTATAGGTTATAGGTTTAGGTTTTAGGTTATAGGTTATAGGTTGAGGTTTAGATTTTGGTTTTGGTTTAGGTTAAGGTTATAGGTTTTGGTTTAGGTTTAGGTTTAGGTTATAGGTTTTGGTTTAAGTTTAGGTTAGGTTTAGGTTTAGGTTATAGGTTTAGGGAATTGAGAATAGGTTAAGGTTTAGGTTATAGGTTATAGGTTATAGGTTGTGGATTTGAGAATACATTTAGATTATAGGTTTAGGTTTTAGGTTATCGGTTATAAGTTTAAGTTTAGGTTATAAGTTTTAGTTTAGGTTAAGGTTATAGGTTTTGGTTTAAGTTTAGGTTTAGGTTAAGGTTATAGGTTTAGGTTAGGTTTAGGTTTAGGTTATAGGTTATAGATTTAGGGAATTGAGAATAGGTTAAGGTTTAGGTTTAAGAAATCGGGTTCAGAATCGGGTTTTGGTTTGGGTTTTCAAGTTTAGGTTTAAGTTTAGGTTAGGGAGTTGATATGGATTAGGTGTAGGTTTAGGTTTAGGGATTTGAGAATTTATTTAGGTTTTAGGTTTAGGTTTTAGGTTTAGGTTTAAGTTAGGTTATAGGTTAAGGTTTAAGGAATTGAGAATAGGTTAAGGTTTTGGTTTAGGAAATCGGGTTCGGGTTCGGGATCGGGTTTAGATTTCAATTTTCAAGTTTAGGTTTAGGTTTAGGTTTCATTCTCAATTCCCTAAAGCTATAACCTATAACCTAAACCTTAACTTAAACCTATAACCTAAACCTAAACCTATAACCAGAAACTATTTTAAATCTACCATGAAAGCATGAGTAAGGACCTAGGTGTGTGTGCACAGTCGGCGATGTGTTCGCTACACTAAATTTTGTGAACCCCACTAGGAAATAGGCTATGAATAATTTTTTGTATTTTATTTATGATGTATTTACGCGTGGATGAATGTGATGTGGATAAGATTGTTTGTGTTTGGATGGATGTAGTTTATGTTTGGATGAATGTGGTTTATGTTTGGATGGATGTGAATGTGAATATGATGAAATATATTACATAACAGGTGTATATCAGGAAGAATATGATGAAATATATTGTAACAGGTGTATTTCAAGAATATTATGCTGGAATATTTGGAAAAAAAAAAAAAAAAACTTTTACCTACTAATCATTTCGTTGGTAAAATTCTCATCCACGATTTTTACCTATGAAAATTTTCGTAAGTAAAGGTTTTGTAAATATTTTTAGCTACGAAAACATTCGTAAGTAAAAGCTTTGAAAATATGTTTTGAAAATAATTTTAGCCACGACAATATTCATAGGTAAAAGTTTTGAAAATATATAGGTAAAAGTTTTGAAAATATTTTTAGCTACGGAATTATTCGCTAGTAAAGGTTTTGAAAATATGTTTAGCTACGAACATATTCGTAGGTAAAAGTTTTAAAAATATTTTTAACTACAAAAATATTCGTAGGTAGAAGTTTTTAAAATATTTTTACCTACGAATAGTAAAAGTTTTGAAATTATTTTTAGCTCCGAAATTATTCGTAGGTTAAAGTTTTGAAAATATTTTTAGCTACGAAATTAGTCGTAGGTAAAGGTTTTAAAATATTTTCAACTATGGAAATATTCGTAGGTATAAGTCTTGTAAATATTCAATAGTTTTACCTACGAAAAGAAGCGTTGGTAAATAAAACGAAAAATTTCGTCGGCAAAAGTCTTTTAGCTACGCATTTTCCGACGAAAATTGTCGTCGGTAAAAGTGGCTTTTCTTGTATTGTAATTTCATTTTAAATATGGTTCAGCTACAACCAGCTATATGCTTAGCATGCAAGTCCCATATTTTCCCTAACGAAATGGTTTTGTGGGACCAATCCATGTAAATCATGCACCCCATTCTCAAGATCACCTGAGGTAGGCCACAGTTAAAATCAATGGATGGCCAATGCTTTTAAAGCCCGAGTGAGTCCTACCTAAAGGGGCAATCCCACAGACATATCGAATTAGATGGGCTGGAAGGATTTTCGCAGCTGGTGCTTTGCATGGTGGGGCCCACTGTTAGGGGACCGAAAGAAATCTCAAATTATAATCAAACACACGAAAGATAAACGCAGTAAAGCATGCACAGAAAAACACATGATTTTTACGTAGAAAACATTCACGGAAAAAAAATAATGGTATAAAACTCGTGGGAAAAAAAATAATGGGATAAAACGACAGCAAAATTTACTATGAATAATAAATTACAAGATATAGAATCACTAACAGATGCAAAACCTTTTAGAAACTCTAGCCTCCAATCTAAACTCTCTTAGATTAAATGTTTAAGACCTCTTAATCATATCATAATCATGCATTACACCTACATTTATAATGTTACACCTGAAATATGAAATAATTCATGCAATTACACAAAACTATGCATGCCATCAATTAAACATTAATCGGTTGACATCGATCAAGCAACCCTCGATCAATTGACAACGACATGTTCGATCGCTCAAACATGCTCAAAAGCATCTAGAGAGTTTACATGTATTTTCCAAATTTCCTCGATCAATCGACTCGACATGTCAATCGATCAAACAATGCAAAAGTTGTCCATAGACTACTAATCTATATAATCTGGGACTCACTTGATTGATCGAATAATACAGTCGATTGATCAAGACCCTTGTTTCATGTACAGATTAAAGACATCCAAACAACACCCACCACTTGCATAGATCTAGCTTCCTACATGCTTGACATATTGCATGCAAGGTGAGGCAGGGTGCATGTTGAACTTAGTTATGGTGTGGAAATGACCAATTCCCATTCATCTTTCCCTTCTCTCTTTTCCCATCTTAGTATATGGTGCTTGTCTCGAATCCACATAACTTATAACTTTCACCCAGCGTGCCTATAGCAGACGTGAACACCTGGGACGCACGTTACCTACTAAAGCTGCCGATATCAAGTCACTACTGGTCAGTGTTTTGTGGACCCCACCATGATGTATGTGTTTTATCCACATTATCCACCCATTTTTTGAGACTGTTTAAGGGCATGAGCCCAAAAATTGAGATAGATTGAAATCTCAAGTGTACACTATAAGAAAAATTGTGATTATTGCATTCCCACCATTAAAAACTTATTGGGGTCGCAAAAATTTTGGATCAAGATGATATTTGTGTTTTCCCTTCATCAAGGTCTTTGTAGCCTAAACAATAAGTTGGATGGAAAATAAACATTACAAGGGGATCTAGGAAGTTTTTAATGGTGGACGTTCAATCACTATTGATTCCTATGGTGCAGTCCATTTGAGATTTAGATTTGCCTCATTTTTAGACTTATGCGCTGAACGAGCTGTTTGAATGCATGCATTTGCCTGTAAATGCTTTACAGGTCGTAAACATATTATAACTTTTAGCTATAATATGAAACTGGTAAAGAGTCATGTTTCAAATTAGGGGTAAAGTTTTTATAGCTAAAATGGCATTACCATGTTAGAATACAATGATTAATATACACTCATGATATATGGAGCCCATCATAAGTTGTATGGTACATCTAATCCACTCATCATGTGCTTCCCTTGATGCTCTCTCGTTGCCTTTAAAGAAACAGCTCATCCATTATCAAATGGACCACATGAGGAAAGGATGGGACGCCCACCACTAAAAACTTCTGAATTGCATTTGGGGCCCACTGTGATGGGGGAAAGACATCCAATTCATTTCGTGTGTGCATGCTTTAATGTTCTCCCAGAGCCCTAAAAAAAAATCAAGTACTTCAATTTAGTCCTACCTTGTACATATTTTACCAAAAAAAATCAGTTTCAACTAGCATGTGGGCCCTAGTATTGTCTTGGAAACTATGGCACATCTAACAGGTGGATCAATGAGTGCTCACTCACAGTCCACTAATGTATATACAGTCGTTGTAATTCTCTGCAGTGCACCGCTTGGACAATCATGATAGTAATGAAACTTGCAAAACGATTCACACTTTATATTCTAGTGCTGCCTTTTGACAAGTGGAAAGGCCTTAACCTGAATCACATTGATACTTTATGGCTTGGCGTATTAGTACTTTTTTTTCTTTTTTCTTTTTCAAAAAGAATGATCTTTATATATAAATATCAGATGATCAAACTTTACAATTTTCCGGGTTGTCCAAAATGAAAAGAATATGGGGCAACCTATCGTGAAGGAGAAAAAAATAAAAAAGGGGACTCCATACCCTATGGGGCGGGACCTCTAAACAAAGGGGACGGCGTATTAGTACTTTCGGTGGTTTTGGATTGCACCTTGACTGCCCGGACAACTTGATCCAGACGAAGGATCTGTGGGACCCACCATCTTTTATCCACACCGTCGAACCATTTTGTTAGATTATTTTACAGGATGAACTCAAAAATGAGTTGGACCTAAAAGCTCAACTGGACCACACAACAAGAAACAATGAGAATGATGATGCCCATTGTTGAAACTTTCTTAGGGCCCACCACAATGTTTATTTTCCATCTAACCTGTTGATAGGGCCATTCCAACCTGGATGAAGGGAAAACAAAATATTAGTTTAATTTAAAACTTCTCCGGCACCCAAGAAGATTTTAAATGTGGAACCCACCGTGATGTTTGTGAGAAATACTCCCTGTTCATCCATTTTGTGAACTCATTTCAGGAAGTGCAACAAAAAATGAGGCAGATTCAAAACTCAAATGGCCATACGAATTCTTCAACGACGGTCATTGAATCTCAACTAATTACTCTAATGCGGCCCACTTGAGTATTGGATCCACCTCATTTTTGTCATATCTCCTAAAATGAGGTCCCAAACGGATGGACAGGATGGATTTCTTGCAATCATCACGGTTGGCCCCACCTAGCATCCCAAAGGGAGAACTTAGTATGCCAAAAACCCATAGTCAAACTTAGCAAAGCCTGAGAGCGTATTAAGTGAGACCTGGACTCACCCAGGACTGTGGGGCCCACCTTGATGTATGGATTATGTATCCACATTGTCCATCCATTTTTCGGGATCGATCAATTTAGACAATTATCCTAAAAATAAAAAGGATCCAATTATCAGGTAGACAGTAACACAGGAAATAGGGGTGACTGATATCGTTAATGGGTCATAAAAGATTTGGATGAAGCTGAAATTTGGTTTTTCTTTTTTCCTCCAGACAGGCTTATGTGACCTTATACAGAGATTGGATGTTAAATAAAAACTATATACGGTAATATTAGTGTGCACCCTGAAATATTTTTAATGGTACTAGGATAGTTAATAAACACTATTTTCTATGGTATGGTCCACCTAATTATTGGATCTGGTTCATTTTTTGGGATAATGCTCTAAAATGGTATACAGAATAAATACATCAAGGTGGACTCCAAGGTAAGGGCCGCACCATCTTGAGTGCGCACCTTATCCATTCAGTCTTTCTAATTTGAGAAATTTTCGAAACTCTTGGATGGCGGGGCTTCGGAGTATGAGATCACTGACTGTTGGGCCCACCCTGATGTATGTCTCTTACATCCACACCGTCCAATCATTTTGACAGCTTATGATTGTAGGGAATGATCCAAAAAACTAAGTAGATCAAATTCTCATATTTCCGTGTGTGACCTAGTCAAAGGGTTGGACGGTAAATAAATATTACAATGGACCCAAAAAAGTTTTTAATGGTGGGCATTCAATCACTAATGTTTTCTTGTGGTGTGGTCCATTAGAGATTTAAATGTCTTAATTTAGGATTTATATCATGAAATAATCTGAAAAAATAGATGGATGGTATAGATAAAACACATACATTATAGTAGGTCCCATAGAGCACTGTCCCGTAGTTACCAATTCGATTTCGATCCACGGAAGCCGCAGTCGGCGTGAGGACCAAGCTGGATATGGACGGTCGGGATAAGTGGGCCTCCGTGATATAAATGTTTTTTTACACCATCCATCCATTTTCCTATACCATTTTAAGTTAAAAGACAAAAAACTAGGTAGATTTAAGCTCAAGTGGGCCACACTATAATAATTAGTGGATATTAGATGCCTACCGTTGAAAACTTTTTGAGCCCACGGAAGGCTTTGATCAAGCTGATATTTGTGCTTTCCTTTCATACAGGTTTGTAGGACCTTATGAAGAGGTTAGATGACAAATAAACAGTGAAGTGAACCTTAGGAATGTTTTAACGGCGTTCATCTTCCATTGCTTTATGTGGTGGTCCACTTTATTTTTGGATGTTTCTCATTTTGGAGCTCAAGCTCTAGAATAATGTAAAAAAAGGTTGATGGACGGTGTGGATCTAACACATAAATTATGGTGGAGTCAGAAAGTTATACAGGTTAAAAATTGAGTTGAATATCACACAATTTATTTGAGATGGAAAATCTCACGGGAGCAATTTTGGAAACAAAATCTTTGTAGTAGAATCATTTACCATTAAGAAATACCTCTTTTATGAAAAAAAAAAAAAAAAATTAATAATCATAAGGCACTTTACTCGACGTGATTTTTAAGTTCTACATTGATTTTTTTTAAAAAAAAAATTATCATTGATTTTTTTTTCTATTAATAAGCAGGCCCGAAATATATTAACGTTGGCACCACGTTAATTAGGTGTCACGGCTTGCGTAATATTAACGTATGCAGATTTCGTTCTAAATCCTTTGCAGGAAGTTCTTTCACAGAGATGTGATGTGCGTCCCACTGTAATGTCGTTAAGAAATCCAATTATTCGTCTGTTTTATGAGATCATTTTATGACATGCTGTAAGAAAAATGAAGCTGATCTAAAACTTAAGTGAGTCAGACCAGATGTAAAATTAATATAAAAATACGTGCCCTTGGAACCCTTTTGAGCTCCAACTTAAGTTTTCTTAGGTGAGGTCATTCTTAGTGAAATGAAGTGAAAACACAAAAGATAGTAACATATTATAAAACTTTTATATCCATAAGAATGTTGCAATGGTGGTCATTGAAAACCCACTGTTTTCTCTTGTGAGGTCCTCTTGAATTTTAGATTAGCATCATTTTTTGTCTTGTGTCTTAAAATGAGCTAGCAAAACAGATAAACAGAATGGATTTCTAACAAACATCACGTACGGTGGAGCCCACATAATATCCCAATTGAGGGGGGCTTTTGATTTCCTAACGTACATGTAAATCCTGATGAGGAATAACTAATTATTATCTTTTCACATTGTTTGAAAATGTGAGAGTAATTCCATCTCAAAAATTGATACAAAAGTGTTGACTTAAATCCGTAGACTCCACTGTAATGTATATGATATATCTTAACTATCCATTTATTTTGTTAGAACCTTTCAGGCCATGAGCCAAAAAATGAGGAAAAACCATCCCTCACATGAAAGGAAATAGAGGCTTTAATTCGTCTGCTATTAAAAGTTATTTCCTTCACTAGCCTCATATTGAGGTTTTTTCATCATCTATCCCCTTCATAGGGTCACATAGACATGGATAAGAGGAAAGCACAAATATCAGCTTGATCCAAAACTTTTAAGGTCTCTAAGAAGTTTTTAATAGTAAGAGTCTAATTCCCTCTGTTTCTGTGGTTTGGTCTACTTGAGCTTTGGATGTGCCTCATTTTTTGTCTCATGCTTTAAATTCAACTGACATAACAAATTAGCGGTGTGGATAATCCACATAAGGACGCCACATTTATTTCATAAATTTCTTGATTTAAGTGTTAAAAAAAATAAGTTGTCACATTTGCATTAGAAAAGATGGGGTAATTACCTTGGTAAATAATTATTACGTACTCATTTACATGCTAATTATAGTTGAGACGAAAAATCAAACATGTATATAATTATGGACGCAGATTTCCTTCCAAAGCCTTTGGCAGGAAGTTCCCACCCTGGGAACCAGGTGGGGCCCATTGTGATGTTTGTGAAAAATCTTCCCCGTCCATCCCTTCCGTGAGTTCATTTTAGGAACATGTTGCCAAAAATCAAAAGGATCCAAAGCTCAAGCGAGCCGAAAAAGCGATAATTAAACGTCCACAGTTGAAATATTCGTGGAGCCACAGAAGCTTTGATTCATGCTAATATTTTTGTTTACAGTTCATCCCAATAGGAATGATCGTTATTAACCGTATGGATGGCATCTAAACATCACTGTTGAACCTAGGAAGGTTTCAACAGTAGGAGTTTCCCTTACCACATTTTCCTTTAGCACGGCTCACTTGAGCTTTGGATGCGTTCATTTTTGGTAAAATATCCTAAAATGAACTCACAAAACGTATGGACGGGGAGGATTTCTCACAAACATTACAGTGGGCCCCACCTAAGTTCCCCAGGAACTTCCTGCGGAAGGCTTTCGCCCGCGTTCGACGACCGCGTTTCCTTGTTGACCACTCTTACTTGGGCGCCAAGCACCAGCGTCTATAAAAGAAGGTGAAGCAGCAGCCACCTCATTATGTTTTTTTAGATGGCCAAACCAAATGCCGGCTCATTCTCAATCATATCCATAGTAGCCATCTGTTTCCTAACCATCAGCACTGCGATCTCAGTCGTCCGATCACATGACGATCCATGGAACTTGGCCTTCGTGATCTCCGTCTATGTGCTGCTGATGCTGTTGTTTTGGTGCTTGCATGAATACGACCGAAATTCTGAGAAGAGGGAGAGATTGAAGATCCCTATATGGGTGTTGGCCATGGCCCTCAATCTGGTCTTTGCCTATCGCGTAGCAATGATCATGAATGTGGCTATGCAGTGCGTGGTTTGGGCCATGGCTATCTTCAGCAGTATTTTGGGATTTTACTTGATTTTCATATCTTGTTAACGCATTCCGGGAAGTTCTTGCACCCAAACGTCATGCAACTCCAATTTAATGTCTTTAAGAAATTCGCTTTGTCCATAAGATCTAAAATTTAAGTGCGTCAGACGGTACCAAAATTAAGAAAAATCACGAATGAAGTGA
Organism: Magnolia changhungtana; assembly: GCA_030180095.1. Taxonomy (NCBI): domain Eukaryota; kingdom Viridiplantae; phylum Streptophyta; class Magnoliopsida; order Magnoliales; family Magnoliaceae; genus Magnolia; species Magnolia changhungtana. The sequence goes on from JASAUF010000213.1 coordinate 1,667,780, forward strand.
AACCACAAAAGACTAACCGGATACAAAACTTCTGTTTCTATAAGAATGTTTAAACGGTGGTAATTGAAAACCTACTTTTTCCTCTTGTGAGGCCCTTGAGTTTTGGACAATCTTAATTTTTGGTCTCCTGTCTTAAAATGATCTGGTAAAACAGATGAACGAATTGGATTTCTCACAAACATCTCTGTGGGACCCACATAATATCCCAATTCAATAACTTCGTGAATTGCCGCCTTTCTTTTCTTAAAAAAAAAAACAAATGACTGGTCGGTTCGTTTGTTGACCACTCTTTCTCCACCGCCTAAGACACCGACCAAGCTCCAGCCTGTATAAATAGAAAGTATAAACCGTAAGCCGGTTTTGATTTGAACAAACCATCAATCTTGGCTTTCCCATTGAAAGAGGACCGCCAATTGAGCAACTGACCATGCCCGGTGCAGCCGCATTCTCATCCATGTCCATACTAGTCATCTGCTTCCTAACCATCAACACTGCAATCTCAGTCGTCAGATCACATGACGATCCATGGACCTTGGCCTTCGTACTTTCCTTCTATGTACTGCTGATGCTGTTGTTTTGGTGGTTGCATGTGAATGACCGAAATTCTGAGAAGAGGGAGAGAATCAGCACCAAAACAACAGCATCAGCAGTACATAGATGGAGAGTACGAAGGCCAAGGTCCATGGATCATCATGTGATCTGACGACTGAGATTGCAGTATTGATGGTTAGGAAGCAGATGACTAGTATGGACATGGATGAGAATGCGGCTGCACCGGGCATGGTCAGTTGCTCAATTGACTGTCCTCTTTCAATGGAAAAGCAAAGATTGATGGTTTGTTCAAATCAAACCCGGCATATGGTTTATACTTTCTATTTATATAGGCTATTTGGGTGTTGTCCAGGGTTCTCAACGTAGTTTTTGCGTGGCGATGATCATGAATGTCGCCATGAAGTGTTTGGTGTGGGCCATGGATATCTTCAGCAGCAGTTTGGGGTTTTACTTGTTCTTCATCTTTCCTAAGAAGACCAACAACCGTACATGCAAGTCATGATGGCCTGTCTCAGCCTTTTCTCTCTGCTAGATATATGCTAAAGTCTGTTATTGTAATAGCTGATAGCTGATTATTATTCCTTTCTATAAATATAAGACATGTAATATTATAATTTAGTGTTTTTTTTTTTTTAATATATTTAAAGATTTGTAAGTTATACATCGATCTCTGTAAAAAAAACTTCTCTGTACTGACTCAATACAAACAATTCAACGCGAATTCTCCAAAATATTTTGAATTTTTTGAGTTATCATGGTATCGTAGAGGTACATCTGGCCATTGATCATTGAGTCCTCTACCTGCATGCGTACGAACGTAACGGTTCTCCCCTTATCATAAATATAAGAAAATAATATTGTAAATTTTATTTTTTTTCATGTTGACTAATATTTATATGTTGTACATCTCTATAAATAAATTCTTTTGAAGCTAGATCAATACGGACAACTCAAAGAGAATTCTCCCAACTATCTCAAGCAGTTATCAATAGCACCTCCAGCTCTGCGTTTTTTTTTTTTTTGTTTTTTTTTGTTTTTGTCTTCGAGTTGTTATATATTGCCAATATTAGCCTACATAAGTAGTGTACAGTATGATGCAGTATATATATATATAAAAAAAGTAGTGTACAGTATGATGCCCATCTAGCTATTTTAAACTTTCATTGAATGAGTGATTTAAGTATATGTCCATACATGTATTTGTATTTGCTTTGTATTTGCTTAATTGAGATCAAAATGAGTGATTTTGAGTCCATAAAAATTAACTGAAAGAGTGGAAGTTGTGATTTTGGGATAACATGGACAGTAGCCCATGGTGCCACCATGAAAATTAAAGCTTTTTCGACAGTGGGACATGATGCCATTGTAAAAAAAAATGAGTTCTTTTGAGCAGCGGTCCAAAGTGCTACTATGGAGCCCTGTTCCACAATGAATAATGATCGACACTTTTAGTGTGCTAATGAAATTTATGTCTTGAATTCACCACATTTGTATTTACGTGATGGCCATTGTTTCAACCACAAACAAGTATTGAGATTAGAATATCCACGTTCAATAATAAGAAAGAAAAATTGAAGAATAAATATCATCATTTTATTTTATTAGTCTGAATCTTTATTACATCCATCTCATTGCCTTTAATTTTAAAGTAAAATCATTTAAATTAATTGATGTAATGGAAAATAATTTAATAATAATTTCAGCAGAATCTCGGCTTGTATAGCATCCCATCAAAATGACAGAAGAGTTATGCAGGTTTAAAACTCTTTCTTTACGTCGATATGGTAAGAGATTGAATTCCGGATGAATATGTGAGACTGCATGATCATAATACATGTCGGGACTCCTGTCGTGCGGTCACGCAATAGGATAATCTTCAGCTTCGTTCCATGCATCTTCTAAAGACTCTCGAAAATTTCTTTGATTTCTTTGGAATTCATCACTTGTAAATGTTTCAAATGAGAGAGGAAGACGTATATTTATAGGCCTCCACATGTTTGAAGAACCATATCTACACAATAGAATGCTATTGCGCAATCGCACATCATACCCCTATTGCACGGTCAAGCAAAAGGTCTTCTATCCACTTTGGTATAGTTTACCCACAAGAAGTTTTTAATGGTCCAACTAGGATTTGGATCTACTTAAATTTTAGGATCACGCAGTAAAATGAGCTATCAAAAAACGGTTGGATGGTGTGGATGTAAGGAACATACATCAGGTGGGCCCCACAGTTAGATATACTACAAGAAAACTAGCCTTTATCGGCAGTTAAAACTGTCGCTAAATGCCCATAAAACCGCGGGCAATTCTTTTACCCGCGGTCGCCTAACAGCCGATAAAGCCTCGGTCAGTAAAGGCTTTACAGGTGGTCAGGACTTTTACTGACGATTGTGTTGGACGCCGTTAAATCATCGGTGTTTGCTACATTACCAGAAAATTGGTCCAAAACTACGAATAAAATCCGTAGCTAAATATGAGTAAACCCACAGTGTGATCGTAGCCATTAGTATCGTAGCTCTTCAAAAATTTGGTACGGATTAAATCTGTAGCTATAGGTATAATGGCCACCGACAATCCATAGCAACAGCGAAAATCTTTCTTATCAAAAAGTACAAAAAAAAAAAGATTTTTTTTAAAAACCAGTCTAAACAGCTAACATACCTTGGTTAATGTCAATAATCTCCTTGTTGCCAATGATTGCCATTGTTTCCAAGGGACTCGTTTCTTCTATCGATCTTTGGTGAGTTGTGTAGCAGTAAAAGGCATCAGCACCAGTATTTCTCGGAGTCCTTCAGCAGGTTCAGGCCCTCAATGATATTGAGGTTCACCACCTGTGAGCGGAGGTTCTCTGTTTTGCCTTAGCATCTTACTCCTCACTTTTGATGCATCCAGGGACCTGACATGCCAGACCAGGAAAAAAAAACACAGGTTTGCATTGAACCAAAAAACAGACTGGTAAGTCTACAAATATTAACAGAATCTAGAAAAAAATAATAATAATAAATTTAAGATTCAGGTTTGCATTGAACAAATTCAACAGTTGCTCTGAAAATTGGAACAGTAGAGATTCGAAAACTTAAATTTGAAGCACATATATAACCTTGTCCAGCTGAGTCTAAAGACTAAACCAAGTTGGAAACGAGAACCGACATACTGTTTCACCATCATCACGAGTCATTCCAGTTGAATTGATTTAAAGATAAATTGGCTGGTTTGGATCCATGTTCACTCCCCAAGTATAGGGTTGTGATGTAGTAATAACTCGGTAAGACCGAGGTCGAATCCACAGGGACTGAAACCTGTACGTTATCTGAAAATAACTAGAACTAGAACTAGAATGAAATGTAATCTAAATTAAATAAATATGAAGGAATAATGGTGAAAATATTAATATAAAACTAATGAATTTTAAAGGTAGGAAACTAGGGATTCAGAGGATCCACTTGTAGAGATCAGGGAGATCTTATGCCTGCTTGAAGAATCATGAAATTTAAACTGAACTTATTTGATATAGTGTTTAAAAGATGAAAGGTGTATGAATTAGAATGGATTCCATCACCAAACCATGCCCAGGAGACAAAGTAAACAACATAATTAAACCAATTACCAACCAATCAATCATGTCATGAAGGTTAGGAAGGGTACCGACATCCAACCATGCCCAGGAGACGATGGTGAACAACAGGGCTTCCTGACGTCATAAACATAAAAGGAATAGGAACATGCTCAAAGTTATCACAGACCGATTGTAATTTCAGTCACAATAGACCATTAAAAACTAAAAATATTCCCTTAATTAAACTAAAATCAATATCGGTTCAGTATAAACAAAAGGCATAAAATAGAGTCTCCCATCATGCCACAAGCTTCACCTCTTAGCCCTAGCTAAGAGGTTTAGCCTGACATGATGAGGCTAGAACACATAAGAAGAAAACAAAACAAAATAAAATAAAATTATAAAGAAAGAAAATAAAAACTCTATCTGTCGTTGCTCCACGGCTGGTGCTGCTCCCAAAAAAATAATATCCTCTCTCCCTGTCTCCCTCCCTCTTTATAGCCATAAGAGGGTCAGTCGTATGGAGCTTCCGCGCCCAGAGGCGGAAAGAGAGTTTGCAACCGAGTCGGAGATCTACTCCATTTACGCAACAGGCTCAAAGCATCTTACGCATCTGTCCTAATTGGTGGGCCCTTGATTGAGGCAAAACAGGAAATTCACTCCATCCAGTGGGTTCATGTTAGATTTTTGGTCGGAAATGGATTGATTTGGCTCGAATTTGGTGTGGCCCACAGGATCTCTCTTCCGCCGTTCAACTTGCATTCAATGGATAGGATCTCACGATACCTTACCTGGGGTCAAACTGACACCTAGGCGAGGATAAGAGGATCAGTGGGATTCCAATGGACGGTCCGGATCGGACCTTCAGTGTACGATGGTGGCCCATGAAACTCATCCACAGGATCGGCTCTGTTTGCGAAGCAGAGACTGCGTAGTAACGCTGTGATGCTTAGTGGGGCCTACTATAAGCGTCGGTTGAAGAATCCATGTCGTCCATTGAGTTATCCTCGAAAAACCATCCAGAAATGGGTATTGTTATGGGAAGATCCGAGCCGACTGCAATCGGAAGGATTGGTAGTCCGCCACTCTGGGCGGAGGGTCCGAGCCTCGGCATGACATTAGGAAAGTAAGTTAAGATGAGCGAAGTTCCCATTCTTGACCACTATCCTTCCAGAGGCAGTCGGAAGAGAACATTATAGTTGTACGATCAACCCCGACCGAACATCCATCATAATACCGAGAATGGCTAGCTGCATTACTGATGAGCGGATCAAGGTTCAACTCAGGATGGCACAGTCAATCATCAGCTCGGGGTGATGCCGTCGTCCTCGATCTGGCCGAGCCGAGGCATCTTCAAGGATAAAAGTTCCGCGCACCAAATGAGGAAACTGCCATAAACGGACATGTCCTATTATCTCGCCCGTAGATACGCCCTACACAACACGATCTCCGAACTCTGCGCAATATCTCCATGATCTGTAAACCCACTGATCGTGCCGAGATTATCGGATGCGAATCAAGCGATGAAGAGGTATAAGTATCACACCATCCCATGGGAACAGGTATGCAAGATCTGACACTCTCCCCTTCCTCCTAAACTTAGACCCAGATTCTGTTGTCCTGACTTAGGCATCGGAGGGTCCCTCGGCTTAGCCAGGGTCTCCATTGCATATGGTTTATGTGCAGGATTCCAGGTCCGTCGCCTATTCGGAGTGTGTGAAGAGGGGAAGAGGGCTGACCAGATTTTGACCTCAACATTTTTTGGCACCGTCTGTGGGAAACCGATACAAAAAGTCAGTTTCCTGTTCTTGAAAGCTATGGCTAGAGGGAAGAAGAAAGCAGTGGTGGTGGAACCGGAGCAGACCCACTCTTCGTCACTACTTCATGCGGAGTCTGCTCCGGGCCCTTCTCAGCGTTCTCGCAACCGTTCCAACAAATACCGCGCTTTACAAGGTGAAGTGCAGGCCTTGCGTGATGAGCTGCAACGGATGAGACAGGAGCGAGAGCCCCAGCAACAACCCGAGCGGAGAAGTCCAGTGCCAGAAGTTGTCGGACCAGCCGTTCAAGCCCATTCAGCAACAAGAAGTCCGAGGCGTGGGACATCTCCGCAACAATCTACCCGAGCACCAGTGTCGGCTCAAAACCCTCCCCCAGCTCCAATGCGAGCTCCTACCAGGAATGTGACGACTCGGGCCCCGATGCATGTCTCAGCCGCCTCGGCTCTGGCTCCAACGGACCTTCGTCACACCCTGGAGAGGAGAAGGGAAAGAAGAATGCCTGAGCCAGAGAACACTCGGGAAGAAGTGGCGGAAAACAGGGATCCCTGGGAGTCACGATTCGCAGACCTGAATAATCAAGTCTTGATGTTACAGAAGCAACAGCAGCCATCATCGATCCCGGCTGCTATTCAAGCCATGATGGAAGAGACCAAGCCTCCGTTCACCTCAGAAATCATGAACGAAGTGATGCCTCAGAGATTTCGAATTCCTCCTGTCATCCAGTACTCCGGGTCCGGCGACCCATCCGAACACGTGGAAGCTTATCGTTCGTGGATGTAGATACAGACTGCAACTGATGCAATGATGTGCAGAGGATTCTCGATTACTCTGGCCGGATACGCTCGGAATTGGTATCGACAACTCAAGCCTGGATCTATAAGTTCATTCGAAGAATTGGCTCGGTCATTCCTTACCCAGTTCATAAGCGGTAAGAGAAGCCGAAAGCCCAATACCCACCTGCTTACCATCAAACAAGGGTCGAAAGAATCCTTAAAGGATTACATTGCTCGATTTAACGAGGAAACACTGCAGGTGGAAGACTATGACGACAAGATGGCTCTCGCCGCAGTATGTAGCGGCTTGAGGGAAGGGAGGTTCGCCTTCTCTATAGGAAAGAACCCGGCAAAGACATTAGCTGAGCTCATCGCTAGAGCCCAGAAATATGTTCATGACGAGGAGTTCTCTGCTACTCGCAAGAGTATCCAAATAACCGAGCCGAATGGGAAAGGAAAGAGGCCAAGGAACGAGGAACCCCAAGCCCCGAGGAAAAACTCGGATGATCATTCTTCTCGTGATCGCCGACCGAGCAGAAAGCCAGAAGGAAGATTCCGTTCCTACACACCTCTCAACACTACCGCCGAGCAGATCTTACTAGATATCTGCGGCGAGAAACTTCTCAACTGGCCAGTCTGTATGCGGACAGACCCAGAACTCCGCGACAAGCGCAAGTATTGTCGCTTCCATCGAGATCATGGCCACAATACCGATGAATGTGTAGATTTCAAGGATGAAATTGAATCTCTCATTCGGAAGGGGCACTTACGTCGGTATACCAAGCAAGAGAAAACTACTCGGAAAGAGGAGCGAGCACGAGAACGCCCCAAAAATCCGACCGAAGAACTTGTGGAGATCCGCACCATCTTCGGAGGTACATCAGGCGGAGGAGACTCAAACAGAGCCCGAAAAGCTCATTCCCGAAGGAGCCCAGAGCATTACGTCAACCTTACCGAGTGGCCTAACAAAGAACCGCGAGTCAGTCCCTATAGCCTTACCTTCACAGAAGATGACGCTCGGGGGATACAACATCCACATGACGATGCCTTGGTGGTCACTATGACCATAGCCAATCATAAGGTGTACCGGATTCTCGTTGACACTGGAAGTTCAGCCGACGTGATCTACTCTGAGGCCTTCGGGAGGATGGGGATTCCACAATCTCGTCTTAGACTTGTGAAGACCCCCTTACACGGTTTTGCCGGAGAAAGAGTAATCTCTGAAGGAGCCATTTCCCTCCCAGTGACTGCGGGAGAGGGGCAACATCAAGTCACCATGATGGTAGACTTCCTTGTTATCAATATACCATCAGTACATAATGTGATTATGGGCAGACCCTCCCTCAATGCAATGCGGGCGGTCGTGTCTACTTATCACCTGATGATGAAATTTCCCGCCGAAGGCGGAACAGGTTACCTTCGAGGCGATCAACGCGAGGCTCGGAGATGTTATGTCATTGCGGTTCAAAAAGGGTCTATGAAGCAAGCACTCACTGTCAACATCCTGGACCTGCGCGGACCCACCGAGAATAAGCCAATTGAAGATTTGGAGAAGGTACCACTTGACGAAGTCGATCCTAGCAAGACGGTCCAGCTCGGAACATCACTCACGCCTGAGCAACGCTCCGAGCTGTTAACTTTCCTGTGACGACACAGGGACGTATTCGCCTGGTCGCACGCAGATATGCCAGGAATCTCTCCAGACGTCTTGGTCCATCGGTTGAACGTGGATCCGGACCACAAGCCTGTGAAACAAAAGAGGAGACCGTTTGATGCCGAGCGATGTGAAGCCATTGCGGAAGAAGTCTCGGTCCTGTTGGACGCCGGCTTCATAGAAGAAGTATATTATCCAGAATGGATCACAAATGTGGTGCTGGTTAAGAAGGCAAATGGCAAATGGAGAGTTTGCGTGGACTATTCAGACCTGAACAAAGCATGTCCAAAAGACAGTTTCCCGTTACCTCGGATCGATCAGCTAGTGGACAGTACCGCAGGACACGAATTACTTTCCTTCCTGGATGCCTACTCTGGTTACAATCAGATCGCGATGCATCCCCCGGATAGGCGTAAGACTACCTTTGTTACGCATGGGGGCTCTATCAGCACGGGTCATGCCATTTGGCCTGAAAAACGCTGGGGCCACATACCAGAGGCTAGTCAACCAGATGTTCGCAAAACAGATTGGGCGCACGATGGAAGTTTACGTCGATGACATGTTGGTAAAAAGCGTCAAGGCATCCGATCACTTGGCGGACCTCGGAGAAACCTTCGTAGTCCTCCGAGAATATCAAATGAAGCTGAACCCAGCAAAGTGCGTTTTCGGAGTCGGTTCAGGAAGATTCCTTGGATTCCAAGTCAGCCAGAGAGGCATAGAAGCCAACCCCGATAAAATTAAAGCATTCCTCGACATGAGTTCACCTCGGACTGTCAAGGAGATACAATGCCTCACTGGACGGGTAGCAGCACTCGGACGCTTTATATCCCGAGCCACTGATAAATGACTCCCTTCTTTCAAAGAATTGAAGGGTCATAAGAAGGCCGAGTGGACGCCCGAATGTGAGCAAGCTTTCCAGCAGCTGAAACAATATCTGGGCTCACCACCTCTGCTATCAAAACCGGAGGAAGGCGAATCTTTGTTCTTATACCTCGCAGTCTCAGCCTCAGCAGTCAGCTCGGCTCTGATCAGGGAAGTGGGGAACAAACAACATCCAGTATACTATGTGAGCAAAGCTATGGTACAAGCAGAAACAAGATACCCCGCTCTGGAGAAGCTTGCACTCAGCTTAGTCGTTTCGGCTCGGAGGTTGCGTCCATATTTCCAAGCTCATTCGATCATCGTGTTAACCGACTCCCCCTCGCACGCATTCTCCAAAAGCCAGAGGTCTCGGGTCGGTTGACCAAGTGGGCAATTGAACTTGGAGAATTTGACATTACCTTCCGGCCGAGGACAGCAAAGAAAGGCCAGGCAGTGGCTGATTTCATCGCAGAATTCACTGTCTTAGGTGAAGAGCAGATCAACGACGAGGATAAAATGACCCTGCCTGACCTCCCAAGCAACTCACAGGTCATTCCAAAAGCCGGATGGATCCTCTACGTGGACGGATCATCTAACTCAAAGCGAGCCGGGGCAGGGATCGTCTTAATCGCCCCTGACTCCACAATTATCCAATATGCCATCCGACTCGGCTTCAAAGCTTCCAACAATGAGGCGGAGTATGAGGCACTATTAGCTGGGCTCAGATTGGCCGCCAGCCTCGGGGTCCAATCTATACAAGTTCGATGCGACTCTCAGCTAGTCGTGAATCACATCTCCGCCGATTATGAAGCCAAAGAAAATAGAATGATTCTTACCTAGACGAGGCCAGAAAACTGATTGAGAAATTTTGGAACTGTACGATCCACCAGATTCCGAGGACAGAGAATGCATGGGCTGACACCCTGCAAAGCTGGCATCGACCTCAGAGGGAAAGATTCCGCGGATTATTCCGGTAGAATTCATTGAACATCCCAGCATCGACCGAATAGAGAAGAAGACGGTTAATCCGGTAAATAACAACCCGAGCTGGATGGACCCAATCTTTAGCTACCTCGAGTCAGGGGAGGTTCCCTCGAACAGACAGGAAGCTAGACGTTTGAGACTCCGAGCAGCAAGATATGTTATCCTGAACGGAACTCTTTATAAGAAGGGGTATTCTCAGCCATATCTCAGGTGTCTTCGACCCGATGAAGCGGAATATGTCATCCGGGAGATTCACGAAGGGATCTGCGAAAACCATTCTAGCAGCCGAGCCCTGGCTCTAAAGGTGCTTCGGCAGAGATACTTCTAGCCGACCCTCAAGGAAGACGCCAAGAAGTATGTTAAAAAATGTGACAAATGTCAGCGTTTTGCAGCCGTGCCTAGGCAACCGGCAAAAGAAATGACTCCCATGAGCGGTCCGTGGCCTTTTGCTCAGTGGGGAATCGACATCATCGGCCCTCTGCCGACTGGAAAAGGATAAGTTAAATTTGTCATTGTTGCTGTCGACTACTTCACGAAGTGGGCTGAGGCCGAGCCCGTCGCAAAGATTACCGAACAAAAAATAATCGACTTCGTCTGGAAGAACATAGTCTACAGATTTGGAGTTCCGAACACAATCGTCTCGACAACAATGGCCTAGCTCGACAATGACAAATTCAGAAGTATGTGTAAAGGGCTCAGATCAGGAACGCTTACGCATCGCCTCGGCATCCGCAGTCCAATGGACAGGTGGAGGCAGTGAACAAGGTCATCAAGCACCACCTCAAGAAGAAACTGGAAAAAGTAAAGGGTAACTGGCCGGAAGAACTTCCCTTTGTCCTCTGGGCGTACAGAACCACAGCTCAATCTTCCACTGGAGAGACTCCATTCTCTCTTTCCTATGGGTCGGAAGCAATAGTGCCCGTTGAAGTCGGCCTCCCTACGGCTCGAGTGGAAAATTACCATGAGAATCGAAATGCCGAGCAAATCGCTGCCAATTTGGATCTTCTTGAAGAGATCCGAGAAGTTTCAAAACTCCGCGCCGCTGCCCAACATCAACAAGTAGCCAGATTCTACAATTCTAAAGTGAAGGTTAGATGATTCCGGCCAGGGGATCTGGTTATTCGACGAGTCTTTCAAAACACGGCCGAGCCGAGAATAGGAGCGCTCGGACCTAACTGGGAAGGACCATACCGAGTGGTCCGATCGACTAAGCCCGGGTCCTACCACTTGGAGGATCTCGAAAGCCGTCAACTCCCCCACCCGTGGAATGCTGAGCATCTGAAAATTTACTACCCTTAATGAGGCGCTCCAAGCAAGCTACTGACCTTTGAGGTTATTTAATAAATATACGTCCTTGAGCGATGAGCCTTTAAGGCTACAAATAATAACACATCTGATCGGCTTACTACTGCCATCAACAAAGACCAAACGGACTAAATTCTATAAAGGCACTTCCTCCTAACCGAGGAGAAAAAAGCTATGAGGCGATCTGACTTCCTAATAAGGAAGTCGGACCAATTTCTACAAAGGCATCCCCCCTTAACCGGGAGGGCAAAGCCAATGGGTAACTCCAACTCCCCAGTAAAGGAGTCGGTCCCACCTATGCCGAAGGCCCTTCGTTGAAATCGAGACGAGTTGATCCTTTTAAGGATCAGACCTAGGCCCAAACCACATCCGAACGAATCAAGGACTCGGTTCGACTGCACAATCTAGTAAGCAAATACATCAGTCATACGGAAGGACGACCAATAAAAAAGGAAGGGGGATCCAAAATCGGCTCTTTCATTAAATGCTATAAATGTGAGGTACAAAAAAAAAACAAAATACAAATAAAGGAAGCGGAGTCTTCAAGAGGTCGGAGGAGCTTGGGAACCGGGGGCTTGATCCTGGCTGGTCGCCTCGGCGGCAGTGTCAACAGGGTCCTCGGGCAGGAGGGGATCGAGGTCAAGGTTCGGGTACAACTTTTGGACCTCGACAAGGCACTCGTCAAAGCCACGGTCATAAAACTTGGCGGCCTTGATATCCCTCTCCTTCGAGGTCTTGTACGAATCTATTGTCGCGGCAACTGCCGCTGCTAAGGAGGCCTCAGCCTCGGCCTTCTGGGTCTCCAGAGCTCTGCTTTTCTCTTCTGCAACTTCGACCTTGATCTTCTCCTGGTCCTCACTCAATCGGACAACCGCCTCCGCCAGAGTGTCAACGCGGGCCCTGGCACGATCCAACTCGGCTATTGCTGCTTCACGTCGTGCCTCAAGGTCCTTCGCGACCCTCTGAAGCTGGAGCAGTTCAGACCTACTGCCTTCGAGCTGATGACACAAGTCACTCCGCTCCAGCTGAAGGATAGAGGCCTGGTCCCGTAGGACTCCCGCCTCCGCCCTGAGAACCTCCGTCTCCGTCCGGAGGGCTCCCACCTCGCTCCTGAGGGTTTCGACTTCAACGTCAATTTTTCGACGCTCTCGGACCCTCTCCCAGCATAATAGGATCCTCGGAACAGACTGATTCAAGGCAAGAAAATAAAAAAATAATAATAATACAAAAATGACTACAACTTTTTCAAGGAAAGAGGCAGGAAGTACCTGATAGAAGACTCCAGCCAAGTCTTCCAGGAAGCAGTCGTCCAGTTTATCAAGAAGGCGCGAAATAGATTCCTCCGTAACATATCTCGCCGCCCAGTCTGTCAAACAAGACATGTGATAACCTGGCTCGAACCTGCCTCTGCTCGTGCCAACCTGAGCCGAGCCCGCCGCCTCTTCGCCTCCCGTCCGACTACCGGTACCGAGGGTCGAGCCTCACCCAAGCATCGCGCATGGCCTTCCCCTCATTACCCGGTTGGGTAATCATGGCATCGGCCATCCAAACGGCTTCTTCCCTCTCGGAAGATGATGGAACAGCTATCAGTGGAGGATTGAACCGTGCTCCCTCGGTGGGGGGAACGGCGATGGATGGAGGGGGAGTTGCCCCCGTTACCGGAGCAGGGGCAAGGTTAGGGCCGCCTAAAGGTGCGACCATACCAACACCTACCAGGGGCACCGTGGCCGCACCCGGTAGTATTGGAATTGGGGACACAATTGCAGATGCAGATGGTCCCTCAACCGAAGGTGCTGCGACAGGGAATGGAGCTGTATCCCGAACCAAGATGTTCGGGATAGGGGGAGGAGGTGCCGCCCTCCGAGCCGCGACCCCCGAGGCAGAACTTGAAGGACGAACTCCATGAATGACCTTCTTCCTCTGAACTACCTTCGCCGGAGGCTCGGCTCTCAGCATCTCCTCTACAGTCAGCGCGGCTTTCCTCCTCCGAGAACCAGATGCCTCGACCATGCCTGTGTAGGAGAATGATTAGAATAACGTTACCTCGGACCAATAAAAATACATTGGCTGAAGACAAGAATACTCACTGAGCGAGGTGGGGAGAGGCCTCGTCTTGCAAAGCCCCGATCGGTAAAGGTTAGCAGCTGTGATCAGATCTGACCAGCGGCGACGCTCCTCCGAATATGTCCTCGCTTTGGCTATCTGGTTCCTTTGGTCTGAGGTAATGAAGGGCACGCCCCTCGCGAAACCTGCAAAACAGAAAGTTCTCTTCAAAACATAGCTGAAACAAAAAGCGATGCGTGAAAGAAATCTCGATCCAACCTGGCATTGTGAAGCGGGTGGGGACCCGAGTCGACAGTGCCCCAATCTCCGCTGCCGGCGCCTCCCATTCGCCCGCGGCCCAAAACCACTTATTCTTCCAGTCCTTATTCGAGGACAGAAGACCCAAGACGAGCCCTGACCCCTTGCTACCTCTGGTCGCGAAGTAGTATCATGGATCTTTGCCTTCGTGCTTGACCAGGTACAGGCTCATCAGATCGGCGGGTGTCAACTCCGAGTTCCCTACTTGATGCCAGATAATGTAAGAAGAAATCAGCACCCTCCAAGCATTGGGTGCAAGTTGCCCAGGCGCGAGCCCTAAGTAAGCGGTTAGAGCTCGGATGAAGGGGTGCATCGGGAGACGGAGCCCGCATAGTAGGCCGCATAAAAATACGGTTATCTCCCCGACCGCGGGATTGCCAGTAGCATCAGTGGTCTCGGGGGCTCTGATCCGAACGGAGCGTGGTATGTCAAACTCAGTACGGATCCATGCCATTTGAGACTCCGTTATTACGGAGCCCCATGGAACCAGTTCCGATGCCCATCCACCAGGGGGCATCTCTGGGACATCGACGACTGCAGCTCTGGGGGCTCGTGCTGTCCCTTTCTTGCTGGCCTTCTTGCTGACCTGACGAGTGTGAGCTCTCGCCACCGTCTGCTTCTGGGGCCGAGGATATAAAGGCACAGCCTCGAAGGGACCTTCGGAAGTCTCTCTTCCATTATCAGAACTCCCCGACTCGGAGTCGTCATTGTAGCCTCTAGCCATTTCCCTATCGGAAGACATCTCGAAACAGTGGTGTTAATAATCAAACTCACCAGATAATCGCCGGAGATGGCTTCAGCAAGCGTGAAAACTATATCGGAAATCACTTCTGCCGGAAATCGCCTTCGCCGGAAATCGCCTTCTCCGATAAACAACTTAAATACAAACGATAGAAGTCGAATGAAGATCCCGGACGGGCCTTTTATAGACTGAAGAAACCCTGCATTAAATGGCCCGTAATAATGGCTGCATCGGAATCATTGCTGCCCGACTCCGAGTCCGACGTGGTGTCATATCATTGGTCCAAAATCTGGTAAAGGTAACGTCATCCGCCTCGATTGTTGTGTGAGTTAATCAACACGGTACCCGAGCGCAGAAAAGAGTGCTCGACACGACGCCCCGAGTGCACGTGGCGATCATTCACAGGTTGGTGACGATTCGGAATCCCAACCGTCGCCACGTGTTTGCCCACGGTTAGCCCGAAGCCGCTAAATCCCGAGTACGTGACGTTTCACACGAGGACCATAAACACACCAAAGAACTGAGGCGACTGATCTTCCAATTAATTACTCTCCGAGCTCATGAATGACCTCAGAGAGTAGGGGGCTTCTGTTATGGGAAGATCCGAGCTGACTGCAATCGAAAGGATTGGTAGTCCGCCACTCTGGGCGGAGGGTCCGAGCCTCGGCATGACATTAGGAAAGTAAGTTAAGATGAGCGAAGCTCCCATTCTTGACCACTATCCTTCCAGAGGCAGTCGGAAGAGAACATTATAGTTGTACGATCAACCCCGACGGAACATCCATCATAATACCGAGAATGGCTAGCTGCATTACTGATGAGCGGATCAAGGTTCAACTCAGGATGGCACAGTCAATCATCAGCTCGGGGTGATGCCGTCGTCCTCAATCTGGCCGAGCCGAGGCATCTCCAAGGATAAAAGTTCCGCGCACTAAATGAGGAAACTGCCATAAACGGACATGTCCTATTATCTCGCCCGTAGATACGCCCTACACAACACGATCTCCGAACTCTGCGCAATATCTCCATGATCTGTAAACCCACTGATCATGCCGAGATTATCGGATGCGAATCAAGCGATGAAGAGGTATAAGTATCACACCATCCCATGGGAACAGGTACGCAAGATCTGACACTCTCCCCTTCCTCCTAAACTTAGACCCAGATTCTGTTGTCCTGACTTAGGCATCGGAGGGTCCCCCGGCTTAGCCAGGGTCTCCATTGCATACGGTTTATGTGCAGAATTCCAGGTCCGTCGCCTGTTCGGAGTGTGTGAAGAGGGGAAGAGGGCTGACCAGATTTTGACCTCAACAGGTATTTTTTTCTCGAATTTAGTATGGCCCATTGAATCTTTCCTTGCCGTCGTCCGTCTCATGCTTGAATGGTTATGATCCCATCTTCTTAGTTTCTTAAAATCTTGTCACCTAGGCCTTGGTAAGAAGGACCTTGGGGTTTAATAGACGGTGTAGATCATCCTTTTCGACGATGGGTGGGGCCCACTATCAAAACCCAATTGCTAGCACGTCCGTCACTGGACGTTTGGCTTGGCTAAATTTGGATGATTTACAAAAAATAGGTGGAGTCCACTGCGATGCCTGTCCTAGAAATTCACTCCCTTCATCAGATCATGGACGTAGTGTTGGCCCATAGCCTCTAGTTTGAAGTAGATCCGACTTTAGGGTGGGCCACACGCTCAACCGATGTGTGGACAACATTCACCCTTAAAAATACAATCCCTTCACGTGGATGCCATGCATGGCATCCATATTTACAAATTTGCCCTTATCTTTCGTAATAACTTCTGCCGTCCATTTCTCCCTACCGTATTGTCCAAAAGAGGTGAAATTTAACGGATATTCACCGTTTTTCATGATCTTTCCATCAGTTCAGTTTGAGTCCCAATCTCCCAAGGATGTCCAAGATGTTTTCTCAATGGTTATTATCTGATCTTGTCAATCGGGTCACTTACACACTAACCCAAGGGCTGAATTTTGACGTGTACGGTTAATTTACGGTCCTCAGGTCAGGTATGAAGTTTCGACCTGAACGGATGGTGGAAACCCTGCGATCTTGCATTCTGTACCAATTTTGGGCCACTTGAGCATTGGTTTATCCGTTTTCTTAGATCTCTGGCAGGTGAATTCTTCGATCTTGGTTCCTTAGAGTCCGTCCCTTGCCTTGGTGTCCTCAGATTATTAAATCCATGCTCTTTATCGACTTTTTACCGTCCATGCTCTCAAATACACCCTGTATCACCAACACAGTTAAAACCGGGCGTTAAACAATATTATGTTCGTAAAATCAAGTAAGAATCGGGTCTAATATGCAATATTTGACCCTCAACAATCCATCCATTGCAAGTAAAGCAGTTCTACTAACACGAACTCTGTGACAGTTGGCACCAACTAATTAATGCAAATGGCTAATTATTAGCATGTATTGTGCCATTAGATAAGACATGAGAGTCTACCTATAACAAATTGTTTATGTAGCAATATATAGGGAGACTAACAACATAAGAAGTGATAGGAAACAGTTTCGTATGTGGAACAGAAAGCAACTAACAACTAAAAGGCTCAACATTTGCATGTATAATTCTACAAGGAAAAAAAAAAAAAAAAACATGGTTTTACAGGTATTAACAACTATTTTCTGAATTTTCTAGATTACTACAAAAATTTATGAATCAAACTTGCACAGGGCCCAGGTATCTAGATAATTTTTTAGACAATTTCACATCTAGGAAGAAATAAACCAATATCAGCAGTCTTCCACCACAACCAAGTGGGAAAATGAACCTGATCAGCTATGAAAAACATGTGGCTATGGAAACACCATTACAGAAATGGCCAATTTCAATTAAAGATCACATATTTAAAAATTACTTCCTTTCACTAAATAAAACAAATGAGATAAAACAAGAAAACTCAACTTTCTACCATACTTGGTTCTCCAACCCCAAAAAGTCTCGAGTTCAATTCTTCAATCTTGAACCTTGAGACTCAAAACTCCTTTTCAATTGGTCAACAAATATAATTGAATTAAAGAGGAGAAAATCAACATTTGTGTTATGGAAGAATCAAGCCTATGTTTACACTGAAGAAGCCTGCAAAACAATGCAATTGGCTTTTGCTTTGCAAAGTGGCTCTTGAGAAACCAAATAAGCTTTTGAGGAATGCCTGAGGATGGCTTTCCCAGTACCCAAGCAGCCTAGGCAATCTCTTTCACAAGAAATATGTTTCCACAGAAACAGATTTGCTTGGAAATTGAGATCCATGGAGTTTCATGGAAATAGGAGTTCTTAGCAAGAGTTCAACACAAACAAGACAAACCTACAGGAAGAGCTTCACAATAGTACAGACATTTTAAAAGAATAAAGCTCGATGAAATAGTCACATATATTCATATTTCAATATGTCATTATAAAGTCAAGGGGTTGAATATTGATATCAAGTGACTGCATTCCTATTTGAAACAAAATCTCATATTTATCTCAAAATACTCGCTTCGTTTTTAATGCCAAAAATCCAAATTCAATACTTGCATAAAAGCTCACCTTTGAATAATGGATACTCCACACAACTTCTTGTAGAAGTCTACTCTAGTGTACACAGACCCTGGATAGAGAAAAAGGAAGTCTACTTTGATGCATCTGTCATGTTAATGATGCATTGTGATTGACCGCAAGCAAACAACATGCCCCAATACTAAGATGATCAAATGCAAACATTATCAGTTAGAGGAATAACAAACTACTCAAATGCAAACGTTATCATTTAGAGGAATAACAAACTATTTTACATAAATGTGAGGGAATGAACAGATAGTACATGGCTTGCATGAGGTTATATTGCAGGCTTCTAAACAAGAAATCACTTGTTATGCATGCCTCTTTTTCATGAAATGCATGCCTCACTAAGCATGAAGTCGTGAAAATTCTTACTTGAAGGCGACTATGGACACCCAAAATGAATTTGTGCAATGCAGTATAGAGAAAGACTAAAGGGAAAAGGTGAGGCTACAGGCAAATGATTATGCTTTACAACAAGCATATGATGGGATCCTTTTTAAGGCCAAGTGGAGATATTTTAGCCAAGAGCCAAAACCTAATTACAATCAAGAAATTAAGGCAAAGGCTAGAAAGGTAGCCACTACTTCAACTTCACCTAGACATTTGCTCCTTAATGACCTTGTTTAGTTTATGGTAGCGGCAGGCCTGAATCAAGTTTCAAACTTTGTTTAGTTTAGTTTAGTTTTATTAATATTATCATTATCATTTTTGGAAGGTAGTTTCATGGCAAGTTTATTCAGATGATCAATTATCTCGCTGATCTGATCTTATAACTAGCTGATTCATTTACATCAATTGTATGGCTAAAGTGAAAAATAATCAAATTCATCTAGCAATCATAAGAGGGGAAAAATCACATTAAACTCACTTGATCAATGAGGAGCTTCCAGTTTGATGAGCCTCAACAATGGCCGGTGTTTACTTACCTGGAATGCACCAGACTGTCGGATTGGTTGGGATCAGAACTCATCACTGAAACAGGACCGGTTTTGGCTGCGACTGAAACTCCTCAGTGAAAGGATTAGTTCAATAAAAACACAAGAATACCATTTTATTAAGAACATGCAAGTTCACCAAGCTAAAGAAAACACAGCTCTGTTCATGTTGCCTTTCAACCATCACATGATTAAAAGTGAACAAATCATCATAACGAAATGAAAAATTAATGGAAAAAAATAAACAAATCACATAATTACCAAAATATGAAAACCAAATTCACATCATTAAGCAAACAAAATTTTCTGTTTCAGTAGAAATTGCTTTTTGTTTATCTTAATCATCTTTCGGTCGACCAAATTAAAATCACTAGAAGAGCTTACCAAAGAAGGATCTTTCATCATGTTCTGTTGCCCCACCACAGAAACCACTACCAATTTCCTTTCCAAAGAATCATTCGGAATTATAATACAGAATTGAACATGAGAAAGTTCTTCTATTACAAGTTCAAAAACAGCAGTTTCAACAGATTTATGGTAACAATAAATGAAAAAGAGTGAAATGCAATGGTAACAACAAACAAGTGTCAACAATCAGAGGTTAGCTTTGTCCAATTAACCTGATATTTGCAAAACTCCACAATTTAGTCTATTTAATTTGAGTTAATGAATGCCATGCATACCATTTCTAAGTGCCTGTGTATCAAGTGTCATATGCAGCCAGAATATGAAATTTACTCCACAAAAGGGAATTCTTGAAAAATTGTCATTCAACAAAGACGACAAGACTCGTATTGCTTACTTTTCACTATGAAATTACTTGCTACTTTAATAAGGGAAAGACTTAAAGAGTGTAAAGTACTTATTTTCTTAAGCTATCTGCAACTTTATTCTTGTAAAAATGAAAGATAAATCGAAGCCACACATCTGGCTGTGCCCCATACCTTGGACGGGCCATGATGAAAAAATAACACAACTCCTGCAATTCTATGCCATTTATTTGGAGGACTTTGAGGAAAGAAAATGGATTATTAGAAGAAATAAATAAAGTACCATTGACCATCAGTTAGGAAAAATCCTCCAGTGGAAGGGTTGGGTAGTCTGTGGTGTGATTTTCAGTCTATGCCCATCCATGGTAAGGCCCACCAGAGGAATGGTTCAAATCTTGTACATGTGTTCAGGCATGTTTGGATACACAGAATCCATGGGGAAATAGAAATTGTTTTCCACCGACTAGACAATTGGGCTGTTTGGATACGTGACCTTAACATAGTAATAATCGCTCTTATCCATGATCAGAATTCTTGGGCACAAGAAATGAGGTAACTGTTGTCTAATGAATTTAAGAATTCCACTTAATACCCAAACACGACCCCATTTTCTAGGATCCTTATCCAATTTTCTACAATAAGCAGGAAATTACCATTGGATATTATTTTCTTTAGAAAACCCAGGGATTCCACATATCCAAACACGTGCAAGTGATAATTTTCTATATTTTGCAAGATTGGCAATAAATCATCAGTCACTAAAAAAGAACCATAAGTTGTTTACGAACAAAGTCATTCCAAAGAAGCTCAGGTACACTTTGGTCATTTTCAGCACAACCATCGAGACAAATGATGAAACTGAGCCATGAAGTGGCACCATATTACCTGCATTGCAAACTTAACAGCATTATCTGATCCGCTGCCAATTCCATCAGTTTCAACAATAGAAGGCCCATCAGTAGAGAAGTCATTCATGCATAGAGTAGTATTGGGTGCATTTCCAGGATAGCAACAGGCACACCTCTATATATGGGCATGTGGCAAACTAGCATGTGTAGGACATCGGAGCTGTATAGATGACAGATAGACAGCAAAATGGAAAATGAGAAGTTCTGGTTTAATACAGTTTTGAACTTAAAAAAAATAAATAACTAAAGTGAAAAAATGGCCATATATCCACATGTGTATTATATATAAATAAGGTTAAAAGAGAAAACTTCAATTAAAAAATTAGACTTTCTTTTTAACATGTTTAATTCATTTTCGCCCCAAAAATCTTTTTTTTTTCTTCTTTCCTATATTTCAAAATATAGGGAGTTTTAAACGCTTAATCAATTATATGAGGTTTTTTTTTTTCAAAAATACAGAGTTTTGCTACCTATGAGATGACTTGGCTAAAAATCAGGCGGGTCAACGGAGCAGCAAATGCACGAAAATGATGGCTGGTTTATAAGAACTCGCCAAATTCTTTTGGACCGTCCATTGTTTCCTTACATGTGTGGCCTACCTGGTGATTTTTTATGGCCAGATTACTGGGCTAGTTAATCAAGATAGCAATCCCTCCTGTTACATGGCCCAGGTGTCCTACACATGTTAGCCACATACAGAGTTTAAGATCATAAAGAAATGATTGTCATTGGAATGGAGTACAGATGAAACGACCTGAAGCCCAAGCGCCCACTTCCTTTCTTCAGAAGGAAACTGCAACCGTGGAGATATTTCATTCGGATTCATATACTCATTTCGTTGTATACTGTGCATAGGGACTGAAGTTGTGGGACCACCACAGTTTGAACTAGAATAAATGCTTCCCTGGAGAAACATTGATTGAGAAGAAATGATTCGTGAAACAGACTCAACTTGAAGATTTATATATCCAACAAAGATTAAAATGCCAACTGCCTAATCTCGGGACTGCAATTCAAGACATTGTAGTTGCAACATTAGCAAAAGCGAACAAAACTGTCAAGACGACAAGTGACGCAATTTGCAGGCCAAGGACCAGATGGTTAGAATGGTCAAAATGGGGTGACGTTTTTGGGCTCATGGCCCATCCATGTCTAGATCACCAAACAATGTGCCCCTCTTGTAGAGACTCAAAAGGCCCGAGGATACTTTAAATATCCTTGGGTTCGAGCATTGAATCATTCTTCTGAAGATATTGCCAACAACTTGAATGTCAACTAAGCATTTTGTAACTGCATTTTCAGATTTTGAAATTGTAATGATATCAGAATTTAATGGAAACTATCACAACAGTAGCAAGAACATCAATCTAAAACTTAATTTGCAAGCTTTGACAAGAAAATTGAAGTTAATTTGCAGGCACACAGGCCACCACATTGACAACAACAAAATTGAAGTTAATTTGCAGGCACACAGGCCACCACATTGACAACAACAAAATTTTCCAGCAATGCTTCAAAGCAATGAATTACAAAATTCTCATTGATCATTTACATCTATAAAAACTCTCATTGATAGGTGAGCCACTAGGGCACGTTTGGATGATAAGTTACTTATGCCTCAAGTTCCTACTTATGTATCTCTTCTATGAGGAATTTCATCAAACTTCTGGTAGGCATCTCCAATTGCTCCACAAACACAATAAAATGAAGAATAGAATAACAAAACATTTCATCCGATCCTTTTATAAAAAATATGGATTTGGAAACATACAATTTGTATAAATTCGATGTAACAGTACCATATATTCCTTGTGATCATTAATCACATTTGTATAAAATCTTCAAGCAGTAGCTACTACAGTCGAAGTTCGAATTCCGATGCTAAAAGCTCAAAATAACACAGAAAAATGCCCCAAATCTAGATATCTTCACTAGCATTCCTTCAAAATACACGGTCGTAACAAGACAAAGGAAGAACAAAGGAACATACCTTTAAAAGTAGCAACAAGGGATCTGAAATCTGCAATCGTTTCCTTCAACGAACTGCATAAGGATGCTGCAGGCCCGCCATTAAAGCCGCAGAGAGCTTCGCTACATAGAAACTCCTTGAATCTCTAAGTTTCTCTCACAAATCCCAATTTCAAACCTCTGGATTCTCCATTTCGGCCAAAACCAATGCAAAAGGAGCTCAAAATCTGCAGATTTCTCCCAAAATCCCCTGTAACTCTTATCGTAATCGAACGACAGAGCTTTCTAATTTTTTTCGAGAGCGAGAGGGAGTGGCAGAGAGAGGGAGGGAAAGCGAAAGCCAGAGGAGAGGGAGAGCGCGCGAGAGGGAGGGAGAGGGAGCGGCAGAGAGAGGGAAGGAGAGGGAGAACGAGAGCGAGAGGAGAGGGAGAGGAAAGCGAGAGAGTTGGCGACGTGTGAGAGAGGGTATTAGGGCTTGTTTTTATATATATAAACAGGGACCTTTGCTTGCGGCCGTTAAAACCGGTAGCCGGCAAAGGGTAGCCCCATCGGTCGGCTAAGGCACAATTTCTTGTAGTGATATCCTCTACCTCGGTCGATTCCTAAATCCACCGAAGTCGTTCGACGTATCTCTTCGTTATTGAAAATAAGTACAGATCTTTTTTACTTTCGTTAGTTGGCTCTAATGCATGCTTTTATAAATAAAAAATTTAAAGAGTCTTTAAAAAAAATCGGCAGGAATTTTGGAATAAAAATACCTAAAAACTAATTGGGGAGACAATGTTGGTCTTCCATTCATCTTTGTCTGTACGGATCCATTCAACAAGGTTGGATGGTAAATAAATATTACAATACGCATAAGGAAGTTTTTAATGATGGGCATTCAATCACTACTGTTTTTTAAATTGTGGTGTGGTCCACTAGAGATTTGGATCTTTTCATTTTTGGGTTTATACCAAATGATCCGGAAAAATAGATAAATTGCATGGATACAATACATACCTTATAGTGGCATGGGTTCAATATAGGTTTTTTATTTTTTATTTTTTATTATTTTTTTTAATGTATTAAAATATTCATAAGTAATATATATCTGTAAAGAAACTTTTTTGGATTAAATCAATACAGACAATTTAATAAGAATTCTCTAAAATATTTTTAATTTTCTGAGTTATCATGGTATCAGAGAAGTACATCTGGTCATTGATCATTGAGTCCTCTACCTGCATAGGAACACAGCGGTTCTCCTCATAGTTATTATTAAAATTATGACGCAGGGGAGGACATGAGGTCGAGCACCGTCTTCCTCAAGAGGATAACTATTTCGAATCCACGGAACTTCTCTGGACTCCTCATAGAGACTTCTTGAATCCATGAGGAAAGAAGGTAGAAAATAAGAATAAATTCTAATAAATTTAAAACTATTTAATGAATGAATAAAAACGAGTTCACAACCCTTTAAATAGGGGTACCAAGCAATGGAAAAGAAATCAGACTCAAACTACAACTAAAACTCCTAGAAATCGTGACTTACTATAAATAGTAAACTTACTATTTATAAACGGTCGTGATGTCTACTAGTGCGCAAGGTTTTCGGCCAAAAATAGTAAGTGTCCTATTTGGCTTCACCAAACCGTTCTCCTAATTATTCTAAGCTCTTTTCATGTTGGGCGCAACTCCTAAAGCCCGACGGATGAAGAGTTATAATCAAATTAAAACTTACTATTTATAGTAAAAATGAAATTAAAACAGGGAAACGACTGTCGATCCGGGGGTTTTTTGCAATTCCAGGCATCACAACCCGGCGTAGCTCGTTCTACCCCAAAATCATATATTTTACGTCAGGTAACTCATTCCGGATTGTGAGATACGTCCGATTTAAGGTCCGATGGTCTGGATCACTTCTATTGCCGACCGGGCCTTTTCTTATCCATCTTGGCCATGAAACTGTCCGCAACCTGCTCTACATCAATCCCCTCCACTTCAAAAGAACTCGTCCTCGAGTTGTCATCCTGCGCTGGTTCATGATACTCGGTCAAGTACGCGACGTTGAAAGTCCGTGAGATCGCCATGTCATCTGGAAGATCAACAACATAAGCATTGTCATTGATCTTTCGGATGATTGGTACTGGTCCAATCTTTTTATTCTTCAACTTGTTGTACGTTCCAGTCAAAAATTGTTCTTTGCGCAAATGGACCATTATTTGATCGCCCAACTCGAACACTTTTTGTCACCGATGCTTGTCTGCTTGCTTCTTGTACTTTTCGTTTGAGGCATGAACTTGGTTTGTACCTCCGCATGAATGCCCATAATCTTGTCAGTCATATGTTCTGCTGCAATGCTCATGCCTGGGAGCTTGGGCAGAGGGACCAAGTCTAGTGTGTGGTAAGGTACTCGTCCATAAATAACGTGGAATAGGGATTTTCCTGTCAAGCCATTCACCATGTTGTTGAATGCAAACTCCGCTTAAGACAAAGCCAAATCTCACTGCTTCGATTTTTCTCCTGAAATACATCGAAGGAGGTTTCCTAACATGCGTTTCACAACCTCAGTTTGACCGTCAATCTGTGGGTGGTAGGCACTGCTGAACTGAAGTCGTGTATCAAATCGAGTCCACAAAGTTCGCCAAAAGTGGCTTATGAACTTCGTGTCATGATCAGAAGTAATAGTGTTGGGAACCCCGTGTAACCGCACAATTTATTTGAAGAATAGATTCACCACGTATGTTGCATTGGGAGTCTTCTTACATGGAATAAAGTGTGTCATCTTAGAGAAACGATCTACTACCACGAACACTGAATCCATGCCGTGTTGTGTTCGTGGGAGACCAAGCACAAAGTCCATATATAAATCTTCCCAAGGGCCGTTAGGCACGGGTAACGGGGTGTAGAGGCTCGTATTATGAGATTACCCCTTGGCGGTCTGACAAATATAACAACGTTGGACTGCCTTTCCCACATCACGTACCAATTACGGCCAGTAATACCGTTCTTTCACAAGAGCTCACGTCTTATCTCGCCCAAGGTGTCCACTGAGGCCACCTCCATGTAGCTTTTGGATTATCTGTTCCCTTAGCGAACTGTTCGGGATGCACAGTCGATTTCCCTTGAAAATGAACTCGTCTTTTATATATAAGTCGCCGGAGTGACCTTCTTGGCATCTAACCCATGCGTCCTTGAAGTCGTCGTCATCGACATATATGTTTTTGAGGCGCTCGAGCCCGACAACCTCATTGCTCATAGTGACTAACAAAGTTGCTCGGCGACTCAGTGCATCAACTACTTTGTTCTGTTGCCCTGACTTGTGTTTTAGTACGAACTTGAATTCCTGCAAAAAAGAGATCCATCTAGCATGCACACAGTTAATGTTAGCTTGACTATTAATGAATTTGAGAGCTTGATGGTCCGTGTAAAATATGAATTCCCTTTGAATCAAATAATGTCGCCAATGTTGCAGTGTCTGAACCACCGCATATAACTCGATCTCATATATAGACCACTTCTTGCGTGCATCGCTAAGTTTCTCACTGTAAAAGGCTACCGGCCTACCTTCTTGAGATAAAACTCCCCCAATTCTGACATATGAGGCATCACATTCGACTTCAAACAGTTTGTCGAAGTTGGAAAGTACAAGAACCAGGGTCGTGGATAATCTGCGGTTGATTTCGGCAAAGCTCCTATCGGCTTCATCAGTCCACTAAAACTGTCCTTTCTTCATGCAATCTGTAATTGGTGACATGATGTTTTATTTAAACCAACATGATTTAAATGATTTTTAAACTCGCAAGTATGCAAATCAGATGTAGATACAGTACGTATTACAAGATTGTTCCCACAAGGACTAGTCGTCACAATTCAAATCTATGATTCTCCTTAACTAATCCAACAAATAATGGAGCGAATTACTAAGTACAATTCTATGAAAAATAATTGAAAACAGGGAAGAAAATTCAATCAGAGAGAGCACTAGGACTTTCGCATCCACCCCTAATTATCCTATCCCTTGTTTTATCTGTTGATTCACCCTAATCTAGATTGATACAACTTATATAAAGAAAGCACAATCTGTGTCCTTAGTTGGGCATACAGAATGTCTAATCTCCTAAAGCAATGCAATGAACAACACATCCCATGTCCTTGGTCGGGCACATAAAATGTATAATTCATTAAAGCACCCTGTTTCTTCCTCTATAGGAAACATGTTCATGATCAGACACAAGCACCTAGAATAAGCATCCAGACAACATCCATATATAGACTCTGGTCAAGTTCATAGATGGAGAAGTACAAAATTTAACCCAATCAAGCACGCTAGAGAAAGAAACAAATCAATCTAATTAAAGTAAATTCAACATATAACAATTGATATTCAAATTAGGGGTTTCATCTCAGCCCTAGCTGAGAGATTAGCAATCCATAAATTCAATTAGGGAGACAGAAAAATAAGATTGATAAAATAAAAACATCATCCTTTCTCTCTTCCTTTCTTCTCTTTCTTCTTCTCTGGATCTGCTCCGGTTCTGGATATCTCTCAAGTTTTGGATCGGTCTCTCCCCTCGCCTCTTCTTTCTTTCTCTCTCTTATGGACTGCCCCAGTCGGTTGGCAGTGCTGGAATCGGTGCATAGTCGGTTATGTACGCAGCAGCGTGCGAAAGTTCTTTTTTCCGCAGCAGAAAATGAACATCAAATGGCCCACTTTCCTTGGTCAGTTTTCAAATAAACACCATTCTTCAGGGCCTTTTTAGACGAGCTACACAATGGACGGATCAGATCTTTCATCTGATCAACACCGAGATCATACCACAGCCCGCAAAAGTCAGGCTGCGTGCAACTGCGAAACAGGGACGCGGATTTCTTCCGCTGTGATAATGGTGGGGCCCATTTTCAGCATTTGTTAAGAAATCCACGCCGTTCATTCAACTCATGGTGAAAAATCAGTAAGAGATAGGTGGTTTTACATTGGTTTTGGCGTGGCCAACAGAATATCTTGCTTCACCATTTGTTCTGTTATTGAATGGTTGGATTTCACTCCTGATGATCAATTACAAATCCGCCACCTAGGCAATGATACTAGACTTCATGTGGATCTGATGAACGGCTTGGATTGTCCGTTTGAGCAATGTATGCGGCCCACAACTGATGACCGTATGTCGGTTTCAAAAATAGCAAACGGCAACTTCCATATTTGAGTTTGAGAAGGAGAGTCGGTCAACGCCTGCTGACCGACTTTTGGGTTTCTTGGTGCACGTCCGGTGCATCTATGCACGTTGCACATTCAATGTATGTGTGGGTCCGACGGATACTTGTATCCGTAATCTGCTCCGTCCTTTCATTTTAGCACCTCATTTAATGAGTTAAACCCAAGTTTGAAGCATATCCAGATCTCAAGCGGGCCGCAAATCATGATACTAGGGGCTGATCCATCCGTTGGGCCACTTCCCTAGATCTTCAATGGCTGAAATTTAATATGTACAGTTAATTTATGGCCCTCATCACATGTATAAAGTTTCGAACTGATCGGATGGTGGAAACAATGTGATCTTGCATTCTGGACCAATTTCGGACCTCTTTAACGTGAACGGCTTGATTTTCTCGGATCCTTGCCATATAAATCCATTGATCTTGGTTCTCTGGAGTCCGTCCCTTACTCTGATGACCTTGGAGCATCAAATTCCCACTTTTAATACTCTTTTTCAATTAACGCTCTTAATTACACTCTGCAACAAAAACACAATTAAAATATCTCGTTAAGCATAATCATGTTGGTAAAAGCAGGTAATAGTCAGGGTCTAATATGCAATATTTGACCCTCATCATGATACAATGGTACTAAAATTTTTCATGAACCGACAATAGAATGTCACCAGTCTATGAAAACTTCACGCTTCGTGAATATTTGTGGGAACCGGTCATTCTCTTATTACCTTCACATTTTCCTTATCCACCTAAATGCCTGTGGATGTTACGACAAAACTCAGAAATAATAAGCTATCAGTCATGAAGCTGCACTTTTTTAAATTGAGATACAATTTATTTTTAGTGAGCACTTGAAGGACCTTCTTGAGGTGTTCCATATGGGTGATTTCGTCTTAACTGTATATCAAAATATCATCGAAATAAACCATAACAAACCGCCCAATGAAAGGTTTTAGAACTTGGTTCATCAATCTCATAAATGTGCTAGGCACATTCGAAAGACCGAAGGGCATGACCATCCATTCGTATAATCCTTCTTTAGTCTTAAAGGCCGTTTTCCACTCATCACCCGGTCGTATTCGAATTTGATGGTAGCCGCTTCTTAGGTCCAATTTAGAGAATATTTTTGCACCCTCTAACATGTCCAGCATATCGTCCAACTGTGGTATAGGAAACCTGTATTTTATGGTGATTTTGTTGATAGCTCGGTTGTCGACACAATGCGCCAACTCCCATCTTTCTTTAGAGTTCATAGAGCTGGTACAACACATGGACTCATGCTTTCTCGAATAAGACCCTTATGGATCAACTCCTCTACTTGTCCCTGCAGAATCTCGCACTTATTCGGACTCATTCGATAATGAGGACGATTAGGTAAACTGGGCCCAGGGACAAAGTCGATATGGTGTTGGGTATCCCGCATGGGGGGTAACCCATCGGGAAGGTCATCGGGCCAAATTTCTTTGAATTCATATAGCAGGGGCCTTAGTCTTTCAGGGATGATGGTGGGCTCCAGTTCTTCCCCTTTTACAATTAACGCATAAGTTTGTCCTATTTCTTTGGATTCTTCCACGAAGTCCCGTATGGTTAAGAGAAAATGGGCTTCCACTTTAGAAGTTTCAGGTGGTCCCTCTGGATCCATAGGGGCCAATATGGTCTTCCGGTCGTCCTTGACGAAGATATATATGTTATCTCACCCTTTATAAGTGGTATCACGGTCAGATTTCCAGGGCTGACCGAGTAATATATGACATACTTCCATGTCAACCACATCGCATACTACTTCATCCTTATAATGTTTACCAATTAAAAAGGATATGGTGCACTATTCGGTTACCTTTGTTTTGCTGACCTTCTTGATCAAACCGATTGTATATGGAGAGGGATGATGCTCCGTTTTCAATTATAATTTTTTCACCATGACCTTGGAGACGATGTTCTCGCTGCTCTCACTGTCAATGATCACGTCATAAACATTTCGATTCATCATACACCTAGTACGGAAGATGTTATGCCGCTGTAGATGCACTTCTTTTCTTGGCGCATATAATAGTCACCTCACGACTAGTGACTCACCGTGATCTTGCTGAATCCAACCTGAATCATTTGTCTCGTACTCGGTGGTATGCTCCTGTTCTTCAATATATGGATCTTCATAAGCGTTATCAGCACTACCATCATTGATGGCGAGATTTGTCACTTTTCGATGGGGACAAGTATTTGATAGGTGGCCCGGTTGGCCACAACGATAGCATTTGTCGGGCCTTGGCCGAGCATAGGGGTTCAGGATTCTACTTGGACTAGCAGCAGTCGATACACCCATTTGAGGTCTAGCTTGCCCGCTTCCTTGATCTTGGTTCTCCGACGTAGGAAGTTGAGTGCGTGCTCCTACGGGCTCCTTCCCCTTGAGCTGTGCAGTTCCCTGGGGCGGACCTGCCACAGGGATCCTTGCTGTAGGATAGGTTCGTGTATTAGGACGTTCAAGTTATGCTTCTGCCCGAGTAACCAACTTAATCGCATCATTCATCGTCCAAACGGACTGCATCTGGACCCGATCCTGGATAGCCATACGCAATCCATCATTGAATCGGGCAACTTGCTGCGATTCAGTCTCAACCAAATCGTTACGTGCTGCCAGGCGGTAAAATTCTTCTGCGTATTCTCTCACCGACCGACTACCCTGTCGACAGTTTTGGTATTATTGGAATAATACCTGATCATAATCGCTAGGGAGGAATCGGGCATATAGTAGCTGCTTCATCCACTGCCAGGTGCGGATTGGTGCTTTTATCTGCTTGGTTTGCGCGAGTTACAGTTGTCCCACCAAGCTGAAGCTCCTCCTTTCAACTTGTAGGCCACAAGCTTGACCTTCTTTGCTTCAAGGATGTCCATATAGTAGAAAAATCGCTCAACTTCAGAAAGCCAATCGAGAAAATTCTCAATGTGTAGTTGGCCATTGAAGCTAGGAATATCAACTCGCATCTTGAATTCTCGATCCGTTCGATCTACTCGATTGCCGCCATGTCTAGGGTGTTGGAAGATTATATCATCGATTTCCTCCTCACTGGAACCCCCTTCCTCAAGAATGAACCTTAGATGTACTGCTGGTACTATCTTGCGATCAGGGCGATTACGAGTTTCAGCAATTGACGGTGGAGAATTACCACCAGGAACACTGAGTTGCCTTAAGTTTTTCCCCAAGAGATCCGCTATGCGGTCGATAGAAGCCTGCAATCCTTGCATGGCTTGCCGATTCTCTTGTTGCGCTACTTCGAAAGTTGTCGCCGTTAAAGGTAAATTCCCTGGAGCACCGCCCATGGGATTGTTACCCGACCCATCATTAAAAGTCATCGATCCGAGGAGAAACCTCGCTTTGATACCAAACTGACGCAGGGGAGGATGTGAGGTCGAGCACCGTCTTCCTCAAAAGGATAACTATTCCGAATCCACGGAACTTCTCTAGACTCCTCACAGAGACTTGTCGAATCCACGAGGAAAGAAGGCAGAAAATAAGAATAAATTCTAATAAATTCAAAACTGATTAATGAATGAATAAAAACAAGTTCACAACTCTTTAAATAGGGGTACCAAGCAATGGGAAAGAAATCAGAATCAAACTACAACTAAAACTCCTAGAAATCGTGACTTACTATAAATAGTAAACTTACTATTTATAGACGGTCGTGATGTCTACTAGTGTGCAAGGTTTTCGGCTAAAAATAGTAAGTGTCCTATTTGGCTTCACCAAACCGTTTCCCTAATTATTCTAAGCTCTTTTCACGTTGGGCGCAACTCCTAAAGCCCGACGGATGAAGAGTTATAATTAAATTAAAACTTACTATTTATAGTAAAAATGAAATTAAAACAGGGAAACGACTGTCGATCTAGGGGTTTTTTGCAATTCCGGGCATCGCAACCCTGCATAGCTAGGTTGGTTGGCTAAAGTAGCTCGTTCTACCCCAAAATCATATATTTTACGTCAGGTAACTCATTCCGGATTGTGAGATACGCCCGATTTAAGGTCCGATGGTCTAGATCACTTCTGTCGCCTACCGGGCCCTTTTCTGATCCATCTTAGCCATGAAACTGTCCGCAGCCTGCTATACATCACATTACCACCGGTGTTACTTTGCATCTGATCAACCCAATCCAGAACCACCACTGACTTTCACCATGTGGATTAAGATTTATAGGTTGTACATGTCTTAATTATTCCGTGCACTTTTCATGTTGGACACAACTTCTAAAGCCCAATGGATGAAGAGTTACAATCAAATCACAACTTATTAAAAATAGTAAAAAGAAAAATAAATATGAAATTCATCCGTTGATCTGATGGAATCTCATAAATTTGGTAACCCGGTTTGCAAGATATACCTGTTTTAAGGTTATGACGGTTTTAATGACTTCCGCCTCCGATTGGATCTTCTCTGGTCCATCTTGGACATGAAAGTGTCTGCAACCTGCTCTACATCAACTAGTGTACCCGTCTAGTGGCAGCGTCACTAGCCAAACTGCCCATAAGAGTCCCACCGATGAAACCCTTTTAGGGATGTGGATCAGGTGTTGCCAACACCAACCAAGCGGTGGTAGTGTTCATGAGTTGGGCGCTGTGGGAATTAATATGATGTATATCTTATAATTAAGCGGTCCATCTGTTTTGTTCCCTCCTTCTATGGCATGAACTAAAAAAATGAGGCACATCCAAAGCTCAAGTGGACCCCACCACACGAAATAATGGTGATTGAACCCACCATTAAAAACTCCTCGGCCAGGCGACACAAAATTTTGGATCAGGCTGATATTTGTGTTATCCCTTTATCCAAGTCTATTGCTCTTATCAATAGCTTTTTTAGATGAAAAATAAACATTATGGCTGGCTTTAGAAAGGTTTCAACGGTGTGTCTTTGTTCCCACCGTTTCTCGCACTGTGGTCCACATAATCCACGTCCATAATTCAGACAGTCTAGGTAGGCCCTGCTTGATGAAGGGGATTGCGTCTTGCCCACGCGCTCATGCCTGGACATGGGTTCTGTGGGGCCCACGATGATAGATAGGTTTTACATACATCATCCATCTATTTTTTCAGATTATTTTAAAATTAGGTAGGTACAATGCTCAAGTGGACCACACCACAAGAAGCAGCAGCCATAATAAAATTCACCATTGAAACCTTCCTAGGGGCCACCGTGGTACTTATTTCCCATTGGACCAGGTCACGTAGACCTGGATGAAGTGAAAACACAAATATTAGATTGATCCAAAACTTCCTCCACTCTTGAGAAGTTTATAATGGTGAGAAATCAATTCCCACAGTGTAGTCCACTTGAGCTCGATTTGCCTCATTTTGGGTTTATATCCTAAAATAATACGGAGAAATAGATAGACGGCGTATATAAAACCATGCATCATGGTGGCCCTACAGAGCCTTGCATGTATGGATTATTGTCCTGCAGGGCAGGACGCACAAAAAGATTCCTACACTACTACCAAAATCCTGATCCTGACATTACTTTTCTCTGCTTTCTTTGTAAGCATTTTAAAGTTGAACTTTGAATGATTTTTATTCACTGGTGACTGGTATGTTGGCAATTATATATGGTCAATCAGTATGGTTTTGGTTATTTGTAGGTGGCTGCTGGACAGTGCTTAATAAGCCCCACTACAATGTATGTGTTTTATCATAATTTAAAATTTAAGTAGATCACACCACAAGAAAACAGTGATGATTGAATGACCACCATTAAAAAGTTACTAAGGCTCATTGTAATGCTTATTTGCCATCTAACCTATTAATTAGGTCACAATGACGAAGCGGATTGCCTACTGAGTAAACTCTGCAGGGTTCACTATGATTTATGTAATTTATCCACTCCATCTATCCATTTTACCAGATAATTTTAAGTCTTGATCCAAAAAATGAAGCATTTCCAAAGCCCTCGTATATCCTTTGCACACTGCCCTCGGGAAGCTAGTGGCGTGGCCGATGACTTGGCCCAAAGGGGTCGTAACAGGCAAACCCACTCGCTGTTTCATTCGCGGCGTCCCTCTCTCAATTGACTAAAGGCCTAGTATTCCTCGATAGAGTAGGGCTGGGAAATCTGAGGGTGTCTGACTGTTTTTTCGCTTCAAGTCTTTTGTGTATATGTCTCACGGTAGGTGGGCCTTTAATTTTACCCCTCTTGTAAATGTTTTTCAGCTGAGCAATGAAAAACTCAGGAAGTTTTTTAAAGCATTTCCATATCTCAAGTGTCCCACACCACAAAAACAGTGTGAATTAAGCATCTACCATTGAAAATTCTTGCGGGCCACGAAAGTTTTGGATCAAGCTTATATTTGAGTTTTCCCTTCATCCATGTCTATGTTATATTGTGAATAGGTTGGATGACAAATAAACATAACTGTGAAGCCTAGCAAGGTTTCAATGGTGGAAATTACTATTCTCATGATTTCCCCCGGTGTAGTTCACTTGAACGTTAGATATGCTTTATTTTTGGGCTTAACTCTTAAAATATATTCACAGTGGCCCTAAGGAAGTTTATTCCCCACTGTAAAAGTGTGCTAACTAGCGTAGTAGGCAATCCAATTTCTCCTTTATGACCTAGATCTGGCCTTTTCAGGATTTTGACCATATTGACCTCGAAATCTGGGCAAATTACTTAACGAGAATCAACCTTTCAAATATCCTAAGAATGGCCCTCCGCCAAGCTTCCGTAAATTACTTGGACCAAAATGCCATTGTCCTTCTTTCAGTAGTTGTACCGTTTCTTAGGAAATAAGAAGTTACGTAGTATTTAATGCCAATAAAGTGATGTGTACGGAACACTTTTTTGCGCGTGGGCAAGGACCAAAGTAGTGGGGCCCATATGGATGTTTGCGTATAATCCATGCCGCCCATCCTTTTTGTTGTGTCATTTTAGTACTAAGGCCCAAATTTCAGCCTTAGCCAGAGCTCGTGTGGGCCACATAATAGAAAATAATGGTGACAATGGAACCCACTGTTGAAACTTTCTAAGCTCACTGCGATGCTTGTTAGAAGTGGACACTGCCCAAGTTAGGACTTTTTAAGCCCACGGCGAGTAGGCCAACAAGGTGGATGGAACAGATCACCCCATTGTGGGCCTATCAGCCTGATCCAGCGCTCGTGTGGGCCAGAAAATAAAAAATAATGGTGGGGTCACGTTAATGTATATGTATAATCTATGCCACCCATCCTTTCTGGGCCCACGGTAAGCTGGCAGACAAGGTGGAAGGAATGGATCACTCCATCGTAGGTCTTAGGCTATTATACTAATGGTTATCCTTTCATTTGGTAGTAAATAAAGTGAATATGCAACAACTGCGACCTATAAAACATGACAACCACGGCTCATATAACATGATAACTGCGATCCATGACAACTACAACCCATATAACATGACAACCACGATCCAGGCAACATGACAATCACGACCCATATAACATAGCAACTACGACACACGCAAACCACAACCCATATAACATGATAACCATGATCCATGACAACTACGACCCATATAACATGAAAACAATGACCTATATAACATGACAACTACGACCCATATATACATGGGATATTCGGTATCTACATATTATGTACTAACTTTGATGGGTTGTGGTCCATTACAACCGCAACCCATATAATAGGACAACCACGACCCATATAACATGATAACTATGATCCATGACAACCACGACTCATATAACATGACAACAACGACCCATACCTCATGATAACCACGACCTTGACCGCATTACAACCACCTGATGCGACTTATCCTACGATACAGATATCGTTTGCACGACTATGGCGTGACTCGCACCAACTTGGTGAGTACATGGGATATTCGATATCTACGTACGTCATATACTAACTTTGATAGACAGTAAGGATCTTATGTACAAGTCACGCCATCGTCGTGCGTATGTAACCATATGAGACATAGTTGGCATATGGGTCATAGTTATCATGTAATATGGGTCGTAGTTATCATGTTATATAGATTGTGGTTATCATGTTATATGGGTCGTGGTTGTCATTTCCTACTCCCAGATTGCATGACAACCACGACCCTTATCTCATAATAACCACGATACTTACCACATTACAACCACGACCCTCGTGGTTGTCATGTTATATGGGTTGTAGTTGTCATGGATCGTGGTTGTCATGTTATATGGTTCGTGGTTGTCATGTTATATGGGTCGTAGTTGTCATGTTGCCTGGATCATGGTTGTGATTTTCAACGTGTTCACTTCCTTTTCTACCAAACCATTGGTACCATAACTTAAGGCCTACGATGCAGTGATCCGATCCATCCACCCTTTTAGCTAGCTCGCTGTGGGCCCAAAAAGTCCTGACTTGAGTACTGTCCACTTCTATCCACCTTGTTGGCTGATATTTGAGCCTTACCACTAAAATGGCACGGTAAAAAGGTTAGGCGGCATGGATTATGATAGCATGGATGCCTTACTCCTAAAATGACACAGCATGGATTATGGATAACATGGATGCCTTACTCCTAAAATGACCCAGCATGGATTATGGATGACAAGGATGCCTTACTCCTAAAATGACACGGTATGGATTATGGACGGTATGGCTGCCTTACCTTTAAAATGACACGGAAAAAAAAGGATGGGCGGCATGGATTATAGACTGCGTGGACGAAACACATACATCATGGCGAGGCCCACAGAGCACCGAGCACTAGCCATTGCCTGGTGGCAGGGGGGAGTAGCCAATCTGTCACTTTCTCGGGAGAATAGTCATTCCATCTCTCTAGAACCGTACGACTTTTGAACCAACCACGATCCATTATGGATGACAACCACGACCCATTGTTCATCATACTACAACCCTTTGTAATCAGCGCCACATTCTTTTTCAGGAGATCGTATTAATGTCGTTACGACCCTTCTTATTCCTAGTATCGAAAAACCAATAGTTACACTGCATCCTAAGCACATTAACCATTGGTTGACCAGCCTATAAAAGTGGTACTTGGGTTTCAAATTACTTTCACAAGCCAATCTGAACCAGAGTCCTTATTGCAACACCTTAAGCATTTATGAATTTCTTTGCTCTTTCAATCAAAATAATGGAGGAGATATTCGAAGAAGGCATCGACAACATGACAACCACAACCCATGAGCTAAGGGTCGTGGTTGTTATGCTATATGGGTCGCAGTCTTCATTTTATAGACCTTGATTCTAAAATGAGAACCATGACCCATATAACATGACAATCATGACCCATATAACACAACAATCGCGATCCATGAAAACAACAACTCATTACAATCACGACCCATTTCACATGCGAACCACGACTCCATAACTACGATCCATGACAACCACGACCCATATTACATAACAACCACAACTCATATAACATGACAACCACGACCCATATAACATAACAACCACGACCCATATAACATAACAACTACGACTCCATGAGAAACCACGACCCATATAACATAACAACCACAACCCATAAACATGACAACCACGACTATAATTATAATACAATATATAGAACAATTCTCTTCAACAGACACCCAACGAGCTGAAAAACTCCGTTGAGAATGTCTTGTTTAAGCCTGACCTTCTCTCAAGTTGTAAGCTTGTCATTGCGAAGCAATAGATACTGTCGTTCTCTCATGTTGTTGCAGTTTATGGTCAAGCTTAAACAAGACATTCTCAACAGAGTTTTTCAGCTCGCTGGTGCCCGTTAAAGAGAACTGTTCTTCATATTGTATTGTAATTATGGTCATGGTTGTCATGTTATATGGGTCGTGGTTTGCATGGGTCATAGTTTTCATATTATATGGGTCGTGGTTGTCATGTTGCATGGATCGTGGTTTCACGTGTTCACTTCCTTTTATACCAAACCATTAGTACCCTAGCTTAAGGCCCCACAATGGGGTGATCCAATCCATCCACATTGTCTGCCAGCTCGCCGTGGGCCCAAAAAGTCCTGACTTGGGCCCATATGGGTCATTGTTTACATGGGTTGTAGTTGTCATGTTATATGGGTCGTGGTTGTCATGTTGCATAGATCGTGGTATCCACGTGTTCACTTCCTCTTCTACCAAACCATTGGTACCACAACTTAAGGCCCACAATGGGGTGATCCAATCCACCCACCTTGTCAGCCAGCTCGTCATGGGCCCAAAAAGTCCTAACATGGGCAGTGTACACTTCTAACAAACATCACAGTGAGCCTGAAAAGTTTCAACAGTCCCCATTATTTTTTATTATATGGGCCACACGAGCATTGGATCGAGCTGATATTTGGGCCCTAGCCTTAAAATGACATGACAAGAAGGATGGGCAACATGGATGAAACACATACATGGTGGTGGGGCCCATAGACCACTGAGCACCAGCCATTGGCTGGTAGCAGAGGGAGTAGCCAATCCATCACTTTCTCGAGGGTTAAAAAAGAAGGTAACTTCTTATTCACTCTAAGACCGTATGACTTTTGAACCAAGGACAGGGGCATTTTCGTCTGAAACAATATTCAAAAGTTGTCAGAAGGCCACTCTTGGGATATCTGGAATGTCATAGCTCCCAAGATAATTTGACCAAACTTCGAGGTTAGTATGGTCAAAATCCTGCCCTTTTCTCTTTATACTTTCTTTATCTAACTTTTCTCTCTTCAAAATTCTTGAAAAATAAAAAAGTGTGAAAATTTGAAGGACGCACAAGGGATATTTTTTTGTTTTTATTTATTTATTAAAGATGATGACGGATACATATATTTGACAGGTTGAGTATCTATACTTGGCCCCAAGATTATCCACGTAACCACTTTCCAAGGCACATATACATACAAACGTGTCATGTTGCATGCATCGTGTAATCACTTGCCAAAGAACTGGACATAGACACATGTCATGTTACATACGTCTGTCGACTACAAATATTCCGGGGCGCGGATTAGATACTGACAAGGTCTGTAGCCAAATCGCTGCTGAAGTGACGTCACCACGCTCTGTGGACCCCACATGATGCATGTATTGTATCCATACTGTCCAACCATTTGTAGAGATCGTTTTATGGCGTGAGAAAAAGAATAAGATATATCTAAAGTTCAAGTGGACCCACCACAGAAAACTGTGGGATCAGTCACACCCACTTTTGAAACATTTATATGGCCACCGTGATGTATTTTTTAGATCCAACTTATTCATAAGCTAACATAGTGATAGATGAAGTGAAAAAATATATATATAAGTTTGATCGGAAACTTCTGTGGCCATTAAGAAGTTTTGAACAGTGGATGTCACTGTCCCCACTGTTTTCTATGGTGGACTCCAATTGAACTTTAGATCTATCTCATTATTTTTCTCCTGCCATAAAACGATCTCTCCAAATGGATGGACTGTATGGATACAACACATGTATCATGGTGGGGTTTACAGAGCTTGGTGACGTAACTTCAGTAGCCATTTGGCTACTGACCTTGTCAGTATCTAATCTGCGCCCAATATTCCGTGCCCACTCTTTCGACCTTTTTTCCTCGTCGGATTCAGATTATGTTGTGCAGCAAGCAATACTGTCGCTATTATGTGCTATTAGCTTTGTGGGGCTCTACCATGGTGTGCGTTTTATCTTACATCATTCATCAATTTTACTACCTCATTTCAAGAGGTGAGCTAAAAAATGAAGCAGATCCAAATCTCAAGAAAACCGTAGGAAACATTGGTAATGGAACGCCAACCATTAAAACCGTATGAGGCTACAAAATTTTTAGATCAAGTCAATATGTGTTTTCCACTCATTAAGTCCGGTTGGCAAATAAATATAATAATGGGTCCTAGGATTGCATAGAGTAGAACTAAGGCATCAACTTAGAAATTAAATATTCATGAGTGTTAGTTTTGATTTTTTGATTTGAGTGCATGTCTATATATGTATTTGCGTTCATGTGGGACTAAAATGAATGATTTTGGGTCCACAAAATCCATCCGATCAAGTGGAAGTTATGAATTTGGGAGAACATGTATAGTAGCCCACGATGCCACCATGAAAATTGGAATTTTTTCGATGGTGAGGCACGGTGCCACTATGAAAAATGGAGTTTTTTTCTTTCCAACGGTCCAAGGTGCTACCGTGGAGGTTTGTTCCACAATGAACAATAATTGGCAGTTTTAGTGTGCTAATGAATTTGATATTGTGACTTCATATTTGTATTTGGGTGACAAACATTATTTCAAACAGAAACAAGTATAAAGGATTAAAATATCCATGTTCAATAATAACAAATAAAAATTGAAGAACAAATATCATCATTTGATTTTATTAGTTTGAATTCTTATTACATTCATTGCTTTGCCATTGATTCTAAAGTGAAATACATTTAATTGATTTAATGAAAAATAGTTTAATAATAATCTTGGCTTATACAAAGTGTCCGTCGCAATGACAGAAGAGTTGCGTGGGCTTAAAAATCTTGCTTTACACCGATATGCAAAGGACATATGGATAGAAGATCGAATACCGGATGAATTTGCAAGACTGCATTATCATAAGACATGTACGAATTCTGCATTTTCTTTACTCTCTTTGCTTCTCCTATGCCACACCACTGGATACCTGAATGTCGTAGCTTTAAACTCTTGAAAACTCTCGAAGATTCCTTTGATCTCTTGAGAGCTCGTCACTTGTGAATGTTTCAAATGAAAAAAGGGGATATTTATAAGCCTTCACATGTTTGAAAAACCAAATCCACACAACGGAATTCTATTGCACGATCGCAGATCACACCTCTGTTGTGAGGTCGTGCAACAGATCTTCTGTCCGCCTTGGAGTAGTCTACCCACAAGAAGTTTTTAATGGCCAGTCATCACTATTTCCTATGGTATGGTCCAACTAGGATTTGTATATACTTAATTTTTTAGATTATGCAGTAAAATGAATTAGATTATGCATTAAGATGAGCCAAAATGGTTGGATGGTGTGGATGTAAGGAACATACATCAGGTGGGCCCCATAGTGAAATATCCTAGCTACCTCTATCGATTCCCGGATCCACCGAAGCCGTTCATTGTATTTCTCCATTCTTGAAAATAAGTATATAAGCCTTTTCGCTTTCGTTGGTTGGATTCCATGCATGCTTTTATAAATAGAAATTACAAAGAGAAGGACTTACCCGATTCGAACAACCTCGAATCTCACATTTGCTACACCCTTTGATTTCTCTAGAACCCCTTTAGAAAGCCTTAAAATTATTTCTCATACCCTAGAAAAGCCCTAAGGACACCTATTTATAATTTAGGCAACTTTCCATTTTGCACCCTTGCGAAAGGCGACACAAAATCCGCAATCCGCACCGAATTCGGAAATGAATCTGCCTAACTACGACTGGTCAAGTCGAGGCTACGACTGGTCGTGGAACCCCTACGACCGGTCGAGCAGCCCGGACACCAAAAATCCCAAGTTGCTCGACTTTGAGTCGAGCGGCTCCCACGACCGGTCGTGACTGACCCACGACCGGTCGAGCAATACCCAAAATCAATTTAAGACTTTTTTTCAACAATCTCCACCAAGTCTTCAATCTTTAACCGTGTAGCTTCTTGACCTTTTCTCTTATCTCCTCATCACATTATAGCTTCAATCAACGCTTCTCGTGCACACTCTATCCTTCTTTTACGTCACCGCCAAGCCCAGAGAAGTTGCACAGAACTTGAACTTCTCTGTAGGAATATCCTTGGTGAGCATGTCTGTTGAATCTGAACCTGCATACCCAACCAACTTTGTTCCTCTCTTCTCCAAAAGTAAAGACGTAGTCTTCTTACCATCTCACTGCTA
Source organism: Magnolia changhungtana (assembly GCA_030180095.1). Taxonomy (NCBI): domain Eukaryota; kingdom Viridiplantae; phylum Streptophyta; class Magnoliopsida; order Magnoliales; family Magnoliaceae; genus Magnolia; species Magnolia changhungtana. The sequence goes on from JASAUF010000213.1 coordinate 1,709,538, forward strand.
CCCAATATTGCTTGCTGGGGTACTTGCTCACAACACCGATAGCCTGTGAAATAACTGGTCTAATCCAGACCATGACATACACTGCTAACCGCATTCAAATAAGGCTCATGAGATATCCTGCTTTTCCTCATCTGTTTTAGCACATGTTCTGAGGAAAACTTGAGAAGAGAAGCGTAGGGAACACTCTCTGGCTTTTCCTGGCTCATCACATCCTTGATAAATACCTACACACATGGTATTCCTCCTGTGATTACTAAAGCCTACTCCTCATTCAGTCTCAATGCCGAAAACCACCTTTGCAGCCCCTCGATCCTTCATCCATGAAGGAATCAAACTACTGCCTAGGCAATAGGTCGAACCACGACCTCCTGTAAAGTCTTTTCTCAGTCCCTTTAACTTCGAACCGCTCTGGTTGCTTCATGTAGATCTACTCTTCACTTTCCCATACAAAAGCGCAGACTCTACATCCATCCTTCCAGCTCAAGATCACGTTGGCCAACCAGCGCCAATCACGGATCTAATAGACACCTGCTATACCGTCGGTGCGAATATCTCCAAGAAGTCGATCCTTTCTCTCTGAGCATAACCATTCGCTACTAACCTCATCCTGTATCTATGTTGTATCCTCCTGAAGATCCACCTGCATCCAACCGATTTTCGGCCCACTGGAAGCTCCACCTGCTCCCATATGTCGGTCTGGAACAACGAATCCATCACATCGCCCATAGTCACCTTTCACTTTTCAACACCAGGCTCATCTAGAGCCATCTAAATAGAAAATGAATCCCCCGCGATATTGGAGTCATCCATGTACCTCGCCGATATCCTGTGATCATGCCGTGTGATTTTTCTAACAGGTGGCAGCTCCATCTGCTCTGTATCCCTGTCTGCACATCTCAGCCTTCATGCCCTGCCCGCTCATGTGGCCATGCCCAGTATGCCACACACGTGCAGAGGTGGAATCCGCTACATCCACTGCAACTCCACCTTTTGAAGTGCTTTCAATCAACTTATACATGTTACCGAGTCGTTGCGCTTTCATGATTACCCGTGCCCCCTTAGATACCTTAAGACCACTATCAATACCTGTGTACTTGCATCCTTTTACCTCAAGTACACCAAGAGAAATTAGATTCTTCTTCAAATCAGGAACGTACCTGACATCAGTCAAGGTACGTTCCATCCCATCAAACATCCTAATGCGCACCGTACCAACAGCCAAACATTACGGGCAAAGTCATTGCCCATAAACACCTGTCTACCATCGCACTCGCTATAGCTGGCGAACCAACTCCGATGAGGAGTCATGTGAAAAGATTTCTCTGTGTCTAGCATCCACTCGCCCTTACAATCATCGTATGGCCGCCTAATAGTAGACACAGACAAAACATCACCATCACATCCACTCGATCCATCTGACGTGGCACCATTGGCCTCCTTGTACGAAGCCTCAGAATCTTCTCTCTTCGATTTATGATTTCCACAATCCTTCTTCACTTGTCCTTCCTTCCCACAATTCTAGCACTTTACCTTTCCTTTACCCTTGCCCTTGGATTTGGATCTAGAACCTGAAGAACCTGTACCTTATTTAGAATTTCTACTAACTGTAAATAGTGCATCAGAAAATGTCCTCATGTCGCTGTTTAGCAGTCTCATAGCCTTCCCTTGAAGGGCTGAGATAACGGTGTTGACACTCAGGGTTTTATTCATGCTGCACATAGTGTCCTTGAATGACTCATACGACGCTGGAAGAGAATTCAGCAACATGCATGTTTGTTCTTCATCTTTCATCACTTCCTCCATATCCAGCAATTTGTAAACTAATTTATTAAAGTTGCTGATGTGAGCCTCCAGATCTTCACCCTCTGTCATCTTGAAGTTATACCACTGCCGCTTCAAATGTAGGCGATTTTCAAAGAATTTTTTCGCATAAACATCCTCTAACTTCGCCCATAACTTAGCCACAGTTTTCTCCCTCATGACGTTGTAGAAAACCTCATCAGTGAGACATAAACGGATTGATAATAAAGTCTTCTTATCAAGAGCATTCCACTCGTCATCAGTCATAGTAGACTTCCGTTCCTCAAGAGCATCATCTTCGCCTTGCTTGATTAAAGAACTTATCATCTTGATTTTCCATAACTCAAAATTATTTTTCTTTAAGTACTTCTCAATCTCATACCTAGGGCTCGCCATTATTACTAATCTCTTAGATTCAAATCTGTGCCCCAACGATTGCTCTGATACCACTTGTTGGGATTTTTGGCCTGCGGAATCACACAGATCTAAATCTAGGATAGCAATTCAATGGCGCCAAGCACATACAAGAGAACACACAGATTTAACGTGGAAAACCCTTGCGGGAAAAAACCAGGGCACAAAGCAACAGATCTCCGCTATGAAAATAGAAATTACAAAGAGAAATGACTTACCCGATTCGAACAACCTCAAATCTCACCCTTGCTACACTCTTTGATTTCCCTATATCCCCTTTAGAAAGCCTTAGAATTATTTCTCATACCCTATAAAAGCCCTAGGGACACCTATTTAGTGTTTAGGCAACTTTCCCTTTCACACTCTAGAGAAAGGTGACACAAAATCCGCAGTCCCCATCAAATTCGAAAATGAATCTGCGTAACTACGACTGGTCGAGCCGAGGATACGACTTGTCGTTGGACCCCTACAACCGGTCGAGCCATCCCTTCGACCGGTCGAGCAGCCCGGACACCAAAAATCTCAAGTCGCTGGACTTTGAGTCGAGTGGTGCTCAACTAGTCGAGCGGCTCCCATGACCAATCATGACTGACTCACGACCAGTCAAGCAACACTCAAATCAATTTAAGACTTTTTTTCAACGCGTGTCTCAATTTTTTAGGCTCAAACGCTAGAATAATCTAGAAATGTAGATGGTTGGTGTGAATATAACACAAATCAGGCTGGAGCCAAAGAATTCTTATATTTAAAAGTTTGAGTACGTATTATAGTACGTAATTTGTTTGGAAAAGAAAATCTCTTGAGTAACTGCTTAATACATACCTATTTACAATTAAGAAAGACCTCCTTCACGAAGAAATAAAAAATTTAAAATAATCTAAAATAATCATGGAGTACTTTTCTCCGCGTGTATTTTAAGATAACATTTCGTGGGAAAACCTTGGGCGGGAAGTTATTGTACGAAGATGTTATGAAATGCCTACCATTGAAACCTTACTGGGCTTCAACTTGATTTTTATATGCCATCCGAGTCGTTCATAAGGTCATTCTTTCTAGAATGAAGTGAGAAAACAAAAGACGTAACCAGATACAAAACTTGCGTGGGTATAAAAATGTTTCAACGGTGGTCATTAAAAACCCACTGTTTTCTCTTGTGAGACCCACTAGAGTTTTAGACAAGTATCATTTTTGGTATCCTGTCCTAAAATGAGCTCACAAAGCACGTAAACGGAGTGAATTTCACAAAAACATCACGGTGGCCCCATATGAGATCCCAATGAATTAGTGGCCAAACGACTATTCGGTTTGCTTGTTGATCACCCTCTATCGAGAAAATTCCGACTGTACGACCCATTTATGGCCCATTTCCGAGACGAAGCCCACCTCATTTTACCTTCCAACAATAAGCCCCAGCTGTACGGACGCCTTCCCAAAGATCGAAAATGCCCCTGCTTTTCCTTCCGCAAGAGGTCGGCCGCTGACGCTCCTCGCACTTCGAGTTGCACGAACGGTTCAAAAGATATCAAAGTTACATGGCCCCACAATTATGTATTTATTATATCCACAACGTTCATCCGTATTTCCAGATCATTTCGGAGCATTATTGAAAAAAAAAGAAAAATCATACCCAAAGATCAACCGGACCACACCACAAAGAGCAGCAGAAAATTGATTTTCACCGTTGAAACTTTTGTAGGGCCCACGATAACATTTATTTTCCATCCAATCTATTCATAAGGTCACAAAGACCTGGATGAAGAGGAAAAACAAATTTCATAATGATCCAAAACTTCTGCGACCCCTAAAAGGGTTTCAATTGTAGACGTTCAATCCTCCACTGCCTTTTACAGTGTGGTCCACTTGATTGCTAAATCTGTCTTATTTTTCATCTCAAGACTTAATATGAGTTCGCCAAATAGATGGACGGTTTGGATATAACACATACCTCATAAAAGGACCCACAAAGGCAGTGGCAATTTCCACGGGAAAAAAAAATCCTGGAGTCTATTGTTACGGATCATAACCGTAGCCACAACCACAGCCCATGCTTTTTCAATATGTCCTTTGCTATGTATTGAAGGCCTTTCGATATGTACTTCGATATATCAAAGGTATTTCGATATGATTAAAAAAGGTCCAGAACTGCCCAACGAGTATGCATAAAAATCCAACAATTTTCGATACATATCGAAGTGTATTTGATATGTATCGAAGCGATAGCTACGAATTATAGCCGTAGTCATAACAGTAGTCCGTAAAAGTCTATGTAAAATTTTTTTATTTTTTACATGGAGAACTTTATTCTACCTACAATTTTCTTTAATACATATTTATATAAATATGTATATATAAGCATATAACATTTCTTTTCCCTCTTTTTTCATTTATTTCTTTATTCATTTAACAAAAATATCTTCTAAACCAAAATTAGTTACTTGACGTACCATATATGATTTTGGGGTAGGAGAAGCTACTTTAGCCAACTAACTTTGTTATTTTCGAAGATTCCATCAGGTCGATGGTCGAAAATCCATTTCATTCACTTCGCGAACAATTTCAATCAGTTTGCAGTCATTTCTATGCACTTCACGGTCAATTTGCTTCACTTGACAGTCATTTTCATGCATTTCACGGTCATTCACGGCAATTCCATGTTGATTCACGGTCATTTCCATGCACTTCATGGTCAATTCTCTTCACTTCACGGTCATTTCCATGCACTTCACAGTCAATTCCCATCACTTCACAGTCATTTCCATGCATTTCATGGTCATTCCCGACAATTTCATGTTCATTCACGGTCAATTCGACGCACTTCACGGTCAATTCACTTCACTTCATGGCCATTTCCAAGCACTTCGCAGTCAATTCACTTCATTCACCATCATTTCCATGCATTTCACGGTCATTCCCGGCAATTCCGTGTTCATTCAAGATCAATTTGACGCACTTCACGGTCAATTCACTTCACCTCACAGCTATTTCCACGCACTTTGCGGTCAATTCCCTTCACTTCACCGTCATTTCCATGCATTTTACGGTCATTCCCGTCGTTCCGTGTTCATTAACGGTCAATTCGATGCACTTCACAGTCAATTAACTTCACTTCATGGTCATTTCTAAACACTCCGCGGTCAATTCACTTCACTTTACCATCATTTCCATGCATTTCATGGTCATTTCCCGCGATTCTGTGTTCATTCACGGTCAATTCGACGCACTTCACGGTCAATTCACTTCACTTCACAGCCATTTCCATGCACTTCGCGGTCAATTCCCTTCACTTGATCGTCATTTCCATGCATTTCACGATCATTCCCGGCGATTCCGTGTTCATTCACGGTCAATTCGACGTACTTCACGGTCAATTCACTTCACTTCATGGCCATTTCCACTCAATTTGTGGTCAATTCACTTCACTTCACCGTCATTTCCATGCATTTCATGATCATTCCCGACGATCCCGTGTTCATTCACGGTCAATACGACGCAGTTCATGGTCAATTCACTTCACTTCACGGCCATTTCTACGCACTTCGCGGTCAATTCACTTCACTTCACCGTCATTTCCATGCATTTCATGGTCATTCCCAGTGATTTTATGTTCATTCACGGTCAATTCGACGCACTTCACTGTCAATTCACTTCACTTCACGGCCATTTCCATGCACTTCGCAGTCAATTCACTTCACTTCACCATCATTTCCATGCATTTCACGGTCATTCTCAGCGATTCCGTATTCATTCATGGTCAATTCACTTCACCTCACGACTATTTCCATGCACTTCACGGCCAATTCCCTTCACTTCACCGTCATTTCCATGCATTTCACAGTCATTCCCGGCGATTCCGTGTTCATTCACGGTGAATTCAACGCACTTCACAGTCAATTCACTTCACTTCACGACCATTTCCACGCAATTCGCGGTCAATTCACTTCACTTCACCATCATTTCCATGCAGTTCACGGTCATGCTCAGTGATTCCGTGTTCATTCATGGTCAATTCGACACACTTCACGGTCAATTCACTTCACTTAACGGCCATTTCCACGCACTTCGCGGTAATTCCCTTCACTTCACCATCATTTTCATGCATTTCACGGTCATTCCCGGCAATTCTGTGTACATTCGCGGTCAATTTGACGCACTTCATGGTCAATTCACTTCACTTCACGGCAATTTCCATGCAATTTTCCTTGCATTTTATGGTCATTCCCGACGATTCCGTGTTCATTCATGGTCAATACGACGCACTTCACGGTCAATTCACTTCACTTCATGGCCATTTTCACGCACTTCGCGGTCAATTCACTTCACTTCACCATCATTTTCATGCATTTCACGGTCATTCCCGGCGATTTCGTGTTCATTCACGGTCAATTCGACACACTTCACGGTCAATTCACTTCACTTCACAGACATTTCCACACACTTTGCAGTCAATTCACTTCACTTCACCGTCATTTCCATGCATTTCATGGCCATTCCCGGCGATTCCGTGTTCATTCACAGTCAATACGACGCACTTCACGGTCAATTCACTTCACTTCACAGCCATTTCCACGCACTTCGCGGTCAATTCACTTCACTTCACCATCATTTCCATGCATTTCACGGCAATTCCCAGTGATTCCGTGTTCATTCACGGTCAATTCGATGCACTTCACAGTCATTCACGGTGAATTGACCGCGAAGTGCATGGAAATGGCCGTGAAGTGAAGTGAATTGACCGTGAAGTGCGTCGAATTAACCGTGAACGAACACGGAATCGCCAGGAATAGCCATGAAATGCATGGAAATGACGGTGATGTGAAGTGAATTGACCGTGAAGTGGGTCGAATTGAGCATGAATGAACACGGAATCGCCGGGAATGACCATGAAATGCATGGAAATGATGGTGAAGTGAAGTGAATTGACTGCGAAGTGCGTGGAAATGGCCTTGAAGTGAAGTGAATTGACCGCGAAATGCGTCGAATTGATAGTGAATGAACACGGAATCGCCGGGAATGACCGTGAAATGCATGGAAATGATGGTGAAGTGAAGTGAATTGACCGCGAAGTGCGTGAAAATGGTCGTGAAGTGAAGTGAATTGACTGTGAAGTGCGTCAATTGACGTGAATGAACACGATATCGCCGGGAATGACCGTGAAATGCATGGAAATGACGGTGAAGTGAAGTGAATTGACCGCGAGGTGTGTGGAAATGGCCGTGAGGTGAAGTGAATTGACCGTGAAGTGCGTCAAATTGACCATGAATGAACACGGAATCATCGGGAATGGTCGTGAAATGCATGGAAATGACGGTGAAGTGAAGTGAATTGACCGCGAAGTGCGTGGAAATGGCCATGAAGTGAAGTGAATTAACCGTGAATGAACACGGAATCGCCGGGAATGACCATGAAATGCATGGAAATGACGATGAAGTTAAGTGAATTGACCGCGAAGTGCATGGAAATGGCTGTGAAATGAAGTGAAGTGACCATGAAGTGCGTCGAATTGAGCGTGAATGAACACGGAATCGCCTGGAATGGCCGTGAAATGCATGGAAATGACGGTGAAGTGAAGTGAATTGACCGCGAAGTGCGTGGAAATGTCCGTGAAGTGAAGTGAATTGACCGTGAATGAACACAGAATCGCCGGGAATGACCGTGAAATGCATGGAAATGACGGTGAAGTGAAGTGAATTGACTGCGAAGTGCGTGGAAATGGCCATGAAGTGAAGTGAATTGACCGTGAAGTGCATCGAATTGACCGTGAATGAACACGGAATAGCCAGGAATGACCGTGAAATGCATGGAAATGATGATGAAGTGAAGTGAATTGACCGCGAAGTACGTGGAAATGGCCTTGAAGTGAAGTGTGTCGAATCGACCGTGAATGAACACGGAATCACCGGGAATGGCCGTGAAATGCATGGAAATGACGGTGAAGTGAAGTGAATTGACCGCGAAGTGCGTGGAAATGTCCGTGAAGTGAAGCGAATTGACCGTGAAGTGCGTCGAATTGACTGTGAATGAACACGGAATCACCAGGAATGGCTGTTAAATGAAGGGAAATGATGGTGAAGTGAAGTGAATTGACCGTGAAGTGCGTGGAAATGTTCGTGAAGTGAAGTGAATTGACCGTGAAGTGCGTCAAATTGACCGTGAATGAACACGGAATCGCTGGGAATGACCGTGAAATGCATGCAAATGGGCGTGAAGTGAAGCAAATTGACCATGAAATGCGTGGAAATGACCGTGAAGTGAAGGGAATTGATCGTGAAATGCGTGGAAATGACCGTGAAATGCATGGAAATGACCATAAAGTGAAGCGAATTAACCGTGAAATGCCTGGAAATGACTGTGAAGTGAAAGGAATTGACCGTGAAATGCATTGAAATGACCATGAATCAACACGGAATCGCTGAGAATGACCATGAAATGCATAGAAATGACCATGAAGTGAAGCGAATTGACCGTGAAATGCGTGGAAATGACCGTGAAGTGAAGGGAATTGACCGTGAAATGCGTGGAAATGATCGTGAATCAATACGGAATTTTCGGGAATGACCGTGAAATGCATGGAAATGACCGTGAAGTGAAGCGAATTGACCGTGAAGTAAATGAAATGAGCGAATTGACTGCGAACTGATTGAAATTGACCGTGAAGTGAATGAAATGGATTTTCTACCATTGACCTGATGGAATCTTGAAAAATAACTAGGTTGGTTGGCTAAAGTAGCTTCTCCTACTCGAAAATCATATAGGGTACGTCAAGTAACTAATTTTGGTTTAAAAGATATTGTTGTTAAATGAATAAAGAAAGAAATGAAAAAAAAAAAAAAAAGAGAAAAAAAAATTTATATGCTTATATATACATATTTATATAAATATGTATTAGAGAAAATTGTAGGTAAGATAATTGTAGGTAGAATGAAGTTCTCCATGTAAAAAAATAAAAAATAAAAATTCATAGATTGGCATAGACTACAGTTGTGGCTACGGTTATAATCCGTAGCTAAAGGTAAAAGTACCTTTTTTGATTAATCGAAAATTACAGGATTTTTGAGGCAAACTAGCTGGACAGTTCTGGACCTTTTTTGATTAATCAAAAGACCTTCGAGATACGAAGTATATATTGAAGGAGCTTCGATACATATAAAAGGACCTATAGATATGGCAGGGGTCTATAGCTACGGTTATTATTCGTAGCCATAGAAAGCCCGTAGCCATAAGTTCCTGACCTATTTATTTATTATTATTATTATTATTATTATTATTATTTTATTTTTTTGCTGTTGTAATCCCCACCACTTTTGTGGGTCCTATTACGAGGTATGTGTTATATCCAAACCGTTCATCTTTTTGGAGAACTCTTATTAAGGCTTGACACGAAAAATAAGACAGATCTAGCTATCAAGTGGACCACACTGTTAAAGGCTTTGGAGGATTGAACGTCTACCATTGAAACACTTTTAGGGGTCACAGAAGTTTTGGATCATTATGAAACTTGTTTTTCCTCTTCATCCTGGTCTTTGTGACCTTATGAATAAATTGGATGAAAAATAAATGTTATGGTGGGCCCTACAAAATTTTTAACGGTGAAAATCAATTTTCCCGCTGCTCTTTGTGGTGTGGTCCAGTTGATCTTTGGATATGATTTTCTTTTTTTGGATAATGCTTCGAAATGATCTCGAAATATGGATGAACGTTGTGGATATAATAAATACGTAACTGTGGGGCCCATGTAACTTTGATATCTTTTGAACCGTTCGTACAACTCGGAGTTGAGGAGCGTCAGCGCTCGTCTTCGAGCAACAGCCGAACCGCTTGAAGGAAAAAGCAGAGCATTTTCGACCTTTGGGAAGGACGCGGACTCCCTGCGAAAGCCTTTCGCAGGAAGTTCCTGCGCAAGGATGATGGGTGGGGCCCACCACCATGTTTGTAGAAAATATACTCCGTTCATCCGTTTGGAGAACTCATTTTAGGACAAGCCACCAAAAATGAAGTGGATCCAAAACTCAATTGGGCCACACCAGAGGAAAAATTCGGAAAAGAAATACCTACCGTTGAAACTTTCCTGAGATCCAGCTTGTTGTTTATATACCATCCAAACCGTTTATAAGGTAATTACCACATGGATGAAATGAAAATACAAAAACTTAACCTGAAAAAAAAGCTTTTATGGTCATAAAAATGTTTCAACGGTTCTCACTGAATTCTAACTGTTTCCTCTGATGTGGCCCACTTGAGTATTGGATCTATCTCATTTTTGGTCAGTTATCCTAAAATGAGCTCTCCAAACGGATGAACCGATTATATTTCCTACAAACATGGCGGTAGGCCCCACCCATCATCTTCGCGCAGGAACTTCCTGCGAAAGCCTTTCATCCGTTTGGAGAAACAGGCGTCCGTACAGCTGGGGCTTATTCTTGGGGAACGGATTGGCTACTCCCCCTGACACGAGCTCCGTGGCTGGTGTTCGGTGCTCCGTGGGCCCCACCATGATATATGTATTTCATCCATTCCGTTCATCCATTTTTAAAGATCATTTTATTATTTTATTCCAAAAATGAGAGGGATATAATTCTCAGGTGGACCACGCCACATGAAAGCAATAGTGATTGGATATCAACCATTAAAATCCTCCTATGGCCAACTATACTGTTTATTTGACATCTAATCTGTTGATTAGGTCATACAGGCCCAGATGAAGAGAAAAAACAAACATCAGCTTGATCCACAACTTTTATGGCCCCCAAAATGTTTTTAATGGTCGACCCTCATTCAACACTCTTTCCTGTAATGTGGTCCACTTGAACTTTGGATATATCTCATTTTTGGAATCAGGAGTAAAATAATCGGTAAAAACAGATGGATGGCATGGATGAAACACTTACATCTTGGTGTGGCCCACATAGCACCGACCATCAGCCATTGGCTGGGGTCAGGGGGAGTAGCCAATCCGTTCCCTTATTCTTGGAAAGTAAAATGAGGTGGGCTTCGTCTCGGAAATGGGCCATAAATGGGTCGTACAGTCGGACTTTTCTCCCCTCTATACACTGTCTTAGAGACCAAGAAAGCTCCCTCTATAAAAGGAGTATAAATCATAAGAATAAGCACTGCTATAAAAAGAGTTGATTTGAACTAACAATCAATCTTTCCCTTCTCAATGGAAAGAGGACTTTCGATTGAGCACTTGAACATCCCCGAACAGACCCCGCCCAAACTCTTTGCGGGCGTATCCATACTCGTCATCTGCTTCCTAAGCATAAGCACTGCTATCTCAGTCGTCCAATCACGTGACGATCCATGGACTTTGGCCTTCGTGCTCTTCGTCTATGTACTGCTGATGCTATTGTTTTGGTGCTTGTATGTGTATGACCGAAATTTTGAGAAGAGGGAGAGATTGAAGATCCCTATATGGGTGTTGGCGACGGCCCTCAACATCGTCTTCGCCTTTCGGGTGGCAATGATCATGAATGTGACTATGAAGTGTGTGGTGTGGGCTATGGCTATCTTCAGCGGCAGTTTGGGTTTTTACTTGTTCTTCATCTTCCCTAAGAAGACCAACAACTGTGAAGGCAAGTCAGGATGGCCAGTCTCAGACTGTCTATCTGCTTGATGCTAAAGTCTGTTATTGTAATAGCGGATAGATAGTTATTATTCCCTTCCATAAATATAAGATTGTAATATTATAATTTACTTTTCTCTTGTCTTTTTTCATTTATTAAAAGATTATGTAAGTTATACATCTCTGTAAATGAACTTTTTTGAATTAAATCAATACAAACAATTCAATGAGAATTCTCCAAAATATCTCCAGTTTTTTTTAGCTATCATGGTATCAGAGAGGTACGTCTGGGCATTGATCATTGAGTCCTCTGCTTGTATACCAACGCAGCGGTTCACCTCACAGTTAAAGTTAGCGTTACGACCGGCCGTTAATCTGCATCTGATCAACCCAATCCACAACCCCCACTGACTTTCACCTCTGCCTACAGCCTCACAACCCCGCTGCAGTTCACATAGTTATTATTCATTTCCATAAATAAAAGATAGTAATATTGTAATTTTTTATTTTTTATTTTTCATGTTGAGTAAGATTCATAAGTTGTACATCTCTATAAATGAATCCATGATCTTGTGTTGAAACTTTTGTAAGTCTACTACTAAGGTATGAGTAAGGACCCAAATTTGGATTTTCTTTGTTTATGGGTTCATGCCCTAAATTGATCTAGCAAAATGGATGAACGGTGAAGATGTAGAATAAATACTTTAAAGTGGGCTCCATGATAAGAGCCACACCATCTTGACCTAATATGTTCCCTTCAATTTTAGGGCATGATCCATAAGAGTCCCACCGATCGATGAGTTACTGACGCACGGATGAACGTGATGAGGTCGATCACCGTTTTCCTCAAGAATAACTACTTCGAATCCACAAAGCTTCTCTGGACTCCTCACATAGACTTCTCGAATTCACGAGGAAAAAAAGTGAGATTGATCGATGAAATAAATGAGTCTACAAAAATAGGGATACCAAGCCTTGGAAGAAGTTTCAGAATTAAACTACAACTAAAACTCCATAAAATTTGTAATTTACTATTTATAGTAAGTGTACTATGTGGCTTAACCACATTATTCCCCTAATTTTTCTAAAAACTTTTCATGTTGGACACAACTTCTAAAGCCCGATGGATGAAAAGTTACAATCAAACCAAAACTTATTAAAAATAGTTAAAACAGAAATAAACATGGAATTCAACCATTGATCTGATGGAATCTCACAAATTCGGCATGGACATCCCAGCATGGCTAGGTTTGTTGGTTAAAGTAGCTTATCCTACCCCAAAATCATATATGGTACGTCGAGTAACTCATTCCGGTTTGCGAGATATGCCTATTTTAAGATTCCAATTGTCTTCATGATTTCTGCCTCCTATTGAGCCTTCTCTGGTCCATGGTCGACATGAAAGTGCTCGTGTCCTGCTCCACATCAAAAACCCTCTTAGGGATGTGGATCAAGTATATATTGCCAACACAACCCTAGTGGTGGTGTCCATGAGTTGGGCAGGGTGGGGCTCAATATAATGTATATCTTATATTGAAGCTGTCAATCTGTTTTCCTCCCTCCTTCTAGGGCATGAACTAAAAAATGAAGTAGATCCAAAGCTCAAGTGGACCCCACCACATGAAATAGTGGTAATTGAACCCACTATTAAAAACTCCTTGGGAAAACAAAAGTTTTGGATCAGGATGATATTTGTGTTATCCCTTCATCCAAGTCTAGGTGCCCTTTTCAATAGCTTAGATAACAAATAAACATTATGGTTGGCCCTAGAAAAGTTTCAATGGTGGGTGTTTTTGTTCCCACTGTTTCTTGTATTGTGGTCCACTTGAGCTTTAGATCTACTTTATTTTTTAGTTCATGCCTCATATGAGCTGGAAAAAATGAATAAACTGGGTGGATATAAAAGCCATACATCATGTCAAACTCCACAGCACCCTACACATAAGCACACTAATGCTGGTTTGGCAACCCCCACCTAATCGGTGTCCATAATTCAGACAGGCTAGGCACGCCCTGCTTGATGGAAGTGGATTGTGTCTTGCCCACGCACCCATGGTTGGACGCAGGCTCTATGGGGCCCACAATGATGTATGGGTTTTATCCACACCATTCATCCATTTTTTTTCAGATCATTTAATTTTAAAACTAGGTAGTCCAATGACCGCACCACAAGAAATAGCGGCCATAATGAAACTCACCATTGAAACCTTCCTAGGGGCGACCATGATGCTTATTTTCATCCGACTCATGTGGACCTTATGAAGTGAAAACACAAATATTAGATTCATCCAAAACTTCTGCCGCTCACAAGAAGTTTCTAATGGTGAGAAATTAAGTAGTCCACTTGAGATTTAGATTCGTCTCATTTTTGGGTTTATATACTAAAATAATATATAGAATAGGATAAACAGCATAGATAAAGCCCATGCATCATGGTGGGCCCCATAGCCATGCCTGTATGTATTATCACATTACTTTCTCTGCTTTCTTTGTAATCTCCAAATGTAAGCATCCCAAGACTGTCTCTATGGCCTCAATTCGTTGAACATAATCAGACCTGGTTAGGATGGGAACTTGATGCGTTTCAGTTGAAATTTTAACTAGTTGCAAAATATACTCACATTAGTAGATTGTTTACATAGAACGATTCATGAATAAAACCAAATATCAAGCAAACTTATCAATTCAATTGATTGGGGCTTTCAATCGAACTATTCAAGATGAAGATGGGCCCAAACATTCGATCCTAACGAGATTCGGTTACATCATCATCACTCCTCCTATGGGAGGTAGTGATAATATGCAAGTAATTATCCTGAATATGAAGTTAAGCGATGCCGGTTATGTAAATCTAAGACATTCAACACCTGCAGGTAGGATGAATCTTTCATATTTACATCACCAGCACCATTTACTCCACCCCGTTCATGCCCCTGCCAAATGGTAATCGTCCATGTTTTCGTCACCGTTCGCAATGGACATAAACGCAACTGAATGCAATCATTTAACTTAATTTCGAATATCACAAGTCTATATTCATGAAATTTTTTACCAATTGAGGTCACTGTAGTGGCTAACACAATTGGATTCAATTCCACAAATTTTAACTTAGGATTGCAATTTTAATCATACCCTCAACAGATTAAATATAAATCAGTCTAATTTGGTCCACAAGACGGTTGACATTAATCGTTGAAAATGAGGAGCCATAAAGAAAAACAGACGGGTAGGTTTCACCTTCATCATTCCAACGATCTATTTCGACTTCTAAAGGATGGGTAATGGGCCCCCAATAGGGCCGAATCAAGACTTTGTATGGTCTGGTCATCATCAATAAGCATTACAAGTCTATCCTATAACTTTCACACGATAGACAGTTGGCATGGAACGATTCAGATGGATTGTTAGATCCTTGCATTAGTGTCCACAAGATGGATAGATCAGATCCAATACTCAAGATCTACAAGACAAAAGGTTCATATTTTATATTGTTCATCTGGTGAATGTTTCAGATTATACGCTCATTTTAAACTAAATTAACTGCTTAGATATAAGAAACGGATCCTAAAATTGGCCCCAAAGGGAAAGCCCAAACATTAAATGAGCATGCAATATGCCCTGAAGTAGGGCTGATTAAAATAGATATGGGCCCAAAATAGGAGCTTCATCTGGTCAACCACCAGGCCTTAATTGGGCCCAAAAAACATATGAGGTGTGCCCTTAAAGTATCAAATGAATGTGAACTTAATTAGCCTCAAAAGATAGGTCCAGCATAGATCACATACACAGGGCCCACCAATGTAGCCAACTAGAGGGATGGGATGAAGACGTATAGCCCAAAACCAGATGGAATGGGCCCAGAATGTGATTAGGGCCCAACTGGAACCATACATGAAGTAATCGGGTATTGAATGCGGGACCCGAAAGAAGACCCAAAAAGGCCCGCAGTCGGGTTCGCTGACCCAATTAAAATCAAAATCGCAGCATTTGCAGCATTCCTGCAAGCAGAAGGGAGTCTCTCCTCCTTCTCGCCGAACTGAAAGAAAGAAAAGGAGGGGAGGAGCGGAACCCTAACCCTTGCATTCATCACCCCTGCCCCTGCATCTGCTCTCTCATGGCGTCAACACCGCTGTCAAGCACCCCACTTCAGAATCCGGCAGTCGCAAGAATATGAAGCCACACCCGACCATGGTGATCCCCAACACATGATGGGTCCGAGTTCTTCTTGCCATGGATGTCGGAAACGATTGGAGAGTGAGAGAGATGAAGCTGCAGGTGGCCATTGATGGCTGCCTTCATAGATGACATAAGTAAGGATATGAAAACCCTTGACCGAATTACTATTTCAACCCTTGACCAAATTACTATTTCCTTTGGGTTTGGGTATCCGAAAGTTTCGATTTTTGGGATTGAAATCCCTTGTTATGGATTTGGGATTTCGAGTCCCTGATAAATATCTGGATTTGGGGATTTGGATTCGAAATCCCTAATTTATATCTGGATTTGGAGATCTAGATTCGAAATCCCTAATTAATATATGGATTTAGGGATTTAGACTCCAAATCCCTAATTCATATCTGGATTTGGGGATCTGGATTCGAAATTCCTAATTAATATATGGATTCGAAATCCCTAATACCCGATGTGGGAATTGAAATCCCTAATTCTTTGATCTGGGATTCAAATCTAAAATTCCCCATCTGTGACATGGGATTCGAAATCCCTAATTCTGATATGGGATTCGAATCGGAAATCCCTAATTCTGATATGGGATTCCGAAATTCTGGACCTCAGATCTAGGGGAAAAAATCCCTAATTCTTTATTCTGGCTTTGGAGTTCTTGATCTGAAAACCCCAATTATGATTTCGAGATTCGAAATCCCAACATACCTGATTTGGGAATTCGAAATCTTGATTGCTGTAATACTATATGCGAAATTGCAAGGACCAATGAGATGTCATTGCTGTAGATAGGATCGCTGGGGCCTTCATTTCCTTACACCCTTTAGAGAAGATACAATGGGCTTGAACTTCTTTCGGTGGCGTAGGATTAGGGACCCAACTCTATTTTATACTAATGAGGGTAGAGGAGTTTGAAACCCATCAAAACTCCTCTTCATGAAGGCTCCATACGAATTGAGAATCCCAGTTCCTATATGATACTGCGTCGGTATCACAGTAGAAGCACACCGCCCCTTACATGAATTTCTGGATGTATCACCACTTAGTGGGGCCCACTGGTGCACCCGATCACACTATCCAACCTTTAGGCTAATCCAGACCCTTGATCAATAAGGCCCACCTTATAGGATTCTTACATTCCAAACTAGTAAGTACGTGAATTAACTGCCTTTCTCCGAAAAAACAAATTACAATTTGGTTTTGTTGATGCAGAAATTCAGTCATCCCTTCCTGGTCCGTGAACCTGCACAAAGAGCTGACAAAGAAGACCTTGGCTTGTATTCCAAGGACCCTCCGATGGTAAAGTCAGGACAGCTGGGTCTAATTTAAAGTACGGGAGCTGGGGCTAGAGATTGTGCATACCTTTTCCTTTGAGGTCCTTCACCTATATTAGGTGGGAAGGGGCGGTGGCGTGGAGGGGGTTCGTCCCTACTTTGGCGGGGATAGAATCCTAGTAGGATTCTAGGTTTACATATGCGTGGATTTTTCTAGAGCGTCGGCGGAGAGATCCACGTTTGGAGTTGATCTCCGTGATCCTTGGCACATATCACGGGTTGGTGATGCTTGGTTGAGCTCGTCCCAATGTCGGTAGTGTGCCCTGGTCGGTTGCGCTAGTCGAGCCCTTATCGTGAGCTGGTCCTCAATGAGGTCGGGTACGGCCTCCTTATTGAGGTCGGCCACAGCCTATCCGCTGCAGTCCAGCTGGTCCTTATTGAGGTCGGGCACGACCTCCTTTGAGGTCGGACACAACCAGTGCTGCGGTCGAGTTGAGGTCGAGCGTGTCCTAATCCTTGAGGTCGAAGTCAGTTCAAGTTTGAGCTCGGCCGCTTGTGGCTTAGGGTTCTTGACCTGGCCTGCCGACATCCATAGGTCAACGTATTTCCCCTATAACAGGTTTGCTTGGTTACCACTCTTTCTCTCCACCGTCTTAAACACCAAGAAACCTCCAGCCTCTATAAATAGGAAGTATAAACTATAAGCTTGGGTTGATTTGAACTAACCATCAATCTTGCACTTCCCATGGAAACAGGACTGTCAATTGAGCAACTGACCATGCCCGGTGCGAGCTCATTCTCATTCATATCCATACTAGTCATCTGCTTCATAAGCATTAGCACTGCCATCTCAGTCATCCGATCACGTGATGATCCATGGACCTTGGCCTTCGTGCTCTCTGTCTATGTACTGCTGATGCTGTTGTTTTGGTGCTTGCGTGTATATGATCGAAATTCTGAGAAGAGGGAGAGATTGAAGATCCCTATATGGGTGTTGGCCATGGCCCTCAACGTGGTCTTCGCCTGTCGGGTGTCGATGATCATGAATGTGGCCATGAAGTGTTTGGTGTGGGCCATGGCTATCTTCAGCAGCAGTTTGGGGTTTTACTTGTTCTTCATCTTCCCTGAGAAGACCACCAACAACCGTGAAGGCAAGTTATTGTGTCCCATCTCAGCCTCTCTCTCTGCTTGATGCCAGAGTCCGTTATTGTAACAGCGGATGGCTAGTTATTATTATAATGTAGTTTTTTTTTTTTTTTTTTTTCATATATTAAAAGATTTTTAAGTTATACATCTGCGTAAATAAACTTTTTTGGACTAAATCAGGATTAAATCAATACAGATAAATCAATGAGAATTCTCCAAAATCTCTCCAATTTTTTGAGTTATCATGGTATCAGAGAGGTACATCTGGACATTGATCATTGAGTCCTCTGCTTGTATACCAACTCAGCGGTTCACCTCACAGTTAAAGCTAACGTTACCACCGGCCGTTACTCTGCATCTGATGAACCCAATCCACAACCCCCACTGACTTTCACCTCTGCCTACAGCCTCACAACCCAGCTGCAGTTCACATAGTTATTATTCATTTCCATAAATAAAAGACAGTAATATTGTAATTTAGTTTTTTTTTTTTGTTTTGTTTTCATGTTGAGTAAGATTCATAAATTGTACATCTCTATAAATGAATCCATGATCTCGTGTTGTAACTTTTGTAAGTCTACTACCAAGGTACGAGTACGGACCCAAATTTGGATTTTCTTTGTTTATGGGTTCATGCCCTAAATTGATCTAGCAAAATGGATGAATGGTGAAGATATAGAATAAATACTTTAAAGTGTGCCCTATGATAAGGGTCACACTGTCTTGACCTAATATGCTCCCTTTAATTTTAGGGCATGATCCATAAGAGTCCTGCCATTGAATTACTGATGCAGGGATGAACGTGATGAGGTCACCTTCTTTCTCAAGGATAACTACTTCGAATCCACAAAGATTCTCTGGACTCCTCACATAGACTTCTCGAATCCACGAGGAAGAAAGCAAGAAAATAGAAATAATATTCTAGAAAATTCGTTAATTGATTGATTGATGAAATAAATGAGCTATCTACAAAAATAGGGATACCAAACCTTGGAAGAAGTTTCAGAATTAAACTACAACTAAAACCCTCTAAAATTCGTAACTTACTATAAATAGTAAATTTACTATTTATAGTAAGTGTACTCTATGGCTTAACCACGTTATTCCCCTAATTCTAAAAACTTTTCATGTTGGACACAACTTCTAAAGCTCAACAAATGAAGAGTTGTAATCAAACCAAAACTTACTAAAAATAGTAAATTAAAATGGAAATAAACATGGAATTCGACCGTCAATCTGATGGAATCTCACAAATTCGGCATGGGCATCCCGGCATGGCCAGATTGATTGGCTAAAGTATCTCGTCTTACCCCAAAATCATATGGTACGTCGAGTAACTCATTCTGGTTTGCGAGATATGTTCGTTTTAAGGTTCTAACGGTTTTGATGACTTTTGCCTCCTATCTAGCGTTCTTTGGTCTATGGTCGACATGAAAGCGTCGGCGACCCACTCTACATCAGAAACCCTCTTGGGATGTGGATCAGGTATTACCAACACCCTAGTGGTGGTGCTCAATATGATGTATATCTTATAATGAGGCCTCCATCTGATTTACTCTCCTTCTGGGGCATGAACCCAAAAATATTGAAGCAGATCCAAAGCTTAAGTGGACCCACCACATGAAATAGTGGTGATTGAACCCACCATTAAAAATTCCTTGGGGAAACAAAAGTTTTGGGATGATATTTGTGTTATCCCTTCATTCAAGTCTAAGTGCTCTTATCAATAGATAAGATAACAAATAAACAGTATGGTTGGCCCTAGAAAAGTTTCAATGATGGGTGTTTTTTATCCCAATACTGTTTCTTGTGTTGTGGTTCACTTGAGCTTTAAACCTACTTTATTTTTGAGTTCATGCCCTCATGAGCTGGAAAAAATGAATAAACAGGATGCATATAAAAGCCATATATCGTGTAGACTCCACAGCACCCTGCACATAAGCACACCACCACTGGTTTGGCAACCCCACCTAATCGGCGTCCGTAATTCAGAGGCTAGACAGGCCCTACTTGAAGGAAGTGGCTTGCGTCTTGCCCATGCGCCCATGGCTGGACGCAGCCTCTATGGTGCCCACAATGATGTATGGGTTTTTCCACGCCATTCATCCCTTCTTTTTTTTTTCAGATCATTTTAAAATTTTGTAGTCCAATTACCGCACCACAAGAAGCAGCGGACATAATGAAACTTAACATTGAAACCTTCCTAGGAGCCACATTGATGCTTATTTCCCATACGACCTGTTCATAAGGTCATGTAGACCTTATGAAGTGAAAACACAAATATTAGATTGATCCAAAACTTATGCTGTTCACGGGAAGTTTCTAATGGTGAGAAATTAAGTAGTCCACTTGAGATTTAGATTTGTCTCATTTTTAGATTTATATACTAAAATAATATATAGAAATGGATGGACAGCATAGATAAAAACCCATGCATCATGGTGGGCCCACAGCCATGCCTGTATGGATTATCACATTACTTTCTCTACTTTAAGCGTTTTTAATTTGAACTTTGAATGATTTTATTAGTTGGTGACTGGCATGTAGGCAATTTTTAATGTCAATCAGTACGGTTTTGGTTCTTTGAAGGTGGCTACTGGACAGTGCTCAGGAAGCCCCCACCATAATGTATGTGTTTTATTATAATGTAAATCTTAAGTGGACCACACAACGGGAAAACAGCGATAATTGAATGCCCACCATTAAAAACTTGTTAGGGCCATTATAATGTTTATTTGCCATCTAACTGGTTAATTAAGTTACACAACCGAAGCAGATTGCCTACTGAGTAAACTCTGCCGGGTCCACTGTGATTTATATAATTTATCCACTCTCTTCATTCATTTTACCAGATAATTTTAAGGGCTTAATCCAATAAATTAAGCATATGATTACCACATAAAACAGCGTGAATTGAGGGTCTACCATTGAAAATTCTTAGGGCCCTGAAAGTTTTGGATCAAACTTATATTTGTGTTTTCCTTTTTTTTTTTTTTTTTTTTTTTTTTTTTTTTTTTAAACGCTCGCGCACACACCCCACACACTCACTACCTATATTTGTGTTTTCAACTATGGAAATTATTATCTCCGTTGTTTCCTCTGGTATGATTCACTTGAGCTTTGGATATGTTTCAGTTTTGGGCTTATCCCCTAATATGAGGGGTAAAAAAATGGATGAACGATGTGGATATATCACATACATTCATGGTGGGCTCAAAAAAGTTTAATCCGTATGATAATCCAGTTTCTCCTTTGTGACCCTGCACTTTTCTCTTTGTAACTTCTTTCACTGACTTCTCTTTCTTCAAAAATCTTTAAAAAAAAAAAAAAAAAAGTGAGAAATTTTGAAGGATTTTTGTTTTTAAAAATGTTATGGGCCACCTATATTATATTGATTAAACTTTTTATTTATCTGAAGATGATAATGGATGCATCTAGGTTGAGTATCTATACTTGGCCCATGATTTTCCACGTAACCACTTTCCAAGACAGACACGTGTCATATTGCATGCCGTGTAACCATGCAAAGAACTGGTCATAGACACATGTCATGTTGCATGCGTCTGTGTGGACTACAAATATTTCTTTCCCTCTTTCAGCCTTATCTGGTCGGATTGTATTATGCGGCAAGCAACACTGGATGTTACGTGCTACTAGCTTTGTGGGCCCACCAAGAAGTTTTTTAACTATAACTTGTGAGGTGGTTTACTTCTCTATAGGTAAGCTTTGCTTTTCAGGTCTAGTATTAAAATGAGCTCGTAAAATGAACATAAGCATTATAGTCGGCCCTAGGGAGTTTTACATCAATATGATATTTGTTTTTCCTCTTCATCCAGGTCAGGTTGTATAGAAAATAAATATTATGGTGGGCCCTAGGACTATTTTAACACTGAGAATCATTGTCCCCACTGCTATTTGTGGCTTGAACTTTGGATATGATTCATTTTTGGGTTCATGCTCTAAATGATCTGGCCAACTGGAAAAACGGTGTGGATATAATAAATACATTATTGTGGGGGCCATGTAACTTTGATGTCCTTTGAACCATTCATATAGCTCAGAGCTCAAGGAGCTTGTCTTCGTGGACGACACGTACATACACCAGCCAGGTTGGTAGTGTGTGGTATACCAGCCAATCCACTTCCAATAGTGGGAGGACACTACCTATAATGTTAATACATAAATTTCGAATGGGCTCCTCAAAACTGGACCTCACCTATCGTGTTAAACCACACACACCATTGGCAAACCATAAAGGAAGTAGCAGAGGCAATACAAAAGGCTGGAGAAAAACACTCTCCAAACATAGACTAGAAGCCCCAACAAAACCTTTAAAAAAATGAAAAGCAAGCTGCCTAAAACCAAAGTAAACATAACCACAATGAAGAAAGCCAGCATTGCAGCCTCACATTCCTCTGAATGTGGGATCCACGCAAGATTCACGGCTACACTCTCGGCCAAGCAAGCCCAGCAAACAAACAATCCACAACATATATACCTTCTTGCATGCCAGCAACACCTCCTATATACATCCTCACATAGCTCCCAACTCCAACAAATACCAGGCCAAGATGCACCCAAAGACAGGATAAATTTACCAATACGGTGACCAAACAACAGGAGCTCCTCCTTTATGTCAAAACTGCAACTTAACCAGCAGTTTTTAAACATAATATATTGTAAACTACAAGGAATATGGTTTTTACCGACGGAACTTTTACCAATAAAAATAATTTGGTAAAGATGTCTTTTAGTTTTAAAAGTCATCTTTACCTACGAAAATTTTCGTAGCTAAAGGTCTTTTACATTTTGCATTTTCGTAAAGGCCAAGGGTCTTTTGAATTTTATTTACCTACGAAAATATTCGTAGCTAAAGGGTCTTTACTTTTGAGTAAGTATAAGCCATATTTACCTACGAACATATTCGTAGCTAAAGGGTCTTTTGAATTTTACAAAAACTAATCAAAACGTTTTCTTTTACCTACGAAATTACGATCAGGGTGTTTTGAATTTAAAAAATCGAAAACTTTACTTTTACCTACAAAATAAAAGCCATATTTACCTACAAAATATTCGTAGGAATATTTTCATAGGTAAAGAGTGTTCAAAAAATGAAAACTTTACATCTTTACCTACGAAAGTATTCATAGCTAAAAGGTCTTTTGAATTTATTTTTTTAAGAAAAAAATAAAAAATCAAAAAGTTTACTTTTACCTATAAAATTAGATTTTGTAGGTAAAAGTCTCTTTAAAAAAAAAAAAAATCTCATACACCTGTTACAACATATTCTTCCTGATATACACCTGTTATATAATATATTTCATCATATTCACATTCATATCCATCTAAACCCAAATTATGTAAATCCAGCCAAACATAAAATGCATTCGTCTAAAAAATCCTATGGAAAAAAACAAATAAAAAAAGAGAGAACATATGAGAGGTGATCCTTATCTCCTTTTATGGATTCAAGCTGCATGTGCCTTACCCAACTTCCTATAAGGAGAAGTTATATGGGTCATAGAATAATGTTGGTGATAAACCCACCTTGTCTATTAATATTATCATATTGTGTTAGGACATGACTCTAAAAATGAGATAAATCCAAATCTCAAATAATCTATGTTATAAGAGATAGTCGAGATGGAAATAGATGCATTGTGATGCTTGAGTTCGAGTATGCTTGCCAACAAAGCAAAATTTTCTTATTTGATGCCATGTGATTGGGCTATATTATTACATCAATCGGGTTCAGGTTCGGGATCGAGTTTAGGTTTGGGTTTTCAAGTTTAGGATTAGGTTTAGGTTAGGGAGTTGAGATTAGGATTAGGTGTAAGTTTAAGTTTAGGGATTTGAGAATACATTTAGGTTTAGGTTTATAGGTTTAGGTTTAGGTTAAGGTTAGGTTATAGTTAGGTTATAAGTTTAGGTTATAGGTTATGGGTTATAGGTTATAGGTTAACGTTTAGGTTATAGGTTTCGGTTTAGGTTAAGGTTATAGGTTTAGGTTTAGTTTTAGGTTACAGGTTATAAGTTATAGGTTATAGCTTTAGAGAATTGAGAATAGGTTAAGGTTTAGGTTTAGGAAATCGGGTTCGGGTTCAGTGTCGGGTTTAGGTTTAGGTTTTCAAGTTTAGGTTTAGGTTAGAGAGTTGAGATTAGGATTAGGTGTAAGTTTAAGTTTAGGGATTTGAGAATACATTTAGGTTTTAGATTTAGATTTAAGTTTTATGTTATAGGTTTAAGTTTAAGTTAAGGTTAGGTTATAGGGTATAAGTTTAGGTTATAAGTTAGGTTATAGGTTTAGGTTTAGGTTTTAGGTTTTAGGTTTAGGTTTAGGTTAGGTTATAGGTTATAAGTTTAGGTTATAGGTTATAGGTTATAAGTTGAGGTTTAGGTTGAGGTTGAGGTTTAGGTTGAAGTTTTGGTTTAAGTTAAGGTTATAGGTTTTGGTTTAGGTTTAGGTTTAGGTTTAGGTTTAGGATATAGGTTTAAGTTATAGGTTTAGGTTAGGTTTAGGTTTAGGTTTAGGGATTTAAGAATACATTTAGGTTATAGGTTTTAAGTTTAGGTTATAGGTTATAGGTTAAGGTTTAGGTTATAGATTTTGGTTTAGGTTAAGGTTTAGGTTAAGGTTATAGATTTAAGATATAGGTTTAGGTTAGGTTTAGGTTATAGCTTTAGGGAATTGAGAATAGGTTAAGGTTTAAGTTTAGAAATCGGTTTCGGGTTCAAAGCATCGAGTTTAGGCTTGGGTATTCAAGTTTAGGTTTAGGTTTAGGCTTTGGAGTTGTGATTAGGATTAGTGTAGTAGGTTTAGGTTTAGGGATTTGAGAATACATTTAGGTTTTAGGTTTAGGTTTAGGTTTAGGTTTAGGTTATAGGTTATAGGTTAGAAATTTAGGTTATAGGTTATAGGTTTTGGTTTATGTTATAGGTTATAGGTTATAGCTTTAGAGAATTGAGAATAGATTAAGGTTTAGGTTTAGGAAATCGGGTTCGGATTCGGGATCGGGTTTAGGTTTGGGTTTTCAAGTTTAAGTTTAGGTTTAGGCTTTGGAGTTGAGATTAGGATTAGGTGTAGGTTTAGGTTTAGAGATTTGAGAATACATTTAGGTTTTGGGTTTAGGTTTAGGTTTAGGTTTTAGGTTTAGGTTTAAGTTAGGTTATAGGTTAAGGTTTGGGGAATTGAGAATAGGTTAAGGTTTAGGTTTAGGAAATCGGGTTCGGGTTCGGGATCGGGTTTAGGTTTCGGTTTTCAAGTTTAGGTTTTGGTTTAGGTTAGGGAGTTGATATTAGGATTAGGTGTAGGTTTAGGTTTAGGGATTTGAGAATAGGTTAAGGTTTAGGTTTAGAAAATCGGGTTCAGGTTATAGGTTTAGGTTTAGGTTATAGGGTTTAGGGAATTGAGAATAGGTTAAGGTTTAGGTTTAGGAAATCGGGTTCGGGTTATAGGTTTAGGTTAGGTTTAAGTTTAAGTTATAGGTTATAGGTTATAAGTTTTAACATTAGGGAATTGAAAATAGGTTAAGGTTTACGTTTAGGAAATCAGGTTCGGGTTCGGGATCGGGTTTAGGCTTGGGTTTTCAAGTTTAGGTTTAGGTTTAGGCTTTGGAGTTGAGATTAAGATTAGGTGTAGGTTTAGGTTTAGGGATTTGAAAATACATTTAGGTTTTAGGTTTAGGTTATAGACTATAGGTTATAGGTTTAAGTTTAGGTTTAGGTTTTAGGTTATAGGTTATAGGTTGAGGTTTAGGTTTTGGTTTTGGTTTAGGTTAAGGTTATAGGTTTTGGTTTAGGTTTAGGTTTAGGTTTAGGTTAAGGTTATAGGTTTTGGTTTAGGTTTAGGTTTAGGTTTTGGTTTAGGTTATAGGTTGAGGGAATTGAGAATAGGTTAAGGTTTAGGTTTAGGCTATAGGTTATAGGTTATAGGTTTAGGGATTTGAGAATACATTTAGATTATAGGTTTAGGTTTAGGTTATCGGTTATAAGTTTAAGTTTAGGTTATAGGTTTTAGTTTAGGTTAAGGTTATAGGTTTTGGTTTAAGTTTAGGTTTAGGTTAAGGTTATAGGTTTAGGTTAGGTTTAGGTTTAGGTTATAGGTTATA
The DNA here is from genome assembly GCA_030180095.1 of Magnolia changhungtana. Lineage (NCBI taxonomy): Eukaryota > Viridiplantae > Streptophyta > Magnoliopsida > Magnoliales > Magnoliaceae > Magnolia > Magnolia changhungtana. Next base: position 1,736,021 of record JASAUF010000213.1, read on the forward strand.
GGTTATAGGTTATAGGTTATAGATTTAGGGAATTGAGAATAGGTTAAGGTTTAGGTTTAAGAAATCGGGTTCAGAATCGGGTTTTGGTTTGGGTTTTCAAGTTTAGGTTTAGGTTTAGGTTAGGGAGTTGAGATTTGGATTAGGTGTAGGTTTAGGTTTAGGGATTTGAGAATACATTTAAGTTTTAGGTTTAGGTTTTAGGTTTAGGTTTAAGTTAAGTTATAGGTTAAGGTTTAGGGAATTGAGAATAGGTTAAGGTTTTGGTTTATGAAATCGGGATCGGGTTTAGATTTCAGTTTTCAAGTTTAGGTTTAGGTTTAGGTTTCATTCTCAATTCCCTAAAGCTATAACCTATAACCTAAACCTAAACCTTAACTTAAACCTATAACCTAAACCTAAACCTATAACCAGAAACTATTTTGAATCTACCATGAAAGCATGAGTAAGGACCTAGGTGTGTGTGCACAGTCGGCGATGTGTTCACTACACTAAATTTTGTGAGCCCCACTAGGAAATAAGCTATGAATAATTTTTTGTATTTTATTTATAATGTATTTATGCGTGGATGAATGTGATGTGGATAAGATTGTTTGTGTTTGGATGGATGTAGTTTATGTTTGGATGAATGTGGTTTATGTTTGGATGGATGTGAATGTGAATATGATGAAATATATTACATAACAGGTGTATATCAGGAAGAATATGATGAAATATATTGTAACAGGTGTATTTCAAGAATATTATGCTGGAATATTTGGAAAAAAAAAAAAAAAAAAAAACTTTTACCTACTAATCATTTCGTTGGTAAAATTCTCATCCACGATTTTTACCTATGAAAATTTTCGTAAGTAAAGGTTTTGTAAATATTTTTAGCTACGAAAACATTCGTAGGTAAAAGCTTTGAAAATAATTTTAGCTACGACAATATTCATAGGTAAAAGTTATTCATAGGTAAAAGTTTTGAAAATATTTTTAGCTACAGAATTATTCGCTAGTAAAGGTTTTGAAAATATGTTTAGCTACGAACAGATTCGTAGGTAAAAGTTTTAAAAATATTTTTAACTACAAAAATATTCGTAGGTAGAGGTTTTTAAAATATTTTTACCTACGAATAGTAAAAGTTTTGAAATTATTTTTAGCTCCGAAATTATTCGTAGGTAAAAGTTTTGAAAATATTTTTAGCTACGAAATTAGTCGTAGGTAAAGGTTTTAAAATATTTTCAACTATGGAAATATTCGTAGGTATAAGTCTTGTAAATATTCAATAGTTTTACCTACGAAAAGAAGCGTTGGTAAAAAAACGAAAAATTTCGTCGGCAAAAGTCTTTTAGCTACGCATTTACCGACGAAAATTGTCGTCGGTAAAAGTGGCTTTTCTTGTATTGTAATTTCATTTTAAATATGGTTCAACTACAACCAGCTATATGCTTAGCATGCAAGTCCCATATTTTCCCTAACGAAACGGTTTTGTGGGACCAATCCATGTAAATCATGCACCCCATTCTCAAGATCACCTGAGGTAGGCCACAGTTAAAATCAATGGATGGCCAATGCTTTTAAAGCCCAAGTGAGTCCTACCTAAAGGGGCAATCCCACAGACATATCGAATTAGATGGGCTAGAAGGATTTTCGCAGCAGGTGCTTTGCATGGTGGGGCCCACTGTTAGGGGACCGGAAGAAATCTCAAATTATAATCAAACACACGAAAGATAAACGTAGTAAAGCATGCACAGAAAAACACATGATTTTTACGTAGAAAACATTCACGGAAAAAAAATAATGATATAAAACTCGTGGGAAAAAAAATAATGGGATAAAACGACAGCAAAATTTACTATGAATAATAAATTACAAGATATAGAATCACTAACAGATGCAAAACCTTTTAGAAACTCCAGCCTCCAATCGAAACTCTCTTAGATTAAATGTTTAAGACCTCTTAATCATATCATAATCATGCATTACACCTACATTTATAATGTTACACCTGAAATATGAAATAATTCGTGCAATTACACAAAACTATGCATGCCATCAATTAAACATTAATCGGTTGACATCGATCAAGCAACCCTCGATCGATTAACAACCACATGTTCGATCGCTCAAACATGCTCAAAAGCATCTAGAGAGTTTACATGTATTTTCCAAATTTCCTCGATCAATCGACTCGACACGTCAATCGATCAAACAATGCAAAAGTTGTCCATAGACTACTAATCTATATAATCTGGGACTCACTTGATTGATCGAATAATGCAGTCGATTGATCAAGACCCTTGTTTCATGTACAGATTAAAGACATCCAAACAACACCCACCACTTGCATAGATCTAGCTTCCTACATGCTTGACATATTGCATGCAAGGTGAGGCAGGGTGCATGTTGAACTTAGTTATGGTGTGGAAATGACCAATTCCCATTCATCTTTCCCTTCTCTCTTTTCCCATCTTAGTATATGGTGCTTGGCTCGAATCCACATAACTTATAACTTTCACCCAGCGTGCCTATAGCAGACGTGAACACCTGGGATGCACGTAACCTACTAAAGCTGCCGATATCAAGTCACTACTGGTCAGTGTTTTGTGGACCCCACCATGATGTGTGTGTTTTATCCACATTATCCACCCATTTTTTGAGACTGTTTAAGGGCATGAGCCCAAAAATTGAGATAGATTGAAATCTCAAGTGTACACTATAAGAAAAATTGTGATTATTGCATTCCCACCATTAAAAACTTATTGGGGTCGCAAAAATTTTGGATCAAGATGATATTTGTGTTTTCCCTTCATCAAAGTCTTTGTAGCCTAAACAATAAGTTGGATGGAAAATAAACATTACAAGGGGACCTAGGAAGTTTTTAATGGTGGACGTTCAATCACTATTGATTCCTATGGTGCAATCCATTTGAGATTTAGATTTGCCTCATTTTTAGACTTATGCGCTGAACAAGCTGTTTGAATGCATGCATTTGCCTGTAAATGCTTTACAGGGTCGTAAACATATTATAACTTTTAGCTATAATATGAAACTGGTAAAGAGTCATGTTTCAAATTAGGGGTAAAGTTTTTATAGCTAAAAAGGCATTATCATGTTAGAATACAATGGTTAATATACATTCATGATATATGGAGCCCATTATAAGTTGTATGGTACATCCAATCTACTCATCATGTGCTTCCCTTGATGTCTCTCCTGGCCTTTAAAAAAACAGCTCATCCATTATCAAATGGACCACATGAGGAAAGGATGGGACGCCCACCACTAAAAATTTCTGAATTGCATTTGGGGCCCACTGTGATGGGTGGAAGACATCCAATTCATTTAGTGTATGCATGCTTTAATGTTCTCCCAAGGCCCTAAAAAAAAAATCAAGTACTTCAATTTAGTACTACCTTGCACATATTTTACCAAAAAAATCAGTTTCAACTAGCATGTGGGCCCTAGTATTGTCTTGGAAACTATAGCACATCTAACAGGTGGATCAATGAGTGTTCACTCACATAGTCCACTAATGTATATACAGTCGTTGTAACTCTCTACAGTGCACCACTTGGACAATCATGATAGTAATGAAACTTGCAAAACGATTCACACTTTATATTCTAGTGCTGCCTTTTGACAAGTGGAAAGGCCTCATCTGAATCATGTTGATACTTTATGGCTTGGCGTATTAGTACTTTTTGTCTTTTTTTTTTTCAAAAAGGATGATCTTTATATATAAAGATCAGATGATCAAACTTTACAATTTTCCGGGTTGCCCAAAATGAAAAGAATATGGGGCAACCTATCGTGAAAGAGAAAAAAATAAAAAAGGGGACTCCATACCCTATGGGGCGGGGCCTCTAAACAAAGGGGACGGCGTATTAGTACTTTCGGTGGTTTTGGATTGCACCTTGACCCTGCCGGACAACTTGATCTAGACGAAGGATCTGTGGGACCCACCATCTTTTATCCACACCGTCTAACCATTTTGTTAGATTATTTTACAGGATGAGCTCAAAAATGAGTTGGACCCAAAAGCTCAACTGGACCACACAACAAGAAACAATGAGAATAATGATGCCCATCTTTGAAACTTTCTTAGGCCCACCACAGTGTTTATTTTCCATCTAACCTGTTGATAGGTCCATTCTAACCTGGATGAAGGGAAAACAAAATATTAGTTTAATCTAAAACTTCTCCGGCACCCAAGAAGATTTTAAAGGTGGAACCCACCATGATGTTTGTGAGAAATACTCCCTGTTCATCCATTTTGTGAACTCATTTCAGGAAGTGCAACAAAAAATGAGGCAGATTCAAAACTCAAATGGCCATACGAATTCTTCAACGACGGTCATTGAATCTCAACTAATTACTCTAATGCGGCCCACTTGAGTATTGGATCCACCTCGTTTTTGTCATATCTCCTAAAATGAGGTCCCAAACGGATGGACAGGATGGATTTCTTGCAATCATCACGGTTGGCCCCACCTAGCATCCCAAAGGGAGAATTTAGCATGCCAAAAACCCATAGTCAAACTTAGCAAAGCCTGAGAGCGTATTAAGTGAGACCTGGACTCACCCAGGACTGTGGGGCCCACCTTGATGTATGGATTATGTATCCACATTGTCCATCCATTTTTCGGGATCGATCAATTTAGACAATTATCCTAAAAATAAAAAGGATCCAATTATCAGGTAGACAGTAACACAGGAAATAGGGGTGACTGATATCGTTAATGGGTCATAAAAGATTTGGATGAAGCTGAAATTTGGTTTTTCTTTTTTCCTCCAGACAGGCTTATGTGACCTTATACAGAGATTGGATGTTAAATAAAAACTATATATGGTAATATTAGTGTGCACCCTGAAATATTTTTAATGGTACTAGGATAGTTAATAAACACTATTTTCTATGGTATGGTCCACCTAATTATTGGATCTGGTTCATTTTTTGGGATAATGCTCTAAAATGGTATACAGAATAAATACATCAAGGTGGACTCCAAGGTAAGGGCCGCACCATCTTGAGTGCTCACCTTATCCATTCAGTCTTTCTAATTTGAGAAATTTTCGAAACTCTTGGATGGCGGGGCTTCGGAGTATGAGATCACTGACTGTTGGGCCCACCCTGATGTATGTCTCTTACATCCACACCGTCCAATCATTTTGACAGCTTATGATTGTAGGGAATGATCCAAAAAACTAAGTAGATCAAATTCTCATATTTCCGTGTGTGACCTAGTCAAAGGGTTGGACGGTAAATAAATATTACAATGGACCCAAAAAAGTTTTTAATGGTGGGCATTCAATCACTAATGTTTTCTTGTGGTGTGGTCCATTAGAGATTTAAATGTCTTAATTTAGGGTTTATATCATGAAATAATCTGAAAAAATAGATGGATGGTATAGATAAAACACATACATTATAGTAGGTCCCATAGAGCACTGTCCCGTAGTTACCAATTCGATTTCGATCCACGGAAGCCGCAGTCGGCGTGAGGACCAAGCTGGATATGGACGGTCGGGATAAGTGGGCCTTCGTGATATAAATGTTTTTTTACACCATCCATCCATTTTCCTATACCATTTTAAGTTAAAAGACAAAAAACTAGGTAGATTTAAGCTCAAGTGGGCCACACTATAATAATTAGTGGATATTAGATGCCTACCGTTGAAAACTTTTTGAGCCCACGGAAGGCTTTGATCAAGCTGATATTTGTGCTTTCCTTTCATACAGGTTTGTAGGACCTTATGAAGAGGTTAGATGACAAATAAACAGTGAAGTGAACCTTAGGAATGTTTTAACGGCGTTCATCTTCCATTGCTTTATGTGGTGGTCCACTTTATTTTTGGATGTTTCTCATTTTGGAGCTCAAGCTCTAGAATAATGTAAAAAAAGGTTGATGGACGGTGTGGATCTAACACATAAATTATGGTGGAGTCAGAAAGTTATACAGGTTAAAAATTGAGTTGAATATCACACAATTTATTTGAGATGGAAAATCTCACGGGAGCAATTTTGGAAAGAAAATCTTTGTAGTAGAATCATTTACCATTAAGAAATACCTCTTTTATGAAAAAAAAAAAAAAAAATTAATAATCATAAGGCACTTGACGTGATTTTTAAGTTCTACATTGATTTTTTTAAAAAAAAAATTATCATTGATTTTTTTTTCTATTAATAAGCAGGCCCGAAATATATTAACGTTGGCACCACGTTAATTAGGTGTCACGGCTTGCGTAATATTAACGTATGCAGATTTCGTTCTAAATCCTTTGCAGGAAGTTCTTTCACAGAGATGTGATGTGCGTCCCACTGAAATGTCGTTAAGAAATCCAATTATTCGTCTGTTTTATGAGATCATTTTATGACATGCTGTAAGAAAAATGAAGCTGATGTGAGTCAGATCAGATGTAAAATTAATATAAAAATACGTGCCCTTGGAACCCTTTTGAGCTCCAACTTAAGTTTTCTTAGGTGAGGTCATTCTTAGTGAAATGAAGTGAAAACACAAAAGATAGTAACATATTATAAAACTTTTATATCCATAAGAATGTTGCAATGGTGGTCATTGAAAACCCACTGTTTTCTCTTGTGAGGTCCACTTGAATTTTAGATTAGCATCATTTTTTGTTTTGTGTCTTAAAATGAGCTAGCAAAACAGATAAACAGAATGGATTTCTAACAAACATCACGTACAGTGGAGCCCACATAATATCCCAATTGAGGGGGTCTTTTGATTTCCTAACGTACATGTAAATCCTGATGAGGAATAACTAATTATTATCTTTTCACATTGTTTGAAAATGTGAGAGTAATTCCATCTCAAAAATTGATACAAAAGTGTTGACTTAAATCTATAGACTCCACTGTAATGTATATGATATATCTTAACTATCCATTTATTTTGTTAGAACCTTTCAGGCTCACATGAAAGGAAATGGAGGCTTTAATTCGTCTGCTATTAAAAGTTATTTCCTTCACTAGCCTCATATTGAGGTTTTTTCATCATCTATCCCCTTCATAGGGTCACATAGACATGGATAAGAGGAAAGCACAAATATCAGCTTGATCCAAAACTTTTAAGGTCTCTAAGAAGTTTTTAATAGTAAGAGTCTGATTCCCTCTGTTTCCTGTGGTTTGGTCTACTTGAGCTTTGGATGTGCCTCATTTTTTGTCTAATGCTTTAAATTCAACTGACATAACAAATGAGCGGTGTGGATAATCCACATAAGGACGCCACATTTATTTCATAAATTTCTTGATTTAAGTGTTAAAAAAAAATAAGTTGTCACATTTGTATTAGGAAAGATGGGGTAATTACCTTGGTAAATAATTATTATGTACTCGTTTACATGCTAATTATAGTTGAGACGAAAAATCAAACATGTATATAATTATGGACGCAGATTTCCTTCCAAAGCCTTTGGCAGGAAGTTCCCACCCTGGGAACCAGGTGGGGCCCATTGTGATGTTTGTGAAAAATCTTCCCCGTCCATCCCTTCCGTGAGTTCATTTTAGGAACATGTTGCCAAAAATCAAAAGGATCCAAAGCTCAAGTGAGCCGAAAAAGCGATAATTAAACATCCACAGTTGAAATATTCGTGGAGCCACAGAAGTTTTGATTCATGCTAATATTTTTGTTTACAGTTCATCCCAATAGGAATGATCGTTATTAACGGTATGGATGGCATCTAAACATCACTGTTGAACCTAGGAAGGTTTCAACAGTAGGAGTTTCCCTTACCACATTTTCCTTTAGCACGGCTCACTTGAGCTTTGGATACGTTCATTTTTGGTAAAATGTCCTAAAATGAACTCACAAAACGTATGGACGGGGAGGATTTCTCACAAACATTACGATGGGCTCCACCTAGGTTCCCAGCGCAGGAACTTGCCGCCGAAGGCTTTCGGCCGCGTTCGACGACTCCCGTTTTCTTGTTGACCACTTTTAGTAGGACGCGGATTTACGGCGAAAGCCTTTCGCAGGAAGTTCCTGTGAAAGGCTGGGTGGGGCCCACTGCAACTTATGATACAAATTCATTCCATCCATCGGTTTTGAGAGCTCATTTTAATATGTGGGATAAAAAATTAGGTGGATACAAAACTCAAGTGGGTCACACCAGAGGGAAAAATTGGGGAAAGAAATTCCAACCGTTGAAACCTTCCTGGACTCCATCTTAATGTTTATACGCTATCCAAACCGTTTATAATATCATTCCGAATGGGATGAAGTGAAAACACCAAAAATATAGCTTGATATAGAACTCTTAAGGCCAAAAGAATGATTCAACGGTTCTCACTGAATACCCAATGTTTCCTCTCGTGTGGCCCAATGAGTGTTATATACACCTATTATTTGGTCTCACGTCCTAAAATGAGCTCTCAAAACGAATAGATGGGGCGAATTTTACACAAACATCTCAGTGGGTCCCACCCAGCATCCTTGTGCAGAAACTTCCTGCGAAAGGCTTTCGCAAGAAATCCGCGTCGCTCTTCGTGCGCGCCAAGTTCCAGTGTCTTATACAAGAAGGTGAAGTAGCAGCCACCTCATTATGTTTTTTTAGATGGCCAAACCACGTGCCGGCTCATTCTCAATCATATCCATAGTAGCCATCTGTTTCCTAACCATCAGCACTGCGATCTCAGTCGTCCGATCACATGACGATCCATGGAACTTGGCCTTCGTGATCTCCGTCTATGTGCTGCTGATGCTGTTGTTTTGGTGCTTGCATGAATACGACCGAAATTCTGAGAAGAGGGAGAGTTTGAAGATCCCTATATGGGTGTTGGCCATGGCCCTCAATCTGGTCTTTGCCTATCGCGTAGCAATGATCATGAATGTGGCTATGAAGTGCGTGGTTTGGGCCATGGCTATCTTCAGCAGTATTTTGGGATTTTACTTGATTTTCATCATCCCTAAGAATACCGACAACCATTATGGTGCAGGCAAGTCATGCAATGGGCCATGTCTGCCCGTCTCTGCTTGATGCCAAAGTCATGTTATCGTCGTAACTGATAGCTGGTTATTGTTCCTATCAATAAACATAAGATTTTATTATTGTAATTTACTTTTTTTTATCCTGCTTGTTTTTGGCCTCATGTTCTAAAATGATCTCACAAAATGGATGGACGGATTGGATTTCTCAAAAGCATTACGGTGAGTCCCACTTAGGTTTCCAGAACAAGAACTTCCTGTGAAAGGCTTTAGCGGGAAATCAGACCATGATTTCCTACTAAAGCCTTTTGCGTGCTAAAAACCTAGGCGGAGCCACCATGATATTTTTGAGAAATCTACGTAGTCCATCAATTTTTTGAACTTATTTTAATCTCCACTGTTGAAACCTTCCTGGGATCGACAATGATGTTTACATGCCATTCATACCGTTCATGAAGTCATTACCATGAGATAACTAAAAACTCAAATACCAGCTTGATTCAAAGTTTCTGAGCCCCAAGAATATTTCAACTATGTGTATTAATTATTCTCTACGTTTTCGGCTCACTTGAGTATCGTATCTTGTTCATTTTTGGCCTCATGTTACAAAACGGATGAACGGATTGGATTTCTCAAAAACATTGTGGTGGGTCCCAAGGCAAATTTTCTGCGAAAGCCCTTCGGGCGCTGGAAACGTAGGTGGAGCCCACCATGATGTTTTTGAGAAATCTACCCCATCCATCCATTTTTTGAGCTCATTTTAGGATCTGAGACTAAAAATTAGCAGGATGCAAGACTCAAGTAGGCCGAACTAAAGGAAAATGTGGGTAGGGAATTTTCTACAGTTAAAACCTTCCTAGGGTCGATAGTGATGTTTACATGCTATCCGTTCATAATGTCATTACCACTGCAATGAACTGAAAACACAAATATTAGCCTGATTCAAAGCTTTTGAGCCCTAGGAATATTTCAACTATGTGTGTTCATTCCTTACGTTTTTGAGCCACTTGAGTATTATATCCTGCTCATTTTTGACCTCATGTCCTAAAATGATCTCACAAAACGAATGGACAGATTGGATTTCTCAAAAACAAAACGGTGAGTCCCACTTGGGTTTCCAGCAAAAGAATTTAATGTGAAAGGCTTCTGTGGCATCTTTGAAAGAGTTAGAGAATAAGGTAAAGAGGCGTGTCGTAGAAGGAAACTCATGCTAAGAGCGGCGGTGCGAAGCTGAGCATTTTGAGAGAGAGAGAGTAAAATTCATAGGTTGTATATGTCTATAAATAAATCATTTTAGAGGTATAACAATACAAACAACTCACCAAAATATACCGAGGAGTTATCATTAACACCACCAGCTCTGTGTTCTTTTTTCTTTCTTTCTTTTTTTTGGTTGTTATTGCCAATATTACCCTATATTGGTAGTGTACAATATATTGCCCATCTAACTATTTTAAACTTTCATTTAAAATTTTTAACCCAAATATGGGATTGGATGGCTAAAATACCATCGGTATTTCCAAATATGTGATTAATGTAGAATAATGAGGTTAATCCCGTCTAAATACCGTTCAATTCCACGTACCAAACACGTCATAAGTGAATTTCCCACCTTTCTCTGCAAAAATCAATTGACGACTTCCGTTCGTTTGCTTGTTCACCACTGTTTCTCCTCCGTCGTAAACGCAAGGAAACGGATTGGCCACTCCGGGCCACTAGTCAATGGCTGATGGTCGTTGCTTTGTGGGCCCACCATGATGTATATGTTTCATCAATGCCGTCCATCTATTATTCTAGATCATTTTATGATATGAGACAAAAAATGAGATATATCCTAATCTAAAGTGGACCACATTATAGTAAAGAGCCTTGAATGAACTTCGACCATTAAAAACTTTTTGGGGCTCATAAAAGTTTCCGATCTAGCAGATCTTTGTTTTTTCCTTCATCTATGTTTGTATGACCAAATCAACAGATTGGATGTCAAATAAACAGTACGGTGGGCCTTAGAAGAATTTTAATGACGGATATCCACTCACTATTGTTTTCCTACGGTGTGGTCCACCTGATATTTATATCTCTCTCATTTTTGGTATAAAGCCCTAAAATGATATATAAAAATGGATGAACGGCATGAATGAAACACATACATCATAGTGGGCCCACATAGCACCAGCCATCAGCCACCAAGCTATCCCAAGCTCCACCGTCTATATAAAGAAACTATATGCCATAAGCCGGGGCTGATTTGAACTAACCATCAATCAGCAAAAGAGAGGCGAAGCAGCAACCGTCTTATTTTATTAATGGCCGTCTCATCCTCAATCACGTCGATATTAGTCATCTGCTTCCTAACCATCACCAATGCGATCTCGGTCGTCCGATCAAATGACGATCCATGGACCTTGGCCTTCGTGCTGTTCGTCTACGTACCGCTGATGCTATTGTTTTGGTGCTTGCATGTATATGACAGAAATTCTGAGAAGAGGGAGAGATTGAAAATCCCGATATGGGTGTTGGCGACGGCCCTCAACGTTGTCTTCGCCTATCGGGTGGCGATGATCATGAATATGGCCATGAAGTGTTTGGTGTGGGCCATGGCTATCTTTAGCAGCAGTTTGGGTTTTTACTTGCTCTTCATCTTCTCTAAGAAGACCAACCAGCCTTTTTTCTCTGCTTGATGCTAGTCTGTTATTGTAATAGCTGATAGCTACTTATTATTCCCTTCTATAAATATAAGATTGTAATATTATAATTTTGTGTGTGTGTATATATATTAAAAGATTTGTAAGTTATATATCTCTATGAATAAACTTTTTTGAACTAAATCAATACAAGCAATTCAATAAGAACTCCCTAAAATATCTTCAATTTTTTGAGTTATCATGGTATCAGAGGTACATCTAACCATTTATCATTAAGTCCTTTGCCTGAATACCAACATAGCGGTTTTCCTCACAATTAAACCCAATCCAGAACCACCACATTGTTGTTCACATAGTTATTATTCATTACCATAAATATTAGATAATAATATTGTAATTTAGTCTTTTTTATATAAAGAGAGTAAGATTCATAGGTCTGTAAATAAATTCTTTTGAAGCTAGATCAATACAAACAACTCAAAGAGGATTCTCCAAAATATATCCAGGAGTTATCATTAACACCACTAGCTCTGTGCTCTTTTTTCGTTCTTTCTTTTTTCCAGTTGTTATTGCCAATATTACCCTATATTGGTAGTGTAAAATATGATGCCCATCTAGCTATTTCAAACTTTCATTTAAAATTTGAATTTTTTTTTTTTTTTCTCCATTTCATTTGCTCTCTCAACAAGCCTTTCGAAAACTTCCGTTCATGGTCGTAAAGATTAGTGTTGAAATCCCACTACTGCGTGAGTGTGTGAGGATGTGTGTACGTGTGTAAAAAATAAAAAAAATAAAAAAGAGTTCATGCTCTGGAATCAGCTGGAGAAAATGAATAAAGTAATGCATCATGTCAGACTCTGCAGCGCCAACAGCTGGTTTTGCAGGACGCGGATTTCCCGAGACCTTTCGCATGAGCTTACTGCGCAAGGATTTTGGATGGGCCAGTGTGATGTTTGATAGAAATCTAACCCGTCCATCCGTTTTTTGAGCTCATTTTAGGACACGAAACCGAAAATGATTAGGATCCAAAACTCAAGTTTGCCATACTTGATGAAACAGGGGGGAAAGGAATTCCTACCGTTGAAACCTTTCCAGGATCTACTTTGATGTTTATATTCCATCCAAACCGTTTATAAGGTCATTTTCAACGAGATGAAGTGAAAAGGCCAAGAAACTAAACGAATACGAAACTTTTGTGGCAATATAAATGTTTCAACGGTGGTTGCTAAATCTCCACTGTTTCCTGTCGTGTGGCCTACTTGGGTTTTTGATACTCCTCATGTTTCGTCGCATGTCCTAAAATGAACTCGAAAAACGGATGGATCGAGTAGCTTTCTCACGAACATCGTAGTGGGCCCACACAGAATCTTGCGCAGGAAGTTCCTGCGAAAGTTTCGCAGGAAATCCGCGTCCACCTAATCAGCCTCCGTAATTCTGCCTTTATCCACGCCATCCATCCAATTTTTCAAATCATTTGAAATTTAGGCACGTCCAATGCCTGGGACCGCACCACAGGAAGCACGGGCGTTCTACCGTGATGTGATGCTTATTTCCCTCCGACCTCTTCGTAAGGTCATGTATACCTGTATGAGGTGAAAACACAAATATCAGATTGATCCAAAACTTCTGCCACTTGTAAGAAGTTTTTAATGATGATAAATCAATCCCCCCCGTGTGATCCATTTGAGTTTTAGATTTGCCTCATTGTTTTAGTTTATATCCTAAAATAATATGGAGAAATGGATGGACGGCATAGATAAAAACCATACATTATGGTGGGCTCCACACAGCCTTGCATGTAAGGATTATCATCCTAGCGGGACAGGACGCACAAAAAGATTCCTACCTCTGCTTCAATTGTAAGCGTTTTCAAGTAGAAATTTGAATGATTTTATTCGTTGGTAACTGGCGTATAAACATATAGGCATGATTTTATTCGTTGATTCTTCGAAGTTGGCAACTGGACAGCAACAATGTATGTGTTTTATCATTATATTTATATATTTTTTCAGATTATTTAAGGATTGAGCCCAAAAATCGATAAAATTTAAATTTTAAGTGAACCATACACATATATATATATATATATATATATATATATATATATATATATATATATATATATATATATATAGCGGTGACTGTACGTCCACCATTAAAAGGGGGTTAATATTAGTACGTTTTGAAAACTGTACAGAAAAACATTCATTTTCGATAGCTAGTTTTTCTAAAATTTCTTTTTTTAGAACTCAAAATGGAATGAAATTTAGTGGAAAAAAATGCAAAATTGATGATCAACTATGAAAAAAATTATTAAAAAAATATTAACTAAAAGTAACAAAAAAAATTACAAGCAATAGACCTGTAAAAACCAAAAATTTCTACACTTACGAGTCATTGATGGACCGGACATATCTTTTTCATCTTAGAATTTTAGTATTCAGTGTCTTTTCAAGAATTACTTCTAATCATGCAAGAAATCATCTTGTCTAATTAAATTTCTTAAAAAAAATATTTACTTTTCATATATATTCCGAATAATCTACAATTTAATTAAATTAAGACTCTTGTTTATGGTTATTAGAGCCGAATTACCATTTATGCTCATTGTGAATGGCTCATGTCACAAACTTATGTAATCTAAGCCTATCTAATATCACACAATAAATTTCATTCATTGTTTTATTTCAGAAATGCCTAGATTAACAAAACAAGCTCTAGATCGCTCTCTGGTAGGTCATTAAACCTGAAACTATAGAAAGACGTTTGTCTTGGTAGGCTTGACATCCATCGCAGGACATTGAGCTAAGATCATCTCTCAGATGATCACTTAACTTAGGCGCACAAGGCGAGTGCATGAGATGTGTAAATATCCTTAGAATTTGTCAGGAACTTAAATTAGTTTTTTCTATCCGATCTTTACCAAAGTTGTGGCTTTCAAACCGTTGGATCGCAACTAAATTTAGAGTACCAAACTAAATTAATATCATACATATATTCGTATAGTCTTGACCCTGACCAACGATTGGTAGTCGTCAAACAGAAATAGAATCATTGTTGGAATATTTGGTTGAATTAAATAGACTTTAAAATTGAGAACCAAAAAAAAAAAAAGTTTTGAGAAAAAAGAACTTATTGTATTGAGTTGAGGCGTGACTGAGTCACTCGGCTTGAAATCGAATTTGCTCCCCTTGGACAGCGTCCCAAGTGCAACAGGTTTCCAGAACAATCGACCTCCAGGATACAATGACTATGACCCGGTCCCAGCGGTGCACTCACTGTACACGGGCTCGAACCACTTGCAGTTTAATCCAGATAGAGTATTTTCGTATTTAGAAACTGGAATCAGAAGTCTTTATATAGACTCCGAAGTGGTGTATAAACACCATTTACAAAAGGTTAAGTCCGTTGGATTTAAACCCAACAAATGCGACCAACCGGAAGGGATGCATCTCTCTGGTTTAAAACGAAAAGGTGCAAGTGCGAGTACACACTCGCAAATAAAGTCCCACAAGTACCCATACACACACACCCACGCGAGTACACTCACACTCACACCGCACCCGCACCCGCGCCCACGCCCACGCCCAGCCTAGCCTAGCCCGTCCCGTCGCGTCGCGCACGCGCACACGGACACGGACTCGTCTCGGCTCGGCTCGGCTCGGCGCGCACGCGGGCGTGTGTGGTCAATGGCATAGATTAGAACTATTGGCATAGCCCCCCTACAGGACCAAATTCACATGCCCACTGAAAGAGGCACAAGCCCTAGGCAAAAAGACTATCTTATATATAAGATAGTTTACTTTGTCAAATCCGATGTGGGACAAAACCCACAACACAAAAGTACCACAACTTTTCAAATGTGGAGGAAAATCACCGAAAATTTAAAAATTCAAATTTAATAATATTTTAAAACAAAATATAACAATCCCCCACATGTTTTAAAATAAAACTCTTTCAGATTAAAACGTAATAGTTGTGCAATGGTGCCGGTGTCACCATAGACTTGAACCAACATTAGAGTAAGAAAGACAGGTCTATAGGAATCAGGTGCCACCATAGTCTTGAACCTGAATTCTTTTAATGTATATCGCAAGTACATGCCACTCACACAACTCTTCCTCTGCAAGTGATTCTGCAGTTCGGTGTGTTTCGGCCATACACCACCTGGATTTCATGAGTGCTCTAGAAAATTTGCCCAGATTCTCATAGGAAGCGGCCTCCACCTCCACACCCATATAGATGAATTCCATCAAGTATATACAACAACTGTATACACCACCAAATATATGGCTATGGATTCATTAAGAGTTCTAACAACTCATCCTTCTTCGTTGCTGCTTGCACTGTACACCATAGAAGGGGCTCATATAACTCAGTGCAATCGTCTACCTCGTGTCTTGTTGTTTACCCATTGAACCTATCTCATGGGATCTCCACTTGTATAGGTTGGGTTGCCGACACTGGCAGCTCATATATTAGGCTCAGCCCCATTTCCTTCGATGTATCATTAACTAACCTTTTAGATAGTCCTTTAGTCAGAGGATCTGCTAGATTCTTTTCTGACCTCACAAAGTCAATAGATATGACTCCATCATGCAACATGTGTTTCACCATGTTGTGTCTGAGTCTAATATGCCTGCTCTTTCCATTATATATTTTACTCTTTGCTTTCGCTATAGCTGCTTAACAGTCACAATGAATAGACAAGGCCGATACAGGCTTTGGCCATAATGGTATATCAGCTAAGAGATTTCTAAGCCACTCGGCTTCTGATCCAGCCTTTTCTAAGGCAATAAACTCAAATTCTATAGTAGACCGAGCGATACATGTCTGCTTGGTAGACTTCCAAGAGACTGCTCCTCCACCCAAAGTGAAGACATATCCACTTGTAGATTTTATCTCATCTGAATCACTGATCCAGTTAGCATCACGATATCCTTCTAATACAGCAGGATAACAATTATAATGTAAACCATGGCTCATACTGCCTTTTAGGTATCCAAGTGTCATACCGATTGTATTCATACATAGATCACCACTACGTTCACATATCTCATAGCATAGATCGGCCCATTGATCATCGCATCCAAGTGTCAGACCGATTGTATTCATACATAGATCACCACTACGTTCACATATCTCATAGCATAGATCGGCGCATACACCTTTTAGTGAGCCCCAATAGTGAAAAACGACCTTCCATAGGGTTAGTATACCTAACGTAGAATCACTATGGCCATTTGTACCACTTATGGTGTTATAAAAGAGGCCCTAATGGATAACCTTTTGCCCCATACGAATTATACCCTAAGAGAGAGAAAGAGAAGAGAAAAGAGGAGAGAACGATAGAGTATATGTGAGGGTTGTGCATCATTTGCCCTTCTGCCCTTCAACCAAAGCCCTAATCACTCATGGATTCCTTACATTGGCAATTAGATATAAGATTCGGATCTCACTTTTCGATGTAGGTATTCTTAGGTTCAATTTCATGAATCTCACAATAATCTTAATATTTCTATAAGAATCAATAGTTTTTTCTAAAACTCTGATCTTAGATAAGTACTTTAAATTAGGTGAAACACTCTTGAGGTGTAGCCCATTCTTCTTGATTTTCTTTTATCAACATTTAATTGTATTAGATAATGATTTTTTTGTTATTATTAGGATTTCATATATTATGTATGCTTAAATTGCTTCATTATCCCAACCTTGATATTACATGTTGTTAGTAGTCAACATGTTTGATGAACAAGATGAAACTTCTACCGTTAGAACTCTTATAAGAAAATTAATAAGTGATGTTGATATACATTGATTGTATTAATATACATTGAATTGTACTAATTCGTAATACACTATATTGTGGTATTAAGTTATTTCGTAATTAATGTATTTGATCATCTGATTTGTAGTTATGTAGATCGAGCCTTACAAAATGTTAAGTGGATGACCCACTTTGTGTTGGTTATCCCGGACTTATACAGTCACCGAGGTTGAACACCGATGACCAGCAATAGTGGGAGCTACATGGGATGCTTCGCACCCAATATCGGTTTTATTTGGGTCCCCTATTATCGATCGGATCAATCTAATACATGGGCCGATCATTCTTATGTTTGGTAGTTGTATAACATTCAAAAGAATCTATGATACCAATGTTACTATTTATTTAAATTCATTCATAACCGTTAGTATGTTACAATCCTACAAAAACTCATAAGGTGGACATAGTGGTATAGAACACCGTGTCCGAGCTGTCAGTCTATGCTAGGGTGACATGCTTTTCATATTGATAAAAATTGGGGTGACGAGCATGTCATATTAGTACAAAATTAAGTGATGAGTCTCCATGTAGTGACCATTGAGCACTAGTGAAGGCCACGAGTTTACCATATTATTAATGGAATTGATGTCATGACTTCGCCATATTTGTGTTTGAGTGACGACCCTTATATTATTTGTTATCATCTTTGGCTGATGAACCATAAAATGGATCAATTGACACAATTAACGAGCTATTACAGATGCATCGAGCCTCGTGATTCAAGTTGAGACTCATGATACAATGGATGTATCTTAGCTTCGCCAAATTGTTGTTTGAACTGGAATTAATAATTATTTGACTAATCATGCATGTTATGGCACTTGCTAGGATAGGTAATTTGTGAAAGGTATTGGAGTCGCATGATGAGGGAGTGTTGCATTCTGCGAAATGGGAATTGAAATCGCTTGTTGATGAAGTATTGGCATTCTGCAAAATGGGGGTTGAAGTCGCCTATTAAGGGAGTGTTGAATTGTGAGAATCATGCATCATCAAATTATATCATTAATGCACTTAAAAAGACTAGATAGGAAATTGTTTGTATTGTTATGTTATCATTATCTGCATAGTACCACTGAGTTAGCTACTCACTCTCACTTAGGACGGTATTTTAAAACACCAACCATGTGATATTGGGGATGTAAGTACCACTAAGATCTCAAACGAATGGGCTTTGACTAGCTTGCACTTCTACCGTGGTATTTTAGGATTGTTGCCTTAGACTGGCTTGCACTTCTACCATGGTGTTTTAAGAGTGTTGAGTGAAAATAAACTTTTTTACATTTTATTCAAATTTGTGCGTGTATATATTTTAGTCCCACGTTGGGTGTACTCTATGCATTGATATTTTTAAATATTCACTATGTCTTACATAATTCTCATATGGGCGAATACCACTTTTGAAATTGTAAATTTTGAATATTAGTCATATATTTGTGGATTTAGTTATATCTGCCTAACGCTTGATGCCGCTGATTTATAGCTACTCTAATTACTGATCATGGGTAAATATTAATCGAACAGCGTAAGCACATGAGAACTCACATGCATTTTTGCTCGGTTCACACTCGGGAACTTAGGATCGGAGTCATCATACTTAGGTGCCGATATTTTGGGCTTGATACGACATCTCTATGGATTTCGGTTGCAGAAGGAGTTTTTCACAAGCCGCAGATGCCAGAGCTGGAGAAGATGATTTCAAAGACAATCATGTCAGAAAACGGTGATGGAGGGGGTGGAGGTAGGTCCCCGAGAGGAAGCTTTGAAAGGATGAGGTGGGGTCAAGGTTGGGATTGAGTATGCAGCCCTGCAGTCAGCTTATGTACTACATACCTTCATACGTATAAGGTTTATGGGTCCCATGTTTGGCTTTTGGTCAAGTCCAATCCGTCTATTCTCTCTGGCATTTTGTGGAAGGCCACCATCTAGATAATAATCAATATCTTCTTATCAAGTGGCCCACACCACAACAAAATAGTAGGTACTGTTCCGAAAACCGTTGAGAGTTTTTTCTCGTTGTGGGCCACAGATAGCTCATAACAATATGAAGATAATATCTCTTCAGGAAAATTTCGGGCCAAGAACACTATCAACAGATTGAATCTACCTTGTGATGGGCCCCATGATCAAACGGACGTAAATTGTTGCATTGGCAAGCATTTCATTTAAAACTTCTCATTCACGCAAATTTAGTTGTACCAACTTACGATTAACTGCTTACCATGTACACTAAACTCTGTGGGGCCCACAGTGATATTTATATGTAATCCAACTTGTTCATAATAATCACAAAGACTTGAATGAAGGTTAAACACAAATATCATATTTATCGAAAATGTTTATAGCACACTAATAAGTTTTCAACAGCAGCTGGGTAGTTCAGGTTGTTTCTTGTTGGGTGGTCCACTTCTTCTATAGATAAACTTTATTTTTCGGGTCAAGTATTAAAATGAGCATGCAAAATACATATGTGATGTTGATCAAAATTTTAAATCACAATGGGCCTCACAACGTGACTCGTACCTTAACAACACTGAAATACGCATTATGAAGGGCAAGGCTTCAAGCACAGGGGCAATTTGGTAATTTTGTTAGCATGTTTATAATAATAATAATAATAATAATAATAATAATAGTACAACACTTGTGGAATGTACCTAGGAATTTTTTAAAACTTTTTTTTTTAGTGTTTGGCCGTACCATGGGACTATTTTGATCAAAATCCTTACTATATCAATATAAATATAGGGCTTTCCCCGGTGGTGGTGGCTAACAGTGAAGTGTGATTTGACAATGGGTATACTAACAAGCTAATATATATATATATATATATATATATATATATATATATATATATATATATATATATATATATATATATATATATATATATATATATATATCTGTGTGTGTGGTTTACTGAAATTTTTCCTCTCCAAAAGCATTATTCCGCAGGGAGGCGGATTGCGTACTGAGTTACTCAGTATGCTAACCGTACTGAGTAAACTCTGTGGGGTCCACGGTGACTTATATATTTTATCCACTCCTTCCATTCATATTAACATATAATTTTATGCTTTAAACCAAAAAATGAAGTATATCAAAAGCTCAAATGGACCACACCACCAGAAACAGTGTGAATTGAATATCTACCATTGTAAATTTCTTGAGGGCCACTGAAGTTTTGGATTAAGATTATATTTGTGTGTTCCCTTAATCCATGTTTTTTTAATGTTATCAACAGGTTGGATGATAAATAAACATCACTATAGGGCCTAGCAAGGTTTCAACGGTGGAAATCATTATTCCCACTGTTTCCTGTTCTATGGTCCACTTGAGCTTTGTATGTGCTTCAAATTTGGTTTCAACCCTTAATGAGCTGAGAAAACGGATGGACGGCGTGGATGAACCACAGATTTTACTCAGTACGATAAGAGCGTACAGAGTAACTCAGTACGTAATCCGATTCCATTCCGCAGTACTCTTTGGCTACTGGATTGGTGAACAAACACACATTGGACGGTGAAAATTTACATAAATCTGATTGCGAACTGGATAACTATGGTATGCTTTTATCGTAGTGAGTAACCTCTGTTGGGCCCACCGATAATGCATATGGCTTATCCACACCGTCCATCCGTTTTTAGAACTCATTTTAGGGGTTGAACCTAAAATTTAAGCATATCCAAAACTGAGTAGACCCCACCACAGGAAACAGCAAGGATAATGATGTCCACCATCGAAACCTTTTTATGCCCATAGTGATATATATTTCTCACCCAACCTGTTCAAAAGGTCACATAGATATGGATGAAGGAAAAATACAAATACCAACTCGATCCAAAACCTTCGTGGCCCTTATATGGATGAAGGAAAAATACAAATATCAACTCGATCCAAAACCCTCGTGGCATCGTTAAGATTTCAATGATAGGTGTTCAATTCACACTATCTCATGTAGTGTGGTCCACTTGAGCTTTAGATATGCTTCAAATTTGCGGTTATTCCTTAAAATAATCTGGTAAAACGTATGGACAGAGTGGATAAAAGGCATAACTCATGTTGGGCCCCACATAGTTTACTAGTGCGCATACGGATTACCAAATTACAGATACCTAGCTTATATATTTCACCGTTAATCCATGGTACTTCACTGGAGTACTATAAGAATCAGTTGTGTAGAAGATCCTACCCATGAAAAAGGTGGGTGACACCATGAGTAAAAACCAGGATGGTCCACCCATCAGGCAGGCTGCACCGTCAAAATTGATGGGCAACTAATGGTCTGATTCAATATACGGTACTTATGGCCCACCCAATGTCTTGATTGATCCCATAATTTTTATCCCAGATGATCTGGATGGTTCGGACTAGCTTTTGCAAGGCTCTGATGTTCTAAATTCCGACATATTCTACCTAAAGAAACCAAACAAAATTGTAATTGAGACTTTTGATGTTGTGGGCCTCTTGTAGGATTCAATCAAGCAGTACAAATGAAAATTATGGTATAAGATGATCTGATAAGCAACACAAATTCAAATGAGCAAAATCAGACGGTTAAGAAGAGTTGTACATGAGTTGGACCGAGTCGAGCTCGGTTTTGCTCGGCCAGTGGCTAACCCTAGCTTGAACTCAGCTCGATCAGCAGCTCAGGCTAATTCAAGCTGAGTTCGAGCATGTGTAACATTTTCTCAAATACATATAGTAAGGCTTCAATTTATCACATAATACAAAACAGTAACAATAGTTTACAAGTATTTTATCAAACACTCAGGTGCAGCATCAAAATCAAGATATGTGGATAGTTTTATAATGTAAAGGTTTTTTTTTTGTGATTTATTTCGTATCCATTCTTTCCTCGCCACCAGTTGATCTGATGGCACTACGCCAAAACAGTGAAAAAAAGACGGGCTAAAATCGTCTCAAATAATCAAAAAGAACGGTCATGGACCGTCGCATAGGCCGTCAAATTTTGACATGTCTTATTACTTAAAGGATGGTTGAAAACCGTCATTCTTATTGAAGGAAAAAAGACAGTCATGGACCATCCTTAAAAAGGACTGTCATGGACCATCTCTTATGAGCCTTAAAAGGACGGAAGGACGGTCATAGATCGTCTCTTATGAGCTTTCAAAGGACGGCCATGGACCGTCCTTTAAAAGGACTGTCATAGACCGTCCTTAAAAAGGACTGTCATTGACCGTCTCTTATGAACCTTCAAAGGACGGCCATGGCCTGTCCTTTAAAAGGACTGTCATGGACCGTCCTTTAAAAGGACTGCTATGGGCCGTCTCTTATGACCCTTGAAGGACATTTTCAAATTTGACCTGTTACATTCATCGTATGTTTCCTAATATACACCTGTTATATAATATATTTCATCACATTCACATTCACATCCATCTAAACCCAAACTACGTAAATCCATCCAAACATAAACTACATCCATCCAAACATAAATAATCTTATCCACATTACATTCATCCACGCATAATACATAAGTTTAACTTCATAAGTAAAAAAAAAAAAAAAAAAAAAAAAAAAAAGTTTAGGTTTAGGTTAAGGTTTAGGGAATTGAGAACAAGTAAAGGTTTAGGTTTAGGAAATCGGGTTCGGGTTCGGGATCGGGTTTAGGTTTGGGTTTTCAAGTTTAGGTTTAAGTTTAGGTTAGGGAATTGAGATTAGGATTAGGTGTAGGTTTAGGTTTAGGGATTTGAGAATACATTTAGGTTTTTGGTTTAGGTTTAGGTTTTAGGTTATTGGTTAAGGTTTAGGTTAAGGTTAAGGTTAGGTTATAGGTTATAAGTTTAGGTTATAGTTTATAGGTTAAGGTTTTAGGTCATATAAGCTATAGGTTTAGGGAATTGAGAATATGTTAAGGTTTAGGTTTAGGAAATCGGGTTCGAGTTCGGGATCGGGTTTAGGTTTGGGTTTTCAAGTTTAGGTTTAGGTTTAAGTTAGGGAGTTGAGATTAGGATTAGGTGTAGGTTTAGGTTTAGGGATTTGAGAATACTTCTAGGTTTTAGGTTTAGGTTTAGGTTTAGGTTTTAGGTTATTGGTTAAGGTTTAGGTTTTAGGTTTAGGTTAAGGTTAGGTTATAGGTTATAGGTTAAGGTTTTAGGTCATAGGTTTTGGTTTTAAGGTTATAGGTTTAGGTTAAGGATAAGGTTTTAGGTCTTATAAGCGGTTTAGGGAATTGAGAATATGTTAAGGTTTAGGTTTTGGAAATCGGGTTTGGGATTAAGTTTAGGTTTGGGTTTTCAAGCTTAGGTTTAGGTTTAGGTTTAGGTTAGGGAGTTGAGATTAGGATTAGGTGTAGGTTTAGAATTTGAGAATACATTTAGGTTTTAGGTTTAGGTTTAGGTTTTAGGTTATTTGTTAAGGTTTAGGTTAAAAGTTTAGGTAATAGGTTATAGGTTAAGGTTTTAGGTCATAAGTTTTGGTTTTAAGGTTATAGGTTTAGGTTAAGGTTAAGGTTTTAGGTCTTATAAGCTATAGGTTTAGGGAATTGAGAATATGTTAAGGTTTAGGTTTAGCAAATCGGGTTCGGGTTCGGGATCGGGTTTAGGTTTGGGTTTTCAAGTTTAAGTTTAGGTTTAGGTTAGGGAAAGGATTAGGTGTAGGTTTAGGTTTAGAGATTTGAGAATACATTTAGGTTTTAGGTCATAGGTTTTGGTTTAGGTTAAGGTTATAGGTTTAGGTTAACGTTTAGGTTTAGGTTAAGGTTTAGGTTAAGGTTTAGGTTTAGGTTATAAGCTATAGGTTTAGGGAATTGAGAATAGGTTAAGGTATAGGTTTAGGAAATCGGGTTCCGGTTCAGGATCGGGTTTAGGTTTGGGTTTTCAAGTTTAGGTTTAGGTTTAGGTTAGGGAGTTGAGATTAGGATTAGGTGTAGGTGTAGGTTTAGGTTTAGGGATTTGAGAATACATTTAGGTATTAGGTCATAGGATTTGGTTTAGGTTAAGGTTATAGGTTTAGGTTCAAGTTTAGGTTTAGGTTAAGGTTTATGTTTAGGTTATAAGCTATAGGTTTAGGGAATTGAGAATATGTTAACGTATAGGTTTAAGAAATCGGGTTTGGGTTTGGGTTCAGGATCGGGTTTAGGTTTGGCTTTTCAAGTTTAGGTTTAGGTTTAGGTTAGGGAGTTGAGATTAGGATTAGGTGTAGGTGTAGGTTTAGGTTTAGGGATTTGAGAATACATTTAGGTATTAGGTCATAGGATTTGGTTTAGGTTAAGGTTATAGGTTTAGGTTCAGGTTTAGGTTTAGGCTAAGGTTTAGGTTTAGGTTATAAGCTATAGGTTTAGGGAATTGAGAATATATTAACGTATAGGTTTAGGAAATCGGGTTTGGGTTCGGGTTCTGGATCGGGTTTAGGTTTGGGTTTTCAAGTTTAGGTTTAGGTTTAGGTTAGGGAGTTGAGATTAGGATTAGCTGTAGGTTTAGGTTTAGAGATTTGAGAATACATTTAGGTTTTAAGTCATAGGATTTGGTTTAGGTTAAGGTTATAGGTTTAGGTTAAGGTTTAGGTTTAGGTTTAGGTTATAAGTTATAGGTTTAGGGAATTGAGAGTAGGTTAAGGTTTAGGTTTAGGAAATCGGGTTCCGGTTCGGGATCGGGTTTAGGTTTAGGTTTTCAAGTTTAGGTTTAAGTTAGGGAATTGAGATTAGGATTAGGTGTAGGTTTAGGTTTAGGGATTTGAGAATACATTTAGGTATTAGGTCATAGGATTTGGTTTAGGTTAAGGTTATAGGTTTAGGTTCAAAGTTTAGGTTTAGGTTAAGGTTTAGGTTTAGTTTATAAGCTATAGGTTTAGGGAATTGAGAATAGGTTAACGTATAGGTTTAGGAAATCGGGTTCGGGTTTGGGATCGGGTTTAAGTTTTAGGTTTTTAAGTTTAGGTTTAGGTTTAGGTTAGGGAGTTGAGATTAGGATTAGGTGTAGGTTTAGGTTTAGAGATTTGAGAATACATTTAGGTTTTAGGTCATAGGATTTGTTTTAGGTTAAGGTTATAGGTTTAGGTTAAGGTTTAGGTTTAGGTGTAGGTTTAGGTTTAGGTTTAGGTTTAGGTTATAAGCTATAGGTTTTAGGGAATTGAGAATAGGTTAAGGTTTAGGTTTAGGAAATCGTGTTCGGGTTCGGGATCGGGTTTAGGTTTGGGTTTTCAAGTTTAGGTTTAAGTTTAGGTTAGGGAATTGAGATTAGGATTAGGTGTAGGATTAGGTTTAGGATTTGAGAATACATTTAGGTTTTAGGTTTAGGTTTAGGTTTAGGTTATAGGTTATAGGTTTAGGTTTAGGTTTAGGAGTTGAGATTAGGATTAGGTGAAGGTTTAGGTTTAGGGATTTGAGAATAGGTTAAGGTTTAGGTTTAGGAATTCGTGTTCGTGTTCGCGATCGAGTTTAGGTTTGGGTTTTCAAGTTTAGGTTTAGGTTTAGGTTAGGAGTTTAGATTAGGATTAGGTATAGGTTTAGGTTTAGGATTTGAGAATAGGTTAAGGTTTAGGTTTTGGAAATCGGGTTCGGTTTCGGGATCGGGTTTAAGGTTTGGGTTTTCAAGTTTAGGTTTAGGTTTAGGTTAGGGAGTTGAGATTAGGATTAGGTGTAGGTTTAGGTTTAGAGATTTGAGAATACATTTAGGTTTTAGGTCTTATGTTTTGGTTTAGGTTTAGGTTGAGGTTATAGGTTTAGGTTTAGGTTAGGGAGTTGAGATTAGGATTAGGTGAAGGTTTAGGTTTAAGGATTTGAGAATAGGTTAAGGTTTAGGTTTAGGAATTCGAGTTCAAGTTCACGATCGGGTTTAGGTTTGGGTTTTCAAGTTTAGGTTTAGGTTTAGGTTAGAGAGTTTAGATTAGGATTAGGTGTAGGTTTAGGTTTAGGGATTTGAGAATAGGTTAAGGTTTAGGTTTAGGAAATCGGGTTCGTGTTCAGGATCACGTTTTAGGTTTGGGTTTTCAAGTTTAGGTTTAGGTTTAGGTTAGGGAGTTGAGATTAGGATTAGGTGTAGGTTTAGGTTTAGAGATTTGAGAATACATTTAGGTTTTAGGTCATAGGTTTTGGTTTAAGATAAGGTTATAGGTTTAGGTTTAGGTTTAGGTTATAAGCTATAGGTTTAGGGAATTGAGAATAGGTTAAGGTTTAGGTTTAGGAAATCGGGTTCGGGTTCAGGATCGGGTTTAGTTTGAGTTTTCAAGTTTAGGTTTAGGTTTAGGTTAGGGAGTTGAAAATACATTTAGGTGTAGATTTAGGAATACATTTAGGTTTAGGTTTAGGATTAGGTGTAGGTTTAGGTTTAGGGATTTGACAATACATTTAGGTTTTAGGTCATAGGTTTAGGTTTTAGGCTTAGGTTTAGGTTATAGGTTTAGGTTTAGGTTATAAGTGTAGGTTGTAGGTTTAGGTTTAGGTTAGGTTAGGTTAAGGTTTAGGGAATTGAAAATAGGTTAAGGTTTAGGTTTAGGAAATCGGGTTCAAGCGGTATTGGGTTTAGGCTTGGGTTTTCAAGTTAGGTTTAGGTTTAAGTTAGGGAGTTGAGATTAGGATTAGGTGTAGGTTTGGGTTTAGGGATTTGAGAATAGGTTAAGGTTTAGGTTTAGGAAATCGGGTTCGGGTTTAGGTTCTGGATCGAGTTTAGGTTTGGGTTTTCAAGTTTAGGTTTAGGTTTAGGTTAGGGAGTTGAGATTAGGATTAGGTGTAGGTTTAGGTTTAGAGATTTGAGAATACATTAGGTTTTAGGTCATAAGATTTGGTTTAGGTTAAGGTTATAGGTTTAGGTTAAGGTTTAGGTTTAGGTTTAGGTTTAGGTCAAGGTTTGGATTTAGATTATAGGCTACAGGTTTAGGGAATTGAGAATAGGTTAAGGTTTAGGTTTAGGAAATCGGGTTCGGGTTCGGGTTCGGGATCGGGATCGGGATCGGGTTTAGCTTTAGGTTTTCAAGTTTAGGTTTAGGTTTAGGTTAGGGAGTTGAGATTAGGATTAGGTGTAGGTTTTGGTTTAGAGATTTGAGAATACATTTAGGTTTTAGGTCATAAGATTTGGTTTAGGTTAAGGTTATAGGTTTATGTTAAGGTTTAGGTTTAGGTTATAAGCTATAGGTTTAGGGAATTGAGAATAGGTTAAGGTTTAGGTTTAGGAAATTGGCTTCGGGATCGGGTTTAGGTTTGGGTTTTCAAGTTTAGGTTTAGGTTTAGGTTTAGGTTAGGGAATTGAGATTAGGATTAGGTGTAGGTTTAGGTTTAGGGATTTGAGAATACATTTAGGTTTTAGGTTTAGGTTTAGGTTTAGGTTATAGGTTATAGGTTTAGGTTTAGGTTTAGGTCAGGGAGTTGAGATTAGGATTAGGTGAAGGTTTAGGTTTAGGGATTTGAGAATAGGTTAAGATTTAGGTTTAGGAATTTGTGTTCGGGTTCGGGATCGCGTTTAGGTTTGGGTTTTCAAGTTTAGGTTTAGGTTTAGGTTAGGGAGTTGAGATTAGAATTAGTTTGTAGGTTTAGGTTTAGGGATTTGAGTTTAGGTTATAGGTTTAGGATTAGGTTATAGGTATAGCTTTAGGTTTAAGTTATAGGCTTAGGTTATAGGTTATAGGTTATGTGTTTAGGTTAAGTTTAAGAATTCGGGTTCGGGTTCGGGTTTGGATTCGGGTTTATGTTATAGGTTTTGGGATTTGAGAATAGTTTTAGGTTATAAGTATAGGTTTAGGTTAGCTTATAGGTTATTGTTTAAGGATTTGAGAATAGTTTTAGGTTATAAGTAAGGTTTTAGGTTTACGTATAGGCTTAAGTTATAGGTTATATGTTTAGGTTAAGGTTTAGGAATTCAGGTTCGGGTTCGGGTTTGGATTCGGGTTTAGGTTATAGGTTTTAGGATTTGAGAATAGTTTTAGGTTATAAGTATAGGTTTAGGTTAGGTTATAGATTAAGGTTTAAGGATTTGAGAATAGTTTTAGGTCATAAGTAAGGTTTTAGGTTTAGGTATAGGCTTAAGTTATAGGTTATAGGTTATATGTTTAGGTTAAGGTTTAGGAATTCGGGTTCGGGTTCGGGTTTGGATTCGGGTTTAGGTTATAGGTTTTAGGATTTGAGAATAGTTTTAGGTTATAAGTATAGGTTTAGGTTAGGTTATAGGTTAAGGTTTAAGGATTTGAGAATAGTTTTAGGTCATAAGTAAGGTTTTAGGTTTAGGTATAGGCTTAAGTTATAGGTTATAGGTTATATGTTTAGGTTAAGGTTTAGGAATTCGGGTTTGGGTTTGGGTTTGGGTTCGGGTTTAGGTTATCGGTTTTGGTTTTGGTTTTGGTTTTGGTTTAGGTTATAGGTTTTAGTTTAGGTTAAGGTTTAGGTTTAGGTTATAGGTTATGGGATTTGAGAATGGGTTCGGGTTTAGGTTATAGGTTTTGGTTTTGGTTAGGTTTTGGTTTAGGTTATAGGTTATAGGTTTAGGTTTAGGTTTAGGTTAAGGTTACAGGTTTAGGTTATAGGTTTAAGTTTAGGTTATAAGTGTAGGTTATACATTACGGTTTAGGGAATTGAGAATAGGTTAACGTTTAAGTTTAGGAAATCGGGTTCGGGTTCGGGTTTGTGTACGGATTTATGTTTGGTTTTTCAAGTTTAGGTTTAGGTTAAGGTGTAAATTTGGATTAGGCGTAGGTTTAGGTTTAGGAATTCTCTAGTATTAGCTACTACATACTAGTAACATACAACCAATATTGGGGCACCATACCATAAGCTACAAGAATTTCATGTCTCCCTAAACAAGGTATCCTCCATTGATAACATATATATATATATATATTATAAGTTTTTATTTTCATTTACATCCCAAATACATTCATCATCCATCCAAAAAAATTAAAACAAGTACTGTCAATCTATCTTATCTTACCGACCACCTTATGTTTCTTTTCACCTTTGTAACTCTCATATTTGTTGCAGCTGCTAGTTCACCATCAGTAGTCTCCCTAACCAAATCTGTGCAGTCCCTCCATTTGAAGCAGTGGCTGAAGTTACAAGAAGTAGGACTAATTAGTCTTTCCATGTTTTGAAAAAAATCAAATTCTTTATTTTTGGCTGCAAGTCTACTTATAATTATCATTGGCTCTTAATCTATTTATAATGAAAATCTTAAATATCACCTGATAGTGCTCCTTTGATAAATGTCCTGTTTGGAACAAATAATTTGTTTTATCATAAATGTCCTGTTTGGAACAAATAATTTATTTTATACATACATGTGTTTTATCATAAAACCATGCTTGATGCGTCCATACAAAAAAAAATCTAATATTATTATAAACATCCCATCTCTCTCTTTCTTGTATGTATGTTTGGACAGGTGAACGATGAAATAAAGGAAGAAATGGCTATTTATAAAAATAAGAGGTCCACTAACTTAGAAAGGAATGGTTGTTTTTTCATTTAAAGTACTTAAAAATAGATGGGATGGTTAGTTTTTCTTGGATGATAGATTTAAAAGGCTACTAAATAGGTGGAGTTTCTAAGTTTGAGAAATGCTGGTTAAAAAAGCGTGGGTATTTGATTTTGATCACTTCAAATAAGAAAGAAGAAAGAAAATTGATCACTTCCAATGAGAAAAAAGAAAGAAAAGATTATTATTATTAATTCACAAGCGTCGACAAGGCAACATGATAGGCAACAACCCAAGTTGGACTTACTCTTCTAATAGTCAGCTCTCTTTCTTCGGAATCTCTACAATTGTGACGGCCCTCTTTCTTCGAAATCTCTGCAATTTTGATGCATTACAAAATACCAATCAAGTCCAAAGATCCATGTATCTATTCAACTAATCAACCAATCCCAAAAGGAAGAAGAAGCAAAAAAGGAGTAAAATTCAATGCAAATTCCAAACAGTATCATCCCCTACTATCATGAGGTGAGTGCCAAATGAACCAGCATAAGCAGTGCACTTAGTTGTATGTGCCCATCCCAACTCCTGTGTCTCTTTCGTAAGGAGGAAGGGATCCACTGTCCTTGACCTTGGATTATGAGACATAGTAAAACTCGCTAACTATGGTAGTGAAGAAGATGAAAGCTGCCCCAGCTCTAAAGATGCCATTGCTCAATGTCTAGCAAGGAGGTTCTCCTACCTACAGACATAACATATTAAATATACCATTATATCTAAGCCAAGAGCTGTAAGTTACTAAAATGTGCACTAAAATATTTTTGGGACCAATATCCATAAAGGTCATTGAACAAGAATCTTAAAGAATTTGTTCAACCTAGCAATCATTGGTAAAGGCAACAAATTGTCCTGCTTTTCAGCCTACCTCAACAGAACATTTCACGGATAGTTATTTTTGGAACGAGTTCAAAACCATACTAAACTATCAACTATCAAGTATTTGCTATAACCAGATCCAATGGTATAAAAAAAACCCACGGATGTAGTATATGATGTATAGCAACAAAGTGTATGGTGCCATTTATTCCTAAAAATACAGTTTTATTATCCAATCTTGTGTCACCACAATATGTAATTTTTTATTCAGTTAAAGAATTGTTCAGCATAGTGTCATCATGAAGAAAAAATGTAAAGCAAGAAAGGTGGAGTTCCTAATGTTTTGAGAACTGAAGCTCGAGGTTACAACTTCTTACTTTGAAATTAAGCTTGAACAGGAAAGCACCAAAAAGACAACAGATTATTAAGGGAATAGAATGAACAGCTTTTATCACATATGAATGCAAAGTTGCCAATGCATCTATGAATAAGCATAGCTCTTAATACTAGTATCTAATTGTTGTACAAGACGCTGATTAAAATTGTTGCATGTTGGAGTATGTATATGTATGGAATAACACACCAGATGCCTAAAGATTATAAAAATAATTAACCTTTGTTCTTTAGAATCAAAAGAGTAGGAGCAAAGAAGAGTATCCTTAGAGACCTTACCGCAAATCTCAAAAGAAGACATGATTTGCCAACACCAGAATCTCCAATAAGCAAGAGCAAACTTTTATTATCCAATCTTGGATATTCAACAAAATTGAATTGTAATAATTCAATTCAGTTCAATAAACTCAGATTTCTGAGAAGGATTTAATGGTTTTAAATCCATGGTTTTCTAGAACAGGTCCATTTCCTGGACGTCAAATTCAACGGGAAAAGTAAGATGGTTAATATTACTTTTCACAGTGCAAAGTTTCAGTTATGTCTCTTCTTTACCTTCCATCTTCTTCCTAACAAGAAAATCCATATTTACTAATATTTCCATTTTTCTATTTTTCAAAAGAATGAGTTCGGACTCCGAAAGCGTCGGCTCCAGCACTCGTACTTTCAGCCCAAACCCTAACCAAGGACTCCAAAATTACCAAGTACTCATAAACATTCATTGCAAGCATTTTCTGTCTATGTGCATGACGACCATACTGTTAAGATCAATCCTCTTATTTTCATTTACAGAAACTAGTGGATGACAAATTATGTGCAACATACAGAGATGGTTCAGCCACTTGTGTAATTAGGGAAGGTTCAAAAGGACATACATATTTGAAAGTTGGTCAAATCATAAACAGACGTATTTTGGACGGAGACATTATTTTCATTAATAGGCTACCTAGTATCCCAGGAGAAAGAAACTAATTTTTTTGGCTACAGACCTATATATTTGAGATTTATCACCATCTTCTATCTTCTTGAGAAATAATCCTGTAGATTACAAACAAAAGGCCATGAAATTAATTGACGTAAGACACAAAGAGTCCATTTTGCAGAAAATGATTTCGTAATTATTTCCAGGTGCCAATGAAAGACGGCCAATTGAACATGGCCTTGAAATATGTTGTTACATGATCTAGAGTTTTCACCTTCCAACATTCGGATCAAAGCCAATGACATAATAAGCCATGGCAATTGATTTCGTCAAGTCCAAAAAATAGAACAACTCTACATAAAAGCACGACAATGATGAAACCCTGTAGTGTAGTTAAAGAGAGCAATTGGTGGATCTGGATCATCCATCTGGTGGACCACTTTCACAAATACATTCATCATCCATCCAAGAAAATTGAGACAGGTGAAAGATACACATAAAAGAGCGGATATGAAAAAGAAAATAAAATCTACCTACACGATATAAGAGTGGAGATAAAAACCATGAGGCATGATATTCGCACTGAGTAAACTCATGAGTGTGTATGTATTCTCCCCCTTCAAACTTGGAAGATTCCAACTCATATTAAGGGGGATTTCTGGTTGACTGATAAGCACTCCAAACACATAAAAAAGCAGCGCAAGGCCTGCTATGCTCGCAGACAACTTTTCCATCTTGCATTTGTCCTAAAAATCAAGCACTAGTTACAACCATCATGATATGCATATATAACTAGTTGGCATCAGTGCTAGATGAAAGAGTCAATCTCACCAAGAGGGTGATAAATAGTGGAAATAGCACAACATCAATTGCAGAGAAAAAGGCACATATGAACAGGTCCAGTCCAAAAAGAAGATTGAGTCCATGTGCAATGCCGAGAATTTGGTACAGTCAACATAGATATGTTAGAGTTATCCAAAAATGGTTCCGTATTTCAGAGGCACTAGCCCATCTCTCCAATTTAACCTTTCCATCAGATTACCAATTTCTACCGGAGTGTCATAAGCAAAGGTTCATGTGTATTTGAAAAAAAAAAAAATCAGAACATGAATATTATTTGACTGATTCATGTGTTGTTTAGATGGATAATTCATGCCTACAGTCCAGATTGAGTACTTACTCCATTCTTGCTATTTTGATATTTGAAATCTCATGATTTGTACCATTTCATGTCCCTATTAGAAACCTGTTACATATCTGAGTATGAACTCATGACTCCATTAAGTGGAGTTCTGCAAACCAAGAACCATGGACAAAAATGATTGTCAGCATTTAATCAAGTTGGATGAAATATAAAATAGAAAACTAATAAAATATGTCAAGAGCACAACTGATAATCATTACCATGACAACCTAAAGAATAGAAAGAATTCCTAGATAGGTCATCCTACAAATGCCTCTTTAACAGGAGGTGAGCTATACTCACGCAAGCATGCATGCACAGGTGCACTAAAGCCATTATGTTGTTGATCACCATGAAGGTATTTGTATAGAAAACTTCTAGAATATTGTTGGCAACCATGAGGGTCCATTCATGCTTTGGATAACGTTGCAAAGGTGCACTAAGGCCATTATTTGTATACAAAAAAAAAAAAAAAAAAAAATGATACTCTGCTTGAGTGGAATGGTTGATACATAAGCATTAAAATCTTTACCGTCCATATTGAAGGCTACAGAAGATGTTTAACATTGTCATGTGATGTTTGCATGGTAGCCCATGATATGTGAAAGGTGCTTTGGATCTAATGAAAGTCTAGATCAAAGCACAGAGAGAGTGCAAGTGGTGATTGATATACCCCCGGAGACGAAGAGTGGCTGAGATTTGTGGAAGTGGACCCCATGTACAGGGCCATCGTGCTCGTCGAATCTTTCTATGAGGGTCCCCATCTTGTAATCCCAAAGCTGGATTACACTGCTGTGGAGGCTCACTAGGATCCATGGCCTCTTGCTGTGGAAGCTCAGCACCTTTACCCTATTACTCTTTGTCTCGAATTCATTTCATCCTCCCACATTGCCAAATCTCGACATTGTTACAATCAGGGGTTTTAGAATAAGAAAAGAGAGAAGAAAAGAGAAAGCAATGACAGATGGAATGGATTTTGGAATAAAAACAGGGATTTCGAGAGAAACTCACCCACTGCAGGAGAGATATGCCTAAAATCCTTCAAAGATTCGGAGATCACCCACCGACAGAAGAAGAAAATGAGAAACCAGGCAGAGGGAGAGGCAGAGGGCGTCGTTCGAAAGAGGGATTTGTAAAGGCAGAGGGCATCGTTCGAAAGAAGAAAATCCCTCTTCTGAAATGAGATATTAGTTTCAAATCCGCAAATTGTGAGTTTTCCACAATTTAACACATCAACTACATCAATAACCATACATTTAAGGGACCATTTGCTGAATGATTAAGATAGTTTTATATATGAAGAAGTATAAATATTAACCATTAACAACTAAACCCATTATTTAGATGGTCTGGATAACTCTATATCATTTCCACTATTATTATAAATGAGTCACCACTATTTTATGTCAAACACAAAACTCACAAACTCCATCTATACAATATATAACGTCACTTGCTCTTTGGATCTGATAAGGCTCAATGGGCCACACAATGATGTATATGTTTTAATCCCCGCCGTCCATCCATTTCTCAATATCATTTTAGGATCAATCCCAAAAAATGAGATCTATAAATCTCGAGTGGACCACACCACGGGTAAAACAATACAGATTGAACATCCACCATTAAAACATTCATAATTATTTTTTGGGCCCACAAAGATGTGGTTCACAAATCCAGTCCATCCGTTATGTGTGTGCCACTTGGAGTAGTGGTCATACCAAGTTTCAAACGCATCCAAATTTCAGGTGAGGCCCCACCAAGTGCTTTTATATGTTTTAGGCATGTCTTCACATGATTTTAAATGGTATGGCCCACTGGAGTTCCGTATACGGCTGAGTTTTGGGATATCCCATAATTTAATGGGACCCATCAAATGCACGGTGTTGATGTTTGACACACATGATGGTGGGGTCAACACGGCTCAACCTCATGGGGAGTTCCCATGAGCTCAACACAAAAAAATTTCCATATATATATATATAATATTTAAAAAATATAAAAACCTATTATGTATTTGTTATATCCACACCGTCCATCCATTTTGAGGTATCATTTTAAGTCATCAGATAAAGAATGAGACAGATAAAAATCTGTAGTGGACCCCACCATAGAAAACAATGGGGAGGTTGATTCCCACCGTTGAAACTATCCTAAGGCCCATCCTAATGTTTATTTGAAATCCAACTAGTTCAAAAGTTATAAAAATAAATAAATAAATAAAAACATGAAATAAGGGAATACACAAATATCAGCTTGATCGAAAACTTTCATGGCCTTTAGAAGTTTTTAATGGTGGGCATTACTGTCCCACTGTTTTCTGTGTCGGGGTCCACTGGAACTTTGGATTTAACTCGTTCTTTGGACATTGCACTAAAATGATCTCTCCAAATGGATCGAATGTGTGGATACAAAACATACATCATGGTGGGGCCTAAAAATGAGAGGTTTATAAATCTCAGGTCCACCACTCCACATGAAAACAATAGTGATTGGATATCCATCATTAAAATTCTCCTAAGGCCCACTTTACTGTTTATTTGACATCCAATCTATTTATTAGGTCATACAGGCCCCAACAGAGCTCTTTGTTGCCCAACTCCTTTGGCCTGACCTCAGCCAACCTAATGCCAGACTTCACCTTGGGCCTACTTTGATTTATATATTGTATATCCATATGGTCCATTTTTAGGGCATGAGCCAAAGAATGATCCAAATATATTATTTTAGGGCATGCACCAAAGAATGAGGTAGATAAAAAGATGTAGTGGACCTCACCACAGAAAACAGTGGGGAGAGTGATTCCCACCGTTGAAACAGTGGGGAGCTTTGGATTTATCTTTGGATATTGCCCTAAAATGATCTCTCTCCAAATGGATGGAAGGTGTGGATATAAAACATACATCATGGTGGGGCCCAAAATTGAGAGGTATATAAATATCAGGTGGACCACACCACATGAAAACAATAGTGATTGGATATCCATCATTAAAATCCTATGTAAGGCCCACTGTACTCTTTATTTGGCATCCAATCTGTTTATTAGGTCATACAAGCTTAGATGAAGGGGAAAAACAAAAATCATCTCAGTTCAAAACTTTTATGGCCCCCAGAATCTTTTAAATGGTTGACGGTCATTCAACACTATTTCTTGTAATGTGGTCCATTTCAAATTGGGATATGCCTCATTTTTGGTCTCATGCCATAAGATGATCTTTAAAAATAGATGGACGGCATAGATTAAACACATACATCATGGTTGGGCCCACACAACACCAACCACAAGCCATTGAATGGTGTAGATCCAACATCATTTATTGGGGCCGCCTAGATGTGGTTCATAGATCCAGCCCATTCATTATGTGTGTCCCACTTGGATGAGGAGTCAGACCAAGTTTCATACACATTCAAAACTCATGTGGGCCCCACCAAACCTTTATATGTTTTAGGGATGTCTTCACATAGTTTTAAATGCTATGGCCCACCTGAGTTTCGTATATGACTGATTTTTGGAC
This sequence comes from Magnolia changhungtana, assembly GCA_030180095.1. Taxonomy (NCBI): domain Eukaryota; kingdom Viridiplantae; phylum Streptophyta; class Magnoliopsida; order Magnoliales; family Magnoliaceae; genus Magnolia; species Magnolia changhungtana. The sequence goes on from JASAUF010000213.1 coordinate 1,772,659, forward strand.
TTAAAGGGGACACATCAAATGCATGGTGTTGATGTTCTATACACATCATGGTGGGGCGCACACAGATTAACCTCATGGGAAGTTCCCCTGAGGTGACCTTATAGTACCATTTTACTATTTAGGTAACTCCTTCATGGGTGTTACTCTAACTGTGTAGGGCCCACCTTGATATATTTTATGTATATTGACACCGTCCATATATTTTTCCATCATATTTTAAGATGTGATTTCAAATCATAAGAACTCAATAATCTCAGGTGGGTCATACCAATCAAAACAATGATGAATAACTATTAAAAACTTTTTGAATGCCACAAAAGTTTTGGATCAATTTGATCTTTGTAATTTACCTTCATCTAGATCTTCTTTACATTATCAACAAGTTGGATTGCAAATAAACATTACCAAAACCTTACGATGGGCTCTTTATAATTTTTAATGGTGAGGTACTATATTATTATTCTTTCCAGTGGTGTGGTCCACTTAAGATTTAAATCTACACAATTTTTTATACCTGGCCCAAAAATGGGTTGGAGAAACATAGGGGCGGTAAGGATATACAACACATCATCAAAATCTCACTTTTGTTATCTAACTTTTCAATTTTTCTTGTCAAAATATAAATTTTAGTTTTTTAAAAAATATATATTTTTTTTTTTACAACTTGTCAATTTTTTCACAATTTTGTTTAATTTTTAAAATTTCTTTTTCAAAATATCATTTTTTTAATCTCACTTTTTTTATATAACTTTTCAAATTTTATTGTCAAAATACAAAATCTAGTTTTCTTTTTTAAAAAATATATTTTTTTACAATTTGTTAATTTTTTTCCCAATTTTGTTTAATTTTTTAAATTTTCTTTTTCAAAATATCATTTTTTTTATCAAAATCTCACTTTTGTTATCTAACTTTTCAAATTTTCTTGTCAATTTAGTTTTCTTTTTTAAAAAATATATTTTTTTTACAATTTGTCAATTTTTTCACAATTTTGTTTAATTTTTTAAATTTTCTTTTTCAAAATATCATTTTTTAAATATCACTTTTGTTATATAACTTTTTAATTTTTCTTATCAAAATACAAAATCTAGTTTTAATTTTTTAAAAATATATATTTTTTACAATTTGTCAATTTTTTCACAATTTTGTTTAATTTTTTAAATTTTCTTTTTCAAAATATCATTTTTTAAATATCACTTTTGTAATATAACTTTTTAATTTTTCTTTTCAAAATACAAAATCTAGTTTTCTTTTTTAAAATATACATTTTTTTTTTTACAATTTGTCAATTTTTTCACAATTTTGTTTAATTTTTAAAATTTTCTTTTTCAAAATATCATTTTCTTATCGAAATTTATTTTTTTTTTCAAAATTATCAACATTATTTAAATTTCTTAATTTTTTTTTTCAAAATCTAGATTTTTATAAAATTACATTTTTTTTTCAAAATCTAATTTTTTTTCTTAAACATTGTTAGTTACATTTCTAAGCTTTTTAACTTTTTTTTTTTTCAAAATTCATAAAAAAAAATTTTCTTAATTTTTCACTTGAGCATTAGAGACGGTCTACGACCGTCTCTAATGCAGACGGTCTTTAACAGTCTCAAATGACCACTATAAGACAGCTAAGGACCGTCTCTAATAGAGACGGTCTTTGACAGTCTCAAATTGAGACTTCTAAGGACCGTCCCTAATACAAACTATTTTTGACAGTCTCATAGTACAGGAAAAGACGACCAATGACCGTCTCTAATTGAGACGGTCCTTGATAGTCTCAGATAACCAGTAAGAGACGGCCAATAACCGTCTCTAATACGGACGGTCTTTGACCATCTCAAATGGCCGCATATAAGACGGTCAGAGACCGTCTCTTATTCCAGACGGTCAATGGTCGTCTTTTATCCCCAGTTAACTATGGTTTTAACTGTCTTAAAGGATTTATGGACGTTTAAAATTTTAAGACAATATTAAGGACGGTCTAAGGGCCGTCTAAAAGTTTAGAGACGGTTTACGGTCGTCTCTAAAGTGTCTTTAAACCAAGCAATTTTAGAGACGGTCCAAAACCATCTATAAATCCGTCATTTTTTTTTCCATTTTTCACGTAGTGTGGAGAATGTTTGTACCCGAAACAACAATTCGTTGAGTCATTTCATCAAACACTCGGCGATTAGCGTCAATATCAAAATAATCGAATCACCGAGCCGATTCAATCCGAGTCAATTCAAGTTAAGGTTCGATCCGAGTCGATTCGAGTTGAGGTTTGACTTGAGTCGATTCGAGTCAAGTCGAGTATGGACAAGCTCAAACTCAACTCAGAAGTTGTTCGAGCTCCAAAAACTAGCTCAACTCGGGTTGAATCCAATTTCAAGAGGCAAGTCGAGCTTTTCTGAGTTCAGTCGAGCGAGCTGATCGAGCTAACTCAACTCGTGTACAGCTCTAGACTTCAGATTATCTGATCAGTATAAAATTGGGTGGCTGCCCATGGACACTAGGTAAATGTCTGATTAGCTAACTCGACTCGTGTACTGAGGCCCACCATTTGAACGGTCAGGTTCGAGTAAATGTCTGTCACGTGCACCTCAAAAGAATTATCACTAAGCTGTTTAAATTAGAGGTGGGCATATTGGACCCGATCCGGTGGATCCGACCCGATCCGACCAGATCCGAACCGATGGCTAGGATCCGTCAGGTTCGAGTTCGTCCATCCCGATCTGATTGTTTTTCGGATCGGGTTTGGATAGTGGTCTATCCGGATCGATCCGATCCTTGTCTAATCCGATTTTCCAGCATAAAAAATGGGCAAAGCAAATATTGAAGGGATTTGACCATCTCCGTTGTAACGCCCTAAAAATCGGGGGTCGAGTAGTTACTCAACTCCCGAGTTCCAGAACATCACTTATGCAACAAAATGAATGATGATTGAATGTTGACTGTATTCGTGCATTGAACATGAGTGAGATTAAGCCAAAACAGCATATCATACTCCAGAAACAGTTAAATTGCAAGCGGAAGACTGTGATAGACATAGAATATAAAAACTGTGGTGAGTCTCCAGAGTGTGATAAAGTTACTAGGTTAAATAATTACAAGTACAATTCTAAAATTTACCAAATGTGAGGAAGTATAATGTCTGCTATCCCAAGTACCATAGCCCCGTCAATACATTACCAGGTCTTCATAGACCTGTCAGAGGGTTATATGTAGGAGAACTCTTCCTCAACATCATAGTAGTAGTCCGACTCTGCTTCATAGGCATCGCTATCACCTGAAACTCAACAAATCTGGTTAGTGTGTACAACACCGTCCCGTAACGTGGGAGTGAGTGATCAACTCAGTGGAACAATAAGGCATAGGTTAACATGTTATCAACTCAGTCAAGTAGTAATGATAAAGCAGTACAATCAACAATTCTAAATACTCTTATTAATGCAAGTATGAATGCAGTCATGATGAATGCCCTTGTCAAACCACCCTCATGTGACATCATCTTACGTTCGCGGATGCATACCTCCCTCAGTGCTCTACATCTACCAGGCACATACAGTGCGATGATGAGCATGATTACCGAGTAGTTATTAGTCCATTTCAAACAGCAGTATTGGGAAACTAAGGTACCTCCCTTGTATCATTCCCAAACATGATCCATTCTAGGGTCGTCAGTCCTAGTTAATCTCATATGATAATGTATTTCTAGGTCGCTGCAGAGGCTACCATTACGCACAATGGTTACACCACTCCCCCATCACCTCTTTAACGGTTCATCACTATACAGATACAGGCCTAGTTCATACTCTATACACTGCGGCAAAACTCGTCGCCTCACCGCAAATTCAGAGTATGCTCGAGGTCACTACAAAGGGCTGTCAGGGCTGTTGCTCGCATTCGTTGCACCACTCCCCCATCACCTTATCAATGTAGGCCAACAACACGAATATAGTGTCCCATACCACCATAATCGGCTCACGAGTCTGGTTGCTCACTGGTCACTACAGGGAAGCACATGGCCCCAGCGTAGGCCGACAGCTAGACCACGGTGTCCCATACCACCATGTCCGGCTAATGAGTCTTAGCGAATCGAGGTACAATGGTTAAAAGGGATTTCACTGATAAGTTTGGTACCCTAGGTTCAAGCAGTAGTGTCCAAACATAGTGAACATACATTAGACAGATCGGGTTACTTGACGAGCCAGACTAGCTCGAGCGCACAATCAATTGAACGACATGAAGTGCATAAGCACTTCGCGTGGCCTAACCACTATCGCCAACTGAAGTACGACTCGGGTTCGTCAAACACATCCTACGTGGCGAAATGAATCTCAACCACGATCTCAAGTCTGGTACCGATTGTCTGGACTAAAATCATAGTCCCAAAAGCAATCAATCCATATTCCAAAGCATGTGGAGTAAAGCATAATAAACAAAGTAAGTCAAGCATGTTAACAAACATGTCATAAAGCATGTTACAAAGCATGTTATAAAGCATGTTATAAAGCACCATATAAACAGGAAATACAAAAACGAGTATTTTATCCATATATAATATATTCATACAGCAAATAATCATGGCAAACACATTCCAAAGATTATACATATACGGTACTTTCTACAAATACCTATAATATGTAAAATTCTATATTCTTCATCTTTAATCGAAACGGAAAACAGACAGCACTTTATACATGTGCAATTGCATGCAGATTATGAATCTATCATTATATGACATTAAAAGCGTTGAAAACCATAACCTATACACTTAAAGTCCGCACCTTTTCTCGTAGAATCATAACGGAGTCGATGGATTCGCTAAGCTTTCGTATACGGCAGTTTGGTAACCTATAACATGCTTTCGGTTAGTTATTTCATAACCTAATTTTTCCGAGTCGTTATATTCACCTAAACTTCAAGATTTGTTTCTAACATGAAAGCACTTAAACAAGTTTGAAGGATAAGATAGTGAGAGATGAGATTTGTGAAGGAAAAATGAGGTTTTCAGGAAAATGATTTGAAGAAGAAATTTGAGACCTTTAAATTGAGTGGTTGAGAAGTTAGTCAGGTGTTAGGATTGACCCATTGCCGAAGGACGTCTAATTCCAATTGACAAAAATCCGGGATGTTACATCCGTTCTTGTCAAACAAGCTAGAGGCCTCTTTGAACTCAGAGATCTAGTCGTCCGTGAGCTGATCTGCCATTTTTTCTCTGAAATTGAGCAAAAAGCAAGAGGGATTAAAGGAGGAAGAAAATCGTGTGATTAGCTGTTCTTTCGGAAATCCTTATCTACTGCAGGTTGCGCAAAGAAGAAAATCATTTGCTTCATACGCTGTTCTGTTGAAAATCCTTATTTGCAGGAGGTTGCGCAAAGAAGAAAATCCTTTGCTTCATATGTTGCCAGAATCTTTTCATATCGTACACGTGTTCTTTATTATGGCAAAATGGGCCCATTTTATCAAAATCAGAACCGTTGATATATTTTATATCAAAATCAGAACCGTTCATATTGATCTGAAAATCGAGTCGGACTTGGATCAGGTCAGGCCAAAAGGAATTCGAATTGGTTCGAGTCAGATGACCCGGACTCTGTCCCGGATCGATCCGAGTTCGGGTTGAACCATATAGAATCCAGACCAAGTCGAGTTAGACCCAATCCGAACCGACTCGGTCCGATACCCAACTCTAGTTTAAATGGTAGAGAATCACACCACAATGTAGCATGGCAGTAATAAGAAAATCTACATACTACAATACTGACCACACCAAACTAATCAAGTGGCTGTGCTTCTACGTCATCTGTCGCACATGCGCTGGCACCCACGGATGATATCGAGACCGTACATTTAGTAGAACTAATAGCGAATGGGATGTAATTGGAAAATCAAGCTGATCGATTGATCCTAACCGTTTAATAGGTGGGTCAACAAAATTGTATTGGATCTTCTTTCTATGTGGAAGTTCTCAAGTCCAACCGGCTGTACCACATGTTACCGTCCACCGAGCCAATAACTTCCAACCTATATCTGCATCCAACATCTAGGTTGGGCCCACCTTGAGGATTACCATATGTAAAAATCCACCATTTCCAGTCATCAAGTGGACCACATTCATATATGGCTATTTATCAATAGGTAGACATTGTTTTTTATGGTGTGGCCCACCTGTTGAGTAGATAAGGGCTAATTTTTGCAGTAGGTGATCTCATAAAAGAAAATTTCCTCAGGTCCAGCCATTTGGGCCATAAGTTACTGATCACCCACCATATAAATTCAAACCTGTTAAGTGCATGTAAATCCAACCCTTCCAATAGGTTGGGCCCCACCATGATGATCACATATACAAAAATTATCACCATCTACTCATCATGTGGGCCACACTATAGAAAAAATATCCACCCATTGATAAATAGTAAAATACAAGCTTGATCTACTCGAGGAGCGGATGTAGCTGATTTTTGCACAAGGTGACTCTCATGGTGGGGCCAACCTATTGGATGGGTTAGATGTTTCATGCACATGAAAACTTTGAAGTTATCCGGTGGGTGGACTGTAGCTTGTGGTCCAGCCGGTTGGATTGAGAATAGCACTTGACAGAAAATGTGAAAACATAACAAGAAAAGATGAAAATGACACAATGTAATCACACTTGCATTTTTCCAAACCAACATCTAATCTCCACCGTCCTTCCAACATGCCAGCGTGAACACACTGGCATGGCGGGGCTTCGGAGGATGAGATCTATGACTGTGAGGCCCACCCTGGTGTGTGTTTCTCAAATCCACACCGTCGTCCAACCATTTTGACAGCTCAAGATCTTATGGCATGATCCCAAAATTTAAGTAGATCCAATTCTCAGAATTCCATGTGAACTAGTCAATAGGTTGGATGGTAAATAAATATTAGTGGGGCCAAGGAAGTTTTTAATGGTGGGCATTCAATCACTACTGTTTTCTTGTGGTGTGGTCCATTGGAGATTTGGATTTGTCTTATTTTTAGGTTCATATCATGAAATGATCTCGAAAAATAGATGGATGGTATGGATAAAACACATATATTGTCCCGTAGCCACCTCTATGCCAGCAGCGTCAGTAGGCAATCCGGGCCTAAGATGAGGAGATCCAACGAAGCCGTAGTCGGCGTTAGGATGGACGGTCTGTCATAGGCTCAGTGGGCCTACCGTGATATAAATGTCTTTTACACAACATCCATCCATTTGCCTTTACCATTTTAAGTTATAAGACAAAATACAAGGTAGATTTACGTCTCAAGTGGGCCACGCTATAGGAACCAATGGAAATTATATGCGTACGGTTGAAATTTTTTTGGGGCCGCGGAAGGCTATGATTAAGCTGATATTTTTGTTTTCCTTTCATCCAGGTCCATGGGACCTTGTGAAAATGTTAAATGACAAATAAACCTTGAAGCGGACCTTAAGAATATTTCAACGGTAGTCATCATTCATCTTCCACTGCTTTGCGGTCAACTTGAGCTTTGAATGTTTATCCATTTTGGGATCATGCTCTAGAATAATCTAAAAAAATTAATGGGTGGTGTGGATCTAACACATATATCATGGTGGGGTCAGAAAGTTCCATAGGATAAAAATTGAGTAGTATATTTCATAATTTACTGGAGAGAGAAAATCTATTGGAGCAATTTTGAAAGCAAAATCTTTTTAGTAGAATCCCTTTCATGCATACCCTGTTTACCATTATGAAAGACCTCCTTTATGAAAAAAGGAAAAAAAAAAAAAAACTAAAATAATCATAAAGCAATTTCCACTGCATGGTTTCTAGTTAAATGAGACTAGGTGGGATAGAATTGCATTTAGTTCATGCAACTCCATCCCGCATTTAGAGAGGATGTGAAAGGTTACGATGAGGTGAGATGGAATTGTATTTAGTTCCATGGAATTACATTTGGTCCGATAAAGGATTTCGGCGGATTTTGAAATCCACTATACATGTGGGCTCCACATTAATACATGTGTTTATCCATGCCATCCATCTATGTACATCGTTTATAGGTGACATTCTAGTTATATGTGTGTACAAGTGAATGTTATCCGTTGTAAATTTGGTTTAATGATTACAATTCCATGGTTCACCAAATAGGATTTTGTTTAATCTAATGTTTTTCCGTAGTAAATTTTATTCCAAACATGAGATTTGAGGGCAAAAATACCACCGTATTTCCAAACATGTAATCATCGTTGCAATAATGATGTTAATCACATCTAATACAATTCAATAGAGTTCAATTCCCCTGACCAAACACGCCAGCCTGTTTGATTTTCTGGTAGTGGTGTAAATACCCTAGAAATGAATAATTATTACCGTTTCACCCCTTTGAATATCATAAGAATTTCTGCCTTGGAAACTAATTCAAAAGAGCTGGTTTAAATTTTTGGACCCCATAGTGACATATATGACTTATCTTTTCCATCCATCCGTTTTACCACAACATTGTGAGACATTATATAAAAATGAGGTAGATTCAACACTCAAGTGCCCCCTACCAAAAGAAACAGTGGCCCCAATAAGCTTTTAACGGTAAGTATTTGATTCACTTTTTTCTGTGGTTTGGTTCACTTGAGCTTTGAATATAACTCATTTTTTAGCTCATAGCATAAATTTTTCTAACATAATGGATGAACTGTGCGGATGAGTGACATGCATTTGGTGGGACTCACAAATAGTTTACGGTATTCTCCATTTTTGCATCAGAAAAGTAAGTGGTGAAATCAAATGTGCGGCAATTACATAGGGAAATAATTATTACCATTTACGATGCATTTTCCATGGAATTGGAAAATCAAACACACCCAAGTGAATTCCCCGCTCTTCTCCGAAAAATCAATTGCCGACTTCAGTTCGTTTGCTTGGTGACCACTCTTTCTACGCCGTCGTAAACGCCAACGAAACGGATTGGCTACTCCTCTGCCACCATGTTCGTTGCTCTGTGGGCCCCACCATGATTTATTTGTTTCATCCATGGCATCCATCTATTTTTCTAGATCATTTTATGGTACGAGACCAAAAATGAGGTATATCCCAATCTAAAGTGGGCCACATTACAGTAAAGAGTGTTGAATGAACGTCAACCATTAAAAACTTTTTGGTGCCATAAAAGTTTCGGATCAAGCTAATCTTTTTTACCTTCATCTAGGTCTGTATGACCTGATTGGATATCAAATAAACAGTACAATGGACTTTAGGAGGATTTTAATGGTGGATATCCAATCACTATTGTTTTCCTGTGGTGTGGTCCACATGAGATTATATCCCTCTCAGTTTTGGTATAAAGCCCCGAATGGATGGAACACATACATCATAGTGGGCCCACATAGCACCGACCACCAGCCACCGACCTAACCCCAAGCTCCAGCGTCTATATAAAGAAAGTAAACCACAGGCCGACTTGAACCAACCATCAATCAGCAAACCATCAATCAGCAAACGAGAGGCGAAGCAACAGCCGTCTTATTTTATTAATGGCCGTCTCATTCTCAATCATATCGATATTAGTCATCTGCTTCCTAACCATCAGCACTGCGATCTCAGTAGTCTTTTCAAATGACGATCCATGGACCCTGGCCTTCGTGCTCTTCGTCTATGTACTGCTGATGCTATTGTCTTGGTGCTTGCATGTGTATGACCGAAATTCTGAGAACCGGGAGAGATTGACGATCCCTATATGGGTGTTGGCCGTGGTAGTCAATGTAGTTTTCGCCTATCGGGTGTGGATGATCATGAATATGGCCATAAAGTGTTTGGTGTGGGCCATGACTATCTTCAGCAGCAGTTTTGGGTTTTACTTGTTCTTATCTTTCCTAAGAAGACCAACAAACATTCAAGCAATCCATGATAGCCCGTCTCAGCCTTTTCTCTCTGCTTGATGCTGAAGTCTGTTATTGCATGTAATAGCTAATAGTTATTATTCCTTTCTATAAATATAAGATTGTAATATTAGAATTTAGTTTTATATATATATATATAAAGATTTGTAAGTTTGTAAGTTATACATGTCTATGAATAAACATTTTTGAACTAAATCAATACAGGTTGTATATTTCTATAAGAGTCCCATCAAAATATCTTCAATTTTCTTGAGTTATCATGGTATCAAAGGTGCATCTAACCATTGATCACTAAGTCCTTATCATGGTATTACTCGTAGCTTTTAATCTGACAACCGTAGCTCTTATAAAATTCGGCATATCGCTATGGATCCACCACTACTTTATGGCAATAGAAAGATTTGCTACGAATTTAATTCGTAGCGATTGCCTATATTTTAAAAAATTCTTATAATCCTTCATTCATTCAATAATGAATCAATTACAATCATTCATTCAATCGGCTAGCAACATTGTTATTTGTGATCAGATAGACGCCCGCGGCAGCTTCACTTTTTCTTATCAAACTTTGCCAATTCATGGAACCTACAATGTAGTCAAATAACTACAATATCAACATCCTAAAAACAAATTAAAACAATTGCTAGAAACAGGTCAGAGAGGTTGAAACCAATGTTTTTAAATTCTGACCCTAATAAAGAATTTGAAGACCATAAAGAAAATTCAAGATCTAAGATTCTATCTTTACAAACTTAAATTCAAGTGAAGAAAGATATCTCGCAATTTTCTTGCCTCGAAATGCCTCAAGAAAGAAGAAGAAACAACCGAATTGAAAGGTTGTACAGAGATGGCCCATAGCGCTGCCGTTGCTCCTCCATGGGCCTAAAGTATAAGAAATGTGCAATATGAAATTAACACATGTTAACTGCATTCTATTTCTTTGATAAAAACTTAAAGGTAAAGCAACCCAATACACAAATGAGAATTGGAATAGCTACTTCCAAGAAAATAAAACATACCCCTGATCATCATTTATTTGTCGTATAAAATCTAGTAAAACCTGCACAAGTATTGGATAAAATCATACGAGGTGATAGAGGACTTGATTATACAGTATGACATAGGTTAGGATCATTAATGGTGTATGATTGAAAGAAATTAACATTTATATGGTAGTGGTAAGAACATAAATGGTTCAGATTAATCTAAGAATGTACCCTGACTGTAGCCACCCCTGTAAAAATACACCCATCATGTCTTCTTTTTACTTGTATTATTATACAACATGTAAAATTACATGAAGGCATTCAAGCCAAAAAATGTTGTGTGAAGAGAATGTGACAGATGATTGAAAATGAAAAAAGAAAAAAACATACCTTGTTCTTTTTCCTCCTCTTCTTCCTCTTTGGTAGCACCTGAAACTTCAAAGAGTGAAGAGAGATGGAAGAGAGGTTAGAGACATCTTCAAAGATACTTGGGGGTGGTTTAGCAAATAGATATTTGAAGAATCCAAGTCTAGTAATTGGATTCTTGAGAATTTCATGTGTCAAGTTATGTTCGACACTTTGGAATTTGAATCCTATTTCTAAGAATTTGAGAAGTTGCTTTTCAGGAAGAGTTGTAAATGGCTTAAAATTAAAAATTGAATTCCAGCTAAATTCCGCATTGCCAAAATTCTAAAGTAGCCCTAGAATTAAATTTTAATTCCAAAAGACAAATATTTGATAAAACTTAGATACTCTAACAAAGTGTCATCATGATAATAAGGCACTTATTTGATTATTTGACAAAGTTTTTTCACCATAAGCAACAACAAAGGCCTTGTTTCACATGTCATTCACATCACCTCTTCAACTGCTTTTTCTATAAGGCGTTCTAAGTACTTCAATGCCTTGATTTCTGCCTGTGCATCTACCAATTCCCTATCTTTATCTGCAAATATATATATATATATATATATATATATATATATTAGAAAAAAAAATCCAATCAATATCAAAGACAAAATCCATCAACCTTGGATTACATAGAAACAAATAAACTAATAGACAATCAGCATTAGCACAACACGAGGCAGACCACTGAGACATGCCATCATCTCGACAGTTCGAATCGCTCCACTGGCATGTCCCTGGCTCCTAATATTACTTTTAAAATCTCTAGAGTTTTCTTTCTCAGCATTTAAATGTCAAAAAAGCAAAGTTACCATACGAAGTCTAAAATAGATTTGTTCAACCCATGTACAAGCATATGGATATCCAAGCAAAAACCTATGAGAGCAAAAGAAATGAAAGAAACCTTCATTGCTACTTTGCAATAAGACAGGAACATCAATATCATTGTGATATCTGTCAAAAATGGTACCGATCTTCCATGGGGGAAAATGTTCTTCAATCCAATAGTCAGTTTCTGGATGCTAGCAGAATATGTCAACCTGTATGCATGCACACAAACATCGTACATGTGGCACAAACATGCAGCGATTTAATGCTAGAAAGAATGCTAGTATCAACAGACAAAAATCTCACCAGGAATAAACAAATATACCAAAGAGGTATAAAACACCTATGGTTACCAATAAGAAGGCTTGAGGAGCTGCCAAAGTAAGCTTCATCATCCAGATTGTCATCCTCCTCATCCTCATACTGATAGATAGCTTCTTGTTCGTAGGAGGCTTCTTCCTGAGCCTCCAATGGTAGAGGCACAAACCAAGTGGCTCTAATGAGCAGACAAACACTCTCCTCGAACATGTAATCATCAAAATGAAATGCCACGGCAACGGGTCAGACCCATTACCATGGCATACTCATTCAAACCAGTGAACATGTTGGTCAGCCTAAAGTTCAGGGGTGTGGTAAACAGGCCCTTATGTTGTTATTATCAACTTGATGTAAGTATAACAGGCCTGTATATTAGTGAATCAAAAGTATACAAAAGGTTGAAACCTTACACCGTGATGTAGAGCGGGTCGCGGACAATTACATGGCAAAGATGGATCAGAAAAGGCCCGGTCGGCGACAGAAGTGATCTGGACCATCAGACCTTCAATCAGGCGTATCTCGCAATCCGGGATGAGTTAGCCGACGTAAAATATATGATTTTGGGGTAGAACGAGCTACTTTAGCCAACCAACCCCGCTATGCCGGGTTGCGACGCTCGGAATTGCGAGAAACCCCTGATTCGACGGTCGTTTCCCTGTTTCAATTTCGTTTTTACTATAAATAGTAAGTTTTAGTTTGACTATAACTCTTCATCCGTCGGGCTTTAGGAGTTGCGCCCAACATGAAAAGAGCTTAGAATAATTAGGGGAACGGTTTGGTGAAGCCAAATAGGACACTTACTATTTTTGGCCAAAAACCTTGTGCACTAGTAGACATCACGACCATCTATAAATAGTAAGTTTACTATTTATAGTAAGTCGCGAATTCTATGAGTTTTAGTTGTAGTTTGATTATGATTTCTTTCTCATTGCTTAGTACCCTCATTTAAAGGGTTGTGAACTCGTTTTTATGCATTGATTAATCTATTTCGAATTTATTAGAATTTATTTCTATTTTCTGCTCTATTTTCTCGTGGATTCGAGAAAGTCTCTGTGAGGAGTCCAGAGAAGTTCCGTGGATTCGGAATAGTTATCCTCTTGAGGAAGACGGTGCTCGACCTCACATCCTCCCCTGCGTCACACTGGTTGCTAGGTAGGCAGCCAGACTAATTGATTTCGAAATGTTGGCTATAGTTGCAAGAAGCAAAAAATACTGGGGAAACATTGGAGTTAGCAACCCAACTCCAATGCTCAAGCTGAATAAGATGATGTTGAGAACCTTACCCTCTGCATATGAGACAAAAACAACACATAGCAAGATCAATCACTAATCCTAATTCTGAAGCCACCAAAAGATAGAATTCTAGAACAAGTAACAATACTCATACCCTCAAGTTGGCATCGAATGCAGATCCAAGGCTAGCGGTGTATATGCATCGGCTAAGCCGTCCAAGCCAATCCTTCAGCACCCAATTCAATGCAACAGCTGATGGAAGGGACCGAGAGGACCCAATCCCTATGGCTAGAAACATCGCCTGAAAATCAATCAATCAAGCATTCCCATAAGAATCTTAATGCAACCATGATTCTTTGCAGTTACTAAAACTAAATGATTTAAGGATTCTTCTTTTTTTTCTTTTTCTTTTTCTTTTTTTTTCCAAATTACTACAGGTAAAGAATTTTGTACAGGTAAAGACACCCAAAATGGATCCCGATCCTCATGTGGTCTGCCCCACTGTGGGCTTTGAACTTACTAATGAAAGAGAAATACACCTACTAATGAAAGAGAAATGAGTAAAACAAAAAATCTACCTTCATGTTTCATTAGCATGCAACCCCCACACTATAGAGGCACATCTCCTCCTCACCCACTCACCCAACTCTTTAACTCTATTCGAAACATTTCCATCAACCTCTCCATCCTTTTGAACTATCAAATCAGGGCATTAGAGCATATCATGTTGAGGAATCTCCTGGTCATTGGTTTAACTAGGAGGCATTATACAATGCTTAAGCTGAGAGCTTGTACAATATGTTCAGTTTGCACAGGTGGGGCACATGCTGCAGTGATCCCAAGACCATTGATACAATGGACCTCATGGACAAAAAGTACCCCAGATTGGAAGATCCTAGCTATATAATATTTGGCTTTTTCCCATTGAATGTGAAGGTTGGCTGCATTTTCTTTCTTAACTGTCCATTTATTTGGCCAACTATTGAAGGGTCGGGGTTTTTCCAGTTGGGAGATGAGCATGGGTCATCCATAGAGGGGACAATCATACTGACGGTTTGGATTGCTGAATCATGGGCCTTGCTCGTACGAAATGAGCTCAAATAGTATTGTACAAACATCATGAGCTTGGTTTTCAATTACAATTTTTATGATAGAAAGTCCTACATGGTACCTTAACCATTCCAGTTCCATTATCGCACACAAGAGGTTGAATATCTTCAGCATCAACCATCTTCTAGTACCTACTAGAAAATGGTGCCGACATCAGAATAGAAGAATTAGCAAAACAAAAGAGTACATTCATATCATTTTTCATCTAAAGCACTGGAGATTCAAATTTCAAGCAATGACAAATTCACAATCTATGTAAATCATCCCTTGTGCCTTTGGTAAATTTAGTAAAGAATAGTGGTTTCCAGAGCCTCTCCTACCCAATAACTTCATGGCAGACATATCATTACTAAGGAAGAACCAGATGATAACACAATCAATTCCGAATAACACAACCAAATGACTGAGGCTAAGCAGAAGTTCCCATTTCTTGTGGTCCAATTTTTAAGTGAAAAATAATCCCAACCATCCAAATTAAAAAGCCATCATTAAATTGCCAATAAACAAAATTATCACCGTGGATAAATTAAGCCATAAAAGTTTGGATGAGGAATCGGTCCGGACTCTGCAATTAATGCATGCTACATTCATGACGGATGAAATGCTAAAAGCAGAGAAGAAAAAATGGTAATGGGCTATCACTAATCCATAACACACTCAAAATTCCCAACAGCCATATTATCAAGATGACAACTTTCTGGAAATGAGGACCACAATTTGGATGGGTGCAGCTGATGTGCATACATCCAATGCGTCCAAAAGATGATTCGCCTGAATTAAGTAAACACTTGCCATTTTCTTGTTTTCAAACCCTTCACACCCTTGTACAAGAATTCAATGTAATCATATCCATGCCTGCTCCACAAATGCATCAACATATTTTCATGGTGAAAATTCACAAATTACTTGCGAAAACTATTCTTTTCTATTTAAAAACTCTTTTCTATTTAAAAACTAAAAACATTGCAATTTTAGAAAGAAAAATAAATATTCTGAAATTTACTTCTTACAGCTGGGCTCTAAATGGCACAAAATTAGGAGAAAAATCAGATGTGAAAAAATATAAGAAAGATGCTTACGACGGTCCCGCCGACCGATGCCTGGCCTCAACAGTTGGCAATGCACCACCAGCTCCTCTCATCTTGATCCAGTTGAAGCAGTGGAAGATAACATCTGATCTATGATCAATACAAAATCAAACCCAAATGAAACAGAATTAAATAAAAAACAGAAACAGCCAAACATACCCAAGAAAGATTCAATAATCACAATACCATAGAAGAGAATCTGGCAAAGAATGAAAAAACTCGCATATTCTTATCATTGCCAGATGGAATCTGGAGATACTCCACCAAAAAAAAAAAAAGCGAATAGAGGAAACACTAATAATAATTTTAAAAAAAAGTTTGGAAACCTGTTTCACATTGACCGGAATGCAGGAAGTACATGAAAGTGGCTCCAAATGGCAAGTGAGCTCTTTTGTTCATTATGAAGACATGAGCTTGTCACCTTCCATTTGATCCAATGACCATGCTACTCAATGCAAACTTACTTCAAACACACCCTCAAAGTGTCTCCATAAACTACCTTTTGGTAGATATGGCTTAAATGCTTTGAAGGTTTAATGTTTGTACCAACCATTTGAACCATTTTTCCCATGACCCAGTTACAAAATAATAATAAAAAGTTACAGGACTGACTATTGTTACACCAATCAAGTGATCTTGATCGTCGATTCAGTATGATTAGGAACATTCCACTAATTAGGCCCTACCTTGGATTACCATGGTGCTCAAGGACTTCAATATGACAATCTTAGCCATCCAATATATGAAATGTGACTATCAGATTCTGAGTGTTTTGCGATGGAACTGATTAAATGAGGATTTAGTTTTGTTGGGAAAAATAGGTTTAAGTTTTTCCTGGTTTGTTCAATATTTTCATTACTTAGTTCTACCGATCCAATGTTTATTTTGGAATAGTAAAATGTAATGATAATGAAACCATGCAATGTTACTACAGATCTGGTTCTTGACATTGTGCTGCACCCGGAGAAAGTGGAATGGCAGAATTTTCTTGGGTGCCATTAAAATAAATCTATTTCTGATGATACAATCCTGTTTTATGATGTGAGTAGCCAACGGGTGGATAACTTAAGGATCATTGTCAGATGGTTTGAAATAATGTCGGACCCAAAAATCAACTGACTCAAAAAAGAAAAACGATGGGGATTCACACGAGAGAGAAGGATGTGAGCACTGTCACAGGGAAATTTGGATGCAAGGCTTGTTGCCTTCCAAAGACTTACCCTTGTTTACCCCTATGCGTCGGCCGGTTCATTTGTGGGATGACATGGCAGAATAAATTAAATTAAATTAAAAACACATCCTTTTTTTAAGCCCCTTGGAAAAATCAAAACCTTTTTTTCCATACAACCACACCCAACCAGTAACTCCACGACCTAGGTAGAGACCAAAAAAAAATAAAAATTGCATCTGCATATTTCAGTGAATCAAAGCAATAAAATTAACAACCAACTGTTAGAAAATTTGGTTGAATACACCGAAAATCAGAAAAGAAATAATTGAAAAAATAGCAATTTCACTAGGCTGAATCACGTATAAAATACGCTGTCCTTAAAGCGTGATTCGTCCCGTTATCACTGCTGATGGGTTACAGACGAATTGCTTCCAAGATAAGACAAGCCTTATCTGGATCCAGCTTGCAGCAATCACGATAGGTCCACTATGGAACAATTTGACGCAATAGATTTCTTCTGACAGATTTAGACGGTCGAGATGATCACAGTGTTCTTTAGGAGCTATGGACTGTATTTGATCTGATGGAGAGATGGTATTTTTGAGATGATGAAATCGGACTGGAATGGTCCAGTTTATATAGGCCTCAGGTTTTAGACCCGTTGCTGTGTGATATCAATGGTCCAGAACGTTTGAAAAACGTTTCTGGCCGTTGTCCATTAATTCCAGACGTTTCTGGTCATTAGATCAGAAGATCTGACCGTTAGATCATCCTGGCCCGTCCGTTTTCGGACCGTTTGGCTTTCAAGGCAGAGAGCCGTTTGTAGAAACGGCTGGACGTTTCGGATTCAAGATCCGACCGTTCTCAGTCACCTATAAAAACCCAGGCTCATTTCAGATCCACACTGCCCTAAGGCTCTGACCAGACCCATCGCACCGCGATCGCACCGTCTCGCGCCGGTTCGCGTAAGGTCGCGAAGGAGCGACCCTCTGCGACACGATGCGGACGTGCGAAGCGCCATCTAGCGCCACTACTGACCACATGCTTCACCTCCTCACGCCTTGCGTGCCCCGTGCCCGTGCGTGCCCGAGCCTGAAGCGCTACAGCGTGCGTGTAGTTCAAAGCTTTTCGCCACCGGAACACGCAATCTAAGTTTTATCTCCTCCAAAAAGCTCCAAGTAAGAATACCTTTCACAACATCTCATATAAACCACAAAAGTTTCTTTTACATTTTCGATGTGGGACAAAGCACACACACCGCACTTTTTAATTCAAAAAATTCAAAATACGTTTTGGCGGGAAAATCCCGAAATTTTGAAAATTCGAATTTTGTTTTTATTATTTGTTAAAAACCACTAATTTTTCAACAATCCCCCACTGGTTTTTTAAAATAATGAAAACTCTGTCAGAATAATAACAGTTATTATTCATAAAGAAAGATATCTTGCGATTTGAATCTTTCCTTAGTGTAAGCATCTTAAAGTTATTTGAAATTCTGGTTCCGCTTGACATTGAACCAGATTATTCCTATATGATATAACCGAAAATGCCACACACATAATAGCTCCTGCGTTAAGTGTTCCTTTATAATCTTGCTTAGCACTTTTAATGGTCATGTGCTTATCCTGTTTTAATAACGATCCCGAGATAACTCTAAGTCTCATGAGAAGCGGCACCACTTCTACGTTCACATAGGTGAAATCCTTCCAGTGTTTCCGTTAAAACACTTGTCTGTTTTGGACTTCATTAAGAGTTTAATACTCATCCTCTCTTGTAACCACCAGCACTTATTATTCTGGATGAGGTTATTATCTTATTTAGTGCTGAAACTTTTCACTAATCAGTAAATTGTTGTTACCCATTAAACCCAATATTTAGAGATTTTCTAAATTAGGGTTGGGTTTCTTTCACTGGTGAAACTTTGAGTAAAGAGTTTCAACCCCATCCCTCTAGATGTTGTCCTTACTACCTCTCTCGTTAGAGGTTTAGTAAAAGGATCAGCCAAGTTATTACTTGACTTTACATATGAGATCGCAATGATTCCATCTTGAATCAATTGCCTTACATAGTCATGTCTCAAACTTATGTGTCTGGACTTTCCATTATAGATACCGCTATAGGCTCTCGCTAGAGTGGCTTCACTATCACAATGAAGTGAAACAGCCGGTATAGGCTTCGCATAGAAAGGGATTTCTAAAAGAAGATCCCTTAACCACTCAGCCTCTTTTCCTGTAGCAGCTAAAGCTATGAACTCAGATTCCATAGTTGAGTGCGTTATGCATGTTTGTTTCTTGGATCCCCAAGATACAGCTGCACCTCCTAGGGTGAATATCCACCCTGTAGTGGACTTGTTGTCCCCTGCACTCGATATCCAACTTGCATCGGTATATCCTTCCAATACTGCTGGAAATTCTGAGTAAAATAACCCTAGTTCTTTGGTTTCTTTAAGATAACCTAGAACTCTACTTATTGCTTTCCAGTGTTCAACACTAGGATTACTTGTAAACCTGCTTAGTTTACTCACAGCGTATGCTATATCTGGTCTTGTGCATTGCATTGCATACATAAGACTGCCTATAGCACTAGCATACTCTAGTTGTGCAACTGCTCTTCCACTGTTTTCTTTTAACTTAATACTTGGATCAAACGGGGTCTTTGCCTCTTTAATATTCAAGTGATTAAACTTGTTTATTATTTTCTCAATATAATGAGACTGGCATAATGCGAAACCCCCACTATGTTTTTTAACTTTGATACCTAATATGGTATCCACTTGTCCAAGATCCTTCATTTTGAAAATCGAAGAAAGAAACTTTTTGGTTTGATTACACCTTCCATTTTATTACTGATTATTAACATATCATCTACATACAAGCATATGATTACTATATAATCATTACATACTTTTGAATATATGCATTTATAAAGAATATTATGTTCAAAACCATAAGACGAACTTTAGAATCAAATTTATCATGCCTTGTTTTGGTGCTTGCTTTAACCCATACAATGACTTAACTAGTCTACATACTTTTCTTTCATTTCTGGTAGAACAAACCCTTCCGGTTGTTCCATGTAAACCTCCTCATCGAGATCACCATTCAGAATCTTGTCTTCACGTCCATTTGATGGATATGAAGATGATGTATGGATCTAGAGCGAATAAGATCCTAATCGATGTTATTCGAAGCTCTTTGGAGAGTAAGTGTCAAAATAATCGATTCCTTCTTTCTGTCGGAAACCCTTAGCAACTAATCTTGCCTTAAAGGTTTGTATTGTACCATCAGTGTGATATTTCTTCTTAAATACCCACTTACAACCTATTGGTTTGGAACCTGGGGGTAAATTTACCAATTCCCATGTTTGGTTAGATATTATGGAATC
This sequence comes from Magnolia changhungtana, assembly GCA_030180095.1. Classification (NCBI taxonomy): domain Eukaryota; kingdom Viridiplantae; phylum Streptophyta; class Magnoliopsida; order Magnoliales; family Magnoliaceae; genus Magnolia; species Magnolia changhungtana. The sequence continues at coordinate 1,793,028 of JASAUF010000213.1, forward strand.
CATTTCATCATTAATAGCTTCTTTCTAAAAAGCGGAGTCTCTTGAAGACATATCTTCACTAAAGGTTTTAGGTTCATCTTCTATAGTTAAAACCATAGGTATTTTCCTAATCACCTTCTCTCTATCACCCTCTACTAGATTAAAGGAGAGTCGTTGAGAGTCTATTTGATCAGGATCAAGACTCTTTTCTACTCTCGCTCTTTGACTCCTACGAGGTTCACTAGGAGCTGTCTCTTCTATTAGTGTTTCTTTTATTATTCTATTAGGAGATTGAATCTCAGCATTCTTTTCCTCTATGAATACAGAATTCTCAAAGAACTCTACATCTCTAGACTCTATAATTACATTGGTGTCTAAGTCTAAAAGTCTATAGGCCTTACTATGTTGTGCATATCCTACAAGGACGCACTTGATAGCTCTTGGTCCTAACTTAGTTCTTTTGGGTTCGGAGTTCTGCAAGATGCAAGACACCCCTACACTCTAAGATACCCAATGTTTGATTTTCTTCCTTTCCATATTTCATATGGAGAGGTCTTGGTTTTCTTAAATGGAATTCAGTTTAAAACATGACACGCGGCTAACAGTGCTTCTCCCCATAGGTTTAATGGCAATTGTGCTTGTATTGGCATTGAGTTGACCATTTCTACTAATGTTCTATTTTTTCTTTCCGCTACACCATTTTGTTGTGGTGTATAAGGAGTCGTGTAATCGATGAATTATGTCGTGTTCTTCACAATAGTTAGAAAATTCATTAGAGAAATATTCTCCACCTCGATCACTACGAAGGATTTTAACATTTTTATCTAATTGATTTTCTACTTCAGATTTATAGATCTTGAATGCATTAAATGCTTCATCTTTCGATTTTAACAGATATACATACACATATCTTGAACAATCATCTATAAACGTTATAAAGTACCTTTTACCTCCACGGGTAAGAACGCCATTTAGTTCACATATGTCAGTATGCACTAGGTCTAAAATTTGAGACGATCTCTCAACGCTAGGAATGGTTTTTGATTATTTTAGACCTTATGCATACTTCACATTTATTTTTGTCACTATCGTTATATGATATTAAGCCGTTCTTAGCCATGAGTTTTAGTATCTGTAGCCAATATGGGCTAGTCTACCATGCCATAGCGTTACAGACTCAACCACGTAAGCAGAAGAATTCTTTTCATTCAAAGATAATTTGATCATCCCATTACAAGCATATCCCTTACCCACAAAGTTCCCATTCTTGGACAAGATCAACTTGCCTGATTCAAACACAACCCTAATCCCAGGTTTGCTTAAGAGATCCCCTGAGACAAGATTCCTCCTTATGTCTGGGACATGCAGTACGTTGGTCAGAATTACCTTTTTTCCAGAGGTAAAAATTAATTCCACGGTTCCTTTGCCTGCAACTTTCGATCGTCCTTCATTTCCCATTTGAACCTCTTAACCATTGGTCTCGTCTTCATAGGTTTTAAAAGAAGTTCGATCGTTGCATACATGGACTGTGGCACCTGTATCATACCACCAACCAGGAATTTTCTCTTGAACTAGGTTCACTTCTGTGACCATTGCTACGATTTCATCGTCATCGCATTAGCCTCTTTCTTAGGCTTTTTTTCGGTCCCTACAGACTCGGGCGAAATGCCCGGTCTTGCCGCAGACATAGCAAGCTCCCTTAGGTTTGCCGTTTTTCTTCTTTTGGGTTTTCTTGAATTTTCCTTGATCTTTGTTAGGTTTAAGGGAATCTGCTTTCTTATAGGAATTATTTTGAAATGGCCGTTCTACTGCGTTAACCTTGGATGAGGATGCACCATTAGCGTCATCCTTTTTGTCTCGGTTACGAGATTCTTCTTCTATACGAAGATTCTTCTGGATTTGTTCTAGGGTGAACTCTTCGGATTTATGCAGTAGCTTCTTCCTGTAGTCTTTCCAGCTCGGAGGCAATTTTGCGATTATAGCTCCAACTTGAAAGGATTCAGGAAGATCGATTTTTATGGCTTTTATTTTATTTACAATAAGCTGTAATTCTTGAATGGGCAAGCAATGTAGATTGTCTACCATCGTAAAGTCAAAATACCGGCAATTAGAAACTTCTGTGTACCTTCCTCTTGACCTTGTATTTGTATTCCAGTGCGCTCCATATTTCTTTCGCTGATGTGGTCCCCGTGTACAAATCGTACAATCGTTCAGAGAGAGCATTAAGGATGTGGCCACAACACAGCAGTTCATCTTCCTGGCGTTTGATCCTAGCAGCCACTTGTTCTGAAGTGTCTGTTTCCTTTGCTTCAGGCAAAGGCTGGAGAGTCGGGTCCAGGATGTAGAAGATCTTCAGAGCGGTCAGCAGGAATTTCAGTTTGTCCTGCCATCTAGTGAAATTTGAACCATCGAATCGGTTCAATCGGATCAGATCCTGGTTCATCAGTTTGACTGATGCAACACTTTCGGTGTCCATGGAGTCACCCTTTAAGATTGTTAGAAATTTTGGTTGAATACACCGAAAATCAGAAAAGAAATAATTGAAAAAATAGCAATTTCACTAGGCTGAATCACGTATAAAATACGCTGTCCTTAAAGCGTGATTCGTCCCCTTATCACTGCTGATGGGTTACAGACAATTGCTTCCAGGATAAGACAAGCCTTATCACGGATCCGGATCCGCGCAAAGAATCACGATAGGTCCACTATGGAACAATTTAACGCAATAGATTTCTTCTGACAGATTTAGACGGTCGAGATGATCACAGTGTTCTTTAGGAGCTATGGACTGTATTTGATCTGATGGAGAGATGGTATTTTTGAGATGATGAAATCGGACTGGAATGGTCCAGTTTATATAGGCCTCAGGTTTTAGACCCGTTGCTGTGTGATATCAATGGTCCAGAACGTTTGAAAAATGTTTCTGGCCGTTGTCCATTAATTCCAGACGTTTCTGGTCATTAGATCAGAAGATCTGACCGTTAGATCATCCTGGCCCGTCCGTTTTCGGACCGTTTGGCTTTCAAGGCAGAGAGCCGTTTGTAGAAACGGCTGAATGTTTCGGATTCAAGATCCGATCCGACCGTTCTCAGTCACCTATAAAAACCCAGGCTCATTTCAGATCCACACTGCCCTAAGGCTCTGACCAGACCCATCGCACCGCGATCGCACCGTCTCGCGCCGGTTCGCGTAAGGTCGCGAAGGAGCGACCCCTCTGCGACACGATGCGGACGTGCGAAGTGCGCCATCTAGCGCCACTACAGCCACACTGCCTCACTTCCCACGCCCGTGCCGTGCCGTGCGTGTGCGAGCCGGAAGCGTATCGCGTGCGTGTGTTCAAGTGCAGCCTTCGCACTGGAACACGCAACCTAAGTTTTATCTCCTCCAAAAAGCTCCAAGTAAGAATACCTTTCACAACATCTCATATAAACCACAAAAGTTTCTTTTACATTTCCGATGTGGGACAAAGCACACACACCGCACTTTTTAATTCAAAAAATTCAAAATACGTTTTGGCGGGAAAATCCCGAAATTTTGAAAATTCGAATTTTGTTTTTATTATTTGTTAAAAACCACTAATTTTTCAACACCAACATCCCATGCCAGATTTTATATACGAAACAAATCCAATCCTCATTTTCAAACAAAAGCGAAACAATAACCTTAATATTTCACAATCGGTATAAAAAAATGCAAACCAACAGCCAATCCTATCCACATATTTCGACAAATTGAAGCAATAGGCTGCAAGATCTAATGCAAAACGCCTCAAATCAAGCAGAAAGAAATCCGGTACACATAAATCACCAGATTCTAACCAGAGAAAAAGGGGGGGAAACGAGATCAAATGATTCCAACCATGGAAATTAAAGAGGAAAAAAAAAAAAAAAAAAAAAAACCTTAGTTGTAAAAACCGCATACGAATAACCTTTTTTAGACGGAATAAAGGAAATACTCAAATCAAGCAGAGAAATAAAAAATTAAAAAAAAAAAAAAAAAAAAAAAAAAAAAACCTAGACTGTATCATAATCGCATAAATCAACCAATTCTAACCGGTGAAAAGGCAGAAACATCAAATTAAGCAAATAAGAAAACAAAACATAGATTATTGAAAGAACGCATGCATCAACGGATCTCCGCCAAAAAAATGGAACAATTATTATGATTTTCCAGGAAAAACGAGAACAATCACTTCAAAGCAAAGCAAGACACAAAAAATGAGCAAAATTCTAAAACAAATTCAAACAAAAGGCAGGAAAACTAATCTGAAGCTTCGTATTCATGAAAATCTCAATGAAATTACTTCAAACAGGTCATTGAAACCTCCTTTTCAAATCTGAACCCTTTTCTATGGAGAATCTCTCGATCTTAGGGCCAAAGAGCATGCATTTTCACATGGGAACATCTTGAAGTCTGTCTATACAGACATCTTCTTCTCCTTCTCCTTCTTATTCTCCTTCTTACGGCGAAAGGGGGTTTTGAAGATTGAGAGATGGGTTTTGGGAGGAGGTCAACTGTCATGAGCGAGAGAAAAGGGCGGGGCCCGAGATGAAGAGGCTGAGCGCGTGAGGGAGAGCGGGAGATCGAGAGAGGGCGAGGGAGATGGAGAGGCTGAGTGCGAGAGAGAGGTGGAGAGAGAGTTTGAGGAGCTTTGCTGCGCGCGGGAGAATAAGGCGAACTGATTTTGGATTGGGCGCGTTTAGTTTCAGGAGGGGGGCGTGACGGACGGCCCATAAATCATTTGAGTTTTAGGACAGTGGGACTCACCGTGAAGTATTTTATTTATCCACTCCGTTCATTAACTTTAAAATATTATTTTAAGTATTGATCACAAAAATGAGTAAGATCAAAGCTGTAAGAAGACCACACATAAAAATTTAATTTTTATTATTTCTTATGGTGTGGTCCCATTAGACCCTTAATCTATATAATTTTTGGGCTCATCGACTGAAATTGTATATCAAAATTTATGGGCCGCTTAGATCAAAACAATATATTCCAATCGGCCCCATGTAGCCCCTTAAGTAACATCATTACGTAATAAGGCTTTGGCGTTGATGTAAGTTTTAGCTACGGATCAATTATGGTTTAGCTATGGATTAAGTTCGTAGTTTAATTACTACGGATATAATCCGTACGTAAAGTTTTCAAAGTCCGCGCCCTTTCCTCAATTTTCGGTAGTACACGGTTCCGATCAAATATTCTTTACCTAAAAGAGTTTCAACTGTAGACGTTCAATCCCACTGCTTTTTGCCGTGTGGTCCACTTGATCTTCAAATCTATCTTATTTTTCAGCTCAAGCTTTAAGATGAGCCCGCCAAGTGGATGGACGGTTTAGATATAACACATACCTCATGCTGGACCCACAGAACTTGCTGATGGCAACACGTCAAACCAGCTATGCTGGTGCGTGGTACGGATTTTATGCTAGGTAGGTGCACAGTGATATTTGTTAGAAATCCACAATCAGTTTTGAGGGCTTATTTTAAGACATGATATAAAAAAGACAAGAGGGAAAACAAAAGAAAGTGTTCATTGAATCTACGTTGTTTCCTCTCGTAAGGGCCACTTGAATCTTGGATATACTTCATTTTTGGTAACATGTACTAAAATGAGCTCCCAAAACGGATAGACAGTGTGGATTTATCACAAACACATAGTGGAACCCACTTAATATCCTAAGCAAAAGCGTGAAAGGGACTACTCATAAAGGAGCTCTGCTCGAGGTACATCGAGCCATGTGGGAAGATGATTTGGCTACTCCTATCCCACCAGCCAAAGGATGGTAAGTTGGTGCTCAGTGGGCTCCAATATGATATATTTACTTCATCCATGATGTACATCTATTTTTCTAGATCATTTTATGGTATTTTTTAAAAAAAAAAAAAGGTATATCCCAATCTCAAGTGAACGACATTACAGGAAACAATGGTGAATAAACATTGTGCGGATTGAATTGGGTCGAATCAAATCGGATTATGGATCGGGTCGGTCTGAGTTGACCATCGATACCAAATCGATCCGATTAACGGTCGAATCTTACTGGGCCAACTCGATCTGACCCGATCCTAACCTTCGATTCAGATCTATTTGGGTTGAATCGAGTCAGATCGGATCAGATCCGCTGGATCAGTCCATTTCTGCCCAACTCTAACCCTAGTAGTGGTGTGACTGATGTCCATGAGTTGGGCACTATGGGGCCCAATATGATGTATACCTTATATTAAAGTTGTCCATCTGTTTTGCTCCCTCCCAGAACATCAACTCAAAAAAGAAGCATAACCAAATTTGAAGTGGACCCACCACACAAAATAGTGGTGATTGAACCCACCATTAAAAACTCCTTGGGGGAGACGAAAGTTTTGGATCAGGCTTATATTTGTGTTATCCCTTCATCCAAGTCTAAGTGCCTTCTCATTAGCTTAGATAACAAATAAAAATTATGGTCGGCCTTAGAAACGGTAGATATCATTGTTCCCACCGTTTATCGTGCTGTGGTCTACTTTAGCTTCTAGTCTACTTTGCTTTTGAATTTATGCCCACAAATGAATTAGAAAAAATGAATAGAGCCATGCATCATGTCAGACTCCACAACGTCCTACACGTAAGTACACCACAGCTGGTTTGACAACACCACCTATAATTCTGACAGTCTAGGCAGGGCCTACTTGATGGAAGTTGACTGCACCGAAGCGGATTGGCCGGTAGACTTCACGACAGCTGTATAGCTGGTGTATTAACGTCAGCAAGTTAAGGAAGTTCCGTGGCTCTGATCATTAGGTATATGTTATATCCAAACCACACATCCATTTGGCGAGCTCGTCATACGGCTTGAGACTAAAAATAAGATAAATCTAACTATTAAGTGGACCACACTACAAAAAGCGTTGGGGATTAAACCGTCTACTATTAAAATCTTTTTTTGGTCACAGAAGTTTTAGATCAATATGAAATTAATTCGTTTTTCCTCTTCATCCAGGTATTTGTGACCTTATGAATAGATTGGATGGAAAATCTATTTGGTGTGGCCCATCTGATCTTTGTTTATGATTCAGTTTTTGGATAATGCTCTAAAATGATTTCCAAAGATAGATAAACAGTATAAATATAATAAGATATACATAACTGTAGGGCCATGTAATTTTGATCTCCTTTGAACTATTCGTGCAACTCGGAGGTCGAGGAGAGCCACGGCTCGTCTTCAAGCGACACACGTACCTACCGCAGCTGTATAGCTGGTGTGTGGTACACCAGCCAATCGGCTTCCGCAGGCCACGCGCCCATGCCTGGAAGCGGGCTCTCTGAGCCTACCATGATGTATGGGTTTTTATCGACGCGCTCGAGCGAATATTTTCGAATCATTTTAAAATTAGGCAGGTCCAATGCCCAAGTGGACCGCACCACGAGAAGCAGCGGCCATAAAAAATTAATAATAATAATAAATAAAAACCTCACCGGTGAAATCTTCTTAGGAGCCACGGCCATGTTTATTTCCCATCTGGCCTGTTCATAACGTCATGTATGCCTGGATGAAATGAAAATACAAATATTAGATCAATCCAAAACTTGCTCACAGAAAGTTTCTAATGATGATAAATCAATCCTTACCGTGTGGTTCACTTGAGTTTTAGATTTGCCTCATTATTTAATTTATATTCTAAAATAATATGAAAAAATTGATGTACGGCATAGGTAAAAACCATGCATTATGATAGGCCCCACAGAGCTTTGCATGCATGGATTATCGTCCTGGCGGGGCAGGACGCACAAAAGGATTCCTAGGCGACCACCGTGATGAGTTTTTTTGACCCGTTGTCCTTTCGCAACTGGGATGCGCAAGTCCTTTCGCAACTAGGATGCGCAAGTCCTTTCACAACTAGGATGCGGAAAGGAGTTTCCTAAAACTATAAAAAGGGGTCCCTAGGATTTTTCTACAATATTGTGTTGATGAGAAAAATACAATAGGGCTATCAAAGGTGAGAGAGAGGGAGAAAGAGAGAGAGGAAGCTTATAGAAGGGAGGTTCTGCTCGGGGAGGTTTTTCTACTTTACAATTTATATCTCAGCGCTTCTATGTCCTCATAATCGGTTAGATCTCTTCGTTTTCTCTATTCTCTTATTGTTCATCTACTCCTGCGTGAGTGAAGAAGGTTGTAAACGTTCTACTTCATAGTGGATTGTTGATCTGGACGAGGTCCCGTGGTTTTTACCTCTTTGAGGGTTTTCCACGTAAAAATCTCTTGTGTGGTGTATGATTGATGCTTTGATTTATTTCATTGCTTTATTATCCATAATTCTGGTTTGTTTCGGGAGGCTAGATCCTAAGGTTTGTGCAAGGCATCCCAACAAAGTGGTATCAAAGCCAAGTTCATTGAACGGGTAGGATCGGTTTTGAATTATGGAAGGTGGCTCAAGGATGATCAGCCTCAATGGTTCTAACTGGACCATATGGAAGGCTAAGATGGAGGACTTGCTTTATTGCAAGGACCTATATTCTCCAATCTCGGGCATATATCAAGCAAAATCCAAGGATATGACCTGATGATGATTGGAAGAAGATGGACCAGAAAGGCGGTGGGGTTTATTAGACAATGGTTGGATGATTAGTGTTTCACCATGTGTCTACTGAAACCTCGGCAAGCTATGGCTGAAATTACAAGGGCTGTATGAGAGGAAGACAGCCGGTAATAAGATATTTCTGATAAGGCGACTTGTAAATCTCAAGTTCAAGGATGGTGGTTCTGTGGCCGAGCACATGAATGAGGTCAGCAATATAGTGAACCAACTCACCTCTATGAAGATGGTTCTGGATGATGAATTGCAGGCTTTACTATTGCTTAGTTCATTGCCTGACAGTTGGGAGACATTAGTGGTGTCTCTAAGTAACTCCGCGCCAGACGGAAAGATATCCATGGAACAGGTAACCAGTTGTCTCTTCAATGAGGAGACAAGGAGGAAGTCTCAGGGGTCTACTCAGCAAGAGGCTCTTGTGACGCAGGAACGGGGGAGAGGAAAGAACAGGAAGGGCGGGAAGGCCCGAGATAAATCAAGAGGCAAGTCGAGTAACAGAAAAGATATTGAATTTTGGAATTGTGGCAAGAAGGGCCACTACAAGCATGAATGTCGTGGTAAGAAAAACGACAAGAAAGGAAAAGGGAAGGAAGATGAATCTGATTCCACTGCAGTCGCTTCAGATGGCGACATGGTAGTTATTCTTTCTACAGATCATGACGTATGTCTCACGGCTACGAGTCAGGGCACCGACTGGGTGATAGACTCGGGAGCTTCTTTTCATGCGACTCCATGTATGGACTTCTTCACAAGCTACAAGTCAGGTGACTATGGGACTGTGAACATGGGAAATTCTGACGTATCAAAAATCGTGGGAGTCGGTGATATTTGTGTGAAGACCGATGTGAGCTGCACATTGGTTCTCAGGGAAGTGAAGCATATCCCAGACCTTCGCCTCAACTTGATGTCGACGGGAAGGCTGGATGATGATGGCTATGAAAGCTAGTTTGCTGGTGGGCAATGGAAGCTCATCAAGGGTTCGTTGATCGTGGGGAGGGGAAAGAAGTGTTGCACCCTGTACAAGGCAAGTGTCAGTATGTGCAAGGGTGGGTTGAACGCAGCGGAAGATTCAGCTATTGACATGTGACACAGGCTTCTAGGCCACATGAGTGAAAAAGGGCTTCAGCTACTAGCGAGGAAGCAACTCCTTCCAGACGTAACAGGTATGCCTCTCAAAACCTGTCTTGATTGTTTATCAGGGAAACAACATAGAGTTTCATTCATTAAAACTGCTTCTCATGTTAATAAAGTGCATGCATTAGATTTGGTTTATTCTGATGTTTGTGGTCCTATGAGGACAAAAACCTTGGGTGGGGCATTGTATTTTGTCACTTTTATAGATGATGCATCTAGGAGGGTTTGGGTTTATGCTTTGAAATCCAAGGACGAGGTCTTTGGTGTGTTTAAGTTGTTTCATGCTATGGTCGAGAGAGAGACAGGTAGACCATTGAAGTGCATCCGCACTGACAATGGTGGTGAATACATTGGCGACTTTCACGAGTACTGCAAGTCCCAAGGTATACGGCATGAACAGACGGTTCCCAAGACCCCCCAGCATAATGGTGTAGTTGAGCGAATGAATCGCACCATTGTTGAGAGAATTAGATGCATATTATCCCATGCGAAGTTGCCCAAGACGTTCTGGGGAGAAGCAATGCGCACAGCGGTGTATTTGATAAACAGGTCTCCATCAGCCCCGTTGAATGGAGAAGTACCTGAGAAGGTGTGGATTGGACAGGATCCATCGTACAGTCATCTTAGGGTGTTTGGATGCAGGGCATCCGTTCACGTACCAAAGGATGAGAGGTCCAAGCTCGATATGAAGATCAGGCAGTGTGTGTTCTTAGGGTACGGTGATGAAAAATTCGGTTACAGGTTATGGGAACCGACCGAGAAGAAGCTCGTCAGGAGCAGAGATGTGGTTTTCTTTGAAGATTAGTGTATCGAAGACATTGGTAAGCCAGAGAAGAACCAGCCTAGTTCAGGTGAGCTAGAGGACATGGATCCGATTACTCCTCCCATGGTGCCTGATGACGGGGGAGTACAGCAAGGTGCAGAGGACGAGAGAGTTCCTTCAGAAGATGGACCAGGGGAGCAGCCCCCACTTGATCCACCTGTTGAGCCACAGGTGAGGAGGTCATCTAGGGACAGACAGCCGTCCAAGAGGTAATCGCCGCATGAGTACATTATGCTAACCGATAAGGGAGAGCCAGAAGATTATTCTGAGGCCCTAGCCGACGAGCATAAGGGGGAGTGGTTGAAAGCTATGCAAGAGGAGATGAAATCCTTGCATAAGAACCACACCTATGACATGGTGAAATTACCTAAGGGCAAGAAAGCTCTGAGCAACAAGTGGGTGTTTAGAAAGAAGATTGAGCAGAAGAATTCACAGACGAGGTACAAGGCCAGACTTGTGGTGAAAGGGTTTGGTCAGAGAAAAGGCATAGACTTCGAGGAGATATTCTCACCAGTGGTGAAGATGACATCCATACGGGTGTTGCTTGGGTTGGCGGCTAGCATGGATCTGGAGATAGAGCAGTTAGATGTTAAAACTGCCTTTCTCCATGGTGACCTGGAAGAAGAGATCTACATGCACCAACTAGAGGGGTTCGAAGTCAAAGGCAATGAGCATATGGTGTGTAGGCTGAGGAAGAGCTTGTATGGGCTGAAACAAGCTCCACGACAATGGTACAAGAAGTTTGACTCGTTTATGTTGAAACATGGGTATGATGAGGTGAGTCGGACCACCGTGTGTTCACGCGCAAGTTTTCGGATGGTGATTTCTTAGTTACGCTTTATTATACGTTGATGATATGCTCATCATGGGAAAAGACATCAAGAAGATCGACAGTGAAACAGAGTTGGACAAGTCTTTGCGATAAAAGACTTGAGTCCTGGCTAGACAGATCCTAGAATGGAGATAACCCGTGTGACGAAGCGGCAGAAGCTCGGTTTGTCACAAGAGCGGTATATTGAGAAAGTCCTAGAGCGGTTTAATATGAATGCAAATGTGGCCGGCCAAGTACTCCACTAGATGGTCACTTGATTGAGCGACAGGCGGTGTCCCAAGACGAAGACAGAGGTGGAAGAGATGCGAGAAAATACCCTCGCGCGTCATGTAGGAAGTTTGATGTATGCTATGGTGTGTACACGCCCGGACATAGCATATGCGGTTGGTGTTGTCACCAGTATCTTGCCAATCTGGCAAAGAACATTTAGGTACGGTGAAATGGATACTACGGTATCTAAGAGGCTCATCCAGGTTGAGCCTATGCTATGGTGACGGAAAACCTGTGTTAGAGGGCTACACAGATGCAGATATGGCAGGTGACATTGACTCCAGGAAGTCTACATCGGGGTTCTGTTGAGGGTCAAATATTGCATATCAGACCCTAGTTACTGCTTGGATTTACAAACATAATATTGTTTAAAATCCTAATTTAATCGTGTTTGTAATGCAGGATGTGATGACAAGCTGAGATTGAAAATGAGTGCTTAGAGCTGAGATTTAGCACTCCGACATCACCAAGGCAGGGGATCAGAGATTGGGAGCAGAGCGGCTGGAAGCAGGAGGAACGTGAGGAGAGAGAGAGAAGAAGGAGTAAAGTGTTTTCTTTTATTTTTATTTTTATTTTTATTTTTGTTTAAGAGATCTAGTCCACTTATGTGTGGCTAAACCTCTTAGCTAGGGCTAAGAGGTGAAGCTTGTAGCGTGATGGGAGGCCTCTTTGCTTGTGCCCTTTTGTTTAGACTGATCTGATATTGATTTGATTTTATTAAGGGAATGTTTTCAGTCTTTAATGGTCTCATTGTGACTGAAATTACAATGGGTCTGCGATGGCTTTGAGCATGTTCTTTTTCTCTTATGTTTATGACATCAGGAAGCTCTGTTGTTCACCATCGTCTCCTGGGCATGGTTGGATGTCGGTACCCCTCCTAACCTTCATACATTGATTGGTTGGTAATTAGTTTAATTCTGTTGTTTGCTTTGTCTCCTGGGCATGGTTTGGTGATAGAATCCATTCTAATTCATATACCTTTCATCTTTTCAAAATTACATCAAAGGAAGTTCAGTTAATTTTCATGAATCAAGTGTAGTTCTCCCTGATCTCTACAAGTGGATCCTCTGAATCCCTAGTTTCCCACTTCTGAATTCTTTTAAATTTTAGTTTAATTATTTCACCATTATTCCTCCAATCATAATTGGTTAGATTTCATCTTAGCCTAGTTCTAGATCTGGTTATTTTCAGATAACGTACAAGTTCCAGTCCCTTGGGATTCGACCTCGGTCTTACCGAGTTTATTACTACATCACAACCCTATACTTGGGGAGTGAACAGGTTCATGTTCACATTTGCAGGGGGAGAGGTTTCTTGGCAGAGCAAGTTACAGAAAGTCGTAGCATTGTCAACTACAGAAGCCGACTACATTGCAGTCACAGAGGCATGTAAAGAGATGCTTTAGATGAAGAGGTTCCTACAGAAACTTAGCCTAAAGCAGGAGGAGCACGTGGTCTATTGCGATAGTCAGAGTGCTATACACTTGAGCAAGAATCCAAGTCAGCATTCCAAGTCAAAGCACATAGAGATTCGGTATCACTAGATCAGGGATACTTTGGAACAGAAGGTGTTACAGCTTGAGAAGGTCCACACGGACGATAATGGGTCAGATATGATGACCAAGGCCTTGCTTAAGGACAAGTTTGAGGTTTGTAGAAACCTGGCTGGCTTAAAGAATGTGAATCCCTCCTAGGTCAAAAAGGGGGAGATTTGATGGGTTTTTTTGACCCGTTGTCCTTTCGCAACTGGGATGCGCAAGTCCTTTCGCAACTAGGATGCACAAGTCTTTTCGCAACTAGGATGCGGAAAGGAGTTTCCTAAAACTATAAAAAGGGGTCCCTAGAATTTTTCTACATATATTGTGTTGATGAGAAAAATACAAGAGGGCTATCAAAGGTGAGAGAGAGGGAGAAAGAGAGAGAGGAAGCTTATAGAAGGGAGGTTCTACTCGGGGAGGTTTTTCTACTTTGCAATTTATATCTCAGCGCTTCTATGTCCTCATAATCGGTTAGATCTCTTCGTTTTCTCTATTTCTCTTATTGTTCATCCACTCCTGCGTGAGTGAAGAAGGTTGTAAACGTTCTACTTCATAGTGGATTGTTGATCTGGACGAGATCCCGTGGTTTTTACCTCTTTGAGGGTTTTTCACGTAAAAATCTCTTGTGTGGTGTATGATTGATGCTTTGATTTATTTCATTGCTTTATTATCCATAATTCTGGTTTGTTTCGGGAGGCTAGATCCTAAGGTTTGTGCAAGGCATCCCAACACACCGAAATCGTGACTGTATATAGGCAATGATTTTATTCGTTGATTCTTTGAAAGTTGGCTACTGGACAACAACAATGCATGTGTTTTATCATGATGTCTATATATTTTTTCAAATCATTTTAGGGATTGAGTCAAAAAAATCAATAAATTTTAAATTTTAAGTGGACCATACCATGCAACATGACACGTGTCTGTCTTGGAAAGTGGTTACGTGTCAAATCATGGGGCCAAGTTATATTTGTATGATACTCAACCAGTGAAATAGATGCATCCATCATCATTTTTAAATAAATCAAAAGTTTAATCAATTTAATATAGGTGATCCATAATATTTATAATAAAAAAGACCTTACGAGTCCTTTAAATTTTATCACTTTTTATTTTTTAAAGATTTTTAAAGAAAGAGATGTTAGAGAAAGAAAATACAGAGAGAAAAGGGGTGATTTGGGTCACAAAGGAGAAATCAGATTGCGTATGAGCTACGTTATCAAAAGGAGTAAACTTTGTTGGCCCACCGGGAATGTATGTGATTTATCCATGCCGTTCATCCATTTTTCCAACTCATTTTAAGGGTTAAGATCAAAATTGATTCACATCCAAAGTTCAAGTGGACCATACTAGAGGAAATAGTGGGAATAATGATTTCTACTATTGAAAACTTGATAGGCTCCCCATTGATGTTTATTTGTCATTCAACCTGTTTATAAGATAACATAGACATGGATGAACGGAAAGCATAAATATAAGCTTGATCAAAAACTTATATGGGTCCTAAGAATTTTTTAACGGAAGAAGCCCAATCGATACTATTTTTTGTGGTGTGGTCCACTCTGCTTTGGATGTGCTTAATTTTTATGATCAAGCCCTAAAATTATTTGGTAAAATGAATGGACGGAATGAATAGATTTTATAAATCACAGTGGACCCCACATAATTTACTTAATATGCAATATTGCTTTTATCACTATGACCTGATCAATAAGTTAGATGGCAAATAAACATTACAGTGGGCCCTAAGCAATTTTTAATGGTGGGTGTACCGGTTCACACCTCATTACGTGTGAACCTTGCTATCAATCATCGGATAAGGCCGATGGTATGGATGAAAGCGCTCTTAGCGTGAGTTTGAAAGAGCGAGTTTTCTTATCTCGCAGGCTTCTTCACCATATTCTTTACCTCTCCAAGAATGCGGCCGAAGCTTTTTGACATGAAATTCTTCCGCTGGGATGCCAGTTGGGTCCCACTAAGATGTTAATGATGAATCTACGCCGTCCATACATTTTTAAAAATAAATTTGTGGTATGAACCGAAAACTAAGGTAGATCAAAATCTCAAGTGGGCCACACAGTGTTGATTGAACTCTCACCATTAAAAACTTTCTGGGGCTACCAAATTTTTGGATCAAGTTAATATTTGTTTTTTTCCATCATCCAGGTCCGTATGACCTAATCTATAAGTTGGATGTCAAATAAATATCAAGGTGGGCTCTAAAAAATATTTAACGATGAGAATAATTATCACCACTGCTTCATGTGGTGTGGTCCACTTGAGATTTGGATCTGCCTCAGTTTTGGGATAATACCTTGGAATGATAAGAAAAAACAGATGGACGAGATAGATTTCTTAAAAAATATTATGGTAGGCCCCACCTAGGTTTTCAACAAGCCAAAGGCAATCAAAGGAAATTCCCTCTCGAAAAAACCATGCAGATAATAATTTTCACTGTTGAAAATTTGCTAAGGCCCACCATGATTTATATTTGCCATCTAACCTATTCATAAAGTTACATGGATCTGGATGAAGAGAAAACACAAATATCAGCTCCATCCAAAACTTCTTTGGCCCCATGAATTTTTCAACAGTAAAGGTTTAATCCCCACTGTGTAGCCCACATTTGTCTTGGATCTGCCATATTTTTGGGCTAATAGCTTAAAATGACAAAAAAAAAAAAAAAAGAAAGATGGACGGTGTGGATAAGACCCCTATGTCATGGTGGCCACTCAAGGCTCTGGCCTGTTCCCAAAGACGGGCGGAGATTGGACGCAATGTGCGTCCCTCACCTCCCCGACGACGTGCACGGTTTAGCTACTGAGAGGTTGAGTAGCCCAGACTCAAGTGATGTCACCGAGTTCTTGGGCCACACCCATGATGTATGTTTTGTATCTACACCGCCCATCCATTTGGAGAGATCATATTAAAGCATGATCCAAAGAATGAGTCAGATCCAAAGATCTATAGGACCCCACCACAGAAAATAGTGGGGAGAGTGATGCCCACCATTAAAAAGTTCTAAGAGCCATAAAAGTTTTCCATCAAGCTAATATTTGTGTTTACACTTCTTTCATGTCTGCGTTAACACATGAACAGGCTGGATCTCAAATAAAAATCATGGTAGACCTTTTAAAGGTTTCAACGGTGGAAGTCACTCTCACCACTGTTAGGGTCCACCCCAGCCTGGTATCTACTTCATTCTTTGGGCCATATCTTAAAATTATCTCTCCAAATGTATGGACGGTGGGGATACAACATATACATCATGGTGTGCCACATAACTTGGTGACGCACTTCAGTAGCAAGTCTCGCGAACTCAACCCGTCAGTATCCAATTCGCGCCCCCCGGTGATCGCCTCCGAGACGGAAACGGACTGGCTACTCCCCTGCCACCAGCCAATGGCTGGGGGTCGTTGCTCTGTGGACCCATCATGATGTATGTGTTTTATCTATTCCATAATTCTATTTTTATATATCATTTTATGGTATGAGACCAAAACTTAGGTATATCCCAATCTCAAGTGGGCCACATTACATGAAACAGTGTTGAATGAACATCGACCATTCAAAACTTTTTGGCAGCCATAAAAGTTTTGGATCAAGCTGATCATTGTTTTTTTTTTTTCCCTTCATCTGGGTATTTATGACCTAATCAACAGATTGAATGTCAAATAAACAGTACAGTGGGCCTTGGGAGGATTTTAATGGTGGATATCCAATTACTATTATTTTCCGGTGGTTTACACCTGAGATTTATATTCCTATCATTTTTTGGATCAAGCCTTAAAATGATCGGTAAAAATGGATGAACAGAATGGATGAAGCACATACATCATGGTGGGGCCCACGGAGCACCGACTACTAGCCACAGGGATGGCGGCGAGGTAGTAGCCAATCTGTTCCCCTCCAAGATGTCTAGATTCTTGCTAAGTTCGCTAGAAATCTAGGTGGGGCTCACTATGATGTTTGTGAGAAATCTTTCCCGTCCATCCATTTTTTGAGCTCATTTTAGGACGGTAGACCAAAAGTGAGCAGGATACAGTACTCAATTGAGTCGTACCGAAGGAAAAGGGGTAGGGAAATCCTACCGTTGAAACCTCCTTGGGGTCGACATGGATGTTTACATGCCATCTATACCATTCATAACATCATTCATATTGGGATTAGTTGAGAACACATATTATCCTAATTCAAAACTTTTGTGACATATGAATATTTCAACTGTGTAAGTTTAATCTTCACGTTTTCAACCCACTTGAGTATTAGATTCGGCTCATTTTTGTATAGATGTCCTAAAATGATCTCATAAAATAGATGGACGAATTGGATTTCTCAAAAACATCATGGCTCTCACATGAAATCTATTTTTTCGAACATGGATTTCCTTCTGAAGCCTTTCGCATGCTAGAAACCTTGGTGGGGCCCACCATGATATTTTTTGAGAAATCTACCCCGTCCATTCATTTTTTGTTATCATTCCAGGGCATTATCCCAAAAATGGGGCATTATCCCAAAAATGAGGCAGATCCAAATCTCAAGTGGACCACATCATATGAAGCAGCGGTGATAATGATTCTCATCGTTAAATATTTTTTAGAGCCCACCGTGATATTTATTTGACATCCAATCTATAGATTAGGTCATACAGACCTGGATGATGGAAAAAAACAAATATTAGCTTGATCCAAAAATTTGGTAGCCCCAGGAAGTTTTTAATGGTGAGAGTTCAATCAACACTATGTGGCCCACTTGAGATTTTCATCTACCTCAGTTTTGGGTTCATACCATAAAATTATTTTTAAAAATGTATAGACGGCTTAGATTTATCATTAACATCTTGGTGGGACCCAACCGGCATCCTAGCGGATGAATTTAATGTGAAAAGGCTTCAGCCCAGCGGAAGAATTTAATGTGAAAAGGCTTAAGCCACATTCTTCGTACAGGTAGAGAATAAGGTGAAAAGGCGTGCGAGAAAGGAAACTCGCTCTTTCAAACTCGCGCTAAAAGCGCTTTCATCCATACCATCGGCCTTATCCAACAATTGATAGCAAGGTTCGCACATAATAACGTGCGAACCAGTGCGTAGCTGAGCGTTTCTCTCTCTCTCTCTCTCTCTCTCTCTCTCTCTCTCTCTCTCTCTCTCTATATATATATATATATATATATATATATATAAGAAAAGGTACTATACGCTCGACCGTATTATACCTTCCATAAGGTCGAGTGCTGGCATCACGTTATTCGTCGGAAGGTGAAGAAATTTTATAAGGAAACTAAATAAACAAAACTGCAAGAAATTTAGTAGGAAACGGACACGGATTAGCTACTGAAAGGTTGGGTGGCGGGACTTGCTACTGAAGTTACATAACCAAGTTTTGTGGGCCTCATCATGATGTATATTATATATCCACTCCGTCCATCCATTTGGAGAGATCATATTATGGCATGAGCAAGAGAATGAGTCATATCAAAAGCTCAAGTGGACCACCACAGATAATAGTGGAGAGAGTGACACCCAACGTTAAAAACTTCTAAACATTACAAAAGTTTTAGATCAAGCTAATATCTAAGCTTTTTATATTTCATGTCTGCGTTGACACATGAATAGGTTGGATCTCAAATAAACATCATGATGGACCTTAGGAAGGTTTCTTCATCATCTGACGAATAACGTGCCACCAACACTCAACCTTATGGAAGGTATAATACGGTCGAGCATATAGTACCTTTTCCCTGTATATATATATAGGTGACTGTACACCCACCATTTAAAATTGCTTAGGGCCCACTGTAATATTTATTTGTCATCTAACTTATTGATTAGGTCATGCTGATAAAAGCAATCTTACATATTAAGTAAATTATGTGGGGTCCACTGATTTATAAAATCTATCCATTCCGTCCATTCATTTTACCAAATAATTTTAGAGCTTGCTCATAAAAATTAAGCACATCCAAAGCACAAGTGGACCACACCACAGAAAATAGTATGGATTGGGTGTCTACCGTTGGAAAATTCTTAGGACTCATATAAGTTTTTGATCAAGCTTATATTTGTGCTTTCCGTTCATCCATGTCTATGTTATCTTATAAACAGGTTGGATGACAAATAAACATCACTGTGGAGCCTATCAGGTTTTCAATGGTAGAAATCATTATTCCCACTATTTCCTCTGGTATGGTCCACTTGAACTTTGGATGTGAATTAATTTTGAGCTTAACCATTAAAATGAGTTGGAAAAACGGATGAACGGCATGGATAAATCACATACTTTCACGGTGGGCTAACAGAGTTTACTCCTTTTGATAACGTAGCTCATACGCAACCTGATTTCTCCTTTGTGACCCAGATCACCCATTTTCTCTTTATATTTTCTTTCTCTAACTTCTCTTTCTTTAAAAATCTTTAAAAAAATTTAAAGGACTCATAAGGTTTTTTTTTATTATAAATATTATGGACCACCAATATTAAATTGATTAAACTTTTGATTTATTTAAAAATGATGATGGATGCATCTATTTCACTGGTTGAGTATCATACAAATATAACTTGGCCCATGATTTGACACGTAACCACTTTCCAAGACAGACACGTGTCATGTTGCATGTTGCATGCGTCGTGTGACCACATGCCAAAGAACTGGACATATATAGACACATGTCATATTGCATGCGTCTGTGTGGACTACAAATATTTCTTGCTCTCTCTTTCTACCTAATCTCCTGGTCGATTTCAGATTGTGTTGTGCAGCAAGCAACATTGTTGCTATTATGTGCTGCTAGGTTGGTGGGCCCCCCTATGGTGTATGTATTTTATTCTGATTTTGCTACCTCGTTTTAAGACATGAGCCCAAAAATAAAATCAATCCAAATCTTAAGTGGACCGTAGGTAATATTGGTAATGGAATGGCAACCATTAAACCATCTGAGGTTACAAAAGTTTTAGATGAAGCTAATACGTGTTTTCCACTCATTCAAGTCTGCGTAGCAAAAAAAAAAAAAAACATTATGGTAGGTCCAAGGATTATACAGAGTAGAACTGAGCACTGACCTTGGTACTATGTGGGTGTAATTGACCTTGGTACTATGTAGGTGTAGAAAGGCCTTATATGCCCTAGTAGATGTAGAAAAGCCCTGTAGGCCAAACAATAATGTACGTGCACATCATTCATTCATTTTCTCGTAGCCCTTTTAATCCTCAAACATAACAATAATAGCAAAGAAAAAAATATTTGAAATATTCTACCCATATATGGGCAACCATGTCACGTCCTGAATATTTGCTAACTTAGAAATTAGGTGTTCATGGGCGTTACTTTTAATTTCTCAATTTGAGTGCGTATTCCTGCATATATTCATATTTGTCCATGCATATATTTGGACTTGTTTGTAACCAAAAGGAGTGATTTTTTAGTCCATCAAAACTGCTTAACCAAGTGGAAGTTGTGAGTTCGGGGGAATATGGATAGTAGCCCACAGCGCCACCATAAAAATCAGGGTTTTTGGGGCAGTGGAACATGGTGCCATTGTGAAAAATGAGTGTTTTTGGGCAACGGTCCAAGGTTCCACCATGGAGCCCTATTCCGCAATGAACAACAATTGACAGTTTCAGTGTGTTATAGCTAGAGATGGGCATCGGTCTGGATCGGATTGGATTGGGTCCAATTCGACCCGATCTGAAGTCTCAATGGCCTGACCCGAACTCGATTCGATTTGGTACCAAGTCCGGGTCGCTTGACTCAGACAGATCCGATGCATGGTTAGCCTGACCCGAACCGAGTCCGACTCGGTCAAGGAAACCGAGTCGGATTGGGTTCGGTAGGATTCGGATCGTATGAATTTAATCCAACTGTTTCATGTGGTGTGGTCCACTTCAGCCTTTAATATACCGCCTTTTGTGCTCAAGGCCTAAAATGATATGTTAAAATGGACAAATGGCTTAAATAAAACATATACATTAAGGTGGGCCCCCGTATGGCTTTGAAAGAACTCTTCGTTACCATATCCATGCTTTTACCGGACATGTGTTGACGTGCACTGCACGGAAGCGCAATGAGTGCTTTTCACGCAAGTGATTTGCTGTAACGACGTTAGCAAGTTTTGTGGGTCTGATCATGGGGTATATGTTATATCCAAACCGTCAATCCATTTGGCGAGCTCGTCATAAGGCTTGAGACGAAAAATAAGACAGATCTGAGTATCAAGTGGACCACAGAAATGTTTAACGGTGAAAATCATTCTCTGCTGTTATTTGTAGTGTGGTCCAGATAATCTTTGGATATTATTTATTTGTTAGATAATGCTCTACAATGATCTCTAAAAAAATATGAATGGTGTACATATAATAAATACATCACTGTGGGGCCCATATAACTTTGATCTCCTTTGAACCGTTCGTACAACTCGGAGCTCGAGGAGTGTTAGTCTCGTCTTCACACGCCACGTACCTAGCCAGCTAGCCTAGGCTACAGCAATAGCTAGTGTGTGGTATTGACGCCTGAGCCTGACGGAAACGGATTGGCTACTCCCTGTGTTCGGTGATCTATGGGCCTCACCATGATGTATGTATTTCATCGATGTCGTTCATCCATTTTTACAAATCATTTTAAGGCTTGATACAAAATATTAGAGGGATAAAAATCTTAGGTGGACCACACCACAAGAAAACAATAATGATTGGATATCCTCCATTAAAATCCCCCTCATGCTCTGGATCGGGTCGGATCTGATCGGATCGGTCCGGATTGACCACAATCCGATCCCGATCCCGATCCAAAAATCACTTGAATCTTAAATACCTAACTCGATCTGCGCCGATCCAGGCCGTTGGTTCGGTTAGGATCGGGTCGGATTGAGTCTAATCCGGTCAGATCCACCGGATCGAATCTGTTTTGCCCAGCTCTAGTCTATATATATATATATATATATATATATATATATATATATATATATATATATATAATTAAAAAAAAATTTAAAAAAACAACAATAACAACTCAAAGGAGGTTAAAATTAGGATGTTTTGGAACCTATGCATAAAAACATTGGTTTCGAATAGCTAGTATTTTCAAAATTTTTATAATTTTTTTAGAACTTAAAATGGAATGAAATTTGGTGGAGAAAAGGAAGAATTGATGATAAATTATCAAAAAAATTATATAAAAAATTAACTAAAATTAAAAAAATAAATATATAATTACAAGCAATATACCTATAAAAATTGAAAATTTCTACACCTGCAAGTCGCTGATGAACTGGACATATCTTTTTCATCTTAGAGTTTTAGTATTGAGTGTCAAGAATTGTTTCTAATTATGCCAGAAATCATCCTATATGATTAGATTTTATATAATACATATATAATTACTTTTCATATATATTCCGAAAAATCTACAATTTAGTTAAATTAAGACTCTTGTTCATGGTGATTAGATCCGAATTACCATTTTTGCTCTTCTTGAATGGCTCATGTCACAGACTTAGGTAATTCAAGCCTATCTAATATCACATAATAAATTTCATTAATTATTTTATTCCAGAAATGCCTAGATTAACAAAACAAGCTCTAGATCGCTCGTTGGTAGGCCATTTAACCTAAAACTATAAAAAGATACTTGTCTTAGCAACCTTGACATCCATCGCAGGACATTGAGATAAGATCATGTCTTAAATCACTTAACTTAGACGCACAAGGTGAGTACATGAGATGTGCGAATACCCTTAGAATTTGTCAGGAACTTAAATTAGTTTTTTCTATCCAATCTTTGCCAAAGTTGTGGCTTTCAAACCGTTGGATGACAACTAAATTTAGAGTATTGACCTAAATTAATATCATGAACATATCCATATAGTCTTCACCTCAACCAATGATTGGTAGCCGTCAAACAGAAATAGGATCATACCCGTTGATCGTCACATCCAAGTGTCAAACTGATTCTATTCATACATAGATCACCACTAGATTCACATATCCCATATCATAGATCGGCCCATACACCTTTTAGTGAGCCCCAATAGTGAAAACGACCTTCCATAAGGTTATTATACCTAACATCGGGCCATTATGGCCATTTGCACCACTTCTGGTGCTATAAAAGGGGCTCCTAATGGATAACCCTTTACCCTATGCGAATTGTACCCTAAGAGAGAAAGAGAAGAAAAGAGGAGAGAAAGTGTATGTGAGGGTTGTGCATCGTTTGCCCTTCTTCCCTTCAGCCAAAGCCCTAACCACTCCTGGATTCCTTATGTCAGCTATTAGATGTAAGATTTTGATCTCACTTTTTGATGTGGGTATTCTTAGGTTCAATTTTATGAATCTCATAATAATCTTAATGTTTTTATAAGAATTAGTGGTTTTTCATAAAACCCTAGTCTTAGAAGTACTTTAAATTGGGTGAAACACTCTTAAGGTGTAGACCATTCTTATAGGTTTTCTTTTATCAACCCTTAATAGTATTAGATAATGATTCTATTTTATTTTTATTATTGTTAGGATTTCATATGTTATGTATGCTTAAATTGCTACATTATCCCAATCCTGATATTACTTGTTTTTAGTAGTCAACATGTTTGATGAAATATTTTAATAAGATGAAACTTCTACCGTTAGAACTCTTATATAAAAATTAATAAGTGATGTTGATATACATTGGATTGTATTAATATTATGAATTGTACTAATTCGTAATGTACTATATTGTGGTATTAAGTTATTTCATAATTTATGTATTTGATAATCTGATATGTGGTTGTGTAGATTGAGCCCTACAAAATGTTAAGTGGATGACCCACTTTGCTTGGTTATCCCGGACTTATACAGTCGACCAAGGTTGAACACCAATGACCGGCAATAGTTACAGCTATATGGGATGCTTCGTACCCAATGTCGATTTTTTTCGAGGTCTCCCATTGTCGACCGGATCAGTCCAATGCATGGGCCGATCATTCTTACATTTGGTGGTTGTATAACATTCAAAAGAATTTATGATACCACTCTTACCATTTATTTAAATCCATTCATAACCATTAGTATGTTACGATCCTACAAAGACTAATGAGGCGAACATAGTGGTATGAAACATCGTGTCCGAACTGTCAGCATATGTTAGGGTGATATGCTTTTTATATTGATAAAAAATGGGGTGACGAGCACACCATATTGGTATAAAATTAGGTGATGAGTCTCTCTGTAGTGACCATTGAGCACTAGTGAAGGTCACGAGCCTATCACATTGTTAGTGGAATTAATGTCATGACTTTGCCACATTTGTGTTTGGGTGACAACCATTACATTATTTGTTATCATCCTTAGGTGATGAACCATAAAATAAATTAATGGGCACAGTTAAGGAGCCACTACAGCTGCATCGAGCCTTGTGATTGAAGTTGAGACTCATGATACAATGGATGTATCTTAGCTTTGTCGAATTATTGCTTGAACTAGAATTAATAATTATTTGACTAATCACGCTTATCATGGCACTTGATAAGATAAGTAATTTGTGAAATGTATTAGAGTCGCATGATGAGAGAGTGTTGCATTTTACAAAATGGGAGTTGAAGTCACTTGTTGATGAAGTATTGGCATTATGCGAAATAGGAGTTAAAGTCGCTTGCTAAGGGAGTGTTGAATTGTGAGGATCATGCATCATCACATTATATCATGTAATGCCCTGAAAATCGGGGGTCGTGCATACACTCGACTCCCGAGTTCCTGAGTGTCACTTATAACCGATTTTCATTAATGCGTTTAATCAGGTTTAAATGTGCAGCCTGGAATTTCCTGGAACATGAAGACAACCATACAAGTCCATTGAAATGAGAGAAATCCATCATATATACAGGTCCAAAAATATGAATGGGTCGCACAAGGCATTGCCCAACAAAAGTAACAAAAGAATATTATGTTTAAAAAATAATAAGAGTGAGCCCACAGCTCAGCAATCCAATGTCGCATCTCAAGCTGGCGGAGGACCATCCATCAACTGGAAGTAGGACAGCTCGTCCTCCTCGAAGCTCGCCTCACCAGGCTCCTTAAGCCCGGAGTCACTTGCATCTATGAACGGGTCTGGTTGGTGTTTTAAAACACCGTCCCAAAGTAGGAGTGAGTGATCAACTCAGTGTGTACCATTAGTCTTAAGTTATAACAGGCATCAATTGTAATATGAACTTAATGAAAAACAATTAATCATCAACACCTACAACTTTTGTTAAATGCGCATGCAATGCGATAATATGATGCATGCCCTGGCCACAACACTCCCTCGAGCGACTCCATCTAACGATCGCATATGGCAACACTCCCTCAGAGCGACCTCGACTGCCGAGTTGCCACCCTAACTAATGCGATGCAATGCGATCGTGTTAGCCGAGTTATTTGGTAAGTCCATTCATCCAACAGGTTGGAGAATCTGATACACCCCACATATCAATGCCCTAAACTGGTTGCGAGGCCAAGGCCCCATCAACGTGTGAGGCCGAGACTCCGCAGTCTATGATCCCATCGGGTTCCTCATCTCCGACTTCAAGCACATGAGGAGTGCCGAGAGAAAGGGATTCGTTCGCAGTCACTACAGGGAGGCGCAGTACCCTAACGTAGGCCGACAGTTCGGACACAGTATCTCATTCCACCATGCCTGGCTCACGAGACTGTGGACCAGTTGCAATCTAGTTATTAATGGGCTATAATGGTTGTAAAGTGTTCCAGGTTCCATAAATAGGTAAGCAAACATGGTTAACAAATAAGGTTGGTCAGATAGTAGGCTAGACCGCACGAGTCGGCGAGCATGCGACGAGCGGCGTCGGGTACAAGAGACCTATGTAGTCGAACTACAGCCACCCGTACACACCCACCCAAACTCACGGGTTTAGCCCTAGCATAGTCCTACTGATGGAACTGCCGTCTCTCCTCATGTTTCTGACCAACCCGAGGGTTCAATGTTGATTCATAGCATGTCAGCCATCAAGATTTTCAACTAGCATAAAAATGGCATGTTCACATACATCACAGCCTACGAGTTAAATATTCCTAGCAAGCATACTATGTTATCAGGAGCAAGGTGCATGTGAGTGTGTGGGTTGGTGAGGAAGTTGAGCACTTCCAACATTTTAAGAAATCCATGCACATGGACAAACATCAAGCACATCATAGGCAACAACATATGAGAAAATCACGCAACGCGTGAGCATATAGTCATCCACAATATCTCAAACAAGTGAGGCACCAACAACATCATAAGAAAGGGTAAGCAATATACAATTCTATACATCTCAAACAAGCACCCAAATCCTAAGGTCTTTCTAAATTCTACATATGCTTCACCCAAGCAAACAAATCATTAAACTCATGAAATAATTGGTGCTAGGCCACCTAAGATTAATAGTCCGCACCTATGGATCGTTGGAGATCCGAAAAAAACGTCCTAGGAAGGAGGACTTTGAGGTCGATCGGCCGGAGTCCCTAAAACAAGCTCTTGCATGTGAGAAATTCATGTCAATCCTTCTTAATACATAGATTTTCATGAAGAATGGGGGAATGGATCTTACCTAGACGACCCACAAACGATCGTTAAGGTTATAGTGGAGAGTGTCTCCTTTCAGGAGGATAGGGAGTTGGAATGGTTGATTTCCTTGGGCCCCACCTTGATCTAAGGGTCCACCCTAGCTCCCTTCACTCACACTTTCTTCTCCTTTACTCCCTTGCTCTCTTTCTCTCTTTGGTGGTTGTAGTAAAGAGTGAGTTATGAGATAAGGGGGTTAGGGCTTTATTTCCTAGAGTTGGCCCCTTTGGCCCTAAGTTTCCATAATTTTCGAAAATAGTCTACTAGGGCTCTATTTGATGTTGAGGCAGCTCTATCACCCCTCCGACCACCAAATTCGGAGTGTTGTTGTCTCATGGCCCGATGAGGGGCCATGCAAAATTTGAGATCAAACGGATAAACGAATATGAGGTTTGAGCAAAGGGTTCCAATCTTTAATCAGCCCTACGAGGCCCATTCTGATTGATGAGGCATTTCTGGTGGCCCTCTGGCCATGAAATTTATAGGGTAGGTGCTCAATGGCCCGATGAAAGGCCACAGAAAATTTGGGAACGATTGGATGTAGGGTTTGGTTGTACGGGTCCGATTTGCAAGCAACGGTCACCATTTCACGATCAGGTCCTAGATTTGGTAGTTGGGCGTAGAAAAATATATTAGACCTTCACCGTAAATGTAGAAGAGATCCGACAGCTGGAAAGCTTGGAATCTTAGTTTCATTCAAATGATGCCAAATTCCAATCTGACATTGGTGGGGGTGCATTTGGCAATTGCCAGATCCCCTTTATGGGTGTCCACTGGGTCTGCAGTTCTCAATGGACCACAAGTCTAGTCAGATCTATGATTTTTAAAATTTTTAGATTTTTCTGACCCTCCTCGGTCACTGGGTGGCCCACACGGGCTGTTATTAAGTGTAAACAGGTCATCTGGCTTAGCGGGTCGCACTTGGCCCAGTCATGACCAGACTGGTCTAGTCTAACAGGCTAAATCTAAGTTAATTAACTCATGGTACCCCACCACAAGTGGTTTAAATGAACGGTCCTGCGGCAAATCCTACATGAATGACCCAGGACACTGTGCTGGTTGGACAGGACGTTACATATCATTTATGCACCTAAAAACACTAAATAGGAAATTGTTTGTTTTGTTATGTTATCATTATCTGTATAGTACCACTGAATTAGTTACTCACTCTCACCTAGGACGGTGCTTTAAAACACCAACCATGTGATATCGTGGATGCAAGTACCACCAAGATCTCAAATGGATGGGCTTAGACTAGCTTGCACTTTTATCATGGTATTTTAGGAGTGTTGCCTTAGAATGGCTTGCACTTCTACCGTGGTGTTTTAGGAGTGTTGGGTGAAAATAAATTTTTTTACATTTTATTCAAATTTGTGCATGTATATATTGGAGTCCTCAGTTGGGTGTACTTTATGTATTGATATTTTAAAATATTCATTATGTCTTGTATAATCCCCATATGGGCGGACATCACTTTTAAAATTATAAAATTTGAATATTAGTCATATATTTGTGGGTTTAGTTATCTCTGATTAACATTTCATGCCTTTGATTTAAAGCTACTCTGATTACTGATTGTGGGTAAATATTAATTGAATCGCGAGGGCATGTGGGAACTCACTCACATGCATTTTTGTTAGGTTCACACTCGGGAACTTGGGATCGGAGTCACCATATTTAGGTGTCAATTTTTTGGGCTTGACACTCCATCTCTATGAATGTTGGTTGCAGAAGGAGTTTTTCATAAGCGGCATATGCTAGAGCTGGAGAAGATGATTTTAAAGACAATCATGTCGAAAAACGGTGATGGAGAGGGTGGAGGTAGGTCCCAGAGAGGAAGCTTCGAAAGGATGAGGTGAGGTCAAGGTTGGGATTGAGTATGTGGTATGCGTTCAGCTTGGGTACTATATACTTTCCTAAATACAACGTTTATGGGTCCCATGTTTGGCTTTTCGTCAAGTCCATCTATTCTTTCTGGCATTTTGTGGAACGCCACTATTATAGTGTTCCGGATTTTTACTGTTTTGGATTTTCAAAAACCCTTAAAAGCCTTCGATATGACTAGCCTATGTTGTCGTTTATTGGCCCTTAATGCTCGAAGTAAGCCTATACGCAGATGGTACCAATAAAGAACCATACAAATTTAATTAATCAACTGTAGAAAGCCAACGAATCTACCCGATTACTTAAGCATCGAGTATAATCTCATGATTTGTTCATA
Source organism: Magnolia changhungtana (assembly GCA_030180095.1). Taxonomy (NCBI): domain Eukaryota; kingdom Viridiplantae; phylum Streptophyta; class Magnoliopsida; order Magnoliales; family Magnoliaceae; genus Magnolia; species Magnolia changhungtana. Next base: position 1,821,956 of record JASAUF010000213.1, read on the forward strand.
TAGGGCCCAAATCTAGCCGACTTATCACTGACTAATGAGACAACCGTAACTAAATAAAGACATGCCAAAAGTTAAGACAAGTAGGGGTCAGATCTTAATTAACAAACCAAATCAATCAAGTTATTCTTTTAACCTAAGAACCAACGGCTTAAACTGACTTTAATCGAATCTTCATTTTTGCTAATTGCAAATAGGCCATACTACAAACTTAGCTAATCCAAACCTTAATCATTGTGCACAAGAAATCTAGATACCCAATTCATTCCAAAAATGCCTTAATTATCCAAGCAAGCTCTAAACCGCTCGTTAGTGACCTACTAAGCTCAATGTTATAGAAATATGTTCGTCTTAGTGGATTTGACGTCCATCACGAGACATCCAATTAAGATCGTGACCCAAATCGCTCAACTTAAACTTACAAGATTGGTGCATGAGTTGTGCGAATATTCTTGAAATTAATCAAGAATTTAAGTCACTTATTTGCATTCGGTCTTTGTTCAAGTTATGGCTTTTGAACCATTAGATCATGACCAAATTTGGGGCAACAACCTATAGTAATGTCTTACACAGATCCGTATAATCGCGTGCCTGATCGATAGTCGGTGACCGTCGAACAGACTTCTGATCATACCCGTCGATTGACGCATCCAAATAACAGGCTAATTGTGTCTATGAGTAGATCATCGCTAGGGCCAACTATTCAATGGTGGGTGTCAACTCCTACGCCCCGTAGTGGCCTCCAAAGGGTAGAAAAGCACTCTCCCTGGGCTAGTATAGTAAAAACTCAACCCTTATGGCTATACACCAAATCTGACACTATATAAAGCTTTCAATTGGGCACCCCCTCCTCCCATACGAAATTTCATACCCTAAAATAAGAGAAATAGGGTGAGATGGAGAAGAGAGAGGAGAAAGGAGAAGAGAAAAAGCTTGAGGTGTGAGTATCAGTGCATATCCACCCTCTCATCTCATCTTTAGTTGCCTCACCATAACCGAAGCCATCATCAGAGCTTTCTCGGCAACGATTGGGGGTAAGCATTGAATCTTACTTGTAATGTAGGGTTTCAATAGTTATTTGTCCCTAATCTCACAAGCTTATATGCTTGTTTAGATCTTTCAACAATTTTCTCAAAACTCTAACCCTAAGAGCACCATGAATTGGGTGAAACCTCATAATGTGCGGACCATAAGTGCTTACGTTGTGATTTATCAATGCTAATGTTCCAGTTAATGATTTATAATTGTTAATGTAGTATGTGCATGATAACTTACATATATTTCAATTTATGTTCAATGGATTGCAATTTGTAGTATAGCGACACCTACGTATTCGATAAGTTTGATAAAATACTTGAATGAGTAGATTATTGATTTTAATGATTGAATGTAAATCCAATCATCTTTAACACTCGTTGATTTAATTAGATTAAGAATTAGGACTATAAGAGTAGTCTGGTTAGTCAGCAAATTCCCAGATATGGGTTGACCAAATTATGTTGGCCACCCTGGACGTGTTCATTTGATCCAGGTCGAACACGGACAACTGATAATGGCTGGGCCACGCGGGGTGTTTACACACTTCATGCCATTTACGTCGGTGTTCGCCCGTATCAATCGAAATTGTCTAAAGAACCGGCTAACCCTATATATGTTCAACATGTATGATCACAACTGTTGGAATCCAAGACACCCCTCTTACCAATTATAAAAGTTTACTATTAACCATTACCATCACAATCCTCAAGACTCGTGAGCCGGGCCTAGTGGTATGGGACACAGTGTCCGTGCTATCGGCTTATGTTGGGGTAACGAGCCTCCTCGTAGTGACTGCGAGCATTACTTTTATAACTTGCCTTTCGTATGTATTCAGTTGGGAGTGACGAACTGTAACGCCCCGTACTTTACAGTACTCAGGTGTTATCGTGGAGATCTAATTTAGTAACGTAAACCTAGTTCATTTAACATTCACCTTCATTAGGCTAAACCTAACCATGCATCTTAGGCTGTAAAGCATGAATCAATGGGGCCACGACATCTTGTCCCTTGACACGTGGCTTGGTCACACTAATAGGGCTCCCTAGAGATCTTTCACCATCATTAGGTCCGCAACGTTTCAATGATCGATCTAACGATCGACTTTCCTAAAATCAACCATCGGATTATAAAATCAACCATAAACCTTTGGAGTAGCGTATGCACATGGCTTGATATGGGACTATTCAAATGATTTATGACTTCGATTAAAGGCTGATCCTACAAGAAAAATTAAAATAGATGAATAAACAAAATAAAGTATTTAGGAATACACATATAATAGTGATGCATACAATAAGTACTATAATAATAATAATAATGTAAAATCATGAGATATGTAGTCCTAATAACCTATGGAGCAGGACCCAAAACATGATTAACAGTGCACACATATGAAACTAATAATAAAAATTAAAAATAATAATAATAATAATGGAAAACATTAAAACTTATTCTAATAATAACAGCTAATATCCTGAAATCAAAATATAGGTGGACCCAGTCGTCTAATAAATTCCTGGGACCATTCTAACCGTTGAAGTTCAATTTCGAGTCAATCCGACCATTAGATTAGCAGAAAACCACCCTTAGGACTACATATCAAGTGGTGGGCCCCACCCGGACCTTGGATCTGCCCCATTGTTGGTCAAATGCATTAATTAGACCCATAAGACCTAATGGATGGTGTGGATTTGATCACACACCTTGGTGGACCCCATTTAGAAGAATCACGTGAGCACAGTCCACGTGCACCAGCGACTCACTGGACTGCACCTGGAGTCAGAATCGGGTTTGGCCCAACAACCAAAAGAGGAAACCATTCCTCTCCTTTCACAGCTCCCGCCCAAATCGGGTTTAAACGGACGTTGTCCGTTTGCAACGTCCGTGGGCCACCATGATCGTCCCCATGGATGATCTGAACCGTCCATCTAGTTGAGTGGGAAGCGAAGACCAAAACCATAGCTGTTCCACCTAATGTCATGCACGGGTGTGCACACGAGAATCGATGCAAACAAGGCCTACTAACACAATTTTTCCAAAACTGGAAACTGTTTCCTATTGCCACTGTGGCAATCTGCGTGAGAGGGAGTTCTCCAATCCCGGCCGTTTGTTTCAAATCAATTCCAGCCGTCCACTCTAGCTGTGGTTCAGGGCTTCAAAACTACGACCGGTCTCTATTCTACCCACGGTTTTGGAAGCGGGTTCAAACATAGGAGATCCTGACCACTTGCTATTTGATCCGACGGTTTAGGAGGGATCAACACAAGCAAAAGAGGCGTGCGGATCGAGGAAACAGGAGCTAACCCTCCATTTTTGTAGCCGCTGCTCGAAAACCGGTCGTTCTCTTCTCCTTCCAAACCCACCGCCCAAGATATCCTAAAGCTTCGAAAAAGCTTATCCTTAAGCTTCTTACAGTCCGTATGAACCGTCCCATGTTGTCGGATTAGAGGGAGAAGCCATGGGAGGGAGTCTGCCATTGAAGTCGGGTCGTCTTCCCCGCAAAACCTGCACCATTGCTAGTGTTTGTGAGGTGGCGGATTTCGAATCTGAAACCATCAAGGTGCAGGCCATTGGGTCGTATGCAAGCAGGAAGAAAGAAGGGTGGAGAAAGAAAATAGGGGAGAGAAAGAGAGTGAGGACGCTGTCCAAATTCTCCTCTCTATCCGTTGCCGCACCAAGTAGTCTTGGCTCCATCCCGAGTGCAAGTCAAGCCAGACCAAGTCGGAAAGCAGCGGGCTTGCTCAGTCCTGTTGAGACTGAGGAAGGAAAGAGGAGAAAGTGTGGGTGCGTGTGGTAGCAACTCAGCACATCCAGATTACTGTTGCGACTCGCCTGGGTCACTGGGTCAAATTGAACAGACCTGGTTGGGCCCAGTTCATCCCAGGGAAGAAGTAAAAGAAGGAGAAGAAAATGAGAGAAGAAAGAAGAGAGAATCAGAGAGTGGGAGGGTGCGTGTGGTGCAGTTGCACCATGATGCTACCCAACCCATTGAGTTGCTGACTTGATCCAGTCAGGTTTGGGCTGGGTTTGGTCCTGCTACTGCTGGCCAGAGGGAGAGAGTGAAGAGGGAAGGAGGAAAGGAAGGGAGTGAGGAAGAGAATACAGAGAGGAATGGGGGTGCTTGAAAGCACTGAGCTGACCGGGCTGAGTTGACTCGTTGATCAGTGAGTTGGATCAACTCAGTTGAGCTGAGTCGAGTGGAGCTTGGGCTGGTCCAGGTAAGGCTGGATATCCCAGCAAAAGAAGAAAAAAAAAAGGGGGAAAGAAAAGAAAGGGAAAGGAGGAGGAGAATAGAGAAGAAGAAGAGATGGTGTAGGACGTCTCCTCTTGGTGTAGCTGCTGAGTCGACTCGGTCCACATAAGTTGAGTCAAGGCACTGGCTGAGTTGGGAGGCACGACGAGGTGAGTCCACCCTTCCTCTCCATACCGAAATCCTCTTAATTCAATTAACATTGTTACCACTTCTATCATGGTTAGGATTGTTAATGTTAGAAATGCATAGCTATTAGCAAATATCTATTCTAAGCATAGTTATTACAGACAAGAAAATAAAAATCATTATTAAATACTAGCGCATTGTTTTGCCACTCTTAAATATTATCATAGTAGATCATAATACTAATTATCACCATAATGATTACTATTAACGTGTTACACTAATATTCGTTACTATCATTAACGATATTTGCATGGGTATCCATCACTTGAAAATATTACCATTAATAATACCATTTTATTTCAATTGTAATACTAATTATTACCATGATGAGCTGATATTAATTATACCATTAATGTTAATACTTATGCTATAGGTATTAATTTAACATGGTAACTAGTTTTACACCAACTAACATTTAAATCCAAAAAAAATCTAACTTAGACCTAAACCTAAGAATGACATCCTAGACCTAAGTGGTCTAAACTCTAGGTCAATACCATAGGTAGTGTGTTAGTATTAACTGACAATTACTACTTATTATCCCTCATAATATTATTATAAATTAATTATATGAATTAGATTTCAACCTCTAAGCAAAGCCTGAAACTAAACTCTAGGATAAAACCCTAATTCCACATTAAAACCCTAAAAGATAACCCTAGGCTATGATCTTAAACCATAGGTAGTGCGAAGAACTTGGATCTAATTGTATAAGTTCCTGATTTGTGTTAGGATTCAATCCTAAGGGCGCAAGCAGTTAGCGTCACTAAAAGGTGATTCGGTTCCTGACGAGGTGATGATTCTTCCCTTTGAGCTTTCCATTTTCTCATTAGCTTAAGTTATAATTCTTATTTTAATTTATAATTGATATATCCCTTTTATAATCACATGCGTTAGCTAGTGAAAATTGAATTGCTATATTACATACTTAATGTTCATCCTGTATATTTGTTCATGTTTGTAAATTATTTGTGGATTGCTTATGAAATTTAAACTGGTACATTAGTGGAAAACCCCTACATATAAATGTACACACATACTTAGGATGTAACCTGATTGATTGTAATTATAATGGGCCTTCGACTTAGTGGTTATTGAATGACGGTTTAAATTGGACATTGATGTGGGCCTGCCATCCATGAGTCGTTGTGTTAAGTGGTTTTCAAGGATGGTCTTTATCGCATGGTTTTAATGATCGCCCTATGTGGCTTAGTTTCAAAATTCGTCCTGTGTGACTCAGTTTTGACATTTGCCCTATGTGGCTCGGTTTTGGTAATTGCCCTATTTAGCTCGATGTACCATTTTTATACAACCATGCGATGGTAAGCCCCATATACTGTAATATGATTGGCCACTAGTCGAGGGGTTTCCATTAAACATCGTAAGGTAGTAGTCTCATGAGTCGGGGATGGTGGTCATGGGACACTATGCTCGAGCTGTCAGCCTATGCTGGGCGACGAGCTCCCCGTAGTGACTGTGAGTTTATTTAAAAATGGCTGAGTATAATTGAATTAATAATGAACTAGTTAATCATGCATACATCGTACAGACCAGCATCTATTGCTATCGTACGTGATGTACGTATTGTTCCGACTGGATGGTGTGCCCCAGGTTCGATGATTGCATGGGTGACAAGCCCACTATTCGCACGGATGAGCATCCCCGAGGTGATGATTGCATACTTCATGCATCCATGCACATAATAAGACTTGCATCATGTATTGTTTTGTATGCTTTGTTTCATAACTATGCTTACCTAATGCAGCGGTGTGTAATCTTGAGGGGAGTTCACACTGAGTTGGCCACTTATCCATCAAATATATAATCGTACAGACAGCACATGTGGCCTAAGTGATTTTCAGGTTCGGGCTGATGAGGAGCCGGGTTCAAGTGCCAAGGTTGTATGACTGTATCTACCTTGAGAAGCTGAGGGGTCTTGCGGCTCAAATTTACTTACATTCTATTATTTCTTATGTATTGGATCATGTAATTCTTGTATTTGTTAATTTTGGAGGTATTAGTTTGTATAAGTCATTATGGGCAACCTCTTGTATATTCTAAATGAAATTTGAAAATTTTCTTTTACGCTTACTCGTCCATTTTACGCTCATCTGCTTACTCTGATAAAAGAAGAAAAATATATATATATTCGAATTTGATCATCCTTTAAAGTTAACACTCGGGTTTTTTGGAAACAAGTCATATACTCGGGTCCTAAAAACTCGGGGCGTTACACGAACCTAAACGGATTAAGGATTACAGGCGTAGGACCGTTGTGATCGTCACGCGTCTAGTGATTCAGTTGAGATCAATGACTAACAGGGAGGTGTTCTAGCTTTCCCAAACTACTTGATGAATGGGCATAATTAATTACTCGGCTAACATAATCATTCACCGCATTGCATTGGTTTAGAATATGGCGAAACAAGCGTTGGAGTCGCGTGTTGAGGAAGTTTTGTCATTTGCAAAATAGGCGGTTAAAGTCGTGTGTTGAGGAAGTTTTGTCATTTGCAAAATAGGCGGTTGAAGTCGCGTGTTGAGGGAGTGTTGTATGGCAAGGACATGCATCATTTCATAAACTCCATTATTCGCATTAAAAATAGTAATTAGGAAATGTTTATTTTACGCTGCTTTATCATTCATGTACTAATAGACTTGATAACATGTGTAACTCATGCTTTATGGAACCACTGAGTTGATCACTCACTCCCACTCTGGGACGGTATTTTAAAACACCAATCAGACGCTGATATAGATGCAGGGACCACTGAGGTCGATGCATTGGACCAAGCAGGCATGGATGAGGAGGAGTTCTCTTACTTCTAGCTTTCTGATGGGCCGATGTAAGCTGCGCACTTCTCGACAAGGAGAGTTGAGCGATCGAGCTTAGCTAGACGCCACATTTCTACATTTTTATTGATTTTGGAATTGTATATTGGACCCAACTAGACCCATACTTTGGATAATCATACTACATGTGTTTCAATTTAATTTTCTGCTTTAATCGTGTTTATTCCAGAGTATGATACACTGTTTAGTATAATCTTATACATGCTTAATTGCCTAATGTAAAATTAACCGAGAAATCAGCTTCCTCAAAATATAAGTGATGCTCGAAATCTTGAGAGTCGAGCATTTGCTCGACCCTCAAAATTCGAGGCGTTACAACTATCCAGAGAATAATTGATATCTTCCTATCAAGTGGCCCACACCACAACAAAATAGTAGGTATTGTTCCGAAAACCATTGAGAGTTTTTTCTCATTGTGGGCCATAGATAGCTCATAACAATGTGAAGATAATATCTCTTCAGGAATCCTGGGCCAAGAACATTATCAATGAATTAAATCTACCTTATGATGGGCTCCGTGATCAAACGGATGCAAATTGTTGCATTGGCAAGCATTTCATTTGAAACTTCTCACTTGTGCAAATATAGTTGTACAAACTTGTGACTGGTTACCATGAACACTAACCTCTGTGGTGCCCACAGTATATTTATATGTCATCCAACTTGTTTATAATAATCATGGAGTCTTAAATGAAGAGAAAACACAAATATCATATTTATCGAAAATGTTTATAGCAAGCTAGGAAGTTTCCAATGATAGCAGGTAGTTCATGTTGTTTCTTGTTGGGTGGTCCACTTCTTCTATAGATAAACTTTATTTTTCGCGTCAAGTATTAAAATGAGCTTGTAAAATAGATATGTGATGTTGATCAAAAATTTAAATCACAATGGGCCTCACAACGTGACTCGTACTTTTACAACACTGAAATATCCGACATGCGGGGCAAGGCTTCAAGCACAGGGGCAATTTTGGCAATTTTGTCTGAATATTAAAAATAATTTTTAAAAAAAAAAAAAAAAAAAAAAACTTGTGTGATCTACGCAGAGTGTTTGGCCGTTATCAGGAGGCTATTTTGATCAAAACCCTTACAATATAAATATAAATATAAATATAGGGGGTTGACCGAAAATTTCCCTCTCAAAAGCATTATTATGCAGTACTCTTGGCTATTGGATTGGTAAACATACATTGGACGGTGAAATTTTACAGAAATCAGATTGCGTGCTGGATAACGTGGTATGCTTTTATCGTAGTAAGTAACCTCTGTTGAGCCCACTGAGAATGTATATGTCTTATCCACACCGTCCATCCGTTTTTGGAGCTCATTTTAGTGGTCGAACCCAAAATTTAAGTGTATCCAAAACTCGAGTGGACCTACCACAGGAAACAGCGAGGATAATGATGTCCACCATCGAAACCTTACTATGGCCCATAGTGATATATATTTTTCATCCAACCTGTTCAAAAGGTCACAGACATGGATGAAGGAAAAATACAAATATCAACTCGATCCAAAACCTTTGTGGCCCGCTAAGATTTCAATGATAGGTGTTCAATTCACACCGTCTCCTGTAGTGTGGTCCTTGAGCTTTAGATATACTTAAGATTTGGGCTCGTACACTAAAATAAGCTGGTAAAACGGATGGACGATGTGGATAAGAGACATAATTCATGGTGGGGCCCACAGAGTTTACTCAGTGGGCATACCGATTTCCAAATTACTGATACCTAGCTTATATATTTCACCGTTAATCCATGGTACTCCATTAGAGTACTATAAGAATCAGTTGTGTAGAAGATCCTACCCATGAAAAAGGTGGGCCACACCATGAGTAAAAACCAGGATGGTCTACCCATCATTCAGGCCGCACCGTCAAAATTGATGGGCAACTAATGATCTGATTTGATATACGGTTATGGCCCACCCAATGTCTTGATTGATCCTATATAATTTTTATCCCAGATGATCTGGATGGTTCAGACCAGCTTTCGCAAGGCTCTGATGTTCTAAACAAGCGACATATTCTACGTAAAGAAACCAAACAAAATTGTAATTGAGACTTTTGATGTGGTGGGCCTCTTGTAGGATTCAATCAAGCAGTACAAATGAAAATGGTATAAGATTATCTGGTAAGCAATACAAATTCAAATGAGCAAAATCAGATGGTTAAGAAGAGTCGTACGTGAGTAAAACCGAGCTCAGATTGGCTCCGCCAGTAGCTAACCCCAGCTTGAGCTCAGCTGGATTAGCAGCTCGGGCCAATTTAAGCTGAGTTCGAGCAGCAAAATCAGATGGTTAAGAAGAGTTGTACGTGAGTAAAACCGAGCTCAGATTGGCTCCGCCAGTAGCTAACCCCAGCTTGAGCTCAGCTTGATTAGCAGCTCAGGCCAATTTAAGCCGAGTTCGAGCATGTGCAACATTTTTTCAAACACACGTGGTGCATATTCAATTCCTCGCGTAATACAAAACAGTAACAACAATTTACAAGTATTTTATCAAACACTAAATATGCAGCATCAAAATCAAAATATGTGTAGAGTTTTATAATGTAAAGGTTTTTTTTTTTTGTGATTTATTTCGTATCCATTCCTTTCTCGCCACCGGTCAATCTCACGGAGAATTTATACACTTGAAATAATAATTCGTTGAGTCATGTCATCAAACACTCAGCGAGTAGCATCAATATCAAAATATTTGAGTCATCGAGCCGATTCGATCCAAGTCAATTGGAGTTGAGGTTCGATCCGAGTCAATTCGAGTCAAGTCGAGTTTGGGCAAGCTTGAACTCGACTCGAAATTTGTTCAAGCTTGTAAGACCTGTATCCTAGTCTGTATTGTTCCAAAGGCTTCCGTGATCCTTCCGGTCGAATTCCGGCAATCCTCGACCCATTTCTGACGTTTGGGCGCGATCCTAAGCCGATTCCTGCATACCGAAGTTGGCTCGAATTGAAACCTGTACCTTGGCGACCGCGCTATCGCCGCGATTCTAACGCCGCGACTCACATACTAAACCGATACATAGACTGAAAGATGTCAGTCTGCGTTCATTCCGAGGAAACACCGCGCGTTGCGAATTACGAGGGAATCTCTACGAGATGTCCTATCAATCAATGTCAAGTACACACCTACCCAAGTACAACAACCCATACCCTAACCCATACCTCTCTCTTACACAAGCAAGCCCAAAGTTAACTCTCTCCTCTCACCATCCCTCTTTTACTCCATTTTCAACTAAAGTCATACCTCCCATCACCTCTCCTTACACCCACCATTTCACCTATCTCTTTTACCATTAACTCTTCATTTCTCTCAAAAACTCTCTCCCAAGCAACAAAGCTCCACACGTCCAAACATTTCCAAGCTCTCCAAAACATCAAGTGTGGCCTACTTTCCCTACTCTCTCATCTCTCATCTCAATCATTGATCCATCATCTACCACCAACAAAAGTCAAGCAAATGAGCTTAGGAGGCTAAGGAAGCAAGGTGAAGGCCTAGAGGTGGGTGATCGACAGTTAGATTTCAATTTTTATAAAGACCCCTTGTAGTGAGGCCCACAATGATGTACGTATTGTAGTGAGGGGCCCATAGTGGCGGGGTCCCTCTATCTCACCGGTGTTCTCTTTCTCTCTCTCTCTCTTTCTCTGTCTTTGATGTGATTTCTTGTGGCCACCATGGTGTAAGATGATCTTAACCGTCTGATCGCGAGGCCCACCTTGTAATGGGTCAATTGGACGGCCAAGATGAAGGAAAGCACAAATATCCTGTTGATCCAAGGGTGGGCCACATTCTTGTGGGACCCATCTTGTGTGTGGGCCACGAACATGTGGGGCCACCATGAGGTCTGTGTTTATCCACACCGTCCAGGGACGTGAGGCAGTGAGGGAGTGGCTAACATGGAGTGCTGTGTACTGACATGGGTGTGTAGTCACAGCAAGTGTGAAGCGACGTGGGTGTACAAAACAAAATGGTGGGCCACTCATGCAGGCCCCTCCTTGATGTGAGGCTCTAATCCAAGCCGTCCATTTTATTCCTCAGCTCATTTTTTACGTTGAGCCGAAATTTGAGACCAATCTGATTCTCGGGCGGGCCGTACCATAGAAAATAGTTGCATTACCGTTAAAACCCATCTTGATCCTTCTATTCGCCAAAAATACGTCGCATATTGGTCTCATTTCGTCAATCAGGGGCCGTAGAATCTAAAGCCGGGTTAGATTTTTCAAAAGCGGGTCCCACACGAGAAAAACCACGAAAATTGTTATATATATATATATATATATATATATATATATATATAAAAAGCAGCTAGACTGCGTGGCGTTGCTGCCTCTACGGCGGAGGATGCGGCGGCATCTCATGGCCACTGGCGGGCGAACGGGCTGGGCCTCACGGCCCCAGCTGTGGGCCCCCACTGTGATGCGTTTCAAACATCCACGTCGTTCATTGGGTGGCCCATTAGGTAAGTGGGCCCCCTTTCAAAAATCAGCCGTATACGGAACTCAGGTGGGCCATACCATCTAAAATCATGTGAAGACATGCCTAAAACATATAAAGTCACTTGGTGGGGCCTACCTGAAATTTGGATACGGCTGAAACTTGGTCTGAACGGTCAGCCAGGTGGGACACACATAATGGGTGGACTGGATTTGTGAACCACATTACAGTGGACCCCAGGTCCACGTGACCTTATAAACAGGTTCGATGGCGAATAAATATCACAGTGGGCCCTGCTCTGCATGACCTTATAAGCAGGTTTGATGGCAAATAAATATCACGGTGGGCCCTGGTTTGCGTGACCATATGAACAGGTTTGATGGCAAATGAATATCACGGTGGGCCCTACCCAAGGTCCACGTGACCTTATGAATAGGTTGGATTTCAAATAAATATTATGATGGGCCCTAGGTCCATGTGATCCTATCAACAGGTTGCATGGAAAATATACATTATAGTGGGGCCCACCCAACTCGACCTCACAGGGAGCTTATCGTCAGCTTAAGCTCAGTGTACCTTTTCCCTATATATATTATTTATATTAGGCTGTGTGTGTGTGTGTGTATATATATATATATATATATATATATATATATTATGGTGGGCTTTAAGAATTTTAATGGTGGATTGGCCCATTTGACATATGTGATTAGGCCCACCTTGGTACATATATGAGGCTCATGTGATGGAGCCCACATTGATGTATTTATAGCCGTTGTTGAGACCCACCTTGATATATACATAAGGCCCATGAGATTAGGCTCATTCGATGTATTGGAGGCCCATGAGTCAAGGCCTAATAGGATGTACATGAGGCCCTTTGTTACGTGATTTTACCATGGTTTATGTGTTGACTCTTATGGTGGGCTATGCCTTGGGAGCAATGATGGTTTGATGTCCACATTGTATGGATGATGTTGGTTAAATGGTCCACATTGTCACTCTCCCTAAGGCCCACTGATAGACCCATACTTGTAATGAGTAGGCCATCTAGGCCCATATCCGTTATGCACAAGCCCATCACTATATAACATGTTTAGTATAGATACATGATTCATGATCATATGCGTCATATGTATGCTCGGTATGAGGAGTGACTGATCATAGCATATGCCTTGAGGCAGATTGTTTACGGGCTCCCTGATAGGTGAAGTTCTTACATGAATACGTGCCTCACGCAGGATGGTTGCATGACTGATAGTGTGATACATGCACTTGCATTTGTGTGATTGTGATATGCCCTAGAGACATCAGGGCCATAGCCTCCACAGACACACCGTGGATGGCTGATTGGATACCGAAAACCGTGTTCTAAGCAATTGGGGCGCCATTGATGTCCCTGGGTGAAAGTCCCTGAACCCGATGGTACCAAAGGATGACTCCAACGTCGAAACCGAGTGGATATATGAGCGCACGAGGGCCGAATACCATGAGGCCGCGTCTCCCACTGTATCGTGGTCAGTTAGAAAGGGGTGTGACCATACTCGCTCGAGAGCAGGGGGCATTACTAGGCTGAATTTGACCAGCTCAGAAATGGGTTCGCTATCGACTTACCGGATAGATGTTGGCAGACTATTGACCAGGTGGATAGTGAGGTTTTTTACGCTCACTTGGTCTGTGCTATTAGGAGAGAGACAGTGTCATTTGGAGTGTACTGAACCCCGGTGATTATCCAGACTGAAAACCGTACTGATTTGATGCTCTAGTGAGGAATTACATTGGTATGAGGATTGGCATGCCCGACTTACATATTGCATCGCATGGCCTTGGTATGACCGATAACATTCATATCTTGTACTGCATAGCCTGGGTACGGCTGATTGCATTTACGTACTCATCAGCATGATTCTGCATTACTTTGGCATTGCATTCTGAGCACGTTCGCACACACTTACACCGCCCTCTAAGCTTTCTATTTTTTTTTTTTTTTGGATTAGCTTGTTAGTACACACCCATGTCAGTACACACTCCATGTTAGCCACTCCCCACTAGGGATCGATACCGAGACCTCAAGTGTTGGAACGAGGCATCTCCACTCAGTCTGCCAGTTGAGCTATGGATCTGGGTGTACACAGCTCTAGACTTCAAATTATCTGATCAGTATAAAATTGGGCGGCTGCCCATGGACAGTGAGGCCCACCATTTGGACGGTCAGGTTCGGGTAAATGTCTACCACTTGCACCTCAAAAGAATTACTATCAATCTGTTAAAATGGTAGAGAATCACACCACAATATAGCATGGCAGTAATAAGAAAATCTACATACTAGAATACTGACCACACCAAACTGATCAGTGGCTGTGCTTCTACGTTATCTGTCACACATGTGCTGGCACCCACGGATGAGATCGAGACCGTACATTTAGTAGAACTAATAGTGAAAGGGCCGTAACTGGAAAATCAAGCTGATCGACTATCCGTTTAATAGGTGGGTCAACAAAAATTGTACTGGATCTTCTTTCAATGAGGAAGTTCTCCAGTCCAACCGGCTGTACCACATGTTACGCTCCACCGAGCCAACCTATATCTGCATGCAACATCTAGGTGGGCCCCACCATGAGGATTACCATATGTAAAAATCCACCATTTCCACTCATCGAGTGGACCACATTCATATATTGCTATTTATCAATAGGTAGACATTGTTTTTTACGGTGTGGCCCACCTGATGAGTAGATAAGGGCTAATTTTTGCAGTAGGTGATCTCATAAAAGAAAATTTCCTCAGGTCCAGCCATTTGGACCATAAGTTACTGATCACCCACCATATAAATTCAAACCTCTTAAGTGCATGTAAATCCAACCCTTCCAATAAGTTGGGCCCCACCATGATGATCACATATACAAAAATTATCACCATCTACTCATCAGGTGGGCCACACTATAGAAAAAATATCCACCCATTGATAAATAGTAAAATACAAGCTTGATCTACTCGAGGAGTGGATGTGGCTGATTTTTGTACAAGGTGACTCTCATGGTGGGGCCAACCTATTGGATGGGTTAGATGTTTCATGCACACGAAAACTTTGAAGTTATCCGGTGGGTGGACTGTAGCTTGTGGTCCAGCCGGTTGGACTTGAGAATAGCACTTGACAGAAAATGTGAAAACATAACAAGAAAAGATGAAAATGTAATCACACTTGCATTTTTCCAAACCAACATCTAATCTCCACCTTCCTTCCAACATGCCAGCATGAACACACACCGTCTGATGATGTAGAGTCTGGCCCTCTTTTCTTCCAAGACCTTAACCCTAATCCGAACCCTAGCTCGCCTCCAAAGTGATGCAGCTGAGAAATCCATAGCAAATGCTCTCTCTCTCTCTCTCTCTCTCCCCCCCCCCCCCTTACCTTTTAAGGAAGAAAAGGTTCATGCAAGTTGGTTTCCTTACGAAACTGTTATGAAACTGCACGTATGCTAAAAATAGAAAGTTAGTGGGTTTTCAATGAAAGTATTCCTCGAATACATCACCTACTCCAATGAGAAGGGTTGGGAGCATATCTGTAGGATTTTGTTTATTTTTCATTGATCCAAACCGTTTATTTGATAGGAATTATCTTGGATGAGGGATTCCATAAAAGAAATCTCAGGTCGAGTATTTTATCCCTTTGATTATACAAAGGTTATGATCACCGTTCATGTTAAATACAAATGGCCAAATTGTTAAACGGTTGAAATAATCCAATTGAGATCTTTTCAGTGATTGTCTTCGTATAAACGGTTTGGATATATAATTGGAAGATGACACATAATCAAAGGTTGAAGTCCCGACGTATCGTTCTCCATTACGTCGGGATGTATTCTAGCAAACCTCATCAACCTTGCTTGCGTGAGCAGCGAGTGTACATATCGCCACGTGGGTAGAACTTACATTAGATCTAAACCGTTCATCAGGTACGATGCCTCACCTTCACGCTGGAAATCAGAAATCATGATGACCCAATATTCAGTTAGCCTACAACATAGGAAACAGTTGGAATGCAACACTCACCATTAGTTTTGTGCAGGGCCCACCTTTATGTCTATACGTTATCCAGTCCATTGATCTAACTTGCCTCACTAGGATGAAAGTATTCGAAAAAAATCACACTATTACAAAACGTGGGGCCATAACAAGTGATTTGACTGTTTTAAGCATAATTCTTTGTGGAATGGCCCACCTGAGTGTTGAATCTACCTGATTTTAGGGAATAAGTCCAAAAATAGGGTATTCTACCTGATGTACGGTTTAGATCTCATGCACGTAAAATCTTTCCCCTCGCTTCCTACATACCTGCTCAAGTCACACGTGTTTTCGGTTTGCAATGCAGCCGTACATGATCCATATGCATGTCATTCCAAGCAGTACAAATGTAACGTACGTAACTCAAATCGAACCATCAGAATGCTGGACCGTATATCTGATGGGCCATGACCCAAAAACTAGAATCGATTGGTGAACATGAAAAGGAATCTTAAACAAAAAATAAAAAAATTTAAAAAATCAATGGTTCAAATTAAACAGGCAAATGTCCATGAAAGAAAGGTCATTACAGCCTCATTTTTCATATTTGTAGATTTCCTTCCTTCATCTAAAGTAGGACCTACTAATTGGACGGTTTGGAATAAGTTAAGTGGGTGCCACATGTACTACGTATGGGTGCATGTGTATGAACTCTCCTACAGCTGCAGTGCATCGAAAACGCCTCGTTTGCAAGACTGCAATAAACCGGGACGAGAACCGGGAGCCGGTTCCCGGGTTGCAAGTGTCGGGGGCCTGTGTTAGGTGGAGCGGATTTTCAGTTATGGTAGTCTGAGCCGGAGATTATTACGAGGAACAGGACACGTTCCTGTAGTAGGAAGCTATGTGGGGCCCACCGTGATATCCGTTAGAAATCCACTGCGTCCTACAGTTTCGGAAGATCACGATAGGACGGCAGCGCATTAGCTACTGAACTCGACAGTAGCAGTCTCCCTACTTAAGTGACGTCACCACGTTCTATGGGCCCACCGTGATGTATGTGTTGTATCCCCACGGTTAGAGTTGTACATGAGTCAAGCCGAGTCGAGTATCGCCCTACTCATACTCGGCTCTTAATGCCCGATTCCTACTCGTACTCGGCTCTACTCGGCCAGCAAGCATGGAATCCCTGCTCGTGCTCTGCTCGCCCGACTACGAGCCGAGTACAAGCAGAAATCGAGTCAAGTCAAGTCGAGTCCGAGTATTCGAGGCGAGTTCAAGTCCGAGTCTAAATTTGAGCCAAATTCGAGCAGGGTTTTCGAGCAACGAGTTCGACCTTTGAGTTGAATTCGAGATATAAATTGAGATTCATTAGAATTTCAATTCGATTGTCAATTGGAATTCGAAGTTAACCTAAGCAATAAAATATATAAAATGCACATAATTTATAATTAAAAAACTTCGATAATTACATTAACATATTTACATTACATTATTCAAAATGACAATTTATAACTAATAACCTCCATAAGAGTAGTGTCTTCTTGTTTTGTCATCTGATCCATCGGAACTGCTATCTATTTTTTCATATACATATTGGTTCACTTCCTCTGAGTCAGAAGGCAAAGAAATATTTCTTTCATGCTCTTTTACACTTTGAACTAGATTTTTCAAATTTTCTTTATGTGAAGAATTGTATGTAGTACCAAATGCCTTATAAAATTCACCGAAACGGGGCAGGAATTTGAATTTGTTATTCTTTTTCTTCTTCTTGTTTGTCGTACTCGACCCTGCTTCAATATTGTGTTGTCTTTAACTCGAATATCGTTGAAGTCTAGAAACATCTTCCATACTATGTTTTAAGGCGAGTTGGAATTGTTCTTCCTCCAAAGCTTTTAATCTAGCTTCCTCCCCTGCATCTTTTGTAGATGTCATTCGTGTACTAGATCCAGAAGCAGAAGGTTTGGATGGAGTGGAAGGTTTTCTATTCGAATTTAACAGGGCTTGAAAAAGAATTTGGATATTCTTAGGGGCATTGAGGCATGGTTTTGCATCACCACCTCGACATGACAAGTGTAAGCGAAAGTGATTAATCTTGTTCACAAATTTTGCGCCACACAAACCATATTTGATCTTTGTTTTTTCAGACCTTGGCGGTATTCAACCAGGGAAGCGTAGTCCCAAATGTTTGTTTATGGGTCAGATAATAACATATCTACACTTAATTTTTAATATATAAAAAAATCAGAATATTGATAAATAATTTGAACTTGATATAGGAACAAAAGAAAGCAATATAAATGTATCAAAATTTAAAAATAAAAGCAAATGAACAGGCATATATAAATAAATATCGATGATTCAAAGT
This sequence comes from Magnolia changhungtana, assembly GCA_030180095.1. NCBI lineage: Eukaryota > Viridiplantae > Streptophyta > Magnoliopsida > Magnoliales > Magnoliaceae > Magnolia > Magnolia changhungtana. The sequence goes on from JASAUF010000213.1 coordinate 1,840,083, forward strand.
CTTCCAAAAGGACCAACACTTTCATGTTTAGAGTTGCAGTAAAATAATATTACAGATAATTCAACTTTCAACCAAAAAGAATTGAAAAATTGAAAATAATTATTAATCTGCAGGTAGAGACTCGTCACGAATCTCAATCTCCACTTCTTCATCATCATCATTCATATCTCCTCCCCATATCGAGCGCAACCAATCTTGCATACAAATCAATGCTTCAACTGTATTTGACGAAAGTGAGCTTCGATACTTGCTCACAACCCTACTCCCTGTGCTAAATGCGAATTTTGATTCCACTGTTGAAATTGGTAATGATAATATGTCTCATGCCATCACAGATAATGTATGGTATTTTAATTAACTAACCCTCATCTTCAACCATTCCAACACATCAAATTCGGATCGCACTACCATTGGCTCCTTAAGGTACATTTCTTACTCTGATTCCTTAATATCAACTCTCATTCGTGTTTGTGACAAGTATGATATATATTCATTTAGCATATCCGGATTATCAGGTACAGAAATATCTGCATCTCTACTTTCTTCAACACCCGTTGCAGGTAAAGTATTAATATACGATTTGTACAAATCTACAAGGGCTTGACGAACCTTAGACGTCTCTGTTGCCGCTCTTTCAGTAGGATAAAGCTTCATAAAAATAAAGCTAATCAACCTCATATTGCAACGAGGATCAAGAACAACTGCTAAGGACATCAACGGATGACATTCGTCCCCATATTTATCGAACTTCGCCTTCATACCAACTGTCATCTGGCGTATGAAATCTGAACCCACACTAGCATTTTTCTGTAGAGCATCCTTAATCTTCCAAAGAGATGGAAGAAACAGATTCACGGTTGGATACTGATTCCCAGAAAAAATCTTCAGGCAATCGTAGAAAACTTTGAGAAATGTGTGAACTTGTTGTGCTTTGGCCCAATCATCTATGCTTGGCAACCAAGAATATGTTTTGTCACGCGCCGCGTATTCAAGAAATGCAAGCTGTAATTCCATTGTCGTATCTAACATTTTATAGGTCGAGTTCCAACGTGTACAGACATCTAACTTCAACGCTTTTTTAGATTGCACATTCAAACGTTAGATGATGTCATTCCATACACTCAGTCTCGATGGCGACTCCCTTATATATTTCACATTTTCTCTTATATTCTCTATAGTGTTGTCAATTTCTTTCAACCCTTCTTATACAATCAAATTTACAATATGGGCACAACATCTGACCTGGAATATTTTCCCTTCAAAAAATAAATTTTCCGTAGCCCTGAACTGGTTACGTAAGCATGAAATGACATTGTCATTTGCTGAAGTATTGTCTAAAGTTATTGCTGAAATTTTCTTCTCAATGCCCCAGCCTTCTAGACAACTGTAGATGCAATCTGAAATAAGTATACTAGTATATGGAGGAGGAAGGTTACGGAAGTTCAAAATTCTCTTGCATAGTTTTCAATCTTTATCGACATAGTGAGTGGTTAATGAAATGTATCCTTTTCTTTGATTGGACGTCGTCCATAAATCAGACGTCAAAGCTATTCTGGACACTGAAGCCAAAACTTCTTTCAATTTCATCTTCTCCTTTGCGTACATTTTTATGCATTCTCTCTGCACTATAACGCGGGAGACATTCTTAGCTCGAGGGTTAAGGAATTGACAAAAAGCTCTAAATCATTTACTTTCTATCATTCTGAAAGGTCTTTTTTCCAGAATTACTAATCCAGCATACCACTCATTCAACTTCTCTTTGTCAAACTTATGAGTGGACACTACGCCTTGGGAATTGTCCCCTTCTGACTTCGTAAATGACAGCAACTATTAGTCAGGATGAGGGAGTCTTGGTCTCTTAGGACACATATTCAAACGTCTAATTAGATGTGTCGTAGATCCTCGTGAAATCTTGCTGAATAACCCTTTGTAGTGGTTACACTTTATTTTCTGTATACCGTTAACTGTCATATCTTCAAAATCATCCCACACTGCTGATCTCTTCTTCTTCCATTTGCATGCAGTTGACGTGTTTGTGTCTCCCTATACGATTAGAGGAGATGTGGCTGATGCACCCACTACAGGGGTATTTGGGTTTTCGTCTTAACTAATCATCTATAAAATAAAGTTCTTGATATGTTATACGACTATACCTAGACGGCTAGACCGCTAGACGGGCATACTTACTTAACTGTTTAAATCAGTCACCCATTCAAACTTGAATAGATTGTAATGCCTTCATTTTTTCAATTTAAATCCTACGTCAAAATTCCGGCAGCATCTCCCCTTATCTCTCCAGCATATATTAATCTTGTATTTGATTCTCATGTCAATCATCAATACAAAGTATGGACATTTGATGACGGAAATAAATACATGAAATATATCCAGAGAGAAAAAGGAGAGACGAAACTAAAACAGGCATATGCATTTAAATTGAAATAAATAAAGATATTACAATCTATCTAATCCTGAACTGTCCAAAAAGGAATAATTTGAGAATTTCTATGCATCCAAGAACACACTGAATCTATGTCTGGCAACATAAAAATCCTCAAATGGGCAACTGATTATCCTATACTACAAATAGAACAATACAAATAATTCATATCTATACAAACAAAGAAGTATGTTGAAATTGACATTCATCATCTAACTAACTAATAACAAAATGTAAAATGAAATATCCAAGGCATCTTAAAGTGGTAGCATTCAATACTAACAAAGTAACAAGTAAACTGTCATTTATAAAGTAAATTAAGAAACATGGAAAACATAACTATTAGGGTATATGACAATAATTAACATATTAACATATTTCTATAGTAACATATTTTTATAGTAACATATTTCTATATTAACAATTTCTATATTAACATATATTAACAATTTTAACATATATTAGCTATATTAACATATATTAACAATTTTAACATATATTATTAGCTATATTAACATATTAACAATTTCTATATTAACAATTTTAACATATATTACCTATATTAATATATATTAACAATTTTAACATATATTAGCTAATAGCTATATTAACATATATTAACAATTTCTAACATATGTTAGCAATATTAATATATGATATTGATATCAATTTCTAAAATAATAATAATAATAAATCAACACCACACAATATTCTTTAAAAAAAAAATCAATTTCTGACATATATTAACAATTTATAAAAATAAAAAATAAAAAATCAACACCACACATTACCGAGCGAGCTGGGCAGGAACGACTGGAAGCATGCATGCAGGGCAGGGATGATGGACGAGTGGCAGGAATGAGCTGCAGCATGGACGAGTGACAGGGACGAGCTGCAGCACCGGACGAGTGGCAGGGATGAGCTCCTGCACTGGACAAGGGCAACGGACAGGCCGCAGGGACGAGCGGCAGGGTCTAGCACCGCCGGACAGGGGACAAGGGAGTGAGAGAGAGAGGAAAGAAGAGGGACAGCTGCACGGGCGCTGGGAGAGGGAGGAGAGAGAGAGGGGGGTTTTCGAACGGGCGCTGGGAGGGAAGAAGGAAAGGGAGTTTTTGAACGAGCGCTTTTTGAAAACGACTGCAAGTAGAGTTTTTTTTTTTTTTGGACGGGTTATATATACGAGTACACGAGTCGAGTACCAAGTTGAGTACCTCTTAACTCGTACTCTACTCGTAATCAAAACGAGTCTTAGAAATCCACTCGTACTCGGCTTAAACTCATGACAAGTCGAGTAATTTCGAGTCGAGTTGAGCGAGTAACCGAGCATACTTTACTCGTGTACAGCTCTACCCACGGTCCATCCATTTAGAGATATCATTTTAGGGCATGAACGAAAGAATGAAGCAGATACAAAGCTCAAGTGGACCCACCACAAAAAACAGTGGGGATTGAACGCCTACCATTAAAAACTTCTTTAGGCCATAAAAGTTTTGGATCAAGCTATTATTTATGTTTTCCCTTATTCCATGTGTGTATTAACTTATAAATAGATTGGATCTCAAATAAACATTATGGTGGACCCTAGGAAGGTTTCAACGGTGGGCGTCACTGTCCCCACTCTTTTCTGTGGTGGGGTACACTTGAACTTTGGATCTGCCTCATTCTTTATCTCATCCCCTGAAATGATATCTCCAAATGGACGGATGGTGTGGATACAATACATACATCATGGTGGGGCCCAAAGAACGTGGTGACCTCACTTCAGTAGCGAGGCTAGCAATTGTTGGGTTCAGATTGATTCTGGAGACACCAGCTTCGTGTGACCGTGGCACTCAGCTTGATGTATTTGTTGTATATCTGCCTTGTCCATCGATTTTTCCAGCAAATTTCAGGGCATGTGACCAAAAATTAGGCCGATCCAAATATTAGGTGGACCACACCATAGGAAGTAGTGGTTGTTGATGCAGAAATTTGGATGTCCTCTTTAGACCACTTAAGACTTGTAAAAGAAGACAAAAATGGAGACCTTCGCCATAGCTAGGGGTGTACATGAACCGATCTAGCTGGACTTAACTCGAAAAAGCTCAATTTGACTTGGTTCGAAGCTGAGTCCGAGCTGAGTCGAGCTAATTTTTTGAGCTCGAAAATGAGTTCGAGCCGAGTTCGATCAGGCCCCAGCTTGACTCGACTCGGATTGAATCTAGCTCGAATCGAAGTCGGATCGAACTAGTTCTGTGACTCAGTTACTTTGCCATTGATGTTGCTCACCAACTGTTTGATAAAATGACTCAACGAAATGTGGCTAGTTGCAAGGAAGGTATGTACATGAAACAAATACCTTTTTTCTCTTCTTTTTTTTGTGGTTTTTATGTTATTTAGAAGGTGTTTGAGAAAGTATGTGTAAAACCATTGCCTCTGTTTGTAAAACAGTGGGATTTTGAAGTTGCAGTTCGATCTTGTCTCGAACTCAGCCCAAGCTGCTGACAGAACCAAGCCGAGCTGGCCAGTCAGGCTCGAGGACCGAGCCGAGCTGAGGTCAGCCACTGTTCGAGCCGAGTCGAGCTGAGGCCAGCTCGACTCGGTTCGACTCGATGTACACCCCTAACAGTAGCAGAGGACCCTCTGATGCCAAAGTCAGACAGGCAAGATAGGTCTAGTATAACGTAAGATTTTTAGGTTTGATTTTACATACCTTTTACCATTAAGGATGCTCCTATTTATAGGTAAGAGGTGGCAATAGCATAGGGAATAATCTCTCTATTTAGCAGGAACGTATTGTAGGGGAATTCGGATCCCAGGCGTATCGCAATGATCTTTCAAGATCTTCAAGACAAACCCGTGTTGCAGTTATTTCCCGAGATCCTCAGCTGAGATCTCGGACAAGTAATTTTGGTAATATCTAGACAGTCAGTACCAAGTCGGAACTAGTAGAAGCGTGTGGCAAGAGGTCGAGCTCGCGAGTTCGGCATAGCCTATAAGGTCAATCTAAACGGTGTCTTGCCGATCTAAATCTTCTAATGAGCCATGGTCGAGTTTTCCCTTAGCATTGAGCAGGTTACCGACCTGTCGACCTACCCTTGAGAGTCACATCAAAGGGTCATGATCGAGATCCTTTCCTTACTAGAATATGGACGGATGACCATCCTCTTCATTTTTTCGTATGGCGTAGGGTCATACATCGGAGTCCTTCACTAGGAAATGTGAGTATCAGCTCGAAAATGTATGGGTCCGTGGAAGGGCTCAGCATCTAACGGAAGTGGATAGACTCCATCTCCTGATGGCCGAACTCAGTGTCATGAAGTACAACAGAATGTTCCTCCCCAACCGTTGAGTTTCCTGGTCATGACTAGCGTCGGCCGACCTCCTCGTGTTGTGCATATATGTTCGAGCTGATTTTTCCATAGTGGTTAGTTCATTTTTACCCATAACAGTGGTAATTGAATGCTCACCATTAAAAAAAGTTTTGGATTAAGCTGTTATTTGTGATTTCCCTTCATTCAGGTCACTGTAACCTTATGTACAGATAACATGAAAAATTAACATCACTGTGCGCCTTTGGAAGGTTTCAACCATGGATGGCATCATCCCTATTGTTTCTCGTGGTTTGGTCCACTTGAGCTTTGGATAAGCTTCTATTTTGGTCTCATGCCCTGAAATGGTTTGGAAAACAAATGGATAACATGGATAAAACACATATATTACAGTGGGCCTCGTGGAGTCTTTCCACCACAAAGGTGCATGGTGGCAAGGTCACCACACAACTTGTGTCCATGTAGATGGTCCTGATTCATCGTGACAGGAATAATAGTGTCCTGATGTGCCTTGTGTAAATAGTGGCCATGATTTGTGAGCTCGCCTTGGATAGTGTGATGCCCCAAAAATTTCTAGATTGAAAGATCCTAGCCACCAAATTAGCATGGGATTGATCTAAGATCCTTCATCAAGAAACTTCTACCTTATTTGCTTCACATCAATGCAATCGCATATAAAAAATTTAGCTATATTTCTTTTTTTTATCTCTTTCCTCTTTTATGGACATTTATCCTCCATTAAGTCTTAAATTTTTCTAGTTATATCAAATACAATGGTGCAATTAGGGGTGTACATGAACCGAGCTAGCTTGATTAGCTTGCTCGACTCGACTCGAAAAAGCTCAATTCGACTCAGTTCGAAGCTGAGTTCGAGCCTAGTAGAGCTGATTTTTTTAGCTCGAAAATGAGTTCGAGCCGAGTTCGAGCAGGCCCTAGCTCAACTCAACTCGGATCGAATCCAACTCGAATCGAACTCGTATCGAACTAGTTCGGTGACTCAGTTACTTTGCCATTGATGTTGCTCACCAACTGTTTGATAAAATGACTCAACGAAATGTGGTTGGTGGCAAGAAAGTTTGGCTGGTGGCAAGGTGGCAAGGAAGTTTGGCTGGTGGCAAAGAAGGTTTGGCTGGATGGTGGCAAGGAAGGTTTGGCTGTGGCAAAGTGGCGAGGAAGGTTTGGCTAGTTCCTTCTCGGAAAAACGCTTTCCATCTTCCATGCATTATCATATGGCACAAGAACCAATGTAGAGAGGATGAGATAATGCCTCTATTTTGGAACTGAAACCGACGAAATTCAACTGAATCGAACTCTCTCTATTTTCAGAGGTGGGATTGTTTGATCCTTCCTCTCTTTTTTCAGCTTCTTTTCAATTTCCAAGTATATTTCTCTCTCTCTCTCTCTCTCTCTCTCTCTCTCTCTCTCTCTCTCTCTCATCTGATATTCGCATTTCATGTTCTCAATTTCTCTTCTTAGGTATTTGATTTCTGAGGATTTATTCAAATCAAACATTTTTTTTCCCAATTTTGCCATGTTGGTTTCTTACATAGTATCTGAAAACATAATCTAATTATGTTCTATGCGAACTCGACTCGATTTTGAAGTTACAGTTAAGGTGTTTGTGGAAATGCCTCAATGGCGAACTCAGCTCAATCTTGGCTTGAACTCGGCCCGAGCTGGCCCGAGCTGTTGACCGAACCGAGCCAAGCTAGCCAGTCAGGCTTGAGGACCGAGCCAAGCCGAGTTCGAGCTGAGGTTAGCCACTATTCGAGCTGAGGCCAACTCAATTCGATTCAACTCGATGTACACCCGTAGGTGCAATACATTCGGAGAATTTAGTTTAACTTCTTAGCTTTTTTATACTACTATCTATCACTCATTTATAGTGCTCCAGTAAATTAAATATTCATGACTTCGTTGTTGGGTTATTAGATTATTGAGTTCTTATTTAGTACATCTTTGGCCACATTTTGTTGACCTCATGCTATGACCATTTGGTATTTTCCACGACCATCTCATGACCACATAGTTCTAGAACACCGTTAAGATCACGCCCGTTTCATCAACATAGATCGTCGTAGGTAATCTCCTTTGCATATTTTCTTTTCTTTTTGTTGATTATATTGCACAATATTCTGATTAATAAAGTCAATGATCATGTCATTTTTTTTACATTGTCTATCTTCTTCTTTTTTACTTTATTGAAAAACACGATCTAAACTATCATCATTGAAAGAAAAATCTTTACCTTCAAGGTAAAATAGACTCATTCAAAAGTGTTAATTGTCATACCCCGAAATCAAGATATAAAGTGTGCACCTTCATACCCGAGTTTCGGTTTATAGCTCGTACATAAATTTATTAACTTCATTTGTTGATCAATTTAATCAAATGTGAGAATTACGTTCATTGTATGTTTCACTCAAATTCATCAAATTCCAATCACGCATACATAACATTTAGCACCAATCTATTAAACATACAAATCTTCGCAACTATTCAAATGCCATAAATCTCAAACATCATTCATTTATTATAACATTTTACTATAAATATGTTTATTCCATACTCAAAATGTCTCAATTAAATAAATATAAACCATTGTTAAAAATTCTATAATCAATGCCAATAATATTGTACATCAATTAAACTATCCTAGCAAATAAATCATATACTTAAAAAATAGTCTAATACTATCATGTTTCATTTCTACAGTAGATAAGAGATGATCCAATTGTCGGACTTCAATGATGACCATAGCCTTTTGATTTTCATAATAGAATGTGAGTCATAATTAAAGGTTTATTTAATGATAGTGGTCAATAAATAAATATATATATATATGAGAAATGCTCACACACAACTAGTTGGACCATTAAAATTGGTCCAACTAGCTTGCATTAAATGACAAAGAAATCGCCTTTCTATACGCATATAATGCACTAATATGAAGATATGTGGCATCGCATCTTACTTAAGTATAATGTAAGTTATATATCATAGATCCAGTCCGTTTGTCAAATAGGGCCCACCAATAAAATTTTATGTACTAAAAATTAGTAAATAATCATCATCATTAGAACCACACATATAAGTAGAATTTATATTGTTGGAATAGATTTTTAGCAACTCACTTATCTTGTAAATGAATATTATATTATTGATTTTTTATAAAAAAAAGTTCTTTAATATGCTTACATAGGACCCAATCTAATGAACGAACTAGATGTTTTATACATGTGGGGCATAGCTCAAATATATCACACATGTACAACTTATTTAATCATCCCACTTTATTTAGAAACAACCATTCTCTATATTTCTCTCCTCATTTAATGCACTACTCTCCTTCTTTAATTATTTTTGCGGACGACTATAGTCGCTGCCACTAGCCCGGTGGCTAGTAGTTTGTGCTCTGTGCTCTATGAGCCCCACCATTAAGTATGTGTTTTATCCATGCCGTCTACTCATTTTTACAGATCATTTCAGGTCTTGATCCCAAAAATGAGTGGAATAAAACCACACGAAAACAGTAGTGATTGAATACACACCATTAAAATCCTCATAAGGCCCACTGTCCTATTTATTTAACATCCAATCTGTTGATTAGGTAATGCAGACCTAAATGAAGGTAAAAAACAAAGACCAGCTTGATCCAAGACTTTTATGGACCCAAGAAGTTTTTAATGGTGGACGTTCAATCAACACTGTTTCCTGTGACGTGTTCCACTTGAAATTGGAATATACTTCTTTTTTTGTATCATACCATAAAATGATATAGAAAATAAGATAAATAGCATGGATGAAACAAATACATCATGGTGAGGCCCACCGAGCACCGACCACTAGCCATTGGCAAGTGGCAGTCACTAGCCAATCCGCTCTCCATCTTTACAGCGCTGGAACTTCCAACCCTGCATGGAGTGAATTAGGTGCAACCCTGTCCAAGTATATTAGGGTGCATCCCTTACCGTGGGGCTCACTTTGATGTATGTGTTATATATCCATGCAATCCAACCATATTTTCAGCTCATTTTAAAAAACTATTTAAAAAATGAAATGGATATAGATATCAGATAGACCACACCATAGGAAACAATGGTGATTAACCATTAGAAACATTTTGTAAACCATAAAAATTTTGGATCAAGAAAATTTTATTTTTTTATTTTTTCACTTTCCCATGATCTAGGTTTTCATAACTTTATCAATATTTCAAGTGGAAAATAAACACTAAAGTGGGCCCTAGGAAGTTTTTTATGATAAATGTTCAATATCTAATATTTCTTATTGTGTGGTAGTCCCGAGAAATTTATCTTCTCACTTTTTGAAATCTTGCTGTAACATGACCTGAAGATATGGACCAATGGCATGGATATACAATACATATACTAAGGTGACCCCACGGTGAAGGACACACCATATTGCGTGAGGACCATGCCACACCTATTTTCGTTGGTTTTTTTTTTTTTGGGGCAAATGCCCCTTTTCCCAAAATGATGAGCAGGGAGGCCCTTTTCTCGGAGCCAACAGCGGGACAGGGAGGCTAACATTGATTTTTTATAAGGCCCACCATGTGATGTATATATAAGATCCCCTCCAACCATCAGATTTGTAATCTCCTTTTAGGTAAAGAGTCAAAATATCAAGCCGATATTTGATTCAAGTAGGCCACACAAATAGAACAGTTGATGCAAAGACGTCCACCCTTAATTTTTATAGGGCCCACATTTATCTTTATGTGAAATCCACTCCAGCCGTTAGAGGCCACACAAAAAGTCATGTGTGGTACCAAAATATCATGCTTACATGTGATTCAAATAGGCCCCATGAAAGGAATCATTTTGAATGGTGAGAATTTTTTTTACACTATTTTCAATTATGTGGTCCACTTGAATAATGGATGGGGCTAATTTTTGGACCCGAGGTTTAACATGAGGTGACACACATGATGATCACAGAAAATTTCATGTTAACACCATGGTATGTCCCATGACTTTTGATCTCTTTTAATAAGATCCTATTAAAAGCCATCCAGAAAAAAACCGTCTCTCTTTCTAAGCATTAATTAGCATTAATTAATCAAACTAGTTAGATGGTCCAACTAGTTGTGTGTGAGCATTACTCTCTCTCTCTCTCTCTCTCTCTCTCTCTCTCTCTCTCTCTCTCTCTCTATATATATATATATGGAAATGCTCGCCTCTCTCTCTCTCTCTCTCTCTATATATATATATATATATATATATATATATGGAAATGCTCGCCTGCACACCGGTTCACACCGAACTGGTGCAAACTTTTTTGAGAACCCATCATACGTGACGTGGATCCAAAATCTGAACCATTCATGTGAAGCAACACTTTGTGAAACCCCCCGAGCCCAAGTTTTCACTACACCAAAATCGTCATTTAGGAACGGTTCCTAAATTCTAGGAACGGTTTAAAACCGTTCCTAAATGAGGCGTCGCAGAAAAACACGAACGGTTCAGAACCGTTTTGGGTACCGTTTCCAATTTCAGAGACGGAATTTTAGGAACGGTTTAAAACCGTTTTGGTGCCAACGGTCATATTTTAGGAACAAATTTTAAAAACGGTTTTAAACCTTTTTAAGGTTGCCAACGGTCAGATTTTAGGATGAAATTTTAGGAACAATTTTAAACCCAGATAAACACAATTTTAGATCAACTGAAATAAATTAAAAGAAGTTTATTACGTTCCATCAAAATAGAGATTAATCCAAAGAAAAACATAAGAAAATAATGTGCTTGAAGAAGTTTCATTGCAAAATCAAATTTACAAAATAAGCTACAGTAAAGGCTAGCGCTTTAAATTATAGCTTTGCGGAGATGGCGTGTGAAGCTCCCTCCTCAATGCATTGATCATCATCTCCTAGACCCACAGGAACAAGGCGCTTCCCACCTAGGAATATAAATAACTATAGAAATTGAAGTTAATTGGCAACTTAAAGTCATACTAACTATTATGCTACGAATCAAAGATAATTAATCGCCACATAATTAATGAAGGCATCTTATACAGAAAACAAAATTTCAATGAAGGAATCCTTACTAAACCCATATCTTTTTTTTCTCCTTCAAAATCACAAATATTAAAATTATCTTGGGTCTTATTGAATTTTATTCACCAAAGAGGAGGCATACCAATTTCTATGCGTGCTTTACTTGGGATGCTATTGATCCCTCCTGGATGCAACTCCATAATTCCTACCAAAAGCATGAAATTGTTGAAGGAAAGCTGCAACATGGAATACTTGTTGCTGATGGCTCTTAAGAAGTCTCAAGAAGTCTCAATCTCTTTAGACCATAGTTATTAGGAGGATACATTTTTTAGATGTAACAAAGATCAGAAAGTCTCAATGTCCTTGTGACATCCACTTCATCCATCAGTTTTGTCAAGTCATGGTAGTCCATGAGCTAATAAGAAAACTAGGTAGATAATAAAACCTAGGTGGGCCACACCACAAGAAATACTAGAGGATGGAAACACCATCAATAAGACCTTTATGGAGCCCACCATTCTGTTTATGTTCCATCCAACCCATTCATCAGGTGACGTCCACAAGGATGAAGAGAAAACAAAAATATCAGCCTTCTCTTAAACTTTTGTGAGCCCCAATAAATTTTCAATGGTGAGTGTCCAATCCCTATTATTTCTTGCAATGTGGCCCACCTGACTTTTGGAGAAAATTAGAATTAGGAAAGATGCTTGTGCTTGGCACACTTGCTAAGTATTCAGGAAGTCCATGAGGCAGGGCCATGATGAATACAGCTTAGGCCAAAATGGGCCAGTCAACTCATACATGAGCCTCACATGTATGAATGAATAGATAATTGATATTCCACCTACAAAATGTGGCAAAAAATGGACTAATTAGAGCAAATTCACTGATGTACTACAAAAGCATCCTAGAGACTGTTAAAATGGTTTGTTTAAAGCTATGAAATGCTTGCAAGTTACGCCTAGAATTGTATAGAAAGGGTCAAAACCTAAAAATAACTGAAGATGCAAACAGAACAACCAACCATGACAAAAATCCATTCCAGTCAGCTTTCCAAACACCAAAAAGGGTTTTCCTTTGATACAACAGGAAGAATGCAAGGAAGGTTACCTGTCCACTACGGCAAATCAGGGGGAGGTTGTCCCACTCATTACAAATGCTTGAAGCAGGCTCTGTGCAGCATGGGTCTGTTCAGGTGTTTCCAATATTATAATGACAGTCTCAGTTGCCCCAGGTGCAGTTTCAGTGATGGTAATTTTAGCACCAGAAATCTGAAAATGCATTTATTGGTCAGTAACAAAGCATCAAGGATGCAGGAACATCAACAACCATCATGTCTCAGAATAAACCTCACGTTTTTGTTTTAAACAGCATCCATCCTCTCCATAGATAGAAGTAACAAGTGATCAAGGAACAACTTCTACAGTCGTGCTTGTGATAAAAGATGGCTGGCTTCCACTGCATAGACAAACAGATATCCAAGGCAATGTCACTAACGGACACAATTCAGCACCTCAAAATACTACCGAAAAAAATTAATACTGAAAGAGTATAAATGCACAAACCCTCCAACTCCACCCATTCTTCGCTGGGCAGCTCCTGTGTAATCTGAAATTCCAATTGGACCACCACCATCCCGTGTGCCTTATATTCAGAATAACACCAAATTGAGAGGGAAGCATATAAAAAAATCAAAAATTTCTGCAATCTTTACGATATCACTGATTAAGTAATAATATATGATGGTGTGGAACAAAGAATGTAAAAATTTTCATCCAAGAACTTGTGCAAAGGTTTCATAGAGACGTGATAACAGAAGTTGTAAAGAACATAACTGAAAGGGAAGGGAATCAAGTGGGAAAATGGTCTCCTTGTAATTTTTGGTATATGACTTACAGCTGCCAAGCAGGAAGGAAAAAGCAATTGACAGCTAAAGTTCAGGTCTCAATTGTTTCTGTGGAACATTTGTTTGCAATCCATATAGGAGTAATGAAAAAGCACCCATCAAGGGATGTCAAGACTCCAGTCATAGCTTTTTCCCAAAAAGAAATCCCTTATCCTTAGCTTTCTACACCAGAGCAGATCGATTGAAAGGATGTGCTGACAATATTCATGACAATGGGGCAGAACTAAATGTAGAATGACTGATAAAAACAAAATGAAGATTGTCACAAGGACCCTTCAAAATGATGTACCAGAGTTCCAGATCTCAAGTTTTAAATCCACTGTAATACCCAGAAAGCATGGCATCTCTGACATAGAAGGGTTACAAAAGGCAGTTTATCAGATCTGAAGAGCAGACCAAAATAATAAGAGATTGGGAAATTCAAAAGAAGTGATTTGGAGCAAGAAAATTAGACTAGAGCAGACTTCTGCAACTTATCTAGCTCATTTTGGTCCCTTTAGAAGAATTTAGGCCAGCCAGGAAAATTCTCCAATAAAAAGAGTTCAATTCAACTGCATCATACAAACCATGCAACAGACTCCCAGCTAAATAGACACACAAAGCAGCAAGAACCTGCTAAATATTAGAACATAAAAAAATGAGGAAGAAAATAAAAAGTGTCAAGGGAAGAACCTGCTTTCACTAGGAACAGAAAAATTGTTCAGGCCAAGAGCACAAGATACTGACTGCCAAAGCAAGAGGAAGAAAGATATCCTAAGGTCAGTGAGCCATTACACATGTATACAAGCACTTGAACCTCAAACATAAAATAACCACATTACAAATGTGATTTTATCGTTTGTCAGGGAGAAAGTTAGGAGATGGTGGGTATCATTGTTATGTGAAAAGTCTATACTCTAAATAATTGCATCCATTTCAAATAAGCATATTACATCCAAACACAAATATAATCACAAGTCAAATATTAAATAACTCTTGCTGCAATTTGAAAATATAATCCAAAGATCTCATATCATTCATGCATCAACTTTCATTGGCAATCATTTACCATGTCATGTCCATGTCACGTCCAATTGCCTCACTCGTGTCAAGTAGCTTCTCCTATAAAAGAAAGACTGAAAAATAGATCTCTTGTTAAAAATAAAAAAACAATGTGCTACTATTTTTGCTATAACAAATCAAAAACCATATGAAGTTCACATAAAAATAGAGGTTAAGCCAGTGGATTTGTGACCATCCACTGGCAGCCGAACATGCTAATGTGAAACATGTGTGTGGGATCCAGCTTTCCATTAGATGAGCCATGCATAAAAGATCCAAGCTTTCCATTAGAAGAGCCACATGCAAAAGTCAAGCTTTCGCTCCTAAGTTGGGCACAATATACAAAAGAAATGGATGGCTAATAAAACTTTTTCTTAACATCCATTTATTTTGTATACAGTGGTCCACCTAAGGAGTGAAACACAATTTTGAGCCCGAAGTTCTAGAAGGTGCGACCCACTTGATGGAAAGATCTTATCTCACACCCTTATGCTACATTGGTGCATGTGGCTGCATTTGGTCATGCAATGCTCCATGCACATATGGGCTTAGGAAACCTCACCTGCAACTTACGCCGTGGTGTAAGAATCAGGTCACATGCAAGTCAGGTGAGCCAACTGTACGCAAACGAAATGGACAGTGAGCAATTAACATAGATGTATGGCATATCGGCTTGAGCAGATGGCTTGAATTTTGCACAAGGGAAACTATGTAGTGGCTTGATGATGCATGTATAAACTCTTTCTTAACATCCATTTATTTTGAATCATGGTCCACCTAAAATGAAACACATTTTGACCAATTAAGTTCTAGAAAGCCGACCCAAATGATGGAAAGATTCTTACTCACACCCTCATCGCAAACATTGAAGTGCATGTGGAAACCTGCATTTGGTCATTATTCCATGCACATATGCTGCTTAGGAAACCACACCTAAAAAATACGCAGTGGTGTAAGAATCAGGTCACATGCAAGTCAGGTGAGCCAACTGTTAAACGAAATGGACAGTGAGCAATTAACATAGATGTATCATATCGATAGCTTTGAGCAGATGGCTTGAATTTTGCACAAGGAAACTATGTGGTGACACCTGACACAAATAATAAACTCTCTCAGCAAAACCTCAAATGCGCCGAGAATCATTGCTAATCAAAATCAAGACATTAAATTAAATACTCTAGTTAAAGCGGTTAAAAATGATGTGCAACTATTCATACCAAAGCAACTCATCAACAAAACCTAAGTACATAAAGGAAACCAATCATGATGTACATTGTTCCATCCAAAGAACTGTTGGTGGTAATCACACTAAAAAAGCCAGTGGATCTCAGTGTGGATGGAGGACACCTTCGGATTGGAAGTTTCCAATCCATTGATCAATTACTACAAATAAACAGTCAAGGATATAACAATAAACAACTGAAGAGGCCAAAGATTGCATAGTTAGAAACTTCCACTTGAGGTCAGGTTCTAATAGAATGAGTATCAATAAGTAAAATTGTAGACATATTACAAATCAGAAATATAAATTTTGGTCCTGAATAGGAAATCACCGTTTTCAATCAATATCAACTTGAAAGAATTAACTTATCACAAAATTCAAACCTCTTGGCTTATCAATATTCTCTATGAACAGCCAGAAATTAGAATACAAACCATTTACATTTCCCCGATAAGAAGACCAAAGCAATCTGAGAATCCAAGGTTTGGCAGCTTCTTCAGCTTCAGCAGTGGGTCTTTTTGTCTAAATAGGAGTATACATAAAGGAACTTAGTGAGGTTTTTTCAATATGAAAAAAAAAAAAAAAAACCATTTTGCCACTGTGACCTACTAGAAAATCAGAACAATAGCATGATTTCAGATATGAAAAAAAAAACAATTCACCAAACATTACAAAATGAAACCAAAATATAGATCCCCCAATGTAAGAGATTTACAAAAGAAAACACAATAGATAATAGAATCATGGAAAATGACAAACAACCTACCATGTGATCTTCCAAAGTCAGAATAATGGCATGATTTAAGACATGAAAAAAGAACCCAAATTCACCCAACACCCAAAATTAATAATTCACCCTAAACAAAATCTTCTAATAATAAAACCATTAGACAAAAAAAAAACCAGCTGATTTACGCAAAAATCATTTTTCCTGCAAGAAACCTAAACTAATTCTACCTTTGATAAAGGGTCCAAGAAATTCTATGTTGCATTCATATCATGATTTCATCAAGTAATGAAGACAAAGGAATGAAAAAGATGGATACAAAATCATAGAAGTAAACAAAAGCCAATAAAACTACATATAGAAATTCTGTGATACCAGCAGAACCTGGCAATGGAGATGCATAACTTTTGTCTTTGAGATGGGAACTTCATAAGGAGGATGAGAAGCCAAGGCATCAACAAGCTCCTTGTTCCTTATGATATTCATGTCACATCCACATAAACATGTGCTGAGTATGTCAAGTGTGGTAGGTACACAAGATGACAACTTTATTAAAAATGGCAAAGCCAAAAGAAAAAAAACAACAAACAACAAAAAAGACAGAAAGAGGAAGCAGAAAAATTACAAGGGCTGCAGCCCAACATCAAAGAACTACATTGGCAAGGGCCGAAGAGAAAACATTTAGAGAACCACATTTATCTCGGAAACATCAAGAAGCATTTTATCTCAACAGTATGTGTGCATCATTAATCTAACCACATTTTGATGAGCAGATGGCCTGAATTTGTGCAAGGAAGCTACATAGTGGACCCACTTAACGGAAAAAGAAATTGTTGACTGATAATCCAGATTTCCTGGGTAATGATTGTATTCTTGTAGAATGACAGAAATGGCAATAGATATATCAGATTACTAAGCTCAAACATTTGCTGGATTATGATCAAACCACAGAAGAGTCAAGGCAAAGAAGCCTTAATGTCTGACCTGCAATAATACAATTTTGGTGTAGTGAAGGCTATTATGGTTTAAAAGCTGGTTGGCCTGGATGCAAGGTACTATTGAAAATTGAAAGTCTAAGAAAGTGTTGCCCATTCAATAATTCTACTACATTTGTCTACAAATGTGCCTGTACAAGTGAAGAAATAATAAAGAACAATTTTAAAAAAAGGATGATTCACATTGAACAAGCCCAGGAAGCAATTTGCAGCAGAAAATGATCATGAATATCATAGAAGAACAAAAAATCAGTAACGGTGTGTTTGGGTGCACTAAATATCATGAAATTTCATACTATTTCATTATTAATCAGTCTAGTTTAGTTCAAAACATCAAGAAATTTCATTATATTTGGTGCAACCAAATGCACCCTATGTATAAACAACTTTTTGGAAAATCAAAAAACAGAAACACTGAATATTTCTCTCCTGATTCAAATTCCCAACACAAAACCAAACCAGTAATTAGTGAAAAGGTATTCCAGGTTACCTGAATAGCGGTTTCATTCTTACAAGCATCATTGTCAATCACAACCCTGAAAAAACAGAAAAGAAATTAGATAAATTAAAAGAATTTGATAATGATAATAGTAAGAGCATGATTTCGATGCGGAGCATGGACAGTTGGCAGGAATCTATAAGCATTTCAAATAGCATTCAAATTGTCATTTTGGCATATCACAGTTGGTAGGCTTTTGCAGTTCCCTGCATAGATAAAAGGTAAGTGAAATTGGCATGTAGAAATTAAAACCAGAATCATTTGAAGGTTGAACGTTCATTGCATTTTCATCCCTATGCAACAAACTACATATGTGTGAGTGTAGAAACATTGGTGTGAGATCTGGGTATAGGCTGGCTGCACTGTGTAAGTGCCCTGACTGAAGCCAATCCACTCATCGAATGAGCTGCATGCATATGTAAAGTGAGATGTGCTCATATATAAAAGAAAAAGAAAAAGAAAAAAACCTGTACTAGTGGCCAGAAATTACTCCTAGTTGTATTTCATAAAAAAAAAAATAGTAGTAAAATTTTTGAATAGTAGTATAAAAAGTACTAGAAACATTGAAGCAAATGAAAATTGAAACACAGGAAAAAATCGCCTGGGGCATGGCTTTAAAAACAGGTCAATTAATACATCATTCATAAAAAAAAATTCCTCCTTTTCATGCCTGTATATCTTTCTTGGATAGCTTTGATCTTAGGCTGCAGATTTTGCATTGCCAGTGTCGACTACACCTACACAAATAACAAAGTCATTGGCTTAAAGGAATATTTTTGAAGTTCATAACAGCAGATAATATGGTAAATACACAATTGGCGAGGCCGGTTTAAGGTGATCGACCTTACATGGTTTATAAAAACAACCTAAGACAAGGACACAATCCCAGAGACATTTAGCAATCCAAGAACTATATACCTAATCATTCTCATAGCCTTGTCCCATCTATTTGGGGGCCATCAGACATCTATCAACTCTTATCTACTAAGAGAGGGATAAGGTCCACCAAAGAAGATGAATATTTCATCCTCCTAAGTTTATTTTGTCTCTTTAATCAATAGGGCCCATAAAAGGGAAAGGGTAATGCCACCATCTCCAAACACATATTTCATAACAATACAAGTTGATTTTAAAAAGAAAAAGAAAAAGTAAAGAGTAAAATCGAATGATCAACCCAAGCTGTCCAATTTTCATATCGTTATCTCAAACCCATTTATTTCATAGAAAAATACGAGTTGATATAACAGATAGCAGTACAAATAGTCCAATAAAACTCAATAGCCTTTCATTCAATGATCCAAACAAGAAAAAGAAAACACCAACGTAGTGAAGACGACCTACCAACACACTATTGCAAAAGGATAGTCCCTTTAAGCAGCTCTAAAAGCTTATTTAATAAGGCCACTTGCCAACACACTACTACAGATATCCTGCATTCTGCTACAGCTCTAAAAGCTTATTTTATGGTATTATTTAGATTATCTGGCATGGACATACTAGGCATGGTCTATACCATTTCTATCAGAGGCTTAGGTTGCAGAAAGGTGGGCTCTTGTACCAATTTTTGGTTGAAGAAAATAAATATTGCTTCCTTTGATTGAGCATCACATACATTCAAGACAAGAACATGATTGACTGTATGTATGGCTACAATATGATAAAACTAAAAGAGGAAAGATTCTACTAGCTATGCTGTGAAACACAACAGCCCCTGAGTAGCAACTCATAGATGGGTTCATCCAAGTGCCATGTCAATCAGGCCAGCTGCATCTTTTCACATGTTTCGTTTCTTTAAATATGATCACCTACAACAGGTTACTGAGTCAGATATAAGGCAAGCTAGCTGGTGCTTTTTATTTTTCTGGGCCCACCATCTGGTAATGTAAACCATTCATCTAGAAAGTTGGATGCCTGTAACTTGATCTGTTACGAGTTAGAATCATCCAACATTGGAGATTTTCACAGCATGCCCCATCCACATGAGGCCCACCAGACTGTTCTGCGTAGCCAAACATTGTATATTGTTTTCTTCAAAATGCATCATGTTTCCATCAATCAAATTGGGAAATTGACAACCATCTACAAAATCTTTTCAAATTTCAGCTGCAAATTCTATATTATATTTCAAAGTCACTACCGACCATAAGTACATGCTATATGATGCAAAACCATACTGAATTGTGAAAATTCAATTATATGAAGAGGAAATGACCAAATTGAAATGATTTTTCCATGTATTTAAAATTAGGAAGTAGGCCTTCAATGGAAATTTATTTCTCATGCAATCCAATCATTGCACCTTTTAGGTGATTCTAGTGGTCATTGCAACATTTCCTAAATCAAATTTGTAAGTAAAACTTGCCAGTCAAAGCATATAGTTATTTTAAGTGGTCATTTGGATGCCTGTAACTTGCTAAGTTACAAACAAGTTCCACCTGAAAGTGAGCTTATGCTATTTTGTAACTAACGGTGCAAATATCTTATCCAAACACCACCCGTGAGTTACCTGTACTAATAAAACTTACATGCATCCAAATGACTCCTAAAACTAATCATGGAGAAAACAGAAGTAATAAGTTTTAAGTGCATTCGGGATACACATTACAATTTACAAGTAGGGCCAACAGTTGTGAGATACAAACTTTACTTTCCTTAGCTCTGCCATAGATGGAAGATGTGTGAAAAAACCTTACAGAATGAAGCTTTTATCCTGCCTGTCAATGTCCTACAAAAGACAGATAAGAAAAGAATATAACTATCAATTGTCTAGGAAAAAGATGGCCAAAGATTGGATGGCAAGGAACTTTCAATTAGATTTGGTTGGGTCATATATAACAAAATGGGAACTAGTAAAATTATAGAAATATTACTAACGCAATCCAAATTTAAGCTTAGGATGTGAAATTACTATTCTCAGTTGATATGGGTTTCAAAGCATGGATTTCTCCATTATTAGTTGATATGTGAAATTACTGGTTCAAAGAGTTCCTTACTGACATAAATTACACTACTGCAGTTAAAGAGTTACACATGCTGTAGAGGCAAATATCATATACATGGACCAAACAAATCAATACCATATTAAGTAAACCTGAAACAGATGTTTGCTAAGCCTGCACGTGTGTGGAGCTGTGCCCATCCACATGTAGCCACACATGCCAATATGGAAGATGTGTATGAGATCCCAGCTTTTCATAATTTCATTAGATGAACCAGATTGCTTGGATGTTCTTGTGCAAAAATAAGGTAGTGTTGCTTCTCAGGTCAGGGACAAAATACAAAAGAAATGGATGGCTGATACAGTTTTCTTCAAGACATCCATTTATTTCTTCACAGTGGTCCATTTGATGGAATGCTCTTGCCTCACACCCTTATGCTATTTTGGTGTCTGTGGTTGGCAAGGCTCCACACAAGTGTGGACTTTTCTAACCTCACCCAAAACGTATGCCTTGAGTCCAAGAATCAGGTCAGTCACAGATCTGGTGAGCCAAACATATGCAAAAGAATGGACAGTCGACATTTAATGTAAATGTGTGGCCATCAGATGAGTGTGGACCCCCGAGCCTACACTCTAAATAGTTGCTCCCACTTTGAATAAGCATATTGCATCCAAAGATAAATACACTAATACAAGTCAAATATTATGGGAACTCTTCGTGATATCGAAACACTGAAGATTGGTATAAAATTAAAAAATAAATAAAAAAATCAAAACATCCTCATTCTACAGTTTGAAAACATCATCCAAATATCTCACACTATTCATAAATGAGGAAGCCAGAATAGGAACCATAAAATGGAACAAACAATTGGAAAAACATCATTTAAAATGGATAGCAGGAAAGAAAAAATTTCTGCAGGTCCATAGCTGCGGTTGATATGAACTGGGTTCAAGTAGATGGATACTAAATATCCAAAAAAGTTTGAAATTCAACTACATAAGATGCAAAGTAACATACTCATGGATCCCAAAAATGAATCATATCTAAATCTAAGGTGTACAACAAAATAAGAAAACAGTAATAATCTGCATCTGTTGAAAACAACATTGTAGGTCCACTAATCTTCATTGCAAAAAACCAAGAACCTCATAAACATAACTGGTCATTTCGATAAATAAGCTCAATATACCTTGCCTCCACTTCCTCGCCCTTCACTAGCATGGTGAAGCTTATCCATTAAGAATCCATCTTCATCTTTCAAACCACAATTACAAATCCAGGATGGACTGATAAAACAGTATTGAGACAGGTAACATACAGGTAATAAATTGGTCAGTCCATGTCACTTATTATATAAACAAACTTTTAATTCTCCAGTGACAAAAGTAACTAGAAATAGTGACACTGACCAGAGAAGAGGAGCGAAATATTGGATGAGGATCCTTATATTCTCCAATGACAAAGGGATGCTGCATCCAGGTTACAAAATTAATAGGCAAAAAACTCTAAATTATTATGTGATTTGGCTATTCAACAATAAAAAAGGAAAGCTGCAACTCGATTGAATTTGAGATTGGATAATTAGTCACTACTTATCACTCTAAAGCTCTACAAGGAAGATTTTTTTTTTTCTTTTTCTTTTTTAAAGCTCACAATCTCACCTGTAGTAATTCGGAAGCAGATGGCCTCAAGCTTGGTTCACTGCTAAAATGTGTTGTTAGTTTCAGCCTTTAGAGATCATGACTGTTGGTTATCAAGATTATTTTAATCCTTGCCAAATTTGGATCTCTAAGGCTCTTAACACATAATTGCAAACTGATGAAAATGAGATGGTCTCATTTTAGGTGCCTACCAAACAGGCCCTTACTGGATTGATTTTGTATTTAAAAAATAAATAATCAGATGTGTGGGTTGTTAATGACAGCAACATAAATGATTTTTCCATCAAAAGCAATGAACACACTCAAACAGCACTCTATCCAAAACACAAGGCAGAAAAAAAAATGAAAACTAAAAGAAAAGAAAAAAAAAAGTGTATATTTACTCTTGTAAACATTTCAAAAGAAAATCCTTAGCCTCCAACGAGAGATGCTCAGGGATGGGTGGATGTGACTTTGTTGTCCCAATATAGAACAAAGCAGCAACCTGGAAAAAGTTAATCTGAAAAATCCAAATGCCATGAAGAGTCGATGAAAGGAAATGAAAACAAGTTTTTTTTTTCAAGTGTACCTCTTTGTACTGCTGGCTCCAGGGAGGTTTTCCTGTAGCCATCTCGATAATAGTACATCCAACAGAGATAGGAGAGATAGCCAGCAGACAGTACATCCAACACTCCATATGTCAGCAGAGCTAGGAGAGAGAGCCAGCAGAGATATAAACAACTGGAGGTAGATACAATGTCATACACCATTACTGAATTGAAACAGGTATCTAAAGGATCCGTGAGCATGAAGTGGAGGTAAATAGCCAACAGAGATATAAACAACTGGAGGTAGATATAATTACCTGTTGAGAAATCCGAACCACTTCAGTTAGGGCCTGAACAATATCAAGAAAAATAGTTGTGTGAAACTAAATGAACCAAAAACAATGGACAAAATAAAAGAAAATAAGATCAATAGAGAAAATTCTCGCCATAACAAACTAGCCATTAGACAAGCCCTAAGGATGAATTAATTGAGCTACAACTCACCATATGTTACGTGCCTTGGACTCTGCAGGATCCAAGCCATACATCTTCACCATAAATACGCATGCTAGCTGATCAATTCAGCAACAGCTCACCAAAAAAGGGAGAGGGAGATCGAGAGAGGGAGGGAGATTGAGAGGGAGATCTAGAGAGAGAGTAGAGATCGGAAGAGGGAGAAGGAGATCAGAAGAGGGAGAGCGAGATCGAGAGAGAGGGAGGGAGAGTGACAGGGAGATCGAGAGAGAGGGTTGAGATCGGGAGAGGGAGATCGCAAGAGAGGGAGATTGAGAGGGAGAGGGAGATCGAGAGAGGGAGAAGGAGAGGGAAACGGCCGGATGTGAAATGAGGTTTTGGGGGATTTTGGCGTAAGAAAAGGATGGTAATGATTCGGTAGGTTGCGCCAGATATAGAGCAGTGTGCCTCTTAGGATTGTGGGGTCCACTGAGAGGTTTCTAATTGAATCCATTCCATTCATCTGCTTTAAAATAAAACAATAAAACGAAATGATAAAAACTAAGAAGATCCAACACTCAATTAGGACACACCAATAAAACAGTGTAAATAATGATAGAGTTGGAACACAAGAAGCAATTGGAGTACTGTTCATTACCGTTTCCGATCAAAAACGGCATAGAGCCGTTTCCAAACCAAACTCTGACGCGTTCCGGTTAGGTGATTTTAGTGTAGTGTTTACTTTGATATAATACTTTGATGGGCATAAAAAAATTAAAATAGTTTCCTCCTTTGATTCGCATTTCTTTTTATTATGACTTATTAGAATTTTAAATCAGGGTGAAAATTTATCACATGAGATTTCATGGGATTCCACATCACATGGACCGTTCAGATTAGACATCCATGACACGTGTGCAAAGGGGCACATGTGCGCCTCTATATATATAGGAAAAGGTACAATGCGCTCGAGCTATTATAAGCTTATCATGAGGTTGAGCTATGTGGGCCCCACCGTGATGTGTGTCAACCATCAACACCGTCCATTTGATGGGTACCCTTTATATTATGGGGTATCCCAAAAATTAGCCATATACAAAACTCAGGTGAGCCATTCCATCTAAAATTATGTGAAGACACCGTTAAAACATATAAAAGCACTTGGTGGGGCCCACTTTAGTTTTGCATGCGCCTGAAACTTGGTCTGAACCCTCATTCAAGTGGAACACACATAATGGATGGGCGATTTGCAAACCACATCTCGGTGGGCCCTCAAAAATGGTTATGAATGTTTTAATGGTGTACGTCCCCTCTCCACTTTTGTATGTGGTGTGGCCCACAAAAGTCACGGATTAACTTGATTTTTGGGACCTAGGCCCACGATGGAATGGTGCATCTGACTGATGGGGTAGATGTTAGAAACGCATCACGGTGGGGTCCACACAGCTCGACCTCATGGGATGGACCCGTGAGCTCGAGCGCATTGTACCTTTTCCATACATATATATATATATATATATATATATATATATATATATATATATATATATATATATATATATATATACACTAAAGTGGGTCTTTGCAAAGCTAAGGGTGAGTGTTTCATCCCAACTATTTCCTGTGGTTTAGTCTTACGTAATTTTGACGATCATGAATATGGTTAGAACGAGGAATTATGCCTGATGGGGGAATGGATCTCATGAAAATCCATCCACGTGGCTCTAGGTTTGTGAAAGTAACCCTCACATACCAACAGCCAAGTGGACGAAACTTTCGTGAGATCCACTCCATCCATCAGGTATGATGCCCTGTATTAACCATTGAACCCAAAATACATCACCATCCAAGATGCAGGTAGAACACACTACAGGAAACGGTTGGGATAGATTTTGTGTAAAGCCCACCGTGGTGTTTATATGCCATCTAATCCATCCATTCATCTTATATGCCTCTTAATGATTTCATTTTAAAAAAAAAAAAAAAATCATTGTATTCAAAACTCAAGTGGGCCATACTATCTGAATATAGATGTTTAAGTTGTGAATTTTTGGGATGGCCTACATGACTGTTGAATCATCTGTTTTTTGGGATCAACGCACAAAAATAGGTGGAGTATGTGGTGGACGGCGTGGATTTCATGCATGTTAAGTCGTTTCACCACTAACACGTGCGCACGTGTTGCGCGCTTCACCTCTCGCTCTCTCCTCGCGTGAATAGATAAAAGGGGAAAGTGCGCTCCCAAAGTTGGGGCTTTATGAAGCCGGAAAGAGGAAATCCGAAGCATTTGCGGCAGTCGTGCGGGAACCTTTCTAGGGCATCAAAGCTCTACATCTCGCCCATTTTCTTAGGGTTTTGTTTTTTTCTTTTTATTTTTTCTTTTCCTTGTTCTTTGATTCATTTACATCCGTCCATTATTTTCGCCACATGAAAATCCCATTACAGGATTTCCCTCCTTTTTTTTTTCTTTTTTACGTTTTTTTTTTTTTTTTGTTTGCATAATCTGTCTCTCTCTCTCTCTCTCTCTCTCTCTCTCTCTCTCTCTCGCTCTCACACACACACATACACACAACGGGTGTTTGCTAAAATGCTCCGCTGATGTTAATCTTTTCAGATGCGCTTTCGAGCTACATATCGTTCCAATTTCTGAAGCCTTTCTGGGCTGTAATAGATGTGGAACTGAAGAGACATCTGAGGAGCCTCTGTTTTTTAAGTTTTGTTATTATAGGGTATGCTAGCTTCATCAACTTGCCAATCTGAACCGTCCTTTTCTGGCCCAAAAACCACACCATAGGGTCAACCTGAGATATGCCTAGGAGATTTGGACGATTGTCCCCTTTCCTTAGCATCCACTACTGGCCAGGATCGAGTGATGATTTGGACGGTCCAGGTCTGTCAGAGTTTTTGCATTGAATTCATTGAGATTGCAGTGGGGTGCACAATTTCTTTGTAGATATTTGTTGGAAACACCGTTTCCCACTTTCTCTCTTTGTTGAATCATTTTCTTTCCCCTGGCGGAATGAAAACGGGCTTCCCAGGTTACGAAATTTGCCATTGATATTATCCATTTTCAATTCCCTCACTTGTGCTTATACTAGATGTGCCATTGTCCGCCAATGGATCAGGCACCACCGTCCATCTCCTCATCTCCTCTTGCGCTCCACGTGTAAAACATCCCACGTAGAGGTGGGCATCGAGTCAAATCGGACCAGATTACGTCCAAGTCGACTCGATCCGCGTTTTGCAAATACCTCACCTGTTTTTCGCTAATACCTTACCCGAACTTGATCCGATTTGGGACCGAGTCCAGCAGGGCTGACTCAATCCGAACCGATTCCTTATTGGCATGGCATAACTTGAACTGAGTTCGAATCGGTCAGGGATACCGAGTTGGATCAAGTTGGGTACAATTTCGATTGAGTTGGGTACGATTTAGTAGCTAATCCGCATCCATCCCGATCCAGGGTGGGCCACAACTGAGGTTTTGAGCCAGGGCGGGCCACCAGCAGCTTACACGGCTACACCCGAGGTCACGAGCCAGGGTGGGAGCTTCAAAATACACAGAATTTTTAAAAATAAATAAACATATAAATGGAACCTACCTGATGAATGGGCGAGGATGACTGGTGAAGATAGGGTATTAGGCTACTGAGTGGCCTGGATTCTGATCAAGTTCGGTGCAGTGCCAGCTTGGGTAGGATTAGGATTTGGGTAGATGAAAGGTAAAGGTATTTAAAAAAAAAAAATTTTTTAAACTTTATACTACCCTATTCCAATCCGGATCGTCTTGGATTGGATCGAGTTGATACGTTACCCGAACTGGACTCGGTCATGCATCGGATCCAAGTGGGTCTACTCGATCCGACCCAACCCAACCCTGATTTTCACGCTAGGCAAGCATCATCATGGTGCGGCCCACCTCTGCACAGGTTTGAATAGTCTACTATTGACACGTTGCACATATCAGAATGGCAGTGGATCAGTGGACTTGAACCTGGAGAGCGGACTGGATACTCGTGAGGCTGGGAAACACCCAACATCAGTGAGGCACTGACCGTGGGGCCCACCTTTATGTATGTGTTGTATATCCACACGGTCCACCCATAGTGCCAGCTCATTTTTAGGCACGAGCCCAAAAAATGACGCAGATCCAAATCTCGTGTGGACGACACCACAGGAAATAGTGGTGATTAAAAACCCACCTTTAAAAAATTCCTAGGGCACATCATAATGTTTATTTGCCATCCAACCTTTTGGTAAGGTCACGCAAACCTCAGTGTCGGTGAAGGGAAAACACAAATCTCAGCTTGATCCAAAACTTTTGGGGCCCACAAGAAGTTTTTAATGGTGGCCTTTCAAGCACCCACTGATCTGCTTTGAGCTGGCAAAATGGATGGACGGTGTGGATGAAGTTTATGTTTTTAAGATGAACCCCAACAGTGACGGCCTTGATCAAGTTTATGTTTCCCCAGTCTCACGAAGCTGGCTTCTCTCTTGCACCTGACTCATCTGACTCGGACTGACTGGCCCGAGCCAGAAACTCAGCTCTGTAACACATGAGTGCAAAGGACTCACGGTTCGAAAATTAAGGGAGAAAAAAAAAATGAAATGCCATGTTTACAATTTCACCCTGTTTGAAAATAGGCAGGTATTTCTACTGCTTCAAAAAATAAAAAATAAAAAGGGTACAGAAGGACTGGCTTAAATTTGTGGGCCCCACTGTGATGTATGTAACATATTTGCGTCATCCATCAGTTTTACCAGAACATTTTGAGGCATGAGCTGTAAAATGAGGCAGATCAAACATTCAAGTGGCCCACACAAAAGTAAACAGTGGCCCCAAGTGTTCGATTCCCTTTTTCCTGTGGTGTGATCCAGTTGAACTTTGAATCTGCCTCATTTTATGGCTCGTGCCCTAAATTCAGTTAAATTCAGTAGGCATAACGGATGACGGTGTGGATAATCCACACATCAAGGTGGGCCCTACATATTTGATAGCATTCTCCATTTTAGCTTGATAAAAGGAGTCAAATCAACTCTCGAGAATAATAAGGTAATTACCAAAGGAAATAATTATTACCCATTTGCAATGCATTTACATTACTTTAAAAAATCAAACATACCTTAATTACAATTTAAACATAAATTGGAGAGGTAATTTCCCTTTATCACAGTGACTGACATTATGAATGATTTGGATGGAATGCAAACATCATGTTGATGACCAAGTAGGTTTCGATGGTGTTTGTCCCATTCCCAATGTTTCCACTAGTGTGGCCCCACTGACATTTAGGTTCTGCCAGATATTTGGACTCACGTCCTCAAATGATCTAGCACAACCGAGCTTTTGTTTTCACAGGCTACCTACTACAAGAAACTCGCCTCCACCGAGTTTCATCTCTTCCTGCATTCTCTACTGCCAACTATTCTTTCGAGTACGACCTTTGGCTATGCTGTGGCCACTCCCACTTTTTAGATTATTTTTTTTACAATATTTTGTTTATTTATAAACTCTTCATACAATAAATAAAAATTTTAAAAACTATTTCTTGACCCACCTGGTTGACCCACAGAGTAATGAGTCAACCCAACCCAACCTGGTAACCGTCAAGAGTCAAAAGTTTGGGTTGGCTAACCATGGTTGCACCAATGCAGACTGCAGATGGAAGTCCTAACCCCCGATTTCATGCCATCCCTAATCCAAAGGCCAATTGGTGTTTTCATCTTCTAACAAAAAACAAAACAACTTACCTATTTCAGAAATGCTGAGGCTCTCCTTACTGGCCCACCATGTGATGATCCAGACCATTCCAAAAGCTCACCGCATACACAGACCACATGGGAAAAAATCTCAACGACCAAATATGCTAACCATCCAAAAGAAATGCTCATATGGAATTCCGACATTTCTAATCGACCTCTGCATTGAGTCTCATGGACTGAAATAAAAACTTTGCATGTGACATATATACAGTAGGGAATTCTAAATGATTGCATCGTGGGAACTGGCAAGCCTCAGCATTTTTATACCTGTTCATCTATCTATCTATAGAAGGAGAAGAGGGAGGGAGGGGAGAAAGAAAAGAAAAATACAGCAGTAACCTCTCTCTCTATTTCATCTAACAGAAATACGCTTGCCATTTATGATTATATATCACAAGCAAGCAAACAGGAACGTTTTGCACCTTATTTTTTGTCCCTATATTTTTTACAAATCAATACCATCTCTAAGCTTTCGTGCTACCAAATGCACCCTAACAGAAAGGAAAAAAGAAAAAGATTTTACAGAGGAAAATGAAACTTCCCACCTCATTGGTATTGTAGAACTATACAACTGCCTCTTCTTGTTGAATTTCCCTTCCCCATGTAATTTTTAGTTTGGGAAAGGGGCATGATGCCTTGTTCATTTTTGCTATCTTGACTTCCTTCACCTGTACGGCAGATAAAAACGAGATATTAGTTACAATACTTCAATCTCATATAATAAAATAGCCACGAAAAAAAAAAAAAAACTGTAAATATTCACAAATGAAAACCCATCGCATCATACCATGCATGCGAAAATTCATGTGCAGCCTTCTCCTTCCCACCAACATGTCACATGTTTTGAACCCCTTCCCTACCCAAATTTTATGATAACATTAGGCTCCCAAGCCCCTACGGTCATGTTTAGTATTGCATCATTCTAACAGGAGTACTCTACTTATGGAATGCCCACAAGAGGTAGGAGAGAAATGAACAAGGAATTTACCTCTCATTAGCTAGCTGCTTCCCGCTTTCATATCCCTAGTTCAGACCAATCAAATCAAGTCCAAATCCCATGTACCCCTCCCTAGTTCTCTCCAGTGTTTTTTCATTAACCCAGAAGCGGACTGGTTTGGACTGGATGGACTGGAACCACCCACCAAAACAGGCCGATTCCCTTAAAAACTAGGCCGATTCCCTTAAAAACTAGTCAGTTGACTACGTAGTTGTTTTATAAAAGGCAGGCAACTACATTAGCCAAATCTTGAATCCATGTCTTTTACTTGAAAATCAAACACTCCAACCATCAGGCTAACAAAAGATTAGTTGTTAATTCTTTATAGCATAATTGCAGGAGAACCTAACCGATGGATTTGGAGCCTAGGCCATGAGATAAAGAGATTATTTCGTCATGCTCTATCAGTTCGAGCTTTCAGAGCAAGTGGTTAATTGTCCTACATCATTTTCATTGGATACTCCTTGCATTAGCCCATCCAGTGCTTACCATTTGGCAATCCTAGCATATGTACTAACAACATTACTTGCAAATTCGCCCAAAATCTCAGAAGTCTTTTCGCCCACTATCTTAACTCCCACTGTTCTATCATTCAAGTCTCTGTGCACAATTATTCCTACCCATTTTACTATTATTCTTCCCCATAGACACCAATTTGTAGTCATCACCAATCTTTTTTGCTTTTGCTTCTTCAGTTTTCTCCTGCAATTATGCTATATAAATTCACCTCCTTTTCATTGTTTTTACCGTCTTCTTTTTTTTAGGCAAAATAATTTTATTGAAAACAAAAAAAAGACATACAAAACAAAGCCTGAATAGGGGCAAAGGGCCAAAGACCCCACCCCCATAGGCTAGAACCAACAAAACAAGGCCCTAGCCCACCAGAAAAATACTGAAATACAGAAACAACATAAACCAAGGGACACGTAAGCAAAATGAAGACAAAAAAAGTCCCTAGACCATGCAGCACTCCATGTTGCAGCAGTTGCAACACTCCAGTTGCACACTTTCTACCACAACCGGCTTTACGCGTATTGCTACCAGGGAATGCCTAGCTTGGTTAGGAATATTGCTTTTTGAATTGTATATTGTTTTAGTGTTTTAGAGTCTTGGTTTTGGCGTCATTGGTGGGCAGTTGTATAGTGTACCTTCTTTTTTTGTTTTTGGGGTCTGCTCGGCCCCTTTGCTGTTGCTGGGTGCGTTGTTAGTTTTCTTTTGTTGTCTTTGGGTTGCTTCGGCTCCCTCACTAAATTTTCAATCTTCAAAAAATATAAATTAGAATAGTCTAATTGTATATTTAGAAATAATAGGGTCAACGGGTGAATGGATGAAAATTTTACAAGAAAAAATAAATAAATATTCTTCAGAAAAAATTTAAAAAAAATAAAAAAATCAACCAACCTACAAAATGTTTCGGGGCTATAAAAACGCAGGAAAAGATGCACATTTAGAAGTTAGAATATTATAGTCAAGTTAGATACACCCCTGAAATAAGAGGAACACATGCGTGCATATATAAATATATGGATATTGTTCACTGGATTA
The DNA here is from genome assembly GCA_030180095.1 of Magnolia changhungtana. NCBI lineage: Eukaryota > Viridiplantae > Streptophyta > Magnoliopsida > Magnoliales > Magnoliaceae > Magnolia > Magnolia changhungtana. Next base: position 1,872,131 of record JASAUF010000213.1, read on the forward strand.
ACTTACATACCACTTATCTCTGTGTTTGAAGACAAATCCATACAGCCAAAACCCCCTGCATCGTACATAAAACTGGTGGCCTGTCCTGGATCAAGTACAGCACTTTTGTCTCCTCAATAGTAATTTACATTTGCTTGGCCAAAAGAATGAGGCCTGAAAACAGAGGTGATGCCTATTAATGTTTTGAGCCTTCAAATGACACATCTTAGACAGCAGTCCTCAATGCCAATAAGAATTAGACAGAAGCTTTTTTCATGACAATCACAATTAAATAGCGCACATAAGAATGTTAAGTCTTTCAATCTGGTATCAAACACCACAGAAATGTGTGGGTAGGTGGGTGTGCATGCATGCATCCATGTACGGATCGATGCCTAGGATTGTGTACATATTCACTAAACCTTTATCAAGAGAAATGCGTGGGTAGGTGGGTGTGCATGCATGCATCCAAACTGTCAAAATTTTGAGGAATATTGTGGATGGATCACATCTCTAAAATCACACTGATCAAGAAATCTTAACCATCCAATTGGTGGCTATCAAATGGACGGTTAAAATCAAGATAAAGTGTGTTACGAATTCCAAAGGCAACAAATGGTTCCTATCTTCAGTTTAAGCTTTTGGTTATGCTACATCCACAGTTGGTTAAGAGATTTGCACAGTACGGATTCCCTTGAAATTATGTGATTTGTACAGTTGAAAAGGCACCACCATTATTAAAGTGGCATTGAACTATGTCATTTGCACAGTTGAAAAGGCACCACCATTTTGAAAATGGTAATGAACCAGCATGGGACTCTAGCCCATAAAATATAGAGCTCGTAGTGGACAGCTTCATGTTGCAAATTATCTAAACACCCTTTATTTTGATTAAAACCAGCACCATGTCATTTAATAAAGCATAGTTCTAGCAAAATTTGAAATACTAATTTCATGTAAATTTGCCCATGGGCACTCTTGTTATATATAATAGAAATACGCTCTCGATCTTTTGTTCCCTTCGATATTAAATTGGTTCCTCTTCCTTAATTTCAGAAGCTCGACTATTAAGATGACGGTGGTGTTTCTTAGTTTGAAACTTATACTTCTCTAGAAGTGAATATCCAAGCAACATTCACCAAACACATTCATTGAAACCTAGTGATCACTGATCACATGCCAAATAATTAGGTAAATATATGAACATTAATTCATTTAGCCACGGGTGTGTTTGGTTGCACTGAATTTCACGAAATATCATGATATTTTGCACCAAATTAGACTGATTAATCATCAAATATCATGGTATTTGGTTCAACCAAATGCACCATAAACCTTTTTTTTTAAAGAACTAAACACTACAATCAACCTCAATTCCTAAAGCACAAGATGAGATCTCAGGATAGTATTTTCAGTTGTGACTTTGTGACAACTATCATGAACAAACATGGAACGCCATCAATGTTAGGCATAAATATGAACAGTTCAACACAAAGACACAACTGTATGCATAACTAAAATAGGAATGACCACATACACCTCAATGGACAGTATACTAGAATCAACCCCTGATGCATGCCAATATGTCAAGATGCATATGATATCCAAGCCACGCCCAAGGTAGCTCCACCATGATGTTCACCTGGTGCAAAAATCAGGTAGGCAACACGTGTACATTGAATCAGATTGTCAGCAGCTTTGATCTAGCGTCCAATGTTTTCATACAGTGTGGCCTGCGTGATTAGTGGAATGGCCTGATTTTCAGGTCAGGTTATCTTCATTGTAGGGCCCACCTTTTTCACGGTCTGGGTGTTGTAAAGATGACACATGCTGGTAGCAGATGGTAGCTTACCAGCTATTGAGGTGTAATAGTTAATAAAATAAAAAGAGCAGCATAAATGCTAACAGTTAAGGCACAATGGCGTGCATGCATCCGAGATCATAACTACGGTGTTCAGAAGAATGATTGAAACTCCTAATTTCAAGAGCGAACACTAGGATAACATTAAGGAAAAGATGTGGAAATTACTCACTGAATTTGAGTCATGTACTGCAATTGACACTGGAACCAAGCATCATAAATTTCTGCCTTTTTAATCTCGCTCGAGAATCGTCTGACTTCTCCGAAGACATAAATGCTGCCGTTGCACTGGGAACAGCATTAGAAGGATCACTTGCAGTAGTTGAGGTGTTATATTTGGTGCAGGCATTGGCCCATTCCAAATCGAATGCATGTTCCAAACATTTTTCTAAGGATTTCGAGGCAGTGGTGGCACTTTTCGTTCTCAAAGACTGAGGAGAAGGGAAAAGCCGCTTGACATTGAGAACCTTAGTGAAGTTGCGATCCTCTGAGCTCCCATGAAGACATGAACATGCAGATCCTGAGATGTTATCATAACTTTGATCCCTTGCTTCAGGGGTGCAAACAACATCATTATCGCTTCCAATAAGAGCAGCTTTCTGACAAGTTTCTGCAGGTAACAGTCTCAAAGTTTCACGGACTCATTTTCGTAGAATAGATGGGGTGTTTTTAAAACTCCATGCCGCGCTCCTTAGTATGGATTCGGGGCTGTTTCCACTCCCAGATTTACTTCGCGGATGGTACTGCAGAGTAGAAAAAGAAACTGGACTTTGTGCCTGTTGGATGTACCTTTTGTCATTTGCAAATTGTCCATTACCAATGGAAGCATCCAAAGTTGTCAGCTGTGGTGGCTCATAACATAAGGCACCAAAAGTTGCATTTTTTATACATGATGGTGTGCCAGGGCTTTTGTTAATACTAGTTTCAAGATTATTGCCAAACTCACATTCTGGTGAGTTTGAAGTGCTGGTATTGGTAGCTTCGCAACTGAGTCTCATAGCTAGATCAGCCAAGCTATTTCTTGCAGTTGCATACTGTCGTATAGTTACACGAGAATCAAGCATTTCCTCGGTAGCAACTGAAGGAACCATCGCAGAAGAGTTTCTTTCCTTGTTAGTGCAGATAGTTGATCCTACAGGAACATGGGTTCCAAGGTCCGAAGACGTAGAATATGATACCGAAGTAATGTGTCCAGGAGGTCCAAGAGAAAGGTTGGTATTTGTAATGTCAGCAGGCTCAAGATCATGCGCCTGTGAATGTAGGGACTCCCCATCACCCAATGAAGGGGATGATTTAGACGGCAAAGCAGCAGTAACATGCCAATCATTTGAAGTATTAGCACCATCTCCTCGAATCACACTGACTGGACCATACAAAAGTAAACTGGCATTTCTATCATGTGGGGTTGCATTCTTTGGCTTCACCAGATCATTTACCTCCAATTTTAAACATTTCGAAATTTCCATCTGAAGACGTTCATTATCTGAATGCTGCTGGCTCCCACTTTCATTTCCAAGGGCTGACCCTAGTGAACAAGTTTCAGCACCAAATTTTAGGTATGGTTTCTGATCAAGAGAAATTATTGAAGAGGTATTTTGCTTTCCAACTTCAGCTACTACATTTTTCTCTTCTTTTACATGACTGTAGAGATCCAAAGCACCACTTCCAGGTAGCCGGCCGAGTAACCCAGGAGTTAAATATGAATCCAATCTCTTCTTCACTGAGCAGTTCCAGTGATTCTTTTTTGAGTTTTCTGCCCTGTAAATTCAGAAACAAGTTAAGACAGCAACATGACGATTGATGCAGGACAAGAAGATCCATTATGTAGGGTCCTCTGTGGACCCCACAACTGCCTGAATGCAACTCAAGTGGAGAAGATTAATGATCCGATTGGGCTGTGGGACCCACAGATCCATCGGATGGGCCATCAAACAACCCTATTGACTTGTGGAGCCCAGAGTCAACGGACTACCTTAAAACCCCAACTGGTTGGACTGTGGGACCCACAAGCCCAACAGGTCCAATGGGAAGCCCTTTAGTGCCTTCTGTACAAACATTGAGATACTGTGAAGGTTATCTACAACGAGTACAGAATGTGAATGCCGTATGGTTGGTTTGTTCAGATTTTTGTCTAAGTTGGACATTCCATCTTAGTCTTCAATATTTTGATAGTTTCATTAACCCATTGATTTAACCCACTAGGCTTTTAGAATAGACTTTGTAACTTGTATACGGCTATAAAGCCAAATATGTGAATTTATTATGGGATAATATGAATGATATTCAACAAGAAAGATATCTTATTTTCTAATTATAGATGTTCTCCATGGCTCTCCTTGAGCATAAATATACTACTGCTGACGAGGAATTTCGATGCTCTGTTAACATTAACCAGATTGAACTTGTAGACAAATTCAAGTTGTAAGAACTTACATTAATAGGTGTATGCAATGCAGTAGATATGAGCTGAGGGTTTTTCTCACTTCACTAATTTCACTAGGTACTAAAATTCATTCATTCAATAATAAGCACTAGCTAAATATGGGGGTTCTCCCACCCCCCATAGGGGTAGTCTTTTTGTTTTTCTCTTTTCCTTTTTTTTCCCTTTTCTTTCTTTTCTCCCCTTGAGCTCTGGGTGTGAGCTCTTTTTTCCTAGGGGTCTTCCCCTTCTCAGTATTCTTCCGGGCTTCTGCCCTAGGTTAGTAATAATTATAAGAGAGTCATGCCTCCCTTGCTTTCCCAAAAAAAAAAAAAAAAAAGCATTAGATCTATTCTACTCATGAATTTCGCACTGAGTACAATTGTCTTTTCTGAACAAAATAACTTGTTTATCAGTCCTAAAAGTTCAAGCTGATGGGGAGATACAAATGTTGCAGAACTTAGAAAATTAATCATAAATGTAATGAGCTGCAAACCTGATGCAATTATTGAAATAAATAAATTAAGCTATACTGGCAAAATGAATCAAAGTTAAAATACAATCAGAAAAGGTTTCTCAAATTATCACTTAATTCCATTAAGGGCACTTGTTGCAGAATTGAGCTGTTTACCCACCATCAACAACTCCCTATAATGGAATGAATACAATCAGAATAGTTACCAATGTATATAGAAAATTCATTGTTTGATCAAACCAATAGCTGAGACCAACACCAGGTCGAAACTCAATATCGGTACTTAGTTGAGTAATCCTTTGGTGCAATGACCAGACCTCGGCCTTTCCTTGCTCCCCTGTAGACAGTCTCGATGATGTCAATAAACTCCTGTTTGTCCTTGAGAGCCCAGTCGATCTTGTTGTTGTTTCCAGTGCCCAAATCAATCATTATGTGCTTGTTGCGGAAGAAGAACATGACAGTCGAGGGGTCGTATAGCTCATACATGGCGTTGAAGCCAGGCACCTCCGTGATATCTACCAGGTAAATCACAGCAAAGTTCTTTATAGTCTCCGCAACTGAAGCCAGCACCTCATCCATCTCCATGCATGTGAAGTCCCAGTCGTGGCCGAAGCGTATTACTACCAGCCGTTCTTCTTCAGCCAGGATCGCCTGATCGACGGCCCAAGCCGAATGGAGGTGGGGCAGAAGGTATGACATCTCTACTCCTTTCTCTTTCTTTCTTCTTTTCTCCAAATCAAACCCTAGATAATAGGTAGCTCTGGTGGAATCGGAATGGCTGGTGTACCTTATATAGCGGACGCGGATTTCCTGCGAAGCCTTTCGCAGGAACACTTTCGCAGTAAGTTCCTGCGCAAGGATTCTAGGTGGGGCCCACTGCGATGTTTGTGAGAAATCAAACACGTCCATCCGTTTTTCGACCTTATTTTAAGACATGCTACCAAAAATAGGACGATCCAAAACTCAAGTGGGCCATAGGAGATGAAACAGTGAGGAAAGGAATTCCCACCGTTGAAACCTTCCTAGGCTCCACCTTGCTGTTTCTATGCCATCTAAACGGTTTATGAGGTCATTTTCACTTAGATAAAGTTAAAAAATTAAAAAATTATATCGTTAAAAACTTTTATAGACATATAAATATTTCAACGGTGGTCACTAAATTTCTACCGTTTCCTCTCGTATGGCCCATTTGAGTTTTGAATCCTCCTTATTTTTGATCTTACATAATAAAATTATCTTAAAAAACGGATAGACGGGTTGGATTTCTCCCAAACATCTAAGTGAGACCCACACAGAATCTTGCCCAGGAACTTCCTGCGAAAGGGTTTAGCAGGAAATCCACGTCTGACGTCAGCAAGTTATGCGGGTTTGATTATGAGGTATGTGCTATATCCAAACCGTCCATCCATATGGCGAGCTCGTTTTAAGGCATGAGACGAAAAATAAGAAAGATCTAATTATCAAGTGGACTACGCTGCAAATGCCAGTGAGAGGTTGAACGTCTACCGAAGATCTGTCAGAGTTTTTGCCTTAAATTCATTGAGATTGCACAGCGGGGCCGCACACATTCTTTGAATAAAAAGGGGCTTCCCAAGGTTAAGTGAATTTGCCATCATCCATCTTCGGACGCGGATTGCGTCCTACCCCCGCCCGGACGGATTAGGCAGGGCTCTGTGGGGTCCACCGTGATGTAAGTATATTATCCACACCGTTAATAATTTGTATATGGTCATTTTAAGGTGTAACACAAAAACTTAAATATTTATCTAGATCCATTGGACCACATCAAAGGAAGACGCAGTGATAATGAAACCCACCGTTGAAACCTTTGTAAGGGCCACCGTGATGTTTTCTTACCACCCAACCTATTAATAAGGTCATGCAGACTTGGATGAAGTGAAAACACAAATTTCAGCTTGATCTGACACTTCTCCAGCTCCTAAGAAGCTTTTAATGGTGGATGTTCAATCCCCACTTTGTGGTCCACTTAAGCTCTGAAAATACCTCTATTTTTGGATTACATCTTAAAATGACCATATACAAATTATTAACGGTGTGGATAATATACTTACATCACGGTGGGCCCCACAGAGCCCTGCCCGGACGGATTACTGTCCGGGCGGGGGTAGGACGCAATCCGCGTCCATCCATCTTCAATCACTGCCACCATCCAAACTCCTCTTGCACTCCACTGTTGGGAGCTTGCACGAAACCTTAGGGCCTGTTTCGCCGGCAGATCCCACGGTATTAGGAGGGATGGGATCGGCAATATCCTGGGATAGGCATGACGAGCCAAACAGATCTGGTGAACCTGTCCCGAGATATGAGCAATCTCATGGATCTTAAAACAATCCACTGACATCATCATCATTACCTTAAAATTGATCTTATTCCTTGGTTGGATGGATTGGAAGGTTAAATTCCAGGATATGCATGGCGTGCCAAATAGACCCAGTGAACTTGTCCCGGGATATAAGCAATCCCATGGATCTTAAGACAATCCACTGACACCATCATCATTACCTTAAAATTGTTCCCATCCCTCTTAATACCATGGGATCTGCCTGGCCAAACAGGCCCTTAGGGTCTGTTTGGGCAGTGGGATTAGAAGGGATTAGGTGGGATGGGATTAATAAAACATAATTATTACCCATGGTAGGGATTGTTCCCTGTTAACATGGGATAAAATTAATGCCATGCTTTCGTGATAATATCGTGGTACATTGAATGGATCTACCCACTATCATTTGAAATTACTTAGAATAACGCACATGTGTTATATCTAAACCATTCATTTGTTTTGTAACCTCATTTTATGGCATTGGCCTAAAAATGAGGTAGAACCAAAACTTACGTGACCCCAAAGAAGTTTTTAACAGTAAGTATTCAATCCCCATTGCTTTCCATAGTGGGGTCCACGTGAGCTTTAGATTTACCTGATTTTTTGGCCCATGCTCTAAAATCATCTCGATAAATGGGTGGACAGTGTGGATATAGCCCACACATCATGGCGGGACCTACACAACTTCCCAAACATTGAGTGAAATTGGCACGAGACCCTATGCAATTCCATTTAATGTAATTCCAAGCTTTTCCATTCTTCCCAAACATGGAGTGGAATTGGCACGGACTAGATGAATCCTATCCCACCTAATCCCTTTTGATCCCACTGCCCAAACAGACCTTTAGGATCTAACCCTCCAGAACAAACCAGAATTATGGATAATAAAGCAATCAAAATAATCAATGCATCAATCACACACCACACAAGAGATTTTTACATGGAAAATCCTCAAAGAGGTAAAAACTACGGGACCTCATCCAGATCAACAATCTACTATCAAGTAGAACGTTACAAACTTCTTCACTCATGCAAGAGTGGATAAACAATGAGAGAAACAAAGAAAACGGAAAGATTTCACCGATTACGAGGACATAGAAGCGCTGAGATATAGATTGCACAGTAGATCACCTCCACGAGCGTAATCTCCCTTCTATAAGCTTTCTCTCTCTCTTTTCCTCTCTCTCTCACCTTTGATAGCCCTAAACCCTTTAGCAAATCCCTTGTAAAGCTTTAGGAAACACTCTTGTCATACCTAAAAAGCTCTAGGTACCTCCTATTTATAGTTTTAGGAAACTTCTTTTCACTCCCAGTTGCGAAAGGACTTGCGACACGAAATCCGCGCAAAATCGTGGAACGAATCTGCATAACTACGACTAGTCGTGAGGAATCTACGACCGGTCGAGTGCCACCCACGAACGGTCGAGTACATCCTTCGACTGGTCGAGCACCCTGAAAACAAATAACCCAAAGTCGCTGGAGTTTGAGTCGTGTCAGGGCTCGTCTTCCACGACTGGTCGTGAACAACCTTCGACCGGTCGAGCAGAGCTCACGACCAATCAACGACGGGTCAAAAAAAACTCATCAAATCTCTCCCTTTTTGACCCAGAAGAGATTCACCTTCTTTAAGCCAACCAGGTTTCTACAAACCTCAAACTTGCCCTTGAGCAAAGCCTTGGTCATCATATCTGACCCATTATCGTCCGTGTAGACATTCTCAAGCCGTAACACCTTCTGTTCCAAAGTATCCCTGAACCAGTGATACTGAATCTCTATGTGCTTTGACTTGGAATGCTGACTTGGATTCTTGCTCAAGTTTATAGCACTCTGACTATCGCAATAAACCACATGCTTCTCCTGCTTTAGGCTAAGTTCTTGTAAGAACTTCTTCATCCAAAGCATCTCTTTACATGCCTCTGTGATTGCAATGTATTCGGCCTCTGTCATCGATAATGCTACGACCTTCTATAGCTTGCTCTGCCAAGAAACCGCTCCCCCTGCAAACGTGAACATGAACCCCGATTAGACTTCCTGGAGTCTATGTCACCTGCCATATCTGCATCTGTGTAGCCCTCTAACATAGGTTTGCCGTCACCATAGCATAGGCTCAACCTGGATGAGCCTCTTAGATACCGCAGTATCCACTTCACCGCTGCTCAATGTTCTTTGCCAGGATTGGCAAAATACCGGCTGACAACACCAATCGCATATGCTATGTCTGAGCACGTACGCACCATAGCATACATCAAACTTCCTACCGTTGACGCGTAGGGTATCTTCTGCATCTCTTCCACCTCTGTCTTCGTCTTAGGACACTACATGTCGCTCAATCTGAAGTGACCATCTAGTAGAGTACTGACCAGCTTTGCTGCATTCATATTAAACCGCTCTAAAACTTTCTCAATATACCGCTCTTGTGACAGCCAGAGCTTCCTGCTACTCTGTCACGGGTTATCTCCATTCTTAGGATCTGTTTAGTCGGGCCCAAGTCTTTCATCGCAAAATACTTGCCCAACTCATGTTTCAGCCTGTCGATCTTCTTGATGTCTTTTCCCATGATAAGCATGTCATCAGCGTATAAGAGCAGAACTAAGAAACTACCATCTGAGAACTTGCGCGTGAACACACAGTGGTCTAACTCCGTTCTGTCATACCCATGCTGTAACATGAACAAATCGAACTTCTTGTACCATTGTCATGGAGCTTGTTTTAGCCCATACAAGCTCTTCCTCAGCCTACACACCATATGCTCCTTGCCATTGACTTCAAACCCCTCTGGTTGGTGCATGTAGATCTCTTCTTCTAGGTTACCATGGAAGAAGGCGATTTTAATATCTAACTGCTCTATCTCCAGATCCATGCTTGCCGCTAACCCAAGTAACACCTGTATGGATGTCATCTTCACCAATGGTGAGAATATCTCTCCGAAATCTATGTTTTTCCTCTGATCGAACCCTTTTACCACAAGTCTGGCTTTGAACCTCATTTGTGAATTCTTCTGCTCAACCTTCTTTTTGAACACCCGCTTGTTACTCAAAGTTTTCTTACCCTTAGGCAATTTCACCATATCATAGGTGTGGTTCTTATGCAAGGATTCCATTTTCTCTTGTATAGCTTTCAACCACTCCTCCTTATGCTTGTCGGCTAGGGCCTCAGAATAGTCTTCTGACTCTCCCCCATCAGTCAGCATAATGTACTCATGTGGCGAGTACCTCTTAGACGGTTGTCTGTCCCTAGATAACCTCCTCACCTGTGGCTCAACAGGTGGATCAAGTGGGGGCTACTCCCCTAGTTCATCTTCTGAAGAAACTCCCTCGTCCTCTGCACCTTGCTGTACTCCCCCATCATCAGGCACCACGGGAGGAATAACCAGATCTATGTACTCTAGCTCACCTGAACTATGCTGGTTCTTCTCTGGCTTACCAATGTCTTCTATACACTGATCTTCAAAGAAAACCACATCTCTACTCCTAACGAGCTTCTTCTTGGTCGGATCTCATGACCTGTAACCGAACTTTTCATCACCGTACCCTAAGAACACACACTGTTTGATCTTTATATCGAGCTTGGACTTCTCATCCTTTGGTACGTGAACAGATGCCCTCCATCCAAGCACCTTGAAATAACTGTACGATGGATCATGTCAAGTCCATACCTTCTCAGGCACTTCTCCATTCAACGGGGCTAATTGAGACCTGTTTATCAAATACACTACCGTGTGCATTGCTTCTCCCCAGAACGTCTTGGGCAACTTCGCTTGGGATAACATGTATCTGATTCTCTCTACACTGGTGCGATTCATTCGCTCAGCTACACCATTATGCTGAGGGGTCTTGGGAACCGTCTGTTCATGCTGTATACCCAGGGATTTACAATACTCATGAAAGTCGCCAATGTACTCACCACCATTGTCAGTGCGAATGCACTTCAATGATATACCTATCTCTCTCTCGACCATAACATGAAACAATTTAAATACACCAAAGATCTCGTCCTTGGATTTCAAAGCATAAACCCAAACCCTCTTAAATGTATCATCTATAAAAGTAACAAAATATAATGCCCCACCCAAGGTTTTTGTCATCATAGGACCACAAACATCAGAATAAACCAAATCTAATGCATGCACTTTATTAACATGAGAATCAGATTTAATAAATGAAACTCTATACTATTTCCATTATAAACAATCAAGACAGGTTTTGAGAGGTGTACCTGTCACATATGGAAGGAGTCGCTTCCTCGCTAGTAGTTGAAGCCTTATTTCACTCATGTGGCCTAGACGCCTATGCCACATGTCAATAGCTGAATCTTCCGCTGCGTTCAACCCACTCTTGCACATACTGACACTTGTCTCGTAAAGGGTGCAACACTTCTTTTCTCTGGCCACGATCAACGAACCCTTGATGAGCTTCCATCGCCCACCAACAAACCGGCTTTCATAGTCATCATCATTCAACCTTCCCATCGACATCATGTTGAGACGAAGGTCTGGGATATGCCTCACATCCATAAGAACCAATATGCAGCCCACATCGGTCTTCATACAAATATCACCGACTCCCACGATTTTTGATACGCTAGAATTTCTCATCTTCACAGTCTCATAGTCACCTGACTTGTAGCTTGCGAAGAAGTCTCTACGTGGAGTCGCATGAAAAGAAGCTCATGAGTCTATCACTCAGTCTGTGTACTGACTCGTATCCGTGAGACATACATTATGATTTACAGAAAGAATAACTACAGCGTCGCCATCTGAAGCGACCGTAATGGAATCTGATTCATCCTCCTTCCCTTTTCCTTTCTTGTCATTCTTCTTACCACGACATTCGTATTTGTAGTGGCCTTTTTTGCCACAATTCTAACAATCAACATCATTTCTGTTACTCGACTTGCTTCTTGATTTATCTCGGGCCTTCCCGCCCTTCAGTTCTTTCCGCTCCCCCGTTCCTGTGTCACAAGAGCCTCGTGCTGAGTAAACCCCTGAGACTTCCTCCTTGTCTCTTCATTGAAGAGACAGATAGTTACTTGTTTCATGGATATCTTTCTATCTGGCGCAGAGTTACTTAGAGACACCATCAATGTCTCCCAACTGTCAGGCAATGAACTAAGCAAAAGTTAAGCCTGCAATTCATCATCCAGGACCATCTTCATAGAGGAGAGTTGGTTCACTATATTGCTGACCTCATTCATGTGCTCGGCCACAGAACCACCATCCTTGAACTTGAGATTCACAAGTCGTCTTATCAGAAAAATATTATTACCGGCTGTCTTCCTCTCATACAGCCCTTGTAATTTCAGCCATAGGCTAGCGGCTGAGATTTCCGTAGACACATGGTGGAACACTGAATCATCCAACCATTGTCTAACAAACCCTACCGCCTTTCGGTCCATTTTCTTTCAATCATCATCAGACATATCCTTGGATTTTGCTGATATACCTAAAATTGGAGAATATAGGTCCTTGCAATAAAGCAAGTCCTCCATCTTAGCCTTCCATATGGTCCAGTTAGAACCATTGAGGCTGATCATCCTTGATGAGCCACCTTCCATAATTCAAAACCGATCTTACCCGTTCAATGAACTTTTCTTTGATACCACTTTGTGGGGGGCCTTACACAAAACCTTAGGATCTAGCCCTCCAGAACAAACTAGAATTATGGATAATAACGCAATGAAAATAATCAATGCATCAACCAAAACCACGGGACCTTGTCCAGATCAACAATCCACTATGAAGTAGAATGTTACAAACTTCTTCACTCACGCAAGAGTAGATAAACAATGAGAGAAACAAAGAAAACAGAGAGATCTCACTGATTACGAGGACATAGAAGCGCTCAGATATAGATTGCACAGTAGATAACCTCCACGAGCATAATCTCCCTTCTATAAGCTTCCTCTCTCTCTCACCTTTGATAGCCCTAAACCCTTTAGCAAATCCCTTGTAAAGCTTTAAGAAACCCTCTTGTCATGCCTAGAAAGCTCTAGGTACCTCCTATTTATAGTTTTAAGAAACTCCTTTCCACATCCCAATTGCGAAAGGACTTGCGATACGAAATCCGCGCAAAATCGCGGAACGAATCTGCGTAACTATGACTGGTCGTGACGAACCTACGACTGGTCGAGTACATCCTTCGACCGGTCGAGCACCCCAGAAACAAATAACCCAAAGTTGCTGGAGTTCGAGTCGTGTCAGGGCTCGTCTTCCACGACTGGTCGTGCACAACATTCGACCGGTCGAGCATGGATCACGACCGATCGATGACGGGTCAAAAAAGCCCATCATCCACATGTGTAAAGTATCCCACTTGTTAATGTGTCACATGTCACTATTCATCTTTTCTTTTTCCATTAGAGCTGGGCAACGGTCCGGATCGGAACAGATTACGTCCAACCCGATCCTACCCAAAATCCCAAAGGCTTGACCCGAACCCGATCAGATCTGAGACCCAATCTGGGTGACCGGACTCGGACAGATCCGATGCATGATTGGTCAGACCCGAACCGAGTCTAACTCGGTCAGGGAAACGAGGTCGGATCGGGTTGGGTACGATTCAGATCGTATGAACGTTAATTCAACTGTTTCATATGATGTGGTCCACTTCAGTTTTTAATATACCAAATTGTTGTGCCTATGGTCTAAAATAATATTTCAAAATGGATAAATGGCTTAGATAAAATACATACATCAAGGTGGGTCCCACATAGCTCTGGAAGATTTCAATCTACCGTATACATATGTTTACTAGAATTTGACTTTTGATGTGCCAGGTGCACTGCCCGAAATGGCAGTAGCTTGCCTTTCATGCAAGCACGGCGTCCATGTAATCAATATTTTATTGATGTTTGTGAGTTCTATGGGTCTGATCATAGGCTGTATGTTATATCCAAACCGTCCATCCATTTGGCGAGCACTTCTTAAGGCTTGAGACGAAAAATAAGACAGATCTAACTATTAAGTAGACCACATGAATTGTTTAATAGTGAAAATCATTCTCTGCTGTTATTTGTGGTGTGGTTCATATGATGTTTAGATATTGTTTTTTTTTTTTTTTGATAATTCTCTATAATTTTCTCGAAAAACATATGAACGGTGTAGATATAATAAAAACATCACTGTGGGGCGCATATCACTTTGATCTCCTTTGAACTGTTCGTACAACTCGAAGCTTGAGGAGCGCCCGGAGCTCGAGGTGCGCCAGACGCTGGTACCCTGTACCAGAAGCGGACTGGCTACTCCCCTTGCCATCGGCCACTGGCTGGTGGTCGGTACTCTATGGGCCCCACCATGATGTATGTGTTTCATCCATGCCCTCTTATCTATTTTTATAGATCATTTTATTTATGAGAGAAAAAAAATGAGATATATCGAAATCTCAAGTGGACCACATTATAGGAAACAGTGTTAAATGAACATTAACCATTAAAAACGTTTTGGAGGCCATAAAAGTTTTTGATCAAGCTCATATTTATTGTTTCCCTTCATCTGGGTCCTTATGACCTAATCAATAAATTAGATTTCAAATAAACAGTATAGTGGGCCTTAAGAGGATTATAATGGTGGATATCCAATCATTATTGTTTTCCTGTGGTGTGGTCCACCCGATATTTATAACCCTGTCATTTTTATGGTATAAAGCTCTAGAATAATCTGTAAAATGGATGAACGGAATGGATGAAACACATATATCTCCGGATTGGGTCGGATCGAATCGAATCAGATTCAATCGGATCGGATTACGGATCGGGTCGGTTCGGAACAAGGACTATCTGGATCCAACCCGAAAATATTTCGGATCTGACTTATGCTACTGGATACTGACCGATCCTGACCATCGGTTCTGTTCGAATTGGGTCGGATTGAGTCTGATCGGGTCGGATCCACCGGTTCGGGTATGAAATGCCCAGCTCTATTTGCCATACTTGGGCTACCATTCATCTTATCTTGCCCCCACATGCGCAAAGCACTCCAACAATGTCACGTGCCAAATATATCGCATGCGCCAATGTTGCCAATATGCACGAGTGCTTCTGCCATCTAATTTTAAAGTGCCCACATGTCAAATGTGTCAACACATGTCTTGTCCCACGTGTGCCCTCTACAGCTTCAAGCACCCCATATTTCTATATCCATTACAATTTAGCTTCATGCGGCCACATAAACCACATGTTCTACTGTTCATCTTTAAGCATTGGACATGGCCAAATTTGCTAATTGGACGCATGCCAGTGACAATCTTGATTTTTTTAAAGAAAACTTTTCATTTTACCGAAGAACAAAATGAGTGTGGGTTCAAGAGTTTCAACACCAGGTTAAGGGTTCGAATACCCATATGTGGTGAAATCCCACTATAGAAAATATATCCCCAATTTATTTATTTATTTATTTTTTTTTTGGACCCGTTAGATCCGACACTACATTGCCATGGTGTGCATACCTGTCCATATGAAATGGGAGATACCCTACGTTTGTGTCCATTACTAGTAATTAGTGGACACAAATCCCATATGTCCATGCATTCATGCACCTCAATCAGCCTGATTTTCACGCTAGGCAATCATCATCATGGTGTGGCCCACCTCTGCACAGGTTTGAATATTCTACTAATGACAGATTGCACAGATCAGAATGGCAGTGGATCCGGCGAGTCGCACATGGAGAGCGGATTGGATACTCCTGAGGCTGGGGAAACACCCAACTTCAGTGAGGCCCCGACCGTGGGGCCAACCTTAATGTATGTGTTGTATATCCACACCGTCTACCCATAGTGCCAGCTCATTTTCAGGCATGAGACAAAAAATGAAGCAGATCCAAATCTCGTATGGACGACACCACAAGAAATAGTGGCGATTAAAAGCCCACCATTAAAAACTTCCTGGGGCACATCATAATGTTTATTTGCCATCCAGCCCGTTGATAAGGTTACACAAACCTCAATGAAGGGAAAACACAAATGCTGGCTTGATCCAAAAAATTTGGGACCCACAAGAAGTTTTTAATGGCAGGCATTCAAGCACCTACTGCTTTCCTTTGGCTTGATCCACCTGAGATTTGGATCTGCTTCAAGCTGGCAAAATGGATAGACAACGTGATATACAACACATATCAAGATGAGCCCCCACAGTGACGGCCTTGATGAAGTTGATGTTTCCCCAGCCTCACGAAGCTGACTTCTCTCTTGCACCTGACCCATCTGATTATTATTATTTTTTTCAATTTTTAGTTCATTTATATATCTTTCACACAATAAATACAAATTTACAAACTAATTCTTGACCTGCCGAGTCACGAGTCCACCCAACCCAACCTGGGAACCGTCAAGAGTCAAAAGTTTGGGTTGGGCTTAACCATGGTTGCACCAATGCAGACTGCAGATGGAAGTCATAACCCCGATTTGGTGCCATCCCTGATCCAAAGCCCAACTGGTGCTTTCATCTTCTTACAAAAAACGAAACTACTTAACCTGTTTCAGAAATGCTGAGGCTCACCTTACTGGCCCACCATGTGATGATACAGACCATTCCAAAAGCTCACCCCATGCATGGACCACATGGGAAAAAATCTCAACGACCAAAGATGCTAACCATCCAAAAGAACCGCTCATATGGAATTCCGACATTTCTAACCGACCTCTGTATTAATTCTCATGGACTGAGAAAAAAGTTTTGCACGTGACCTACATACAGTGGGGAATTCTAAATGATGGCATTGTGGGAACGAGCAAGCCTCAGCATTTTTATACCTGTTCATCTATCTATAGAAGGAGAAGAGGAAGGGAGGGGAGGAAGAAAAGAAAAATACAGCAGTAACCTCTCTCTCTATTTCATCTATCTAACAGAAATACGCTTGCCGTTTATGGTTATATATCACAAGCAAGCAAACAGGAACATTTTGCACCTTATTTTTTGTCCCTATATTTTTTACAAATCAATACCATCTCTAAGCTTTCGTGCTACCAAATGCACCCTAACAGAAAGGAAAAAAGAAAAAGATTTTACAGAGGAAAATGAAACTTCCCACCTCATTGGTATTGTAGAACTATACAATTGCCTCTTCTTGTTGAATTTCCCTTCCCCATGTAATTTTTAGTTTGGGAAAGGGGCATGATGCCTTGTTCATTTTTGCTATCTTGAGTTCCTCCACCTGTACTGCAGATAAAAACGAGATATTAGTTGCAATACTTCAATCTCATATAATAAAATAGCCACGGAAAAAAAAAACTGTAAATATTCACACATGAAAACCTATCGCATCATACCATGCATGCGAAAATTCATGTGCAGCCTTCTCCTTCCCACCAACATGTCACATGTTTTGAACCCCTTGCCTACCCAAATTTTATGATAACATTAGGCTCCCAAGCCCCTACAGTCATGTTTAGTATTCCACCATTCTAACAGTACTCTACTTATGGAATGCCCAGAAGAGGTAGGAGAGAAATAAACAAGGAATTTACCTCTCATCAGCTAGCTGCTTCCTGCTTTCATATCCCTAGTTCAGACCAATCAAATCAAGTCCAAATCCCATGTACCCCTCCCTAGTTCTCTCCAGTGTTTTTATTTTTTTACTCAGAAGCAGACTGGTTTGGACTGGAACCACCCACCAAAACAGGCCGATTCCCTAGTTTTTTTATAAAAGGCAGGCAACTACATTAGCCAAATCTTGAATCCATGTCTTCTACTTGAAAATCAAACACTCCAACCATCAGGCTAACAAAAGATTAGCTGTTAATTCTCTATGTTTTTGTTACGATATTATATGACTAAAACAGGCCAGAGAGGATTTGACTGGTTGGGCTGACAGTTAGAACAAGCTGCATACAAAAACAAGGTCCCATCTGGATTTTAGAACAGTGGTTCTATCCCCATGCTCACATCTTCATTCAACAACCTTTGAAAGTAGCCTCTCCATTTCTCGGTAATCTCAGTCTTTCACCAAGATCCTTTGATCCTCACCCTTGAGGCATCTAATGCCCATCTCCCTCACTTTTACTAGTTTATATCTTCTTTCCCTCTCTAGTTCTTAACCCATCTTACAATTCACTGTGCATTTAGCTTTTTTAACAACTTTCTTTATTTAATTTCCCTCATTTTTATATGCATTGAAGTTTTCCACATTTCTATTTTTGCGCCTCTTTACAAGTTTATAGATAGTCTTCTCTGATGCGAGCATCAGCGGTGCATCCTTTAGAGTGTACCAAAGGAGGAGACGTCGTCGACAGAGTACCAAAACGGAGGAGTTGATGTGGATGGACGCCGGGTCCATCGGACCCATTTTCTGATGTGCTACGAATGCAGGAGCAGTATGACCGCACCCTAACCAGAGACCCATGTGGCGGAATTCACACCCTATTGGATGGGTGTTTTAGTTTTAGGCGTCTTTTTATTCTTTTCCTTGTTTTCAAGGGCTTTAGTACACTTTTTATTTTTATTTTTTTGTGGCTTATATATACACTATGAGAAACCCTATTTTATGATAGAATGAATGAGAATTCGTATACTTTCTTCCTCTTTTACCAAAGATATTAGGGTTTTAGGATTGGACCTTGGGTGTTGAGGATTCCACCCCGGTTTCAAATTTTCCTTATTTCTAGATCTTCGAGGTGCAGGAAAATGTAAGAATCATCCGTCTTCTTTTCTTTGATGCCCTAGAATCCGTATTCTCTTTCGTCTTGAACCCATCTCTTCTTCATCTCGTTCATTCCACTCTGGATATTCCCTTTTTGTTTGAACGGAAAATATGGATGGCTAGTTAGGAGAATCGGATCCAAACTTGACTGTGGACTGACTTATTATAAATCTGAAATATCCTCATATCCCTAAGTCCTCTCACATGTTCCTGCATAGATGCATATATAATTAGGTTGAAGAGATTCAAATAATAAAATTAATCAACTGACTGTTTTCAATCAAGAGGATTAAGCAAATCTCAACAAAGAGATGAAATCATTCCATTAGGATCGTGCCCTTTAACATAAAATCACGTAAACAGTAAAAATAAAAATAAAAAAATGGAGGACCTAGGGATACGAGGATATTCCAGATCTAAAATAAGTCAGTCAACAGTCGAGTTTGGATCCGATTCTCCAAACTAGCCATCCTTCTTTTCGTTCCTCTATGAATATTCCCTCACATAAACAGTAAAAAAAAAAGGACCCGGGGATATGATTTCATATCTGTGTTGAAATTTGCTTCATGCCCTTGATTGAAAACAGTTAGTTGATTAATTTATTATTTGAATCTCTTCAACCTAATTATATATGCAAGGACATGTGAGAGGACCTAGGGATATGAGGATATCCCAAATCTAGCATAAGTCGGTCCACAATTGAGTTTGGATCCGATTCTCCTAACTAGTCATCCCTCTTTTCCATTCAAACAAAAAGAGAATATCCAGAGAGGAACGAACGAGATGATGAAGAGATAGGTTCGAGACGAAAGAGAATACGGATTCTAGGGCATCAAAGAAAAGAAGACGGATGATTCTTACATTTTCCTGCACCTCAGAGATCTAGAAATAAAGAAAATTTGAAACCATGGTGGAATCCTCAACACCCAAGGGTCAATCCTGAAACCCTGATCTCTTTGGTAAAAGAGGAAGAAAGTATACGAATTCTCATTCATTCTATCATAAAATAGGGTTTCTCATAGTATATATATAAGCCACAGGAAAAAAAAACAAAACAAAAAATGAACTAAAGCCCCTGAAAACAAGGAAAAGAATAAAGAGACGCCTAAGACAAACACCGTGCGACAGGGTGTGAAATCCGCCACATGGGTCTGCGGTTAGGGTGCGGTCATGTCGCTCCTGCATTCGTAGCACATCAGAAAATGGGTCTAATAGACCCGACGTCTATCCACATCAAGTCCTCCATTCTAGTACTCTGTCGACGACGCCTCCTCCTCTGATACACTCTAAAGGATGCACTACTGATGTCCGCATCAATTTAGTATCAGAGCGGGAGGTCTCGTATTTGAGACTCCTCACCGGGGGTGATTAATGTAGGGGTATTTTCACATTGGGCTCGAGTGGGGTGGCATGTGAGATGCAGGGGCACGCTCGGGGTGGGCGGCCCGCAGAACCCATAGATTTGGGGGTCGTGTGAGGCAGATGACTCGTATGAGGCGGAACCCATGGATTTGGGGCCCACGAGGGGGCGAAACCCATGGATTTGAGGCCCACAAGGAGAGTTCAACCGAGAACCTAACCCATGGATTTGGAGCCTGGGCCATGAGATAAAGAGATTAATTCGTCGTGTTCTATCAATTCGAGCTTTTAGAGCAAGTGGTTAACTGTCCTGCATCATTTTCAATGGATACTCCATGCATTAGCCCATCCAGTGCTTACCATTTGGCAATCCTGGCATACGTACTAACAACATTATTTGCAAATTCGCCCAAAATCACAAGTCTTATCGCCCATTATCTTAACTTCCACTGTTCTATCATTCAGGTCTTTGTGCACAATTATTCCCCACCCATTTTACTATTATTCTTCCCCATAGACACCAATTTGTAGTCATCACCAATCTTTTTTGCTTTTGCTTCTTCGATTTTCTCCTGCAATTATGCTATATAAATTCACCTCCTTTTCATTGTATTTACCGTCTTCTTTTTTTTAGGCAAAATAATTTTATTGAAAACAAAAAAAAGATATACAAAACAAAGCTTGAATAGGGGCAAAGGGCCAAAGACCCCACCACCATAGGCTAGAACCAACGAAACAAGGCCCTAGCCCACCAGAAAAATACTGAAATACAAAAACAATATAAACCAAGGAACATGTAAGAAAAATGAAGAGGAAAAAAAAAAAAAAAAGAAAAAAGAAAAAAAGAGTCCCTAGACCATGCACCACTCCATGTTGCAACAGTTGCAACACTCCCGTTGCACACTTTCTACCACAACCGGGTTTACGCATATTGCTACCAGGGAACGCCTAACTTGGTTAGGAATATTGATTTTCGAATTGTATATTGTTTTAGTGTTTTAGAGTCTTGGTTTTGGCGTCACTGGTGGGCAATTGTATAGTGTACCTTCTTTTTTTGTTTTTGGGGTCTGCTCGGCCCCTTTGTTGTTGCTAGGTGCGTCGTTAGTTTTCTTTTGTTGTCTTTGGGTTGCTTCAGCTCCCTTACTAAATTTTCAATCTTCAAAAAATATAAATTAGAATAGTCTACTTGTATATTTAGAAATAATAGGGTCAATAGGTGAATGGATGAAAATTTTACAAGAAAAAATAAATAAATATTCTTCAGAAGAAGAAAAAAATAATAATAATAATCAACCAACCTACAAAATGTTTCGGGGCTATAAAAACACGGGAAAAGTTGCACATTTAGAAGTTACCCAAAGATGTTACACTTACACCCGTTGTTTTTTTTTTTTTCCCTTTCCCCATCATCTGGGTATTACAGTCAAGTTAGATGCACCCATGAAATAAGAGGAACACATGCGTGCATATATAAATATATGGATATTGTTCACTGGATTAACTTACATACCACTTATCTCTATGTTTGAAGACAAATCCATACAGCCAAAACCCTCCGCATCATACATAAAACTGGTGGCCTGTCCTGGATCAAGTACAGCACTTTTGTCTCCTCAATAGTAATTTACATTTGCTTGGCCAAAAGAATGAGGCCTGAAAACAGAGGTGATGCCTGTTAATGTTTTGAGCCTTCAAATGACACATCTTAGACGGCAGTCCTCAATGCCAATCAGAATTAGACAGAAGCTTTTTTCATGACAAGCACAATTAAATAGAGCACATAAGACTGTTAAGTCTTTCAATCTGTATCAAACACCACAGCAATGTGTGGGTAGGTGGGTGTGCATGCATGCATCCATGTAAAGATCGATGCCTAGGATTGTGTATATATTCACTAAACCTTTATCAAGGTAAGTGTTTGAAACACATGTGATTGGGATGGAGCTTAGGTGTGAGATGTGGTGGCTTTTAAAGCCTAGTGGGAGAACGTTGGTTTAGGATTGCATTAAAAGCCAATAATCCAGGATTAATCTAATTGTTTTGTTATAATCCTGAGTAAGAAACAGCATTTTTTGCTAAACCCGCTCTATGTCACCATTTTGGATAGGGTTTTAAAGATCTATCTTGGATAGGTGGTGGATCCTTACCTTTTTTGGAGGGGTTGATGATCGAATGGCCGGGGATTATCGTAAAACGGCCAGAAATCCTACCATTATGAAAACCCCCTTTCATCTCTATAAGAAGATGAAAAATGCAAGCACGAAGGGTGTGAAAAAACATAAGAAAATAATTGGATTAAAGCATGAGTTTCAAAACGCTATTGCGCATCAGATTCAACCATTTGACATTTGCTCGTAGTTGCTGGTTTACATCCACAACTATACATTTAGGAAACTTCAGAGGATCTACAAGCTTCGTATCTCAATCTATTCCTAAAATAACTCTTTTATCTATGAATACTAGTAGATATGGCACATGGAGTGAGAGAAGTGGTGAGAAGATATGGTGGTAAAAAGTGTGCGCGACTCCTTGTGATGTGTCACCACCATTTTCACCATTTTGAAAATGGTGGTGACACATCCTACTTACACAAGGATTCATGCACATCTATCCAAACTATCAAAATTTTGAGGAATATTGTGGATGGATCACATCTCTAAAATCACACTGATCAAGAAATCTTAACCATCCAATTGGTGGCTATCAAATGGACGGTTAAAATCAAGATAAAGTGTGTTACGAATTCCAAAGGCAACAAATGGTTCCTATCTTCAGTTTAAGCTTTTGGTTATGCTACATCCACGGTTGGTTAAGAGATCTGGACAGTACGGATTCCCTTGAAATTATGTCATTTGTACAGTTGGAAAGGCACCACCATTATTAAAGTGGCATTGAACTATGTCATTTGCACAGTTGAAAAGGCACCGCCATTTTGAAAATGGTAATGAACTAGCATGGGACTCTAGCCCCTAAAAAATAGAACTCGTAGTGGACGGCTTCATGTTGCAAATTATCTAAACACCCTTTATTTTGATTAAAACCAGCACCATGTCATTTAATAAAGCATAGTTCTAGCAAAATTTGAAATACTAATTTCATGTAAATTTGCCCATGGGCGCTCTTGTTATATATAATAGAAATACGCTCTCGATCTTTTGTTCCCTTCGATACTAAATTGGTTCCTCTTCCTTAATTTCAGAAGCTCCTATTTAGATGACAGTGGTGTTTCTTAGTTTGAAACTTATACTTCTCTAGAAGTGAATATCCAAGCGACATTCACCAAACACATTCATCGAAACCTAGTGATCACTGATCACATGCCAAATAATTAGGTAAATATATGAACATTAATTCATTTAGCTATGGGTGTGTTTGGTTGCACTGAATTTCACGAAATATCATGATATTTTGCACCAAATTAGACTGATTAATCATCAAATATCATGGTATTTGGTTCAACCAAATGCACCCTAAACCTTTTTTTTTAAGAACTAAACAATAAAATCAACCTCAATTCCTAAAGCACAAGATGAGATCTCAGGATAGTATTTTCAGTTGTGACTTTGTGATAACTATCATGAACAAACATGGAACCCCATCAATGTTAGCATAAATATGAACAGTTCAACACAGACACACTGTATGCATAACTAAAATAGGAATGACCACATACACCTCAATGGACAGTATGCTAGAATCAACCCCTGATGCATGCCAATATGTCAGATGCATATGATATCCAAGCCACGCCCAAGGTAGCTCCACCATGATGTTCACCTGGTGCAAAAATCAGGTGGGCAACACGTGTACGTTGAATCAGATTGTCAGCAGCTTTGATCTAGCGTCCAATGTTTTCATACAGTGTGGCCTGCATGATTAGTGGAATGGCCTGATTTTCAGGCCAGGTTATCTTCATTGTAGGGCCCACCTTTTTCACAGTCTGGGTGTTGTAAAGATGACACATGCTGGTAGCAGATGGTAGCTTACCAGCTATTGAGGTGTGATAGTTAATAAAATCAAAAGAGCAGCATAAATGCTAACAGTTAAGGCACAATGGCGTGCATGCATCCGAGATCATAACTACGGTATTCAGAAGAATGATTGAAACTCCTAATTTCAAGAGCGAACACTAGGATAACATTAAGGGCCTGTTTGATTTTCTAAGGTAAACGTAATTGCATTGTAAATACGTAATGATTATTTCCATAGGTAATCACCGCATTGTTTTCGAGGATTGATTTGACTGTTACTTTTTTCAATGCTAAAATCGAGGATGCTGCTAAATATTTGTGGGGCCCACTGTAATGTATGTGGACTATCCACACCGCCCATCCGTTATGCCAACTGAATTTAGGGCATGACCCAAAAAATGAGCCACATTTAAATTTCAAGTGGACCACACCACAGGAAAAAGGTAATCAAACACCCACCATTAAAAACTTCTTGGGGCCACTGTTAAATTTGGTGTGGGCCACTTCAAAGTTGAATCTGCCTCATTTTTCGGCTCATGCCTCAAAATGTCATGGTAAAGCAGATGGAGATGCGGATATGTCATATACATCATGGTGGGGCCCACAAATTTAAGTTAATCCTTTTGGACTGTTTTCCCAAGCAGAAGTACCTACCTATTTCCAAACAGGGTGAAATTGTAATAAGCTGGCATTTACAGGGCATTTACAATGAATTTGAAAATTCAAACAGGCCCTAAGGAAAAGATGTGGAAATTACTCACTGAATTTGAGTCATGTACTGCAGTTGACACTGGAACCAAGCATCATAAATTTCTGCCTTTTTAATCTCGCTCGAGAATCGTCTGACTTGTCCAAAGGCAAAAATGCTGCCGTTGCACTGGGAACAGCATTAGAAGGATCACTTGCAGTATTTGAGGTGTTATATTTGGTGCTGGCATTGGCCCATTCCAAATCAAATTCATGTTCCAAACGTTTTTCTAAGGATTTCGCAGCAGTGGTGGCACTTCTCGTTTTCAAAGACTGAGGAGGAGAAGGGAAAAGCCGCTTGACATTGAGAACCTCAGTGAAGTTGCGATCCTCCGAGCTCCCATGAAGAAATGAACATGCAGATCCTGAGATGTTATCATAACTTTGATCCCTTGCTTCAGGGGTGCAAACAACATCATTATCGCTTCCAATAAGAGCAGCTTTCTGACAAGTTTCTGCAGGTAACAGTCTCAAAGTTTCACGGACTCGTTTTCGTAGAATAGATGGGGTGTTTTTAAAACTCCTTGCTGCGCTCCTTAGTATGGATTCGGGGCTGTTTCCACTCCCAGATTTACTTCGTGGATGGTACTGCGGAGTAGAAAAGGAAACTGGACTGTGTGCCTGTTGGATGTACCGTTTGTCATTTGCATATTGTCCATTACCAATGGAAGCATCCAAAGTTGTCAGCTGTGGTGGCTCATAACATAAGGCTCCAAAAGTTGCATTTTTTATACATGATGGTGTGCCAGGGCTTTTGTTAATACTAGTTTCAAGATTATTGCCAAACTCACATTCTGGTGAGTTTGAAGTGCTGGTGTTGGTAGCTTCGCAACTGAGTCTCATAGCTAGATCAGCCAAGCTATTTCTTGCAGTTGCATATTGTCGTAGAGTTACACAAGAATCAAGCATTTCCTTGGTAGCAACTGAAGGAACCATCTCAGAAGAGTTTCTTTTCTTGTTACTGCAGATAGTTGATCCTACAGGAACATTGGTTCCAAGGTCCGAAGACGGAGAATAGGATACTGAAATAATGTGTCCAGGAGGTCCAAGAGAAAGGTTGGTATTTGTAATGTCAGCAGGCTCAAGATCATGTGCCTGTGAATGTAGGGACTCCCCATCACCCAATGAAGGGGATGATTTGGACTGCAAAGCAGCAGTAACATGCCAATCATTTGAAGTATCAGCACCATCTCCTCGAATCACACTGACTGGACCATACAAAAGTAAAGTGGCATTTCTATCACGTGGGGTTGCATTCTTTGACTTCACCAGATCATTTACCTCCAATTTTAAACATTTTGAAATTTCCATCTGAAGACGTTCATTATCTGAATGCTGCTGGCTCCCACTTTCATTTCCAAGGGCTGACCCTTGTGAACAAGTTTCAGCACCAAATTTTAGGCATGGTTTCTGATCAAGAGAAATTATTGAAGCAGTATTTTGCTTTCCAACTTCATCTACTACATTTTTCTCTTCTTTTACATGATTGTAGAGATCCAAAGCACCACTTCCAGGTAGCCGGCCGAGTAACCCAGGAGTTAAATATGAATCCAATCTCTTCTTCACTGAGCAGTTCCAGTGATTCTTTATTGAGTTGTCAGCCCTGTAAATTCACAAACAAGTTAAGACAGCAACACGATGATTGATGCAGGACAAGAAGATCCATTATGTAGGGTCCTCTGCTGACCCCAAAACTGCCTGAATGCAACTCAAGTGGAGAAGATTAATGATCCAATTGGGCTGTGGGACCCACAGATCCATCAGATGGGCCATCAAACAAACCTATTGACTTGTGGAGCCCAGAGTCAACGGACTGCCTTAAAACCCCAACTGGTTGGACTGCAGGACCCACAAGCCCAACTGGTCCAACAGGAAGCCCTTTAGTGCCTTCTGTACAAACATTGAGATACTGTGAAGGTTATCTACAAAGAGTACAGAATGTGAATGCCGTATGGTTGGTTTGTTCAGAGTTTTGTCTAAGTTTGTTCAGAGTCTTCAATATTTTGATAGTTTCATTAACCCATTGATTTAACCCACTAGGCTTTTAGAATAGACTTTGTAACTTGTATACTTATAGCCAAATATGTGAATTTATTATGGGATAGTATGAATGATATTCAACAAGAAAGATATCTTATTTTCTAAATATAGATGTTCTCCATGGCTCTCCTTGAGCATAGATATACCACTGCTGACAAGGAATTTTGATGCTCTGTTAACATTAACCAGATTGAACTTGTAGACAAATTCAAGCTGTAAGAACTTACATTAATAGGTGTATGCAATGCAGTAGATATGAGCTGAGGGTATTTCTCACTTCAGTAATTTTACTAGGTACTCAAATTCATTCATTCAATAATAAGCACTAGCTAAATATGGGGGTTCTCCCGCCCCCCATAGGTCTTTTTGTTTTTCTCTTTTCCTTTTTTTTCCCTTTTCTTTCTTTTCTCCCCTTGAGCTCAGGGTGTGAGCTCTTTTTTCCTAGGGGTCTTCCCCTTCTCTGTATTCTTCCAGGCTTCTGCCCTAGGTTAGTAATAAGAGAGTCATGCCTCCCTTGCTTTCCCAAAAAAAAAAAAAGCATTAGCTCTATTCTACTCATGATATGCGCAGATTTATAGAAGAAGAGGAATGGTTCGAGATGAGGAATTTAACAAAAACCCATAGATGCTTGAATACAAAACCAATCTAGATATACCTTCCAGGTAGAAACCTTGCAATCTCTGCCCATTTATTCCCATATGTTTGGTGGGCACGAATGAGAATCACCTCCTCTTCCTTTGTCCATGCATCTTTCTTTATAGCAGGATTCAAATGGTTGTGCCACCTGAAACTAGATGTTTAGTTTTCAATTTCACGGAAAGCAATGGATTTAATAATATTAGAATTAGCATGGATTCAAGCATTAGGATGACAATGGCAGCATTTCAATAAAATATATATATATATATATATATATATATATATATATATATATATATATATATATTTGCATGATAGACTGACAATAATAATTGAAAGCATCATTTCTCAAAAGAGTCTAACTCCAGGATTAGCTTTTTTTTTGGAAGGATGTCGCAGTTTAGCTTCAGTTTGCCATTTGCAATGACTGCTCCCACATACCTTTCTCGACATTGCTTGCCTATGCGGCCCGGCAAGGACTGCGCTATAACAGACCACTTCTTACAACCATACTTTTCAACAAGCTCGATAATACAGTCATCTTCCTGAACTCCAAATAGGAAAAAATATTTGGCAAGTGTTATGATTATGAGAAAACATTTTCTGTCCAGTAAACTACTAGCAATATTTGACTCGCACCTCCTTGGTCCAAGGTCCTTTAATTAGATCTGGATTGAGAACCTTCTGCCAACGATGCAGGCACTGAACATCTGAGCGACCGGGGAAAGATTCGGCTGTGAAAGATTTTTAAAAAATGCTGCTCAGAAAAACAACAAAGCACGTAACATGTGCAAAAAACAGTGACTAATACATGTGATATGTTCATCACTACCCAGAAGTGACGGTGTTATGGCAAAGGTTGCAGCAAACTAGGCATTTTACACTTGATATTGAAGCATTAGGCAGGATATGTCAAAGATAATAGTCTATTGGAAGTATATGGGCATCATTAACAGTTCATACTCATGAATTTCTGCACTGAGTACATTTATCTTTTCTGAACAAAATAACTTGTTTGTCAGTCCTAAAAGTTCAAACTGATGGGGAGATACAAATGTTGCAGAACTAAGAAAATCATAAATGTAATGAGCTGCAAATCTGATGCAATTATTGAAATAAATTAATTAAGCTACACTGGCAAAATGAATCAAAGTTAAAATACAATCACAATAGCTTTCTCGAATTATACTTATTCCATTAAGGGCACTTCTTGCAGAATTGACCCGTTTACCCACCATCAATAACTCCCTATAATGGAAAGAATACATACAGGCGGCAAATAAAACAGAAGTTCTGTTTAAAGAACCTCCAAACTGGGTTTTAATACACACAATTGATGAAACTGCAGTTGAGTGGTCTTTGGGATAAAGTAATTATCTTTGTTCTATAGAGCCATTTCTCCCGCCCCAAAATTAGTTAATGCAGTAACCCAACCCTACAAAAAACCCATGGGCTTCTTTGAAGCCTATGACTAGTTAAACTGACTCTATTTAGTGCAAAAAACATCATTACCCATTTCCACCTGTGAGCAGGCACAATCTAAACACTTTTGCAGGACACATAACATATCAATCATGAAAAGCGAACAAAAAAAACCAGGTATGCATATTATCTAGAGATACATAGAATATTTCTGCATAAGCAAGTACATAATCTTGCATAAGCATGGCATTCTTCTAACTATATTGAGGTATGCACTCCTGGTCTATTTGAGAATAGGTACTTGCTAACACCAAAAATATAGTTGGTTTAGAATATTTTCTCCAGTATGTTGTTCCTACTACATGCCGGCTTTTTTCTTGCTTTGGCAATTCTAGTAGTTCTAAAAAGGGTTTAGCAGCTTCCATTCTATTTGGATCAAGGTGTTTCATAGCAGTAATGGTGGGCATAATGGTGTCCACCATTAAGGATAAACTGAATCGGTGTAACGGACGATACGGAAGCCTAACAGGTGATATACCCCTGTATCGATTTATTTAAATAAATAAATAAATAAATAGCTCCAAAAAATTCTGAAAAATATTCAGAAAATCCAAAATTTTATAAATATTCCAAATATGCATTCATTTATAATTTTGAATATGTTTATGATAATGTAACAATCCAATCTTTGGTGAGAATGCTATATCAGGTTGTCTGATGGATTTATGAACCTGACAACCTGGAATTAATTGCAAACCTTCTATATTTACATTTCTAACTATATAATATCTATATAAATTTACTATAACGAATATAATACCAAAATATCTTATATTTTCAGGTTTTACTATTATTTATAGTATTGGCGCCTTACATACTCGCGACTCGCATACATTTCATTTCAATATATAGAGTTTAGGGACTTTTTGTATCCTATTATGTAATTCATATACCAAACAATTTAATATCAATTTCCCCCATAGATCTAAAAAATTAAAATTAAATTGGGGTAAATAATGTTGCCAATTCGGGGCTGATTTTGGGACCATTCGATGCCCCAAATTAGCCTCAAATTAATGCATCTATTGGCACTTATCCCACTAATGGCTTGGTGGACATTTATTGGACGGTGAAGAACGAAAAATATCAAATTGTCCTATTTCAGATAAGCAAGTATCTGCAAATTAATGGTGAATATTGTTTCAAAAAATTGTTGAAACAATTTAATTTTGGGATTGTGACTTAGCAATAATGGTTCCAAAATTTAATTGGTTAATTTTGAGTTGATATACAACCCAAGTACAATTTTTTAGGGCCATGTACATGGGGCCGCTCGATTATGTATTATATATCCATGTCGTCCATCCGCTTTGCCAACTCATTTAAGGGCATGGTAAAAAAAAATGAGGCAGATCCAGATCTCGGGTGGACACTAGTGGACCTATGTCCATGCCGTCAATCTGTTTTGCCAACTCAGTTTAAGGCATGGTCTAAAAGTTCAGATATATCTAAATCTCAGGTGGACCACTAGTGAGTATCGCCTTAAATGTGGGGCCCACCTCAATATCTTTGTTGTATATCCATATGGTCCATCCTTTTTGCCAACTCATTTTAGGGCATGGTCCAAAAAACGAGGCAAATCCAAATCTCAGGTGGACCACATAGTAGGGATTGAATTTCCACCATGAAAATTTTCTTAGGACCAATTTTTTTTAATCAAGTTGTTATTTGTGTTCTCCCTTCATCCAAGTCTGCGACCTTATCAACAGGTTCAATGGAAAATAAACATTATAGTAGGCCCTAGGAAGATTTTAACGATAGGCATTCAATCCCAACTACGTGGTCCAATTGAGATTTGGATCCCTTCATTTCAGGGATTGTGCCCTAAAATGAACCAGAAAAACTGATGGACAACATGGATATACTACACGAAAATCAAGGTGGGCCCCACACAATGAAACAGTGCAAGTGCACTGCGTATACTGCAGAGCATTTTAAAAAATAATAATAAGTGTGTGGTTGTTTCATAGCCACACAGTCCATTCGTTTTTTCTAAGAAAGGGAAACTGAAAAGAAGAGGGAAAGAGAGAGAGGAAACTGAAAAGAAAGAGAGAGAGAGAGAGAGAGAGAGAGAGAGAGAGAGGGTCGCACCACAAGAAGAAAGAAGAAGAAGAAGAGCAGCAGCCAGAAGAAAAGAAAAAGTTTTTTTTTCTTCTTTTTTTTTCCCTTTTTCTTTTCTTTTCTCTTTCTTTTCTTGTGTGTAACAGCTATTATGGGTCCATAACGGCCTTTATGGCCCGTAACGGCAATTATACCCGTAACGGCTACTGCAGACACAAAAAACAGAGGTGCCCTGTTTCGGGGCCGTATCGCATAACGGTATCAACCATTACGTAACCAATTTTCAATACATTTGTTTGGATCCAACTTTATCGTTGATATTTTCCAAAGCCTTGAACCAAATAATGTAGCAGGTGCATTCTAGCATTCTAGAAGAGAAAAATATATCTCGGCCGAAGAGATCTTAATTGATCTTTAAATATAAACTAAGAAATTTCCAACATTCAGAACCAGGGTGCTTACAATCGACAGCTTGTGTAAGAGAGCTATGGTGCTCCCGAATGTCCGAGTTTTGTGTATGAAAGACGAGGAAATGGTGGATCATCTCTTCATCCCTTCACTAGGAGTGTGTGGGATGGCATTCTTACTATTTTCAAGGTCTCGTGGGTGATGCCGAGCTCTGTTGAGGGGCTCTTCCTTGAATGGCACAATGGAGGGCCCAGGAAAAAAGGCAAATCAAGATGGCAGCTAGACCTACTTGCAGTTCTTTGGACCCTTTGGGGAGAGAGGAATAATCACTACTTCCAGAATCGCAACAGTTCTCCTTTTGGTGCTGTTACGAGGGCCATTTTGTATATTCAGGAGTGGGATTCCTGAGTTTTTGGGTGTTGCTTTTCCATCTTGCTGAAGCCAGTCCTTGTATTGTTGTTGGCCTTTTGGCTTTCTTAATAAAAATTTATTAGTTTTCGAGGGGAAAAAAAAAAAATCATACTCCTTAAAGATGAAGTTTATAAAGAGGAAAGTAATGATGCTTTTTTTTTTTGTGAAAGGCAACAACTTTATTGATAGAAAATGGAAAGGAATGGAATGATGCTTCAAAATGGAAGTATGAGAGTGTTGGATTCATGCTTACATTCGTAGGATCAAGACAATCAAGTTTGTAGCATGGTGCCGTGAGACAAAATGTGTCCACACTAAAAACAGAGATAAAGCTTATTAGATGTTCCTCATATAGATGTTCCATCGGATATCAAATTAAGCCAGACTTTTTGCATAATCAAATGCTTTCAACAATTAAAAATAATGTCATGTTAAGGTTACAATTTTTCAGTTAGGAAAGTAGAATAAACAAGAAGTGTGTGTCATGGGCTCTAAGGCACCCAACAATATTACAATCCCCCAAGAGACAACCGCAATAACAATAGATTATAGACACGTCTCTCGATAATCTTCTCAATTGTCCATTGTAATCTTATAACTATAATTTTCAATGATTTTAATCAGTCGAGAGTTGATTATATTCACGAATTGTGCAATCCAAACCAATGAATGCAACATGTATATATACATATAAATTTCTGTACACACCTATTTTCTTCCAGTTCTTCGCATTGTGAATTTTAACCGCTTTGGCTAAAGCATCATCCTGTTCCAAACAAAAAAGCTGTCAAGGTTGGTTTCAGATATTAGAGAAGTTCTAAAAATCCTTTTGCCAAATGAGAGTGGAAATAAGTTCAGGGTTATGAGTAGTTTACATAATCTTAATAGGGAAACAGGTTTCAACAAATGAAACCAGATTTACAACTGAAACTAGTTGTCTTTCCATTCAACTTTTTTACTTCAAGGTACAGCAATATTACATGGTAGTTCCCATCAAAGCGTGATCACAAACATTATGCAACACTTCCTTCCCAAGTGATTCTCTAGAAGACTACTAGCAGCTTCTTCTTCTTCTTCTTCTTTCTTTGAAGATTGAAAATACTACTAGCAGCTTTTTTATGAATAAAACTAATAATACCGCATACACAAATTTAGCATCATTGTTTAGTTAACATTACAGGAACATTGAACTACTCACCTCCATCTCTGTCCATCCTCCCTTCGTTGATCGCCTAGTCGGCCCAGTGGTCCTTCTAGAATTAAGATTACAACAAACATCAAGATTCAAGATGATAAACAACAAAGCCACAATTCACAACTGATCAATGACACAAATTCAAAAACATAACCCCAACTAAAAGTATGCCATGATCCACATCTCATTGATGTCATGACTTGTGGCAAATTCAAAACCAGAAACCAAACTAAAATCATGAACATGCAGCTGGAACATCACCAAGAGAAACACAGTAGCAAACAAATAGCAAATGGAAGTAGCTCTTACTAAAATGATAAGATTAAGAATAATTGCAATACAACATCGAGAACATAATACATTGAAACTCAACTGAAAAATGAGAATCAAATATTGGTTCGAATTGCTGGTATGGTAGTTGCTACAAAATAAAACAAACCACTCAGCTGCAAGGGTGAATACAGTATTTTCCTAGATTGCTGGGAGTAATAGCTACCATTTTACAATAACGGGCTACAAGTAACTGTTAACTCATGTATACTTATGTATATGTTTGTATTATTTTATCTTTTCCCCCCTTTGCCCCTGCCCTATGTTAGACTGTTATTCTTGTAAAGGGGTATTCCTGTAATTGGTCTCATGTATTTATATGATTCTTTTCCTTGAGGGTTGTAGAGAAACCCATCAACCTAGGGCTTGTATGAGGCTTTGTTCTTGAGATTCTCCATGGAAAGGTAAGCTTTTAGAGCAAGTAGCTGACTGACATGGTCTCAAAGCAGGAGATCTCTCTCCTTGTTGTCTGAACCCATCACTGAAATCCAGCACCGCTCGATTCATCATTGAAACCCAGCCCCCCTTTCCAATTCCAGTAGCAGCTCTCAACACCCTTTGCAATTGCAGACGGTTGCGTCTCCTTCTTTCAGTTCTTCATCGGTTCAGGCTCTGGTCTTCATCTCCAGTGATGCAACAGTGATTCTGGCCCATCTCCAGAAAATTCTAGGGGCGAAGCCCCCCAGGACGGAACCAACTATGGCCTATGGTCGATCCACTTCCAAAGTTTTCTCAAGGGCCGTGGCCTATGGTCGATCCGCTTCCAGAGTTTTCTCAACGAAAACATAAGTGCATGAACATTCTTCAAAATGTGACTATCCTTTTTGCTTTTGCAGCTTTTGCCAATTGCCCGACAGAATTTGAACAGAACATCATAGCGCCTATAGTGTCATGGCATTCCCTCATGGGCCAAGAACATGAGAACTAGTCTGTAGGCGGATGCATATGACAGATTGCAATGTTTCATTATCTGTTCATAAGGAAAGTTATTTGCCTACGTGGTGTCATCAGCTCTGCAGCATTAAAAATTCACAACTCCCATGTGCTGTAGTAGGAGAAATAATCCATTAATTGGAAGGGTAGGATTGTCCTGCAATCCATGCAATGTTCTGAGGGTGGCCGGTCCATAACACGATGCGCCAATGAACGTTCAGGTCACTGGACTTTTGCAGCTTGTGAACTGCTTTCATGTAGCATATTGGATATAAAATCTGCACCGTTGGGCATATACTATGCAGAAATGCAATGAACATGGTAAGATAATAACAATAACAACAATAAAAGAAGGAGAGTTATAAACTTAT
This sequence comes from Magnolia changhungtana, assembly GCA_030180095.1. Classification (NCBI taxonomy): domain Eukaryota; kingdom Viridiplantae; phylum Streptophyta; class Magnoliopsida; order Magnoliales; family Magnoliaceae; genus Magnolia; species Magnolia changhungtana. The sequence continues at coordinate 1,906,785 of JASAUF010000213.1, forward strand.
AAGGGCCCTACTGAAATTACTTATGCATGTAGAACCAGAATCCAATTACGTGCCAGCCACAATGTCGTGTGTATGGGAGATGCAGGCCATACTCTGGCCTAAAAAACAGACTCATCAGAACATTCGGTAGGCAGCACTTGTATAAAAACACAGACAGTTAAGGACTAAAAAAATAAAAGAATCAAGCAAAGTTCAAGATTCAACATACAAGCATGGCCCACCTGAAAACCAGACCAGAAAAAACCCACAAGGTGGGGCACACCCGATGAATGGACCACATCTCACACAGACATGTCCACAAGTAGGACTCTAAATTCTATCCTACTCGTGCATTTAACAAAAAATGAGCAAAAAGAACTACAAATGTAGTGTAGTGTGTGTGGGTGATCCAGGGTTCAATCCCTGGTAGTGTTACCTTTCAAAAAAACAAAACAAAAAAAACAAATTTAAAATTTAAAATTTTTTTTAATTAAAAAAAAAAAAAAGAAAAAAAGATAGTAATAATAAAGAACTACAAATACAAATATGGAGTTACCATTCACACCCACCTTCTCAACTTTATGTTAAATAGTATAAAGCTATGCTACTGTCTTGTGACAGCTAGAGAAGGATGTATTTATCAGCAGGGTGGGTGTCAATATCAATTCCCAAAATAATTTTTTTGAGAGAGAGAGAGAGAGAGAATTTACCCTGGAATAGAAGAAATCTTGGGAAGAACAGTGTCAATGCTGCTCTCAGAAACCGATGAATTCGAAGCCATGGCACCTTCATTTACCACCTCCGCATCCGTTTCCTTCTTCACTCCATCCATCCTCTTCAAAAAGAGGAAAAAGAGAAATAAAGAAAGACTAAATCTTCACCGGTGTCGAAATCCTCAAGAGAATCAGAAAATCAAAACCCTAGGAACCAATCTCCTACTGGAATCCGCCGCAAGATTTCACTCCAACCTGTTCGACTGCCGGACCGTTGATCCGACGCCCCAGAAACAGTGAAATCAGATCGAGAAGGAGAAATCTATAAAGGATCTTGATTCTAGGGTTTCAGATCCCTCTCTATTCCTTCCTGCGGATTCCGAACGCAGATTATATGGAACTGACCTTGAAAGGGAGCTGAGAGACAGCAGATGAAGAAGGAGAAGAGATTTAGAGTATCAGAAGCTTGGATTTTTCAAAGAAGCTGAGATTTCGGGAAGAGAGCGTTTGAAACCGCCATCGATGAGAGATAAAGAGATTGGGATAGACATTCGACACGAAGCCGCGGGAAACTGAGGACTCTTAAATAGAAAGAGAGTGAAAGAGAGAGAGTCCAAACGGAAATATATGTTTTTTCGGTTTTAAAAGGGCCTCCAGCATCCGTTAGAAGGAAGAGGTACGCTCGAGTAGTACAGGTGCCACCGTCAGCTCGGGCAGATGTGGGGACCACCTGATGTATACAGGAAATCTAAACCGTCCATCAGATGATTGAGATCATTTTAGTTATTTAAGTAAAAAATAGACTTTATAAATTTCTTATTTGGGCTACAAGACAAGGAATATGATGGATGGAGACACTTTCCCTTCTTTTGAAACGTGGCCCATATTATTTAGCCTGATTTTGAGCATGAATCTTCATACAGGAGTTTTGAATGGCCTGGAAGGACTGGATTGTATATACAGTTCTTGGTGGGCTCCATATTAAAATCAACGGTAAACATACATTCTCAAGTTTTTCCCTGTGGTGTGGCCTACCTAAGTGTTGGATCGAGCTCATTTTTTTTTAAATTATATGAATTGATTGAAATCATCTGATGGACGGATTGAATTTCATAAATACATCACTTGGGTCCGACTTCTGGTCGGTACCACCGTAGTTTACAGTAGTACTGGTACCACCGGAGCACGCCCTTGGAAGGAAAAAAGTTCGCGTTACCTCTCGACGGACGCGAATCGTCTAAATCGGCCGTTTTACGCGTCGAAGATCCATGGGGCCCACCGTATTTTATATGTAAATCTAATCCGTCTATCAGATGATAAACCTTATTTTAACCATAGAAAAAAATATTGACCGTACAAAGAAACTCATACGGTCCACACCAATATGGACAATGTAAAATTGCTCCTAAAACTTCTAAGTTCAAGCATCATACTGCTGAATCACAATTGATTAACGGTTTCGATGAAAGATACACACCACGGTGGCCCCACATGCAAACCTACGGTTAGCATCCCATCCCCATTGTTCCATTCTTTTTAGCCCAGCTTAGCTGAGAATCTCGCTGATTTTTTACCCCATGGGGTAGAATAAAGGATGGAACCTGATGGACGGAGTGATTTTTACATCTACAACTGATGGGACCCACATGGGTATTTTACCTGCCACGGTAAACAGCGTTGTAGATGATTCCGGTCCCCTCGCGACTGACAATCGAGTGACTCTCGCCACCCACTGAGACCCACATACTGAGGTGGTCCAATTATTGGGTTGAATGAGAGCAGTTGAAATTTGAAATTTTCTCAATTGGCCATTTAGGACAGGATCCAAAAGATGGACGGTTAGATCATTGGAACACTCGGAACGTGGGCCCCAATAAGTGCGACAAATGCATGATCCTCAGTCGCCACATAGGCAAAACGATTTTGAATCTTGATCTAGTTGACGGCAGAGGGTAATGGCGTTGATTGGAACATCACCAGAGGTGAAGAGGCTTTCTAATTCCACACGCGTGTGTGAGGGCCCATTATAGTTGCACGTGTTAATACTATTAGTTGTGATTGATGGAATCTTTCCATCAGGTGGGATGCACTTTTCGACTTTTTAGTTATAAAAATCAAGTTAGATCGCGCCTCAAGTGGGTAACATTGTACAAATAAAACGGACGGCTGAAAAAGTTTCTTTAACCTCAGTAAACTCTCATAAATCGTGGCCCACCTGATGAGTGAAATTTCTTGATTTTTGAAAGAAAGAATTTAAGCAATGTCTACAACCTTATGAAAAGATCAGATCTTTCGTATGAGTTCGACAGTCGTAACTGTGATTGGATGGATGGCAAGGATCCACAGGCACATGAGAGTACCAAAAATCACACTTGGGTACTTTTCAGTCATGGAAATTGCCTCCTAGTTCAGAGGCTGAATCCATTACAAAGTCTTGTAGGTTCAGCTTAACCTACATCACAACGCGTGGGACCCATACCCAAGTTTTTATAAAATCTAATCCGTCCATCATATTACTCACATCATTTTATTCAAGAAAAAATAAGCTGATTTAAAATCATGCCTAAAACAACTAAAAAATAGGGTGTCCATTCTAATTGGTGGGAATCATCTTGTGAATAGGCTAGATGGCCTATTAAAAGTAAGGTGAACCCACATAATATCAAGAAGTTTCACAATGGCAACTTTCAAATCCAGCCTTAAATATGTGGTGGGGTCCACTTTTAGGTGGGCATAACTTTTTAATAAAATAGGATAAAATGAAGGGTCTCAGAACACATTATGCACATCAAGAGTCCTGCCATTCAGTCTACCATCATAATATTTGATTTCTTCACTCTCAATCATTTAATCTTGTCCATTAATATTTTTCTTCCCTGTCTTTGTTTCTATGTATTGCTACTTAGATGACCACTTTCATCCAATCAATGTGTATCTTGAGCTATTTCCATACAGGGTATGACCTAAAATGAGCTGGCAAAAAGGATGGACGATGTGCATAAAACACATACATCATGGTGGGCCTTGCAAAGTTGAGTCATATCCCTCATGACTTGGTTGCTAGGCAACTTATGCGTTCTTTCTATACATGTCATACGTAGCATTGTGTTAGATATAGGTGTGTCACATGGTGAGCTAGCCTACCATGCACGATGATGTGACCCCAAAATCATGTAGTCAGTGTTATAGCAATGATTTATGTACTTTATTTATCAATCACGTAAGTCTATATATCATGTAGTTCATTAAACCTTTGGAAACTAAAAATCGAAGACACATGTGGACATACAGCATTAAGAAATAAAGAACAAGTAAATGAGGTATATTTGTGACTTTAATCATACCCAAAATAACCCTTGGCCTCTAGATAATCTCATACCTTTATAAGTAAATCTTCTTTGATAATCTATAGACTTACGATCTTATTTGGAATATGATAAGTAATGCTAAAAGATATGTTAAGTTGCCGTGAAATCATATGTTTAAAACAACAGTTTTCGAGTGGATCTCGATTACATCGACAGGCTCAATAGGTTTTGATGGGATCGATGTCCCGCTTAGTGGTATCATGGATCGCGATCACATCGGCAAGCTTAATAGGTTTCGATGGCATCGACGTCCCACTTGATGGCATCGAGTAGGTAGTCCCAAAACTATCTAGCAACATTTTAACTGAAATCCCGTTTTGCTCGATTCGATCAAGGACCACCTCGATCCCATTGAAGGAACCTCGTACATGTCACAATCAAATTTTAAGTACTAAAAAGTATATGATACATTTGTTAATGCACATGTATGTGTAAAGCTACCATCAACCAATATTTAGGTTCCTCACATGTGCCACAAACCATTCGGTCCATAGTCCAAGTTGTTTAACAAACAATGGACAAAGCAACTAGTCAACAACAATATGTCCAAGACTAACTAGCGCTGACAACATGCAATGGATTGCTAATGACAGCTTGTCCAAATCCAAACAAGCCCATATGATTGAAGATGGACGGTGGGCTCCACATTAAAGGCCATGCAATAGTGTAACATAAGAACCATCATGTACTATATGAACACAAATTGCCCAATGACCTCCTTGTAACCCACTTTCGTGGGGTCCACCATGATGTATGTATTTTATTCATAAAGTAAGTTAATCTATTTTGCCAATTGACAGGACCCAAAAATGAGACAAAACCAAGGTTCAATTGGACCACACAATAAGAGACAGGCCTAGCATGCATGATATGTTAAAGTGATAAAAGTCTATTGATATACATTGATACACCACACTCTGACAGCTTGAGCTTTTGGAGTGAATGGTTGCTTGACATGGTATCAGAGCGGAAGGTCATATGTTCGAATATCGAGAGCAGCAAATATGCCTCGCTAGTATATTATTCTCCCACGTGGGATCAGGAAAATCAAACCCGGCCTATTTATGGTGTGAGCGTCCCTGGGGGTGTTAAAGTGATAAAAGTCCCTTGATATACATTAATACACCACACTCTGACAGCTTGAGCTTTTGGAGTGAATGATTGTTTGACAGAAATGACCCAAAAATCATGTTAGTTGGGTCATCAAGTGGGCCATGCTCATAGAAACAGAAGCCCCACTTGATTTTAAGGGCCCATTATGAATGCTACCCGCGTACGTATGGGGCCCACTTTTCTTTATTCTTTTCTGCTCAATTTTTGCTTTGGGCGCATATGAGGTGTAATTTGACTCAGGTAAGATGTATGCAAATTTGGAGTCTCCACTAGCCAATGAAAATATAGAACCTACAATCGGCTTGAAACCATAAAATCATTTAATGGTCGAGGAATTGCAAGACTTTTCAATCCAAGTGCTTCCTACGATTGGTTTGTGATCATAAATTCTAAATAAGGGTCTAAATGATGGAAAATGAAGGAGTTAAACACATTTTCTTTACTAGCTTGCATTATGTGTAATTTATACTTTATAGGATTTTAGCAATTTTCAAGGCTAGATTATATTCCAGCGAAGCTATATATGAAATTGCTCAACAGATCATGTAACTTGACATGGGACGTACATAAAGAAATGTAAGGAAAATAACCACTATAGTATTAGTAGAAGGAATGTGTGGAATGTAATGTGAATTGAAATAAGATGTGAAGAGAAAAATGCAAGACCAAATATCCATTTTCACGAAAGAGATCGTGGGATATCTTCAATCCTTACCATATATTGAGCTTCAATGACTTCTTTTGCAGACTATTTATCTCTCGATTTTCTTTCCTAGATTGGGAAGCCTCCCAATCGACTTCCCTTGCAACTTCCGGGCATACCCAAGTTCAACCTCTTACTATTTTCTATCTATTATTTCTTGTACCCCTACTATTATTTGAAGTCTCCAAACTTTGTTGAACTCCTTTAGATTGAACATACTCAAGCATATTTATAAGCTTTACCGCTACAAATTTTATTATTGTCGATGAAAAGGGATTATTATTATTATTATTTTGCACTTATAAGGTGATAAGTATAATAGTTTTCATTTTAGAAAATTGTTTTGGACCAGCGAAAATTTTATCACTTTCAATATGTTTTGTCCTCTTTCTGGCTCAATTCATCGTGTGCAGGGATGGTCAGAAGTCCAAAGAGTCCGGGAAATCAGCGAAAGTTTTGATTTATCCAGTTATAGTTCCGTATATCAAGGTCGTTGGTAGGTTCTTGGAGGTTTCCATCGTCCCATCCACTTCTTTGATTTGATTGGACGTTGTTTTCAAAGTCTAACTAAAGTTCCAGGAAGTAGTCCCACTCATTTTAGGTGAGGTGTCTGCCAGACAAACAACCTAAATCTTGCAATACACGTTGTTTTGCATGCATGGACAGTGTGGAATACAATATTCTGTATGGCTTCATAATCAAAACTGCCATATTATTATAGACACCACTGAACGATCTTTAGCCGAGTTTGAATTAACAAAAAGAAAATTTTCGATGGCTAGCATTTAATTTTAAAAATCGAAGGCTAGGATCATCGATGAAAGACTAGGGATTAATAACTTATTTATTGCAAGAACAAAAAATGTGGACGGTCCAGTTATGGGACCATCTTAGTATGTGGGCCACGATGGGCGGTGATAAGAGCTCTCTGTCGTCAGTGGTGACGGATGCAAACCACTGTCGAGGCGGATTGCGTACTTAGTAACTCAGTACAATAAGGGCAGGTTTGGATTCTTGTTTTAAATGTATTGCATTGTATTTCAATACTGTTCATGTATACATTGGGTGATAATCGGAATATATCTATCAGAAATGTGCCACTAACCAATGTTTGAAATGGATGTATTGTCCTAATAAGTATACAATTTTTAAGTACAGGTCAAGTATACTTGCTATGTGGACTCCACCATGATGTATGTGTTTCATCCATTCAGTTCATCTATTTTTATGATCATTTTAGGCTCAATCCTAAAAATGAGAGGGATATAAATCTCAGGTCAACCACACCACAGGAAAATAATATTGATTGGATATCCACCATTAAAATCCTCTTAAGGCCCACTGTATTGTTTGTTTGACCTTATAAACGGTTTGGATGGTAAATAAACATCAAGGTGGATCTCAACAAAGTTTCAACTGTAGGTATATCTTTTCCCAATTTTTCCTCTGGTGTGGCCCAATTTAGTTTTGGATCCACCTCATTTTTGGTCGCTTGTCCTAAAATAAGCTCTTCAAACGGATGAATGGAGCATATTTACTACAAATATGATGGTGGGCCCCACCCATCATCCTTGCGCAGGAACTTCCTGCGAAAGGCTTTCGCAGGAAATCCGCGTCCGTCCGTGCGTACCTCAGAGTCCAAGCTTCCAAGTGCCGGTGCAACTGGGATGCGGACGGTAGCGAGCCTCGTTGCTGAAGTGACGTCATCACGTTTTTTGGGCTCCACCATGATGTATTTGTTTTATCCAAGCCGTCCATCCACTTGGAGGGATAATTTTAAGGGATAATTCATGAGGTATATCCAAAGTTAAAGTGGACCCACTACAAGGGGTGTACATCGAGTCGAGCCAACTCTAACCGTGACTGACCTCACCTCGAACTCGGCTCGGCTCGGTCTTGGGGAACGGACAGTGACGCCCACGTTGAAACCTTCATAGGGCTCGCCATCGTGTTTATTTGAAATCCAACCTATTTATAAGTTAACACAGATATGGTATAAAGGAAAATACAAGTATCAGCTTCATCTAAAACTTCTGTAACCCCAAGGAATTTTTAATAGTAGACATTCCATCCCCATTATTTTTTTTATTAGGGTCCACTTGACATTTGGATTTGCCTAATTATTTGGTTCATGCCATAAAATGATCTCTCTAAATGTTTGGATGGCATAGATTCACCACATAAATCTTGGTGGGCCACAGAACGTAGTGACGTCAACTGTCAGGTTGGAAAGCGGATTGCGTAGCGAGTCACTACGTTTAGCGTACAAGTAAACTATGTGAGGTCCACCATGATTTATGTATTCTATCAGTTCCTTTTATCCATTTTTTCAGATAATTTTAAAACTAAGCCCAAAAATGAGGCATATAAAATTTTCAAATGGACTACACCACAGGAAAGAGTGTTGAATTGAACTTCTACAGTTGAAAATTTTTGGGGGCCACATAAGTTTTGGATCGATCTTATATTTGTGTTTTCCCTTCATCCATGCCTCTATGATCTTATGAACGGGTTGGATGACAAATAAACATCACTGTGGGGCCTAGAAACGTTTCAACTGTTCAAATCATTATCTCCACAAATAAACATCATCGGAGCTCTCCAAACGGATGAACGGAGTATATTTCCTACAAACATGATGGTAGGCACCACCCATCATCCCGGCGAAGGAACTTCCAGCGGAAGGCTTTCGCAGGAAATCCGCGTCCCGCAAGGCCACCTCATTTTGGCGCTCCCGCATACGGACGAAACGGCAGTGGGTGTTTCCCTGACCGTAGGGACCATCTTGATGTATATTTTGTATATCCACTCTGTAAATAAGATTTATCAAATAATTTTAGTGTAATTTTCAAAAAAATAAAACACATACAAATCTCAAGTGGACCGCACCACAGGAAACGGGTTTCATTGGACACCCATCATTAAAAATTTCCTAAGGCCCACTGTAATGTTTATTTTCCATCCATCATGTTTATAAGGTCAAAAAGATATGAATAAATGGAAAACACAAAAATATCATCTTGATCCAAAACTTTTGTGGCTCCCAATAAATTTTTAATGGTGGAAATTAAGTACGTAGTGTGTGAACCACTTGAGGTTTGGATCTACTTCATTTCTTGAAACATGATATAAAATAATCTTTAAAATATGATGGATGGCGTGGATATATAACATATAGATCAAAGTGGGCCCACGGTCAGGGAAACACCCACTACGGTGTTACCCGGTTAACACCCACTCCGCTCCCAACGTCATGGACGCGGATTTCCTGCGAAAGGCAGTTCTTGCGCAAGGATCTGGGTGGGGCCCACTACAATGTATGTGAGAAATCCATTCCGTCCATCCGTTTTGAGATCTTATTTTAGGATGTGGGACAAAAAATGAGGTGGATAAAAAGCTCAAGTGGGTCACACGAGAGGGAAAATTAGGGAAAGAAATTTCTACCGTTGAAATCTTCCATGGCTCCACCTTGATGTTTATATGTTATCTAAACCGTTTATAAGGTCATTGTCAATGGGATGAAGTGAAAAAACCAAAAATATAGACTGATACAATAATTTTTTGGGCATAAGAATGCTTTAATGGTGCTCACTGAATGATCATTGTTTCCTCTCGTGTGTCCCACTTTATTTCTATATACACTTTATCTCAACTCCTTAAATGATCTCGAAAAACGGATGGACGGAATGGATTTCTCACATACATTGTAGTGGCCCCACCCAGCATCCCTGCGCAGGAACTTCTTGCGAAAGGCTTTCGCAGGAAATCCGCGTCCCAACGTCGAAATCGGATTGCGTACTCAGTACGCTCTTATCGTACCGAGTAAACTCCGTTGGGCCCACCGTGAATGTATCTGGCCTATCCACGCAGTCCATCCGTTTTTCCATATTATTTTAGGGGTTGACACAAAAATTTAAGCATACCTAAAAATCAAGTGGACCACACCATTGGAAACAGTTGGAATAATGACTTCCACCGTTGAAACCTTTCTAGGGCCCACAGTAATGTTTATTTCTCATCCAACCTTTTCATAAGATCACACAGACATGGATGAAGGGAAAACACAAATACAAGCTTGATCCAAAACTTCTATGGCCCTCAATAAATTTTCAATGGTAGATGTTCAATTCACACTGTTTCGTATGGTGTGGTCCACTTGAGATTTGGATTTACTTCATTTGTAGGTTAAAGCCCTAAAATTATCTGTTAAAATGGATGGACGGAGTGGATGAAATATGTAAATCACGGTGGACCCCACAGAGTTTACTCGGTACGATGATCCGATCATCAAATGTGGCCCATTTACATTTGAGTATTTACTTTGAATGTGGACCGTTGGTTCCTTTCCTTTTATTTCATAGCAGGCCCTTTTCGCGCCACCATCTTGCATGCGGCACACATGGCACATGTTTTCAATGATCCTAACCATGTATCCTACGCATGCTTGTGATGATCCCAGCCAGACATCATGCTGGCTCTCTGCCATCGGTTATTGTACACCATGGACCATGCAAATAGTGTGCAGAGAAATCACAGTTTCCAAAGGAATCTTGGTCGTTAGATGACACCATATTACTTCATCCTAACCATTAATGTAAATAGCTAAAAAAAACTAACCGTTAATGGACATAGCTAAAAGATTATTTCATCCTCACCATCCACGTAAAGGAGCTAGAATGTTATCAGGACCGCTTGGGAGGCGGATTGCGTACTGAATCTACTGGACGGTGCTCTGTGGCCCCCACGGTTATGTATATGTTTTATCCACGCCGACCATCCATTTTTTATTATTATTTTAGGGTATGCTGGAAAAAAAAAGGCAGATCCAAACCTCAGGTAGACTACACCACAGGAAAGCAGTGGTGATTGAACAACTGCCGTTAAAAACTTCTTAGGGCGTGTTTGGCGGACCAATCCCATGGAATTAGGAGGGATAGAATCAATTTTAAGGTAATGATGGTGGTGTCAGTGTTTGTCCCTTAATCCCATGAGTTTGGGATAGCCCATGGGAAATACAGCACTATAACATCCTCGATTTTCACTGTTATAGATTTCCAAAAATCCTTGAAATTATTTTTTTAACTTATAATATCATTTAACTGACCATTAGCATCCAACGTTAGCTTATACACGAGTGGTCCAGTCTAGTCACGATCAAACCATGTGCGAGTCGTCAAGCCAGGTAGCCCGATTACATTTAACAATAACCCGTGTGGGCCGACCGAGGAAGGTCAGAAAAATCTAAAAATTTAAAAAATCATAGATCTTACTGGGCTTGTAGTCCATCGCGGACTGCGGACCCAATGGACAGCCAGAACTGGGATCTAGCACTAGCCGAATGCACCCCACCAATGTCAGAATTGGAATCTGGCACTTGCAAATAAAACCGAGATACCAGGCCTTCCAGCCGTCAGATTTCTTCCAAATTTACGGTGAATGTTTAATGTATTTTTCTATGCCCGCCCACAAAATCTGGGTCCCGATCATGGCACGGTGACCGTTGATCACAAATCAGACCCATACGATCAAACCCCATATCCGATCGTTTTCAAATTTTGCATGGCCCTTCATCGGGCCATGAACCACTTATCCTATAAATTTCATGGCCAGAGGGCCACCAGAAATGCCCCATCAATCAGAATGGACCCCACAGGGCCATTTAACAATCAGAATCGTTTGATTAAACCCCATAATCGTTCATCCATTTATTCCCAAATTTGTATGACCCTTCATCAGGCCGTGAAGCCCCTGTCCTATAAATTTCGTGACCAGAGACCCATCAGAGCAACCCCGTTACTCTTTTAGCCTAAAACCGACGATTTAAAGTAAACACGACCAAATCTCCACCTTCACTAGTTATAAATAGGCCACACTATAAACATAATTAATCCAAACACTAATCATTGCTCACGAGAAATCTCACTACCAAATTCATTCCAGAAATGCCCCGATTTTTCAAACAAGCTCTAGACCGCTCTTTGGTGGGCCACTAGTCCCAAAATTATAGAGTAATGTCCGTCTTGTTGGGCTCGACGTCCATCGCGGGAGTCGGACCTGGGTAGTTCCCAGAACCGCTCAACTTGAATCAAAGGACGAGTGCATGAGAAGTGCAAATACCCCAAGGAAAGGAGTTGGAACTTAAGTAAATTGGGTCATCCACTCTTATGCCAAGTTGAGGATTTCGGACTGTCGGTTTACGACCAAACTTTACCTGTGGATTAAGAATATTTCCCTTCTCATATCCTTATAGCCGCTGCCCCGATCGACTATCGGTGACCGTTAAACAGACTTATAATCATATCTGTTGATTGACACATCCAAATGGTGAGCCGATCATATCCATACGTAGATCATCATTAGGGCTAACTATCCCACGGTGTAAATTAATGTGTACACCCCATAGTGGGCCCTAGAACTTAGAAAGACCCTCCCATAGGTCTAGTATAGTAAAAACCCAACACTTAGGGCCATTTCCACCAAATCTGGCATTATAAAAGGGCCTCATTTGGGCACCCCTTCTCCCCATACGATTTTGCCCTAGAGAAGGAAAGAGAGAAGAGAGAAAAGGGAGAAGAGAAAGAGGAGAAAGGAGAAGGAAAGAGAGGGAAGAAGAGCAAGGTGGACCTTAGATCGTGGTGGGGCCCAAGGAGATCAACCCTTGCAACTCCATACCTCTCCTCAAGGAGAAACCCTCCACCACTATCACAACAATCGTTCGTTGGTCGTCTAGGTAAGATCCCTCATGTCTTCTTCTTCTTGGAATCCATGTATTGAGAAGAGATTAGCTTGAATTTCTCACATGCAAAAGTTTGTTTTTAGGGATTCCGGCCGATCGAGCCAAAGTCCTCTTTCCTATGACGTTTTTTCAATCTCCAACGATCCATAGGTACGGACTATTAATCTTAGGTGGCCTAGCACCAATTATATCATGAGTTTAATGATTTTGTTTGCTTGGGTGAAGCATATATAGAATCTAGAGAGACCTTAGGATTTGGATGCTTGTTAAGATGTATGGAATTGTATGTTGCTTACCCTTTCTTATGATGTTGTTAGTGCCTCACTTGTTTGAGATATTGTGAATGACTATATGCTAACGCGTTGCGTGATTTTCTCATATGTTGTTGCCTATGGTGTGTTTGATGTTTGTCCATGTGCATTGATTCCTTGAAATGTTGGAAGCGCTCAACTTCCTCACCAACCCACACACTCACATGCACCTTGCTCCTGATAACGTAGTATGCTTGCTAGGAATATTTGACTCATAGGCTGTGATGTATATGAACATGTCATTTTTATGCTAGTTAAAAATCTTGATGGTTGGCATGCTATGAATCAACTTTGAACCCTCGGGTTGGTCGAAAACATGAGGAGAGACGGCAGTTTCATCGGTAGGACTATGCTCAGGCTAAACCCGTGAGTTTGGACGGGTGTGTACTGGTGGCAGTAGTTCGACTACATGGGTCCCTTGTACCCGACGCCACTCGTCGCATACTCGCCCGACTCGTGCGGTCTAGCCTACTATCTGACCAACCTTATTTGTTAACCATGTTTGCTCACCTATTTATGGAACCTGGAACACTTTACAACCATTGTAGCCCATTAATAACTAGATTGCAACTGGTCCATAGTCTTGTGAGCTGGACATGGTGGAATGGAACACTGTGTCCGAACTGTCGGCCTACGCTGGAGTACCACGCCTCCCCGTAGTGACCGCGAGCGATCCCTTTCTCTCAGCACTCCTCATGTGCTTGAAGTCGGGGATGAGGAACCCGACGGGATCACGAACCATGGGGTCTCGGCATCACGCGTTGATGGGGCATTGGCCTCGCAACCAGTTTAGGGCATTGATACGTTGTGTGTACCAGATTCCCAAACCTATTGGATGAATGGACTTAACTAAGAACCTGGTTAACATTATCATTGTATTGCACTAGCTAGGTTGGCGACTCGGCAGTCAAGGTCGCTCTGAGGAAGTGTTGACATACGCGATCGTTAGACGGAGTTGCTCGAAGGAGTGTTGTGGCGAGGGCATGCATCATTTCATCCATCATGCATGCGCATTAATAAGATTAGTTTAGTGACTGTGATTGATTGTTTTTCATTAAATCTGTAATATAACTGATGCTTGTGATAACTTGAGACTAATAGTTCACACTGAGTTGATCACTCACTCCCACTCTGGGACGGTGTTTTAAAATACCAACCAGACTCTCTCATAGATGCAGGGGATGCAGATAGATGAAGCGTGGCGATGCTACTCTCGACGAGGAGGAGGAGCTGTCATACTTCCAGCTGATGGACGGCTCTCAGTCAGCTGGAGAGGCGGGATTGAATCGCTGAGCGTAGGCTCGACTCTACTCTTTTAGATCCACTATTCTTTTGCAATTTTGCTGGGCGGCGCCTCGGGCGGCCCGTATACATTCTTTGGACCTGTTCATATATACATATATATATATATTCTTTATTTCAGTAGACTTGTGTGATTGTGTTTTATGCTCCAAGACATTCCAAATTGCGCATTTAAGTTTGATTAATCATAAAACCATAAAATTGATGATAAGTGATACTCGGAAACTCGGGAGTCGAGCGTATGCACGACCCCCAATTTTTCGGGGTGTTACAAGCAGCCTGTTTGAACTGTCCCAAATGGATGAGTTTGCATCTACACTTCTTCTTGTGGTGTGCCCCACTCACTGTTTTATATTTGCCTTAAAATAAGTTTATGGCTAAATGTAGGCCAATGAAAATGATGGACGGAGTGGATATCTCATTGATATCTTGGTGGGCCCCACGTAGAGGTGAAAATTCACATCCTAGGATTGGCAGAATCCATGTTAGCTAAGGGCGGTGTTTACGAGGGCGAAGTACATCCCGCCATCCCAAACTGGAATGGGATGAGATGGGGCAGGATAACCCTCCTAATCCCATCTAATACCATATCCAGCGCCCAGCCAAACACGCCCTTAGGGTACACTGTAATGTTTATTTGCCATCCAGCCTGTTGATCAGATTACAAATACAAGGATGAAGGGAAAACGCAAATATCAGCTTGATCCAAAACTCTTTTGTGTCCCTTGGGAAGTTTTTAATTTTGAAAGTTTAATCACCATAGTTTGTGGTCCACCTGAGATTTTGATCTAATTTTGGATTCATGGATAAAACAGATAAAATTATGGTGGGGCCCACAAAGCACCATCAAGTATCAAGTCGCTGCTCAAGCGTCTCTTTTGTGCCATTTTCTCTTTAAAAGTAGCTTAGCTACAGTTGGGTGATGAGCTAACGCGTCCAGAAAGGGATTGTAAGTCAAATGTCTCATGGTCCAAAAATGAGTGTGCGCACCAAAATGTCATGCCACCGGAGCATGCGCTCAAAATCTGGTGATTTCGAGTCAACTCGGCTGAGATCTGAGTTGAATCAGTAAGTTTTAAAACCAGTTTGGTAGAGATGATGAGTTAGCCATATATGTGGTCTTCTTTTTTTAATTAATTTCATGGACATGCATTTAGGCTCATTTGGCAGCTTGGAATTAGAGTTGTTTGTAGGGATTTGCTATCTTTTGATTGTTTGAATGTAAGAAATTAGTGGAATTTGGATTTGAGATACATCCAAATCCTCCAAAAAAAGCTCTTTTTGAACTCTCACATTAAAGCTATAATTTCAAATACACTCAATTCCATATGAAAGACTAAAATAAGTCTATCCGATCCCGCCCTGTTTGAAAAATGGGATTAGGTATTACATTAGTAGGAATTAACACCATCATTAAATAATGATTATATGTTTGGAAATACTTTGGATTTTTTACTCCCACGTTTTGAGAAAAACTATGTGTTGAAGTCAAAATCTGGCTGACTCTCCTTCAGACCTCGTCCGCTTGATGGGATCACCGAGCATTAAACCTGCGCACTAGCAATGAACAAAAGAGACCCTAGCTAGGCTGGGGGACCCTCCGATGCCTAAGTCAGGACATAGGAATATGGGTCTAGTTGAAGAGTTGAGAGTATTCAATATTGCGTACCTGTAGACATGGAATGATGGACTATTTATACCTCACGGCTGAATGGTCTGGAACCGACAATCTCGACACAATCAGGGGGATTCCCGGATCGTGGAGATATGGTACGCGATCTGTAGATCATGGGGCGTACCAAGCGCGTAATGTGTATAACCGGATGAAGTTTTCGGCCACGTATAGCTGCGGCAGTTACCTTGTTTGGTGCATGAAGCCCGGATGCCTACTCGGCTCGGCTCGTTTACGTAATTATCCTTGGTTCACAATTCATTGGACTCATACGATATATAGGCCCGAACTGATGCCTGGGACGTGACCCGAGACAAAAGCTTTGCTATAGATGGGACCAGGCTTTGTATCCGATCGGATAGCAGTCTATCCCGACCTACAGTCCCGAAGTGAAGGCTTTTTGAATGTTACGCCTCCACGGAGTGCTTTAATATGGATCAGACAAATAAGGCCTCGGACGTCGAGGATGCTAGTCGACTCAGCCTGGCGCTCCGTACTCGGACCTCTAGCGGGCTCGGATCTTCCCATAACACTATGTATTAAGTGAAAGTAGCATTTGGCGGACTACGGAATTGTAATCAATAGACCAGATTTCACAACCTATATGTAGGAAACTCGAGTGGCATATGTAAAGTGTGCATATGAATGGACGGTGTAGATAAAACACATGCATTAACATGAGCTCACAACTATAATGGATTTTGGATTCCACCCAAAATTATGTTGTATCTCATGTTCGAACAAATATAATTCTTAGACTAATCAAATCCATTCCATCCATTTTAGGATGAAACTTACAATATACCAAATGTAACTTCATTCCAACTAATCCCACGTTTGCTTACAAGCCTGTTTGGTACATGAGCCTAGGTGACTTGGAATTGCATTAGATCCCATGCAAATTTCATCCAACTTTTGGAGACAGCAATAAGGATTGAAATTAGGTATGATGGAATTGCATTTGGTCCATGCAAATTCCATCTAGCATTTGGAGACAACTCGAAAGATTAGGATTAAGTGGGGTGAAATTGCATTTGGTCCCACGTGGATTTTCTAGTGAATTTTGAAATCTACTATATTTGTGGGCCTCAAATTGACGCGTGTATTTCATTCATACCATTCATCCACATGTTCCCTTTAAACATGGAATTCGAGTTACATACTAATAAAGGTGACCAACATCAGTTGTGAATATGTTAGGTTTACTAAAAATGTATATCTTCATCTCTATTTTTATTAAAAACATCCTGATCAGCCTACTATCCTTTTGACTAATAAAGTAACTTTATCAAATAAGCCTTTTCCAAGAATCTCCCAACCACGCTTTCTCCATAACCGTTCTTACTAAAGTTGCATTCCACCACATGAACGCTTAATACTGCAAAAGGATCAACCTCACTTAGATGAGTTACGATTGCTGCTCAAAGCATCAACCGCATGTTTATTCAACGACAGAATATTTAGTTCCTCACCTCAACGAATGCAATTCCCTTTGGACCAGCATCCAATTTCAGGTGGACCCCACCTTTCAATTACTCAATTGCAATTGATAGTGATGTGATCAGACAATCCTTGCCGTCCACAATCAGGCAATGGTTTAGATGGTCTATCTTTGGCTATTTCACTATTCTCTGAAAGAGAAATGGATTGACGTGGCAAGAGATTAAGGTTGTTCACCAAGGCCTGGCCCAAATGCATGTGGACCATGTTTAAGAATCCGTTAAAATATCTGTGTGGCCCACCTAGTAGACCCGAAAACTTACAAACAAGTACCCATGAGCTGGTGCAAGAGCACACCATTGCCTACAAAATATCAGCTCATGTTTGAAAAGATTAGGAGACTCGTATATGATCAGCGCGCCTTGTCGGTGCGGAAGATTCTTTATGGGGATTTCCGGGGAAAACCTTTCTCAGGAAGCTCCGAACCAAGGTGGGGCCCACTGTGATGTTTGTAAGAAATCCATCCCGTCCATCCCTTTTGTGAGTTCATTTTAGGATTTGAGGCGGCCAAAAATGAGCTGGATTCAATACTCAAATGGGCTGAAAACGTGAGCATTAAACTTCCAAAGTTGAAATATTCGTGGGGCCACATAAGTTTTGAATCATGCTAATATTTGTGTTTTCAGTTCATCCCAGTAGGAATGATGTTACGGATGGCAGGTAAACATCACTGTCGACCGCAGGGAAGTTTCAAAGGTAGGAATTTCCCTAACCACCGTTTCCTTTAGTACGGCCCACTTGAGTCTTCGTTCTGCTCAATTTTGAACCCACATCTTAAAATGAGCTCAAAAAACGGATGAATTTCTCACAAACATTACGGTGGCCCCACCTAGTTTCCTAGCAGGAACTTCCTGCGGAAGGCTTACGAAGAAATCGGCGTCCCAAATACAGGTATATTCTCCGTGAAGCGGATTGGCTGGTGTACCTCACACCAGCTATATAGCTAGTTATTGACGTCAGCAAGTTACGTGGGTCTTATCATGAGATATGTGTTATATCCAAACCATTCATCCATTTGGCGAGCTAGTCTTAAGGCTTGAGACGAAAAAATAAGACAGATCTAAATCAAGTGGAGGCATTGAACGTCTAACATTGAAACCCTTTTTTGGGGTCACAGAAGTTTTGGATCAATATGAAATTTGTTTTTCCTCTTCATTCAGGTCTTCCTGTCATTATGAACAGATTAGATGGATAATAAACGTACGGTGAAAATCATTATCTCAGCTGCTATTTGTGGTGTGGTCCAGATGATCTTTGGACATGATTCATTTTTTGGATAATGCTCTAAAATGATCACTAAAAATAGATGAACGGTGTAGATATAATAAATACATCACCATGGGGCCATGTTACTTTGATCTCCTTTGAACCGTTCGTACAACTCCGAGCTCGAAGATCGTCAGTGCTCGTCTTTGCACGACGCGTACCTACAGCAGCTATATAGATGGTACACCAGCCAATCCGCTTCCTATTCTCAGGGACTCGGATTTACTGCCAAAGGCTTTCGCACGAAGTTCGTGCGCTGTAAACCTAGGTAGGCCCCACCATGATGCTTGTGAAAATCCACCCCGTCCACACGTTTTTTAAGATCATTTTAGGACATAGGGCCAAAATTATAGGCCGGATCCAATACTCAAATGAGCCGAAAAAGTAAGGATTGAACGTCCACAGTTGAAATATTCGTGGGTCCACAAGTTTTGAATCAGGATAATATTTTGTTTTCAGTTCATCTTAGTAGGAATGAAGTTATGAACGGAATGGATGGGCCCCACGTAGGTTTCCAGCGCAGTGTCTTCTTGCCAAAGGCTTTTGCAGGAAATCCTAGTCTGACAACTAGGGCCACGGTTCGTTATCCAGATCGTTGGTCTACCGTGTCCAACCATTTATGGACTATGCCTTGAAAGTCTTCTCACCAAGAGAATCTTAAACCTTTCGACCTTCAGTCAAAAGACAAACAATCAAGGAGAAAAATACAACAGCTGTCCACATCCAACTGAAAAAAAAATAAAAAATTAATAATCCTAAGATGGTCCCATAGATCTAGGAGATTCCTGGCAAGCGGAAGCGGTCCATCCCAAGGGACCAATGGTCTGGATTCCCAACAAAAAGGAAGGTAGGAAGAGAGACTTAAAAGGCATTTGAGCTTTCGTCTTTTTGTTTGCTTTGGTCTTAATTCTTCAAGCAAAAGGTCTCTCTGTTTGGGATTCCTTTCTCTCTTTCCTATTATTAGATTGTAGTTCATACTCCCAGACAAGAAAAGAGATGGTCTGATCAGCTACAATCTGCTGCATGGCGATTTGTCCCGCCAATATGTCACATATGTAGGACACTCTATTCTGAAATAGGTGGGCCTCACCATGAACATTACTTGGCTAAAAAATTCAGCCAATCGATTCATTTAAGTGGGCCACACCTATAAGTCGAATTGATTATTTTCTTCGTGGTGGGGCCCATCAATATGTCACATTTGTAGGACATTCTATCCTGAAATAGGTGAGCCACACCATGAAGATTAATTGGCTAAAAAATTCAGCCAATCAATTCATTTAAGTGGGCCACACCTCTACTTCGAGTTGAACCGTCAATCATCCATTGCTCGCTCGACAATTATCCATTATTTTTTATGCTGTGGCCTGCCTTATTTTCTTCAATGTGGAGCCCACCCTTTGCATGGGAGGATGGATGTCCTACAAGTGAGGTGGGAAAGATGGGGCTGCATACAGCTGGAATGGATGTATGTGAAAGTTAAAGAGTACAGCCACCATTACCCATCTTTCCCACCAATGTATTACCTGTGTAGGACATCTGAGAAAGTAAGGTGGACCCACACCATGAAGATCACCTGGGAAAAAAATCAGGTTGATCCACTCATCAGGTAGGCCACACTTTCAAAATCAATGGGACAGCAAACAGTGGCCCACCTAATAACTGGATCAGTCTGATTTTTGCAGCAGGTAATTCTCATGGTGTGGCCCACCTTTCGGCAAGGCTTAGGATCTCCTAGATACAACACCTTGGAGAAAGAAGGCGATTGAAAGTTCAAAATGCCTGTCTGATCATTTCTCCTCCCAAAAACGCCATAAGCAGCTGTCGTTGCTACGCCGGAAGAAAATCTTAGCTTGGAGTTTGGAGCCCAGCTGGTATCCGAGATTGGGCCCCCCGTAGCTGCTGCTGGAAGTAGTCTTGGATTGCTAAATTATCATCCGCCACCGGAATTGCACCCGTAAGCGTCTTGAAAGCAAATTCAAGACATGGGTCCTGCCACAAATCCATGGATGGAAATGTCAGCGGAGATTCTGGCTCTTTGGGTTCGAACTTTGCTATTGGCACTTCCATTCCTTCAGTAGCACAAGGGGCAGTGTCCACTTCAGGCAAAGTGGGCCATTTTGACAATGGCCTACAAGATTGATCAGGGACTGTGGGCTCTGGTGCTGGGTCACCTTTGAGACCAGCCAACCGTCTTGATGCCCGGCAAGGCAGAATGGTCTGTTTTTCAGCTCTGTGTTTCCTTGATTGGAGTGGTGGAGCCCTCTCTGTCTTGAACTTTTCCACCCCAAATTCCAACATCGACCTGTCTTCTGATTCCAACAGCACTGCATTCTGTAATGACTTCTTATCATCTGGTTCCGTCGACTGCTTCTCCCACAACATGATCTGTGATGAATTCTGATCAGCTGATTCCGTTGACTGCTGCTCCCACAACACCTTGTGTTCGTGTTCCAGCGGCGGCCTAGTCTCCAATGGCTTACTATCTTTGAATTCTGATTGCTTCTTCTCATCCAATTTAAATGGCTGCTTTTCCTGCTGGGTGGCTTGGGCCCCCCTCATTGCCTGCATTAAGTCATCAGCATCTCGAGGTGCACACCAACTTGGCCCACTGCCATCCCAACCTGCAAGCTCAAAATCAGTAGCACTTCTGATGTAAGGTTAAGAGGAACAAGCCCGCATCAGTCGCCACCGAAATGGCAGTGATTCAACGAAACCTCAAAATAGATGGATGGAAATTTGGACGGTCCAGATGTTGGGGCAAGCTGCCGATGGATGATAGCCAAAAATCACATGGATCAAATAATTCCAACAAGCCAATCCAATCAATTTCTGCTCATGGTTAGAAATGCCATGGTCGGTGGTCCAAAATCGGATGGTTAAGATCTTCCGTTTAGTGTGATTTTCATGCAATGCTCCATCCAAAACAAGCCCCACGATTTCAGCAGTCCAGATCTCTAAAAACCCACATCATGTATATGTGGACGGTTCACCACAACTATAAAAATGGTAATGACTTTTTCACCCAATTAAGAGACTTTTATCCTTGAAATTCACTTTCCTTTATTCATCAACTAACAAGTGAAATGTCCATACACAACGTGTAAACAAACTTTTAAATACAAAGCTCTCTTTCCTACCCACATGTCACTCGCCTAGAACATTTGAGCCATGCAAAATACAGGCCATACCATAAAGTTCATTTGGGCCAAAACCTTAGATTGTCCACTTGCAGGCTATGCCGTCGAAATCAATGGTTGCATTGATGGTTTGACTCAATCAATGATGTACCCTACCTAATGAGTGAATTGGCCTGATTTTCACCACAGGTGATCTTTATCATGCGTTCCCTATTCAATGGTCAGATTTCTGTGTGAGTGATATGTTGGTGGGAAGAGAATCAAGTTCATATACAACTTGTATCTAAACATTTCTCAAGCAATATGTGGAGTACAGTTTTAGTAACAATAGGAGTGAAAAATGAGGAATTAGTTAAGATTGCTGACCAAGAAGTTTTCCAAAATGACCACTTTCGATTTCTTAGGTCGATCATTAATAAGAGCGGAGGGATTCGGAAGGATGTCTCCCGTTGAATTCAAACTGGCTGGAAGAAGTGTGATTCTTGAGTTTATGATATCCTCATACCAATCGAATTGAAGGGGAAGTTTTATGGCATCGCCATATGACCAACCATGCTTTATGCGATAGAAAAATGGGCAGTTACAGAACAACCATGTTCATAGGATGTGTGTAGCTGAAGTGAGGATGTTGAGATGGATGAGTGGCAAGATGAGGAATGACAGAATTAGAAATGAATTCATTTGAGTGAACTTCGGAGTAGCACGTGCTAAAGATTCAAATTTCTTCTTTTATTTCTTTTTATATTTAATAAAAAGGTTAAATTAGATAATAAGATGAGGGAAAGTAGACTCAGATGGTTTTGTCATATGCGACGAAGACCAAGAATTGTGTGAGTTAGGAGTGAGTTGTCACAAGTTGGAGGCTCTAAAAGGACAAGGGGGAGGCCCAAAGGGACTTGGATGGAGGCAGTAAGAAAAGACAGGATGATCTATAGTCTAATTGAAGTTATGGCCCTCAACAAAGTGGAATGGCGGAAAAGGATTCATGTAGCTGACCCGATAAGGCTTAGGTGACAATGATGATAGGTAGGAAATCACTACAAAGATAGGGTGGGCCTCAAAATACTGGGTCTCTCATGTCAAATAAAATTGGAGCTTAAAGGCCTATTGGACTACCCAGCTATTGACAGTCTAGCTGAATTTCTAACAGGATCACCTTAGTGAAAATGACCATATTACACTTGGTTTGAGCCCATTTCTCTATTGAACAATGGCTAGCCTTTAAAGCCGAATTGGTGTACGTAGCCCATGAAGAGTATGATGGTTGATATGTGTGCACTAAAAAATCATACATTTGGCATATAAGCAATTCAGAGCTTCAAAGCCCATGTCGTGTGCATGCTACAGGTTCGCCAACATGGCACATTCGTGAGAGATCTAATCCATCCATCAAGCTTGTCTGACCTTCTATGTGTTTTCCAAAATAAAATTTGCTCTAATTAGTATGTAGGCCCTGAATTAAAAACGTGCAGATGGGTTAAAAAACTTCAGCCAAGTTTTTCAGATCCATACATATGTTTTGCAAACTGTTGCCCACCTGACCATTGGATTGACCTGATTCTTGGGATAGGGCATCAATATAGTGTTGTCATTCTAATGGATGGATTGGATCTACTTATCTGGCCATGTTGGCATATTTGTGACATGTACATGAACTTTATTGCACACTTGAGTGGGCTTAGCAAAGCTTAGTAACTCAAATTAAGCCGTCCAAAATGTGGTTTAAGATAGATTAAATATCATAAATTACAATGATTTAATTTCCTAACTGGCTGTTTAGTTAATATTTAATCAATGCTTGAAATGAGAAATAGTCAATCGTACGAATTTAACAAACAAATGCCTATTAATTGGAGGTTGTGATCATCCAATCAATCTTATTTTGCAATGATGAACTAGGGGTGCAACTTGGACGGGTTGGGTCAGGTTGAGGGTCAACTTGTGCTCGATCCCACCTCGAGAGGACCCAATCAGCAACCCAACCCAACCTAGATTACAACCCAAAGTGGCCAACCTGAACCCAACCAAATTCCTGTATACTCAAATCTAAACCAACCCAGACCAGACCCAACCCAAATGCATGTGATTATTCCCAGCCTAACTTGACCAACCTGAATTTGCTCAACCCGAACCCAACCCAGTTTAAAACTGGGTTGGAGTTTTCCAACTGTAACCTGACCTAAGGACCCTGACAACCTGACCAAACCAACCCAAACTCTGGTTGGGTCAGTCAGGCTTGCAGCCCTATGATGAGCCATCCAACTTGGGTCCCACAACTTGGATGGTTTAATTTAAGGTAAGCCATGTACAATTTCTAAGTGCCAGTGCATCGACCATCACACTCTGCTCTTCCAAAGGGAGTTATAAAGAAGTTTCGAACATTACACTGATGAATTCCATGGTTAGTAAGTTGTAGTGGCCGCTCTTCCCAAAGCATTCCGCTAATCTGTTGTGACATCCTTCCATCCGAAATCAAGCTATAGCTCCCCAAAAGGCATCTCCTTACTGTGGTATTTGCTAATTTCTGTCTTTCGGCTCCACTAGGAGGCTGAGAGAAGTACAAAACCAAAAGGTAAAAGCCATTAGAATCCATTAGTTTTTAATTGTAAATTCACAAGGTGGCCCACATGCAAAATGGGTCCTAAATAGGGGATGCACAAGCATCATGGTATTCAAAAAACGGTTATATTATGGCTGTAGAGACCATTACATAACGGTAACACTGGTGCCTGTTATGCGATATGAGGCTGTAACGTCTTATTTGGAAGAAAAAAAAAAAAAAAAGAAGTCCTGTGGGCCAATATGAAGCTGATACATTTTTTCCTTAAAATTTTTTTTGACCGTTGCAGGGCCGTAATGGCTGCTTGCTACGGCTACTATTACAGTTATTGAATACCTTGAGTCAAGCATACACGTTCAAAGCATTGGCAATATCGAAATGAGACCATCTGATAATTAAATTTCATGAAGATAATTGCCGCTATCACCATAGTGCAGTGCAATGAAGTGATATAAGATCCTCAACCCAAGGCGCACTATATGCTTGAATTTCCATTTCTCACAAGTGGAGCCCATTGGTTCATTGACCCAGACCATTGGTCTGTTGGGCCCCACCATGCATCCTGAGAATCTCCTAAAAAGACGTTACAGCCTTTCAACTTGTGGCATACCAATAGTTCAGAAGAGAATGACAGCAAAGATCCACATTCAAATTAAGTCCAAGATAGGACCTAGTTCAAAAACTCGAAAACTTGACTCGACTTGCTTTTATTTGACTCAATTCAATATCTAGTAATTAATTTAATAATATTTATAAATATTTTACCTAGTTGTATCAAGATAAAATATGAAAATTTCTAGGAATATCAAATAGATAGCACTTGCGTGCTAGGTATCTATGCCAAATCACCTCAAAAGATTCCAGGTTCAATTATCGCCTCCTAACTTTCATAACGACATGATTTTCCAACATGTGACTTGGTTCAAGTCGTTGCGAGTAGCGTTGAGTTGACCGAGTCATCAAATCAACTCAATGAGTGACCGAGTCAACTCAAGTCAAGACCGAGTTCCATGGTGACCCAGGTGAAAAATCTTGTCAAGACTCGAGTCAGCTCAGCCAAGTCTGGAGCTGAGTCACCGAGTTTTAGAACCATGAGATAGGATAGGGTCCTCCGATCTAAGGGTTTTGGGGCAGTGTCCATGGTGGATGGCACACAACAGACCAATGATCCGTGGTTACTGAACTGTGCGTCCAACATTTTGGAACTGAAAACACAATCATATCATGAAAAATCTTGACTCAGAAACCTTATAATTCCATGTGGAAGTCCCCACCAGCTATCAATATAGAATTTTTTTTTTTTTTTTTAACAATTTAATGTTGTCATCCTAGAAATGGAAGCAATTTGGCAATATTTGGAATCGAGAAATCAACTTCAGTGGCTCATCAAAACAAGTATGCACCAAAAATCAGAACCCAATCTGAAGTAGAAAATGAAAGAAATGTGGAAAAGAAAAGGGAAAGCTTAGCATTGTAGAAGTTGGTACCGTGACTATTTGGAATCCGTCCATCGAAAATCTCTTTTCAAATTTGGTTTCCACAGTCCACCATGGAGGCAGGCAGGTCGGCGAACTTCCCATAGTGCTCTGAATAATCAGGAATTTTCAGTAGTGGAGAGATGTTCCAAAGAAGAGAATTTGTAGGGTCTCTATGCATAGGGACATAGTGTAATGATGGTCCCAAATTTGCACATTGGGGCCCATAGTTTGGTGATGAATGCTATTTATCTGATGGATCCTACTGCGGATGGTGGAAACCCAGAAGATCTCCCAAATTCGGAAATCCTATCACTCTAATCTTTGCCCTTTTTTTTTCTTTGGACAGTTGTTTGCTTTGGCTGTTTGTCCATAGGGAACCAATTGAAGGGTTGGGTCATCAGAAAGGGAGACTGTGTATGCCCACATTCTTTTGATTGGGATCCACATTCTCCTTACTGGAATCCACACAATGTACCCTAGTAAGGACTATTGACATTGTTTGTAATTGGCTCGATTAGTCATGCTGGCATGCCAAGGATTCCGGTTTCGGATCATGGATGGTTGACAATGGTAGATCTTCAAGACTTTAACGGGTAGGCCCGGTGTGAAAATGCCCCTACATTAATCAGCCCGGATGAGGAGTCTCGAACACGAGACCTCCCGCTCTGATACCACTTTGATGCAGGACAATTAATCACTTGCTCTAAAAGCCTGAACTGATAAAGCATGGCGAATTAATCCCTTCATCTCATAGCCTAGGCCCTACATCCCATGGGTTAGGACCTCAGCTGAACCCCCCTCGTGGGCCCCACATCACATGGGTACCGCCTCACACAGGCTGCCCACCCCGAGCGTGCCCCTACATCCCACAGGCAACCCCACTCGAGCCCGGTGTAAAAATGCCCTTGCATTATTTTTGTTTACCAAACACCACATATTGGGCCCTTCTTGGGAAGGATCTTTCTTTTTCATTCTAGATTACACCATATGCTATGCAACCCATCAGATAAATATCAAATTGCTAAACCATGGCCCCACTTGTAAAGATCAGATGCATCAGAATGCTACACACAGCTTACTGAATTAGGATCAATTAATGCACGTCTAGTGAAAAATGAATAATGTAAGTGCATAAATATGTTGTAACAAAAATAAGTAAGTTCAGAAGTTTGAGAAATGCAAACATTGTTGTCTATGGAGAGCAATCTTATGCTTTTTTTCTTCCTTCTGGGTGTTTGTCCACCACGTTTTCCAGTCTCAAGATAGCGAAAAACGTCTTGCTTGGAATAGAATTTGTATCCATCTATTGGGTCAATGTAACACTACGAAAAAGCACAAACAGCCATTAGTAGTTTTAATAGATTTTTCTTTTCTTTTCTTTCTTTTCTTTCTTCTTCTTCTTATTCTTCTTCTTCTTCTTCTTCCTTTTGCATGCTAAAATAAGTAAAAAGCTTCCCCTTCTAATAGCCAAATTCTCGAGTTGGCAACTGGCCAAGCTTCTGTTTGGCTTCAACAAGCATTTGGATCTTACCAGTCCTACCAGACTGGACCTTTTGAAAATTTTAATTTTGTTTGGCCAAGGCCGGGCCAATTACAGCCCTACTGAGTGACCAGTGTCAAGTAAAGAGGATTTCTAAGATGAGAGAGCCTTTTAAGGAATATCTTACACCCACCCTTTTCTTATACATGCAACCTTCTCTATAATGTGTATTACATAGAAAAAGGGGCGCTTTTAGTAAAAACAAGATTGTTCAAACACACCACTGGGTGGTAAAATTAACCTCCACCTTGTGTATCCAGCCAACATTTCATGTCTGTATGAAATCTGAGCTGTCCAGAAGGTAGGCCCCACTTTGAAGATCACTTGGGACAAAAATCAGGCCAGGCCACACTGATCATCACAAACAATGATGTAAGGCTGTCAATCATTTATTTTTTTTCATTTGGCCTTCCCAATGAGTGGACGTATCTTGATGTTTGAGCCAAATGATCTTAAAGGCAGGGCCCACCTTTTGGATGGTTCTGATGTCATCCACATGAAACACACTGGTCATATCACTCAAGGGAAGGTGGAGAATTACTTTACCTTCCAGGGACATGTATTTCAGAACTCCATCAAAAACATTATTCTTGCAAGTGATGATAGCACTGCTTATTGGTATCATGGGCATGGATATCATAGGCCCATTTTCATGTGAGCCGTGCATCTGTACTTCATCACCAAGTGCACCATGAAACCAAAAGCTGGCCCACCAAATGTTGAAACAGGCATAAAAATAGAAGGCACTGAAAAAAACTAAAATTCTCTTGTTAAATATCCATCATACCTTGTATCTGGATCCTAGTCTTCTACCTTTCTTTCGGGTTTTGATCTCCACAGTCCAGCCCATAGGCAACCATTTTGGTGAACCTTCCATCTGCACTAGAAGCTTGTAAATAACTCAGATAATCCACAACCTGAACTAAAAACATGGGTTGAAACTTGAAAGTATCTAAGAACAAGGGACACGAAAGAAGCATAAACTTCAAACTTACTGGCACAGACATCAGTTGGGACATGAGCTTGCTGGGCTTTCCTTTTCCAAGATAGCGAAGAACCTCGTCCTTGGAACGGAATTTGCATTGCATTGTTGGGTCAATGTAGTACTACAAACCCACAAGTAGAAAAAGAAAAAGAAAAAGGAAAAAAAAAAGAAGAAAAAGTCTTAGTCATTATTGTTAGAGTAATCGGCGATTATACCTATGACTATTTAATTCTACGGTTCTTTTAAATGATCAAGTAGTTTATGTTTCTCTATAACTCTACTATATACAATGCCAATAGCTTTGGACAGTTTTTCCCTCACAATTAGTCTTCACAGCATTGGTTAAGAGAGGGTAAATTCATCATAAACATGTACCTGCTTGGCAGGGGATGGTTGAGATTTTACCGGACAAGGGACGGCATAGATTGCACTTGCTTCCTTTCAATTCTTTTAATGCATGTATCATGCACCAACCTCTCCACATGTAGCCCCACGAGAAGCTAGGGAGACCATGCAACAAACAAATGACTTGAGAGATCGGAGACAAATTGAAAGCTAAGCAGTGGTAATTCTAGAGATCCATTGGGAAAAAATAGAGATGTCTCTTATGTTACCAATTTCCACCATTTACATATGTTACGTAGGCTTAGGACATCAGCCTAGAAAATTAGCTGGATCAGGGACTCGTGTGAGCCATAACAAGGAAAAATATTAGATCGTTCACCCACCATTCCCTTCTGTCTCCCTATAGCACGCATGTATGTATATTCCCCAACCTCTCTCTCTCTCTCAAAATTGGGGGAAATGCAGAGGCTACTAGCACCTCAGTAGAAAATAGTACTTACTGCAATCATCTTGAATGTGCGCGACCGTAAGAGGTATGCTACAATGCATTCGACATGCTGCTCCAGGATATGTCAGGCCTCAGCCGTTGGATGTAGTGCCATATTTCAATGATCACAGCCATATGATCAAAACCGTTTAGCATGGGCTCTTCTTAACCATTGTATAGAGGCCATTGATTGAAATTTTAGGATCCTCTAATCTTGAAGATTTTTGAGGCAACCACTATCGGTTGTGTTTCTCATTAGATCAATGATTTGGATCATCAAATTGGCCCCAGATCAAATGGCCATGGTCCCATCATATCCTATAAAAATAGATGGGGCTTAGTGCTCAGTTGTAAGATAGGCTTGAAGCCACCTTGACAAATATTGCCATGATTTTGAAAACCCCACTATTCAATGATATATTCATGAAAGCCCAACCAAATGATATAATCATGGTAATATCATGAGATTTTTAAAATATCAACAAGCTTTGATTTTTCTCGATCTTGTTGCAAATTTATTGCATTATTAATCTTAATTTTATTAAAGTTTTTAAGTAAATCATTACATGTTTTAAAGGATTTTTTTTTATGGCATGCCGCCTATCGTTTGGCCTAATTAAACGAACCCGCCCCAAAAATTTTTAATTTGCTTTAGATGTCAGCGCCCACATTTTGAGGGTATCTTTATTTTTAGCCCTTTCTGCATATTTCTTAAAAATGACAAAAATAGCCCTAAGAATTGGTAACCAAGTGCGTCAGAGGAACTACACAAACAGGGTTCTTTCTCTTTTGTATACTTATCATCGTCAACCATTTCATTTTGATAGTTTCTTCGATTACATGGATTATAACTATTTGTGGCAATGATTTGGACAAGTCAAAAAGTACTTGGATGGTGATCTAGACCTTTCCAAGATGGTGATTGTTATCTAGACTGTTCAACATAAGATGGTCTGTTATTTAGACATTTAAAAGTAGGTGGACAACTATCTAGACCGTTCAAATTTATGTGGACAATGATCTGGACCATTCCAAGATGGTGAATAGTGATCTAGACCATTCAAAAGTGGGTGAACAATGATTTGGACCATTCCAAGAGACATTGATATGGACTAATCCTACCATCAATACAAGCAATGATATGACCATTTCTTAGGGGTATTTTCTTCATTGTTAGGAATGGGCTAATTGGACATAACTTATATCTGAGGAGAAGTAGTGAAATAAAGAGATAAAACTAAGGAAGAGAGAGAGAGAGAGAGAGTTGGGAGAAAGCTTGCTGATTGTTATTATTTTTAATCCCTATGTATACACGTATATAAAAGATTACACATGAAAGGGCTATCACCCAAAGATAGAAACAATGGCTGTATTGATTGGAGAATCCTTGATTGTAGTTGGGAGAGCTGGACCTTGATTGGAGAATCCTTGATTGTAGTATTGATTGGAGAATCTTTGATTGTAGTCTGGAAGATACACTTTAATACTCCCCCTCAAGCCGGTTGGAAGATATCGAGCATATCGAGCTTGGATAGTGCAAACTGAAACTGAATGGTGCCAACTGCTTTGGTGAGAATATCCGCATGTTGTTCGGTTGTAGGAACAAACACCATACAAATGTGCCTAGAAAGTAGCTTCTCACGAATAAAATGACGATCAACTTCAATATGTTTTGTGCGGTCATAGTGTACTGGATTATGAGCAATGTTAATCGCCGCTTTATTATCACAGTACAGAGTTGTTGGAGTTGGAACATCAACTCATAATTCCCGCAACAGTTTCTGTAGCCAGATCATCTCGCAAATACCATGTGTCATGGCACGGAACTCGGCCTTGGCACTAGAGCGAGCAACTACACTCTGCTTTTTGCTTCTCCAAGAAATAAGATTACCACCCAACATAGTGCAATATCCTGATGTAAAACGTCTATCGGTAACTGATCCGGCCTAGTCAGCATCCGTCCAATATTCAATCCGATTGTGACCATGTTTACGAAAGATTAGACCCTTTCCAAGACAACCATTTAAATACCGAAGAATACGAAAGGCCGCCTCAAGATGAATTGAGCGAGGAGCATGCAAAAAACGGCTGACAACTCCTACAGTATAAGTAATATCAGGTCTAGTAAGGGAGAGATAAATTAGCTTCCCAACTAGACGCTGATACTGTGAGACATCTACAAGGGGCTCTCCTACCACATCACCCAACTTATGGTTTTGCTCAATAGGTGTATCAGCTGGACGACATCCCAATTTGCCATACTCTTGTAAAAGATCTAAGACATATTTACATTGCGAGATAAAAATACCTGACTTTGATCTTACAACTTCAATGCCAAGAAAATACTTCAGAGGGCCAAGGTCTTTAATCTCGAAGCGATGTCAAAGATGAGACTTTAACTCCTGAATGGCGATTGGATCATTTCCAGTGATAACTATATCATCGACATAGACAATAAGAGCAGTAAAACTATCACCAATGCGTCTAATAAAAAGAGTATAATCTTCCGCACTTTGTCGATATCCAAAACCAATAACCACCCCACTGAATCGGTCAAACCAAGCCCGAGGAGATTGGCGAAGTCCATATAGGGATTTCTTTAAGAAACAGACTTGCCCTTCATGGCCAGAAAATGAGATACCAAGTGGAGGAGTCATATACACCTCTTCTTGAAGATCCCCGTGAAGGAATGCATTTTTAACATCCAATTGATGAAGTTCCCAATCACTATTTGCAGCCAAGGACAGTAAGACACGAGTGGAATTCATCTTTGCAACAGGAGCAAAG
The DNA here is from genome assembly GCA_030180095.1 of Magnolia changhungtana. Taxonomy (NCBI): domain Eukaryota; kingdom Viridiplantae; phylum Streptophyta; class Magnoliopsida; order Magnoliales; family Magnoliaceae; genus Magnolia; species Magnolia changhungtana. The sequence continues at coordinate 1,938,770 of JASAUF010000213.1, forward strand.
GTCTCATAATAATCAATCCCATAGGTTTGTGCGTACCCCTTTGCAACCAGCCGTGCTTTGTACCGATCCACGGTATCATCTGAATTATGCTTAACTGTAAACACCCAACGATACACAACTGTCTTCTTTCCTCTGGATAATGACACGAGTTCCCAAGTATCATTGTGAGTCAAAGCTCTCATTTCTTCCTCCATTGCAGCTTTCCACTTAGGATCAGACATTGCTTCACGGACAGTAGAGGGAATCGTGACAGAAGAGACGGAAGCTAAGAATGCACGATAAGATGGTGACATAGCATGATATGTGACATAATCAGATAAAGGATATTTAGTACAAATTTGTCTTTTACCCTTTCGTAAAGCAATGAGAATCTCAAGGTCTGAAGCAAGAGGAGGAATATCAGAAGATTTTAGCTCACCAGGTGGGAAAGGCATGGACTGATCTGATATAGGAGAAACATTGCGGTGTTGTGAAGCAAGACTTCCTTCCAAAAATTGCAAGTCCTTATGTGGTCCTGCATGTACAACTGAGTCACCAGTAGTATGTTCATGATGTATAACCGACATAGGTGACATGGAAGACTTTAGAGAGGATACCAGCGGATCTGAGATGACAACAGGAAGAGGGACTTGTGATGGTTGGACATCACGGTCACGACTCACGACAAGTGACAAACCACTCCCCCTGCAAAGAAACTAGACCTGAATAGTAGGGCTGATTTTCAAAAAAGGAAACATCTTTGAAAACAAACCTCCATCGACTGGGTGGATGATAGCATTTATATCCTTTTTGTGTGTTAGAGTAACCCAAAAATATACATTTTAGAGATTTTGGGTCAAGTTTGGAGTGTTCCTAACCCAAATCTTGCACAAAACAAACACAACCAAAAATCTTGGGTGGAAGAATAAATTTTGTGTCACGAGGACGAAGAACAGAATAAGGAGTTTGAAAATTCAGCACACTAGAAGGTGTGCGGTTAATAATGTAGCAAGTTGTCAAGACAGCTTCAAACCAAAAAAAATTGGGAACGTTCATCGCAATGGAGATATAACGAGCATATGCCTATTCTTCCGTTCTGAACGACCATTTTGTTGTGGAGTTCTAACACAAGATGTTTGATGCTCAATACCATGATCTTCACATAACTTTTGGATTCCAGAATTCGCGTATTCAGTTCCATTATAAGAACGAAACACACGAATCTTTGTATCAAATTGAGTCTGAACCATGGTAATAATTTTTTAAAGATGTGATAGACTTCATCTTTACGTTTCATAAGAAAGAGCCAGGTACAACAACTAAAATCGTCAATAAATAACACAAAGTATCTAAAACCCAAAAGAGATGATCCAGGAGCGGGTCCCCAAACATCAGAATGAACAAGTGAAAAAGGAGAACTACTAACTTTATTAGAACTCAAGGGATAAGTAGTTCTACAATGTTTAGACACTTGACAAATTTCACACTAAAAGTCAGAAACTGATTGACTGGAAAATAAAGCTGGAAGCAAATGTTTCATAAATGAAAAGGAAATGTGACCTAGCCGGTTATGCCATAACATAATCTGATGTTTATTTGCTACTACGAGCTGACTCTGCAATGCGCATGGTTGAAGTACACTTGGAGTTTGCGGATCATCGAGGATATACAAACCATTAGCTGAACGTCCACTACCAATCGTTTTCTTCGTTACCAGATCCTGAAAAAGACAATAAGATGGAAAAAATGTAACACTACAATTCAACGACCGTGTAATGGTACTGATAGATAAAAGATTGGTAGTGAGTTTAGGAACATGCAACACATCAGAGAGTGGTAGAGAAGGGGTAGCATTTATGAGTCATTTCCCTTCAACAGAAGAAAGAGATCCATCCACTAACCGAACTTTATCTCTACCGGAACAAAGAGAATATGCACGGAAAAGAGAAGGCATACCACTCATATTATCAGATGCTCCTGAATCGATGATCCAGGATGGGGAAGGAACAATGGAGACAATGTTCGCTGAAACAAATGTACCTGACTGTACAAAAGTAGAGGTAGCTGTCTTATTGTCAAACTGTGCCATTAGGACCCGGAATCGATCCAAATCTTCTTGAGATATAGTAACACGATCAGATGATGCAGCAGGAGAGGCATGATTCTGAACCGGAATCTCAGCAGTAGAGGCAGTCTAAACAGACGGTGAGGATGCACTCCGATTCGCTTGTGGCAAGGTAGTCCCTTTCTGTGGAAACGGCCCTTTCTGTGGAAACCCATTAAGAAAATAGCAGAACTGTTTGGTATGTCCATATTTCTTGTAATGGTCACAAAAATGCTGGGAGTTCTTCTGATTCTTGCTTGGGCGAGAAGGAAATACAGGTGGCGATGATACTGTAGGTGTCACCAATGCTCTCCAACCTTGTCTATTTACAGTCATTGCCGCTTTATCTCTAGGCTGGATCATTTCTTGGCCCATGGAGTAACGCCTATTTTCCTCGGAATAAATATAACCATACACATCTCCCAAAAGTGGAAAAACATCTTTTCGGCTCAAAGTCTGCACATGGGTAGTCTCATACCTGCAAGGAACTAATATACGCGCTTCTCTTCAATAAACTTTGAAAAAATCTCTCCATCATTGGGGCTTTCCCAATCGAAGGTCTGATATTGATCAAGTTCTTCCCATCTTTGTCGAAGAGTATTATAATACTCCGATAGGGTCTTCTCCCCCTGCTTGAGTTGGGAGGTCTCCACATCTAACTGATAGATGCGGGACGCATTCTTCTTCTGAGAATATGTCCGCTGCACAAGATCTCATATTTGTTTTGCAGTCTGCAGAAACATATATGTATTCCCAATCTCCGGCTTCATAGAATGAAGTAACCAAGACATAACAATTGAATTCTCAGATTCCCATCGTTCAACGGCTGCCAAGTCTGATGTATCTGGTGCCTTAACTGCCCCTATAATATATATTATATTCCCGCATCCATAAATATAGAGCTCGCAGATCTTGCCCATGTCAAGTAATTGGTTCCATCAAATTTGACGGTGGTAATCTGGAGAGTTGGACTCTCTTTCTTAATTACGAGGGGCTGCGTAGAAGATAGAGGTGCAACAACAGTTTTTCCAACAAACGATCTGTCGTCCTCCATTGAAAAAAAAAAAAATTAAAAATCACCAAAAACAAACAAACAACAACTATATATATATATATATATATATATATATATATATATATATATATATATATATATATATATAGGCGTTGATTCAATCCAGATTATCAACCCGGGAAAGAAAATAAAAAATTAAAAAAATACTAACCTTGCTTTGATACCAAGATAAAACTAAGGAAGAGAGAGAGAGAGAGAGAGAGAGAGAGAGAGAGAGAGAGAGAGAGAGTTGGGAGAAAGCTTGCCGATTGTTATTTTTAATCCCTATGTATACATGTATATAAAAGAGTACACATGAAAGGGCTATGACCCAAAGATAGAAACAATGGCTGTATTGATTGGAGAATCCTTTATTGTAGTTGGGAGAGCTGGACCTTGATTGGAGAATCCTTGATTGTAGTATTAATTGGAGAATCCTTGATTGTAGTCCTTGATTGTAGTCTAAGATACACTTTAATATAAAGAGACTACTCAAAATGTGGGTGTTGATGTATAAAGATAATTTTTTTGGGCCCTCCATCTAATTAGTAATTATGCCAAAAAAAGGGTGGTGTTTCATAAAAATCCTACTTTAATAATTAAAACTATTTACTGACATATAATAAAGAGGAGAATGTCTCGAGTCCAACTGGTTGGACCACATGTTATGGTCCACTCATTTGATAACTTCCAACCTGTAACCTCTGTGCACATCCAATCCGTTCAATTGGTTGGCCTTGTCATAAGGAAAATCTTAGCCAAAATTCAGTTAAATCCACTCATTGAATGGACCAAACTTGTATTTTTCTATTTATCAATGCCTAGAAATGATTTTTATACTTTAGCCCACTTGTAGTAGATGATCCCCATGATGGGCCAACATATTTTTAGGATTGGATGGTGCATTCCCTTAATAGGTTGGATGTTATACACTAGGTGGGCCACAACTTGTGGTCCAACCAGTAGGATTTGATACCTTCCAAATAAAGAGAGATGCCCAAGTGCTCTCCAAGCATTGTAAGTTACACTGTTCCTAGTTGCATTGGGACACTTAGGAAGTTCAATCCATCCATCTAGACAGTTCATTAGGTTCAACACACATATCATGGGCTACCATGCAAAAATCACACCAATCCGACAAATATGAACCATTTGATCAGTGGTCTTTAATATGGATGGTCCAGATAATTTACTCAAAAAATAGGCCCAATTGACAAATCGATCCATCTATTTATTAGGTCCACCATGAACTGCTTATGATTCTAAAGAATCACTTTAATCAGGCAATTGTAAACATCCCATACATGACCTTGAAAACAGATGGCTGTAGAAAATAAGGCCAAATCAAAGGTAGATTGGATCATCCGATCAGCATGATTTCTGTATGGTAGCCTATGAAATGTGCTCTGGACTTAATGGACGGCTCAGATCGATTGACTGGACTATTGAAGTGAACCAATACAACTAGGGGCACTATAGCTTACAGTGCCCTGAGAGCACTGGAACATTTCTCAATAATAAATACTTTTAAATATTTTTTATTTTCAATATATGGACCACATCCCCACACATGTCCCTAGCTGGCACATGTGACCGTAAGTATGTTTCTTATTCCACCAACTTCATGACCAAACATACTCGCGCGACTTCCTTAAAACGGTTCACTGCCTCAAGTAATCCCTTTATACGAAACACGTCATCGAGCAATTAAAAACAGGAAAAAGGAACCACGTGCAAACTGCGTACGTGAGATCAACGGCTCAGATCGCAGTAGTATGGTGGAAAAGGATTTTTTTTAAATAGATTTTTGGGTATGCGTCAGAAATAGTAAGTTCTGTCACACACGTGGATGCGAGGAGCACGAGTGAAATATCAGAGCCGCCCATTAGGCAATACCGAGAGCGTGGATGGCTGATGTGATCACCAGGTGGGCCACATACGTTTATTGGACCCTTAGCTAATTTATCTCAACCGTTCATTTTTTTAACTCGTTCACCTGCGGATTATTACAGTCTCGTTTTAAAGATTTGGCATCTATACAGTGGGAATCGCCTGATGAGTGGCTCCGATCTAACACACGCTTTCTCGTTTACACGTGCGAAGCGAGTTTGCACTTGGCGCTCTTGAAAATAAAGAGAGGATGCGGATTTAGAAATGGCAAGGGACTGACCCGTAACGCTCGCCTTATATCTGCCCCACGACGTGATAATCCGAACCGTTCATCTAGAAGCTCCAACCATTGATAATCCGTTAAAAAGTTTCACTTTTCTGGATCAGATTTTGTACGGACATTGAGGTTTTTATCGTGTGGGCCATTTACGGTGGGAAGCTCTAGATGAACGGTCAGGATCATTACATAGTGGCGATCCTCCACAGCATTTTCCCCATCTGCCCTACTCCTTGATAATCCAGACCGTTGATCTAGAAGCTCCCACCTAGATGGGCGCATGCCGGAAATCTCACTTCCGAGCGGTTAGGATCACGTGGACAACGAGCTCTTTTCCATGTGGACCACCTACGGTGGGACCTTCTAAATGAACGGTCTGGATTGGAAAACATGGTGGCGATCCTCAGCATTTTCCTATCGGATTACCTTGTCTTTGGCTCCAGCTGACAAACCGCCCTTCCTCGTACGGACCTCCACAATCCAGCCGTCCGGCAGCCATTCAGGCGACTCCTCGGCCGAAATTTCCGAACGCATCTGACTTCTCAGGCGAAATCACCACCGGAATCTGACGCCTGCCTGATCGTCTTCGCTACCGTCCGTCTCACGAGAGATGGAAATCATCTTTTGCAAGAGTTCTGGTTCTTAAGTAGCAGTGGAAAGGGGTTTCAGATTCGCTTTTTCCGACATTTCGAGTCTCGGGATTCGGGACACGTACCGATTCGTGTCGGAGGATTTTCTTCTGCTGGAGAAAAGAGTCGAGAGAGAGAGAGAGAGAGAGAGAGAGAGAGAGAGGGTGAGGAGCGTGGAGTGTTTGGCTAAAGGTGGTGCTTTTGTACGGAGGGAATCTATGATACACGAGTCGCGTCTTCGCGCAACATACGCGCGTAATTTCTAACCAGTATGGCCAATTCTTCGGCAATCTACACCGTTGATTTGTTGTTATCCACCGTTGATGGACTACAAAATCCAAAATTTTCATACATAGGATAAGTATGATCATTTGATTTGTAGTCTGCATATAGAGAGGTCCAATTCGTCTGAAAAAAAAAAAAGTCATTTCATTAATCGTTGGTGATTTAATGGGAGTGCACTATTGACGGTGAGATGGAACAGACTAACGGTCTGGATTACCGCATACTTGGCCCAGTTTTCAAGCCTGAAACACGTGTATACGGGTTAGGGATGATAGAATGCGATATGCGGTTGATATTGTTATTAATTAAAATTGGTGTCATAAAGTTGATACATTGACAAATGATGTAATTATTATTTTAACCTGTTTTGGGCCCCAAATTATGATGTCATAAAGGTTATACATTAAAATTGCCCCAAAATGGGGTAGCTTTTTTAAGTTAAGAACGTAGTTTGTCATTTAGAGCGGGTCGCATAAACTTTCATAGATGATATAAGTGATTCAGGTTGTCAGGACTTGAAACCATCGTGTCTCACAAATCAAAATGACCTATTGAATGTACCGTATGATTTTGGGTAGGATGAGCTACTTTAGCCACCCAACCCGGCTTATAACGAGTTGCCCACGCGCTCGAATTTGTAAAATATCATTAGATCTACAGTCGCATTTCTATTTTAAATTTATTTTTATTACTTATAGTACGTTTTAGTTTGAGTATAAGTCTTTATCCGTTGGGCTTTAGCAGTTGCTATACAGGACACTTAGAATGGTTGAGCTAAACGGGACACTTACTATTTTTGGTTGAGTACTTAGAATAATTATGAGAATATCTTGGTTGAGCTAAACAGGACATGATAAGTACTTAGAATAATTATGAGAATATCATGGTTGAGCTAAACAGGACACTTACTATTTTTGGCCGAAAAGCATGAGGTCTACTGGAAATCACGACATATATAAATAATAAGTTTACTATTTATAGTTAATCATGATTTCTAGGAGTTTTAGTTATAGTATGATTTTGAAACTTCTCCATAGGTTTGTAGCATTATTTAAAGAGTTGTAAACTCATTTTTCTTCATCAATCAAATTATTTCAAATATTTTAAAATTATTTATATGATTCGAGATTTCTCTGTGAGGAGTCCAAAGGAGTTTCTTGGATTCGAAACAGTTATCCCCCCTGAGGAAGACAGTGCTCGACCTCACGTCTTTCCATGTGTCAATTTGAAAATGGAGTATGCGTCCTACTAAATCAACAATTAAGGCCACTCATTAATTGATTTCCATTAACTTTAATTGGAGAGCCGTGAACCGACAGCATGATCATTTTTAAAAGAGAGAGAGAGAGAGAGAGAGAGTTGTATGTGGCACACAGCTACATGAGCATTATGTGCTAATTTTGGATTGTCTCCACTGGCGTGGTTTACTCGTGGTGAGTTTTTCCCTCGAACTTCAATAGATGGTGTGAATAAATAAATAAATAAAAATCTCTTTTATATGGACGGCTTGGATATGCTCCAAAACGATCTGGTTGGCCTTATATAGATAGAGTCTCATGTAGGTTCAAAATGTGAGACTCTTACATGGGAAAGCCATTTATAAATTTTTTTCTTTATTCTTCACTTCTTCTTTTTTATAGGAGGGGAACACACGATGAGCTGAAGCCTCTTCGACATTGATAGTTGTAGGACCAAACACTACACTCCTCAACAACGGTGAAAAACTCTACTGAAGCTTTGGTGAAGCTATGGTGGCCAAATATGAGTTCTTTTGTGTGTCGTGTTTTTTTTTTTTTTTTTTGTATCAATAGTAGAAGTCTGTGATAAGGAGGATGGTGTGGTGATTTTCTTTGTAGTTATTTTTATTTGGTTGGGTATAAATGGTGAGAGTTTGTGAAAAGGAGAATGGTGTGGAAGAATATTGTAATGGATAGATGTGATAAATTTTGGAATTGATGAATACTATAATGCAAAATGGTATGCAAATGAGATGATTCTGAAGTCATTTGAAAGTCCATATTGTTATCTTTCTAACGAGTATAAGATGATCCAAATCAGACATGCAATGAGGGAGTTACGACCGTTTTCATCGGATTAAGGATCCACAATGCGTACTGGCGATTCACATTCCTTAATGAACTTTAAGCCCACCTTTTAGGAAACCAAACAGTGTCCAAATAAGGTAATTCTACAACCATATGAAATTTCATCAAATTGTTTTTTTAACGAGTATAAGATCACCCAAATCAGATATGTAATAAGGGAGTTATGACTGTTTTTGTGGGACTAGCGATTTATAGTATTTACTAACGATCTATAGTCTTTGATAAACTTTGGGCCCACCTTTAGGCCATCAAACTGTGTCCAAATGAGGTGATTACAAACCATTTAAAAGTTTATCAAATTATTTTTCCAACAACTATAAGATCACTAAAATCGAGCATGTAAGGAGGGAGTTATGAACATTTTCATCGTATCAGCAATCCACAATAAATATTAGCTAACCGCAGTTAATATCGACGATCTTCACTATGAATCATCGATAATCACTTTGGACCAATGATACACACTGTGGATCATCATTTACAACATTTATCACATTCATCAATTACAACATTATTTCATTTCAAAATTCTTCAATTATAACATTATTCCGTTACAAAATTCATCAATTTCACAAATTATCATCATTCATCTGCATTTAAAAAAAAAAAAAAACAATTTTAAAGGGAGTCACCACACCCTCCTCCCTTTTACAAACTCCCGCCATTTAAACCCATTAAAAAAATAAAAACAACAACCTAAACTTACCTTTGGCCTTCATAACTTATATGTCGAAGAGTGTGGTTGGATATCTTTAAAAAAACACTTAGAAGCTAGTTGTGATGGATGGAATGAAGTCAGATACACACCAAAAGCTCACCAGAGTAGGTCCCATAGATGTGGCAACGGTCCTAACAGACAAATGGTCCCCCTCCCGAAGAAAGAAGAATAAGAAATAAGAAAAAGGCAAAAGGTCTTCCCATGTAAGGGCCCCACCTTTTGAACCCACATGAGATCGTTTCGAAAAAGAAATAAATACATTTGATTTAGGGACTTCATTCACTTAACGATAAACAAAAGATGATAAAGAAGACAAACAATCACATTATTATTTCATTCCAAGTTTTTTACATCACTTTTTATTTCCTTTGATTCCAAAATAAAATGTTTATGACTTATAATAGAAAACAAATAAAATATCATGCACTAAGATAATACGTGTTAGAAACGCCATGTGTTAAAGACTGTTGTGCACTGAACACTGCTGCGCACTAAATATTGTTGTGCACTTAGGCTGTTGTGCACTCAACGGCAATATTGTGCGGCCGCCCTGTTGTGCGCTTAACCTGTTGCGCGTTCACTAATGTTGTGCGTTCGGCAGTGTTGTGCACCCGTATTTATTGTGCGCTCGTATTTGTTGTGCGCCAATAGTGTTGTACGCCAACAGTGTTGTGCAGCGCACAACACCTGTCCCGCACAATGAATGTGAACTCTACGTTTCTCTCTTCTCGGAATCTTTTTCTTCTCCTTAATTAGTTACTAATGGCCCCCTTACTCAGGGGTCAGGGGGTATTTATAGTCTTCTTATACATGCGAGCATGCCATGTAGTCACTGTGCGGATTCCTTTGTGCAGGCTTTGATGTGCGGATTCCTTTTATCGCGCAACATCACCTGCACGCAATGAATATCTGCGCATAATGGTTATCTACACACAATGACCTTCTGCGCATAATAGTGACCTGCACACGATGATCTTCTGCGCTCAATAGTAATCTGTGCACAATAGTGATTTGCGCTCAATAGTAATCTGCGCACAATGAATATCTACTTTCTTTCTCTCTTTTTATGCCTCAACAGAAATTTTATGCGGGGCCCACTGAATCATTTTAGAGCATATCCAAGCTTGCCACATAAAAAGGGTTTTTATTTCATGCTATCCGTTGAAGTTTGAGGGAAAAATTCATCACGAGTGGACCACATTGGTGTAAAGGTATGTCATATTAATGTAGTATAGGTTGTAGATTGCTCCATTTTTTAAAATGATTATACCATAGGTCAATGATCGTCCAATTAAAGTGAACAAGATCGGATCAACTGAGGAATGACTACCATTATTAATTTAGTGAGATCCACCTCCCATTCTAGCAAAGCTCTCTCAATATTTGCATAAAGCTACTGCCACGGTACGGTTAAACGATTGACAAATAAAGATTTTGGGTCATTAAAAAAACTGAAAAATACATAAGTAGCTTAATTAATAATAACTTTATATGATGATATTATTACTTTAAGGTGTGATAATTGAGGAATATTTTAATTAATACCCTTTGGTATTAAAAGTGGGTATTGGATCCTAACTCTTGCTCGAGTGGTAGACTCTCAGGAGTTTCAACGCCCGGTCACGGGTTCGAGTATCTATAGGTGGTGAAATTCCCCCAGTGTGAGTGCGTGTGGGTGTGCAAAAAAAACGTAGGTATTGATAGAATGCAGAGTGGTGCATTCAAATACAATGTGTAAAATTCCTGAGTGGCCCACTTATGTTGGATTTGTAACACTGGACCGTTTTCTAACCGTCAATTTTCATCATGCGAGTGTGCTCTGCCATAGTAAGTGGACCGGTATTACTTTTTATTCCAGATTCTTTCACAGCAAGCATTGCCTAATGAATGGCCTAGATCGATCACACGTGATATCCCACTGCGGGAACCGGGTGTGAGCCGGCAGGGTAACTGCGGTGAGGGACCCGCATTCAAAGCCCAATGTTGGGTGCAGACGCTTTTATTGTACGAAAACACGTGGGTACCTTCCCTGGATACCTGGCGGGGTTACTTCCACTAAGGTGGAGTAAATGAATTAACACGTGTCAAATCCATGCCGTCCATCAGCTATACCACATCTTGTTTGCCTTAAACCCAAATATCGACCTGATTCAGTTCTGGACCACCCTATAAAATTATACCTGAAACCTCTGAAATCATGATGCGTGGTCCACCTAATTATTGAAATAGTTTTATATTTTGGTAATTCTTTATCCCTGATGAGAAACAACAGATGAATGGATTAGACGGCGTACAAATACCACAGTGGACCCTGTACAAAACTAACGGTGAGTGTTCCATCCCAGCTTTGTAATTTGCTTTGGCCTACTCGAGTCTTCAATTTGATATGAGGCTTTCTATCTGATGGACGGTCTGGATCTCATGAAGTTCCACCCACGTGGCTCTTGGTACGGCAAAAGTAACCCGTGTAGGTACCTAGCTGCGAGTTCGGTTTTTTATTGTACGGTAGCTATCATGCAACCGCGAGCTTTGCGGGAGTGGAGTAGGTGCGTTCCCAGGCCTCACCCAGGACAGTACAACCTGTATCGTGGGGCCCACATTTATTTATTTATTATAAATCCACACCGTCCATAAGTTTTGAAAGGTAAATTTATGATACTATACCTACAATGAATAGGATCTAAATCTCAAGTGAACCATACGATAGGAAACAGTGGTGATTGACCATCAAAAACTTCTTGTGTGGCTCGATGGTTTTAGATCAATCCGATATTTATTTTTTCCCTTCATCCATGTTTTTTGACTTTATCAAAAGATCGGATTGTAAATAAAAGTTATGAAAACATTATAGTGGGACTGGAAATTTTTTAATGGTGAAACCTTCAATCACCACTCTCTCCTAAAGTATGGTACACCTGGGCTTTGGATCTGGTTTATATTTGGTTTCATGTCTTAAAAGAATCTAATAAAACATATAGACGGCGTGGATGTAGAACCAATACATCAAGGTGGGCCCCATGTAGGGGCCGGTCTTTGCTGGGGCCGGACCGCTCCCGAGCTTAGCATAGTGAGAAAAACTTTTATACTCTGGCAGAGTGTAATTGATGATACACATGCGCTTATAAATTAGAAATTACAAATGTCGCATGCATGCAATTCAATTTTAACTATACAATTTATATATAAAAGTTTAGATGTATAATAACCCAAAGTTACACTTTTATTTGATTATCTTACTATGAGATTCATGAACATTTATTGGACGGCTAAGAATAAAAAATATCAAATGATCTTGTTTCAACAATCAAGTGTCCATAGATCAGAAGTTAGGGCCATGCCACTAATCTAATACTTTAACTTCGCAGCAGTGGTTTAATGTAGGAGTCTATTCCACGTGTATCATTTTGCAATGCCTGCGTATCAAGTTTCATACACAACCGGAGTATCAAATAACTACTCAACTCGGAAAAGTGAGGCCCACTTTTCCGTAATCCAAGCCTGGTGGTTTTTTTTTTTTTTTTTTCTACTGTGGATGCACCATGCCCAAAGTTATCAAAGATCAAAAGATTCTAGCCACCGACGGTGGGCATCTTCGGTTGAATTTGGACCGTTGTTCTATCTTAGCATCTCAACCGTCTATTTTCGTTGCTATATGATGCAGCTTATTAACCGTCTATTTTTAGGCCATAAATGGAAATGGTCCATCCACCGGTGGTATGGATTATCGAATGTTGGTTACCACGTACAGAAGAAAAAACCCGCGTAAACTATGCAAATCCTCTGACCCGAATCACCCTATGCAAATCCTCTGACCCGAATCACCCTATCCATCTCCGTACTTGGCGCGAGCTAAATGCACGCTCGACAGTTACGGTAGCAGGGAAAACACGTGCGTACCTCACCTGCGTACGCACCGAGCTTACGTGATACCTCTCCTTACTTTCTCTCATCAGGGAGGGAGCGATTTACGTGTATCAAATCCAGGCCGTTCATCAGGTAGATCATTCATTTTTTTTTATCTTGTTGATCCAATACACAGGTGGGCCACCCATGAAATTATCCCAAGAACCTCTGAATTCAGGGAGCGGATTAGGTGCGGCCTAGTTTCATCCAGGCATTGTGGCCCTTACCGTGGGACCACCTTGATGTATGTATTCTATATCCATGCCGTCCATCTGTTCTTTAAAGATTATTTTAGACATGAGTTGAAAAATGAAGCAGATCCAATTCTCAGGTAGACCATTCCAGTGGATACAGTGGCAATTGAACCTTATAATATTAAAAACTTATTAAGGCCCACTGTAATGTTTATTTTCCGTCCAACCTTCTAACAAGGTTACATAAACCTGGATGAAGGTAGAAAAACAAATATCAACTCGGTCAAAACTTTCGTGGACCATTAATGGTCAATCAACCATGTTTCCTAAGGTATAGTACACCTGAGAATTGGATCTGTTTCATCTTTTGAGAAAATTCTCTAAAATGATCTGAAAAAATGGATGGACGGTGTGGATATAGAATACATATACTAAAGTAGGCCTCACATAAAGATGTGCACGGTCTTGGATGAGGCCGGTTGCATCTAATCCGCTCCAAAGATTCGTTGGCCTACGAGAGTCTTGGAATACGGACGCGGATATCGTCCTGCCCCCGCCCGTCTCTAGCCCCGAACTTGCTCTTCTGTGGGCAGGCACATCGTGATGTATCTTTTTATCCAAGCCGTCCATCCCTTTTCTGGTATCATTTTAAGATATAGACAAAAAAATGAGGTAGATCCAACGCTCAAATAGACCACGCCCCGGATGACTCTTGCATTTAATGCAACCAAGCTTATTATTTGGTGTGGTCCACCTGAGCGTTGAATCTGCCTCATTTTCGCATTTAAGCCTTAAAATGATATGAGAAAAGAGATGGACGGTTGGATAAACAAATACATCACGGTGGGCCCGTCCACAGAACTGCCCGTTCGGGGCTAGAAACGGCGGGGGTAGGACGCAATCCGCGTCCAAGGATTACTGTTACCGAACAGTGAATAGATAGGATGTGCGTACGAAGTTCTCTTCCAACCCGTTGGACCACAAGCTGGATAGGATGTGTGTAACAATTTGTAGCCGTTGATATATAGAAAAACACAAGTGTGGTCCATTACATGAGTCGATAACTGCACATTATCCATTAGGTGGTCCTCATGGTGGGGCCAGCTTACTGAATGGTTGGATGTCGCACAGGCATGAAGGGTTAGATGACCAGCCGGTTTTCCTTGAGGCCTGTATTATAAATACGTACGTACGTATGCGCGACGCACGTGTAGAGAGTGGTTGGCCCAAGATAAAACTAACAGAGGCATTCCATCCAACTGTTTCTGGTGATGCGGGTCACCCACCTAAGTTGTGATTATCATGATTGTTGAGTGTGATAGATAAGATTGATGCAATATGCTTTACCAACGGGCTGGATCTCATGATCTTATACTTTACCAAAGGATGATGGGTGGGGCCACCGAAATATATATCAGAAATCAATTCCATCCATCCTTTTTGCGAGATCTTTTTAGTAATATCTAATAAAAATGATGTGGGTACAACACTCAAGTGGGTCACACGAGAGGGAAAATTGGGAAAAATAAAAATCTCACCGTTGAAACCTTCCTGCACTTCACCTTGATGTTTATATGCTATTCAAACCGTTTAAAATGTCATTCCCAATGGGATGGAGTGAAAAACACCAAAATTATGGCCCGATACAAAACTGTTATGGCCATAAGAATGCTTCAACGGTGCTCACTTAATGCCCACCATTTCCTCTTGTATGGCACACGTGAATGTTGGATACAACTCATTTTTGGTAGCACGTCCTGGACTGATCTCGTAAAACGGATGGATGGGATGGATTTCATAGAAACATTGCAGTGGGCCCCACCCAGCATCTTTGTGCAGGAACTTCCCGCAAAAGGCTTTCCCGGGAAATCAACGTCCCTTAATGAAGGGACCACGCAAATATTAGTTGGATCCAAAACTTTTTTGAGCCCCAAAGTATTTTTAATAGTCAATCACCACTGTTTCCTTTGGTGTGGTCCACATGAGATTTGGAACTGTTTCATTTTTTGGCTCAAATACTAAAATGAGCTTTCAAAACTGATGGACGGCATGGATTTAAGATGTATACAACAAGGTGGGACCCACGGTCAGGGATCCACTCACCTCGGTGGATCCGGGTATCCACCCAAGCCGCTAGTTCTTCTTGCAGTAAGCTCGGGTTTTTGTAAAAGTCGTACAATTGTTTGGTGAAACTACTGCAAGATGACTACCATATATCTCCATTGGAAGATCCTGGCCATCGGTGCTTTGGCATTTACTATGTTTAACGGCTACTGTTTCTGCATTTTATTCCTGGACGCTTAATTTCTGGCCACCTATTGGAGTGTTGGTACTTTTCAATCAGTGATAATTTCGGGGTGCATCAGCCATCCACGGTGGATCGTACTCTATCTACAGTTAGGATGACAGAACCATGCATGAAAGTGAAAGCTCGAGCATTTTGTACGTAGGCTCCACCCCAACACTGTATTCTGTTTAATACAGAGAGAAGTTTTAGCCACTATATTTTATGGAGTCACATTTCTGCCGTACACATGGAATTCACCTACTTAAATCCAAACCGTCAAATCGTGGGACCTATTTAGGGTAGACAAAACCCAAAAATCAGAATGGTTGTACGGTTCCTATTTGTTGAATTTGGCCGCTGATCTCGACCGTCCATTTGTTGGACATCGATTGGACAGCTATAATAATTACGTAAGGTGGGTCCCACTAAGCTTGGATTGGAGCAGATCTACGCCGAGTGTGCCTAGGACGTGGATTGGGATTCCTGCAGCACTAAGTTCTGTAGAGCCACCGTGATGTATATGTCATATCCACGCCGTCCATCCATTTCGCCAGCTCATTTTAGCCTTAGCAACAAAAAATAAGTCAGACTCAAAGCCTTAGTGGACAACACCAGAGGAAAAGGTGTGGATTGATCGTCCACCATTAGTAATCAAGCTTATATTTCCTTTTTTCCATTTATCCAGACCTCGTGAAGAGGCTCGATGGCAAAAGGACATCACGGTGGGCCCTATGAAGGTTTCAATAGAGGCCGTCATTATCCCCACTGTTTCCTCTGGTGTGGTCCACATGAGCTTTGTATCATCCTACCGTTTGGGCTCATTACACGAAATGATCTGTAAAAATGGATGGACGGCGTGGATATAATACATACATCAGGTGGTGGGTCACACAGAACATAGTGCTGCAGCGAATCATAGTCCATGTGGCTACGCATGGATTGTCGCCTCTGCCAGAGTACCTGTGCCTTTTCACTTGTAGCGTACCGAAATGGCCTGGACCATTTCTAACGTACTCTCGAGTTTTCAGCTTGAACTACTAGCCCTTGGTTCTGTGGTCCAAACAGTCCACGTGACTGGCATGTACGATTGGATAATTAACCAACGCCGTGCAATGCTTACCAGAACTGTTTCTAGGTACTGTCGTTTTTTCTGTTTCAAGAAGTGGGGCCCACGATCAGCTATCCAAACCATCAAAGTGATTCAGTTTGTACAAGTGGGGCCTACTGCTCTATGATCCAAACGGTTGGTATTCAATGTCCACAAATCATGGATTAGGATCACACAATCAAGCTGGTTTTGAGCATAGGGATTTATACGTAGTAGGGATCACTATTTGAACGGTTTAGATTTAGTATTTGTAACACAATGGGTATCAATATGTGGACGGTTTAGATTAGTAGATGTATAGGACGTGTACAATGAACTAGTGGACGAGTCACAGATGCTTGATATTGTTACCATCATGATAAATTAAATTAATTGACTAGTTGAAACACTTATTAATAAAAGAAAATTATTAGAAAATATTATTGGTCATAATGTTCAAGTGAGAGATTTTGATACGTGTGAGAAACTGAGAGATGTTGATAGGTGTGAGAGCATAGATATGACCACATGGCCTTTTGCATATAGTTATGCTGAAAAACTTCTCCTAATAACGAGGGAAAGAGATAGCTATTCATGTAAGGAGGTAATATTTGAATTACTGTATTTTAAAAGATTTTTAAAATAAATAAGTGTTATAAATTTAGAATTTTTTTTTCTTTTGAAAATTATTTTGTAATTTTTTTTGACTCTCTAGTCTTACGTTAAAAAGGACTAAAGAAAAATTCAAGCATATAAGAGAAGAGTTTTGCATGGGGCTTGAACTCATCTTAGGGGACATGTTGTCATGCTCCGAAAATCAGCACCCGAGTATGAAGACTCTGATCTCAAGTTTCCGCGTATGAACCTCGCGAAAATACACCTCGACGCGAGAATGTACGTGCCCATACAATTCTATTAACATTCAGGTCTGATCAAAATCAGGATAGTTTTAAATCAACAACATCAAAAGTTAAGCAGATATAACTAAACAAAAAATATATGGCTAATATTTAAAATGTACAATTCTAAAAGTGGTACTCACCCAAGTGGCAACTACATAAATCACAAGCCACATTCAACAAAATCAACACACGAAACACACGTGGCTTGGGACTCCAGTATATACATGCACAAAATTGAATAAAATGTAAGATTTTTTATTTTCGTACAACACTTTTAAAACATTCCAGTGGAAGTGCTGTAACACCCCGTACTTTCCAGTATTCGGGTGTTACCTTTTAAACCTACGATTATTAAAACCCAAGACTAAATGACTTAACACGTACAGGGTAGGATTTCCAAGAGACGATGAGACAATTTGCCATGACCCTGGAAACTAGTTTACGATCCACAACAATCAACAAGGAAGACATGATCAAACGACTTAAGCCATATCAATTTCTAAGACAACTAGTGATAGTAGTATTCCAAAACTAATCCATGAGGATCAGTGGGTAACCAACAAAGCACCCCTGTGTCTCAGACATACATTTAACCATTGAAAATAAATATCGAACCCATTTGATCGACAGATTGCATCATGCGAGCCAAACACGGCCCAAAAAGGTATATGATTGCCCACCTGGGCCTCGACTCCGCCCCAAACCGGGCTAGGACCCTTGTAACAAGTCTACAAGACAGATGATTGGGGTAGATCAGGCACCAGATTCATGATAGGCCCCAAGCCTAGGTGCACGTACACCCCAACCACTAGTGCACGAGATGCATTAAACAACCACTTGCGGTCAAATAGTGTTTGACCGAACTCAAATAAATTTCTCAAAATATGTTTCCCGTCAACCCCCCTGTTTAAAAACAACTGTCTTTGAGCTTCAAGGTGGGCCACCATAGCTGTTGTCCGGGCAATCCAAACCGTCCATTCTCCTCGTGGGGTCTGCCGACCCAGACGGTATAGGGATTCGGCCCCACCTACAAGGACTTGGGATTGAGTCCCAACCGTCCATTCCCTTATCACAGGCTAGGATTCAAAGGAGAGGGACCCCGGAGTGTTTTTCTTGTAGGGCAGACACCCCATGGACCTATGGACCCAAGCTTTCACAGGCCTGGGCGGGTCCTCTCATGGCCAGAAAAGGCTAGGCAAGGCCATGAAGGGGCGTCTGAGGTTTTCCTCTTTTAGGATGGGAAGGGCGGCGACGCATCCGCTATCTGCTTAGCCCACATTAAAACCAGCCGTCAGCTTCTTCCTACCTATATAAAGGAAGGCCCAGCCCTCTCAAATCTCACACAGAAAGAGAAGTGAGGAAGGAAGGAAACAGGGAGAGAAAATAGATAGAAAACGGAGAGAGGGAGAAAACAGAGGGGAAGAGTGTGCGTTGTTGGTGAGCCTGGCACCCAACCGAGCCGAGTCAGTGTGAGCCCACGGCCACACAACTTGAGTGGGAGAGAGAGAGAGAAAAGAGAAGAAGTAGGTGAGGGAGGTGGTTGTGTGCGTGTCAACCTGAGCTCGGGTCGGACCCGACTGAAACAGGTAAAACTCTCTCTCTCTCTCTCTCTTTTTTGAGGCTCTAAAATAAACTTGAGCTAAGCTCCACCGTGCCACCATTTGGGCGTTAACATGAGTGTAAAACGACCGGGAAACGGGCAGTGTTTGAGCTGAAAAACGAGGCCTGGAATGGCCTCCAAAATAGCCTGCTGTTTCACGTCATTTGCAGGGGAACCAGCCATCCTTTGGGACGTAGGATGAGCTGAAAACCAGCCCGCGAACAGGCCATGCAACGGCTGGAAGACGGACCGAAAAATAGGCCTTGGGATGGCTGGAAAACCAGGACCGATATGGAGTTAAAACAACTAATCTGCAGCCTGGAATCAGCTGAAAACTCAGTCAAAAGGAGAGTTAAAAACGGCCGCAAGATGGGTTGTGCACGTTGCCAGTAGATGAGTGCATGGGCCTTAGGCCCCACCAAATACAAGTGGGCCTCACCCAAAGCTAATGGGCCACTCATATGAGGGGCGTCCCAAACGGCCAACAGGCCTGGTCGTGCCCTCTAAAAACAATAAATTAATATTTTATTTATTAAAGGAATCTATGCTCATATAATATAACGTTAGGATATACATACAACATCTTGGTGGGCCACCCCCAGGTGGGGCCCATCAGGTGTATATGTTTACATATATATATATATAACATATATACATCTATGTATTCCACATGGCAAAATTGCAGGTGGGCCTCACCAAATATCAAACAGACTCCACCAGCTATGGGCCTCACCCTGCAATTCCAAGTGGGCTGCTCACATGAGGGACGTCCCAGTTAGGCAGGAGCCTGGACGTGCCTCCTTATTCAGAAAATTATATATATTTTTATTATAAAATATAACGTATACTTGTGAAATATACAGCTGGTGGGCCACACACGTGACCCACCTTGACGCACGGGACCACCTTGATGGGTTTATTCAAATCTAGACCGTCCCACCTGTTGTGATTATTGAAGTACCTCTCCAGCACATCTAAAGCATAATAAGATACTAATATATGTATAATATACATAGTGTTATGTTGGGCCTACATGAACCACGTTGATATGATATTTAAATGTATGTCAGATACATATAAATATATAATATTTAAATATACATCAGATGCATGTGACGCTAACATCATATATATATATATATATATATATATATATATATATATATATATATATATATATATATATATATATATATATATATATATATCAGATACATGATATAATATATTAGATACATGTGGTAGGCCCCGTGTGGGACCCACGTTCATATAATCATATCTGCGCCATCCCTTTGATCCGTGCTAATGAAAACCACCAAATGCGGGTGTTAAAATCAGACTGTCCAAGGTCTGGACGTGGCCCACCTTACCACCATCCAGACCACTCAAGTCAGGGGGCATGCGTGATGGTGTGGTTCATCCAAACCGTCCATCCTTTTGGGAAGAGCCAGTCCTAAGGCTTGAAGCAGAGAAAAATAAGACAAGTCTGATACAATGTGGACCACACTGTAGAAAATAGTGGGATGAGCGTCCACATTGGGAACACCAAAAATCCAGATCAATACGATGATGAAGCCAAAACCATATGACTGGACTGAATGAAAGGTAAAACGCCATGGCGGGCCCTGTGGGGTTTCAACAGTAGAAATCATTACCGCCACTTTTTATTTGTAGTACTATCCAGGTGGTCTTTCAATTCGATCCATCCTCTGGAAGAATACTCTAGATAGTCTCTAAAGACGAAATACAATAGACAATCATGGTGAGCCCACTGGCTTATAGAATATATTCACCGTCCACCTGACAGGACGCATGGTCCAGCCCACTTGGGTCAAATTGGGACCCAACACCCAGGGCCAAAATGGGCCCAGTTCGGCCTATAACGGTGAGGAGTTTCAAGCCCAGTTGGGCCACCTTACTAGGGTATATAGGATAGGCCTAACACAAAACCTAGGAAGCCTAGGTGTCCCTTCGGACCCTCCCAGTTAATTGGACAAAACTATGGAAATGCTTGAGAGATATAAGTTTTGATTTTAGGAAACTCGTTGGGAGACCCTAGGCCACAAGAAGACTCGAGCTGAGTTCGAGAACACTACCATACAAGTGATGACTTTCTCCTTGGGCTTTCCATATCTAAATTAGCTAAACTTAGTTTGCACTAGATTACCATTACTATGATACTTGCTTTCACTATGTGATAGGCTCATATGCTAGACAATCCTTGAACAATGATCATTATTCACATGATTTGGTAATATGTCCTCGGTAGTTATTAACTCATGATGTTTCCTTACATACCTTATTTGTAGTCATATGTTGTCACATGTTAACATGATTTGCCTCTGTACATAACCTTTTGATAATACACATGGAGGGTTCCATGATTGTATACAAGCCGCACTTGGGATGTAATTAGACAAATGTGTGGGGAATAGGGACCTTGAACTGGTGTCATTTTGATCAAGGTATCATATTAAAACATCCTAAGATGGAGGACCTCATGAGCCGGGGATGGTGGTAATGAGACACTATACTCTAGCTGTCGGCCTACGGTGGGTGACGAAACCCCGTAATAACCATTGAATTACTTAAATTGGCTGATTGCAACTGGATTAATAACGGCTGACTAATTATGCATTTATAACATATTGGCGATGACGAATGACTATTATGGATGTTGTAGCACGTGCCCTAGGGTTGTTAGGGTATCGTTTCCTAGCTTCCAGACCATCGACTATCGACTCTTGTTCTGACTGGATGATCATTCCCAGGTCGATGATTGCATGGGTAACGAGCCCAAGTCCGACTGGATGTGTATCCACAGGTCAATGTGCATTCATGCATCCATGCATCTAATAAGACTGCATATTGTTTGTTTTGGATTACTCTTGTTTTTCTTTTAACTATGTTTGTTAAGGCGGCGATGCGTAATCTTGAGGGGAATTTACACTGAGCTGGCCACTCATCCATCAACTATCCAACCATATAGAATATGTAGGGACGGATGTAGAGGAGGTCGGTGTCAGCCTTAATGGTGCGACTGTAGAGCCCGAGGAGGAGTACTTTGAGGACGAGCCGCATCAGGAAGCAGCGGCGTATTTTGGAGTTAATCAGTAGTTTCATACTTTAATTTCAGTAGTTTAGTATTTTGAAAACTTATGAAAATTTTGTAACTAAGACCCCCAGCTGGGCGGGTCAAATATTTGAGCTCTCATGATTATATGTGCTTCTTTTTGGCCATCGCACTTTGAGTTTATATTTCGCTGGTTCTCTGATTTATAAACTCCCAGATTTTTGAAAACGAATCTTGTACTCGGGTTTTAGAAATCGGGGTGTTATAAGTGCAGGCTAGTCTAAGTTTGTCCATCTGATAACTCGGTGATACTTGTACCCACAATATCGCCTGATTAGTATTTTAAAACACCGTCCTAGGTGAGAGTGGGTGGCTAACTCAGTGATTGCATTAGTTTTAAGTTACATATGTTATCAACTCGATCAACACGGGTAATGATAAAGTAAACAAACACTTCGTAAAATATTATTGTTAAATGTATGAATAAGATTATGAAACGATGCATGCGCCTTGCAATCTAACACCCCCTCACAAGTGACTTCAATGCTTATTTCGTAAATGCCAACACTCTCTCGTCATGGGACTCCAAGCCAAATTGTAACAGCCTAATTCAACGCAATGTGATTGATATGTATGATTAATTGAGTGATTATTAATCTCAATTCAACAACAGATTGGTAAGGCTAAGATATCTCATAATGGCCACTTGAGCCTTAGATTTGGTAACTCTTGGTCCCATCCCATAAAATGCCATGAAAAAATAGATGGACAATGTCGATAAGAACCATACTTCATGATGGCCACTCGAAGCTCCTACTTGTTTCTGGCTGGAGACAAGTAGGTATAGGACGCAATCCTAGGGCAATGGCCCAGAAATACAACATATTCAAGTGTTAGATGGACCACACCACATGAGGTGACGATGAGTAACCATTAAACACTTCTTATTAGCCACAAAAGTCTAAGATCAAACCGATATTTTATGTTCCCTTCATGTTAAAGGGAAATAAAATTTTAGGCAGCCTCTAAGAAGTTTTCAATAATGGATGTTATACTGTCATTATTTTCTATGGTACGGTCCACCTGAAATTTGGATATGTAACCTTTTTTTGGATCATCTCTTAAAATGAGCAGGCTAAATAGATGCACATCATGAATATAATAAAAATACATCATAGTGGGCCCCATAGTCAAGGATCCACCGAAGTCGCGGCCCTTTGCCTCTCTAGATGGGACATAGATTAGGTAAGGCATAGGTAACAACTTCGTGGGTGAGGTCCCGAACTTGGCCCAAATTGATGTTCGTGTTGTATATCCACACGGTCCATCCATTTTGCTGCTAATTTCAAGGCAAGGTCTCAAAATGAGGCAAATCTAAGTCTTAGGTGGACCACCCTTAAAAACCTTATGGGGCCATAGAAATTTTGGATCAAACTGTTATTTGTGTTATCCTTTTATCCTGATCTGTGTGGACTTATCAACAGGCTGGAAGGCAAATAAACATCCCTGGATCCATAAAGGGCCTATTTCGTTAGCTGCATTAAGTGGGATTAAGATAGATGGAATCGTAAAAGTTACAATAAATGCAGTATAAGGTATTGTTCCTGGATTGGGTGTATCCCATGTTTTCTAATACTATATTTGGAATGTATGCATTAAAAAATAAATCCCAGGATTTACTTTCAAATTGCACTTGAATTGAACCTAAATGAAGGAAAAATCCATCATCCTTGTGATTAGTAATCCTATCTCATACTTTCCAACACTTCCGAAGCCTACAAAGTTAATTTTAATCCCATCTCACACTCCTTCCAAACATGTCATTCCTAATTTCAAAGTGGGATTAATAATGCAATTCCATTTAATACAACATAATACTATTGTCCAAACAGGCCCAAAGATTTTAATGGTGGGCATTCAACAACCTCTGTTTTTGTGTGGCATGATACATTTTAGTTTTGAATCCATCTCATTTTTGAGACCATGACCTAAAATGAGGTGGCAAGCTAGACGCATTTCGTGGATGTACAACCGACGGCCAGGGACTCACCGGCTAATTTGCTAGGGCATGTTTGGATTCGTGTATTAGGGTGTATTGTATTGTATCTGGGTACTATTCATGTATACGTTGGATGGTTTTCAAAATACATTCAAATCAACATGCCAATTATCAATGTTTGAATATGAGGTATTGTTCGAGCAAGTATACAATTTCTTATACAGATCAATGTTTGGATACGACGTATTAGGCCCACGTATTGTACAATCGTACAACATACAATAGCATTTGTACGGATGAAAATCTGAACCGTCCATTGCATCTTGGAGGCAAATCCTACCAAACCCATGTCGTCCATAAGCATCCATGTACACACGAGTGGTCACAGCACAAGGGAAAGCAACACTACGATTTATTTTGGTGTGGTCCACCCAAGACACGGATTCAATTTACATTTGGACTTATGAAGTAACTCGATCTTGCAAAACCAATAAATGACCCTGCTCCATGGCAAGATGATCGTGAGTGGACCCCACCGACTACAACAGGGAGACCAAAACTATTTATTATGCAAACGATGGAGAAACCGGAAGCAATCCACTTCCAGAATGATCGGACCTCCGATCTTGAGGCCCAGAACACACCAGCGAGGAAATCCTAACCACCCAACGAAACTATCTTGAAAGACGAGTGACCATATCGGAACCTGCCATTGACGTGCACCACCTTCCTCGTCAGGAAGATGACTACTGTAACACCCTGGAAATTGGGGGTCGAGCATACACTTAACTCCCAAGTTCCCGGGTATCACTTATACCAATTTTTACTAATTTTCTTTTAATCGGGTTTAAATGCGCAACATAGAATTTCTTGGAACATGAAACACAATCACTATTAGTCTACTGAAATGGAAGAGGTCAAATATATACAAGTCCAAAAGAATATAAAATGGGTCGCATAAGGCGTTGCCTAACAAAATTACAAAAGAGTGGCATGTCCAAAAGAATAATGCGCTGAGTCCACTACTCAGCGATCTAAAATCCGTCTACTAAGCCGGTAGGGGACCGCCTATCCGCTGGAAGTAGGATGGCTCGTCCTCCTCGTCAATGCCAGCCCTGCTCGACTTCTCGAACTCATCGCTACCTGCAGCTATTAAAGAGTCTAGTTGGTGTTTTAAAACACCGTCCTAGAGTGGGAGTGAGTGATCAACTCAGTGGGTGCTATCAGTTTTAAGTTACAACAGACATCAATTAAATTGTGGATTTAATGAAAGGCAATACATTCATAAGCACCTAACAAATTTTATTAATGTGTGTGCATAATGGATAATATGATGCATATCCTCGCCACAACACTCCCACGAGTGACTCCATCTAACAATCGCGTATGACCAACACTCCCTCAGAGTGACCTCGATTGCCGAGTCGCCAACCTAGCTAGTGCGATGTGATGATAATGTTAGTCAAGTTCTTAATTAATTCTATTCATCCAGCAGGTTGGAAAAACTGATACATCCCATGTATCAATGCCCAGGCCAAGACCCCGCGATCCTTGATCCAGTCGGGTTCCCCATTCCCGACTTCAAGCACATGAGGAGTGCTTAAAAAAAAGGATCACTCGCGGTCACTACGGGGAGGCGCGTCACCCCAGCGTAGGCCGACAACTTGAACACAGTGTCCCATTCCACCATGCCCGGCTCACGAGGCGGTGGATCGGTTTCAATCTGGTCATCGATGGGCTACAACGGTTGTAAGGTATTCCAGGTTCCATACTGGGGGTTGTAATGCCCTATATTTTTTGCCAACCTGTAGTTAGATGTCCTTAGGCAAGGGGTTGATCCTAACCCCTTATTAGCTTCTCAAACCTCAAATTCTTTAGGAATTAGACAAAGTAACTAAGTGTTAAACTAGATTAGCTACGAAATCCGTTTGAATCACTTTAAATACGATCCGCAAGACTCAAAACTTGTAAAATCATTGACGCTAGGTTACCCTAAAATCTAAGATCAATCTCATTACCCAGTTGCCCTCGGGGGCATCACGAAACTCTGTATTGGATCGGGATCACACGTCGAAAGTCCGATTAGTGCGAAGTTATATAATTAAGACCGCTTTGCTGGGCTTGACAACCATCTCGGAGATCAAATCTAGATTGTATCCCGGGGCTATTCGCTTGAGCCCGAAGCAAAGTGTGTGAGAAATGTAAATATCTTTATAAATAAAAATCTAACTTAAGTAATCTGAGATACGTTGCTTGTGAGCCAAATATAAGAATTCAGACCGTCAAAATCTGACCCAATTACACCCTGGGATCCGAGAAAAATTCATACACATGACGGTGTACTTGTGGCCCTGATCGGTGATCGTGGACCGTTGAACTGAAATTGGCCCCCCGCGGTCAATCTGTGAATCCGATCAGACTGAAAACTTAAGTCGACTTAGATCCAACATAAGGGAGCTTAAGTCCGACCTTTGGCTCAAGAGGGGGCTCTAAAAGTGCTCCGTTGAGCAGGAACAGATGGGCTTTGGACATAACCTAAGTATACCTTGGCTCTGGGCCTATTTTCAGAAGTTTTGGGCCTATATAAGGACCTTAAACCTTTTCTCTTATAACCCATATGAATTTCGTAAACCCTAGAAAGAAAAGAGAGAGAGGGAAAGAGAGAAAGAGAGAGAGAGAGAGAGACTTGAAATTTCTTCCTGCAATTCAATCCCATTAAACTACGTGTCAATCTACGACTACAGTGTCGCTCTTCCGGCGGTACCGATCTCGTTCTTAGGTAAGAAAACCTAAACTTAACCTATTCTAGAGTTCCAAATAGTGTAAGTGATGAAATAGCTAACCTATTTCATGCTATAAGTTGTTGTTCTGCCGTAGACGAAGACTCGGTATACAAAATGAGTTCTAAACTTGCTTAACGGCATAAGGTGCGGACTTTAAACGTATAGGTTATAGTTTTTAAGGTTTTTAATGTCAGTTAATGATAGATTACTGACGTGGATGCTATTTTACATGTACAAAGTGTTGTTCGTTTCTTCTTTTAGTTATACGTTAACTATATTGAATATACTGTATTCCTTGTATTTGTAGAAAATACCGTATACATATGAAATACGGATTTGTGTTTGCCATGATTAATCGCTGTCTATGTATGCTAGATGCATGTGTATCAACTTCTGGGTGAACGGATTAGCCTAATACATTTTATATTAAAATACGTCGTGTATGTACACATGTGTAACCTAAGTGTTTGTGAAAATGTTTAAGTGAGTATATACTATGTATTAACGTACACCACGACTAACTATCGTGGGTATGTGATTGGTATATAGGCGGCAATCCTTTAACGAAAGGACTTGTCCTAATACGTATTCTAACTACTACATACCATGTATGATGTAATGTGTAGATTAAGTGTATGTATAAATATCTGTACGAGTAAATACTGGTTGACTGCTCTTTAATTGGGTATTGAGATAGGATTCTCAACTACTCTAATGATGTGTATATTTTCCTCCATTTATATCATGGTTAGATATCTATTTTTTGTGAATTGAATATGTACAAATTCATGTTTATGTTGTACTTCATCACATGCTCAACTGATTGTATGATTTGAAATATGTATTCATTACTGTTCGATTATCTCATATGCTAGTTTGTTGAGATTGATTGTGTTCGGGGCTATTGTATGGTTTAGGCAATCGGTACCAAGCCTTGAATTAGTGGCTGACGTTGTTTCGCCACATGAGACGTGCCTGACGAATTCGAGTCATATATCGGTTGACAACAGTGATTAGGCTGCACGGAGTGCTTATGCACTTCATGTCGATCAATTCAATGTGCGCTCGTGCTAGTCGAGCTCGTTAAATAACCTGATTGGCCGATGTATGTTAACCATGTTTGGACGCAACTGCTTGAACCTAAGGTACCAAACTCACCAGTGAAATCCCTGTTAACCTTGGTACCATGATTCACTAAGAATCATGAGACGGACATGGTAGTATGGGATACCGTGGTCGAGCTGTCGGCTTACGCTGTGGCGACGAGCCTTCCCGTAGTGAACCAGACTCGTGAGCCGAATACGGTGGTATGGGACACTGTATTCGAGCTGTCGGCCTACAATGATCAGAAGACGCGTGTGAGTGAGCCTCGTGTGGGCCATTGCCAAACAAAACCATTGCTGTGCATTTTGCTACTTGTTGGTTGGCCAATATCTGAAGGGGTGTTGCGATTGCGTCAACCCCGAATGATGCATTGGTGTAGTGACCTCGAGCATACTCTGAACCTGCGTTGAAGTAACGAGCCTCTCCGTAGTACTTAGAGTATAACTAGGCTTGCATTAAAAAGGCGATGAGCCCTTTTGCAGCGACCTAGAACCGTATCATCATATGAGATTTACTAGGACTGACGACCCTAGAATGGATCCTTGTTTGAGAAGTGATATAAGGGAGGTACCCTAGTTTTCCAATCCCGCTGTATGAAAATGACTAATAAAGAACTTGGTAATTACGTTCATGCACCGCATACGTGTACGTTTGGCGTTGATGGTCAAGCACTGAGGGAGTGTGGCATGCCGCGAACGTAAGAAGGAGTCGCTGAGGGAGCGCAGGCGAGAGCATGTATCATACATACATACCATTCTTGCATTAATAAGAGTACTTAGGAATGTGTGATTTACTGTTTTATCATTATTGCTTGATTGAATTGATAACATGTTAACTTGTGCTTTATTGTTCCACTGAGTTAGCTACTCACTCCCACGTTACAGGACAGTGTTGTACATACCAACCAGACCCTGTTGTAGTTTCAGATGATGGCGATGCTCGTGAAGTGGAGCCTGACTTTTATGATGATGAGGAGAGTTTCTCCCATATGCTGCTTTCAGGCGGGTTCGTGTGAGCCGTGTTTTGATCGACGGAGTTACAGGGTTGCTAATTAGATGCCATTTTACTTGTTAATTTGCACTTTTTGAACACCCTTGTATATCCATTTTATTCATTTTTGGAGTATACGGGTATATATTTAACTTGGTAACATGCTCACTCTGGAGACTTACAACAGTTTATATATTTTATATATCTATCACAGTCTTCCGCTTGCATAATTTAACTGTCTCTGGAGTATGATCTGTTGTTTTGGTATAATCTCATTCATGTTTAATGCACTAATATGAACAACATACAATCATCATTATTTATTTTGCATAAGTGATGCGTTGGAACTCGTGAATTGAGCTTCTGCTCGACCTTCGATTTTCAGGGTGTTATAGGGGTGCACATTGAACCGGTGGAATCGTGTAACCCGACCAGAACCGTTGGATCAGTCTGGTTCTACGGTGCTAACGGTCCGGTTCCGGTTCCAAAATTTCCAGAATCGTTGGTTACAGATCAGTTCTGGTTTATGACTTTGTATAACCGAACCGAACCGTTGATCCGAATCGTTGATCCGAACCGTGACCTGAACCATCAATCTGAACCATTGAAATATATTAGCCACCTTTAGCGCCCTACCCCTGCCCTCTTCCTCCTATTCTCCCTTTTCCTCCTTTTAATTTAAAATGATTTTAATATTGACAAGAAAAAGAAAATCTCCCTTTGTTCTCCATCTTATGTTTTGACCTAGAAGTTGTTATGCAGTAGATAGGAATAGGATTTGGAGTTACAACGCATCTTTATCTTAGTTGCAAATTCCTTGTTGTTAGATGCTGCTCCTGCTTCCAAGTAGCTCAACACCTAATCTCCCTTATCCTCCTTTCATTTAAAAAGATTTCATTGTTGATAAGAAAAAGAAAATCTTCCTCGGTTCTCCATCTTATGTTTTGACCTAGAAGCTGTTGTGGAGAGGATTTGGAGTGCCAAAGTTTTTTTTTAAATAATTTAAAAATCTTAGACCAGAATCGTGGACTCGATCCAGAACCAGACCATTTTTCACAGTCCGGTTTCGGTTCGGTTCTAGGATACTAACGGTCCGGTTCCGGTTACTAAAATCATGGAACCGTTAGGAACGGTTTGATTCCGGTTTAACCCCGGAACTGGACCAAACCGATTCGTGTGCACCCCTATTCTATACATATGTGAGCAAACAGGGGAAAACAATCAAGGTTGGTTAGTAAATAGGCTAGACTGCACGAGTTCATGCAAGCACGTGACATATGACATCGGGTACAAGCGATCATGTAATCTAACTACTGTCGCCCACGCGCACCCACCCAAATTCATGGGTTTAACATTAGGATATTCTTACCAATGGGATCACCTTCACTCTTGTCATATTCCTAACCAACCCAAGGGTTTGGTGCTAATGTGTAGCATGCCGACTAACATGGGTTATCAACTAGCATAGGTAATAGCATGCATTCATACTTCCCATCATAGAATCCAGATTTTTACAAGACAAATGCTAACAATATCTTGAAATAAAGTTGCAAGTGTTGTGTGCGTTAGTGTGGAAGGTAAACATTTCATATATCTCCTAAAACCAAAATATACACAAGGGTTAGTGCATCAAACATGTTATGGGGAAAACATCATACATGAACCAAGTAAGGAATGTACAAGCAATCATCATTAACATACCCAATCATGTTTGAGAAACAACAAGCATTCCATCATCATTCCACATTAATTTGGGGGGATCTAAAATGTAAGGTCTTGTCTAGGTTTTGCTAAATTACCCAAATACATCATCCAACAAATAAAATCATTAGATTCATATTAAAATTGGTGCTAGGCCACCTAAGAATAATAGTCCGCACCTATGAATCGTTGAGAGCTCTAGAAAACGATCTAGAGATGCCGAACTCGGTGTCGATCGGTCGGAATCCCTAAAGCAAGCACTTGCATATTAGAAATTCATGTCAATCCCTTCTCAACACAAGAGTTTCAAGAAAAAAAGATGAGGGATCTTACTTAGACGATCAACGGAAGCGGTTCTTGTGGTTGTGGTGGAGGGTTTCTTTTGAGAAGAGGTAGGGAGTTGCAAAATCGAACTCCCTTGGGCTCCACCTTAACTATGATCCACTTCCTCTCCTTTCTTCACTCTCCCTTCCTCTCTTCTTCCTTTCTTCTTTCTCCATTTTCTCTCTTCTCTCTTTCATTTTTCTAGGGTAAAATCGTATGAGGAGAGAGGTGCCTAAAAGAAGCCCCTTATATAATATCAAATTTGGTGCAAATGGCCCCAAGTATTGGGTTTTTACTATTCTAACCTTATGGGAGGGTTTTTCTAGCCTCTAGGGCTCACATGGGGTGTACAACTCGATATACACCATAGGATAGTTAGTCCTAATGATGATTTACGTATAGATACGATCGGCCCGCCATTTGGATGTGCCAATCAACTGATATGATGAGAAATTTGTTTAACGGTCACATATGGTCGGTTGGGGCCGCGACTATACGGATATGAGCAGGGAAATATCCTTACTCCATGTGTGAAGTTTGGTCGCAAACCGACGGTCTGAAATCCTCAACTTTGCATAAGAGTGGACGACCCAATTCACTTAAGTTTCAGCTTCTTCCTTTTGGGTATTTGCACTTTTTATGCACTCGTCCTTTGGCTCAAGTTGAGCGGTTCTGGACAGTACCCAGGTCTGACTCCCGCGATGGACGTCAAGCCCAGTAAGATGAACATTATTATATAGTTTTGTAACTAGTGGCCCACCAACAAGAAGTTTAGAGCTTGTTCGGTAAATCGGGGCATTTCTGGAATGAATTAGGTATTGAGATTTCTCGTGGGAAATGATTAGAGTTTGGATTAACTATGTTCACGGTGTGGCCTATTTATGACTAGTAAAAGTAAAGATTTGGTCAAGATTACTCTAAACCGTCTGTTTTAGACTAAAAGAGTAATGGTGTTGATTTAGTCTATTATTCAAGATCCGAGCCTTATCTGACTCAGCTTCGGTTAGATCTTTAATTTAGTTATACTTGTCTTGATTAATTAGCGATGGGTTGGTTAGATTTGGGTCCTATGTGAGTAAATCATGGGGCTACACCTGATGTTCAAGTGATTGGGTGGATTGGTTGGCTTCTTACAGTTGGTTAATCAGACTTGTGCGGTTCTTTACTAGTTTCACTCGTGTATAAACTAACATTGAGTACTAATGGTCAGTAAGTGATATTATAAGAAAAAAATTCAAGGATTTTTGGAGATCCAAAACAGTGAAAATCCAGGATGTTACAACTAGCCAAGAAGATCGTGCTGCTTCCATAGGCTAATCTTAGTCGTCCACTGATAGGCATGTCCAAAACCGACCTTGGCCATAAAAAAAGAAGAGAGAAGGGATGGTGGAATGTGTCCAAACGACCTTCCGCACTCCCGCTAACGCAGCTATGTCGCACAAGATCGGTTCCGCATGAAAAAATACGCTGGAACAATCTGGAGATTTTGGAACAATATAAAACCCCATGTCCGACCACTGGAAAATGCAAACAAGGAAAGAAAAGAGATAAAAACGGGAGAGAGAAAGAGAGAAAAACTCTCTGCATTTCTCACTCGAATACAATGCATTGAAGAGACTGTATAGATGGCAGCGCAACCGACTGATAGTACTTTACAATCGATAGAGTTTTTTGGCTCCACGTTGTATTTGCGCGCGAGGAATTCTTCGGTTGCCTACTCCAAACCAAATACCATACATGTCACATCACACACTTTAATACCATACAATACACTCGCAAATGCGAATCCAAACAGGCCCTTAGGCGTGCCTCACCTAATCGGAAGCGGATTGGCTAGTGTACAATTACGTGTTGTTCGAAGACGAGTGCTGACACTCGTCGAGCTCCGAGTTATACGAACGGTTCGAAGGATATTAAAGTTACATGGGCCCCTCAATGATATATTTATCATATCCACACCGTTCATTCATTTTTAGAGATCATTTTAGAGTATGATCCAAAAAATGAATCCTATCCAAAGCTAAGTTGGACCACACCACAAATAGCAGTGGGATAGTAATTTTCATCGTTAAAACATTCGTAGGGTTCACCATAACGTTTATTTTCCATCCAATCTGTTCATAAGGTCACAAATACCTGGATGAAGAGGAAAAACAAATATCTTATTAATCCAAAATTTCTGCGACCCTCGAAAGGGTTTCAATGGTAGACGTTTAATCCCCCACTGCTTTTTTCAGTGTGGTCCACTTGATATTTAGATCTGTCTTATTTTTTGCCTCAAGCCTTAAGAAGATTTAGTCGAATGGATGGACAGTTTGGATATAATACATTTATCATGATGGAACCCATAAAACTTGCTGACGTCAATACACCAGCTATCGCTGGAAACAAATTGGCCACTCCCCCTGACACCAGCCAATGGCCGGTGGTCGGTGCTCTCTGAGCCCCACCATGATGTATGTGTTTCATCCATGCCGTCCATCTATTTTTACAGATCATTTTACTGTATGAGACCAAAAATGAAGTACATTACAGGAAACAATGTTGAATGATCGTCAAACATTAAAAACATTTTGGGGGCCATAAAAGTTTTGGATCAAGCTAATTTTTGTTTTTTCCCTTCATCTGGGCCTTTATGACCTAATCAACAGATTGGATGTCAAGTAAACAGTACAGTAGGCATTAGGAGGATTTTAATGGTGGATATCCAATTACTATTATTTTCATGTGGTGTGGTCCACCTGAGATTTATATCCCTCTCATTTTTGGGATCAAGCTCTAAAAATTATCTGCAAAGATTGACCAACAAAATAGATGAAACACATACATCATGGTGGGGCCCACAAAGCACCAACCACCAGCCACGTGGCTGGTGGCGGGGGGAGTAGCCAATCCGTTTCGGCCATCGCTGGTGTGTGGTACACCAGCGGCCATCGCTGGTGTGTGGTACACCAGCCAATCCGCTTCGCACCTATTCTACGTTCCTCTGGGTTATCCAAGGAGGCAGATTGCATACTAAGTAAACGATGTGGCCCCACTGTGATGTATGAATCTTATCCACGCTATCCAACCATTTCATCAGATCATTTAAGGGTATTAGCCTAACATTAAAGTAAATCCAAAGTTCAAGTTAACCACACCAAATAAAAAGAGTAGGGATAATGACATCCACTGGCGAAACCTTTTTAGGGCCCATAGTGATTTTTATTTGGTATCCAAACTTGTTCATAAAATCAAATAGTCATGGATGAAGAGGAAAAAAGCAGCAGCTCGATCCAAAACTTCAATGGCCCTAGAAAGTTCTGGGCGGTTGGCATTCAATTCCTACTTTTTCCTACTTTAGCTTTGGATATACCTCAATTTTTAGCCCATTCCCTAAAATGATATGGAAAATGGATAAACGATATAGATATGACATACATCACAGTGGGCTAGATAGATTTTACTTAGCATGCAATCTATGCTGGTGATCTTGTTCTCAGGTGAGAGCTTGGTTTACACCTAAAATCCTTTCAATAGCTGCATTTGTAACATATGTTTCACCGTACCATTATTCTATCGGCCACATGACCCAATAATGATATCCCAAAGCAACTAGATTATCAATTACATCAATGTAATTGCTTTAATATGAAGACCAGCACGGTCCAAACATTGTCCACATAAATGGACAACTAAACATAGTTGGTTAGTCACTCAAATATGATATTGTGCTTGTGGCCCGTCCAAGACTCAAAATTGAGAAATTTGCGACCGTACGACCCATTTATGGCCTATTTACGAGACCAAACCCACCTCATTTTCCCTTGTGAGAATACGCCCCAGCTGTACGGACACCTTGTGAAAGGTCGAAAATGCCCCTGCTCTTTCCTCCAAGCGCATCGGCTGGTGCCCGAAGACCAGCGTTGACGCTCCTCGAACTCTTATGAACGGTTCAAAATATATCAACGTTACGTGGGCCCCACAGTTATGTATTTATTATATCCAAAACGTTCATCCATATTTCAAGATCATTTTGGAGCATTATCTAAAAAAAAAAAATCATATCCAAAGATCAACTGGACCACACCACAAAGAGCAGCAGACGTTCAATTCCCCACTGCCTTTTAAAGTGCGGTCCATTTGATAGTTAGATCTATCTTATTTTTCGTCTCAAGATTTAATATGAGCTCGCCAAATAAATGGATGGTTTGGATATAACATAGACCTCATGATGGGACCAAAAAAAAAAAAGATTCGAAAAAAAAAAAACTTGTTATAAAGTCATTTACTACGGTCAGACCTATCGCTACGGATTATAACCGTAGCCATAGATACCCAGTCCGTAGCCATAGAGGTCTAAACCGGGGTGGGCGCGCCGAATTAGTGGCACCCGCGCCACTTGCTGGAGCGTCCGGCGTGGCCACGCCGATCTGGCGGGGCCACGCCCAATTGGGGGGCCCTATAGCTACGGATTATAACCGTAGCCATTGACCGTAGTGCAAAATTTTTTATTTTTATTTTTATTTTTTTTACATAAAGAACTTTATTCCACCTATAATTTTCTCTAACACATATTTATATAAATATTTATATATAAGCATATAATTTTTTTTCTCTTTTTTCGTTTATTTCTTTATTCATTTGACAAGAATATCTTCTAAACTAAAATTAGTTACTTGATGTACCCTATGGGCCTGTTTGGCGGGGCAGATTGGATGGTACTAGAGTGGATTGCATGGATTTCAAGGTAATAATAGCTGCGTCAGTGGATTGGTGCAAGATCTATGGGATTGCTATACCCCGGGATTGCTATATCGAGTCTGTTTGGCACGCCCGACCAATCCGGGGATTAAACCTTCCAATCCCTTTCAATCCCTCGAACAAAACACGTCCCAGGCATTTTTGAAGGGATTAGGGTGGATTGGATGGGATTTAAGGGCCTGTTTGGCCGGGCGAATCCCATGGGATTAGGAGGGATGAGATGGATTTTAAGGTAATGATGGTGGTGTCAGTGGATTGGTTTAAGATCCATGGGATTGTTATATCCCGGAACAAGTTCACTGGGTCTGTTTGGCATGCCGGGCATATCCTGGGATTTTACCTTCCACTCCTTCCAACCAAGGGATGAGATCAATTTTAAGGTAATGATGGTGATGTCAGTGGATTGTTTTAAGATCCATGGGATTGCTTATATCCCGGGACAAGTTCACAAGGTATGTTTGGCTCATCATGCATATCCCGGGATCTCGCGATCCCATTCCTCCTAATACCATGGGATTGGTTCGGCCAAACAGGCCTTAAAGGTAATGATGGTGATGTCAGTGGATTGTCTTAAGATCCATGGGATTGCTATCTCCCGAGATCAGGATCTCGTGTCTATTTGGCTCGCCTAGCTAATCCTAGGATCTATCTTCCAATCCCTTCCAATCCCATCCAATCTACGAGGCCAAACAGGCCCTATATGATTTTGGGGTGGGAGAAGCTACTTTAACCAACCAACCTGGTTATTTTCCAAGATTCCATCAGGTCAATGGACGAAAATTCATTTCATTCACTTAGCGATCAATTTCATTGATGACTGCGAATCAACACGGAATAGGAGGGATCGGGATCGGGTTTAGGTTTGGGTTTTCAAGTTTAGGTTTACATTTATGTTAGGGAGGTGAGATTAGGATTAGGTGTAGGTTTAGGTTTAGGGATTTGAGAATACGTTTAGGTTATAGGTTATAGGTTATAGGTTTAGGTTAAGGTTATAGGTTATAGGTTTAGGTTATAGGTTATAAGTTTAGGTTATAGGTTTAGGTTTAAGTTTAGGTTAGGTTATAGGTTTAGGTTTAGGTTATAGGTTTAGGTTTAGGCTATAGGTTTAGGTTTAGGTTATAGGTTTAGGTTTTAGGTTATAGGTTATAGGTTTAAGTTCGGGTTATAGGTTTAGGGATTTAATAATAGGTTTAAATTATAGGTTATAGGTTATAGGTTAAGGTTTAGGTTTAGGCTAAAGTTTACGTTTAGGTTTAGGTTATAGGTTTAGGTTAAGGTTATAGGTTTAGGTTTGGGTTTAGGTTTTAGGTTATAGGTTATAGGTTTAGGGATTTAAGAATAGGTTTAGATTATATGTTATAGGTTATAGGTTAAGGTTTAGGTTATAGGTTTAGGTTTTGGTTTAGGCTAAGGTTTAGGTTTAGGTTTAGGATATAAATTATAGGTTATAGATTTAGGGAATTGAGAATAGGTTAAGGTTTATGTTACAGGTTATAGGTTACAAGTTATAGGTTTAGGTTTGAGTTTAGGTTATAGGTTATAGGTTAAAGGTTACAGGTTTAGGTTTAGGTTATAGGTTAAAGGTTTAGGTTTTGGGATTTGAGAATAGGTTTAGGTTAGTGTTATAAGTTTAGGTTAAAGGTTTAGGTTAATGTTATAGGTTTGATTGTGAAGTGAGGCGATTGGACCGTGAAATTCGCGGAACTGACCGTGAAGTGAAGGGTCATCACCGCAAAATGTATCGAAATCACCGTGAATCAACACGGAATATGCAAGAATGACCATGATATGCATGAAAATGGGGGTGAAGTGAAGCGATTGGACCGTGAAATGCATGGAAATGACAGTGAAGTGAAGGGTCATCACCGCGAAATGCATCGAAATCATCACAAATCAACATAGAATAGGCAGGAATGACCGTGATATGCATGGAAATAACCATGAAGTGAGGCGATTGGATCGTAAAATGCGTGGAACTGATCGTGAAGTGAAGGGTCATGACCGCAAAATGTGTCGAAATCACCGTGAATCAACATGGAATATGTGGGAATGACCATGATATGCATGGAAATGGTGGTGAAGTGAAGCGATTGAACTGCGAAATACGAGGAACTGACGGTGAAGTGAAGACATGTCACCGCGAAATGCATCGAAATCATCGTGAATCAACATGAAAATGGCGGGAATGACCGTGATATGCATGAAAATGAGGTGAAGTGAAGCGATTGGACCGCGAAATACGCGGAACTGACCGTGAAGTGAAGACGTGTCATTGCGAAATGCGTCGAAATCACCGTGAATCAACACGTAAAAGGCAGAAATAACCGTAATATGCATGAAAATGGGGGTGAAGTGAAGCGATTGGATCGTGAAATACACGGAACTGACCGTGAAGTGAAGACGTGTCACCGGAAAATGCGTCGAAATCACCGTGAATCAATACAGAAAAGGTGGGAATGACCGTGATATGCATGGAAATGGGGGTGAAGGGAAGCGAATGGACCGCGAAATGCACGGGATTGACCGTGAAGTGAAGACGTGTCACTGCGAAATGCACCGAAATCACCGTGAATCAACATGGAAAATGCAGGAATAACCGTGAAATGCATGGAAATGAGGGTGAAGTGAAGCGATTGGACCGCGAAATACACGGAACTGACCGTGAAGTGAAGACGTGTCACCGCGAAATGCTTCAAAATCACCGTGAATCAACACAGAAAAGGCAGGAATGACCGTGATATACATGGAAATGGGGGTAAAGTGAAGCGATTGAACCTCGAAATACACAAAATTGACAGTAAAGTGAAGACGTGTCACCGCAAAATGTGTCGAAATCACCGTGAATCAACACGAAAAAGGCGGGAATGACTGTGATATGCATGGAAATGGGGGTGAAGTGAAGCGATTTGACCACGAAATACGTGGAACTGACCTTGAAGTGAAGACGTGTCACCACGAAATGCGTCGAAATCACCGTGAATCAACACGAAAAAGGCGGGAATGACTGTAATATGCATGAAAATGGGGGTGAAGGGAAGCGAATGGACCGCAAAATGTGCGGGACTGACCGTGTTGATTCACGGTGATCTTGACGCATTTCGCGGTGATGACCCTTCACTTCACAGTTAGTCCCGTGCATTTCGTGGTCCATTCGCTTCCCTTCACCCCCATTTCCATGCATATCACGGTCATTCTCGCCTTTTTCGTGTTGATTCATGGTGATTTCGACACATTTCGCGATGACACGTCTTCACTTCACGGTCAGTCCCGCGCATTTCGCAGTCCATTCTCTTCCCTTCACCCCCATTTCCATGTATATCATGGTCATTCTCGCCTTTTTCGTGTTGATTCACGGTGATTTCGACGCATTTCGCGGTGACACGTCTTCACTTCACGGTCAGTCTCGAGCATTTTGCAGTCTATTTGCTTCACTTCACCCCCATTTCCATGCATATCACGGTCATTCCCGCCTTTTTCGTGTTGATTCACGGTGATTTTGACGCATTTCACGGTGACACGTCTTCACTTCATGGTCAGTCCCGCGCATTTTACGGTCCATTCGCTTCCCTTCACCCCATTTCCATGCATATCACGGTCATTCTCACCTCTTCCGTGTTGATTCACGGTGATTTCGACGCATTTCATAGTGACACGTCTTCACTTCACGGTCAGTCCCGCGCATTTCGCAGTCCATTCGCTTCGCTTCACCCCCATTTCCATGCATATCACGGTCATTCCCGCCTTTTTCGTGTTGATTCACAGTGATTTCGACGCATTTCGCGGTGACACATCTTCACTTCACGGTCAGTCCTGCGCATTTCGCGGTTCATTCGCTTCCCTTCACCCTCATTTTCATGCATATCACGGTCATTCTCGCCTTTTCCGTGTTGA
This sequence comes from Magnolia changhungtana, assembly GCA_030180095.1. Lineage (NCBI taxonomy): Eukaryota > Viridiplantae > Streptophyta > Magnoliopsida > Magnoliales > Magnoliaceae > Magnolia > Magnolia changhungtana. The sequence continues at coordinate 1,978,392 of JASAUF010000213.1, forward strand.
TTTACGGTGATTTCGATGCATTTTGCCGTGACACATCTTCACTTCACGGTCAGTCTCGTGCATTTCGCGGTTCATTCGCGTCCCTTCACCCCCATTTCCATGCATATCACGGTCATTCTCGCCTTTTCCGTGTTGATTCACGGTGATTTCGACACATTTCTCGGTGACACGTCTTCATTTCACAGTCAGTCCCGCGCATTTTGCAGTCCATTCGCTTCACTTCACCCCCATTTCCATGCATTTTACGGTCATTCCCACCTATTCCGTGTTGATTCACAGTCATTTTGGTGCATTTCACGGTCATGCCCCTTCACTTCACGGTCATTTTCGCACATTTCACTGTCCAATCGCCTCACTTCGCGATCATTTCCATGCATACCACGGTCATTCCCGCGTATTCCGTGTTGATTCACGGTCATTTCGGCGCATTTTACGGTCATGCCCCTTCACTTCACGGTCATTTCTATGCATTTCATGGTCCAATCGCCTCACTTCATGCTCATTTTGTAACATCCCGAATTTTTACTGTTTTGAATTTTCAAAAAAAAAAAAAAAAAAAAATCCTTAAATTAATTTTTTTAATGTAATTAACTTATATCATCACTTATTAACCATTAACACTCAATGCTAGCTTATACACGAGTGGTTCTGTCTGGTCACGATCAGACCATGTGCGGGCCGTCAAGCCAGGTAGCCCGATTACACTTAGTGACGGCCGTGTGGGCAGCCAATGACCGAGGAAGGTCGAGAAAAATCTAAAAATTTAGGAAACCTTAGATCTCATTGGGCTTGTGGTCCATCGCGGACTACGGACCCAATGGACACCCAGAAGTACCATCTGGCGCTTGCCCAATGCGCCCCACCAATGCCAGATTAAAAATCTGGCACTGACAAAAGAAACTGAGACTCCGGGCCTTCCAGCCGTCGGATTTCTTCCAAATTTACGGTGAAGATTTAATGTATTTTTCAACGTCTGCCCACCAAATCTGGGCCCCGATCGTGGCACGATGACCGTTGATCGCGAATCGGACCCGTACGACCAAACCCCACATCCGTTCGTTCCCAAATTTTGTAAGGGCCCTCATCGGGCCATGGACCACTTATCCTATAACTTTTATGGCCAGAGGGCCATCAAAAATACTCCAATCACCAAAATGGCCCCCACAGGACCACTTAAAGGTCAAAAACTCTTTCTCAGATCATATATTCGTCCATCCGTTCGTCCTCAATTTTTGCATGGACCCTAGTCAGGCCATAAGGCAACTACACACCGAATTTGGTGGCCAGAGGGGTGTTAGGGCCACCCCAACTTCAATAGGGAGCCCTAGAAGGCTAGTTTGGGAAATTGTGAGAACTTAAGTGATTTGAGTTGTCCACTCTTATGCAAAGTTGAGAATTTTGGACCGTCAATTTATGACCAAACTTCACACATCGAGTAAGGATATTTTCCTCCTCACATCCGTATAGCTGCGGCCCCGATCGACCATCGGTGACCGTTGAACAGACTTCCAATCATATCTGTCGATCGGCGCGTCGAAATGGCGGGCCGGTTGTGTCCATACGTAGATCATCATTAAGACTAACTATCCTATGGTGTATATCGACTAGTACACCCCATAGTAGGCCCTTGAGGCTAGAAAAACTCTCCCATAGGGTTAATATAGTAATGACCCAACACTTAGGGCCAATTGCACCAAAACTGGCATTATAAAGAGACTCCATTTGGGCACCCCCTCTCCCCATACGATTTTGCCCTAGAAAAGGGAAAGAGAGAGAGAAAAAGGAGAAGAGAAAGAGGAGAAAGGAGAAGAAAGAGAGAGGGAAGAAGACAAGTGGACCCTAAATCAAGGTGGGGCCCAAGGGAATCAATCTCTCCTCTCCCTACACCTTCTCCAAGGGGAAACCCATTCAAAAATCGGCCTCTTCATCTCATGGATCGTTTAGGTAAGACCCAACCCTCTTTTTCTTTGAAAACCCTTGTAAGGATGGGGGTTTTGCTTGCAAATCTAACATGTGAAGTTATTTTAGGGATTCCGGTCGATCTACCGCAAAGCCCTCTTTCCTAGGACGTTTTTCTCAAGCCTCCAACGATCCTAGGTGCGGACTATTGATCTTAGGTGGCCTAGCACCAATTTTAATGTGGGATTAATGATTTTGAATTCTTGGATGTTATATTTGAAATTCTAGAAAAACCCTAGGAAATTACATGTTGTTGGAATTGTATGAATGTGCATGCTTAGTTCTCTCATTATTTTGATCTTGCCTCTTACGTGATTGTGTGTATGAATGAATCACTTGCTCATGTTTTATTGGTTTTTCCCATATGTTGTGCTTTATAATATGTATGGTTCATTACCCTTATGCATATGATGGCTTGTGATGGAGGAAGTGAGCAACTTCCTCACCCACACACACACACATAAGTCACATGCACTTATTACATGTTATGGTTAGTCTTGTTTGTTATGAGAATCTGAATGGTATATGAGATGCATGAGAACATGTGGTCGCTATGCTAATTGATAATCTGTAGAATTGGCATGTTACGGATCCCCTCACACTCTTGGGTTGGTCAGGAACTTGATGAGAGACGGTAGTCCCATCGGTAGGACTACGCTAGGGCTATATCCGTGGGCTTGGGCGGGTGTACTCGAGCGATTGTAGTTCGACTACGTGGGACCCTTGTGCCCGAGGTCACTCGTCTCACACTCGCCTGACTCATGCGGTCTAGTCTATTGACTGACCAACCCTGTTTGTTAACCCTGTGTGCTCACATATGTATGGAATCTGAACCACCCTGCAACCATTGTAGCCCAATGATAATCCACTTGAAACTGGTCCACAGCCTCGTGAGCCGGGCATGGTGGAATGGGACACTGTGTCCGAGCTGTCGGCCTATGCTGGGGTACCGCGCCTCCCCGTAGTGACCGCGAGCGATCCCTTCCTATCGGCACTCCTCATGTGCTTGGAGTCGGGGATGAGGACCCTGACGGGATCACGGACCGCGGGGACTCGGCCTCACGCGTTGATGGGGTCTTGGCCTCGCAACCAGTTTAGGGCATTGATACGTAGGGTGAATCAGAATCCCCAACCTGCTGGATGAATGGACTTAACTAATAACTCGGCTAACACGATCGCATTGCATGCATTAGTTAGGGTGGCGACTCGGAAGTCGAGGTCGCTCTGAGGGAGTGTTGTCATATGCGATCGTTAGATGGAGTCGCTTGAGGGAGTGTTGTGGCGAGGGCATGCATCATATCATCCCACATGCATGCATTTTAAATAAGAGTTATTAGGTATTGATGATTGTCTGCTTTTCATTAAGTTCATATTACAATTGATGCCTGTGATAACTTGAGACTAATAGTTCGCACTGAGTTGATCACTCACTCCCACTCTGGGATGGTGTTTTAAAACACCAACCAGACCCATTCATAGATGCAGGTGACCCAGTGCATGAGGAACCTGGCGAGGTAAGCTTGGACGAGGAGGACGGACTCTCTCCTGCTGGTACCGATGGGCGGCTCTCCATCGGCTTGATCGGGCCGAATTTGGATTTGCTGAGCCGCGGGCTCAGCTTTACTCTTTTTTAGACATAGCCTTCTTTTGTTGTTTTGTTGGGCAACGCTTTAGGCGACCCTTTTATTATTTTGGACCTGTATATTTGTGAGATTTCCTTCACTTCAGTAGACTGGTGCGATTGTGCTTCATGTTTCAGGTAATTCCAATTTGCGCAGTTAAGTTTGATTAACCATAAAAACCATAAATGCATGATAAGTGACACTCGGGAACTCGGGAGTCGAGTCTATGCACGACCCCCGATTTTTCGGGGTGTTACAGATGGTATCAGAGCAATAGTTTGGAATTCCTTGGGCCATGGGTCATGAGCTCGCTAACGCGTCCGCTGACTTGAGAAGATACGGATTAGACGACACAATATGGACTTAGAACGCTAGGAATCATCTTAGATCCTGAACCAACGACATTAGACGAAAGAAAGGACTTGCAAGGGGTTAGGAATGGGTTGTGAGAGAGGAAATCCGAGGGTCTTAACCTGGCGGCGAGATTCAACTCGACTAACTAGAAGGTTTAGCTTGTTAGTCCACCAAATTCCTAGGACCCATGGGGCCAACTGAGATAGGTGGGATTTGGGTGGAATGAATGTTAGAGTAACGAGTAATGTAGGTGTAAAGTATTGTCCATGGGATGAGCGCATCCCTTATTCCATGATGCCCTGTTGAAATGTATCCAATTAAAGGTAAATTTTGAGTTTTCTTCCGAAATCTACTTAGAAAGTTCATCATCAAGGGATTTGGAAATCCCGCGACATACCTCTCAATCCAAGGCTCATCCAGCAAAGCCTATGGAGTCAATTTTGAATCTCACCCCACACTCATTCCAGACTTGTCATTCCCAATCGTGAGTTGGGATTAGCATTGTAATCCCATTTCGTGTAGCTTAATGCTACTAGTCAAGCAGGATTAGGTCTAAGTCCTTCTGCCCTTTAGTTTTTTTCGGGACATTGGTAGGAACGAGCCGGATATTGGATGATTGGACGGTAGAAGCCCTTGTCTCGAGCCCAAATGAGCTAATACCGGACCAAGCATATTAATCCTGACCCATTCGGGAACAATTAAGTGGGGGCGAATGAAATTTTATCGGAAATAGAGAAAATGTATAACTGAAACTAAGGGATTAGACGGTCGAAACCATAGTCTTAGGCCAAATTTGATAGTTCAGACCCATTTTGGGATAAAGACTTAGGAGTGAACGAAAATTTACTGAAAATAGTGAAACTGGAAAAAAACTAGGTTTTGGCCCATAACTGGGAGGAATCTCATAAAACCAGTAGGTCCATTATGTAGATCAGCTCGTTCTACCCCAAATTCATATATGGCACATCGAACAACTCATTCCGGTTTGCGAGATATGACCATTGCAAGGAGCCCCCGCCAAGAAGCCAGATGACCCGCGTGGCCACCCCGCCGATCCGCGTGGCCACCCCGCCGACCCGCGTGGCCACCCCGCCGGTGGTCCAGAGGCCCGCGTGGCCACCCCTCCGACCCGCGTGGCCACCCCGCCAACCCGCGTGGCCACCCCGCCGACAAGTGTTCCCCGCCAAAATTTCTGTAATTTTTAGTCAACTTCAAAAATCCATAACTCCTTCGTTACAACTCCGATTTGGGTGATTCAAAAGCCAGATTGAAGCTTGATGAGTCTAGTTTTATATAAAAATAAGAAAAAAATAAAATAAAAATTTTAATATAGTTAAAATTAGGATGTTCTGACAACTATCCAAAAATTTTAAAATTCAGGCAGCTATTTTTCCTAGAATTTTAATAATTTATTTACAACTCCAAATGATATGAAATTTGTTGAGATGACTTAAAACTTGATGATAAATCATCATAAAAATTTTAAAAATAATCCAGTTCTTAAAAGTGTAAGAAACGTTATAAGATGTCCCCTCTCTCTATGTACACCTTGTACTCGTGTGGGGCCCACTTTCCTTGCAAGTAAAGGCTCCATAGCCCTATTTCCTCTCATTTCCTCCTTCTCTAATACTCCCAAACATTTAGTGAAGCCTCTCCCTTTTCCAAAAATCTCAAATCCCTCCCTTCCAACCAACTCCCACCAACATTCACACCCTTTCAACATTCTTTAAACCCCCTCCAACTTCATTTTCACAATCCACCAAACCCATTCCTTCCTACAGGACTTTCACTCCGTTTCATCCCACTCCATCACTTTCAAAACTCAACTCCAATCCCAAACCCATCAAACCCATTCATTTCTCATTACACAAAACCCATTCTCAATATCACTCTAGACTTCACTCCCAAACCCCTTTACATCAAACCCATTCTCAACACCTTTCCCTTCAACAAACCCATTGCCTTCAAAACCCATTCATAAGACAAACTCCAAACCCATTCCCACCTCATTTCTCATAAACCCATCTCAAACCCCTTCCATCGAACCCCACTTACACAACCACTTCTAAAACCCAACACAAAATTCATCCCAACATCAAACCCATTCTCAACACCTTTCCTTCAACAAACCCATTGCCTTCAAAACCCATTCATAAGACAAACTCCAAACCCATTCCGACCTCATTTCTCATAAACCCATCTCAAACCCCTTCCATCGAACCCCACTTACACAACCACTTCTAAAACCCAACACAAAATTCATCCCAATCCCTCCTCTACTCCCACCAATTCATCTCAAATACACATTCCAACCTTCCACAATCCCACTCCATTCACCCATTTACTCTCGAAACCCAACATCAATCCTCTTCACTCTAGCTCGTCTCAAATTTCATTTTCTCAAACCCATTCCACCCCACTTTCCCCAAACAAATTCTAAACACATTTTCAAGTCCTTCCCAAACCCATCCTTAGGATCTCCCCTCCCACCCTCACCTATATTCTCATCCAAAGTCCATTTCCCTGCCGAGGAAAATGGCATTCCTAGCAACCGTTACTTCCTTCTTCCCCATTCTGGTGATTCCTTCCCTCATGGGGAAGAAGTACCCCCATCTTTGCCCGATCCAGAAGAGTAGTAGCATAACCTTTCCGATAATTAGTAGTTTGCTTTGAGTCGATTAGTTCTACCTGCTTGTGTTGAAGGATAGTTAGGATGTTTGCTTGACTAAGTTATTTTTTTCCTTATGTTGGAATGTCTAGAGAACTATGTAATCCATGTTGTATGATGTAACTAGCCATACTAATGGCACTTTGAATTTAATATGAATGTATAGATTGTTTTTAAATTTTCTTGTCACCTTATAAATGCTTGTATGTATGATTGCCTTACTGCGTCCATCTTAATGTTATTAACACTCTAAACCACCAGAATACCTTAAAATTTTCGATTCTTCCTTTCCTGTTAAAATTTATGAAACTAAAACGTGATTTGCTCATAACTCACTAAACATAGGATCAAAATGGTAATGTCAAGAGGAACCTTAAGGTCATGGAAACCCCTCTAGGACAGTCGTTTGATCATAGGCATCGCGGGAAACTCACCACCCATAAAAATATTATGAATGCGAAGCTTGAACTGTTAAAGAATTTTGATGTTTTCCAAATGTTAAGATTGATCAGACTACGGAATCACGGGATCATACACTTGCGATGTATTCGCGGCTTGACCCAATTCTTAATCCTGGGTGTATACCAATGGACTCACTGCTTTGACCGAGCAGAAGACCGGGATCTACCAGGACTAAGAAGGGATACAGCGATCTTTCTGCCCTGGTCAAGCAGAGGATCGACGTATGAGATCAAAGTCTACCACAACTGTTTTTCCGTATTAGCTTGATCATAAAGAGTAGAATACACCACCCTTAAGTAAACTTTATCAACAAACACTTAGCACGATAATCATGATTTTGACATTGTTTTCAAACCTCAAGGGTGAAATTTTTTTTTAAGGGGGGTAGAAAATAATAAGCAAAGCTAGTATAGTTAGTATACACCCTACTATGCATATAAACCTGAAATCAATAAAACTTAGGCAAACAAAATGTATTTATTACCCTTAGGCAATTTCGGGGACGAAATTATTTTTAAGGGGGGTAGATTGTAACATCCCGAATTTTTACTGTTTTGAATTTTCAAAAAATAAAAATAAAAAATCCTTAAATTAATTTTTTTAATGTAATTAACTTTATCATCACTTATTAACCATTAACACTCAATGCTAGCTTATACACGAGTGGTTCTGTCTGGTCACGATCAGACCATGTGCGGGCCGTCAAGCCAGGTAGCCCGATTACACTTAGTGACAGCCCGTGTGGGCCGCCCAGCGACCGAGGAAGGTCAGAAAAATCTAAAAATTTAGGAAACCTTAGATCTCACTGGGCTTGTGGTCCATCGCGGACTACGGACCCAATGGACACCCAGAAGTACCATCTGGCGCTTGCCCAATGCGCCCCACCAATGCCAGATTAAAAATCTGGCACTGACAAAAGAAACTGAGACTCCGGGCCTTCCAGCCGTCGGATTTCTTCCAAATTTACGGTGAAGGTTTAATGTATTTTTCAACGTCTGCCCACCAAATCTGGGCCCCGATCGTGGCACGATGACCGTTGATCGCGAATCGGACCCGTACGACCAAACCCCGCATCCGTTCGTTCCCAAATTTTGTAAGGGCCCTCATCGGGCCATGGACCACTTATCCTATAAATTTTATGGCCAGAGGGCCATCAGAAATACTCCAATCACCAAAATGGCCCCCACAGGACCACTTAAAGGTCAAAAACTCTTTCTCAGATCATATATTCGTCCATCCGTTCGTCCTCAATTTTTGCATGGACCCTAGTCAGGCCATAAGGCAACTACACACCGAATTTGGTGCCCAGAGGGGTGTTAGGGCCACCCCAACTTCAATAGGGAGCCCTAGAAGGCTAGTTTGGGAAATTGTGAGAACTTAAGTGATTTGAGTTGTCCACTCTTATGCAAAGTTGAGAATTTTGGACCGTCAATTTATGACCAAACTTCACACATCGAGTAAGGATATTTCCCTCCTCACATCCGTATAGCTGCGGCCCCGATCGACCATCGGTGACCGTTGAACAGACTTCCAATCATATCTGTCGATCGGCGCGTCGAAATGGCGGGCCGGTTGTGTCCATACGTAGATCATCATTAAGACTAACTATCCTATGGTGTATATCGACTAGTACACCCCATAGCAGGCCCTTGAGGCTAGAAAAACCCTCCCATAGGGTTAATATAGTAATGACCCAACACTTAACCAATTGCACCAAAACTGGCATTATAAAGAGACTCCATTTGGGCACCCCCTCTCCCCATACGATTTTGCCCTAGAAAAGGAAAGAGAGAAGAGAGAAAAAGGAGAAGAGAAAGAGGAATGGAGAAGAAAGAGAGAGGGAAGAAGACAAGTGGACCCTAAATCAAGGTGGGGCCTAAGGGAATCAATCTCTCCTCTCCCTACACCTTCTCCAAGGGGAAACCCATTCAAAAATCGGCCTCTTCATCTCATGGATTGTTTAGGTAAGACCCAACCCTCTTTTTCTTTGAAAACCCTTATAAGGATGGGGGTTTTGCTTGCAAATCTAACATGTGAAGTTATTTTAGGGATTCCGGTCGATCTACCGCAAAGCCCTCTTTCCTAGGACGTTTTTCTCAAGCCTTCAACGATCCTAGGTGCGGACTATTGATCTTAGGTGGCCTAGCACCAATTTTAATGTGGGATTAATGATTTTGAATTCTTGGATGTTATATTTGAAATTCTAGAAAAACCCTAGGAAATTACATGTTGTTGGAATTGTATGAATGTGCATGCTTAGTTCTCTCATTATTTTGATCTTGCCTCTTACGTGATTGTGTGTATGAATGAATCACTTGCTCATGTTTTATTAGTTTTTCCCATATGTTGTGCTTTATAATATGTATGGTTCATTACCCTTATGCATATGATGGCTTGTGATGGAGGAAGTGAGCAACTTCCTCACCCACACACACACACATAAGTCACATGCACTTATTACATGTTATGGTTAGTCTTGTTTGTTATGAGAATCTGAATGGTATATGAGATGCATGAGAACATGTGGTCGCTATGCTAATTGATAATCTGTAGAATTGGCATGTTACGGATCCCCTCACACTCTTGGGTTGGTCAGGAACTTGATGAGAGACGGTAGTCCCATCGGTAGGACTACGCTAGGGCTATATCCGTGGGCTTGGGCGGGTGTACTCGAGCGACTGTAGTTCGACTACGTGGGACCCTTGTGCCCGAGGTCACTCGTCTCACACTCGCCTGACTCATGCGGTCTAGTCTATTGACTGACCAACCCTGTTTGTTAACCCTGTGTGCTCACATATATATGGAATCTGAACCACCCTGCAACCATTGTAGCCCAATGATAATCCACTTGAAACTGGTCCACAGCCTCGTGAGCCGGGCATGGTGGAATGGGACACTGTGTCCGAGCTGTCGGCCTATGCTGGGGTACCGCGCCTCCCCGTAGTGACCGCGAGCGATCCCTTCCTATCGGCACTCCTCATGTGCTTGGAGTCGGGGATGAGGACCCTGACGGGATCACGGACCGCGGGGACTCGGCCTCACGCGTTGATGGGGTCTTGGCCTCGCAACCAGTTTAGGGCATTGATACGTAGGGTGAATCGGAATCCCCAACCTGCTGGATGAATGGACTTAACTAATAACTCGGCTAACACGATCGCATTGCATGCATTAGTTAGGGTGGCGACTCGGAAGTCGAGGTCGCTCTGAGGGAGTGTTGTCATATGCGATCGTTAGATGGAGTCGCTTGAGGGAGTGTTGTGGCGAGGGCATGCATCATATCATCCCACATGCATGCATTTTAAATAAGAGTTATTAGGTATTGATGATTGTCTGCTTTTCATTAAGTTCATATTACAATTGATGCCTGTGATAACTTGAGACTAATAGTTCGCACTGAGTTGATCACTCACTCCCACTCTGGGATGGTGTTTTAAAACACCAACCAGACCCATTCATAGATGCAGGTGACCCAGTGCATGAGGAACCTGGCGAGGTAAGCTTGGACGAGGAGGACGGACTCTCCTACTTGCAGCTGATGGGCGGCTCTCCATCGGCTTGATCGGGCCAAATTTGGATTTGCTGAGCCGCGGGCTCAGCTTTACTCTTTTTTAGACATAGCCTTCTTTTGTTGTTTTGTTGGGCAACGCTTTAGGCGACCCTTTTATTATTTTGGACCTGTATATTTGTGAGATTTCCTTCACTTCAGTAGACTGGTGCGATTGTGCTTCATGTTTCAGGTAATTCCAATTTGCGCAGTTAAGTTTGATTAACCATAAAAACCATAAATGCATGATAAGTGACACTCGGGAACTCGGGAATCGAGTCTATGCACGACCCCCGATTTTTCGGGGTGTTACACATTTCTATGCATATCACGGTATTCCCGCCTATTCTGTGTTGATTCACGGTCATTTTGGCACATTTCACGGTCATGTCCCTTCACTTCACGGTCATTTCCGCGCATTTCAAGGTCCAATCGCTACACTTCACGGTCATTTCCATGTATATCACGGTCATTCCCGCTTATTCTGTGTTGATTCACGGTCATTTCGACACATTTCACGGTCACGCCCCTTCACTTCACGGTCATTTTTGCGCATTTCAAGGTTTAATTGCCTCACTTCGCGGTCATTTCCATGCATACCACGGTCATTCCCGCCTATTCCGTGTTGATTCATGGTCATTTCGGCGCATTTCACGGTCATGCCCCTTCACTTCACGGTCATTTCCGCGCATTTCAAAGTCCAATCGCCTCACTTTGCGGTCATTTCCATGCATACCATAGTCATTCTTGCGTATTCCGTGTTGATTCACGGTCATTTTGACGCAGTTCACGGTCATGCCCCTTCACGGTCATTTCCACGCATTTCGCGATCCAATCGCTTCACTTCACGGTCATTTCCGCGCATTTCACGGTCATGCCCCTTCACTTCACAGTCATGCTCCTTCACTTCACAGTCATGCCCCTTCACTTCATGGTCATTTTCGGTGATTCCGTTTTATTTCACGGTCATTTTCATGCATTTTCCGGTCAATTCCCTTCACGGTCATTTCCATGCACTTCACGGTAATTTTCATGCATTTCACGGTCATTGACCTGATGGAATCTTGGAAAATAACTAGGTTGGTTGGCTAAAGTAGCTTCTCCTACCCCAAAATCATATAGGGTTCATCGAGTAACTAATTTTGGTTTAGAAGATATACTTTTTAAATGAATAAAGAAATAAATGAAAAAAAGAGAGGAACTTTTTTTTATATGCTTATATATGCATATTTATATAAATATGTGTTTGAGAAAATTGTAGGTAGATTAAAGTTCTCCATGTAAAAAATAAAATTTTAAAAAAAATAAAAAAAAAAAAAAATAATTTTGTATAGGCATTTATGGATACGATTATAATCCATTGCCATAGGGGGCCTCCAGATGGGTGTGGCCACGCCGGATCGGCGTGGCCCGTCAGATACATCAACAAGTGGCGCGGGCGCTGCTAGTTTGGCGCGCCCACCTTGATAGTCATCTATGGCTACGAATTTTGGTAGCTATGGCTACGGTTATAATCCGTAGCCAAATCTCCCTGTATAAAAAAAAATAAAAAATAAAAAAATATAAAAATCTAGTTTTTTTTGTTTTTGTTTTTGTTTTTTGGGTCCCATCATGAGGTCTATGTTATATCCAAACTGTCCATCTATTTGACTAGCTCATATTAAGGCTTAAGACGGAAAATAAGACAGATCTAACAATCAAGTGGACCACACTGTGAAAGGCAGTGGGGAATTGAACATCTACCATTGAAACCCTTTTAGGGGTCATAGAGGTTTTGGATCATTATGAATTTTTTTTTTCCTCTTCATCCAGGTCTTTGTGACCTTATGAATAGATTGGATGGAAAATAAATGTTATGGTGGGCCCTAAAACAGTTTTAACGGTGAAAATCAATATTCCCGCTGCTCTTTGTGGTGAGGTCCAGTTGATCTTTGGATATGATATATTTTTTTTTTGGATAATGCTCTGAAATGATCTCGAAATATCGATGAACATTGTAGATATAATAAATACATAACTGTGGGGCCCATGTAACGTTGATCGCTTTTGAACCGTTCGTACAACTCGGAGTTCGAGGAGCGTCAGCGCTCGTCTTCTCGCTTGAAGGAAAAGGCAAGGGCATTTTCGACCTTTGGCAAGGCATCCGTACAGTTGGGGCGTATTCTCGCAAGGGAAAATGAGGTGGGCTTAGATTCCTAATTGGGCCATAAATGGGTCGTACAGTCACAAATTTCCCCTCAAAATTTCATTTTTTTCAGCCAAAGCATATATTTTAGCAGGCTTATTACAACCACTATGTCAAACATTACATACGTCGCTAATTAGAGATATTAAAGTTGATTAAGTAATTAAATTCAAACCCCCATAAATATATCATTCATAGCTACTTTTGGATTAAATTTGATTCTCAATCTGAGCGCCAAACACAATACGAGGATTTCAAATTCAGGGTTATGAATTCAAGGGTTCCAAATCCATCATCCCAAACTAGCCCTCTTTGGAGGGGCATTTTTGTCGTTTCGTGTCTTTTGAATCAAATTGTCAAAAATAAGGGATAGAGGAACCATTATTAGATTGTAGAGTCACTCTACTAACATAGGATAGATTACCGATGCATTTGACGGGGTTTTTCCCTATTAGTATTATTTCAGTTTTCTCTATATGATGAACGTCTCGGATCTCTCACACGCTTTACAAATAGGCAGTTATGGCCAAAGGGCTTCCCCTTCAGCTAACGCGCGCAAATGCCCCTGTTCTTTCTCGTATCTCTTTCGAATCATACGATACACGAGCTGAATCCCCCGTTGTTTTTCTCATTGTTTGATATTTAGACCTGGCGTGAGTACAGCAGCTATCGCTGGTGGCTGGTCCGCTTACCACCTAATCTGCGTTCCTCTGGGTGATCCATGGGGGCAGATTGCGTACTGGGTAAACAATGTGGCCCTACCGTGATGTATGAATCTTATCCACGCCGTCCAACCATTTCATCATATCATATAAGGGTATTAGCCTAAAATTACAGTAAATCCAAAGCTCAAGTGAACCACACCAAATAGAAAAATTACCGATAATGACATCCACGGTTAAAACATTTTTAGGGCCCACAGGTGATGTTTATTTGGTATCCAAACCTGTTCGTAAAATCAAAATAGTCATGGGTGAAAATAAAAAAAATAGCAGCTCGATCCAAAACTTCAGTGGCCTTGAGAAGTTTTGGGCGGTCGGCATTCAATTCCTACTTTTACATACTGGAGTTCTGGATATGCCTCAAATTTTGGCCCATTCATCAAAATGAGCTAAAAAAATGGAAAAACAGTAGGGATAAGACATACATCACAGTGGGCTGGATAGATTTTATTCTGCATGCAATCCACATTGGTGATCTTGCTTTCGGGTCCATTGGCACTATATATTTGGGGGAAGGGATTTGAAATCAAGGTGAGAGCTTGGATTACACCTAAAATCCTTACAATAGTTGCATCTGTAATATATGTGCCACTATACTATTATTCTATTGGGCACATGACCCACCAATGATATCCAAAAACAATTAGATTATCAATTGCAATACTATAATTACTTTAATGTGATGACCAACACCGTTCAAATATTGTCCATGTAAATCAACAACTAAAAATAGTTGTTTAGTCACTCAAATATGATATTGTGCTTGTGGCCCATATGAGACTCGAAATTTTATTATTTTCAGACAAAATATATATAAGCTTATTACAACCACTATGTCAAACATTATGTACGTCACTAATTAGATATATTAAAGTTGATTAAGTAATTAAATTCAAACCCCTGTAAATATATCACTCTTCGCTACTTTTGGATTAAATTTGATTATCAATCCGGGCAGCAAATACGATCGGAGGATTTCAAATTCAGGGTTACGAATCCAAAGGTTCCAGATCCACGCTCCCATACTTGCCCTCTTTGGAGGGGCATTTTTATCATTTCACGTCATTTGAATAAAATTGTCAAAGATAGGGGTTAGAGGAGCGATTACTAGATTGTAGAGTCACTCTACTAACATAGGATGGATTACCAATGCATTTGACGGGCTTTTTTCCCTATTAGTATTATTTCAGTTTTTTCTATATGATGAACGTCTCGGATCTCTCACACGCTTTACAAATAGGCATTTATGGCTAAAGGGCTTCCCCTTCAGCTAACGCGCGCAAATGCACCTGTTCTTTCTTTTTCCTGTCCACCCATTTCTCGTATCTCTTTCGAATCATACGATACACGACCTGAATCTTCTGTAAGTATACAGGTGCTTTAAATAGTACCATTATAAGGATATTTTTAGATAATCCAAACCGTTGATATGCTGAATTAAAAAACTATATAGTATATTTATAATTTTACTTCAATGTTCTAATTTACTAATCGATTTTGACCGTTTTTCTATTTCTATTTCTGACATTTTATTTAAAGGAAGTAAAAAATATTTAGAATATAAATAATTTAATAATTATGATTTTTCATATTGGGCCAATATACTAATGGTTTGGATTATAGATATGTGGACCCCACTTGTAAGAAATGAAAACTCGAGTATATACTGTGAAAAGAAGTGAACTACGTATCATACCATTCCTCCCCATTGCCAAGCTCTCTCCATTCAAAACCTTCTTTGGAACCGCTAAAAAATGGAAGAAAGAAGGAAAAAAAAAAAAACGATTTTTCGGACATTTCCGTCATTTTAGAAATTCTTAAAAAAAATGCATATTCATTCTCAAACTCTCAGCCCTTCTGCCATTTTCCCCATTTCTCCTTTCTGCAAAACCCTAATCTCTCATCTCTGCGTTTCTTCCAAGGGTTTCCATCTCTCTCAGTCTCGACGTCTGTATGGTGAGTGAGATGCCACATCCCCGTCTTGTTACTTGAATTTCAATGTCGATTTTTTCCTTTTCTGATTTTGATTTGAGTTTTTGGCAGCCTCGAGATCAAATGGGAAGTCGAACTGGCGGTTTCGGTGGAGGAATCGTCAGGATGTGGTGTTTTCGGCATTGGATGAATGGAGTTTTGGTTGTGAGTATGATTTTGTTTTTGATAGATGAAATTGATCATGATTTTCTGATCTAAAGAGAGTTTTTAATTTGGTCGGCAATGTATCGGGATGATCCAGGCCGTTCATCTGTTGGGAATCATCATCAACTGTCATGCCCTGAAAATGTTAATCTTACCCGTTGGATCGGGGCAACGTCTATTTATCTCGTTGAATATGGAAATTGGCTGTACCGTCCATTTTCAGGATGAAAACTCGACAATTGAGATCATCTGATGAAGTTTCCAGGGCATGGTCCCACCATAATGGTACCCGGCAGATAGCCGTCTGGAATGGAAAGGTGGACCCCAGTACTGGGCTGAGTATTTTGTAATGTCTCTTTGATGGATGTGTTTTTTGTGGTTACTTTTTTTTTTTTTTTTTTTCATTTTATTATGGTGCAGCGAAAAAATCCTTTTAACTGGAAATTAGTGTTTTACTTAAAATTCACTATTGGATATGCATTTCTTTGTTTTATTTGGCTTAAATTTCAGCCTTGAAACTGAATAGCCAGAGAGGAGCGATTTTCTCAGCTTTTAATGGATGGAATGCTGGAGTTGATTCAACAGGTTCTGAATTCACGAGGAAAAGGTGCTCTCTCTCTCTCTCTCTGTTATTTTGGATCATTTTGCTTTGAGTATATCTTGCCCTACTTGACAAATACTAACAGTTAAACTGCGAAGAATGTTGTGGATTTGTTGCTTGTAATAGCACATAACAGAGCTGTTCACCCAAGCTCATTGCTGCTGCTGCTGTCAAACTGCCTTGTATTCAGAATGCAGCTGGGCATTCTTGTAATTTATCTCTTTCTTGTTTTCTTTTAGTTACTATCAATTGTCTATTGTATGCATGGGTTTCCAATTCTGGCGAGTGGGGCCCATGGTTCTGTAGTACACGACATCGGTCTGTTGAGTCCTATGGGCATACCGTGGATGGAGCATGGTTGAGCATGGTTGAAAATCCAAATATTGGTGGATTCCAGCAACCAATATTAGTATCATTTTCAGTTGAATATGGATGGTACTTGTATCTTTTATCACCCACATGGCCATATATCTGTACGTCCCATATGAAATGTTAACCATTACCTGTAGAGGATATTTTTGAGTCATGGTCCATCCATGGTGGGACTCAACAGACTGATGGTTCAGATTACTGAACAGTGAGTCTCACTTGTTAGAATTGAAAAGCCATGTGTTTTGTGCAAGGATGGACTAGGATTCAGTAGTGACCCCTCCAGTACAATGTCAGTACTGGTAGGTGCTGGAAAAGCTCTGTGGGCCCCACCATGATGTATGTGTTTTATCCATGCCACCCATCCATTTTGCCAGCTCATTTTAGGGCATGAGCCCACAAATGAAGCAGATCCAAATCTCAGGTGGACCACACCATAGGAAACAGTGGTGATTGAATGCCCACCATTAAAAACTTTGTAGGGCCCACTGTAGTGTTTATTTGTCATCCAACCTATTGATTAGGTCACACTGACATGAATGAAGGGAAAACACAATTATCAGCTTCATCCAAAACTTTTGTGGCCCCCAAGAAGTTTTTAATGGCGGGCATTCAATCACCACTGTTTCCTGTGGTGTGGTCTGCCTCATTTTTGGGCTCATGACCTAACATGAGCTGGCAAAATGGATGCGTGGCATGGATAGAACACCTACATCATGGTGGGGCCCACAGCTTTTCCAGCAATGACCAGTACCAATGTATAGGAGGGGTCACTACCAAATTCGAGGCCTTCAAAGGTGCAGCTACGTGTCATTAATTCCTCTATAGTTAAACCTGCTTTCTAGACAGTGAGAATACATTGGTTAATCAATCAATCAATTGATCTTTTTTGATGGTACTAGAGCCTATTTCTTCAATCCATTCAAATTTTCATTTAGAATTGATTTTCATCAGCTTGTGAATTCATTACTCAACTCATGCATTTTATCATCCCTAGGAATTGTTAATTTGACTTTTCATTGTTGAAGAGCTTTCCATGGTTTTGCCAAGATTCATTTTATCGTTTCTCCGTTGAACCTATGTATGTCTTTTTTTAGCATTACCTACCCTATGCTCTTCGATTATTTCTCCTTTTTTATATGTCTGCCCCTTTTTAAAGGAACTCTTTGCAAAATTCCAAATCAACAGACTCCCAGACCAAAACCCATACTCTTTCTTTCTCAAATGCTCCACTTGCTGTAGCTTTTCAGAACTTGCTTCTATTGTTTCAACCAGCAAGCTCTTAGAGCTTCCTGTTCCACTATTTGGGCCCCATTATGTGGAATTTTTAGTTTTCTTATATAGCTTCTTCTGCTACTCCATTACAAAATTGTACAAGTGGAAAAAAATTTCATGCATGAAGCTTGAGAAGTAAAATCTTTAATCTGATTTGATAGCTGAAACCTTATATGTAACATCTCTGGACAATTAGAGAACTACTAAGCTAGTCCGAGATTGGTAGACTTTTAGCACAATTGAATTGTGTGTGTCTGTGGAGCGATGAGGGCTCTTCTTTTAAACTTCTGATTTCCTTAGCAATCTGCCTTCTTAAGACCAGAATATTAGTTGCTGCTGGCCCTAGGGAACTGAATCTATTTTCCAGCCTTTATCATGCATCTTCCTCTTCATCAAGGATACTGATGTTAAATTGGTGAATCTTTGCATAATCTCAATGGCGCACCTTCTGTCGTTTTCTGATTATTTAAGCTACCTTCTTTGCACGGAACTAGGATAATAGTGCTGGTGATTGGGGTCCCCATTTGAATTTACTTTATAACTTTTCTTTATATAGATTGGCCCCTTCTTCGTCATCATCATCTAATCTTGATTGGCCTCTTCTTCATGAAATTGGAATGAGATGCCAAAATAATTCTTTTCTATCTAGTTCATATTTTACTGGTTATACTGTCATAGATAACTATAGTGTTTCTGCCTTTTTTTTGGAGTGTTAATTTTGCATTTCCCTGTGGTGATATGTGACTACTCCTTTGTTATGGCAGGAAAATTGTGGAGCACATTTGTCTTCTGAAAGCAAAGGCAGATTTAACTGATGATGAAGAGAAAGACATGCTAGATTATCTTTATACATCCCAGTATCAAATGGGTGGGATTATTGCAATTTCATTAGGTGAGATCCTATCTTCTGTCCAGCCTATCTATATGAGTTCGCGATTGCATATGATGACAATGATTGGTAGGCAGTAACATATTGACTCTTGAGGACTATAAACTCCATTTTGTGTTGCGCGTGGCTGTTTGGTAAAGGACATGTTTATTTTATATACTACTCTTCATTGTTATGTAATTTTCTTTGCATTACTTCTATTGTCAGTTTGTGTTTTACGCGGTAATTATTCATTGTATCCATTATGGTATAACCATTCGTAACAGCGCCTCAATTTCTAAGGAAATAGATTCCCTACTATTAAAAATTCAGGACACTCCAACTCAGCACTAATGTGAGCTAATTGGTTTGGTGGGCTCTGAGTATTGAACCTAAAAACGCCACGTGTCTTTACATATACATGGAAAGGGACTGCTAACATCCCCACATTCATGTGGATGTAAAGAATGTCATGTAACCGTTTCAATTATACATGAGATAGCCAAATATCGATCCGGACAGTCCATTTGATGCACACTACTGTTGGCATGGCAGGCCATGACGCAAGAATCACATTGATTGGATGATCCTAGTCATCAGATCAATAGCATGAAAAATGGCTAGTCAATATTGATTAGGGAAAAGAATAGGGATAGTCATCATCTTGAAACATCTATTAAATGCCCCACCGTGGACTGCTTGTGGCTCTAGAAAAGCACTTTGGTTAGATGATTGTATTGATCCAATCTATGGCGTGTAATGGTTACGATGGTTATAACAAAATGACCAACACTGAAAACGGTTAGGAACAAGGATCATCTGATTTGTATGATTTTGCATAATGGCCTGCCATTAATGGTATTGACTGCATTGATGGTTCAGTTCTAGAATGGGTGTCCCACGGATTATTTTAAGGCACTAGGGTCATTGAACATCCCCATGAAGGTGGGGGACATTAGCTTTTCCCATATGAGAATATAGATGATGACATTGACATGTAGATTGCGAGGCCTTTAAAAAAAAATAAAATAAAAATAAATTCCTGTTGGAAGAGTCTAGTCTTTTCTTTGCTTGATGTGTAATTTAGTAGTTTCAAACAGCCAAACATGATAGGTACATTTGATTTGGGTCGTTTATATGATCTTAAGATATGATAGTTTCCTATACGATCCAATCCCATTTGTAAATCATTAGCTATTTAATGGTTTTGAACGTTGGGAAAGATTATGTGGTTGGTGTCATGTCCTATGGACTGATCAGCCATCAGCATACATGTTTGATTGTATAGAACCATAGGGTTAAAAAGATTGTAGTTTACGGGGCAGACAGGCATATCTTTGTGACTTTTATACCATTTCAAGAGCATTTTAGTCACCTGCTCCTTCTGTGTGTTGGATTTACTACCATATTTATCACTTTATATAAGTGAATTCATTTGCTTTGGTAACTTTCACAAACATAGTAGTTTGGTGGTATTGGGGTGATGTTAGATGTATGGTTGGACCTTGCAATCTGGTTGCTTTATGTCAGCAGTATTTTTTTTTTTTTTTTTGGAAATTGAATTCTACAACATCGCCCTTTTCAATAACATTCCTTTGTACCGTCGCAACAATAATCCATCATATGCTCTACTCTTCTCGAAAGGCCTCACATGCTTCAGATATTCAATTCATGTGATGTAGATATTATATGGGAGTGGTAAAGTTTCTGCAGGCAATAATGATGCACTCCCTTGTGTGGTTACAAAGAAACAACTTACAAAGCTTCAAGGGGCACCAATAATATAAATCCCTTATCTGCTCCTGCAGGCCGTATCACGGATATGAATGCTGATGGCTTCACGCATGCTGTATATATGCGGTTCCAGAGAAAGGAAGATCTTGCAAAGTTCTATGACAATGTTTACTCGAGGCTTCTTAAGGAGCATGTGATTCCTTACTGTCATGTATGCCTGACATGTAAAGACCAACGCTCCAGTTGTGTTTGCTTCAAGTGATGCCATAATTGTTAGTTTTGATTAGGCGCACTTGACTGCACTTTATTTCAATGTATCTTTTGTAGGAGTGGATTAATGTGGATTATGAATCTGAGGTGGAAGATGATATCCTGCCTATATTTCGGAAGGGAGAGGTTAGGCAGCAACATACTTGTTATACTTGCTGAGTTCTTATACGATCTAATTTTTTGTTTGTTTTGTAGTAATTATTTCAAACCTTTAACTTGTAGTCAATCATGCGTGTCGTTGTTCAGCGCGGTGGGTTTTAGAACTTCTATTCGCTGCCAGGCCCATACAACATTTTGAGATAATAAAATGTTATTTCCTGATTGTATTGTAATTATACGGTTTTAAAGAATCTCGTTAAAAAAAAAAAAAGGTGTATCCCTGAAATAAAAAATTAATAATAGTTAAAATAGAAACAGCTTTCATGTGAACCATGTCCTGGAGTGCCAGACACACGGATATGCCCATGTGCCAGCACTGGTTTAATTTCAGAAAGCTCAATTTCTAAAGGTACCATTTCTTTGTTGTATAGTTTCAAACCAGTATATAAAATGGAATTCATCACTGTTTGTTCAGAAATATTGAAAAGCATTTTGATGTGCCCCAAGTTCAAAATTTTCTATATATATATGTGCATTTTTCTTTTTGAGTTTATAAAGCCAATTGAGAGAATTTGTGTTACTTGTGGGGAACAGGAGTTCAACTATGGCGTGGAGTCTGTGCTTCTGATTTCAGTGATCGGAAGTGCCATTGGTGGGCCTGTAGAAGATGCACTGGCTACTTTTGCTAAACTGACTGAGGACTTTGGCTCCTTGATTGTGCAGGCTACTCAAGGTATGTTTGAGGTTAAGAAAAAGGGTACACCCCCCAGTTATTGTAAAACATTACTTTCTGGCCATTGCCAGAAAGCATTGTAATGAATTAAAAAGTGAATTTGAGCTACTATTTTTCATGCAGTGGAGAAAATGTAAACTTAAAAAGGCAATGATACCCATTTAAACACTCCCCCCCCCCCCCCCCCCCCGCTCTCTCTCTCTCACACGCACGCACACACACACACACACAAACACACACAAGGTTTAAAATATTGCCTGAAATGGTACGCATTGGGTGGTGACCCGGTATCGGTATTAGGTGATACGGTATGCCCCTCACTGTAGAAAGGACATTTGAATTGGCTTGACTTTGGCTTGACTTGGCCGACTCATTGTATCATCCAAATGCAGGGCGAGTCCGCTGAGTTGCTACTGTGCTGACTCGTCTAGTTGATTTGTTTATTTGTAGCTGTGTAAGGCCTGTGATTCACATATTAAATTCACCATTTCCTTCACATGTGCCCCTCCATGTTCAGCCATGATTCAAAAGATCAGGGCAATCTAGAACTCAGGTGGGTGTTGGGCCACAACAAGGGTGAAAATGGTTAAAGATGCACACCATAGAAATTTTCATATTGTGTTTTGTGCCCACCAAACGTTTATATGTCATCTAACCCGTTCACAAGGTGTGCCCTACCAGGACAAATGGACATCCCAAAAAATCAAGCGGATTGAAGACACTGGTGGCTGCACCACTTGAATATGGAGGTTTGGGAATGTTTTTGCATTATTTCCGATGGTATGGTCCAAATGACTTTTGGCTCAGCCTGATTTTTGGGGAGTCTATATTCATGGTGGGTCTCACCTGATGCATGGTTTGGATTCCATATAAACATCAAGATAGGCCCACAAACAACTCAACTGTGCAGTAGCCCTCGAGTAATGCCTCCACTGAGATGCCTCAACTTCCACAACAACTCTTCATTTTTACTGATGATAGGAAATTCAATACTCTGATGAAGGGTGATGGATGATACTCAGGCACTTAAAAATTTCATGTGGCATATAGGAACTCAAACAGAAGTGTGCAATTTGTGGGCCCTAGTTTGGATGTGTCACGAACCAATAATTACATTCATTTCATCATCAGACTAAGGGACTGTTGGACGGTTAAAAATAAAAATATACAATGTTCCCTCTTCCTATTTCAACAAACAAGTGTGCATGAATCAGAGGCTAGGAGTGCTCAACCAATCTGATTTTGGCACCTTAACTTATCAACAGCGGATTTCACAATTTAATTGGTTTAATTTAGGTTAACATATGCTACGTATACAATTTCTGAATGCTTGCATTAGCATATCAAGCATCAATGTGTCACATGTTGCTTGCTGGTGCATGAAATAAAGTCCTCCAATGTCATCAAATTACTTCAAAATATCAATGAAAGGTTGAAAATATAAACCCTTTTTTGCTTTTTACAAAACGGTACATATTGTTGAAAATTGAAAGGTTGATGGTTGAATAAGGCCCATTTGGCTAAAGTTCATTTAAAAAAGCCCATAAGCCCATTAACGTTTTTACTATTATAAATAAGAGTAGAAGGCTAGGGTTTCAATACATCCTAAGTATCTCATGTTCTCTCTCTCTCTCTCTCTCTCTCTCTCTCTCTCTCTCATCGTTTCTCTCTTCTATTTTGTTCTCCTACTTCTCATTGTAGCTTCTCGTAGGCCCTCAAAATTAGCACCAAACACCTTAAGCATCTCATGTTCTTGCTCTCTCTCCCTCTCTCTCTTCCCTCTTTATCTCCTTCTTTCTTCTTCTTCTCATTGTAGCTTCTCATAGGCCCTCAAGATTTGCACCATGTAGTGGTTTACCACATATGATGGCAAGTGATAAATAGAATGATCTAAACTGTGGATGTAATACTTTCCCACATTGGATGGGGCTCACATGTTGGTATTGGGCCTGCATCAACTGATCCAGATGATACATCGGTTTTAGTGAAGACCAGAATGGTACACCAAAACCCATTTTTAATCCTTGCTCCCATGACCTTTTTTGTGTGTGTGTGTGTGTGTGTGTGTGTGTGCGCATAAAAGTATATTTTACCCATGCTATGGTATTAATGAATTGACATCATGTATTTCAATTTTCAGGTTCAAATTTCAACCTCAGTGATAGGGATTACACGCATGCTGTGGTGATACGCTTCTCATCATGTACGCTTTATTCTTCAATAGATTTGACAATGACCTGTTGAAGGCCCAAGCAAGGCTGACTAGAAGCTTGGTTGATTTTTCAGTGTTTGCTTGAACTTTTCAAGTTCCTCAGTTAGTCTCTTGGGTCCCATGTGTATTTGGTTTGGTTCTAAGAAGAGTGAGCTATGCCTTCAACATGTTGTGATTTGATTGAGTTGAGTCAGCCTCGTGTGGTTTATCAATACTCAATCAGGTCTTTGAAAGCTGCTGCTTAATTGATCCTTTTCTTCTCAGGCCGCTAATTATATTGATCTGAACTTGCAGTTGAGGCCTTGGAGATATTCAGAAATAGCTCGGAGTACAAGGATGTATGCAAGCTAATCCCTTGAATATGCATATTTTCTTGAATTCAAGGTTTACATCTTATTCACTGTTTCAGGCTGCATGTTTGTGCACATACGTGCTGACATGCCTGCAGTCTCACAGTACTAGACTGCAGATTCGTTAACTTACATTTTGCCATGGCTATGTTGATTATGATTTGTTTTTCCCCCCTTTTTCACCATGAGGAGCTATATGATCCTTGCCTCGAATTCTCAGTTTGTACAAGTAGGGCCCACATGTCAGTTGACCCAGACCATTGGTCTGTTGGGACACACCACGGATGTACCATGCTCCAAAAATTCATCAATAGGACATTCATAAAATTTTAATTTATGGCATGCAAATAGACAATCAAGAAGAGGAACCCAACAATGGTTTACAATCAACCAGAAAAGACCCAAGGTCGTAGGATAGGACCCAATTTGGGAGATTTACCCATGTTGGTGCCCAACAGACTAGTCTGGAATCTGGATAGCTATTTGATATTCTCTCAGTATGATGCTTGATATGCAGGCAGTTATAAATTGTATAAGTGGTATACATTACTCAATTTAAACTGTTTAAATTAGAGGACCCACCGTGAGCGGTTCTTCCAAAATTATATTAGTTTAATAATCAACACTGAGGTCTTGGTATCGATTCCCAAGTGGGGTGTGGCTAACAGTGGGGTGTGTGTTTACTGACGTGCTAACCAATTAAAAAAACAACTCTGCTTAGTGGAAACATTCTTGATTATTGGCCATTGGTATATTTTTATTTAGACGATTCATTAAATGTCCGCTAATTGGATAGTTAGGTGATCAAATCAGTGTAATTTTTGGTGATTGTGCATCTAAACAGTGGCTCATAAGTTGGATGGTTCAATATGAGTTGTGTGAATGCTACGTGAACTGTTTCTGAGCAGCCGTGTATCAACCATCAATCTGCTAGAGCATTTTAAAGTTTTCTCTTGTCAGGATCACTGAATGATGGGCCCACTCACGGAAACTGAGAAACTGATTATACTGCACATATCCTCTGTTGACATTCATAAATAGTTCCTTTTATGCATTGCTTGACCTTTGGACAACATGGAGGTGGTTAGACATGTTAAAATCTTGCACGATGTATTTGGGTTTGTTCCCGTCTCTGTTTGAATCCGCATGCTCTGCATTATCTTGCCATGGCAGTAAGGAGATGATTGTCTTTTCACTGCAAGATCCTAACTCCTGACTTTTCTTAATTCCAAATGCAGACGTGGAGGTTAAAATTCCAGCCGATCACAGAAAAAGCCCTTGAGGTTCATTTTGCCGTAGATCCTGTGGGCACTGAGATTATGTAGCATTGCCCAACTGGCTTGGTGGTTTGTTTCCTTGCTCATTAAGTTTTGCTGTTAAAAAAATCAGTTTTATTTTTATTTTTATTATTTCACCATCCCATCTTCAGACGATGCTAGCAATGAGCACATTTATATCTGTATCTATCAGTATGTTTTTGCCTGTGCATGCAAGCATTTGTATGTCTATCTGTACTCATGAATGTGTGGATTTTCATATATAATGTGTGTACATATGATTCATGTACATACATGTGTATGTTTTTATGTGTGCATGTGTACAAGTTTATTCCCATACTAAACTTAGGAAACATATTTCTACCTTGAAGCATTTATTTTGTGCCACATTGAGTCCAAATGGAGCAGAGCCGTAGAGTCTTTTTTGAATGCGTTTCTCGGACTGATCTATGGGTATTTTATCTACACTTGTATTTTATATATGCAAGTTTATTGAGAAATGTTTCAGTGCTCACGGAGCGCCATGAGTTATAGTGCTCCTAGTTGTCTGTTCACTTGGACAGTCCAACAGATCGATCTGAACTTATATTCACTCCATAACACATTTAGTGGACTACCATGCATATTCACTCCATAACACATTTAGTGGACTACCATGCAAAAATTGCCTTGATCAGATGATCCGATCCATCCTTGAGTTGGCCTTATTTTCTCTAGCCCACCCCCACCCCTTTTCCAAGCCATAGATGGAATTGTTATGATTGGCTTACAAAAGTGATTCTTTGAAATCATAAGCAATCCATGATGGGGCCCCAACAAGTAGATGGATCAAATTGGTGATTTAGACCTATTTGCAAACAATATTGACTGTCCATATTAAATTCAACCAATCAAATGGTTAATATTTGCTAGATTCGTTGGATATAATTAACGGTCTGGATCAATGTATTAGATGTCTAAGTGTCCCAATGCAACTAGGAGTACTAAAACTTAAAAGTGCTCTGAGAGTATTGGAGCATTTCTCATATTTATATACATCGATGTATTTGAACTGGCCAAGGACTTTGTTCCCCCTCCTTTTTGTTTTAATAAAATATTTTTTATTTATGCATGTATATTTATACATATATCTACATGTATGCATGTGCATGTACATAGTGTTTATATGTGGGTGGATGTATGTCTATCTCTGTGTATCGATTATGTACCGAAATGTATTTGTGCATCTCTATATATAATTTTTTAATGTATGCGTGCGTCAATCTATGTCTTTGCGTCATGTCTTTCCACAAAATGTTTACTTTGTGTTACATTTAGCCCATATGGAGGTTGAACATGGCAAGTTCATCTGCTGTAGTCAGCAATATGCCTTTTAGAGCCTTGCTAAGCACACACGTATGTGAAATAAAGCTCATGTACATGCCATGCATGTGCCAGCATGGCCATAGGTGTGAGATCCGATCCATCCATCAGGTTGGTCTGACCTTCTATATCTTTTCCCAAAAATAAATGTGGTCCACTCAGTTTGTGGGCCCCACTATTGTAAACAGGTGGATTAGTTGGAAAACTTCAGCCAAGTTTTTCAGAGCTGTACATTTGTTTTGCAAATGGTGGCCCGCCTAACCAGTGGATTGACCTCATTCTTGGGCTAGGGCATCAACCGTGATTCCTTTCTGCTGATGGGTTTGCATCTCAGACCAATGTATTCCGTAACGGTAACGGTGGCCATCGTAAAGGTAACAATGATGGCCACCACTGTTTCCTTTATGATACGGGTCGTAATGGCTGTTACGGTCTCTCTCTCTCTCTCTCTTTTTTTTTTTTGTTTTTTATTGAAAAAAATCTGAAAAACCAATATTTGCACCATGACGTTGAAAAAAATTTTTGAAAATCCTATATCTGCCACGTAATAGACTATTACGGGGTTGTTACAGCCTTTACAAGGGGCGTAACAGGCCGCTAATGGTGGTAATGGGTTATTTTTTCCATAACGGTTATTACGGCCATTACGACCTCGGAACGTGTAACGGTTGCCACCGTTACCTTTACATAACGGCCTTTACGGCACACCATGTCTCGGACTTATCTTACCATGCTGGTACATGTGGCATGCACATGAGCTTTAGTGCATATGCATGTGTGCTTAGCAAAGCTCTTTCTATGTATATGTATGAATGCATACATGCATGCATGTATGGAAGAGATCCAGTCCTACCTCCGACTTTCTCTACTACAAATGGACAATCATGAATAGGTCATATAGGCATGCAAGGAAGAGATCCAATCCAACCTCCCACTTTCTATACTATAGATGGCATGTGTATGATTTGGGCAACCATGAATAGGTCATGTACCTATTGTCACAGTGATTGGACATCTGTGCAGAAATCCAAAAAATTTGGTCAGTGATTTTTGTATCACAGCTTTTAGATGGTTAGGATGGTTCGAGCATTGTTATTTTTGATCATGGTTCATTTATGTAGGCTTATGATGAATGATTGGTTTTGATCATCACATGCATACCATGTGTTATATAAAGTGGACGACGAAAAATCCGTCCTCCTGGGTGGACTGGAATTCCCATGCATTTATAGATGCATGCATTCATGTATGTGTATGAGTAAATATGTATGCATGCCTGTAGCATATATATGTATGGTGTATGGAGCATGTATATGTGTGCTTGTTTATGCGAGTATGTTTGACCATACATCTATTCAGTACACTCGTTCCAAAAGTTCATTTTCATGTTGCATCTGAGTCCCAAAGAGTTAAAAGTTAGTATGCCTGTCACCATACACCATGTGACCAGTACATGCACATCTGTATGTATCATGTATGATCAGGAAACTTGTCTTGATCGATGCATGTGTATGCAATCACATAGGCCGCATCATGCATCTGTCTATGTAGGTGTATATGTGCACACCATTTCATATTCATGTAAGCATGCCTCCATGAATGCATGTATATTTCCACGCATGCTCATATTATCTCTCAATGTTTTCAAGAAAAGCCTACCCTGTTTTGCATTATGACCATATAGAGGCCTTTTAACTATGCATGTCTATGTGTGCATCATGCATGCATTATGTCCACCATGTATGTTGCTGTGTAACATACATGCACATCCATGCACTCATTTTTGTTGCATGTGCATGTATGTATCCCTTCATGTTTTCCCATGGACTACACACCATAGTTCAAAAACACGAAAATGCGACCTGACTCAATGTTCACCCTGATTGGGTCGGCCTGAAGACTTGACTCGGCTCGATATTTAATACTTAGTTTTAGAAGTTATTATATTTAATAACATATGTTTCAAATTTGTATAAATATAGAATTATGGCTTTGTCACCCTCATGAAAACAATTAATGGCATGTTGGTAATGGCTTACTCACCTATTCCATGAGGTAAGGTGTTCGAATCTTGCCACCTGCTTTGTTTGTTTATCAAAAGTCCATCAAACTGAACAAGCGACTTGGTTCTGAGTCCCGCCAACTTGCGTAGGGTCGACCGAGTTGGCAAGCTGACTCGACAGGTCTTGGTGAGTCAGAACCGAGTCTCGCTTGTCAATGGAATTCCTGTGGAGCGGAACTCGACTCGGCCTAATTTCAAGTCGAGTTCCCAAGTTTAGAACTATGCTACACACATCATGTGATTTGTCCTGCCAAAATGGCTGAATTTGACTACTAATGAGAAAAGCAAGTGCTAATTTCAAACAGCATGAAATGCATTGCATCCTTGTTTATTCGGTACTCTCAAACTCTACAAAAGCCAAAAATCTCTTCCCACCTTAAACACTACTGTAATAAAGTAGTCAGGAAATGGTACACATGCATTTTTATATACAAGGAAAAATTCACTAATCAAACTGCTGAAGCTTTTGACTCGTTTGCACCTACTGTGATTCTTTAGTATAGTATTATCATTTGAAGGTATTGATTATGCCCCCTTTGTCCATCATTTATTTTAATGAAGTTCGTTGTCTTTGGACAGGAAAAGTCGTCATCTTATCTTACAAGTTCTGACTTCTGCTCTTGAATTTTCTATATGTTTCTGGATCAACACCGTACAATTCAGGTAAATGGACAATCAGGCGTTTTTTTTTTTTTTTTGAGGTGCACACTAGTGGTGTCGATACCACCATAAGCCTATGGTCCTACTGGGCAGATGTGGAGCCCATTTGGTGTGTATCATATCCAACCTGTCCATTGGATGCGTCCTCTTAAGTTATACTCACAACTTGAAAATCATATTGTTTCAAAACTCTGCTGGGGCCACAGAACAGGGAACAAGGCAGGATGGGAAGCCCATCCTTGATTCTCATTGGGGCCCACCTGAGTCTTTGAAGAGGCTGAGTTTTGTCCTAACCCTTTATCCATGACAGATTAAGAGTCTGGATGGCCTGGATTCCATATACTGCCCCACGCAAATCAAGGGTGTGCGTTCCCTTTCAATTTGTCCCCTCTTTTGTGGTCTACCTGAGTTTTTGTCTGTGCTTGTTTTTGGCCCCTGGCTGTAAAATAAGGCAACACATCTGATGGATGGATTGGATGACATGGATGCATCACACGGACCCCACTTCTGCCTAGCACCAGCTGTGTTTCTTAATACTGCAAATTTTTTTTTTTGGTACTGGAGTCTTATTTAGGTATTAATGGGACTCAGTGCCAGACGATCCAAGCGGCTCATAAGGTTGGCCCCACCATCTAGATGCCCTGGCCCAAGAATCAGACCATTCCATTCATCAGGTTGGCTGCACATGTCAGAAAAAAGGATGCCCGTAAAAGCTTGATCTTTGATCCAAATCAATGGCACGTGCAGCCCACCAGATAAGTGGACCGGTATTGCAAGCTTGGAAATTTCATGGAAATTTTAAAAAATAATTGCGATTAAATTAGTAGCTGAATTTCTTGGTTTCTTTCATTGTTTGTGATTGATATGCAGAAATATAATTAATCTGATCAAGCACTGGATGGCTCGATCTCCATGGAAATTCGGTAAAATTTCATAGCTGAATTTCTTGATTTCAATAATAATTCAGTGCTTACAATGCAATCTATAGAGCTACAATTCTTATAAAATTCACTACAATTCTTGTAACTTCTTCAAAGGAAATACACATAAATCACATTCCTGTAACTGTAGTATACATCTACCACATTGAAAATATCATTTTTTGGGAAAAGATTGTGTGCATACGGTGTGCTCGTAGAGTCGGTGTGCAGTTCCCCGTATCTCCCACCAAGGACAGTGCCTGGGAATCCTAACATAAAATTTCGAAACGGATTGTTAAAACTCCATTTCGAAATGTATGTTGGGATCCTGCCCACTATAGTTGGGCAGTGGAAGATCGGTGTGCACCGAATTCTCAGTGTACACTGTGTGCACCCAAGTCAGTCCCTTATTTTGAAGCTACTACAAACTGCAAAATTCTGTTACTGTGTCATCGGGCGAGAGCGGGCCGTTGTTGTCGAATTCTGATCAGTTGTGAAGCGGGTTTGGTCCCTGCGGCACCAGTCTCTTGGACACTCCGTATCTTGAGCTGATGTCGTTGTTGCCGGGGTCCCGTGAGGGAGGTATCGTTGAGGAACGTGGTGGTGGGGCAGGAAACTCAGCCTTCCATTCATATGCGTTCTTCGTGGCTGTAATTCTCCGGCTGTCGCTGAGGACAGAGAAGTGTGCAGTGGTGAGGATGATCAGGAAAACCACAAAAGGCGATGGGGAATTCTGAATTTTCATGATCAAGGTATGAGATTTGAAGGCGAGGAGAAGGTTGAGAAATAGGGGAACGAGAGAGAGAGAGAGAGAGAGAGAGAGAGAGAGAGAAGCAGGTGGGAATGTCATTAATATGGGATCAGCAAACCTGTGGTGAGGAAGATGGAGCCAAAATAATCAATTAATCAGAATGAAATGACCAAACTGCCACTTTGACATCCCTCGATTATCGAGAATACCCTGCTGTGAACTGGTTGGGGGTGGCGGTGGGTCCTGTAGAGCTGGGCTTAACTGGGTTTAGGTTTTGTCGGGTCCAGGTCCTTTCAAGTCCCTGTCTAATTCTTGAAGACTCAGACCCAGATCCAATTGAGTACCCATTGGGTCTTTGGATGTAGGTTTCAAGAACGGTAGCGGATAAATAAGAGCATTTACATGGTTGGGCCCATCCAATGGATGGATTGGATCGCACAATTGTCTAACGTTTGAAACGTGTGCGGGTTAGAAAACCATTTTTGTTGCTAGCATCAGCACCATGTATTAAATATATACAACTGCACTATTAAAATAGGATTGGGTCCATCGGGTACGGGCCTGGTTGGCCTTCGACAGCCCTATTCATAAGCCTCCTGGTTAGTTTATGGTTTGATGTGACATCTGACTCTGTAATGTGGGTTGCATGATCTGCTGATCCAGACGGTTGATCTGATAGGCATCACTTTTGATGGGGGGTGCCTCTAAGATCTCAGGGATTAGAAGACCTATCCTTCGATCTTCATCTTTTCTCTTGCATTCTATTTGTAGGCCACCACTGATTTGAGGGTCAGGGTCTTCTGATCTTGGTTCTGTTTGGGGCATCCCCACTTCGATGGTTGGTGCTTAGATCAACGGTTGAGTGATTGAACCATGGATTCCACACGTGCAGGCCAAGTAATTCTGGCGAGTCTAGGTTGTGTAGTGATGTTTGGATCCGGGTCTTAAAACCCCGGCTAGACAGGAGGTTTGGACCGGGTTTGTACTTGAACCTGCGGCCCCAGAAATGGATCGAATCTCCTTGAAATCTGGTCAAATAGAGGGACGACAATCGATCATCTACAGCCCGAATACAGCACCGTTTTTCCCATCAGCATGTGACACGTGTAGGGCATTTAATCCGTACAAAACTCGGTCTTCACCATAAAGAGCAGCAGTCTTTGAAATCGGGGCAATCCAGCTGTTAGGTTAAGTAGCAAGTCCGCTACTGAAGTGACGTCACCAAGTTATGTGGGACCCACTATGATGTATGTATTGTATCCACACCGTCTATACATTTGTAGAGATCATTTTAGGGTATTATTCAAAGAATGAGGTATATCCAAATCTCAAGTGGACCACACCACAGAAAACAGTGGGGATTGAACGCCTATCATTAAAAACTTCTTTAGACCAGAGAAGTTTTCGATCAAGCTGATATTTGTGTATTCCATGTTTTTGTTAACTTATAAACTGTTGGATCTCAAATAAACATCATGGCGTGCCCTAGAAAAGTATCAACGGTGGTAGTCACTGTCCCCACTTTTTTCTGTGGTGGGGTCCACTTGAACCTTGGATCTGTCTAATTCTTTGGCTCATATCCTAAAATGATCTCTCCAAATTGATGGACGGTGTGGATACAACACACGCATCATGGTAGAGCCCACAGAACGTGGTGACGTCACTTCAGTGGCTAATCCGCGTCCGTCGGCCACGCGTGTTCGTTGACGCCCATCCATTTATTTCAATGGCGTGACCGGCCTGACGTGTGGACCGACCTAATCTGGTATCAGGTAAACTTCATGGTGGGGCCCACCTTTTGGATGCCGGCGGCCCTAGGGCATTCGTTTTCTAACGTAATGATAACTGACTTGCAGGATTAGAAAAAAAAAACCAAAAAACAAACCGTTAGTCAAAAATTCAGAGCTTTGCTAAGCCAACACGTGTGTATTAATGAATGTCACCAAATATGCCAGCGTGGCAGACAGGTGAAATATCTGAACCATCCATTAAGAAGGCTACAGCTAAGTGGATACTCTACTCCGAGAATCATGTCAGTCCACCAATCATGTGGGTGGGCCCCATTTAACTGAAATATGTACGGTTGTGAAAAAATCAGCTGTAGTTTTCTAACCGTCAACTTGTTGCTAATATAATTGCTCACCTACCGAATGGGACACCTTTATCTTTGGGCAGTAACATCTAGACGGTGAGGCCCACCTGATGGATGGCTTCGATATTTCACCTGTCTTCAAAGCTGGCACATCGGGTGGAGTGTGCATTAACTGACTGGCCTGACTTACAAACGCGCGAGTGCTTGGCAAAGCAACCAACCGCTGCTACCTGTAATTAAATACTGTTAATACTGTTACTAGGTTTGATTTATGGCAAATTACTCGCGATTCTCTTCATAGCAATAATTACAATTTAAGGGCTGAAACTAGCCAGAGCAGGTCTGACCAGTTGGACTAAAACGGGCTGGGGTCCAGTAAACTAACGGTTCGGATATCTTGATGATGTGGTTGTGCAGAAGGAGAGGTGTGGGGCTCTGAAATTTATGAAATGGAATTTCATATATTTATTGCAATCGGATTCCACGTGAAGGAGGGAGGCGGATTGTGTCCTGCCGTCGCTTGGATGATGATCTGTCCAGGCAGGGGATATGTGGAGCCTGCCGTGATGTATGGGTATTATCTACACCGTCCATCCATTTTTTCAGATCATTGTAAGGATATGAGCGATAAAATGATACAGATCCAAAGGTTAAGTGGACCACATCACAGGAAGCATGGTGATTACGACACCCACGTTGGACCCTTTCTAGGGGCTGTCGCCGTGATGCTTATTTACTATCCAATCTGCTCATAAGGTCATACAGACCTTGATGAAGGGAAAACAAAAAGATCAGCTTCATCCAAAATTCTTCCATTCTCAATCTGGATGAATTATCGTCCACAAAGGAGTCCCTGTAGATGATTTTTTGAATTACTGTAGAGTAGCATTTGTAGATAGAGCTGGGCATCGACCGAGGTAGGGCTGACCTGACTCGAGCTAGTTTTGAAATAAGCCTGACTCAGTACTGAGTCCTGCATGCTTGATTCGAGTCCGGGTTTGGCCTGGACTAATTCGGAGACCCGGACTAATTCGGACCGACTCCGCAGGGACAGCTCAACATTTTTGACGGCCTTAGGTAAGTCATAAAAATGAGGCTTTTTAGTTTTAAAAAATAATAATTAATAAATTTAAAATTAAACCATAAATTTGCTTCTTGCCTTTTTAGATGCAAAATTACTAATTAAACTTTTGTATTCAAGTTTACTCAATAATCAATTTCAATAGATAAAATTGTTAAACCGTTTAATCTATCTTGAGACATAATTGTTCACAAATAATTTTTTATAATATTTAGTTTTGAAAAACTTCTTTCTGCAGATGCAACTGTAATAGGTATGGTAAGTAGTATTCTATATGCAATAAAATAATTTGAAAAACAATCTAATTCTTTTATTAGATTAAGTACTTCGATTGGAGTATTAATTTTTGTTTTTGCAACTTCTTTTAAAACTTTTAATTCTAAAAATAAATCAAACTGTTAGAAAAATGACGTTAGAATTTAATTTTTTGATAACTTAATTAGCAATAAAGTAGGTAGTTGTGGTCCTAGGTTTTAGGAGAAGAATTTATTAGGAACGATGCTATTATTTTGAAAAGAGACAATAGAGTTTGACTGTTATTATTAATAGTTCTAGTTTCTAAAATTTGTTTTTTATTTTCAATTTCAAATTTGTAAACTAATTTTTAGATGTTTCTATTTTGTAGGCCTTTCAATAAATTTAGGCTTTTTTTTTTTCTTCTTAATTTTAATTTTGCTATAATATAGGACCTTCGTAATTAAGAAATTTTAATTTTGTTATAATATAGGGCCTTCATAATTAGGGGGCCTTACGCGATTGCCTCACCTGCCTACCCCTTTGAGCCGCCCCTACGAGTTCGACTCGGTCACAAGTACTAAGTTGGGTCGAGTCGGCATCAAGTCGGGTCGGGTGCAGCGGGTATTCACGAGCTGAAATCACAACTCAAAACTTAGATTCACTTGCCAGATTTGAGCCTCTCCATCAGTTGTATGGCATCTTAGATCTATAATGTTAGATATGAGTATTTTCTAATATATATGTATGGGTTGAGTCTAGCTACTCGGTGACTTGAACTAGACTCGGTTTGATTTCTAATTGACTCACCCACTCAGTTCAGATCAAGTCAAATCTGAACAAGTCGGACGAGTCGAATTTGTCGAGTGGAGTTGTCCCATGCCTGACTCTATTTGTAGGTTTCCAAAACTCTAGTTTTTAGTGAAAATTTGTCATCGTTACTTGCAATTTTATTATAATTGCAATTCGTGGCCTTTTAATCACCTCCTTAATAATGCATATCCAATATCAATAACATCTCTAATATATATATAACTTATTAAAAATAACAAAAACTTTAACATACTAAAAATAATAAAATTTAACTAAAAACTCAAAATTAATTTCCGAAGTGACATTATTTTTATAAAAAATGAAATTAGATATTGTCAATAGATTCCAATGATATCTTATATGTAAAATGGATAACCAATCATAAAATTATGGTTGTCAAAAAAGGGAAGATGTGCACCAAGGCCCATATCTATTTTAGTGTTCTAGCCTGCTAGAGATTTGAATCTTTCTTGTTTTTAGATTAATATTCTAACACGGAGCTGCGAAATAGATGTACAAAGTAGATATCATGCAATTATTATTGTAGGTCCCACAACCTATATTGCACAAAATACCTAAATAATACATGTTGGTGTAGACTACACACAGAAAGGATACATCAGAGTAACTACTCCCGTGGGCAAACATGAGTACCAGGCCTGGCACATCTCATTTTCCCTTTAAAAATTAAACAAAACTACACGTCTCATCTTCTCTTAAAAAAATGAAGTTTACGCTTCACCAGAACAATTGCAAGGGTGAAATTGTCATTATTGTCAGGCCCAATACTCAGGGGTAGTTATGTGTAGTAGTTGCTCTCATGTATCCTTTTTATGTGTAGTCTCCACCCACATGCATTATTTAGGTATTTTGTGCAACATGGGCCGTGGGGGCCACTATGATAATTGCATGATGTCCACTTTGTAGGTCTATGTCACAGCTTCATGTTAGAATATTAACCTAAAAACAAGAAAGATCCAAATCTCTAACAGGCTAGAACACTAAAATAGAAATGGGCCTTAGGCATCCTCTCCTCTCTGATAACCATAATTTGTAACTATCTATTTTACATTTATGATATGTCATTGGAAAGATATTGACAAGCTCTACATTCTAGCACTTAGAGTAATAATTTTTTTTAAGAAGGGTTAATTTTGAATTTTTAGTTAAAATTTATTATTTTTAATAAGTTAAAGTTTTTACTATTTTTAAAGTAATTTAGAGTATGAAGAAATTTAATTATGTTTAAAGTCTTTATTTAAGTCGTAACAAAGATTTTGAATCAGTTTAAAAGTCATTTACAAACTTACTATACTTTTAGTAAGTTTGTTATTTTTATATAGTTTACTATTTTGAAATTGATATGAACTTAGGAGCTTTGTAAAAATTTGAAGTCTATCACAGAGGAAGGAGATTGTGATTTTTTCCCTCACTATTTTCCTACACAACTATATATAACACAAACTTAATTGTGGTGAGCCCACAGAGCATGTGGTTACAAGGATTCTGTAACCCTAGGATCTATATATTGGGGGTAATTTTGTCATAGTGAATGTTAGGAGGTTGGTTTTCCAATGAGAATGATTGGGAGTGCATTTGTTAGAAAGAGATGGAACATGTTGACTATTAATTTGGTGCGGATTAGGTACTACCCTTGACTGTTCCGAGCTCTGGACAGGCGGAGGCTCTGAGGGGCTACCGTTATGTATGACTTTTATCCACACCGTCCATCCATTTTTTCATATTATTTTAGTTTATTAACCCAAACATGAAGCTGATCCAAGAATCAAGTGCACCACACCACTGGAATCAGTGGTGCTAAGGACGCTTACCATTGAAACCATCTTAGGGTCCACTGTATTGTTTATTTTTCATCTAATATGTTGATATGGTCTTATACAACTGGATGAAGTGCAAAAAAAAATATCATCTTGATCCATAACTTCTGTGGTCCTTATAAATTTTCAATGGTAGAAATTTAATCCCCACCGTGTGGTCCAATTGAGCCTTTGATCTTACTTATTTTTGAGCTTATAATCTTAAAATGATATAGAAAAATGAATGGACGGTGTGAATGAAATCAATACATCATGGAGGCCCCTCGGAGCCCAGCCTGTTCTGAGCTCGGAACAGGAGTGGGTAGTACGTAAACCGCGCCCGCCATGGAGCAGGAGATCCTCTGACTTGTAGCCGTTGTGCTTCTAAGAGGTTTTCAAGCCCCACATGGATCCAGCTGGTGGATAGGGTGGGCCCCATCATGTAGAAGACCTTGCACAAAAATCAGGCGGCCCACTTCAAGTCAAGGCAGTGGACATGCACGTGTTGATTATGAGACGTTAGCTCTAGGAGAACTGACCTAATGAGTGGACCACACGATGGGATTTACCTTCTGCATGGGTCACATTCCACACGTGCCTAGTTGGCAGTTTTGCTTGAAGAGGATTTAGATTCCACACAAAGGAAGGAAGCTGATTGTGGCTTTCCCCTATTTGGATGATAATCCGTCCAGGCAGGGGATTTGTGGGACCCACCATGATGCATTCTTTTAGCTATGCTGTCCATCCATTTTTTCAGATTATTGGAAGATAAGAGTAAAAAAATAATGTAGATACAAAGTTCAAGTGGACCACACCATAGGAAGCATGGTGATAATGACGCTCATGGTCGAAGACTTCTTAGGGAATATTGAAATGTCTTTTACCATTCAATTTATTTATAAGTTTATATGGACCGATACAAAGAGAAAATACAAATATCAACATCATCCAAAACTTCTATGGCTCCCAAAAAGTTTATAACGGTGGGTGCTCAATCCTTATTGTGTGGTCTACTTCAACCTTAATTCTACATTGTTTTCTGAGTTTATAACCTCAAATAAAAAATACATGTACTATATGGATAAAACCATACATCATGGTAGGCCCTATGGAGCCTAGGGAAGATGAAATTTGCTTCCACAAAGCAGTCTTTCAATTATTTTTTCACTTTACTCTCGGGTAAAAGTTTTACATTTACAAAACTTAAATTTTTAGTGAAAATTTGTCATTGTTACTTTGGGTTTTACTTCATCTGGGGAAGGCATAAACTTCAATTTTTTAAAGGGAAAATGAGATGTGTTAGACCCTTCAATTAGAGTAATTTTTCTGCTTGCACATGAGAGTAATTGCTTTCATGTCTCCTTTTTCTGTATAGCCTATATCGACACGTATTATTAGGTATCTTGTGTAACATATACTGTATGAACCAATAGGATGAAGGCATGATATCCACTTCATATATCTTAAATGCAACCTCATGTTAAAATATTAATGCCGAAAGAAAAGAAAATCCAAATCATCCCCCATTTCCAACAACTATAACTTTGTGATTGATTTTCTCTTCAACATGTATGATATATTATTGAAAAGCTATTGGCAAACTCTACATTCCAGCCAATGTTAAAGGCTATTGTTGCAAAATGATTTTTTTTTCCCCTAAAATAATGTTATTTAAGAGGTTAATTTGAAAATTTAGTTAAAATTTATTATTTTAAGTTAAAGCTTTTACTATTTTAAAAATGATTTAGAGTCTATAAAGGTTCAAGTATACCAAGTCTTCGTTTAAATCACCACAAATATTTTGAATCAATTTAAAAGTCATTTACAGCCTTCAGTAAGTTTGCTATTTTCATAGAGCTAACTATTTTCAAAGAGTTACGAATTTCATGCTTAAAGCTTATACATATCATATCAACAACTTTGTAAATAAACTTTGAATTATTATTCTCAATAAAATGCTCTTTTCAAAGTATTTTCATTTTATAGATTCCAGGTTGTTATCATAGACGAAGTAGATTGTGATTTTTTTCGTCGCCTTTTCGGCCACACCCAAACGCGTATAACACAAACTTAAATGTGGTGAGCCCACAGAGCATGGGTTACAAAGATTCTTGAACTTATGATACATGCAAGTTGCATCCAAGCATAGTTTTATAGATATTTTGAGAACTCTCGAGGGGTAATTATGTCATCATGAATTTAAGTGGGTTGGTTTTCCTATGAGAATGATTGGGAGTGCATTTGTTAGAAGAAGATGGAAGATGTTGATTGACATGGAGTAGGAAATCATCTCTCACTTCTAGTTGTGTCCTAAGACAGGTTTGCTAGCCCCACACGCATCCAGCTGGTGGATAGGGTGGGCCCCACCATGTAGATGACCTGTCACAAAAACCTGGTGGGCCCACTTCCTGTCAACAGGCAGTGGATATGTAGAGGTTTATTGTGAGCCGTTAGTTCTTGGTGAACTAATCACAAGGTTGGACTGAATCCACTGAACGGATTGCAGCTGCTTGGGTCCAGCTGGGAATGGGCAGCATATTTGAGTGGCCACCATGATGTATGGGTCTTATCCACACCATCCATCTATTTTTTCGTATCATTTTAGAGTATAAGCCGAAAAATGAGGCAGATTTAAGGTTTTAGTGGACCACACAATGGGGATTAAACTCTTACGGTTGTAAACTTCTTGTGGGCCACAGAAGTTTTGGATGGAGCTGATATTTGTGTTTTCTCTTCATCCAGGTTTATGTAACTTTATGAATAGTTTGGATGGCAAATAAACATCACGGTGGGCCCTGTAAAAGTTTCAATGGTGAGAATCATTATCACCATTTCTTTCTGTGGTGTGGTCCACTTGAGCTTGTATCTGCCTCATTTTTGGGCTTATCCCCTAAAATGATACGAAAACAATGGATGGACGGTGTGGATAAGACACATACATCACAGTGGTCACTCAAAGCTGCTGCCCGTTCCCAGCTGGATATGGGCCGGGTAGGACGCAATCCGCGTCTGTGGGGCCCACCATGATGTATGCATTTTATCCG
Organism: Magnolia changhungtana; assembly: GCA_030180095.1. NCBI lineage: Eukaryota > Viridiplantae > Streptophyta > Magnoliopsida > Magnoliales > Magnoliaceae > Magnolia > Magnolia changhungtana. The sequence goes on from JASAUF010000213.1 coordinate 2,018,668, forward strand.
CTCCATCCACCCATCTATTTGGACAGATGATTCAAGGCTCAAGTACACGACAACACAAGGAGCGGTGATAATGATCCCCACCGTTGAAATCTTTTTATGGCCAACCGAATGTTTGTTTGCAATAAAAAGGGAAATTAATGAACGGTGGATGGTTTGACTTTTCCACCCATGTGACAATCTGTCAGGACCACTCTTTTGCACGGGTCGGATGTGTTACACGTGTGCCACATTGGCACAAGAGATGAGATGTATGGTAATCTAGGTCATTTTGCCGACAACAATCAATAGGATCTGGATACCATGACTTTTCATGCGAGCCTATCTTTCTCTCTAACAAGTAACTTATTTAAGACATCTGAACCGTTCAGATCGCTGGGCCCATCAACGAAATCATCTATACAATATACAAAATAAGACTGCCTTGATCATCATGTGGGCCACACAGTTGGAATCAGTTGACAACCGACAGCCTAACTTAACATACATGTGTGGCCTATCTGATGAGTGGATCAGCCTTATTTTCATAATCAAGCTTCATGATGGGGAATAATGTTTGAATGGCATGGATTGCCTACATATGCGGCATGTTGTCTTCTGCTAGCAAGCATGATCACTGTAGGGTCCTTGCTCTTGCTCGGGTGGTAGACTCTCAGGAGTTTCAACACCGCCGGGTCAAGGGTTCGAGTACCTATAGGTGGTGAAATTCCACTAGCGTGAGTGTGTGTAAAAAACAAATTAAAAATAAAAAATAAAAAATCATGATCACTGTATACTTTCCCATAACTTATGCCATAGGTCATGCGGATTGTGTACAGGCCCAGAGCTCCCTTACTCTGCTGCTGATGTGGTAGAATTTGATTGGATGATAGGTTGCTGTAAGAGATGCAGGTAGAGTATGGATTTTATAAAGTCATTTTTTTATACCGTCCAATCAATTCCTACTACGTTGAGAAGTTAGGCATACAGTCATGGTATAACTGAGCTATTAAGGCTATTATAATATTCATAGGCTTTCTAAGATATGATTTAGAAGTGAATTATATCTAAAACTCAAGTAATCACACCGCATGAAATAATGATAATTGAATGCTCACTATTGAAACCTTCCTAAGTGTTGCAGAACTTTTGGATCTATCACATTTTTGGTGTCATGCCCTAACATAAGCTGACAATGTTGATGGATGGAGTAGATGTGACATGGAGGTCATGAAGAGCCCAAAAAAGTAAGAGGGGTTGTCGGAAAGTCACATTCACATTGTACCACTCATTTTCTTTTGAGAATTTTATAAAATGCTACTTAATTGATATATAATTTACACTTGATTCCTTGTAAAAAATATTTTCAATAAGCTACCTCATTAATGTGAATAAATTATTAAAATTTTTAACATGGGGTTGCATGAAAGCATATCACCTAAAGGGGGCGATAGGTCGGGCTAGCTCCATTGTGTTGTTGTTGTGAAATCCACCCGGACCAATAGGCATGTCTCTCCTTTGAGCACTGAAATTTAGGTGAAACACACAATTGGAAAAATGAAAAAAAACATGCAGGGCAATGCTCACACTCCAAACTATTTCCCTCTTAGTGGCCTAATTGGATCACGAATGGGCTTGGTTTTTAAACCTTAGGCTTAAATTTTTGTGTGGTATATAATGGTTGGAAAAAATTTCATATGATCATCACTGTGGGTCTTGTAAATTTCAAGCGTGAGCATCTCTCTCCAAACTCTTTCTTTGGCATGGCCATGAGCCCGATGTGGATTTGACATGTATGGTCGGAGTGGATTTGTAACACCTCGGAAAATCGGGGGTCGTGCATAGACTCGACTCCCGAGTTCCCGAGTGTCACTTATCATGCATTTATGATTTTTTTTTTTTGATTAATCAAATTTAACTGTGCAATCTGGAATTACCTGAAGCACAAAGCACAATCACACCGGTCTACTGAAATGAAGGATATCACACAAATATACAAGTCCAAAATAATAAAGGGTCGCCCAAGGCGTTGCCCAACAGAACAACAAAAGAAGGCTATATCCAAAAAAAGTAAGGCTGAGCCCGTGGCTCAGCAAATCCAAATTCATCCCGATCAAGCCGATGGAGAGCCGCCCATCAACTGCAAGTAGAAGAGTCCGTCCTCCTAGTCCAAGCTCGCCTCGCTAGGTTTCTCATGCCCTGAGTCACCTGCATCTATGAATGGGTCTGGTTGGTGTTTTAAAATACCGTCCCAGAGTGGGAGTGAGTGATCAACTCAGTGTGAACTATTGGTCTCAAGTTATAACAGGCATCAATTGTAATATGAACTTAATGAAAAGCAGACAATCATCAACACCTAATAACTTTTATTTAAAATGCATGCATGCGGGATGATATGATGTATGCCCTCGCCACAATACTTCCTCAAGCGACTCCATCTAACGATCGCATATGACAACACTCCCTCAGAGCGACCTCGACTTCCGAGTTGCCACCCTAACTAATGCGTGCAATGCGATCGTGTTAGTCGAGTTATTAGTTAAGTCCATTCATCCAGCAGGTTGGGGATTCTGATTCACCCTACGTATCAATGCCCTAAACTGGTTGCGAGGCCAAGACTCCATCAACGCGTGAGGCCGAGACCTTGCGGTCCGTGATCCCGTCGGGTTCCTTATCCCCGACACCAAGCACATGAGGAGTGCCGAAAGAAAGGGATCGCTCGCGATCACTACGGGGAGGCGCGGTATCCCAGCGTAGGCCGACAGCTCGGACATAGTGTCCCATTCCACCATGCCCGGCTCACGAGGCTGTGGACCAGTTGCAAGTGAATTTTTGATGGGCTACAACGGTGGTAGGGTAGTTCAGGTTCCATACACATGTGAGCAAATAGGGTTAACATATAGGATTGATCAGTCAGTAGGCTAGACCGCATGAGTCAGGCGAGTGTGAGACGAGTGACCTCGGGCACAAGGGTCTCACGTAGTCGAACTACAGCCGCTCGAGCACACCCATCCAAAACCCACAGTTTAGCCTCTAGGCGGTCCTACCAATGGAGCCACCTTCGCTCTCCTCATGTTTCCTGACCAACCCAAGGGTACGAGTAGCAATCCCTAGCATGCCGCCTACCAATGCATCATTTAGCATATACAACCTTCATGTTCTCAAGCTTTTCAACATACAATTCAGATTCTCATACCAAGCAAGGCCAACAATATCATAATACAAGTGCAAGTGAGGTGTGTGTGTGTGGGGGAGGAAGTTAAGCACTTCCACCATTGCAAGAAATCATATGCACACGATCATCATACATTCTATGAAACAACAATGTAGGAAAAGATCAATAAGGCATGGGCACCTAATCATCCAAATACCCAATCATGTAAAAGGCAATAGCAACACCAAATGAGAATCAACATGCATCCTATACGAATTTTAACAATCATGCAATTTCTAGGGTTTCTCTAGTTTCTCCAATCATAACATCCAAACAATCAAAATCATTAAACTAATAGTAAAATTGGTGCTAGGCCACCTAAAAACAATAGTCCGCACCTTGGATTCGATGGAGGCTTGGAAACGACTTAGGAGATGTTGATTTTGGGGTAGATCGGCCGGAATCCCTAAAGGCGACCACTTGCTTGTTAAAATCCCAAGTAAATCTCTCTCATCACAAGGGTTTTAAAGAAAATAGGAAATGGAGCTTACCTAGTTGCTCAACGGACGAAATAGCGGTTGTGGGGTGAGGTTTCTTCTTGGAGAAGAGGTGAGAAGATGCAAGATTGGCTTCCTTGGGCCCCACCTCAATCTAGGGTCCACACTCCTCATTCTTCACTCTCTCTTCCTCCTCCTTTCTCCTCTTTCTCTTCTCCCTTTTCTCTCTTCTCTTTTCCCCCTTTTTCTCTTAGGGCAAAATCGTATGGGGAGAGGGGTGCCCAAATGAAATCCTTTTTATAATGCCAGATATGGTGCAAATGGCCCCAAGCTTCCACAATTTCCTAAAATAGACTTATGGGACTCTTATTAGTGTTAGGGTGGCCCTAACACCCCTCTGACCACCAAATTTGGTGTGTAGGTGCCCTATGGCCTGACTAGGGTCCATGCAAAAATTTAGGGTGAACGGATGAACGGATATATGATCTGAGCAAGCGTTTCTGACCTTTAAGTGGCCCTGTGGGGGCTATTCTGGTGATTGGAGCATTTCTGATGGCCCTTTGGCCATGAAATTTATAGGATAAGTGGTCCATGGCCCGATGAAGGGCCATGCAAAATTTAAAAATGATCGGATATGGGGTTTGATCGTAGGGCCCGATTTACGATCAACGGTCACCGTGCCACGATCGGGACCCAGATTTTGTGGGCGGGCGTAGAAAAATACATTAAACATTCTTCGTAAATTTAGAAGGAATTCGACAGCTGGAAGACCTGGTATCTCAATTTTATTTTCAAGTGCCAGATTCCAATTCTGGCATTGGTGGGATGTATTCGGCTAGTGCCAGATCCCAGTTTGGGTGTCCACTGGGTCCGCAGTCCGCGATGGACCACAAGCCCAGTGAGATCTATGATTTCTTAAACTTTTAGATTTTTCTGACCTTCCTCGGTCCCTAGATGGCCCACACGGGCCGTCTTTAAGTGTAAACAGTCATCTGGTTTAGCGGCCTGCACCAGGCCTTATCACTGCCTATCTGGTCTATTAAATTGGGCTAATCTTGGATTAATTAACTCGTGTATAAGCTAACGTTGAGTGCTAATGGTCAGTACGTGATAATATAAGTAAAAAAAAAAAAAATCAAGGATTTTTTTTGAAAATCCAAAACAGTGAAAATCCGGGATGTTACAGGATCTCACACGTGTAATGAAAGGTCTTGTTTATAACCATTTTCGATGCCCTAACGTGGTCTAATGGAAAGCCGCCAAGCGTTGACGCTACAGGGTAAATCCTACTTGCACTCGATGATATGTTCAACAGATCTTCCTCCGGCAATACGCATTCTGTATTAGTGCGGTGGCAAAAATCCTTATGCATGCCTTTAGGGGAGTGAACTGTTGCATGCCACATACCCACGATTAGCGAGCTAATTAATGAGGGAACGTGCCCGACACATCTTTAAAGACCCATTGAGAGATGACGAATCTTATCACAGATCTAGTTATAGTATACTTGGTAATACTGTCTTTTACGGTCTTTTTAAAATGAGAGATTTTTCTAAAGGCGTTTAGAGAATTTGTGAGGGCTTCAAAGATCCCAAATATTCGAAGATCGGAGTGATCTCTAAACAAATATGACCTGGATTTGGACCTAAATTAGGAGAGAGCGAACATCAGGCAAATCGGATCCTGAGCTGTACAATAATCAAAATCAAGAGAATAGGAGAGCACGATGAAAGATTTGATCCAACCCATTCGATAACAAATCAGGATTAGGTGACCCTGCTAGTCTATCAACCCCTCCAATATCCTTATAATAAGGGAGAGAGAGTTCAAGATAAATATAGTAGGTGGTTTGATCGGGCCATCAAGATGCATGATTATGATCGATTTCAAGTCTGAGATAAGTATTAGAGATTTTCCTTATTGATTCTCGAACCAAGATGCAATTTATAAGTTATCAACTACAAGAAGAAGATCCGAGAAGCCCGTAATTTCGGATTTATCCGGAGATCTTTTTATTCTAAATGTATATTAATAAAACACGGAAGATACATGATCAATAAGGAAACCTAACAAGAGTTTAGCCACTTCGACAAGCTATAAAAAGAGCGCATGAAGAACAGCTTGAGGCCTCATGCAAAATACATCTATCTACTTTTACAATTTATTTTTCGTTTATCATATATCTTTACTTTTATCTTAGCATAGCTTAGCCTAACTCTAGCATAGATCACTACTGTCTAGCGTCCACCGCTATAGTATCGTATGATTAGATTTAATGTCTACAACCCTAAGTTGCTGGATCTCGATTAACTGAGTTCTTATTTAGGTGATCACACCTATTTGCTCACATCCTCCTAACCATTCATCCCAATCATATGTTCTTATAAATGAGTCAGGTTTTTATCTCTTATTTGTTTATTTCTCTGGTTTATTTTCAATATTTTGTCGATAGTGATGGGCCAGATATTCAATTAATAAAATTAGAATTGTTCAACCTCTCTTTTATTTATTTGTTCATTTTCATTCTTTTGAGAAATTTATTTGTTTCCTTCTTTCTTCCTTGCTTTTTTTTTTTTTTTTTCATGGAACAAGAAAAGGGTGTAAAAGGGAGGATTGTGTTTTTTTGGTTTACTTCATTCTTCCTTCTTCCTTCATTTGTTCCCTTTATAGTTGTTTTTCAATTTTTTTTTTTTTTTTTTTTGGGTATGAATGATGAGAACTTTTTTGAGTATGAATGATGGGAGTTTGTGAAAGAGAGGAGGGTGTGATGGTTCACTTTATAGTTATTTTTTATTTTTATTTTTTGTTGGGTATGAATGGTGAGAGTTTGTAAAATGGAGGAGGGTGTGGACAAATATTGTAATTGATGAATTTTTGTAATGGGAGAATTTTGAATAGTGGAAGTTTGTGAAAGATAGGAGGTGTGGTGGTTCCATTTATGCATGTTTTTTTTTTTTTTTCGGGTATGATTAGTGGGAGTTTGTGAAAGGAGGGATGGTATGGTGGTTTCCTTTAAAGTTGTTGTGGTTTTTTTTTTTTTTTTTTTTTTTTTTTTAAATTTTAATTGTATGAATGGTGGGAGTTTGTGAAGGGGAGGAGAGTGTGGGGGTCCCAATTTCTTATTATATGAATGGTGAGATAACATGGATTACAAAATTCATTGTGGACCACAGATATTAATAGTGGACCACTGATATTCAATGAATACCGCTGATATTAATAGGGGAATTCACTATGGACCGCATATATTAGCACCGGACTGTTGATATTTAGTGAGAACTGTGGATATTATTAAAGTAGACCGCTAATATCTAGTTGAGGATAATTGATGTTCAATTGAGGACCATTAATATTTAGTTGAGGATTGGACCGGTGATATTCAATTGAGAACCTCTGATATTCTAAGACCAATTGAATATCAACGATCTTATACTAAATATTAGTGGTCCACTCTTAATATCAGCGATCTACAGTTAATATCTATGGTCCGCTCTTAGTATAAGGAATCCACAGTGAATAATGGCGATCGACAATGAAAATATCGGCGATTCATAGTAAATATCAATGATTCACTGTACAACATTTATCCATTACAACATACTACCATTTCAACATTCTTCCATTATAAAAATTCATCAATTACAACAATTATCCATTATAACATTCATCTATTCCAATGTTCATCACATTCATCTATTACAACATTCTTTCATTACAAAATTCATGCATTACAATATTCTTTTATTACAAAATTCATTTATTACAACATCATTTTATTATTAAAAATAATCAATTACTGTATTCTTCCACACTCTCTTTCATTTCACAAACTTCCACCATTTATATCAAATAAAATAAATACAAAAAATAAGTATAAAGGAAACTAAGGAAGGAAGAAGGAAGAATGGAACAAAAAAAAATCATCCTCCCCTCTCGTGAAAAAAATAAAGAAAAAGCTAAAAGGCCACATGACCCTCGGGTGTGTTGTAAGGGCTTCACGTTTTAAATCCATCCACATCTTAACTGAGGCTTATCTGGTTGTTTTGAAGCAAATCTATCATGTCCACATGTAAGAAATTTTAATTTCATATTATCGCCCTAAGTTCGAGGGCAAAACCCATCCGTGATCGACCAGATGTAAGAAAATAATTCAGAATTAATGCAAAATGTTAGTGTAGCTATAAAAAACTTCGAACATAAAATTAAAATAATCTTATCATGGGTTCAAAACTATACAATTAAAATGACCAGTCCAAACTTTAATTTTTGGTAATGGTTACGACCACTTTTTAAAAAAGCATTTTGCCTTTACAGACTAAAGCTCGTCCCACGAGAGACAACCCTGTCATAAAGACCTTTTACCGTGGTGTAAAGTCTCCGTGGGGGCCCACCGTAATTTATGTGTTCTATCCACACTGTCCATCCGTTTTTTCCATGTCATTGCAGGGGATGAGCCGAAAATTGAAGTATATCCATAGCCAAGTGGACCACACTATATATATATATATATATTTAACAGTGGGAGATAATGGCGTCCACCGTTGAAACCTTCCTCGGTCCTAAGGTCCACAACACTGATGTTTATCACACAGGCCCGAATGAAGGAAAAACACAAATGCTAGCTTCATTCAAAACTTCTGTGACCTCGGGAAGTTTTCAATGGTAGGCGTTCAATTCCCATTGTTTCTTATAGTGTGGTCCACCTGAGTTTTGGATATACTTCAACCCTTGGTCTCATTCCTTAAAATGAGCGGGAGAAATGGATGGATGGCATGGATAACATACATGCACCATGGGGGACCCTACAGAGTCCTTACACCACGTAGCTTCATGGAGTTGAATTCACCACGCAATCCGCGTACGGCAGTGAGGGTTTTTTGTTGGAAGCGGATTGCGTCCTACGATCTGTGGGGCCCACCGTGATGTAAGTGTTTTATCCACGCCTTTCAGATTTTTTTTCCAGATAATACAAAAAATTAGGCGGTTGCAAGGCTTAAATGGACCACAAAGTGGGATTGAACTTCCACCATTAAAAACTTATTGGGAGCTGTAGAATTTTCAGATCAAGTTTATATTTGTGTTTTTTACTTCATCAACGTCTATGTGACCTTATTAATGGGTTGGATGGTAAAAAAACATCACGGTGGCCTTTAGAAAGGTTTCAATGGTGGGTGTGATTATCACCCCAGCTTCCTTTGTTGTGGTCCACTGGAGATTTTTACCTGCCTCATTTTTAGGATCATGTCTTAAAATTATCTGAGAAAAGAGATGAACGGTGTGGATAAAACAATTAAATCACAGTGGGCCCCACAGAGCCCTGACCGGACGGATTTCTGTCCGAGAGTGGGTAGGACGCAATCCGCGTCCGTTTTTGTTACGGACTAGTTGTACTGATTGCTAAATACAACCAACGTTTTAATGGACGCGGATTGCATAATGATCCTGCTGGCAGCAACTCGCCGCTGGTTGGTGCTTTGTGAGCTCCAAAATAATGCATGTGTTTTATCCATACCGTCCATCCATTTTTCTAGCTCATTTTAGTGCATAATCCAAAAAACGAGACAGATCCAAGTATCAGGTGGACCACACCATACGAATCAGTGATGATTGAATGCCCACCATTAAAAACTTCTTAGGGACCACAAGTTTTCGATCAAGCTAATATTTTTGTTTTCCCTTCATCAAAGTCTGCATGACCTAATCAATAGGTTGGATGGAAAATAAACATTACAATGGGCCCTAGGAAGTTTCTAACGGTGAGCGTTCGATCACCCAATGTTTTCCTCTGGTGTGGTCCACCTGAGATTTGGATCTTCCTCATTTCAAAACTCAATCCTAAAATAATAATCCAAAATGGATGAACGGCATAGATAAAACACACGAATCGTTCTGAACCCACATAGCACCGTCCAATGGCGAGGTCCCTGCTGGCAATGACAGCATTCAAACCGCGTCCCGTTTAATGCATGCAACGATTCGTTTGTGGTGGGCCATCAAACGGTCATAAGACTCATAACACGAAGTTAGGTGAGAATAATTTAAAGAGGATGATCGCATTAAAGTCCAATCCACCGCTATTGGTGACACGTCATGAATGTAGGTGATCCGGGACATGTATTTAAGGTGGGCCACACCTGGGCATTGAATCAGACCACTGGCGAATTTAATCTCGAATTGAATCGTCCATTGATTTCGTACGGTTGGTCCATGTGTAATACGCATGGTTTGGACCACCTTATGAACGGCTGGGATTGAGTGATGTGCACAAAGGTACGTGTCTCGCGTAACTTGCATAGGGAGCGTGCCCACCGGTTGTGTGAGGGGAGTGACTTTACATGCTTGAGATCCACACCGTCCATCAGGTTGAACACCCTTGGTTTGGCTTTGAGCACAAAAATCAGGCTGATTGAGAAGTCAGGTGGGCCACCCCAAAGGAATTATAGCTAAAACCTATAAATTCACCTGTTATGGCCCACCTGAGTTTTGGAGTCGGATGCTTTCATCCTAGTCAGGCAAATTGGATGAATAGATTAATGAAATATAGACGCTACGGTGGCCTATGCACGAAACTAATGGTTGGTGATCCATCCTACTTTTTCCTATTGTGGGTTTGGATGGTCACGTTAGATCTTGATCTGTACCGTGGAATTGACGGATCGTCTTACCTGTTTCACTTCTCCTCGCCCTGTTTTACACTGTAAATAGGTAATTATTATGATTTCACTGTGTTTAAAAATTCACCAAAGTTTATGGCTTTGAAATCAATTTAAAAGAGATAATTTTAATTTTTGAACTATATGGTAATGTATATGATATATCCGTTTCATTCATCTATTTTACTTACAATATTTTGAAACATGAAACAAAAAATGAAGCAATCCAACACTCAAGTGGCCCCACAAAGTTTTTAACCATTAGTATTCAATTCCCTTTTTCGTATGGGGTGGTCCAATTGAGTTTTGAATATGCCTCCTTTTTTCTAATGTTCTCTACTTTTGTGTGAAAAAAGTAGGTAGTCAAATTAGGTACGGATGAAAATGCCATAAATGCACGAGGGATTAATTATTATTTGTTTACATTGGTATTTACCAGTACAATGGAGAATCAAACAAGTCGGCTTAATAAGGACGTATAGTGATTACGGTTCAAGCGTACTATCTCAAACTTATTTACAATGGCCACAATTGTAATAGAGTTCACTGAATCACTCAATCTGAATTATTCAATGGTCAGATCTAAACCGATGGCCATATATAGCCCACCTGATATAATTGCTGGATAAATAAGAGACAACATGCGATGCCTGTTCTTCTAAAAGCCAAGTTTATTTTACACATATCTTGTGTGACCCATCATGATGTGTGTATGGCATCCAACGTGTCAAGAAGGGTCACTCCACCTTGTAAATTGGAGGGCCAAAAATCAGGCTGATACAACTTTTCTATGGGTCACCACATGAATTTATATGTTTACGAGCGGTTGTTGATTGTTTTCCATGGTGTGGCCCACTGTGATTTGATGCCTCTTAATTTTGGAGCATTCCATCATCATATAAGGTTTACCTAATCCGTGGTTTAGATAGCAGTTGAATAGGCAGTGGAATAACAATATAACATTCACACGCAGACTTCTCTTGCCTTCCGGCAGATATCTCAAAGCTGGTCTTTGTTCTTCTGAGCTTTTCCTGTTGCCTCGTTTCGGGATTGAGTTCAATTTCTCGCTTTAATGCCTAGCTTGGGCTGTAGGCTTTTCTTTTGCTTTATATATATATATATATATATATATATATATATATATATATATATATATATATATATATATATATATTTTCTATTTTATTTTTCTCGGAGGTCATGGTAAGTGTGGTCTCTTTCATTTTTTTTTCTCCTTTTTCTCTAGGATATTGTGTTGGGTAAGTAACAAGAGAGTATATCTTTCCCTACTTTCATAAATTATTAATAATAACAATCATATATAGGAGAATAACTTACATGATAGGAAATCTTACCGACAAATACTTAATAAATCCAGAATTTACATTAGAGTGCCCTTTTTTTAAAAGGGACCTCATTAATTAATATAATTATCATTTTACTATCATCCATTATATATCTTTAACCACCAATTCGTTTGGCGCAAGCAAATAGGTTTGCTGTTTGGGTAAGCACCACCATTATGTCGATGTAAAATTCACCCTGACCATCACGTATGTCACTCATTTTAGGCTTGGGCCCAAAAATACCACCATCCATAATTCAGGTGAACCACTTGATTGCAAATAGTACATAGGGTAATGATCATCTTCTTAGTTAGGGATGGCCATGATTTTTAAGCTCTGAGCGTAAATTTGAGATTGTAATCCAATGGTTGGAATAGGTTTCATATAATCATCAAAGTGGGCCCTATAAAAATCAAGGGATGTTTCTCTTCCAATTATTATTATTTTTGGGTCTGGTTCACTTGAATCACAAGTCAATCAATTTTATTTTTTATTTTTGGATTTGGGCCCAAATTAGGATTATGCATCTAATTGTTATAGTGGATTTCTTATATACATCATATTAGGCTGCACCAAAAATTAAGTTTGGGTGTTCTTTGGTGCGGGAGATTATTTAGAGAAAAAATAATGGTATGGAATGCTGCTATTAATTTTGATGAGGCCCATCATGATGTTTATATAAGGTTCATTCTAACCATCAGATATTAGTCAAGTATTAAGCTCAAACTAAGATTCTATTGGGCAACAATAAAGGGACATCTACCGCTGATTTTTACAAGGCTCACGTAATAATTATATGAAATCCACTCTAATTATTAGAATTCACATAAAATTTTATGCCCATAGACTAAAAATATTTCCTATATGTGATTTAAGTGGTCTAACATTAGTGGAGTGATGTACCTAGTGATAGTAAACGTGGATTTTACATAAACAACACGGAAAGGTCCACCCTCACTGACAACCACTCATTTCTTTAATCAATAGATAAGAATACATTCTAGATCGAAACTATGGAAAAGTACTCTGATGATTTTTATAACTTAAAGACCATTCATTTATACAGAAATATCACTTGGATAAACTCTGCTTTTTCAAAGCAGAGTAAGTAGGATAGAAAAAATGTCTCCACCTAGATTTCTGAATACTAGATGCTATGCCGCTAAAGTAACCCCTGCTATACTCTCATTAAAAAGTCGAACAACGTTCCATAAAATAGTAACTGTACTTAAAACTGACTGAGTAGTTCTCAGTTCTTCAGAGCGAGATAGGATAGTTTGGTGGCTTGAAAGGCTGGTAGGACCAATACAAGTAGAGTAAATAACGTAATAGGGTATCTATTTAAGAGGGATACATGCAATGTCTTTATTGTCAAAATCAGTAATAAAGCATCGCATCATATTTCGTACATTTTCATCAATTTGATACATTGTAATAGAGCCCACCCACATGAAAAATCTATTTGCTCACAGCCAGTTATGATATACAGTAGTGGAATGATAGTTATATCAATTAATGAAATAGCTGTTTGAGTAGTGGAATGATAATTATTTCAATTAATGAAATAACTATTTGAAAAGGATGTTTTCACATTAATTAGGTAGTTTTTGGTAAATAGGCTATTAAAGCTAACCTGCAAGCATGTGAGACCCTAGCCCTCTTTATATGCACATGAGAGAGTATCTTTGAGTTACAGTTCATCCACTATGGAACACAACAAGTCAATGGTCTAGATTAGAGCTGTACACGAGCAGAGTTAGATCGGTAACTCGCTCGACTCGTCTCGAAAAAGTTCAACTCGAATCGAGTCGAGCCATTTTTTGGGAGCTAGGAACATTTCGAGTCGAGTCCGAGCTAGACCTAGCTCGACTTGGCTCGACTTGGTATTGAGTGCGATTCGACTCGACTCGACTCAGATCGGATCAAGTTTTAAGTGAATATATAAGGATTTTTACAAAAAAACCTCATTCGTCCGACCCTACCCATTTTCTTCTAACCTAGCAACCCTAACCCATTTTCTTCTGACCTAGCAACCCTAACCCATTTTTTCCTCCCTTTCGCCCAAATCGCCCAACCTTAATCCATTTCTCCCTCCCTTTCGTCCAAATCAGCCATCCATTCACTCAATATTCTCGCTGTTCTCCACCACCCAACGAAATTCCTTCTTCTAGCGTCTGTCCGGACGATCTCTTCTCCCAAAGTGAGTCCTCTCCTCCACTCTCTCCATTTTTTTTGGCGAATAGCATCCATCTGAGTAGTGGAACACATCTAACCAATGAACTCGAACTCGAACTCAACTCAAAAACTCAGCTTGAACTCGGCTCGAATTGGACCAAGCTGTTGGCCAAGTCGAGCACGAGCTGCTGTTCCAAACTTGAAGGCCGAGCCGAGCCAAGCACGAGCTGAGACTTAAGTTGTCGTTGTCAAGCACGAGTTGGGCAAAGCTCGACTCGGCTCGCCACGACTCGTGTACACCTCTAATTTGGATTACGGAAGCATGCCCCAATTGTAATAATTGAAAATCATGGTTCTGTGTACCCCGCAATGACGTATGTGTTTTATCCACGCTATGCATCCATTTTGTCATTTTATTTCAAGTCATTATACCAAAATTGGGGTATATTCAAATCTCAGGTGGACCACACCAAAGGAAACATAGGTGATTGAAAACCCACCATTGAAAACTTCTTGGGGGCCACAAATATTTTGGATCAAGATGATATCTGTGTTTGTCCTACCACAGTTCTGTGTGATCTGATCAAGAAGTTGGATGGCATAAAAAAAAATAAAAAATTACAGTAGGCCTTAGGAACTTTTTAATGGTGGGCTTTCAATCACATACTGTTTCCAGTGGTGTGGTCCACCTGATTTTTGGATCTGCCTCATTTTTGGGCTGATACCCTAAAATGATCTGGAAAAATGGATGTACGGTGTGGATGGAATACATACATCATGGTGGGCCCAAAGAGATTTTCCATGGTGTAATTCCTCCTAACAGCTGCTTATCTGATGGCCTACGATAGATGCGCCCAAGGTTATATATCAATGGCACCATAGTAGATGCCCAAAATGAACACTATCAAACTGATCGGACAATCTTAACCGTCTGACCTGTGGCATGCAAACGGACGTCTTGTTGGAAAAATGGTGGATACAAGATGTACGGTGAAGATAGCTCTGAGGTGCGGACCTGATACCTCTGAAGATGTGATGTACAGAGCAGGACTGGTTCAAAACTCACAAGCAGAAGTTATTAAAAAAAAAAAAACAGAACAAAGCCAAGATTTTCAGCGATCAAACGTGTGAAATGAGCTTTGCTAGCATGGGTGTTTGACATCCAGGCCGTCCATCAGATGGGTCTTGAACAGACAAATTCACTTGAGCAAAGATCATGCTTCTCTAATGATTTGGATTCTAATTCATACCAAATAAAAGCTACCAAACGACCCCTAACATTTATTGGGTGTGATATCTATATGTTTCAATTGATATCTGGTATTAAAAAAAATGGAAAGGAGAAAGATAATCATGGAGTATAGAAAATCTCAATGTAATCGTAATTTCAAAAAATTACAGAATTAAAAAAGCAATAACAAAAATAGAAATGAAGTAGGAATAACCTGAAAATCTTCTGAATTGAATGAGTGAGAAAAAACTGCATTTGGATGGATCAAAATGCAGAATCGAGATCAAGATCTATGGTTTTATGTTTTTAAGATATTGATGGAAATTACTGCGGTTTTAGGATTTTAATATCTTGAAATGGGATTTTTTCGATTAGGGTTAAGTGGATCTCTATCTGGCTCTTTCTCTGATTGCTGTAGAGGGGTCTCGGACACTTTCATGGCAAAGTTGGACCAGAGAAGGCCCGATCAGAGGCATTAATGATATGGACCGCCAGAACCTTAAAACAATCGTATCTCGCAAACTGGGATGAGTTTTTGATTATATCATATATGATTTTTAAAGGTGTACAAGATTCGAGTCGAGTTGAGGCTCGGCCATTAGCTGTAGCTTGAACTCGGCTTGGCTCGGTTCGGTCAGCAGCTCGGGTCAATTTGAGCCGAGTTCGAGCCAAGATCGAACTGAGTTTGCCTGTACAGCATTTTCACAAACATATGGATTGCACATTCAAATTCTCATTGTATGTAAGGTATTTCATCAAACACCTTGTAAGCAAGGTCAAAATCAAGGGAAAAAAAAAGGGTATTTCTTTCATATACATACCTTCTTTGCACCAGTCGACACTTCGTTGAGTCATTTCATCAAACACGCAGCCAGCAACATCCATATCAAAATAACTGAGTCACCGATCTAATTTGATTCGAGTTGAGGTTCGATCTGAGTCCAGTCGAGCTCGGGCAAGCTTGAACTTGACTCGGAATTTTTTTGAGCTCCAAAAACCAGCTCGACTCGGTCCGAATCCAATTTTGAGCCGAGGCAAGTCGAGCTTTTTCAAGTCGAATTGAGCGAGCTAATCGAGATAACTCGACTCATATACAGCCCTAATGATTTTGGGTAGGAGAAACTACTTTAGCCAGCCAACCTGCTACACTCGGGTTGCCCATGCCAGATTTGCAAGATTCCATCATATCAACAGTGAAAAGTCTCTTTTATTTTTGTTTTTACTAGTAAGTTTTAGTTGGCATATAACTTTTGATCTCCCATGAAAAGGGCTTAGAGAGTAAGGAAAACAACATAATTAGGCTAAATTTTATACTTACTATTTTTTATCGAGAAAACAAGAATGGTGATCCTTAAGTTTACTATTTATAATAAGTCACATTTTTAGAGAGTTTGGAGTTAAACTCCATCCTTGAGCTCATTATTTAAAGGATTGTAATTTCATTTTTTTTTAATCATTAATTAATTTATTTCTTAACTTATTAGAAATTATTTTTATTTTCGTATATCATGGATATTCGGTAGTTATTACCTGAGGAAGACGGTGATTGAACTCATCACGTCCCTCCCTGCGTCACTGATCCAATGCTATATCTGAGATTTTCATTTGGTGGGACACACATCTTCCACCATCCATTTATGTTGCATGGTTTGTCGTTCCTCCATCATACCTTGGTCCACTTGGGGGTGGGGAGAAGTCATGAATTTTAGGCCAAAAATTGTCTAGACAGTCTGATGATGTTAGCTGTCCACGCTTCGTTATGACCATAAACAAGCTATTTTCTCATGATGATTGTTCAAGGATGATCCTAACCTTTCGATTTGTAGAATTGAATGTGTGCTGTTGAAAATCTTCTCTTGTAAATTCATGCATACATATTCATGCTCACAACCATCCCCCAAGCATATATAAGTTTCTGATGAGACCCAAAAATCACATCAAATGGGTCTGGGATGATATCACTACTTCAGATGGAGGGTCTCATATATTTCATATTAGGCGCTGCTCAGACCCATCCAGTCCATCTTGTAGATCTGGACCTTTTCGACGGTCCAAAATGGTCTAATTGATGATCATACTCAGATCAATAATCTGATTTTTTTCATGGGTCCCGCATGGTCAATCTAGTGGTCTGGCTGGAACCCTTGTGTCATCTCATTGCCAGTTGAGGACCCATGTTGATGATGATTGATCTAGATGATTCAAATTGCCCGCAAGTCCGTACACTTGTGTGTCCAACTCATGCACATGGCATGTAAGGAAAGATTATAAGGTTTGGATTCTTCCATATTCATTAGCTTCTTGTTTGTATGTTGAGATTGTAGACTATATGCGTAATTGCAAAGGATCGTGCCATGCATCGAGTATGGAGATCAAGTAAACTTTAGTAGTAGATGGCCATAATCTTCCTTATCTTACACTTGTAGAGAAGCACCTTAATGTCGTATGTAAGGCTCTATGCAAATTTAAGTATCCATGATACTGTGCGTGTGACATAGTTGTATCACACCGCCCCTAGCACGATTTTAGATGAATCACAACTTTGGGGGGTCTACTGATATTCCCGATCACACTATTCAACTCTTAGGGCAATCCAAACCGTTGATCAATAAGGTCCACCTTATAAAATTCTTACATAGATTTGATAAATTACATTTGATCATAGGAGTGGTCTTCACCAAAGTTAGCCTTTTAGCTTGGGAGAGGAGGTTAGCTTTCCATAGGGAGCAGATTCGGTCAGCTGGGTAACACTGAGTTGAGTTATGTTAGGGCTGGTTTGATTTTTCAATTCATTAGTAAATACCCTGTAAATAGTATTTACATCACTCTTTTCTATGCTTGATTTGAGCAACTATCTCTTCCAACGCAAAAACTAAGAATGCTACAAAATATTTGTGGGTCCCACTGTGATGTGTGTTGCTTATCCACACTGTTCATCCATTATACTAGCTGAATTTATGGCACGATCCAAAAAATGAGGCATATCAAAAGCTCAAGTGGACCACGCCATTGGAAAAAGGAAATCGAACACTTACCGTTAAAAACCTCTTAGGGCCACTGTTTCTTTTGGTGTGGGCCACTTGAGGGTTGGATTTACCTCATTTTTCAACTCATGCCTCAAAATTTTGTAGTAAAACGGATGGATGGAATCGATATATAATATACATCACCTTAGGGTCCAGGAATTTAAACTAGCTCTTTTGAATAGGTTTCAATGCAGAAATTCCAGTGGATTTTCAAATAGGGTGAAGCGGTAATAATTATCCATTTATAGGGTATTTACACAAGCTTTGAAAAATCAAATAGGCCCTTAGGCTATGATGTGGCGCCATCTCGTTTGCCCACCAGACACTTGTCAGAGAAGGGCCCACCAACTTTTGAGTCAAGTACAACTTGACCATGTCTGGCGGGCCAATAAAATGATGCCATGCCATGGTGTGACGGAACTTGGTATTACTCTAATTTGACGGAATCCTCTCCCCTTTCCATAGCACCCTTATGGTGACTTTCTCCGTTACACCTTTGAACCATTCAACCTTCAGTCTACTTGGAGCCACATCGAATTCCAGGTACTTAAATTGTCTAGTTTACCTGTGCTAGGGAATGTGGTCTAAGTACATTTGGCATACTGATTGCGTCCTTCTCTCTTAGAATAGGAGTCATGAGACTCTACAATGGCTTTGGTAGACTTAGTATCTGCATTTGCACAAATCAAGATATCATACACAAAAAAGGAGAGATTCGTGGCCCACTTGTAGCAACTCAGATGGGCTTGATTCAACCCATGGTCGTAGTCCATTCAAGGTTAGCCGACGTTCCCTTAGCAGACACAGGGATAATGATGTTCTTGAGATTGCCATTAAGGAATGGGTGGGAAGACAAGGACACACTCCATTATCAATCTGCACCCTTTGTCCTCAAAAGTTGAATTTCCTAAGACAACCTTCAATAAAATCTTAATGAACTTCATCTTATTTCTCAAATCATTTTCTTACAAAAGCATTTCCTTCAACAATTTAATCCTCTATGACGAAAGCATTTCAGCCTTATGAAATAGGCGGAAGGGTCTCAATCTATTCACTAGGATTTTGTAGATGACCCATGGCTGTTGTTACAAAGGCTAATGTATTGAAAACTATCAATGGATCAAAGGTGGGCTTCTTTTAGGGAAAATAGCAACAACGGTGTGATTAAGACCTTTCGAAAAGGGTGGGTGAATTGCAGAATTTCAACATTAGGTCATACAATGTTGCCAATTAGGTCTCAATGTTTTTGGAACAAGATGGTTGGGAAACCATTAGGAGTCCAAGATCTTTTAAGGGTCTTGGTGTGTTTTCAAAAAAACAGAGGCTTTTGGTGTATTTACGCTCTCCCAAGTGCACTAACTTGACTGATTCACACCAATTACCACCAAATACATGCTCCTATAGGAACCCTAAGGGTCTGTTTGGTTTTCCAATATCCTAGGAAATGCAAAGAAAATGAGCCATCATTATCATTTATAAGTGTTTGTTTAAACAAGAAGTATGACTGGTAAATCAAGAGTCAAATACACTTGTAAAGATCTCCTCCGCATTAGTAGCGACCCTTTCAATGATAAGGGGCTGCCCTAATCATAATTACAAGAAACAGAGGAATAAAGGGACTGAAACCATATGGAAATGTGCAGGACAAGATCACATACACTAAATTCCAGCCCATTCTCCTTGGACTGAAGGGAGATAACCCTCTTTGCCTAAGTTCTCCATCCTATTACTCAAAATTCCAGTCTCTCGTATCAATCCAGTTAACTCTCGATATCTGGAACCAATATATCTCCCTCAATTGTGGATTTCATGAACCTGCCAACAAAGTTGGATTCAACTTTCAACAAGTTATTATTATCCGGGGCATTGCTCTAGAAGCTTTTGGATGTACTTCATGCTTTTCTTGTCCATTTTAATTCTAGTGGGAATGTTTACCTTCCTATTCTACACCTTGAGGTTGTTGGTTAGATTCAAAAGGTAGTTAGTTTTACTATTTGAGGAATGTTCTTAAGGTTCTTTCTATCCTCCAACTTGAAAATGAATTTGTCATCTCTCCTCTCTATTTAGAGGTTGCCAACATGCCACTGCTCTAGCCTATTTAGTTTTGTCTCGAAAACCATCACAGGATTGCAAACTCCTGGGATTCTTCCCACAAGACTTTTGGATTATAAGCTTTTAACCCTTCGATTTTTGGCCCTTTTGTCACTAAATGCATGCCATCGTTTGTTTTTTGTTTTTTTTATTTTTTTATTTTTTTATTTTTTTTTAACCCTGCATATATTTTTGGGTATCCACAATCATGTGTGGTCCATCAGAATAGTGATCTAGATCAGCAAACCATATACAGAATTATGCACGATTACGATTATATTATTGGGAATTTTTATTGGATTCTTATTGCATTGCATTTTGTGTTGATGAAGGTCTAGTCAATGCAAAAAATTACCAACTGTTGAAGATGCCTTTGCTTATGTCAAGAAAGAGAATTCATCCAAATTGTGTCAGATTACCATAACTAAAAGTTGGATTTAATTTTGCTTTCTTTGATTCTAGATTAAAAAGTCTTTATTTATTTAGACTGTATTTCTATTGTAAAAGAATTTTTTCATTGACATAATTCATCTATTTTTCTCATTGTGTCAGAGCAGATTATCAGAATCCAACACTCAATCAGAGCCTGCTATGCTTTCTCACTCTAATTGTACTTACCCACATACCCATATGTGCCAAGAGAAACATCCTAATTTGTTTGTTAGGTGGGTCCCACCTTGTATGTGGAACAAGTTGAAACAAGATTGCCTGATGAAGCAAGGAATAGGGAAATATCAACTAAATAGCATCATAGGGTAAATTTCCACCTAAGGTACCCTGTATGCAGATCTCATAGAACCCTTGTTCTTGCACACAACCGTAGAGTTGTATATTCTTTTTTTTAAAAAAAAAAAAAAAATTTATTATTATTATTATTTAATTACAGCCAATTGACATAAAAAATATTAGGCATCGTTTGGCGGCATTGATTTGGATTCTGACTTAAGAATGCAAATCCCAGATTTTGCATTCTTTTAATTGTGCTTGGCAACCTGTAGTGGGACATCAGGGGCCCTTAGAAGAGAGAGAGAGAGAGTAGCTAAGACAGTTGGAGAGGATTGAAAAATTCAAGATTTGCACCCCACCTTTTGTCTTGGATTTTAAAATGGGTCCTTTGAGGATTTTCAATTCAAGTTGGATTTCAAATCAATCATCTTTCAGGGGTGCCAAACATAATTTGGATTAAAAAAAATCTGAATTTCAATTCCTGTCCAAAATCCGTGCTGCCAAATGACCCATAAAATACCCTCAAGGTCCAATCTCAGCTAGATCCCTCTTTTTATCATGTATAGCTTCCCATTTATGCACCTTAGCTGATACATAAAAGTATTTAGTACCCTTTAAAGTTTAGAATGATGCAATCCTCCAATTATACAACAGTCATTTTGTACTATAAACTGTATGTTTAGAATTGAAGCCTCTTTTCTGGATACAGCCTATAGGATGCACGTAAGGCCAGAAAGGGAACAGCCGGTTGGTATATATGGTCATCCAACTGATCTTACTGACTCTACAGGTTCATCAGATCCTAGATTATCGTGATCTGTATTTAGACCATGGATTCAGACTACTGTTTTTAGTAGCGTTGTAGCTTAGTGTGTAGCGTATGCTACATATCATAGCATAGTGAAAACGCTACCTAGCGTAACTCCCTGGTATCATAAGCTAGCGTAAGTTATAGTGCATGTAGCATACGCTACATGTAGCGTAGCATAGTGTGCAGCATAGATAGCGTAAGCTACCTGAAATCTCATTTTTAAGTGTTTTTTCTATGTTAGTTTAACACCTATTTTAAAATGGTGATGACTTATACCTATGACATGTGGCACTACATTAAACTATTCCGGACCATTTAAATTGTAGTCCATATTGTGGATAGATCACTTAGATCAATCCAGACCATCCAAATTTTGGTCTATATCATGAATTTGTGATGTTTCAATAAATATAAAAAAAGAGATCACACTTAGAGATGTCTAAAAGCGGGGAGAGAGAGAGAGAGAGAGAGAGAGAGAGAGAGAGAGAGAGAGAGAGAGATTTCATGGAAATAAGTGGTTGATGATCCAGATTCATAATCAAGAACTCATACAAATTATGCATTTTGTAAAGGGCCAAACATCACGCTGTTTAAAACACTGATTTAGACCAGTTGATATAGATGGCCACATGATCTACATCTCCAACCTGGAGGTCGGATATGCCAGATCTTAGTTAGCCTAATCTTGGGCTGACATAACATCTACTAACCTTGTTTTTCATCCTCGAGCTTATACGCATACTTTGAGCTTATGTCTAGTCATGGACGCATCACTATCTGATCATGAAGTGGGTCATGTGTATGGTGTATTCAGATTATATTGTTGGCCAATTATTTTTGACCGGTCGCTTCTTCATCTACTCCATGACATGTATATGCTGGGCCCACCTGATGAAGAGTTTTGGTTCCTCCAGAGGCATGATACATATGCATACATGGTGAATAGGATTTAATTTCTGGTTCTTTTGGGAAAAAACTGCTGATTATTTTTCTTAAAACCTAAGTTAAATGTTGACAATTTAGAGTTTATTTTACCACTGCTAACTAGCTTGCAACGGCTCATGACACTCAAGATAGGATTGAAATGTGATTGGACTGCCCACTGCCCTTCTTTTGGGTGGATGGGCCATGTTTCAATAATCCCAATGAAAGGATGATCAGGCCATTGATTCATGGAGTTTAATACCAGGCATTGACAATGTTCTTTCAATTTTCTTATAAATGTTCCAAGTTGTATGTTCAGATTGGGTTTTGCTCACAATACTGCACTCAGAAGATGGATGGTACTGATGCTCTAACCAACTTTTCAAGTCAAATGGTCCTAACAAACTCATTTTCGAATGAAGATATGCTTGTTCAATTTGTAATGCAAGAGCATTTTCCCACTGGGCTCGAGTGGGGGTGGTCCGTCGAATGTAGGGGCACGCTCAGGGTGAGCGGCCTATGTGAGGCGGAATCCCTGTGATGTGGGGCCCACGAGGGGTTTGACCGAGAACCTAACCCATGGGATGTGGGGCTTGGGCTATGAGATAAATGAATTGATTCACCATGATTTAATAGTTTAATCTTTTAGAGCAAGTGGTTAGTTATCCACCATCAAAGTGGTATAAGAGTGAGAGGTCTTGTGTACGAGGCTCCTCATTGAGGGTGATTAATACAGGACCATTATATTATTTCTTTCGTACAAATTTCTATTATCAAGTACCAATTCAATATTTAAGATTTTCCAACTTTAGAGATTCTTCATAATGGGCCAATTCAATATTATTGATTCTCAACCGAGGAGATTCTTCGTAATGGAGCCTGGGCCATAAATGATGGGACCCACCAGACAAACAATTTGATATTATTGATTCACTACTTGATCTACCGTCCCCACAAGTTTGAGTTGAAAACTAGAAACATTCAATGCTGAAATTGAAACAGAGGAATCCGTCAGTTTTCTAGTAGACTTTTTATTTGAAGGAGGGATTTCTGCCACCTGATAAGCTAACCTGACAACCTGACCTAACCTAACTAAAGCAACCAAAGGAAGGATTTAATCACAGCTATGCTTTGACTAATAAGAATCCGACATTGCAGATGATCTAGCTATGATTTTTATAGAGAAAGTAGAGTAGATATCCTTCTTGCATTGCTCTAGTTTAGTGGTCCAAGGTATTTGAAAATACATAGTACTTAAAAATCCCAAGTTTTCTTTTACTGAATCCTGAATTGGAGTGAAATGACTTTTTTACCTCTCTTTTTAAAGGCAGGAGATGACATGTAACAAATGTGTTGTTAGGCTACTAATTTGTTGTACATCTGGCATGCGAATGATACCTAAAACAATTCAATTATCAGCTGCCTCTCTAAAATCACATTAATAGAATGACCCAAACTATCCACACATTGGCTATCTAAATAGACGGTTAAAAAACATTGGTGAGTCACTCATTTGTGATCGTTACATTTGTGGCCCACCTAGGATTGGAAATTTTCTCATCTTTTGAGCAGAGTATATATTTCAATGAGTTTATTACAATTAATTTATCAAAAATCATATATGTATACTCATTAGGGATATTAAAGCTGAATTAGTTAATCAAATTCATGTCCTTTGAATATACTAAGAATTTCAATGCAATCCAAATACAAGCTCTCAAATGAAAAGTTTGGATCCCAATGCATTTCAATTATAAGATGCCAAACACAATCGAGAATTCCGAATCACCTTAGTTCCAATGTAATTGTGATTTGGATTCTAATCCATTTCAATACAAACATTAATGTTTATATACAATCCAAACCGTTTATATACCATACAAACCATTTATAAGGTCATTCCCACTGGGATGAAGTGAAATCACATACTATTTAGCCCAATATGATGCTTTTGTGGCTTCATGAATATTTTACATCCACCTCAAAAAATGTCATAAAATGATAGGTAGATTTCTCACAAACATTATGGTGGCCCAACCTAGCATCCCACCGCAGGAACTTTGAGACTAAGGCTTTTGTAGTAACCACGTCATGGGAAGTTCCATGCTTAGGTGGGCCCACCGTGATGTTTATGAGAAATTCACACTATCCATCCATTTTGGGAGATCATTTTAAGACATGTGACCAAAAATGAGTTGGATCCAAAACTCAAGTAAGCCATACGAGAGGAATCGGTAAAGATTGAGTGACCACCATTCGAAACATTTGTATGGCAAATATAACAATCTTTATATTAGGCTAAGATTTTAGTGTTTTCATTTAATCCCAATGGTAATGACTTTATAAACAGTTTGGATGGCATATAAACATAAAGGTAAATCCCAAAAGGTTTCAATGGCAGGAAATTATTTCTTTGGTTTTTCCTCTCCTTTGGATGCTTGAGTTTTGGATCCATCTCATTTTTTGTCGTTAACCTAAAATGATATTTTAAAATGAATGGACAGTGTGGATTTCTCACAAATACCACGGTGGGCCCCACCTAACATTCCAGAGCAGCTAAAGGCTTCGGCAGGAAAACCGTGTCTCGGGATTTATGTGTTTTATCCACACCGTCCATCCATTTTTAAAGATCATTTTAGAGCTTAATCCTAAAAATGAGGTAGGTCTAAATCTCATGCGGACCATATCACTGGAAAACAGTATTGATGTAATGTCCACCTTTTAAAACCTTTTATGACCAATTGTAGTGTTTATTTGACATTAATCTGTTAATTAATTAGGTCATATACACTGGATGAAGGAAAAAAATAAATATCAACTTGATCGAAACTTTTGTGGACTCTAAGAAGTTTTTAATAGAGTTCAATTAACAATGTGTGGTGTGGTTCACTTGAGATTTTGATCTACCTTATTTTTATTTTTAGGTTAATGCCATAAAATGATATAGAAAGATAGGTAGAGGACATGATTGAAACACATACATCATGGTGAGGCCCACAGAGCACCAACCAATGCCCATAGCCGATCCGTTTCCGGATTCACCAGATGGATCATATTACAGGAACGGTAGTAATATTTGTGTGGTCTCTTCATTCACGTGTACGTGGCACGCGGATTGTGTCCCGTGGGTGGGCCCACCGTGACGTATCTGGCCGTCCATCACTTTTCTCATATTATGTTAAGGCATGAGCAAAAAAAAAGGCAGATCCAAGACTCAAGTGGACCACACCAAATAATAAGCCTGGTTGTATTAAATGCATAAAGCATTAAATTGCCAGTTGCATTAAATGCATGAGTCATATGTAGTGTGGTCCATTTGAGCGTTGGATCTGCCTCAATTTTTTGTTGCTCATGCCTCGAGAAAAGGAATGGACGGCTTGGATAAACAGATAGATCACGGTGGGCCCGCTCATAGAAATGCCCATTCGGGGCTAGAGTAGACCGGTCTAGTTGGATAGCAAATAAACATTTCGGTGGAATCTACGAAGTTTTCAATTATGGGGATTCAATAACGACTGTTTCCTGTAGTGTGATCCACCTAAGATTTGAGTCAGCTTCATTTTTTGACATCATGCTCTAAAATAAGCTTTTAAATACTGACGGACGGTGTGGATGTAGTCACATACATCACAGTGGACCCCACAGTCAGTGTCCCACCCAACTCGGTGGATCCGGATCCCACCTAATCCGCTCCCTCAAAAAAGACGGACGGCGCGTAAACATGGATTCCTGAAACCGGTCGGTGTAGGGAATCCGTTCCCCCACCCCAAACCAAATCCTAAAATTCCTAACTAAATCAGGAATTATTTATTTATTTTATTTTAAAAATAAAAATAAAAATTAGAAGGATAAAAAAAAGAAAAAGAAAAGTGCTAGTGCTTCTACAACAATAAAAGGTAAAAGGCAAACAACCACAAGGAAACGCGAATTCAACAACAACAGTCAATCAACAACAAGGAAACGCGAGCATCAAGCAGAGACGAGCCATCGCAGGACTTACGCACCATAACGGTTGTTGGTCTTGGTAAGTTAGATGAATATGAAGATCACGGTAGCCATGGCCCACACCATAAACTTCAGAGCCGTCACCGACGCTCATATAAAGGATCTTTCATCTTTCCCTCTTCTCAGATTTTTATTTCCTTCTATAGTACACGTGCACGCACAATAAAACCAGCATCATCAGTACATAGACGGAGAGCACGAAGGCCAAGTCCCATGGATCCCGTGATCGGACGGCTGAGATCGCAGTGTTGATGGTGAGAGAGCAGATGACTAACCTGGACATGATAGAGTATAGGTCCCAATCGGGTTTGGCCGGTGCCTGTTTGGTCGCGGACCGGGACTCTTTCTTGGGAAGGGCCATCGAAATGGCAAGATTGGAAATAAAATAAATATTGGACGGCTACTGCTTCTTTGCTTTGTTTTGCGGATGACTAAGGCTTCTCCCGATCTGCCCATCTTTATAGACGGAAGTGGATTCGGTGGTGTGTGGCACACCACCGACCTCACGCAAGTTCTGAGGGCCCAACATGATAAATGTGTCATATCCACACTGTCCATCTATTTGGAGAGTTTATTTTAGTTAATGAACCCAAAAATTAAGTAGATCAAAAGCCCAAGTGGACCACACCATAAAAAGAAATCAGTGGGACAATGATTACTATAGTTAGAAACCTTCTTACGGCACACCGCAATGTTTATTTGTTATCCAACCTGCTAACGGGTTACCCGAATTTGCGTGAAGTGGATAAAAAAAAAAAAAAAAACAAATATCATATTGATAAACTTATATGCCCCCCGACTAATTTTTGTGGTGTGTCTTCAAACTTTATTTATTTATTTATTTATTTATTTTTTATTTTTAAACATGCACACACACCCCCACACACTCACACTAGTGGAATTTCACCACCTATGGATACTCGAACCCTTGATCGGGTGTTGAAACTCCTGAAAGTCTACCACTCGAGCAAGAGCAAAGATCCTCTTAACCTTCAAATTTGCTTGTATTCCCTAAAATGATATCATATAAAATTGTAACGCCCCGATTTTTGGAACCCGAGTATATGACTCGTCCTTCAAAAATCCGAGTGTTAACCTATAAAATTTAGTGTAAACTTGAACCTCTTATCATTAATCAGAGTTAACAGCAACGAAGCTAGAGTAAACCATGCATTGTATAAAAGCACTTCAAACACCATAAATAAAATTCAAATGTAGCGCCCATACAAGACTTATACAATCTCAAGTAATAAAGTTCATATAAGTAAAAACATGAATCTATCAATTAGTGGTGGAGCTCAATATGAGCCGCAGAGCCCCCGTCTAGCTCCTCAACTACCCGATCTACTCTAGCAACCTAGTGAATAGCATCAGCTCACTCTACACCTGCATCAACTGTTACTGTTGGATATTCAATGAATGAGTGGTCAACTCAATGTGAATTTCCCTCAAGATTACGTATCGCCGCCTTAGTAGACATTAATTAAAGAAAAATAAGGAAATAATCCTACACAGGCAAGATGCAGTCTTATTTAAATGCATGGGTGTATGAATGCACATTGACCTGGGGATGCTCATGCAGTTGGACTTGGGCTCGTCACCCATGCAATCATCGACTTGGGGATGTATCCAGTCGGACTTGGGCTTGTCACCCATGTAATCATTTACCTGGGAATGCTCTTCCAGTCGGACAAATAAGTCGATAGTCGGTGGTCTGGGAGCTAGTAAAATGATACCCCAATGATCATAAGGGCACGTGCTACAACATCCAGAATTAGCCACCCGTCATCGCCAATATGTTATGGATGCATGATTAGCCAAACCGTTATTATTCCAATTACAATCAGTCGTTTTAAGTAACTCAATGGTCACTATGGGGGGCTCGTCACCCAGCGTAGGCCGACAACTCGGACATAGTGTCCCATGACCATCATCCCCGGCTCATGAGGTTTTCCACCTTGGGATGTTAAATAAAACCCTTTGATCAAAATGACACTAGGTCAAGGGCCTTATTTTCCATACAAAATCTGTCTAGTTACACCCCAAGTGTGACTCACATACAATAGTGGAATTCTCCACGTGTAGTGTTGTAAGTTAGATATTAAGGCGACTCACAACCATAAGTTCTTATATGAAGGTGTATAAAATTACATAATGGAGGTTAAAATTTCAATGTGTCATCATGAGACTATAATACCAACTATCAATCGATACAATATTAAACATGAGAACAACAATCATTATTCATGAGTGGTACTCATTAACTAGCATATGAGCTTAGCATGTAATATGAACATAATACATCAATCATGAATTTGAGATAGAGTAGTTAATAGAACTTAGAAATTTATGACAAGTATTAGGACCTTAAACTAGTGGTAACAATTTGATGTATACTATGTTTGACTAACTTAGAGATGGAAAGCCCAAGGAGAAAGTCATCACCTAAGTCGTCATAGCCCTGCTCTTGATCTGAATCCCTGTGTGCAAGTAATGGCCCCAAGTTACGCAAGTAGCTTTCTAGAGGATTAGCTTGCATTAGATAATAAGTCCTAAACATATTGAAGGTTTGAAGGGCCCATGAATAGAATCACTTGGGCTTGCTTTAGAGCGGCTGGGGCCATCAGATTTTGTTCTTCAAATGGCCCAGATTGGGCCTGAGATTTGCTCCAAGTTTAGGCCTGAATTCGCCCAACATTCGAGGCCCGAACTGGGCCTGGTTCGACCCAGCCAGGTGGTCCAAAGGGTGGCCCAAAACTCGACCAGGCCCACCAGATTTTATGGTGAGGCCCTCCATTATGTGGCATGGCCTGCCTGATATGTGCAGCCTGTTTTCAGCTGGATTCAAGGCCCAGCTGAGACCTGCATTACAAGGCCTGGGGAAAACCTGTTTTCAGCCCAACTAAGGAACATCTTCAGCCCATTTATTTGTACTAGCAGGAGGTTGGTTTTCAGTCTAATTCAAGGCTTGATGAGGGCCTGATTCCAGCTCCAACCGTGGCCCATTATTATTAATGTCATATAAATAAGTTTAATTAAAAGTAATATAAATATATATAATTAAAAGTGGAGTAATCATAAATAATATTATATGATATATAAATAATATGTTAGTATATAAAGATATAATAATTAATTATACATTATTAAATTATCAATATTATAATTTAATATTAATATTATATTATACATACAAATTATTATGACAATGAAAATAATATATATTATTCAAATATAATAAATATTAATATTTTATTATTTATATATATATGTGTTATTACTTAATGATATCAATTTATTTATGATTATTAAAAGTAGTAATATTATATATTTAAATATTGGATAATATGATTTAGAAATTATAACAAATTAAATAATGTAAAAGTATTAAAATTATGGAATAATTTGTAATAATCATACATGATATAAAATTAAAGATTATAATTATAATAAATATATATGTTATTAATTGAAAGTATTTAATATTAAATAATATGAATTACACAAAATAATATTGATTAAATATTTATTTATAATGTTAATTTATACA
Source organism: Magnolia changhungtana (assembly GCA_030180095.1). NCBI lineage: Eukaryota > Viridiplantae > Streptophyta > Magnoliopsida > Magnoliales > Magnoliaceae > Magnolia > Magnolia changhungtana. The sequence continues at coordinate 2,048,833 of JASAUF010000213.1, forward strand.
TATAATAATATTATGTTAATGTAAATTTTTTTTCTTTTTTTAGTCTACCTTAGAGCTTAAAAAAGGCCCGACTTTGAACTAGTTTGTGGGCCCCACTACCAGTCCCACATGACCTTGTGAATCCTGGGTTTTTGGTCCGCATCAAGGTGCATTTAGAGGCTTTGTTGGAAACCATTTTTAGCTTGGGTTGAAGTTTTAAGAAGAGGGAGGAAACAAGCTTACCTGATTTGTTCGGGTTAGAGTTGGAGGGCAGAAACCCACGTACCCACACTATCCGCCTCCTTTTCTTTCTCTCTTTTCTTCTCCTCTCTCTTTTCCCTTTTCTTTCCTCTCTATTCTGTTTTGTAGCGCATCTGATGGCAGTCTTTTATAGATGGCTTAGAAGCTTCTGGAGAGTCGGCTACGCACCTTGATTGCGTAACGTCGTGCGTAACAGCAGCACCGTCATTGAGAAAATGCAGAGGATTTGTGGTCGGTTTTGGTATGGCTTACAGTTGGACAGTTTAGATTGGTATAGTGGATGCTAATCAGAGAAGCGTGGTGTCTGATTCATTATCCCCTCCATTTTTGTCGTCTGCTGTTACAGCCAGCAGGGATGCTGCTTTCGCCTCGTTTGTACGTCATTGATGGATCCACTTAGGATGGCCTCTTGATAAATCCACTCCCTTCATCAGATCCCTCGTATTGTGTTGGCCCATGAGTCAAAGTATGGAGTAGATCTGAGGTTTTAGTGCGCCACAACACGTTTAGAAAGGTGAGTACTGTCCAACGTGAAATGTTTCTGAAACCATGTGTCACGCCCCAAACTTGGAAAATGGGCTCACAAAATTCTCAATCGCCAAATCCGGCACCGACAGCCTCCATAGTGCCCCATTCTCAGCTCCTGACACTCATATGCCAGATTTCGATCCTGGGATCATACAAGGAGGATTTTCAATATAAATTTTTTTTTTTGTAATGGAGCATAACTACAAGCATAACCAAGTTACAAAACAATATCACCATATATCCACTATATCAAGGGAAATACAAGGTGATTAAAAGGCTCCAAAATAATTTGATGCGCACTCCTGCCTCAGCGCTGCTGCGAACCAACGTCACCTACACGCAACGGTCGTGCATAAGCTTACAAAAGCTTAGAGAGTGGTGTAAGTGTGTGTACAAGGCAAGTGTCAAGTATACAATATCAAAGTAATGTAAAAATATGCGGGTAAGTCCATGAATACTATTAGTTGTACCAAAGTTATGTGATGCAAGGCATGAATGCTATTGGCCATACCAAGGGCATGCGATGCGAGGCCTATGTAGCCAAATGTCATATGCGAGATGTAATGCAAGCATGTCAGTCCTTATCAAGTACACATATCAGTACAGTTTCTCTCTGGGATATCACTGGGGTCTAATACACTTCACACTGTCTGCCATCTCTCTAGCCGCACAGCCCAGTAAATGGAATAGACCATACTATCTACCTAACCAGTAGTCTGCCAATATCTACCCGACTCATCGATAGCTGACTCATTTGCGAGCTGGTTAAACTCAGCCTAGCTTACAACCCCCTCACTCGGGCGGATAAGGCCACACCCCCTTCCAACAGACCACGATACAGTGAGAGACGCGGCTTACTGGTATTCGGCACTCCTACGCACGTGTATCCACTCAGTCTAGACGTTAGAGCATCTTCTGTTACCAAAAAGGTTCTAGGACTTTCACCCAATGACATCCTAAGTGCCTACAGTGCTAAAACCAAGTATTTCTGGTATTCGATACGGTCATCCACGATGTGCCTGTAGAGGCCCTAATATCGCTAGGGCATACAATGGTCATGTCACACATATGCGAGATGCATGAGTCATACTATCTAGTCACGCAACAATCCTGCGCATACCATGCGCTCATGTGGGAACTCCTATCAGTGAGTCCTATAAATAATCTGCTCAATGGCATATGATATGATCAGTCACTCCTCATATTAAGCATACATATGATGCGAATGTATATGAATCATGGAATTATACTAAGCATGTTATATGGTGATGAACTATCCTCACAACGAAGATGGGCCTAGACGGCTTACACATAACAAGTAAGGGCCTATCAATGGGCCCTAAGGAGAGTTACAATGTGGACATTTAACCAACATTGTACTTATAATGTGGGCGTCAAACCATTATTGCTCCCAAGGCATAGCCCGCCATAAACATCATTACATAAACCATGTAGAATCACACATTGCAATGGACTTGTGTACATCCCATTGGGCCTCAACCCATGGGCCTAAGATACATCAAATGGGCCACATCATATGGGCCTCATATATGTCAAGGTGGGTCTCAACGGACCGGCCACAAATACATCAAGATGGGCCTCATCACATCGCCAAAAAGAATCATATTTGAAGGATCATTTGGACCATACCACAAATAGCAATGGAGATAATAATTTTCACGGTTAAATAAATCACAGGGCCCATTATAAAGTTTATTTCCCAACCAATCTAATCATAAGGTCATAAAGACCTAGATTAAGAAGGGAAAACAAATATCATATAGGTCCAAATCCTGTAGCCCAAGGGTTTTAATGGGGGACGTTTAAACCCACAATTTCTACAGTGTGGTCCACGTGATCCTAGGCTAGACGCATCACGGTGTGGCCCGCCGTGATGTATTTGAGATCCAACCATTTCATAAGTTATCATAAAGATAGATGAAGTAAAAACAAAAATATAAGCTTAATTGGAAACTACGGTGGCCCTTAGAAGTTTGAACGGTGGACGTCACTATCCACTACTTTAAATGGTGGGGTCCACTTGAACTTTAGATCTGACTCATTTTTTGCCTCATATCATGAAATGATATCTCAAAATGGTTGGGCAGCAGGAATACAACGCAATGCATCATGGTGGGCCCCATCGTTCAAACAGTGGACGGTGTGGATAAAACAAATACATCAAGTGGGCGGGTCCCACCATCTAATGGTGTGGACGGTGTGGATAAAACACATACATCATGGTGAGTCCCACCGTCCAGTGGTGTGGACAGTGTCGATAAAACATATACACTATGGTGGGGCCAGCGCTGGGACCCACGGTCTCTGCCCCCTTCATGTCCCAGCGCAGCAGGATGCTGCTGCGCGTCCTTTGGACATCAGCAGCAGCAACACCTGCTGCTTATTTATTTATTTATTTTTATATTTTTTTCTTGGGGTTTTTCGTAGGTGGGGCCCGCATCAGGAGAATCCAACCCAACCATTGGATTTTAGAACTCCAGACGGACCAAACAAGCCCAATATTTGGCACGTTTTGGCATGTAGAAACATCAAGGTGGGTCCTAACAGATTTGAACAGTAGAAATCCCTGTTTTTTATGCTATGGCCCGCCAGAAAATCAGATTGGCTTCATTTTTCGGCTCAACGCCTAAAATGAGCTAAGGAATGGGATGGACGACATGGATTAGATTTATACATCAAGGTGGGGCTAGCATAAACGGCCCACCCAAAATTTTGAATCAAGGTGATATATATATATATATATATATATATATATATATATATATATATATATATATATATATATATACAAAGCACGTCCAGACACTGGAGTGCATCCCACTGCCTGTTCATACTTCACTACACGTCCAGCGTCCAGGGATGCTGGACAAACGGTGTGAATATACATTTCATCACGGTGGGTCCCACATGGACGTGGCCCACGTGATTTGGATAAATCTGATATTCGTGTTTTCCCATCATCTCAAGGTAGGGCCCACATGGCTTGGACGGTGTAGATCCAACACGTCCATCAAGTGGGTCTCATGAAGGTGGACGACTTGGATAAATTGCATACATCATGGGCCATGAACAAGGGAAAAAGAGAGAGAGAAAGTGAGAGATCGAGTGATGGAGGGACCCCGACACTATGGGCCCTCCCTTCCATACATTCAACATACATCAAGTGGGTCCCATTACATGTGGGCCCACCGATCAAAATTAATGGTGGAGATCCTTTCTCTACCAAAATGCAAGGTCTAGATGACCCTATTTATGCAAGGAAAATAAACATTATGATGGGGTCCATAGAGATTGGCCCCATCATGGAATGATCATGAGAATCAAGGTGGGCCATCGGCCACACCTTGTGTCCAAAGTGAGATCCATACCATCAATCGGTAGGCCTCACTTAACCCATCATCAAAGCATTAAATCTAGACCTATAAAGCACCCACCGTTCGATCTTCTTGGTTCGATGGAACGCCAATCTTCTTGTGTCTTACTTTGATGGAGGATGATGAAAAATGAAGGGCTAGGATGATGGATCTTGAGGAGGAAGTGGGCCACACACAACTCACTTTTCTCTCTTGAAATTGCTTGGATGTCCACCACTTTTGGTTGCTTGAAAAATGTGAAGAGAAAGAGAGGAAAATGGTGGTTGTAAGGGAGATGTGATGGATGTGAGTTGATAGGTGTACTTGACTTGAGAGTTGACTTGGTAAGTTACTTGACTTGAGGAGAAAGAAAGCATGGGTTGTGTACTTTGATTGATTGATTGGATGGGTTGTAGAGATTCCCTTAGGTTCGCAAATGCGCGGTGTTTCTTCGAGATAAACGCCGATCCATATCTCATGGCCAGGGTATCGGATCGGTGTGCAAGACGCGGCGTTGGAACCGTGACGACGGTGCGGTCGTAATGGTATAAGTTTCGGATTAAGCAGACTCAGATCTACAGGATACGACTTAGGGTCGTGCGTAAACGTTGATTATATGTCGTAGGTTACCGGAATTAGCTGGGAAGAATCGTAAGAGTCAACGAAACAGTACAGATTAGAATACAGGCCTTACAGCTCTCCCCACCTAATAAAAATTTCGTCTTCGAAATTTATACTACCATCGCAACTAAACATAGCTCATAAGAGAATAGAAAACATAACATCATATATAATCAAAACACAATACAACATACAATCAAACATCGAAAAGATGGGGACAACGCTCTCAAATCTCAGCTTCGCGCTCCCAAGACGCCTCATCGGCACTATGATGGCCCCACTGCACATTCAACAAGGGAATGACCTTGGTCAGGAGAACCTGCTCCTTCCGATTGAGGACACGAACTGGCTGCTCAATGTAAGAAGCGTCATCAGGAACCTTCAATGGCTCCCAATCAATAACAGGAACAATGTCTGACCCACACTTCCTCAACATAGAGACATGGAAAATGTTGTGGACGACAAACAACTGAGATGGCAAGGTAAGCCGATAGGCTACGGTGCCAACACGCCTAGTGATCTCGAAAGGTCCTATGAATCTCGAGGCAAGCTTGCCCTTTGCTCCAAAATGAACCACGCCCTTCATGGGTGGGACCTTGAGATACACTCTATCCCCAACAGCGAACTCCAAGGGACGACATCGGCGATCAGCAAAACTTTTTTTCTGGATCTGAGCTATGCGCATCCTCTGCCTGATAATATCGATAGCCTCTGACATTTGCTACACAAACTCGAGACCTAGGAGACGTCGCTCTCTAACCTCGGTCCAATAACTAGAAGATCTGCACGGTCTACCATATAATGTCTCAAAAGGAGCCATGCCAATGGTCGCTTGATAGATGTTGCTATATGCAAACTCGGCTAATCACAGTTGCTCATCCCAGCTACCCGAGAAGTCGATCGAGCAGGCCTGAAGCATATCCTTAAGGATCTGATTGACCCTCTCGATCTGGCCATCGGTCTACGGATAGTATGCGGTGTTGAGCTGCAAATCAGTGCCCATCGCTCTTTGAAAGTTCCTCCAAAATTGAGAAGTGAATTTCAGGTCTCGATCTTAAACGATCGAGACAGGAACACCGTGCAGTCTCACGATCTCATCAACAAACAGCTTGGCGAGCCGATCCGCATGCCAGGTCTCACGAATGGCAAGAAAATGTGCCAAATTCGTCTGACGATCGACAACAACCCAGATGACGTCGTGACCGAGCTGAGTCCTCGACAAATCCATGATAAAATCAGTGGATTCGTGCTCTCACTTCTACATCGGGACGCTCAACGGCTACAATGGACCAGGGGGTCTCTGATGATAGGCTTTGACACGCTGGCACGTGTCACACTCGGCCACAAAACTGGCTATCTGGCGCTTCATCCCCGCCCAAAAATACTGACGTCTCATATTGCAATACATCTTCGTTGAGCCAGGGTGGATAGAGAACAACGATCGATGTGCCTCGATCATAAGATCTCTGCACAACTCAGGAATATCCGGGACACATAATCGGCCTTTGAAGCGAAGTCCATCATCAGAACCAATCTGCCAATCTAACTGACTCTCAGATGCTGCCTATGCCTGATAACTCTGCACTGACTCATTTGCCTGCTGAACCTCGATCACCCTTGCGACAAGAGAGGGTTGAATCGACAGGCTCGATAACTACACAATAGAAGACTGGAGGCCGATATCAAAGTCAAATGCTGACACATCTTCAAGCATCTTTCACTCCTGAATCATCATGTGCGCCACCAGGCTTCATGGCTGATGGCTGAGGGCATCCGCCCGGGTGATACTAAAGATCAAAATCATAGTCCTTCATGAGTTCCATCCAACGCCTCTGCCTCGTGTTCAGCTCGGACTGAGAGAACAGATACTTCAAGCTCTTGTTGTCGGAGAAGGGCTCGAACCTCACCTCATAAAGATAGTGCCTCCACACCTTCAGGGCGAAGACAACTGCTGCCAGTTCCAAATCATGCATGGGGTAGTTTAGCTCATGGACCTTGAGCTAGCGAGATGCATAAGCCACTAGCTTCCCATGCTGTATCAGAACAACACCCAAGCCAACTCGTAAGGCATCGGTAAGTACAACAAATCCATCACTCCCAGAGGGAAGAGTGAGGACAAGAGCGGACGTTAGGCGGTCCTTCAGCTCCACAAATAACTACTCATAAGCGTCGCTCCAAACGAACTCGGCACCCTTCCGGGTCAACCTGGTCAATGGGGCTGCAATACGAGAGAATCTCTCAATAAAACATCGGTAGTGGCTCGTCAAACCAAGGAAATTGCGGATCTCGGACGCGTTCATGGGTTGGCCCCACTGACGCATGACATTAATCTTCGAGGGGTCCACTACAATGCTCTGCCTCATCACCACATGAACAAGGAACTTCACCTCCTCCTGCCAGAACTCGCACTTCTTGAGCTTCGCATAAAGCTGGTGTGCACGGAGGGTTTACAAGTTAATCTCCAGATGTCGCTCATGCTCCTTATGGGTCTTCGAATATATCAGAATGTCGTCGATAAACACCACAACAAACTGGTCGAGATATGGACGAAAGACCTCATTCATCAACTGCATGAATACTGCGGGCGCATTGGTCAGTCCGAAGGAGATGACCTGAAACTCAAAATGACTATAGTGCGTTCTGAAGGCTGTCTTTGGGATATCCTCATCTCAGACCCGAACCTGATGATAACTGGACTGCAAGTCTATCTTCGAAAAGAACTGCACCTCCTCCAATTGATCAAACAAATCATCGATCCTCAGAAGCGGGTACTTATTCTTGATCGTGACTTTGTTGAGCTCGCGATAATCTATGCAATGCCTCAACGAGCCATCCTTCTTCTTCACGAAGAGTACTAGCGCTCCCCACGGAAAACTGCTAGAATGAATAAAGCCTAACTCGCGCAACTCGTCCATCTTCTTCTGTAGTTCCGGCAATTTCAACGGTGTCATACGATATGGGGCCTTCGAAATAGGCACGATATCGGGCACGAGATCAATCTAGAACTCGGTGTACTGACGAGCTGGTAACCCTGAAATTTCTTAGAACACATCGAAAAAACCACAAACGACCGGTAGCTGGTCGATACTCAAAGTAACTGACTCCTCAACGGCACACGACAACAGGCAGGAAAGTTGTTCTCCTCTGGGCTTGGCAACAAACTAGAACTCTGGCACGCCGGGTATACAGAACGCGACTATCATCGCGGAGCAGTCCAATATGGCGTAGTACTCGGCGAGCCAATCCATGCCCAGGATGACATCAAACTAGGACATCGGCAATATGAACAGATCAGCATGCAAAAAGATATCCCCAATTAGAATGGAGAAAGATGCATAAATCGGCCCAACACTACAGTCTTCCTTAAGGGCATCGATACTGACAAACCCTCACGGGCAGACTCCATCGGTAAACCGGTCCATTGACAGAAATCATCGACCACAAAGGAATGCGATGCACCAGAATTAAACAATACATATGTAATGCATGCGAAAACAGTGAGAGTACTCTCGACGACTCCTCGTGATGATTGAGGGTCCTACTGGGTGGCATAAAATCTATCATGGGCCTATTGGGGAGGTGCAGGTCCCCTCTGAGGTCTCTACTGTTGTCGCTGCTGCTGTGGCGGCCTGATCTGCTGCCTTTGCTGCTGCGGGGGAGGTCCTGGAGGCTGGTGTTGCGGTCGCTGCTGCTACTGTGGGGGCTGTTGAGGAGGCTGATATGGTGCCCTCGGCTACTGCTGCTGCGGATGGGGACACTCGTGCCTATTATCCTGTTCTACCGTACCTAAAGCAGGTACCTGAAAACGGTCTCAGAGGTGGTGCTGGGGGTGCCACTGGTGCTCAAAATGATGGGCGGGTCGTGCGTCGCTTTTGCTGCGGAAGATGCTGCTGCTGCTAGGAGCTACCAGAGGGTTACTTCCTCTTCTGATCTCCTCTCTGGTCTTGGGCCCTCTACAAACCAGACCAATTTGCCTCGTAGATCTGGGTTCTCTCCACAATCTGCTCAAACGTCAGAAGCATGTGTCCGACCATATGGCTCTTGAGGCCAGGATGCAAGCCGTTCTCAAAACGGTGGGCCTTCCGCCCCTCATCATCAATAAGGTACGTCACGAATCTCAATAGTACGACGAAATGTGCCTCATACTAGGACAAAGTCATGTCCCCCTGGACCAGAGTCTCAAACTCTAATGCGCACTGCTGCAGCACATGCTCGGGAAAAAACTTTCGGTCGAACCGGTTTACAAAGTCCTCCCAGGTCTACTTGAAATCGGCCGCTACCGCTTAGGCGACAGATGCCCACCAATGCTAAGCCTCACCCTGGAGAAGAAATACAGCTAATAGGACCTGCTGCTAGATCGTATATCTCATAGTGTCGAATATTTTCTCCACTTTGGAGCACCATATCTCTGCTGCAGTAGGGTCTGGCTCGCCCCAGAAATGTGGGGGTTCGTGCTATTGAAAATCTTTGAGAAGGGGCTCGCACGCTCCTGCTCTGCCTCGGCTGGCGTAACAGTGGGACGCCTGCCCTGCCCCTTAAGAATAGCGGTCATCGCCTTTAACATTTGCTGCAGCTGGGCGGGACTCATAGGAGCGTGCAAGCGCCCTTCTCAGGCTGGGGAGTAGGAATATCCGGTGGTGGAGCGAGAATCGGAGGTGGTAGAGCGGGAGTCGCAGGTGGTGGAGCGAGAGTCGCTCGGGTCGCTCTTCCAGGTGGCATGTCCTATAGGAAGGAATAAGGGTCTATAGCCTTGAGAATTCTCGAAGGCATAAACGTTAAGAGTCTATGTTAGAAATCGATAAGTTATTCGGACTCGGAACCTATTCATTCTAAGTCATAGTAGATATGTGATGTGATCCTCAGGTATTCCCAAGTTATGCTTTGATACCAACTCTGTCACGTCCGAAACTCGAAAAACAGGCTCACGAAATTTTCGATCGCTGAATCCAGCGCCGACAGCCTCTGTAGTGCCCCATTCTCGGCTCCCGACACTCATATGCCAGATTCCGATCCTGAGATCCTACAAGGAGGATTTTCAGTATAAATTTTTTTTTTGTAATGGAGCATAACCAAGTCACAAAACAACATCACCACATATCCACTATATCAAAAACTTTAAGTACAATACGGAAAGGAAAATACAAGGTGATCAAAAGGCTCCAAAATAATCTAATGCGCACTCTTGCCTTAGCGTTGCTGTGAACCAACGTCACCTGCATGCAATGGTCATGCATAAGCTTACAAATCTTAGAGCGTGGTGCAAGTGTGTACACAAAGCAAGTGCCAAGTATACAATATCAAAGTAATACAGAAATATGCGGGTAAGTCCATAAATACTATCAATTATACCAAAGCTATGTGATGCAAGGCATGAATGCTATCGATCATACCAAGGTCATGCGATGCAAGGCCTACATAGTCAAATGTCATATGCGAGATGTAATGCAAGCATGCCAGTCCTCATCAAGTATACATATCAGTACAGTTTCTCTCTAGGATATTACCAGGGTCTAATACACTTCACACTGACTGCTGCCTCCCTAGCCGCACAGCCCAGTAAGTGGAATAGACCACACTATCCACCTGACCAGTAGTCTACCAATATCTACCTGACTCATCGATAGCGGACTCATTTGCGATTTGGTCAAACTCAGCCTAGCTTACAACCCCCTCACTCGGGTGGATAAGGCCACACCCCCTTCCAACCAACCACGACACAGTGGGAGATGCGACTTACTGGTATTCGGCACTCCTACGCTCATATATCCACTCGGTCTAGACGTTGGAGCATCTCCTGGTACCAAAAAAGTTCTGGGACTTTCACCCAAGGGCATCCTAAGTGCCCATGGTGCTAGAACCAAGTATTTTTGGTATCCGATGCGGCCATCCACGATGTGCTTGTGGAGGCCACGACCCTGATGTCGCTAGGGCGTATAATGGTCATGTCACAGTAAGATGCATGGGTCATACTATCCAGTCATGCAGCAATCCTGCGCGTACCATGCGCTCATGTGGGTAACTCCTATCAGTGAGTCCCATAAATAATCTACTCAATGGCATATGTTATGATCAGTCACTCCTCATATCAAGCATACATATGATGCGAATTGGTATGAATCATGAAATTATATTAAGCATGTTATATGGTGATGAACTATCCTCGCAATGAAGATGGGCCTAGACGGCTTACACACAACAAGTAGAGGCCTATCAATAGGCCCTAAGGAGAGTTATAATGCCGACATTTAACCAATATTGTACTTACAATGTGCGTGTCAAACCATCATTGCTCCCAAGCCATAGCCCACCATAAACATCATTACATAAACCATGGTAGAATCACACATTGCAATGGACTTGTGTACATCTCATTGGGCCTCAACCCATGAGCCTTAGATACATCAAATGGGCCGCATCATATGGGCCTCATATATGTCAAGGTGGGCCTTAACAGACGGGCCACAAATACATCAAGATGGGCCTCATCACATCCCCAAAAAGAATCATATTTGAAGGATCATTTGGACCATACCACAAATAGCAATGAAGATAATAATTTTCACGGTTAAATAAATCACAGGGCCCACTATAAAGTTTATTTCCCAACCAACCTAATCATAAGGTCATAAAGACTTGGATTAAGAGGGGAAAACAAATATCATATAGGTCCAAACCCTGTATCCCAAGGGTTTTAATGGTGGACGTTCAAACCCACTATTTCTACAGTGTGGTCCACGTGATCCTAGGCTAGACGCATCATGGTGTGGCCCGCCGTGATGTATTTGAGATCCAACCATTTCATAAGTTATCATAGAGATAGATGAAGTGAAAACAAAAATATAAGCTTAATTGGAAACCACTGTGGCCCTTAGAAGTTTAAACGGTGGACGTCACTGTCCACTACTTTAAATGGTGGGGTCCACTTGAACTTTAGATCTGACTCATTCTTTGCCTCATATCATGAAATGATATCTCAAAATGGTTGGGCAGCAGGGATACAACGTAATGCATCATGGTGGGCCCCACCGTCCAAACAGTGGACGGTATGGATAAAACAAATACATCAAGTGGGTGGGTCCCACCGTCCAATGGTGTGGACGGTGTGGATAAAACACATACATCATGGTGAGTCCCACCTTCCAGTGGTGTGGACGGTGTGGATAAAACACATACACCATGGTGGGGCCAGCGCTGGGACCCACAGTCCCTGCCCCCTTCACGTCCCAACGCAGCAAGACGCTATTGCGCATACGTTGGACGTTAGCAGCAGTACCTGCTGCTCTTTTATTTATTTATTTTTATCCTTTTTTCTTGGGGTTTTTCATAGGTAGGGCCCGCATCAGGAGAGTCCAACCCAACCATTGGATTCTAGGACTCCAAACGGACCAAACAAGCCCAATATTTGAAACGTTTTACCGTGTAGAAACATCAAGGTAGGTCCTAACAGATTTGAACGGTAGAAATCCCTGTTTTCTATGCTATGGCCCGCCAGAAAATCGTATTGGCTTCATTTTTCGGCTCAACGCCTAAAATGAGCTGAGGAATGGGATGGACAGCGTGGATCAAATTTATACATCAAGGTGGGGCCAGCATGAACGGCCCACCCAAAATTTTGAATCAAGGTGATATATATATATATATATATATATATATATATATATATATATATATATATATATTACAAAGCACGTCCAGACGCTAGAGTGCATCCCACTGCCTGTTCACACTTCACTACATGTCTAGCGTCCAGGGACGCTGGACAGACGGTGTGAATATACATTTCATCACGGTGGGTCCCACATGGACGTGGCCCACGTGATTTGGATCAATCTGATATTCGTGTTTTCCCATCATCCTAAGGTAGGGCCCACATGGCTCTGACGGTGTAAATCCAACACGTCCATCAAGTGGGTCCCACGAAGGTGGACGACTTGGATAAATTGCATACATCATGGGCCATGCATGAACAAGTGAAAGAGAGAGAGAGAGAGAGAGAGAGAGAGAGAGAGATCGAGTGATGGAGGGACCTCGGCACTATGTGCCCTCCCTTCCATACATCACAACATACATCAAGTGAGTCCCATTACATGTGGGCCCACCGATCAAAATCAATGGTGGAGATCCTTTCTCCACCAAAATGCAAAGTCTATATGACCCTATTTATGCAAGGAAAATAAACATTATGATGGGGTCCATGGAGAATGACTCCATCATGGAATGATCATGAGAATCAAGGTGGGCTATCGGCCACACTTAGCGTCCAAAGTGAGATCCATACCATCAATCGGTAGGCCTCACTTGGCCCATCATCAAAGCATTAAATCTAGACCTATAAAGTACCCACCGTTCGATCTTCTTGGTTCGATGGAACAACAATCTTCTTGTGTCTCACTTTGACGGAGGATGATGAGAAATGAATGGATAGGATGATGGATCTTGGGAGAGGAAGTGGGCCACACACAACTCACTTTTCTCTCTTGAAATTGCTTGGACGTCCACCACTTTTGGTTGCTTAGAAAATGTGAATAGAAAGAGAGAGAAATGGTGGTTGTAAGGGAGAGGTGATGGATGTGAGTTAATAGGTGTACTTGACTTGAGAGTTGACTTGGTAAGTTGCTTGACTTGGGGAGAGAGAAAGCATGGGTTGTGTACTTTAATTGATTGATTGATTGATTGATTGGATGGATTGTAGAGATTCTCTTGGGTTCGCAAATGTACGGCGTTTCTTTGAGATAAACGTCGGTCCATATCTCATGGCCAAGGTATCAGATCGGTGTGTAAGATGCGGCGTTGGAACCACGGTGATGGTGTAGTCGCAATGGTACAAGTCTCGGATTAAGCCGACTCAGATCTAAAGGATACAACGTAGGGTTGCATGCAAACGTCGATTATAGGTCGCAAGTTGCTGGAATTCACTGGGAAGGATCGCAAAAGTCAACGGAACAGTACAGACTAGGATATGGGCCTTACACCATGTCACGGGTAACGTGTTTAACTGTGATATCATGTGGGGTTCACTCATGATGTCCTTTGTGAGATCTACACCATTCATTAGTTTGTCCGGGTCATGTTAGGCCAGAGGTAAGAATATGGGAAAATTTGAAGTCATAGGTGGCCCACACTTTGTAACCATGTATTGGTGATAATTAACCGTGTAAGGAAACTTACGTAAACTTATTGTTAAGAGTTATACATGAGATTATTTTTTTATTTACAATCTTACCCTTTTCTCTAGTACAGACTTTTGTCGTCCATACTTCGCAACCTCACCCTCTAAACGAAGTGAAATTTGACGGGTGATCGTTATTTTACGCACTCTTTCCGTCACCCAAATTTGAGCCTTGATCTCTCAAGGATGACTAAGATTCTCTTTTAATGGCTAATATATTTTAAAATTCTATATTAATATTTACACACCTCTAATTGACAAGTTACCAGGTAGTTTGGACCTAAATCCTAAGATTTTCATGATGATCGGTTTACCATGATGTTTACATGGCCCGTTTGACGAAACCAAACATAACGGATGGTCAGATGACTTGTTAAAAATAAGGGGACTTGATGGTTAGCACTTTGGACATGTATGTCAGTAGATGTACAGTTAATTTCGTAAATGGATGGTCATAAGTGTATTTCTGGAGTGATTAGGGGTATGACACGTATACTGTTTGATTCGAGTGACTTATTCACATGTATAAGTTCCTCAAATTGTAATTCTAATGGTGGGTTAAGCATATTCATGTGAGGTGAATAAGATGAACGGGTTGGAATCTTATTTGATAAGTGTACGAACGGATGTAGAGGCCAAGTAGCTGATTTACTATGATCTAAGGGCTGAAATTTGATGTGTATGGTTAATTTATGATAATTTAGCCTGGTATAAAATTTCACATGAAACGGATCATGGGAACTATGTGATCTAGAATTCAGGGTCTATGTTAATGGCATTTTCGTAATTATTGCTTATATAAGAGTTTTGTAAAATCTAATGGTTCTACATGATCCTATGCCCATTTCTAAACAATTCTTACAAAAGGATTTACATCTAACTCATTATAGATAAATAATTATTCACCAATTTAGTCAAGGGAAAGTACGTATATCACCAATTTCTAAACAATTCACGGTAACACTCTAGGACTGAAACGTACGGGGTGTTACAATGTACCCCCTTAAAGAGAATTTTGTCCCCGAAATTCAATACTTTTATCTTAAATAGGACGAGATCAATGTATTTTATCGTGCCTCTTATCATTCACCACCTTCCCAGTGAAGATGTTTCTATGCTAATGTTTAAGACTATCTATTAGGACTAGGATCGTTACAAAAATGGATGGATAGTGCAGACATATGACATACACGATGGTGGGGCTTACAGAACTAAGTGACGTCAACACACCACGATGTGTGGCACACCACAGAGTCCCTTTCCATCTAACCGCCATGTGGCCGAATCAAATAGTGCCACATGGAATTTAAAAAATTATGATAATGACCCGCCCTGCCCCGCAATTTTCGGGAAGCAGATTGCATCCGAGCCCCATCAAACAGTATATTGTACGAGGAGGGCTATAGTGGGCGGCCACCATGATGTATCTTTTTATCTCAGCCGTCCATCCATTTTCTCAGATCATTATAACATATAGGCCTAATAATGAGTTAGATTCAATGGTTAAGTCGACCACATTAGAAATATCTCTTGCGTTTGATGCATATGCTTTTTATATTTAATGTAACCGAGCTCAGTGTTTCATATGGTCCATATGAGCGTTGGATCTGTTTTATTTTTGGGCTTAGACATTAAAATGATCATAGAAAATAATTGGACAGCGTGGATAAACAGATACACAACGATGTGCTCACGGGAGCTCTGGTAGAACATCTTTTTGTTCGACTGGGTTCGGATGCATTCCGCTTCGTAACATTTGCATCGATTTCCAGTCAAAGACTTTTCAGAAGTTTCCTTTTAAAGTCTGGAATCACCGTGTTCCTCGAATGACTTCACATTTAATTAGGGGTGTACACGAGCTAGCTCGGTCACCATCAAAGTGATATCAGAGTGGGAGGTCTTGTGTTTGAGACTCTTCACTGAGTGTAGGGCATTTTAAACCATTACATTATCTTCTTTCTTATAATTGTCTATTATCCAACCTATATTTAGGGTTGGAATTAAACCATTACATGATCAGCTTTCTTATAAATAGGGCCTTGGCCATATTCAATATTTAGGATTTTCCAACCCAGGAGATTCTTCGTCATGGGTCGTGGGGCATATTCAATATTTAGTGTTGGAATTAAACCATTACATTATCTTCATTCTTATAAACGGGGCTGGGGCCATTATATCCATTACGGAATTGATACTATGTACTTTGAATCAATGGTGGAGTTATTGAAAGGGCATCACAACTTGATCTACCGTCCGCACATCTTTTTTGCATGAAGAAATTAAATCCGTCATGTTTGACTAATAAGGATCTGATATTGCGGATGATTTAGCTATGCTTTTTATAGAGAAAGTAGATTAGATATCCTTCTTGCATTTCTCTATTTTAGAGATGAGAGGATCCCAAGTTTTTGCTGAATCACTTCAGGTGTAATTGGAGTGAAATGGCTTGTTTTGCCTTTCTTTTTAAAGGCCGGAGATCATATGTAACAAAAGTGTTGCTA
The DNA here is from genome assembly GCA_030180095.1 of Magnolia changhungtana. NCBI lineage: Eukaryota > Viridiplantae > Streptophyta > Magnoliopsida > Magnoliales > Magnoliaceae > Magnolia > Magnolia changhungtana. The sequence goes on from JASAUF010000213.1 coordinate 2,065,266, forward strand.
GGCTATACATCTGGCATGCTAATGATACCCTAACCAATCCAATTATCAGTTGCATTTCTAAAATCACATCAATAGGATTATCCAAACTAACCACACATTAGCCATCTAAATGGACAGTTAAAAAACATTGGTAAATCACTCATTTGTGATCGTTACTTTTGTGGCCCACCTAGGATCGATTTTTTATTTTTTTTTTTCATTTTTTGGCCAGAGTATATATTTCAATGATTTTATTACAATCAATTTATCAAATATCATATATGTATACTCATTAGGGATATTAAAGCTGAATTAGTTAATCAAATTCATGTCATGTGAATATACTAAGAATTTCAATGTATTCCAAATACAAATGCTCAAATAAAAAGTTTGGATTCCAATTACAAGTTGTCAAACAAAACCAAGGATTTGGAATCACCTTCGTTCCAATATAATTGTGATTTGGACTCTAATCCATTTCAATACAAAGCTCCTAAAAAACCTTAAGGGGAGATTGAGCATTTAGGTCTGCTAAGAGGAATGTCTATGCATTCATGTACTTTATCATTGATTAGATTTTGCACACATGTCATGATACAAGTTCCAAGCAAATCATTTAATTGAGTGTTAGGTGGGTCAGAGCCAAAAAGTCACATGAATTGGACAATCATTACTGTTGGTGGAAAAATGGACAAGTCAATAAGTCGGCTTATGGAATGGACCAACTCCACTGAAATAGCTTAGGCCCATCGAGCGCCGAGCCTAACGAGGCCTCTGTGTCCAGAGAACCTAACCTCCAAGGAGGTTGATGCAACTTTAAGGACACTCAAAGAGCCCACTGACGAGCCCTTCCAGTGGCTATACATTACCGACCTAACTCATAGGTCGGTCATAGGTCGATTATGGGTCGACCATAGCTCGGTCATAGATTGATCACAGACTGAGCATAGTTCGGTCATAGATTGGCTATAGATCGGTTACAGGACGATCACGGACCGGCCCTAGCTCGATTATAGATCGGCCATAGATCGATCATAGATCAGTTGTGGAACGATCATAGATCGGCCCTAGCTCGGTCATAGATTGTCATAAACTAAGCAACGCCCTGAACATGGCCAAAAGGCCCTAACTCCAGGATAAAGGGAACATGAACCTTCAAGCTCGGCTGACAGTCGAAAATGGTGAATGTTGATCTGTCGATCAGGTTGGCCTCATGTACACCTCACTTGGAGCTCACCTTGGGACCCGACCAAAAACCGAGCTATTGATCCGCAGGATCTCCTTAAAGATCAGAGATCACGTTCGAGATATCTCCCTGATAAGACCTGGATTCCTAGCCTGACTTTGGCATCGGAGGGTCCCCTGCTCTAACCAAGGTCTCCTTTGTCTTCGTCTTCCTGCACAGGTACTTGAAGGTCTAGAGAGGGTGGACCGGTGATTAAATTTTTGCATCAACAGTTTGGCGCCGTCTGTAGGATCGACGTTTCAAGTCGTTCCTGTTCTACCAAAGATATTTCAAACGATCATCAATGGCAAAAGGAAAGAAGAAAGCCCAATCTCCCCCTGTAGCCATTTTGATCACCACCGTGCTTGTAACCGTCCAAGCCACACCCGTCGAAGGTTCCGATTGACAGGAGAGCCGTTGTGGCTCCCCACAGCACTAGGACACTTCGGGGTTGAGCCGACGCGGTCAGCAAACACACGGTCAAGGTGGTCGACGTGACGCTCTCGAGAGAGAAGTGGGAGATATCAGGGCTGACCTACGATACCTGAAGCAAATGATGGAAAACATGCAGCCCCACTGTGTCCATGAGTCTAATCATCATATAGGAGGACAGTCGAGCCACATTCAACCGTGTGCTAACCCGCTTCAACCCTTTGTCGCGCAGGTCGCCTCACAACCGGACTCATAGCTTGCCCCCGCCAAACTCGTTCCCTCTCATGTGTCGGAAACAGCTCCACTGCATGCCTCCGACCTGCACCATGAGATAGATCGACGGAGGCGCAACAGGGCCCCGGTTGAGGCAACCGCCGACAGTGAGGAGTCGTAGAAGACCGAGCTACAAAGCCTACAATGACAAATCGCCGATATGAAGCAGACCTACCGAAGTAATGTGACCGCTCTAGAAGAGATGGAATCTCCATTCACGATCGACATCTTACAAGCGTGACTGCGGAACAGGTTTCGCCTGCCTCAGATCACTCCCTACATGGGAAAAACTGACCCAACGGAGCACATGGAGTCGTTCTGAACTTATATGGAGCTCCACAATGCTTCCGACGCGGTCATGTGCCGAGCCTTCTCACTGACTCTAGCCGACGCAGTTTTTAAATGAGTACAATTTAGATCATACAAAAATACTACAAATGAAACCAACCCAATCCCAACCCCTATGATTTCGCACCTTTTTAATTTGTACTAGTAAAAGACATCCAGTAGCTACTTCATCCTTATTGTATTACAAATTAAGAACAATTGTGCCAATGAAGTCCTTAAGGTCCTCTGATTGGTCTATAGATTAGTTTGACTTAAACTCTAACGCTGTGCTTGCTTAGCAAGTGTTCTTTTACTTAAAAGTGGAAACTAACTACTAACCTGAAAAAAAAGAAAACTATGCTTAGCCCATGCATGTGTATGGGTGAACGGTGTACATGGATGAGCATTGCACACATGAAAACATGATCTGATTGCTTGTGGTGCCCCCTGATTTAATTTTAGGTGGCAGGTTGTTGCAGTCAGAGGCCTGGATGCATAATCTGCCTATCCAATCGTGTTGTGAATTTGTGATTTTCCTGCTGAATGTGGACCATTGCACTTTTTAGTCAACAGTCTATTTTGTAGGTCAATGATTGGATGACTACTACATTCCAACCCCTTTCCACATGGTGATGCCACCGACTTTCACAAATAATAGGCACAATATAACCAAGAAGATTTAGCCCACCACCCCATACTTTCTACCCAGCAACTCTCTCCACCTAACTCCCGATTCTACCCCGAATATCCACACTCATTTCCTTAATAGCGCCAGATTCATCTTCTCTAAGTTCCTAATTCCTGCTCTTCCTTGATCGGCTGGTTTACATACCTCCTACCATTTCAGGAGGTGAAATTTATGCTTCTCCAAAAGATTGGAGAGAAATTGTGTTGTAGTCCTCCCATCTGCATTGCAAATACAATCATGAAGCTATCATGCCACCTCTAGCAGCAGCACTGTTTCAGCTTGCAACACTACAAGGACAAATGGAACAATAGCACCAGGGCATCATAGTGACTGACAGCATGGTACATTGCTGGCCCTGGATCCTTCCATCCCACATCCAATTTTTTTGCTTTATATAACATGACTGAGCTCCCACAGACGAGACAGATTTTAGGCAGAGTATGTTCTGAAGTATTTCAAGCCTTGAGTAGCTAGCCCTGGATCCTTGCATCCCACATATTCAATTTCTTGCTTTCTATAACATGACCGAGCTACCACAGACGAGAAAGATTTTTGGCAGAGTATGTTCTTGAGTATTTCAAGCCTTCGACCAAGTGGCATGTCATGGCATCTGAGAAAATCTAAATTGACAGAACGAGAATACTAACCGCCTGATTTTTTATTTTTTATTTAAATTTTCAAGGTTGACCGGATGGTGGGGGCTATATGATGGATGATTTGGACCTCGCATTTGTTCCACACTGCATATGAGTGGCGTGTAGATGGGCTGCATATATGCGTGTGGACTTTACAAGCTCCATATTATCATTGGGATGTCTCTATCACATTGCTTTCCCAGAGATGAAGGTTTGGGGAAAGGAGAAAAACTTTCAGTGGCAGTGTGATATTTGATAACCTTGCATCAAGAAAATGCACATGGCACACAGGCAACCTAAATTAAATTGCAATTGCATCATGAAGCTATCCATGTTCTGATGCATAAGGCCTATAATTCTTCATTGAAAAATTTTCCTGATCCCATAACGTGAATAGTGTCTTGATGCACCAAAATATAAAACAGTGCCCATGTTTTGATAATCCAAACAGTTCATCTTATAGGCCCTACAGATGGGAATTCTGCAAAAAAAAAAAAAAAAAAGAGTTAAAGATCAAATGTTACTAATGCTTTAGATCAGTGGCCTATAAATAGATGATTAAGAGAGAAAAAACAATGGTCCGGATAAGGCTGAACATTGGATGTCTGGGATTTTCAAAGCTGAAAGAGTTTTGATATATTCCCTATCTGCAGTGAGTGAGATAAGATCAATTGTCTATATTCACAAACCGTGGGACCCACTTGTATAGAATGGGCATCAGCAATCATCGGTTGCTTGGAGAAAATAAAAAAGGACAGAAAAGGGCAGTTTGGCCCTAAAGAGGAGATGCATAAAAGAGTAAAAAAATTCATAACGGGTACGTCCTTAATTAGGAGAAGTATATATTTATTAGTTTAATTAGGAGAAAAATATAAGGGTGCAACAGAAAATTTGCCCTATCTCATCTATGTCCACATCACAGAAGTTTCTAACCCCTCAAGAGTGTCATGCAGATTGGAAGATGTCAATGTTTTCCCAGAGAAAATCAGGAGCTCCACATTTGATGTTACAATTTCTAGTGGATGTGTTTTATCAGAAGGCAAATAGGTAAATGCAGTTCCCACATTATAGTTTGGTAATCAGCAGAGACTGCCATGCAGATTCAGATTTTGAGGCCATCTTTATCTATCTGGATAAGGTACTCCAGCAGATACCACAATTTATATATGGAAAATTGATTTCATTAAGAAGAGAAACAAAGAAATACAAGGAGCTGAGACATGGCCCTGACCCCAATTTCAGTGCAAGACATCATAGCATTTGTTGATCATTTTTAATCACACATCTAGTACATGAAACTACACGTTTTGACTGCTGCATTACAAATTTTCAAAAGACAGTTGAAAAACCTGAGAACTTGACTTTATGTTTGTCCAGGTCAGCTAAACTAAAAAACTCAACCCAGTAAAATGCATACACACAAGCATTTCAAACCCATAATAGAATTTCTAGATAATTAGAATGTCAATGAAGTCCCAATAAAAAAAAAAGTCCTTTTGCATGCACATCAATCTAAATACAGATACCTGATAGCAAAGAACCCCTCTTCTAGGAAATCCTGGATTTGGCTTTTGGTACCTAAGCAAGCTGAAAATAGGCAACAGCAATGCAGTGTCAGCCAAACAAAATAACCTGATTAACAGCAGAGGAAAAGGGCAAAAGGAGATGGAATATAATAAGACCTGTTTTCCTTCTTTTTTGCTTTTTTTTTTTTTTTTTGGTTTTGAGGAATACAAATAAAATGCAGCAAGCATAATGAAATGTGTGGTCAATAGGATGAATGGAGGTCCTCTCTAGTGACTTCCATTGATATATTATATGACATTATTTAAGCCAAACCATGTTCCTAGTTAGTTGCTTCTCCACGGTATGTTACATGACAAGATGTTGCATATGATCAAATTCTTGCTTTTGTAGAACAATTGAATATCTTTGGATGCCCTGTTTCTTAGGAAAAGGTCATTGGGTGGAAGATGACTCAGATGAATGCTTCAAAGAATAACTAACTTCCCTGTATATTAGCCCTCAAAACTGTTTATTTTCTTTCTAACCCATTTGTTGATTCAGATACGTATGCCCCACTAGATGCATAGAGGGAGCAACCCACATGGTCCTACCACTAATGTACCACCTATAGGAGAAAGTAACGTGCAGCATACCGTTCCCCTGCCACACCAGAGATTCCTGCTATCCAAGTACCTTGTCACAGCTACTCGAAATGAATCAAAATTTTTCTTTCTTTTTTGTCAAAACAAGCAATGTATGGGCATTCTTCAATGGGAAGGGAATTTGCTAAAGTTCTTTAAGAGGAAGGATAATAGGGGTTTCATTTTCCAAGTTCAGATGGTACTTGAGGAGCAAGTTAGGGAAACTGTGTGGGCAGTGATGTGTTTTGTGGGCAATGAATCAAAGTCAGTTTCTACAAGTCAAGATCAGGGTAAGGCACAGGTCCATACCGCAGACAGCAGAAAGGACTACCATCAAGACTAGCTTTTATGTTGTCCATGGCAGCATAACAACGTTACCTAAATCACCAACCCCCATACGTTTATCGTTTCAACTCACGCAATCCGATTTATGGGTCATTCACTCATTTGCCATCCTGAAAGTTATTTTACCCACCTGAAATTCTCGTTTTAAATTCTTAGCATTCATTAAGTTGTAATGTAAATTTATCAAGTGTAAGGATATACACTTTTTCTCTAAATTGACAATTGATAACCATAATCCAAACATGAAATACACGAACAGATCTACCATAAAATCAAACCACTACAAGCACCAAAACCTAACCCTAGATTGTTCCGATCCATCAGATTTAGCAAAATCTCCCAAAAATAGCAGAGAAAACCTAATCTAGAGATAGGGAAGCTCAAATCTCATTAAGAAAAGATAACAAAAAGCTGAGATTCATCTAGCGTGGGAAGCAGATTGGGACCTACCTGCAGGGCCGGCTCAACATTTTTGGGGGCCTTAGGCAAGTCATAAAAATGAGGCTCATTGTGATGAAGTTAGAATTTAATTAGAAAAATGACGTTAGAATTTAATTTTTTGAGAACTTAATCAGCAATAAAGTAGGTAGTTGCCGTCCTAGTTTTTAGGAGAAGAATTTATTGGGAATGATGCTATTATTTTGAAAAGAGACGATACACTTACTGTTATTATTGATAGTGCTAGTTTATAGGATTTGTTTTTTATTTTTAATTTCAAATTTGTCAACTAATTTTTAGATGTTCTTATTTTGTATGCCTTTCAATAAGTTTTATTTCAAAAATTTTATGCTATTTTTTATTATTGATTTTAATTTTACTATAATATAGGACTTTTAAAATTAAGAAATTTTAATTTTGATATAATATAGGGCCTTCATAATTAGGGGGCTTAGGCGATTGCCTCACCTGCCTACCCCTTTGAGCCGCCCCTGCCTACCTGGCCAGCACGGAAATCGGTATATATGCCCCTTGTTTATCTAGTGTGGGAAGCAGATTGTGACCTACCTGGCCTGTACGGAAATCGGCTCCCTCCCTTCTTTGGATCTGTGAGAGAGAGAGAGAGAGAGAGAGATAGACGGATCGAAAGGAAGAAAGAAGATACAGGATTAGGGCGAGAGAGATTGAGAGGGACGCGCTTCTATTTATGGGTCGCGTCCCAATTCAATATGCATGCTCTTTTGGATTTACGTGAAGTCTGCAATTGATGAGTGGTCCTGAAATTACATACATGTTGTTGGGGATAAAAAATACCAAGTCCTGAGACTCAGACTTAGCGCCTCGGGTCGCCGCCTCGGGTCACCGAGGGATACGTCGGATCCGAGGCGGATTCATAAACTTTGTAAACCGAGACGAAAGATAAGTCGGTCCGGACGACGAACCAGCAGTCCGAGCATGCATCGGGCCGAGCTTCTTACTGGACCGGCCGATAAAGGAAGGACAGCGCGAAACAAGGCCTCATCCCAAATATCTCGGGATAAGATCCCCGATCCCGAAGCTCACGGGATCAGATGAGGACTAGAGACGGGCACAATTCTATCTCCGTGATACGAGGAGAAGAATCCTCTTACGATTGCACAATACTAGGAGGAGAATCCTCCCACGATTAAACGCTCCAGCAGCTATAAAAAGAGAACCTCCATCATCTTGGGAGGTACGCAAAAATTCTTTCTCAAAACCCCTCGATACATTTAGACCCAGAATCCAAGCCTGACTTTGGCATCGGAGGGTCCCCTGCTCAAGCCAGGGTGTCCTTTGTTGTTCTTTTTGTGTAGGTATACGAAGGTCTAAGGGATCCGGATTTTTGCATCAACAGTTTGGCGCCGTCTGTGGGAACCTACAAAAAGCCATCCCTTATTTCTATATTGAATTCCATGGTGATGACTAGAAGAACGGTCCTAGAAGAAGATCTGAATGAAATCGCGGTTACAGGGCCAGCAGGTCCGGTCGCGGTCCCCGCAGTCCAGAACCCACCTAACAACCGCCAACGAGGAGCGACCAGAACAAGCAACAATCAGCGGGGTCGGAACGATGGGCGGTTGGATCAGGAGGTTCAAGAAATCTGATCTGATATGAATGTGATGAAGCAGATGCTGGAACGGATGTATCAGCAGCAAATGCAGCCACTCCCGCCTCCCCAAGGGGAGACAGCGCATGTACTGACTGCAGCGGTTGGTCCTCAACCTTCCGCGCCGCAGTCTTTCCGGCCGAGCCAACCCCAAGGCGTCTCTGAACCATCTCTAGCTCAGTCGGCCAACGCATCTTTGCCCTCAACCGATCTTCGACACGAGATAGAGTGAAGGAGGCGCATCTGACCTTCCATAGAAGGCACGGCAGAGAGTAGTGAACCTTGGAAAGTCGATATTCAAAATTTTAAAAAAGAAGTACGGGAGGAAATGGCGAAAGAAATGGTGGACATGAGGCATAGCCGAAATATGCATCCAACCCGATCCGAAGCAAAGGCGTCCCCCTTTGTGGACTCGGTAATGGAGGCTCGGTTGCCCGATAGGTTTTGCTTACCTCAAATCACTCCATTCACCGGCAAAACCGACCCGACGGAGCATATCGAATGCTTCAAAACATACATGGAGCTCCACGATGCCTCGGATGCAGTAATGTGTCAGGCCTTTTCTCTTACATTGACCGATGTAGCTCGACTGTGGTTCAAACAGCTGAAACCAAAGTCCATCAGTTCATTCGTTGAGCTGAGCGACGCCTTCCTCACCAACTTCATCGGCGGAAAAAAGAAATTGAAGCCCCCTGCACATCTGAACAACATAGTTCAGAAGCAGGGAGAGCTATTAAAAGATTATATCAAGCGTTTCAATTTCGAATCCCTTCAAGTTCGAAAACATTCAGAAGAAACAGCTCTCAATGCGCTTATGCAAGGAGTTAGAGATAAGCCATTCCTGGAGTCTCTAGACAAAACTCCGCCCGATACCCTGGCAGAGTTTATGGCACGGTCGGATAAGTATGCAAACGCTGAAGAAACGCGAATTCTGCGTGAAACTAAAACCTTGGTCAAAGAGTCGGCCAAAAAGGAAGCCGACTCGACCGGAGGAAGGAAACGCAAGGATGATCAAGGGCATGATGAGCGAAGGTCAGGCAAATGCCCGGATCGACGATTTTCCACGTATACCCCCCTGAACAAAACTCAGGAACAGGTATTGATGGAAATCAAGAGTGAAGGCTTTGTCAATTGGCCCAATAAGCTCAAAAGTAATCCTAATCGGTGGGACAAGGATAAATACTGCCATTATCACCGTGATCACGGGCATAACACAAGTGATTGCCGTCACCTAAAGGAAGAGATCGAACGACTCATAAAGGACGGACGACTCAAAGAACATGTAGTCAAAGCTGAAGTAATTGAGAGACGTCCGACCGAGAGTCTGCCGATGGAAGAAATCCGGACAATTATCGGCGGTCCGCGAGGTGGGGGCGACTCAAACAATGCTCGAAGGAACCATGCGAGAAAACTTAGTCAGCCTGAGTCCGAGCTTATGATTATAGATCGGCCACCAAAGGAGAAGAAAAGGGAAAGATATTGCATTTTCTTCATAGAGGAAGACGCCCGAGGTATCTATCACCCCCACGATGATGCATTGATTGTCACCCTGACTATCGCTAACCGGAAAGTGTTCCGGATACTCGTCGATACGGGATCATCTGCAGACGTATTATTTACTCAGGCGTTCAATAAAATGGGAATCGAACGATCCATGCTACGTCCAGTCTGGACCCCGTTAGTCGGGTTTTCCGGAGGACAAGTACTGCCCGAAGGAATTATCTCGTTGCCACTCACTGCCGGCAATGCCCCACATCAGACGACGATGATGGTGGAATTCTTGGTCGTCGATCAACCCTCAGTATACAACGCAATACTCGGCCGACCTTCTTTAAGTCTCCTTCAGGCCGTGGTATCCACATACCATCTTTCATTGAAATTCCCGACCGAGTCGGGGGTAGGAATGGTCAAAGGAGACCAACAAGATGCGAGGCGCTGTTACATGATAGCTATAAAAGGGACCGCCGACAAAAGTCCGATCAACATATCCACGATCGAATCATTAGACCCTCGAGGTGAGAGTCATGAACGAGGGCAGCCGGTTGAAGATCTTATCTCAGTCCCTCTGGTCGAAACAGATGGATCCAAGACGGTACGAATTGGCTCATCTTTACAGTCCCTCTTGAAAGAAAACCTGATAGCCCTGCTCCGAAGGTACGCCGACGTATTTGCCTGGTGCCATGACGATATGCCCGGGATCGACCCATCTATGATGACTCACTGACTTAACATCGATCCGTCATGCCGACCGATCCGACAGAAGCGACGACCGCTCGGCCCTGAACGATACGCCATCATTGAAGAAGAAGTCAGCAAACTTTTCCAGGCTAATTTCATAGAAGAAATACACTATCCGGAATGGGTCGCAAATGTCGTGCTCGTAAAGAAATCCAACGGGAAGTGGCGAGTCTGTATTGACTATACTGACTTAAATAAAGCCTGCCCGAAGGATAGCTTTCCACTTCCGAGGATAGACCAGCTAGTAGATAGTACCGTCGGACATGAGCTCCTTAGCTTCATGGATGCATATTCAGGGTATAATCAAATTGTAATGCATCAGAAAGATAAATCAAAAACTACTTTTGTCACCGACAAAGGCCTTTATTGTTACCGAGTGATGCCATTTGGTTTAAAGAATGCCGGCGCAACTTACCAAAGATTAGTTAACAAAATCTTTGCTCGGCTTATAGGCCGAACCATGAAAGTATACATTGACGACATGCTCGTCAAAAGTATACATGCGGCAGATCATGTGAATGATTTGGAAGAAATGTTCCTCATCCTACGGAAGTTTCGGATGAAGCTAAATCCGAGTAAATGTGCTTTTGGGGTGGGCTCTGGAAAATTCCTCGGTTTCCTGGTTAGTCAGCGAGGAATAGAGGCGAACCCTGAGAAAATAAAGGCTTTGATTAATATGGAATCCCCTAAAACCATTAAGGACATCCAAAGGTTGACTGGACGAGTCGCTGCACTTAACCGGTTCTTGTCCAGAGCCACAGATAAATGTCTCCCTTTCTTCAAACAGTTGAAAGGACGACAAACAATGGGTTGGACGGAAGAATGTGAAGCGGCATTCCAACAATTAAAATCATATCTCGGTTCTCCACCTCTCTTATCAAAGCCCGAATCAGGCGAATCCCCGTCTGCTTGTATCTAGCAGTATCCGAGGCAGCGGTTAGCTCAGCTTTCGTACGAGAATCCAAAGGAAAGCAGCTGCCAGTATATTACGTCAGCAAAGCATTATTGCCAGCAGAAACGAGATACCCAAGCTTGGAAAAAGTAGCCTTGGCACTAATAACTTCTTCTCGCCGACTCAGGCCGTATTTCCATGCCCATACCATCATCGTGATGACCGATCTTCCGCTTCGCCAAGTATTGCAGAAACCAGAAGCTTCCGGCCGACTCACAAAATGGGCTATCGAACTGAGTGAGTTTGACATTCAGTACAAACCGAAGGTAGCAATCAAAGGGCAGGCCGTAGCTGATTTTATTGCCAAAGGAACACCACCAACCGATCTCCCGATCAACGATATGCCAAAGGATGTTGCAATTCCAACAACAGCCGCTACACCGACCCTACCCTGCCCCATTCCCTGGAAACTGTTTGTTGACGGTTCTTCCAACTCAAAGGCAAGTGGGGCTGGGATTGTGCTGGAAACCCCCGATCATACCTATATACAGTATGCCTTACGACTTGGATTCCAAGCGTCGAACAACACGGCGGAATATGAAGCATTGTTACTCGGCCTCGACTCGCCGCCGGCCAAGATGGGAGTCACACACCTAAGTGTTTTCAGCGATTCTCAGTTGGTTGTAAATCAAGTCACCGGTGTATACCAGACACGGAAAGACCAATTAAGAGCATACATGGAGAAAGCGAAAGAACTTATCAATGGATTTCAACTCTGTCATGTCACTCGGATCCCTCGTACAGAAAACGGCAAAGCCGACTTATTAGCAAAGCTAGCCTCCGCCGATGAAGATGATATACCCAGGTCCGTCCCTGTCGAATACGTCGATAAACCAAGCATAAATGAACCAGCTAGCAAGGCCGTCAATACAATTGATTCGGAACCATCCTGGATCGATCCAATCCGCCAATACCTTGACAAGGGGAAACTGCCTGAAGATCGTGCCGAGGCTCGACGAGTGAGGTTCCGAGCCTCCCGTTATGCCATACTCAACGATACTCTCTATAAGAAAGGTTACTACGCTCCGTTGCTGCGGTACCTCAAACCCAGTGAGGCGAACTATGTATTACGTGAAATCCATGAAGGAATCTGTGGGAACCACTCTGGAGGGCGGTCTCTCGCCCACAAGGTCCTACGATAGGGATATTACTGGCCCACTATCCAACACGACGCTCGCAAGCTCGTCCAAAAATGCGACAAATGTCAAAGGTTCGCAGCGATTCCGAGACAAGCTCCCAAGGCATTGACGCCAATGACCGGTCCTTGGCCCTTCGCGCAGTGGGGTGTCGACATTATCGGTCCACTCCCTATGGGAAAGGGTCAGACCAAGTTTGCTGTGGTAGCAGTGGATTATTTCACGAAATGGGCCGAGGCAGAGCCATTAGCTAAGATAACCGAACAAAAGATCACCGATTTCGTATGGAAAAGCATTATCTGCCGATTCGAAGTACCCCGTATCATTATTACGGATAATGGAAGGCAATTCGATAACAGAAGCTTTCGCGAGATGTGCGGCAATCTCGGAATCAGAAACGTTTATTCTTCGCCCCATCATCCTCAAACTAATGGGCAAGTTGAGGCGGTTAACAAGATTATCAAGCAACATCTCCAGACCAAGCTTGACCGAGCCAAAGGGGCGTGGGCCGAAGAACTCCCGAAAATTCTTTGGGCTTACCGAACCACGGCTCGAACCGCCACAGGAGAAACTCCCTTTTCACTCGCTTACGGCTCGGAAGCCGTTACTCCCGTTGAAATCGGCTTACCTTCGGCTCGAGTCACTTCGTTCAACGCGGAAGAAAATGAAGAACTCCTCACACTCGGACTCGATCTCCTGGACGAACAAAGGGAAGTAGCACGGCTAGTACGAAGCTCGGTAACGACAAGTGGCTCGGTTCTATAATGCCCGAATTAAGATTAGACGGTTTTGGATGAGAGATATGGTTCTCCGAAAAGTATTTTTCAATATTAAGGAGGTTAGATCGGGTACATTAGGACCAAACTGGGAAGGACCTTACATTGTCTCGGGTACCATCCGGCCAGGAACATACCAATTAGAAGACCTAAACGGACAATCGCTACCTCATCCTTGGAACGCTGAGCACTTAAAAATTTACTATCCTTAGCTCGGCACTTAAGATTCAATGAATCCGAACTAAGAAAGATTTAAAGCCAAATTCTATGAATAAAAGTGCTATCTTTCATTTATCTTCAAACTGTTCTTACAAAAAAACAAAAAAAAAAATATATAAAGGGCCCTGGTTACTGTCCTCCGGTAGGAGCGGAACCCGAAACATCCCCAGCAATGACTTCAGCAGCGGCATCCGGATTCTCGGATTCCGAGGCTCCTCCACCTTCGATTTCTGAGAGATCAAGGTCAGGAAAAGACTTCTTTATGTCTTTGACACATTCCAGATATCCGCTTTAGAACAAGCGATCCCTCTCATCCTCGAACTCCGCTGACTCAAGGAATGCTTGGACGGCTTGATCCCTAGCCTTCTCAGCCTCCCGAGTCTTATCGTTGGCCTGCTGAATAAGTCCCGCCGCCTCAAGCTTAGCCCGAGCCAAGTCATCCACACAGGAAGCATGGACTGCAAGGATTCGACGGTTCTCTTCTTCAGCTCGAGAGAGGAGAGCCAACACTCGAGTAACCTCGGCTTGCGCTTCATCAAGGGCTCTCCTGGAAAAAGTCGCTTCTGCTTTCGCGTCTTCGGCAGCTTTCCGGGCAAGGGCCGCCTCGCCCATCAGAACGCCGACCTGTATCTCAGCATTCTCACGTCGCCCTTCTGCTTCCGACAGAAGGGTTTGCAGCCGATGAGCCGAGGATAACTCTTTGCAGGCCTTAACCAGGCAAGGAGCAAGTTCAAAAAGTACTCTCGCTGCATGGCCAATGGTTTGCGACGAAGGAGCATTGTAGAGACTGATGAACTCCTTTTCGCTCCCATGGGCTAAGGCCCAGGGAACCATCCCCGACACCATCTTCTGCAAGACGGACGGCCCTTCCTGGTTCGTTTCCTCCCCTCTGGAGGATGCAGTCCTCGTCTCTTCTTCCCCTCTGGAAGACGCAGTCCTTGTCTCTTCCGCCTGTCTCGGAACATCCGTCGCAACGTGTCCCGAGTCAGGTGCCGCCTGAGGTTCCGAAGCAGTGGCCACCGTTACTTCCACCCTTTCTTCTGGATCAGGATCCGGAATTACGACGACAGCAGGAGTAGAAGAACTCCCAGGCTCCTTCTCCTTCTGCACTACTCTTTGTCTCTTCGGAGGCCGAGGCTCTGACAAGAGGACGGATCGCGGAGGAGCCTTTAACTTCGAAACCGCCCTAAGAGGAGGACGAGTTCCAGTCATCTCCGAGGGGGCTGATTCGGGAACAATCCTTAGATGGGGACGAGCTTCGGGCAGATCTATATATAAAAAAAAAGACGAAGTAAATCAGGAAAAGTTCAAAAGGCACATGAAAATACAATTTCAATTACCTGTGACGGCCGAGTCTAGACCTGCGAGATGAAGACGCTCCGGTTGTAAGAGCACCTTCCAGGACCTATCTGTCGGATCCAACGTCCTCAGCTCTTTGATCCGAGCTGAAGCACTAGAGCCGAGCTTCTGCCGCTTCTTTGGGATGTCTGCCAGACACAAGCCCGTCAGACTCAGAATATTATAAAAATAAAGAAGGGCAAGAGAGAAGAGCCAAGTCACCTGCTCTCTGAAACGCCCGAGGAACACGAGCCTCGTAGGACTCGGACTCACCCGTCTCCCAACGGCCACAGGCCCAAAACCAACGTTCTCTCCAATGTTTGTTGGAAGTGGGAGTGTCAGTTATTAGGGAGCCGCCTCCGCCCCGCCAAGCAGCGAAGACATAAAAGCCGGGGTAGTTCGGATTCACGCGCACTTGGTATAAGTGAAGAAATTCGTCGACTGTTAGCGGCGGCTGTTCCATCTCAGCCCATAATACCGCACACCCGAGTAAGTTCCTCCACCCATTCGGAACTATTTGCCCCGGTGCAATCCGAATACGAGATAAAACTCCCCGGACAATGGGTGAAGGGCGTACGCAAGCCGTCAGTGCATCGAGACTTGGTAGATCGTGACCGCCCACAGAGGATGATCAAGCAAGTCCTTCGGACGGGGGAGATAAGTGATAACCGATTCGGGGATGTGGTACCCGATTCGGATTCTGTCCAAATCCGCCTCAGTTAAGACCGAAGGAACTGGGCCGCTTAGGTCATCCCCCGATCCTTCTCCGTCAGACTCGGCATATGCCGACTTATCAACAGGAACCGACCCAGAGGTTCCTTCAGCAATCAATATTTCCTCTTCCTCCTCCTCCTCTTCTTCTTCCATATCCCTTGGAAGATTAGGCCTTCCCGGGCGAGTTATCAAAGAGGACCCACCCCGAGAAGGGCCAACGGAAGCAGGGCGCTCCGCCGGAGCTTCAGTAACCCTCTCAGATAAAAAAGCAGCGTTCGCATCAACTGCTATCTCCGTTAGTAAAGAAGGCGATTCCGCAACATTCCAAAAACGTTGCGCTTCGCCTTCATCTCCGGAAACTCCTTCTCGGGGACTTTGAGAACCTCTAGTCGCCATTACCACTAAATAAAGAGGAAGGAGAGACTCACCGGAGGAAGGAAGGACAGCGAAAATGGTGAAAAGAGCCGCTGACAGTCAAGAAAGAGGAAAGGAAGAAGAGGAAAGACCAAAAAGCTCCACAGGAAATACAAAGCGGGAATGACAATAGAAGTTCGAAATGCGGGACCCCCACCCTTTTATAAGATTGCCATGTGGCGGAGGCAATTAATGGAGAAATGATTCGACGCCTGCATCGACTCCCCCACTCGACACGTGGCGCGCGTCGACTGACAATAATAATGCCTTTGCTACGTGTCCGAACCTCATTGGCGAGGTGAGCGATTTGACAGTTGCCGGCGCATGCGATGTCAGAAACTGAACCGTCTCCCATCAAAGGCGACACAGAGTGCATTAAATGCCTATTTCTCTCGGACCAAGTTATGAACCGACTCAAAACTCGCTACTCCTAAGTGTCATATGAGACACACGGAGTAAGGGGGCTTACTGTTGGGGATAAAAAATACCAAGTCCCGAGACTCGGACTTAGCGCCTCGGGTCGCCGAGGGATACGTCGGATCCGAGGCGAATTCATAAACTTTGTAAACCGAGACGAAAGATAAGTCGGTCCGGACGACGAACCAGCAGTCCGAGCATGCATCGGGCCGAGCTTCTTACCGGACCGGCCGATAAAGGAAGGACAGCGCGAAACAAGGCCTCATCCCAAATATCTCGGGATAAGATCCCCGATCCCGAAGCTCACGGGATCAGATGAGGACTAGAGACGGGCACAATTCTATCTCCGTGATACGAGGAGAAGAATCCTCTTACGATTGCACAATACTAGGAGGAGAATCCTCCCACGATTAAACGCTCCAGCAGCTATAAAAGGAGAACCTCCATCATCTTGGGAGGTACGCAAAAATTCTTTCTCAAAACCCCTCGATACATTTAAACCCAGAATCCAAGCCTGACTTTGGCATCGGAGGGTCCCCTGCTCAAGCCAGGGTGTCCTTTGTTGTTCTTTTTGTGCAGGTATACGAAGGTCTAAGGGATCCGGATTTTTGCATCAACACGTGTAATAATAGACACGTGTACGATGCCTACTTACAATCTCATGCTTGGGACTGATAATACGATTGGCGTTGCTCCAACAAACCCACTAATAGAATACACTGATTAAGTGGGGCGAGTCACCCGATTTTCCAAAACCCACCCCTCCTTATCGTCCGTAAGGCAGGAATTCTAATTGCAGGCGCATATTTTTAAGCGTCATGAAAAGATGCACTATATTTCCAACTCGAAAGATGTGTGAACGATCCTGAACGTTCATTAAGCAATTCCTAACATGGGGTTGCTATTGGATAGAAATCAGTGTATTCTATTTATCACGTGGGCCACACATGCTCAAAGAGAGGAAGGTTAAAAACTGATAACCGACAGTTTAAATTGAACGTGCATTTCGTCAGATCTGATTAGTGGCCCACGTGATTTCATGAAGCTACACGTGAAAAGTGCAAGCCATTTTATAAACATATGAGATCTCTCACAGGTATCATGTTAGCACGTGTGGTGCGTTTGTACCTATGGACACTTGATTGTTGAAGTAAGACTGTTGGATATTTTTCATTTTAACCATCCAATAAATGTCCACCGATCTAGTCAAATAATCAAATATCACCGTACACCAATTAATTTGAATTACAAGCATGCCATTTCAACAATTTCTAAGTGCCCCCGTATCATCCATCACATTTTGCCAGAGTATCAGAGTCCACTTTTGGCCTCAGCTCCTATGTAAATGAAGCTAAAAGGTAGACTTTTGGCCTCGGTTCCTACGTAAATGAGGTTAAAAGGTAGACTTTTAGCCTCGGTTCCTATTTGGCCTTGGTTCCTATGCAACTGAGGCTAAAAGGTAGACTTTTCACCTCAGTTCCTATGTAACTGAGGTTAAAAGGTGACTTTTCGCCTCAGTTCCTATGCAACTGAGGCTAAAAGGTAGAATTTTCACCTCGGTTCTTATGCAACTGAGGTTAAAAGGTAGACTTTTCGCCTCAGTTCTTATACAACTGAGGTGAAAGATGAACTTTTAGCCTCAGTTCCTTAGCAACCGAGACTAAAAGACACATTTAGCCTCCATTTTTTCAACTAAGGCTAAAAAATTGTGGCTAAAGGCCCATTTTCTTGTAGTGTTATGACCATTGGGTCTTTTCATATGAGGATCTGACTGGACTAGTAGCCCCTTTCAGTCGTGACAATCGTGGACCATTCAGAAGTGACTTTCAGAAAGACAATAATTACTTTGTTTCAGTCCGTGGATAATAGGTACTCTTGATGATATATATATATATATATATATATATATATTGGATCCTCGACGATGAAAAAGTTTGATAAACTTGGACTTAAGAAGGGTGTCAAATATTTTCTTTGCGAGATGTTGAACCTATGAAGCCTATAGGTGTCAGGGATGTTCTTAGGGTCGAGCACTCGCATGGTCATGAACTGACTAATTAGATCACAACTGCCTCAAACCATGTGTCATGTTCTTTGTCTATTCGTGTGAGAAGTACATCTGCTATGGCCATATCATAATTCAGGTCTATATAATAGGTTCTTTTGGATGGACTCATCCGCCATTGTTCTTTCCAAATGATGCACTCATATTTGGTGACCCTGATCGACAACTCGAACAAGTCTATGAAGCGGATGCCTTTGAACTTCTTTCGAAGCTTAAAGTGCATGCTTTCTTGGGCCCCACTAAGGTGGGCCTTATTGATCAAAGTGCATGCTTTCTAAGAACTCTATAAGGTGGGCCTTATTGATCAATTGTTTGGATTATCTTAGGGGTTGGATAATGTGGTCAGGTAACCCAGCAGGCCCCACTAAGTTGTGATACATCCAAAAATTCGTGTAAAGGGTGGAGCGCTACAACTGTGATACGCACATAGTGTTTTAAAGGAACTAGGATTACCAATTCCTATGGAGCCTTGGGAAGAGGAGTTTTGATGGGTTTCAAACTCCTCACCCCTCTAACCTATATTAACAGGGCTGAGTCCTCAATCCAACACCAACGATAGAAGCTTGAGCCCCATCGTCTCTTCTCTAAAGGGTGTAAGGAGAGGAAGAATCTGTTGAGAAGTGGAACCACATCTGGGGCCGCCTACGACCAGTCGAGGTTGCGCAGATTTCGTGTCGCAAGTCCTTTCCGCAACTGGGATGCGGAAAGAAGTTTCCTAAACTATAAATAGGGGTACCTAGGGCTTTTCTAGGTATGATGGGAAAGTTATTCTAAAGTGTAGGCAAAGGGTTTTCTATGTGCTTCCAAGGGAGAGGTTAGTATATTGCCTTGTAATCTTTGTTTTTCTTCATAATGGAAGTTTGCATCCGTGGTTTTTTACCTTAGTTTGGGGTTTTTCCACGTATATCTTGTCTTGTGGTTTATTTTGGATTGCTTTGATCTGCTTCTAGTTTATATTTCTTTCTGTTTATCGTTTGTGGGTGAGGCCTGAGATTAGATCTAGGCTCACTGCGTTGTTGGCGTGCTGCGCAACAACTGGTATCAGAGCTATTGATTTAGTTCTATTGGGAGCGATGATAAAAGATGGGAAAACTAGAATTGAGAAGTTTGATGGTTCAAACTTTACCTTCTGGAAGATGCAGATGGAAGATTATCTGTATCAGAAGGACCTCTATATTCCTCTAGGAGGAAAAGAAAAGAAACCAGAAAAGATGACAGATGATGAATGGTTTTTACTAGATAGGAAGGCTTTAGGAACGATCCGACTCTCTTTGTCTAAGAGCGTCGCCTTCAATATATCTAAGGTAAAAACTATAAAAGAATTAATGGAAGCCCTAACCACCATCTATGAAAAGCCCTCAGCATCCAACAAGGTTCATCTAATGAAACAGTTATTCAACATGAAGATGTCAGATGGTGGAAGCGTGGCTGAACATCTAAACGAGTTCAATATAATCACGAGCCAGTTAGAATCCGTTTGCATTGTTTTTGAGGATGAGGTCAGAGCGTTATTGATCTTATCCAGCTTACCAGACAGTTGGGATGGTTTAGTTATTGCTGTGAGCAATTCCTCAGGGTCGACAAAGCTGAAATTTGATGATGTGGCCGGTCTAATTCTCAGCGAAGAATCTAGAAAAAAGGCATCAGGAGTTTCAGGGGATTCAGGGAATGCTCTAAACATTGAAGGAAGAGGAAGATCGCTGAACAATGGAGGCAATAAACACAGGCGCTCTAAGTCAAGGAAAAATCCAAGGGACTGAAAGACAAAGACGGGTGTTGGTATTGCGGCAAGAAGGGGCATATGAAACGTGATTACAGAGCGCTCAAGAAACAAGAAGGAAGCTCTCAAGGAGGGAAAGATTCAGTGCATCTATCTGAGGAGAGTGACACAGAGGCATTGATCTTGTCTCTTGATGCAAGGAATGAGTCTTCGGTTATGGACTCGAGTGCTTCGTTTCATGTCACTTCATGTAAGGAAGTTCTGCGTAATTATATATCAGGTAACTTTGGGAGAGTCTACTTGGGAGATGATGAGCCGTGCAGTATTGTTGGAAAGGGAGACGTTCATATAAATCAGAAAGACGGAACAACATTGAAATTGAAGGATGTCAGACATGTACCGAGTTTGAGAAGGAATCTGATCTCAGTAGGGCAGTTGGCCGATACCGGTTATGTGACGACATTCACCAGTGATTCCTGGAATATCACAAAAGGTGTCTTGGTAATATCTCGAGGCAAGAAGGAAGGTACTTTGTACGTGACTTCAGGATCTTATAGTTCACTCCCAGTCGCATCAACTGGAGTGAATGGACAGTTATGGCATCAGAGGTTGGGACATATGAGTGAGAAAGGGATGAAAGTGTTATTGTCAAAAAAGAAGCTACCAGGGTTGAAGTCTATTAACTCGAAATTCTGCGAGGACTGCGTATATAGCAAGCAGAAAAGGGTAAGTTTCAAGAAGACAGGACGTGCTCCAAAGACGCATCTGTTGGAGCTTGTACACACTGATGTGTGGGGACCGGTACAAGTATCATCTCTCGGTGGCTTACGTTATTTTGTTTCCTTTATTGATGATGCTAGTAGAAAACTGTGGTTCTATTTCTTAAAGCATAAATCTGATGTATTTGATGTATTTAAGAAGTGGAAAGTCATGGTAGAAAATGAGACAGGGAAAACAGTAAAGTGTCTCAGATCTGATAATGGGGGAGAATATTATGATAAGAGGTTTGAGGAGTATTGTGCAGCAAATGGAATTAAACATCAGAAAATGATTCCAGGGACACCACAGAAGAATGGTATGGCTGAGCGCATTAACAAGACCATCATTGAGCGCGCTAGGAGCATGAGGTTACATGCAGGGTTGCCCAAGACTTTTTGGGCGAATGCTGTAAATACTGCCGCATATCTCATTAATAGTCCATCAGCACCATTGGATGGTGGTCTACCAGAAGAAACATGGACTGGGAAAGAAGTGAACCTAATACATCTCAGAGTGTTCGGTTGCACTTCATACGTTTACATTGATACAGAGCACAGAAACAAGCTGGATGCGAAGTCCAAGAGGTGCACGTTTATAGGCTACGGGCAGCATAATTTTGGCTACAGGTTTTAGGATGTAGAAAACAGAAAAATCATCAGAAGCAAGGACGTAGTCTTTAATGAAAAAGTGATGCATAAGGACAGTGTGCAGGAAAATAAGGCCGAGGAGAAAGAATTTGTAGAGTTAGAAGAGTTATCAGACACGGGTATTACAGCGTCATAGGATGATCATGCACAGGAGCATTATGAGGCAGTGCTACAGACACCGATTGTGAGGAGGTCTACTCGGGAAAGAAGACCCACTGTCCGATACTCACCCTCATATTATCTACTGCTGACAGATAATGGTGAACCAGAGTGTTTTGAAGAGGCATTACAGTCAGATACACGAGTTAAGTGGGAGCAGGCCATGGATGAGGAGATGGACTCTCTTGAGTCTAATCGTACATGGGAGCTAGTCACTATACCCAAGGATAAGAAAGCTCTTCATAACAAGTGGGTTTACAGACTAAAGGAGGAGCACGATGGTTCGAAACGGTACAAGGCCAAATTGGTTGTGAAAGGGTTTCAACAAAAGGCAGGTATCGATTTCACTGAAATATTTATACTGGTAGTGAAAATATCTATGATTTGTATGGTCTTAAGTATAATGGCTACAGAGGACTTACATCTAGAGCAGCTAGATGTTAAGACAGCCTTTCTTCATAGGGACCTTGAAGAAGAGATATATATGCATCAGCCGATAGGATACGTGACACCAAGAAAGGAGAACAAGGTGTGCAGATTGAAGAAGAGTTTATATAGCCTGAAGCAGGCCCCGAGGCAGTGGTACAAGAAGTTCGACAGTTTCATGTCGGGAAACTGTTTTAGGAGATGTCATGCAGACCATTGTTGTTATTTGAAGAAGTTTGATATGTCGTACATCATCATTCTTCTGTACGTTGATGATATGCTTGTGGCCGGTTTAAGCATGAAGGACATCTCAAATCTCAAAAGACAACTGTCTAGAGAATTTGTCATGAAGGATTTAGGAGCTGCAAAACAAATCATAGGCAAGAGGATAAAGTGTGACAAGGAAAATAAAAAACTAGTGTTGTCACAGGCAGAGTACATAGCCAAGGTACTTGATCGATTCAATATGGGAGGTGCTAAGCCGGTTAGCACTCTATTAGCCAACCACTTCAAGCTATCTAAGGAGCAAGGGGCAAAAGACACAGGAGGAACGGGATTACATGGCTAAAGTCTCATATGCGTCAGCTATAGGGAGTCTCATGTATACTATGGTGAGCACGAGACCAGACATTGCTCAAGCAATGGGAGTTGTTAGCAGGTTCATGAACAATCCCGGGAAGGAACATTGGGAAGTTGTAAAGTGGATTCTTAGATACCTGGTAGGTACTAAGGATGTAGGGCTATGCTATGGTGGATCGAAAATCAAGCTACAAGGTTACATGGATTCAGATTTAGCAGGAGATATCGACAGCAGAAGAAGCACTACAGGTTATGTCTTTACTCTGGGAAGTGCTGCAGTCAATTGGGTCTCTCAGTTATAGAAGATAGTATCTATCGGTACGACAGAAGCAGAATATGTTGCGGGCTACAGAAGCATGCAAGGAAATGGTGTGGATGCAAGGTTTTATGGAAGAGTTGGGTAAGAAGTAAGCAAATTGCAAGTTGTACAGTGACAGTCAGAGTGCAATACACTTGGCTAAGAATTCAGCCTTTCATTTAAGGACCAAGCATATTGCCATCAGATATCACTTCATACGTTCGTTACTGGAAGATGGATCGATTGCTCTGAAGAAGATTCATACAAGTGAGAATCCTGCGGATATGCTGACCAAGGCGGTCATAAGGGAGAAGTTGAAACTCTGTTCAGCTTTGATTGGTCTTCAGGCTTGAAGACGGGGAGGTGGTGCACTCCGGATGAAGAAGACAAAGGTTTATGGCGATGTGTCTCCAAGTGGGAGATTATTGAGAAGTGAAGTCACATCTGGGGCCGCCTACGACCAGTCGAGGTTGCGCGGATTTCGTGTCGCAAGTCCTTTCGCAACTGGGATACAGAAAGGAGTTTCGCGGATTTCACAAGTCCTTTCGCAACTGGGATGCGGAAAAGAGTTTCCTAAACTATAAATAGGGGTACCTAGGGCTTTTCTAGGTATGATGAGAAAGTTATTCTAAAGTGTGGGCCAAGGGTTTTCTATGTGCTTCCGAGGGAGAGGTTAGTATATTGCCTTATAATCTTTGTTTTTCTTCATAGTGGAAGTTTGCATCTGTGGTTTTTTACCCTAGTTTAGGTTTTTTCCACGTATATCTTGTCTTGTGGTTTGTTTTGGATTGCTTTGATCTGCTTCTAGTTTATATTTCTTTCTGTTTATCGTTTGTGGGTGAGGCCTGAGATTGGATCTAGGCTCACTGTGTTGTTGGCGTGCTGTGCAACAGACTCTAACATCAAACCTACACCAATGGCGTCCCAACAAGGTAAGCCATCGATCTCTTCTGATTTCCATATCCTATGCATAGTAAGGTCCTTCGGGAATTCTACATGTAGAACTTACAGTTGGTATTAGAGCCTCTATGTATAAGGAATGGATGATCCATTACAGTAAATCCAATGATTGAGATTTCAGATTTGAACCCATAATCGATATTAATTAGGGATTTCAAATCTCAAATCCCAAAAATTGGGGATTCCATATTAGAACCCCAAATCTAGATAGGAGATTGGGAATTTCAAATTCGATTCCAAATCCAGACATTAGGGATTTTTTATTCCCAAGTACAGATATTAGGGTTTTCGAATTTCCCAAATCAAAAACTAAGATTTTTTGAATTCCAAAATCATTAATAAGGGATTTTTAAATTCCCATGTATGGAATTGGGAATCTCAAAATCCAATTAGGGATTTCCATGTCAAATTAATTATTCCTGAGGCCCTATAAACTGATACAATTGAAAATAAGCAATAGGCGAGACAGTCGCACCTTGGTCATCTCAAGCAGATCCATCATATGATTGTCCATATTGATGTCATAGCCTATGGTGACCACCATTGATGCTCGAAAGGAGATGGGTTCTTTGAACCCTATCAAATCTCTGCAAGAAAATGAAGTTGTGGGGTCACATGAATCTCTACCATCAACATGGACAGTTGAATCGGGTAGGGATTATGGAAAATCTGACCGGAAGCCATTGACTTCGGCGATTTATCATCGGATTGCGATAGATGGAGAAGTAGCCCCATCATCGGGAACTTCTCTGTTACGTGCCAGGTCTGACCCAGTCAAGTCAGTACGTTGGGTTGTTTTTAGTCAATAATCAATTGCTAGTTTTAAGGGAATTTCTTTGGGGTAGAAGCCACGTGTCCTAAGTGGTTGTTATTTTTCTTTTGTATTTTGTTAATTTCTTTGTTATTTAAGGCTATGCGTAAATGTAAATAAGGACACAACTTTTCAATCAGTCTCTTCTTTTCTCATAAGATTGGAGGGTTGGTTCCCCTCGAAGTGGACCATATTTTATTCTTGTTCGCTGTTCGTTTGCAAACATAGGGCGTCTGAAGAGGCAGATTCCTATCAATTTGGTATCAAAGCCAGACTCTATGGCTGATTCAAGAAATTCTCAGGCTGACAATGCTAACTTACAACAAACACTCTCTGAGATCATGCAACAACTATCTATTCTCGACAGCCGTTACGAAGAAATTTCCAATACTCCAAAGAAAGGGAAAGATCCGGCAACTGGCGAACCTGGTGACACCAGCGGATCCTTGCTCTCAGGTCCCACAGGTTCCATTCAATCCAGAACCGTGAAGCTTAATTTTCCTACCTTCGATGGAGGTGACCCATCTGGATGGATCTACAGAGCAGAATAGTTCTTCGCCTATCACCATACACCGGCGGACGAGCGATTAACCATTGCCTCATTCCATTTGCAGGGGGATGCCTTGCAATGGTACCAATGGTATGAAAAATCGCAAGTCTACATGTCATGGCGGAAGTTCTTGTTAGCCTTGAACAAACGTTTCGGACCAACCAGGTATGAAGATCATGCTGGAGCTTCGCCAAACTTCTCCATTGCGAGAATACCAAAAAGAATTTGAAAAGTTGACCAATCGCACCGATGGGTTGACTGAATCATTTCTCATAAGTTGTTTTGTATGCGGCCTATGAGATGACATCCGCTTGGATGTCCAAATGTTTCGGCCAGTTATCTTGACACAAGTCATAGCCTTGGCCCGACTCCAGGAAGAAAAGGTGGCTACGAGACGTCGTTTGGGCCGCCTTGATTCTAGTAAGCCTTCAGTTTCCATAATTGTCAATGAAAGGGAGGCCAAGGTACCATTGTTACCCATCAAACGGCTTACTCCTGCTGAGGCAAAAGAACGGCGAGATCGGGGGCTATGTTACAATTGCGATGAAAAATTCCACCCCGGACATCGCTGCAAGACCCAAAAACTCTTTTTCATTGATGGGTCGTGTGAGCCAACACTTGATATTGATATCAAGGCTGACGAAGAAATCGAAATAAGCCATGATACCAGCGATCCACCTGAAATTTCTCTCCAAGCCATAGCTGGTTCTCCGACTCCTCAGACCATGCGTGTTCATGGCTTCCTATATCAAAATCCGGTCACGGTGCTTATTGATTCTAGTAGCACCCATAATTTCGTGGACCCTGAGGCCATTAAAAAGGTCGGGGTCGCGGCCTCAGCTAAAGATTCATTTGAAGTAATGGATGACCGATTAAAAAGCTAAGGGAAGTGCACAGGATTATCATTGCATTTGCAGGACTTCATCGCCTCCACTGATTTCTATATACTTCCCCTTGGAGGATGTGATGTGGTTCTAGGTGCGCACTAGCTACAAACTCTTGGCCCCGTTTTGTGGGATTTCACCCACATGTGGATGCGGTTCACCGTTAAGGGGCAAGAATATATTATTAAGGGTTCGAAGCTAACTGCACTTCAAATGGTAGATGAAATTACCTTCAGTAAAAAGGCCAAAAAATTGGGATGGGGAATGGTGTTACGTCTCTGCAGCATGGAAGGGTTGCCTCACCCAACATTTTCATCACCTGAACAAAAGACTCTACTTGACACTTATCAAGATGTCTTTAAAGAACCATAGAGGTTGCCACCTCCTAGGTCCCATGACCATCAAATTTTGTTGGTTGATGGGACTCGACCGATAAGTGTCAGACCTTACCGTTACCCACATTATCAAAAAAATGAAATTGAGCGGATGATACGTGAAATGCTAGTAACCGGTTTAATCCGACCCAGTACAAGCCCATACTCTTTGCCGGTCCTCTTGGAACGTAAGGCAGATTGTAGTTGGCGGTTATGCGTCGATTATCGTGCCCTTAATCAGGTGACTGTCAAAGACAAATATCCCATTCCAATTGTGGACGAGCTAATTGATGAATTTCATGCATCTGATTATTTCTCCATGTTGGATCTGAGATCGAGGTACCATCAGATTCGTGTGGCGGAAGCAGACATTCCAAAAACAGCTTTTCGGACACATGAAGGGCATTACGAATTCAGGGTGATGCCCTTTGGCCTCACCAACGCGCCATCAACATTCCAAAGTCTCATGAACGATATTTTTCGTCCTTATCTGCGCAAATTTGTATTGGTATTCTTCGATGATATACTTGTATACAGTACATCATGGCAGGAACACCTACAGCATCTGGCCACTGTATTGGACCTTCTGCAGGACCACCAATTGTATGCGAAAATGTCCAAATGCAGGTTTGGCCAGAGGGAGGTTGAATATTTGGGGCACATAATATCCGGTGCTGGAGTAGCAGTGGAACCAGAAAAGATTCAAGCTATGATGGGTTGGCCTAAGCCCAACTCACCCAAAACCTTGCGAGGCTTCCTAGGCTTAACAGGCTACTATCGTAAGTTCATCAAAGACTATGGCAAAATCGCTAGCCTACTGACAGCCCTTTTTAAGAAGGATTCCTTTCATTGGAATGAGCAAGCTGATCAAGCTTTTATAAATCTTAAGGAAGTCATGACAAACCCACCAGTACTCGCCTTACTTGACTTTTCAAAGCCTTTTGCTATTGAATGCGATGCGTCTGGTGGTGGGATTGGCAGAGTCTTAATGCAAGACGAACGACCAATCGCTTTCACTAGTCGAGCGTTGAAGGGACGGAATCTGGCATTGTCCACGTATGAAAAGGAGATGTTAGCTTTGGTCCATGCAGTTCAGAAATGGCGACCATATTTACTTGGCCATCGTTTCATTATTCGTACCGACCACAAAAGCTTAAAATATCTCTTGGAACAACGGGTCACCACTCCAGCACAACAGAAATGGCTCATCAAACTTATGGGGTATAATTATAAAATAGAATATAAAAAGGGAATTAAAAATGTTGTAGCTGATGCTTTATCTAGAAGGCATGAAGAGGGGGAGCTCCAAGCCTTGTCCACACTAGTTTCTGATTGGTGGGATGAGATCAAGAAAGATTGCCATAATGATCCAGCTACTCGCGAGCTCATTCAGCTTTGGAACCTAGGCCAACTAGATTCTAAGAGATATGCACTACAGGATGGACTTCTTTTTTACAAGAAACGTCTCTTTATTAGCTCGGCTCATTCTAGAACCAAGCTAATGACTGAATTACATGCTTCTCCCACTACTGGTCATATGGGATATCACAAAACTTGGTAGCGAATCAAGCAATTTTTCTATTGGCCGGGAATGAGAAATTCAGTGAAAATTTTTATCAAGGAATGCGACACCTGCCAACAAAATAAATATGAAAATACATCACCGGCGGGTCTTTTGCAGCCCTTACCGATACCCATGCAGATTTGGACCGACATTGTCGTGGACTTTATTGAAGGCCTTTCTCTTTCACAAGGCTAATCTGTGATTCTTGTGATTGTTGATTGATTGTCCAAATATGCTCACTTTATAGCACTTGGCCACCCCTACTCAGCTAAATCAGTTGCGCAGGCCTTTGTGAACCATATATTCAAACTTCATAGAATGCCGCAGACAATAGTCAGTGATCGTGACCCAATCTTTACTAGTGCCTTTTGGCAAGAGTTATTCCGTTTGCAAGGAAACCGACTTCGAATGAGTTCAGCGTATCACCCTCAAATTGATGGCTAATTAGAAGTGCTAAACAGATGCCTTGAAGGGTATTTGTGTTGTTTCTGCAGTCATAAGCCTAAGGAGTGGACTCGTTGGCTTCCATGGGCTGAAATAACACATCCACCCATTCAACCACTCAGATGACCCCCATTTGAGGTCGTCTATGGAGTATCTCCTCCCACTCTCTTGAGCTACGTCCCAGAGACGACCAAGGTACAAGCTGCAGAAGTTGAATTGCAACAAAGAGATGTTGTTCTACGAATTCTTAAAGACAATCTCATCAGGGCACAAGATCGTATGAAGAAATATGCTGATACTCATCGAACAGATCGTGAGTTTAATGAAGGGGATTGGGTGTATCTTAAGTTACAGCCCTACCGTCAAAATTCTGTAGCTCAACGCCGTTCTATAAAGCTGTCATCACGATATTATGGTCCTTATAAAATTCTACAGCGCATCGGTCCAGTTGCTTACAAGCTCGATCTACCTCAAGGTGCAAAGATTCATCCCATTTTCCATGTTTCTCAACTCAAGAAAAGGGTAGGGCCAACTGTCCAATTACAAACAACCCCGCCTATTTTGTTGCTGGAGGACTTCTTCCCTAAAATGCAAGAATGGATCCTAGATCGACGAATGATAAAGAAAAACAACAAGGCGGTGACTGAGCTGTTGATCCAGTGGCATGACTCTCCACCTGAGGACGCCACATGGGAAAGCTTTGTGTCTATCAAAGAACGGTTTCCAAGCTTCAACCTTGAGGACAAGGTTGGTTCTTAAGGGAGGGAGGGTTGTTACGTGCCAGGTCTGACCCAGTCAAGTCAGTACATTGGGTTGTTTTTAGTCAATAACCAATTGCTAGTTTTAAGGAGATTTCTGGGTTATTTTTAGTCAATAACCAATTGCTAGTTTTAAGGGAATTTCTTTGGGGTAGAAGCCACGTATCCTAAGTGCTTGTTATTTTTCTTTTGTATTTTGTTAATTTCTTTGTTATTTAAGGCTATGCGTAAATGTGAATAAGGACACAACTTTTCAATCAGTCTCTTCTTTTCTCAGAAGATTGGAGGGTTGGTTCCCCTCGAAGTGGACCATATTTTATTCTTGTTCGCTGTTCGTTTACAAACATAAGGCGTCTGAAGAGGCGGATTCCTATCATTCTCCAAGGCTGCATATGCCTGCAGCATCTTCTCTCCCCACCATTTTTTCCCGCGAACGATGATTGGTGTGCTGTGGAAGTCGGACGGTCGTTGTAGAGGTGGCAGCGAAAGTGAAGGTGAGGGTTAGGGTTTTGCCCCTCCTCTCCTTTTCCTTCCTTCAGATCGGGCGAGAGCCCCTCTCGGGTTCTTTTCTTTTCTTCTGTATTGGGCCATTTGTTTGGTTGAGTGGGCCTTGTCTACACCCCTACCGAATGGGTCAGAGTCCATTCAGACCTTGTGGGGCCATTAGTTTGGTTAATTGGGCTCAAAACTGTTGCCATGTGAATGGGACTAGTCCTTGGGCCTGTGCCCATTTAAAGTCGGGTAATGGGGCCCAATTGCCTCATGATATGGGCTCTTGAGTAGGCATAATTTTATTTGTGGGCCATCTAATTTAGTTCACATTCATTTGATAATTTATGGGCACACTTTAATTGGTTTTGGGCCTAATTAAGACATGGTGATTGACCAGATTGAAATCCTATTCTAGGCCCATACCATATAATTCAGCCCAAGTTAGGAAATGTTGAATGCACATTTAATGTTTGAGCTTTCCCTTTGGGGCCTGTTTTGGGATCCATTGCTTAGATCTAAGCCCTTTGTTTAGTTTAAAATGAGCGTATAATCTAAATCATTCACTTGACGAACAATAAAAAAATATGAACCTTTCATCATGTGGAGATTATGAATTGGATCTGATTTGTCCATATTATGGACACTAATGTAAGGTTCAAACCATCCCTCTGAATTGTTCCATACCAACTGTCTATCATGTGAATGTTAAAGACTAGACTTGTAATGCTCTTTGATAATTACTAGATTGTACAGAGTCTTGATTTGGCCCTATTGTGAGCCCATTACCCATCCTTTGGAAATTGATATAGACCATAGGAATGAGTAAGGAAAAGCCTACCCATCTGTCTCTCTTTAAGGCTCCTCATTTTCCCAACGATTAATATCAACCGCCTTGTGAGCCAAATCAGACAAATTTATATAGTTAATCCATTGAGGGCTCAATTAAAATCGCAATCCTAAGTCTATATTCGTAACATTGGATTTGATTGTGTTAGCCACCATAGTGACCTCAATTAGAGAAAATTTTATAGGTCTAGACTTGTGATATTGGGACTCGGTTTATGGATTACATGCAATTTCATTTCTGTCCAATGCGAACCGTAACGAAAACACAAATGATCACGGTTTAGCAAGAGTATGAATGGGGTGAAGTAAATAATGCTAGTAATGTAAATTTGAAAGACTCATCCTACCTGCGGGTGTTGAGTGTCTCAGATTTATATAATTAACATTGCTTAGCTTCATGTTTAGGGGGGTCACTTACATATTATCGCTACCTCCCACGAGAGGAGTAATGATGATATAACCGATTCTTAGCAAGATCAGATGTTTGAGCTCATCTTCATCCTAGATAGTTCAGTTGAAAACTCCAATCAATTGAATTGATAAGTTTGCCTAATATTTGGTTTTATTCATGAATTGTTCTATGTAAAACAATCTGCTAATGTGAGTATATTTTGCAACCAGTTAAAGTGCCAACTCAAATGTATCAAGTTCTCATCCTAAACGGGTCTAATTATGTTCAACAGATAAAGGCCATAGAGACAGTCCTGAGATGCTTACATTTGGAGATTACTCCATGAAATTCCAAACCGTCAAAATCCTTTCAAAACATTCAGAATATCGATCTTGTAATCTCAGGATATGTACCTGGACATAATGAAAACAGAAAAAGGAAACATGGTTCTAACGAGGGATCCTCAGGACCTCATGGTCCTCTAAGTTCTCTTGTTGAAAACCGACTTGAGAATGTATCGAGGCGCAAGCGGGCTAAAAGGTAATAATTGTTTCTTTTGTAAGAAGTCGAGTCATCAAAAGAAAGACTGCGTAAAGTATAAACAATGACTCGTAAAGAAGGGTAATAATTTTTTTATAGTCTATTTTGAATATAATCTAACTGATGTGTCGGTGAATTTTTAGTGGATAGATTCATGAACCACTATTCACATATGTACTTCTATGCAGAATTTACTACAGACCAGACCACCAACTGATGCAAAGCACTCAATATACGTATGCAATGGTGTTAAAGTTGACGTAGAGGCAATTAGAGTCTATAGGCTTAGGTTAGATTCTGGTTATTTATTGAATTTCATAGATACATTTTGTGTGCCTTCTATAAAGCGCAATCCAGTCTTTATTACTTGTTTGGATAAATTGGGATATTCATTCCAATTTGGGAATAAAGAATTCAATATTTACCTTAATTTGATTAAAGTTGGCATCGACTCTATGGTGAACAACCTATACCAGTTAGATTTGATTGCCTCACACGTCTAAAATGTTAATGACTTGTATGGAAATAAAACAGGATATAAACGTAAATTAGATTGTGAGAATTCCTCCATGTTGTGGCACAGATGATTATGTCATATATCTCATGAAAGATTGGACAGACTTGTGCGAGAAGGGATTCTTCGTTCTCTAGACTTTTCCGACTATAAAGTTTGCATTGATTGCATAAAAGGAAAATAGACCAAAACTAGAAAAAAAGATGCAACAAGGAGTGTATGACTCTCAGAGGTGATACATACGGACATTCATGGACCATTCTCTGCGGTATCCTAGAATGGACACAAATATTTTATTACCTTCATAGATGACTATTCTCGTTTCGAGCACCTTTATCTTATCAGCGAAAAATCAGATACCCTAGATGTTTTTAAAATCTATAAGGCCAAAGTTGAAAATCAACTTGATAAAAGGATTAAAGTTGTTAAATCTGACCGTGGTGGTGAATACTATGGTAGATATGACGAATCAAGTATCAATCCAGAGCTATTCGCTAGATACCTACAAGATTGTGGCATTATTACCCAGTACACTTTATCTGGTACTCCAGAGTAGAATGATGTGGTTAAAAGGCATAATTGCACCCTTATGGATATAGTGCGAAACATAGTTAGCAATTCGACATTGCCAGAATTTTTATGGGGTGATATGATCAAAACCGCAGTTCATATCCTTAATAGGGTCCTCAGCAAAGTAGTAAGAAAAACCCTTTTTGATCTATGGAATGGAATGAAAGGTTAAAAGGCTATCGATTCTACGGTCTTTCCCACTCTATCAGGATTGTTGAGACTGAGTGTAATATCCTGAAATTTCACGATCAGAGTTTATACTCGTGCCCAAGAAAACCAGATGTTAATAATGTATAAACTGGATGCTTTTGAAAAATCACATCTTATTTTTTTCATTAGATCACATCCGGATAAATACATGAAGGTAACATTCATAAGAATAAAATCATGTGTTAATTATATTTCATCAAAGTAAACAGGATAATCAAATGCCTTCTCAATGAAAGCTTATTACATTTATCGAGTTCGCAGCGGAAATATAAAGCTAGATAAATAAATTATCTTCGTATTCTTTTGGTACAGTTTTACATAAGAAGATGATCCTCTAAGTCTTTAAATTTGTACGTCACCTGCATATTCTATACGACTGGGAGAGGGTCAACACCGTACTTATAGTGATGGTTATCCTTTAAGATTAACAGTTGTCACGCTCCAAACTTAGAAATCGGGCTCACAAGATTCCCGATCACCGAATCCGGTGCCAACAGCCTCCTTAGTACCCCATTATCGGCTTCCAGCGCCCATACACCAAATTTCGATCTAGGGATCCGACAAGGAGGATTTTCTAACGTACATTTATCTCGTAAGAAGCATAACCACAAGTTTACCCAAATCACAAAGACAACATCATCATCGTCATCATCACATATCCATTAATATAAACAGTTGAATACGGTGCTGAAAGGGAAATACATATATTAAAAATCAAAGCTCTAAAAGATAATCGCATGCTCCAAGCTCAATGTTGCTGCTACCTAATGTCACCCGCATGCATCTATCATGCATAAGCTTACAAAAAGCTTAGAGGGTGGTGAAAGTGTGTGCATAAGACAAGTTCCATTCCATACATCGCATAAGTATAAGCAGCAAGCATACAGTTAATTAACAAATGTACAATTAAAGATAGCATGTTATCTTCAAATCATTTATGCTTGCTATATTTTAAAAGACATGTTCATTATCTAATATAGGAATCAAGTGCGTAACAGATTAGTATATTCATATAGTAAGATAAATAATTCAATGAGAGAAATCGAGACATCATATTTGTCTAGATTAATAAATTTAAGTGGGAAGCTCAAAGGGTGAGTTCTCACCTTAGAGCGTAGATTTATTTCTTGCTTGGTTGGAAATCATTAAAGGACTCAAAACACTTGATTAACCTAAAATATCATATGTCAATGGTTAGAGTAGAATATATTTGGATGCGCCCAAATGATTAGGGTTCCTAATGTGTATTCGAGTTAGATTTAAATTGGTACAACTAGATAAGCGTAATTTAAATCCAAGAAATGTGTAATCTCAAATCTTAGATTAGTCACTAATTAGTTATAATGAACATTCCAGATAGAATAGGGTCTGCTTACCAAAAATTTAAGTCAACTTGGATCCAGCCCGGCTCGAAATGATCTATCCTTCCCAACCAAAATAATCTGCATTAATATCATTCACATAATTGCAACTAAGAAACTGATTAATTACATTAAATCGGGATTAATCATTTCAAGAAGTTGAGTTGACTCACCTCAACCTGGATCAACTCACTTAGGCTTGACGAGATTTGAGCAAAGTATGCGAAAAATTACAGGATGATTCCTACAAAGTCGAGTGATTTATGAAAAATAATGCAGATACTAAAATTCTAAGATTCATGAATGTTGGGCATTACTTTCTCCTGGACTCAAGCACACGGTAAACTTCATAATCAAGTTCAAAGAATTAATCCATCAGTTCGAAAAAAAAAAATCTAAACATTGAGTTCCATGAGTGTATATTGTAATCTCAGCTTATCATCATTACAATTCATTTCGTCATTTCATGATACCATTGGTAAGCAACAAGAGCAGTCAGGACACCCAAAAACTAAACCTGCCTCACAGATTATTCTTTCATTCTTCCAGATTTTGACTTCTTTAAAAAAAAATAAATTTTAAAGTAACGCCGAGGGGAATCAGATCTTCACCTATAGAGCAAACCTATGGTGAAAACCAGTAGTCCAGCCTGTTCCGAATTTCAACCTTGGGAAATCAAATCTTCATCTATCGGGAGCAAACCTATGGTGAAGATTATTCGACTAACCCTTTCAATTCTTCTTTATGAACTGATGCTGAAAAACTTTCAGGCCGGTTCCTTTCATGCTTAGTGATTACCAAGTTAATCATTCAATATTAAACTGGAACCTTAATGTGTAAGCGAGATGTGATATGTGAAATCATGACTCAATCAATGTTTACAACTTCTGATCATGGATTAATAACTCAAACTTAACTGTGAAATCTAACAGACAACTGAATCCAAGAGTCATAAATTACCAACATCACGTATCTTTTAATTCTAAATCCAAGATGGCCGTCAAAATCACTTCAAATTCACAAGAAATTCCAGAAAAATTTAAAAATTTTCACGATTTTTGCTCAAGACCAAGAAAATACTGATTAGGTAACCTAATCTCCCACCCCCGACCTAAAATCGACATTATCCCCAATGTAAAAGATATGACATGTAATGCACATGAGACAATGAAATGGAAAGAGAAGTTTTGCTAGTCCTCAAGCAAAACAAAAATAACAAAAATAAAATCCTACCTACACCACTTTCGCAGGTGCTCTCGATTGCATTTAGCGTATGCAACAAGCCTTTAAACCCCTAGGTTACCCCTAGTGGACGAGTTGTAGTCTCGTGAGGGTTTGCAGCAATGATACCCACAAACATTGAACTAACTCACTAGGAAAAAGAAATGAAATGAAAGGTTGGGTTGCCTCCCAAGAGCGCTAAGTTTAACGTCTTCAGCCAGACAAGCAATGAAAGCAACCTAAGAGAAATAAAACTAGAGCTAAAAATCATGAATTCCTAAAAACAAGATGAAACTATGCAAACAAGAATTGGAAGAAAGAACCCGGAAAAGGAGATGATTGATTTTCGAAGAATTGGGAGCTCTTCCTTCACTTTGAATTCCTTCTTCAATTCCTGTAGAAAATAAAGACAAAAATAAATTAAGTTTTCTAAAATTAGTGAAATGATGCGAGAAAAATCCTAGGGCTATGAATTATGATAAGAGAGAATCCTAAATCCAATTTGGACCGAAACAGTCCCCAGCAACGGCGCCAAAAACTTCATGTTTTATTTAAACCAACGTGATTTAAATTGATTTTAAACTCGCAAGTATATAAATCAGGTGTAGACACGGTACGTATTTCGAGATCGTTTCCATGAGGACTGGTTGTCACAATTCAAATTTTATGATTCTTCTTAACTAATCCAAATAGTTTAGCCAGTTATTAAGTAAAATAACAAAAATCAATGAAAAATAACTGAGAACAAGAAGAAAAATTCAATCAAGGAAAACACTAAGACTTTTGAATCCACCCCTAATTATCCTAACCCTTGTTTTACTTGTTGATTTACCCTAATTCAGATGAATGTAAATTTAATAAATAAAGCACAATCTGTGTCCTTGTTCAGGCACACAGGATGTATAATTCCCTTGAAGCACAAGTGATTTTTCCCTTAACACTAATATCTTAATTATGAATCATGGAAGATGAAATTGGAAAAAATCTTAAGAATCACATCTTTCCATCCATGTTTAGGCATGAATAGATGTAATTCCTATTTCTTTTTCTATAGGAAAACCTGTTTATGGTCAGACATAAGCACACCTAGAATACGATTCCAAACAACATCTACTTCTAAACTTTGGGTAAGCTCATAAATTGGAGAGGTATGGAGTTTTCATTTAATCACAATAGAGAAAGAAATAAATCAATCAATTCTGAATGAAATCAACAAATAACAAGAACCATTCATATTAGGGGCTTCATCTCAGCCCTAGCTAAGAAGTTTAGCCTGAATTAAACATGATTAAGCTAAAAAAAACATAAAACAAAATGAAGGAAAAAGCTCTATTAAGAAAGCTGCTCCACGTCCAGCTCCACGCTCAGCTCCACACTCCCCGCAACTGATCTCCCCTTTCTTCTCCTCTCTTCTCTTCTTTATATAGGTGATGCAGTCGGCTGGGAGTGCATAAGGGCTGGAGTCAGTTCATGCAGTTGGTGCCTGGAGAATGCGGACGGAAGCTGGAGTTTACGCACTCCTTTCGCATCAAAATGCAACCAATTTGTGTTGGAGTGGAATGTTCAGCAACAAGAGCTCCAAGTGCGAATCTGAGCCTTTCAGTCTTCATGGCTCTGGTCAGTCCCACCTTGGGATGATTTTGAGTAGCTAGGATCATTGGACCGATCCTGGCCATAATAGCTAAAGGGCCCATATCAACCGGGTCTCGGTTGTGCCATAAACAAGGCATGCGCAAGCCTTGCGTTGTACCGATGGTGGGGCCCACTTCTTTATGATTTTGAGAAATCCAAGTTGTCCATTAGTTGCAGGACGAAAAACTAGTTGAGCATAGACAATTTTGACTGTCTGTTGATGCGGCCCACAGGATTTTTTTTCTTGCCATACAATTTGTGTTTTAAACCTTCGTATACATGTAATGTCTGAGAGAATCAAGCCACACAACAATGTACGGTCAGTTTGTCCCCTTGGTGTGAATGGACGGTGCAGATCAGCAAGATGTGTGATGATGGTGGCCCACCGGACTTCGACCGCAATTCCCTATTGTTGTTTTTACGCAAAAAGAAATGGAAACTTCTGTTTTAATGAAGGAAGTCGGGTCAGCGCCTGCTGACCGACTTGGTCCGTTCGGTGCACGGCAAGTGAAATTGTGCACTATGCACACTCATGCATAAATGGGTCCACTATGATGGTTCTAATAAATCTGTGTCGTCTATCCGTTTTGTTGCCTCATTTAAGGTGTTGAGTCCAAAATTGAAGTGTATCCAGAGATCAGGTAAGCCCCACTTAAGGATTTAAGGAGCTGATTTGTCCAATGGACCACTTTTACAGGGATCCAATGGCTCAAATTTGACATATATGGTTCATTTATAGTCCTCAAGCCATGTATGAAGTTTTGAGTTGAACGGATGGCGAGAACCCTGTGATCTTGCATTCTGGACATCATTCAGGCCATTTGAGCTTCAGTTTCTCGATTTTCTCGGGTCTCTGGCATGTAAATCCGTCGATCTTGGTCTCCTGGAGTCCGTCCCTTGACTCAGTGATCCTGAAGCGTCAATTTCATGTATTTAGCATCTTTTTCAGTCCATGCTCGTAAATACACCTTGCATCTTAAAATAGGGCATTAAACAGTATCATGTTTGTAAATCCAGGCAATAACTGGGGTCTTATATGCAATATTTGACCCTCAACACTCAGCCTCCTGCCGAGCAGACTTGTCAGAAGCCTCCACAAGAAGCTTATTTGTAACATCCAGCTCGACCTCTAAAGAAGAAGCGCGAGCCTCCGCAGCAACAGCCGCAGCATGGGATTGTTCAGCTTCATATTCCTTCTGCGCGAGCTTCTGATCGGTCTTGCACATTTGCCTTTGCAACTGAGTGATGTCGCGATGCACCTTCAACATGCAGGGGGCAAGTTGTCGAGGAAAAGAAAGAAAGAATGAGCTAAGTCAAATAAACAAAGAAAAAATGAACTAGTTGTAGAAACGCACTTACCCCAAGAAGGCTCTTCGCTGCAGATGCGAGGATCGCACTTGCGGGAGAGTTTAACATGTTGAGGAATTCCTTCTTGGGCATGTTCTGATCAGCCCGAGGAAGGAGCTCCTCTATAGCTCTGTGAACGCCCCGATGCTCTTCCTCCTCCTCCCAAACCCCTGAAGGACCAGCCGAAGGTCGGCCAGTCTCTTCAGTCTCTACAGGACGAGCCTCCACAGAAGGCTCGGCAGCCCCTTGGACCTCCATCGAAGGGGCCTCTTCACGAACAGTCGTCTCGACCATCTCCTCAATAGCAGCAGGGACAGGCTCAGCTACCGCTTCCTCGTCTCCAGCATCTACAATAATAGTAGGAGACGAAGGGCCGACCCTCCCTTGACTCTTGGAGGTCGTCTTCTTCTTCTTATTCTTCTTTTTTAGTGCCGCAACTTCATCAAGGGGCCGCGCCTCACTCTTGGAAACGGACCTCAACAGGGGGCGAGCTCCAGGCATTTCTATATCACAACAAGAGAACTTAATTATGAAATTCTATGAAGTTTTTCTAAGTCCTGAAGGTCGACTAAAGTTCTTACCAAAGCTCTTACTGATGATAGCAGAGTCTAAACCTGCCTTAAGCAGAAGCTCGAGCTGAAGGAGTGCTCTCCAAGACCTCTCCTCCTTCCCTAGTGATCTTGCTACCTTGATCCGAGCAAGAGATGCAGCGTTCAACAGGGTCAGATAGTTGGGAATAGCTGCAAGAAAAGAGATGCCACGTGCGAATAAGTTAAGAACATTCAAAGACCGACCAACTAAGGAAAAGCTAAGGAAGAGTTAAGTTTAAGGAATTTCGACCTGGTTCATTGAACGCCGAAGGGACTAAATGTTGATGGAAGGTTAGGTCTACCACTTTCCAACATCCAGAGGACCAAAACTACTTGTCCCTCCAATTCTTATTGGACGATGGGGGGTCAGTGAGGCTTCCTCCAGTCCCCTGCCAGGCGGAGAGATAATACCAGCCTAGGTGACTTGTTTGGTTTTAATTGGTATACCTCGAAAGTGAGTTCGGGCTGCTCTAGCTCGAACCATAGGATGGCATAGCTTATCAATGTCCTTCATCCATTAGGGATCATCTGTCTCAGGGCCAAGTCTAGACGAGCGAGCACTCGTAAAACTATACCGTACAAAGGGAGCTTGAGGCCGCATTGAAGAGCGACTTAGAAGATCACGATGGCTCCCTCTGGAGGACGGTCAGGAAGTTCATCCGACAGATGAGCCCAAGGAATCACTGACTCGGGGATGTGGTATCCTAGCCTAATCCGAGCTAAATAGGACTCAGAAAGGGTCGAGGCTATAGGACCCTTTGTTCCCCCCTCACAAGAGGACCCCTCTGCATCCTCTTTGTCGAAGAGGTTATGCTCCACCAGTCTCTCTCCCAGGGACCTCTCCGCTGCCCGCGACGACTGCGATGCCTGGAAACCAGCGTCGCCCATCATCATCAACGACGACTGTGGGTTTGACTTTGTACGAAGGCCTCTCCCCCCGCTGTCACCGCCAAATACCCCCTCTCATGAACTTAAAGAGTCAGACATGGGGTTTGTCTTTATAGATGTTGAGAGTCACTACAAAGGGAAAAGAAAGGGAGGGGGTGAGTGAGGAAATGGAGCTGACCGGGGAGAAGATGTCGCTCGGCTGCTGGTGAGTACAGTCGCCGAAAATCGCCGTTGGTAAGCTAAGGAAGATGATTGGAAGGGAAAAAATGTAAATGGACCCTTTGAAATGCTTTAGGGTTTCCCTTATATAAGAAAGCCACATGGTAGCGCTTGAGTGCGCCCATCAATGTAGGTTCCATACGACATCCCCTCGACTATCCCGTTTAGACACGTGGGGTGACCTTATGCATCAGTCGGCCCTATAAAATTGGACGACCTATAAAATGAGCCAATTCTACAGCTAGCATGGACCCTATGGGCCAAACTGGGATACTCACTGGCAATAAAAGGCCAACCACCAAGTGGGTTGGTATAGCCATGGCTCCACGCGACTACTGGTCAACCTATTTAATAGGCTGGTACGACCATAGGTCGGCTACAGGTCGGCTTAGCCTCTAACGAAAATGATGGCCTTTGAGGTTTGACTCAAGTGAATGCTGATCTGTCAAGACCTCTGGTGAATGTTAGTATCCCGTTTCGACATGTGGGGTGACCCTACGCGTCAGTCGGCCCTAATATCAAGAATTGGCCACGTGTCAATCTCTGGTTGGTCTGACATCGAAACGATGGTCTGGCAAACCATGTGCCCTCGAGACACGTAACGCCACCTCGACTACACCGTACATGATTGTTGGCACGTCTCAACTTTTACGCTAACCGCCATAGCCAACATTTATGACAACGTAACCTGAACTAAGCTACATCTAACCTACTTCCCAAACCGATAAGATCAACTTGAAAGTAAGGGGGGGCTTATTGTTGGGTGGAAAATTGGACGACCTATAAAATGAGCCAATTCTATAGCTAGCATGGACCCTATGGGCCAAACTGGGATACTCACTGGCAATGAAAGGCCAACCACCAAGTGGGTTGGTATAGCCATGGCTCCACGCGACTACTGGTCAACCTATTTAATAGGTCGGCACGACCATAGGTCAGCTACAGGTCGGCTATAGGTCGACTTAGCCTCTGACGAAGACGATGGCCTTTGAGGTCTGACTCAAGTGAATGCTGATCTGTCAAGACCTCTAGTGAATGTTGATCTATCAAACAGTTCAGTATTGCCTATCCCTAAGATGTCACCCATCTTTACCGACCAACCTTGTACCGAACAACTGACTCAAAGACATTTCGAGCGGTCCGAAGATCTATCCCAAGATCTCTGGAAGATAAGATCAAACCCCGAGGATCTCGGACGCCCGTAGCGATAAAATCGGATCCCAAAGATCCCAGGCTCCCATAATCTCGAAGAGGATCTTTACGGAAAGATCTCCGACATATTTGGCCTCCTTAATAGAGGATTCTATCTATGATGTGATCTTTTCGCTTGTATAAATTGAAAAATTCCTAGAAATTATAAGGTACGCATACTCAATCTAAAATACGACTGGTGAATCTTTTCCAAAGATACCATCTCCTTCAAAGACCTAAGGTCCAGACTTAGGCATCGGAGGATCCCCTGTACTAGACAGGGTCTCATTTGTCTCTCTTTTCTTATGTGCATGTTCTCAAGAGTCTAACAAGGAGGGTCTCCTGGAAAACTACATAATCAATGTACATACAATATTCATTATTTTCTGTTGTAGCTCACCTGATATTTAAAGTATCTCAATTTTTTATTTGACAAAATATTTGAACATGTGAATATCTCACAAACACCATAATGAGCCCTAAAGAGTTTACCTAGTAGGCATAATCTCTGTGCACATAGCCAATTTCATTCCTTTGAATTATAAAAAAGCACTCATGTTCGTTGAAAATGAATAATTCTATGTGCGTTTGGCAATACCATAAAGGCCACTATGCTTGTTTGTTTTTTCAAAGCAATGGTATATACACTGTAAATGGTAATTATTATGCTGTAAATGGTAATTATTACGATTTCACCGTGTTTGAAAATTTATAAGAATTTGTGTGTTTGAAACTGGTTCAAAAGAGATAATTTTAATTTTTGAAGCGCAAGATAATGCGTATGATGTATCCGTTCCGTTCATCTATTTTACTACAATATTTTGAACTATAAGACAAAAAATAAAGTAGATCCAACACTCAGTGGCCCACGCCAAAAGAAACAGTGCCCCATAAAGTTTTTAACGATAAATATTCGATTCCCTTTTTGTATGACGCGGTCCACTTGA
Source organism: Magnolia changhungtana (assembly GCA_030180095.1). Taxonomy (NCBI): domain Eukaryota; kingdom Viridiplantae; phylum Streptophyta; class Magnoliopsida; order Magnoliales; family Magnoliaceae; genus Magnolia; species Magnolia changhungtana. The sequence continues at coordinate 2,107,543 of JASAUF010000213.1, forward strand.
GTATTGGATATGCCTCATTTTTTGTACGTACTATAAATTCAACTAAAATAATGGATGAACGGTGTAGATAAGCGAAATGCATCACAATGGGACCCACAGATATTTTGTAATATTCTTAATTTCCGGGTCAAAAAGTAAATAGTCAAACCAGGAAGCAGGCATGGTTTGACCCACCTCACCAAACACAATGTCAACTGTCGGGCGGCCAGAGCAGTATTATCTTTAGGGTTGTACACGGGTCGAGCCGAGTCAAACTGGCCTCAGCCCGTCCCGGCCCATTCAACAGCCACACAAGGCCCGAACCCGACCGGGCCTGGTCACCGGGCCAACATCTCCAGCCCGAACCGGGCCCGGCGAGAGTTCGGGCCAGTTTTGAACCTTACAGCAAGTTCATGGGAAGAGCTTTGGCAGGTAATCCGCGTCTCATTACAAGGCCCTCGATCAACGATTTAGATAGTTGAACTATAGACTCCACAAAAAATCTAACTAGTCAGGACATATACATACATTTGACAAAGCATAAAATAAAACATTTTATGCAAATTAAATACAGTCATACACGGGTCGGGCCGGGGCGAGTCGGGTCGGGTCGGGGTGAGTCGGATTTCAGACCGAGTCGGGCCGAACTGGGAGGTATCCGAACTCGGCCTGAACTCACTTTCGGGCCTAGAAAATTGACCCGTCCTGACCCGAACTCAGTTCCGGGTCAGACCGAGTCGGGCTTTTTCGGGCCAGGTCGAGCGAGCTAACCGGGCTAGCCCGGTTTGTGTACACCCCTAATTATCTTGACAGGCCTCAACTCCCTGGAAGAGCTGAGTAGGTCATACGTGGCCGGAAACGGATTGGCTACTCCCCTGCCACCAGCCCCATAGCTAGTGGTCGGTGCTCTGTGGGCCATCATGATGTATGTGTTTTATCCATTCCGTTCATCCATTTTTACAGATCATTCTAAGGGTTGATCCCAACAATGAGAGGGATATAAATCTCAGGTGGACCACACCACATGAAAACGATAGTGATAGGATATCCACCATTAAAATCCTACTAAGGCCCACTGTACTGTTTATTTGACATCCAATCTGTTGATTAGGTCATACAGTCATAGATGAAGGGAAAAAACAAAGATAAGCTTGATCCAAAACTTTTATAGCCCCCAAAAGGTTTTTAATGGTTGAAGCTCATTAAACACTGTTTCCTGTAATGTAGTCCACTTGAAATTGGGATATACTTCATTTTTGGTTTCATACCATAAAATTATCTGAAAAAATAGATGAACGGCATGGATGTAACATACACATTACTGTGGGGTCCACAGAGCACCGACCACCGGCCATTGGCTGGTGGCAGGGGGAGTAGCCAATCCGTTCCCTAACTGGCCGGCCTCCCCACATCTCCAGATCCGAGAAGGTATGACCTTAGCGGCCTCAAAGAACATTCTGCGACTTTCAAAATAGGGCCACCTCAATGCATGAAAACCTCAATGAAGAGCTTGATTCAAAATTTCGGTGGCCCACGAAATACTTTTAATAGTGCAATCAGAACCTTTGAAAATGGTAAACTTAAATTGATGAGCTCTGCTCTAAGTTTTGCGACATATCCACACCGTCCATCCATTTTACCGGAACATTTTTGGGCATGAACGAAAGAAGAGATAGATCCGAAGCTCAAGTGGCCTACTTCATAAGGAAATCATGGTCGGAAAAGACTTTTAACAGTAAACGTTGCGGTGTAGTCCTCTTGGGCATTGGATCTGTCTCAATTTTGAATTCTTGTCTTAAAATCAGCCCACAAAATGGATGGACGGTGTGGATAAGCAATATATATCAACAGAAAATATATATATGAAATTGAAAAATAAAAATCCGATTTAATTACTCATTCTATAAGATAATAGAGAAATGGATGCAGGGACAAGACAAATATATACCTTGATGAGTTGCTTACTTGTCAATCTGCTTCCAATACTTGTAACCGAGAAATACCAGCACCAAACAGAAGAAAAGAACAGAAGAGTGCGATGGTGATCCAAACACTGGAACTGACAGGATAAGGGTTGTCGGTCCAGTTCTTCAGGACGAAACAGATGATAGCACAAATGATGAAAAAGGGACACGCGGCGCCAATCATACGGTCCAGGGCGACACGGATACTCATCGCGCCCCGACAGGCTAAGTAGACCGTGATGAAGACCACCACCAACGCCACCATCGAGATCTTTAATATTGCCTTCGTCGGAGAATTCTCTGGCGCCCTGTCGTAGCAGGGAAAGAGCAACATCAAGAGCAACAGCAGTACAAAGATCCAGAGATCGAAGCTCCATTTGCCACGTAATTCGGCTATAATAGCAATTAGGAGGACCATCACAGAGATGTACACGGCTGTGAATGCGATCGAGAGCTGGTTGAGGTTCACGCGGGCCATGGAAGGGCAAGATTGGAAAATAAAAAAAGAGGGGATGAATGGCTATGCTTTTCCTCGCCCGTCTTAGTATTTTAAAGAGGACGGAATTGTGTGGTCGGTCACACACTACCGAACTTTCTTTTATTATTATTATTATTTTTTTTTACTAGAACCCTTACCGGGTGTTGAAAGAGTCTACCACCCGAGCAAGAGTAAGGACCCACACACTACCGACCTAACGCAAGTTTTACACCGTAGAAACAAAGCAGTGGGCCAATGATTCCAACAATTGAAACGTTCCTATGGCCCACCGTTATGTTTATTTGTTATCTAACCTACTCACAACGTCACCCAAACCTGCATGAAGTGAAAAAACAAATATCAGATATCCAAAACTTCTGTGGCCCTCAGCAAGTGTTCAATGATAGCCATCCAATTCTCACTAATTTCCGTGGTGTGGTCCACTTAAGCTTTGGATCTGCTTCTGTTCTGAGCCATGTCCTAAAATGATCCGTGTAGATATATAAAGCAATGGTGGGTGCTACAGAACTTGGTGACGTCAACACACCACGGCTGGTGGCACACCACGTAAGTGGATTCCGAGGTAAACTGGAAGCGGATTGCGTGCGGAGTAACTCAGTACGCTTGGTGTACTGAGTAAACTCTGTGGGGTTCACCATGATCTATGTATCTTATCCACTCCGTTCATCTATTTTATTAGATAATTTTATGGCATGGGTCCAAAATCGAAAGTTATCCAAAGCTCAAATGCACCACACCACATGAAACAGTGTGAATTGAACTTGTACTGTTGCAAAATTCTTGAGTGTCACAAAATTTTTGAATTAAGCTTAGATTTGGTTTTTCCCTTCATCCATGCCTTTGTGATATTATTAACAGCTTGGATGACAAATAGACATCACTGTAGGGCCTAGGAAGGTTTCAACAGTGGAAATCATTATTTCCTCTGTTTCCTTTGTTATGATTCACTTGAGAGTTGGATATGCTTCAACTTTGGGCTCAACCCCTTAAATGAGCTGAAAAAGGTACAGACGGTGTGGATAAGCCCCTTATTTTCACGGTGGGCCCAACTGAGTTTACTCAGTACGATAAGAGCGTACTGAGTTACTCAGTACGCAATCTGATTCTAGGTAAACTAGCCAATCCGCCTCCGATGATAAACTGTCCAATCGGAAGACAGGTAAGCGGATTGGTTGGTGTATGTATCGACGTCAGCCAGTTACGTGGACCTCATCATGAGGTATGTTTTTTATCCAAACCATCCATCCATTCGGCGAGATCGACTTAAGTCTTGAGATAAAAAATAGGACATATTTAAATGTCAAGTGGACCACACATCAAAAGGCACCGGGGAATTGAACGTTTACCATTGAAACCCTTTTGGGGTTGCAGAAATTTCGGATCAATATGAAATTTTTTTCCCTCTTCATCCATGTATTTTTGACCTTATTAACAGATTCGATGGAAAATAAACATTATGGTGGTCCCTATTAATTTTTTAATGGTGAAAATCATTATCCTCACTTCTATTTTTAGTGTGGTCCATTTGAGCTTCGGATATGATTCAATTTTTGTATAATGATCTAAAATAATCTCTAAAAATGGATGAACAGTGTGGATATAATAAGTACATCATTGTGGGCCCACATAACTTTGATCTCCTTTGAACCGTTCGTACAACTCGGATCTCGAAGAGCGTCGACGCTCGTCTTCGCACGACACGTATCTACCCCAGCTTTATACCTGGTGTGTGGTACACCAGCAAATCTGCTTCCAAATAGGGGCTCCGGTGGGGTCACCGTGATGTATCTGTTTATCCACGCCGTCCATCCATTTTGTAAGATCATTTTAACGGATGAGCTCAATAATGATTCAGATCCAACGTTCAATGGACCTCACGAGAGATGACTCTTTCATTTAACGCATCTTGCATTTTGATGTCGTACAAGTGAGTTTTGGATGGATTCGTGGATGCAATCTTCTACCCACGTTTTCTTCTCAAACAAAACGCGTTGACGGCATGGTCAAAATTCTTGACAATTGGTAGGCTTCTTCCACACAGGGAGGAAAGGAAGTCTGGTTGGATTGCCTCCAGCTGTTATGCATTTGATGGGTTGTTGTCATGAATCCCTGCACACATGCAAGTTATATCTTTGTCGTAAAGAGGTCAACGGATATGATGGTATTAGACCCGACCACACCTGACAGATTTGTTAAATGGTACAAGTCTCGTCCAAATGCTAAATGAGTTTGGATCTAGGCTTCTTCTATATTAGGCATGATCCGATCTGAACCGAACCTATTTGATAAATGGGCTGGTCTAATTTATATTGCAAGGACCCAGCGGGTTTAGTTTATGTTGCAAGGGATCCATCCACAATAATCGGTTTTATTCATGGTAAAAATGCTTTGTAAACTTGATAAGTAATATAGAAAAATAAAAAAACCCACCCTATGTTCGGCTGAGAACACGAGGCACTATAGAATTCAAATCAAACGCGTCCAAGATGGTGAGATTAGTAAATTAGGATTTGTGTATGAGAAATTTGCAACTATACGACCCATTTATGGCCCATTTGCGAGACCAAGCCCACCTTATTTTACCTTGCAAAAATAAGCCCTAGTTGTACGGACGCCTTCCCAAAGGTTGAAAATGCCCCTGGTATAAATGACGGGTTTTACTGCCGTTGCCAACTGCGTCTCCACCGAAAAAATCCTGGCTTTTTTTACTTTTTTCTCTCCCTGATCGTTCATCCTGCCCGTAGATTACCAATTTCTGATCACTTCTCCCCCCTGTGACTATCCACTGAAGCAGTAAAACCCTTCTTTTACCGCTTTCTTCTTTCCCCTTTATTTGGTCGAGAATACACACCTCACAGATGTCCTTTTTGACTTTTTTGAGCCCAAGATAGGACGAAATATGATCCTCCCAGCTAAGAAGCCTCGAATAGCAGGTATATTGAAATCCCTACTTTCGTTTTTTCGACCCCACTGTATATTTTACTATATATACGCACCGTCCATAATCCATTTTCAAATTTTAAAAATATTAAGCTTTGTTTGGGAGGACCCCACTGTTAAGGGTCAAATATTGCATATTAGACCTCAATTATTGCATGAATTTATGAACATGAAACCATTTAACGCCTAATTTTAATCGTGTTTGTATTGCAGAGTAGATTTATGAGCGTGGACTGAAAAGAAAGCTAAAGGCATGGATTTAAGGATCTGATGACACCAAAGGCAAGGGACAGACTCCAGGGGACCAAGATCGGTGGATTTACATGCTAGAGATCGGAGAAAATCGAGAAACTGAAGCTCAAGTGGCCTGAAAATTACCCAGAATGCAAAATCACGGGGTTCCCACCATCCGTTTGGCTTGAAACTACATACATGACCTGAAGACTATAAAGTAACCGTACACGTCAAATTTCGCCTATTGGATCCTGGTAGAAGTGGGCCAACAGATAGATCAGCCCAGAAATCATTGATTTACGGGCCACCTAATATCTGGATATGCTTCAACTTCGGATTCAACGTATTAAATGTGGTGACAAAACAGATGGTTGGATTGGATTTTTGATACACATCACAGTGGACCTCGCCTTATGTGGCATGTGCATAGTGCACAAGTACACTAACCGAGCACAGCAATGCAGAGACGGTCAAATCGTCTCTTAACCGAGCATTCCTTCTCCTATTCAAAATCTTCCCAGCGAAAGAAACAGGGACTTGTGGTTTTCCTTCGTGGGCCACCATCATCATTCGACAGACCAATCCAGACCGTCCATTGGATTCTCACGGTCTCATTAGCCAAGGCCTAGGTGGCAGAATTTCAAAGAATAGCGGTGACTAGTTTTTAACTGTCTAAACGACAGATAGATGGTCGAAAGATCCAGCAGGTTGTCCATAATGGTTTTGATCCAAAAACGGTCAAGTCTAACCGGTTTTCCGTGAGGAAATTAATGGACGGTGTGGATTTGTTGGCTGACGCTGATCATGGGCCCCACCATCATCCCAACGCACGTCTTGCGCAGGCCGAGCGTCCAAATAGAGTCCGAACGCTGCCCGGTTTCTCTGGTCGTAACGCGATCAAGATCACGTTCTGATGTGTGATCTGGACCGATCAAATGTTAGATCAGGGGACCTTGACCCCCACCATGAAGCCTGAATCAAGAAATCGAGAAGTTCACCATCTTGAAAATCATTTCAAACGCAGCTCTTTCACGTTTTTGCTGCACATGCACGTAAACCGACTCCAGCCTCCCAAACCAACCCTTGTGGCTATAAAAGGAGAGAGAGAGAGAGAGAGAGAGAGAGAGAGAGAGAGAGAGAGAAGGGAGGGGGATCTTTTTGGGGGAATCAGTGGCTGGGATAGGAGGAGCACGGCTTGGACGTGGAGCGCAGCCAGTAACAATTAGTTTTTTTTGTGTTTATTTTTTTTAGTTTTTCTTTATTAATTTTTTTAAGATGTACAGCCCACTCATCTGCAGCTAAACGTCTTAGCTAGGGCTAAGAGGTGAAGCTTGTGACATGATGGGAGACTCTATTTTATGCCTTTTGTTTATACTGAACTGATGTTGATTTTAGTTTAATTAAGGAAATGTTTTTAGTTTTTAATGGTCTGTTGTGACTGAAATTATAATGGGTCCGTGATAATTTTGAGCATGTTCCTATTCCTCTTATGTTTATGACGTTAGGAAGCCCTGCTGTTCACCATCGTCTCCTGGGCATGGTAGGATGACGGTACCTTTCCTAACCTTCATAGCATGTTGATGGGTTGGTAATTAGTTTAATTCTATTGTTTACTTTGTCTCTTGGGCATGGTTTAGTGATAGAATCCATTCTAATTCATATAGCTTTCATCTCTTTAAAACTATATCAAATGAAGTTCAGTTTAATTTTCATGGTTATACCCTTCAACTGGATGAAGATGGACTCTAAGTCCAGTTGAGTTGTGATGCAGGCATAAGATTTCCCTAATCTCTACAAGTGGATCATCTGAATCCCTAGTTCCCCTCCTCTAAATTCCTTAAGTTTTAGATTAGTATTTTACCATTATTCCTCAAAATCATTTGATTTAGATTTCATCTTATTCTAATTTTAGTTCTAGTTAGTTTCAGATTACGTATAGGTTTCAGTCCTTGTGAATTCGACCTCGGTCTTACCGAGATTATTACTACATCACAATCCTATACTTGGGAAGTGAACACCCACTGTATATTATACTATATATGCGCACGGTCCCCAATCCAATTTCATTTTTTAAAAATGCTTAATGGTATGGCATGTCCTGATAAATGACCAAAATCAGGACTCAAATGGCCCACATTGAGAGTTGTTTAAACAAAGAATGAAATTAGATGTGAAACTAAATGAAGAACATGAAAGCGACTGAGCACTGACTGAGTTAACAAACTGAGGACCCTCTGAGTTACTGATTCATGAGCTAAAATGACTGTGAACCAAGGTAAAATGATCGTGAACGGAGCTAAAATGATCATGAAGTGAGCTAAAATGACCATGAACTGAGGTAAAATGATTGTGAATTGGGCTAAAATGACTGTGAACTTAGTTAAATTGATCGTGAACTGAATTAATTCCAGCCATTCCACGTCATTTCACGGTTTATTCCCTTCACCTCATGGTCGTTTCCAATCATTTCATGTTCATTTATGGTAAATTATCTTCACTTCACGGTCAATTTCATGCCTTTCACCATCAATTCGCTTCACTTCATGGTCATTTCCATGTATTTCACTGTCAATTCACCTCACCTCACGGTCATTTGCATGCATTTCACGGTCAATGTGCCCGGTGATTTCGTGTTGACTCACGGTCATTTACATGCATTTCACGGTCAATTCCCTTCACTTCACGGTCATTTGCATGCATGACCCAATCAATTCGCTTCAATTCATGATCATTCCCATGCATTTCACGGTCATCCCAAACAATTTCGTGTTGATTCATGGTCATTTCGAGGCATTTCACGGTCATTTGCATGCATTTCGCAGTCAATTCGCTTTGAACCATGATCATTCACATGCATTTCACAGTCATCCCAAATAATTCCGTGTTGATTCACGGTCATTTCAAGGCATTTCATGGTCAATTCCCTTCACTTGCATGCATTTCGCGGTCGCTTCACTTCAAATCATGATCATTCCCATGCATTTCACGGTCATCCCAAACAATTCCGTGTTGATTCACGGTCATTTCGAGGCATTTCACGGTCAATTCCCTTCACTTCACAGTCATTTACATGCATTTCATGGTCAATTCGCTTCAAACCATGATCATTCCCATGCATTTCACGGTCAATTCCCTTCAATTCACGTTCATTTGCATGCATTTCACAATCAATTCGCTTCAAACCATAATCATTCCCATGCATTTCACGGTCATCCCAAACAATTCCGTGTTGATTCACGGTCATTTCGAGGCATTTCACGGTTCTACATGAACTTATTAACAGGTTGGATGGTAAAAAAAAAAAAAACACATCACAATGGTCCTTAGAAAGGCTTCAATGGTAGGTGTCATGATCACTGCAGCTTCCTTTGGTGTGGTCCAGTAGAGCTGTGGACTTGCCTCCTTTTTAGGATCATAACTTAAAATGGTTGCACGAGGTCGTAGGTTCTTGTCAAGATTCATTTAATGAAACGTCCATCGTTGAACTGTCCTTCAGTCCACTACACGGCCCATTTGATCTGTTCATAAGGTTGGACATGTTATCATCAGCGCAATATAAATTTTTTGACATGATCAGAAAGGCCCATTGGCCCATAGTTAGTAACATTGGTTTGGCAATCTATGGTGTTTTGTGATATGTAGTCCAGCTAAGGACTGGATCTAGCCGATTCTTCAACCAATAGCCTTACATTATAACATAAAATGGATGAATGGCGTGAATAGTTGTCGAAGCCCATGGTGGGCCCCATACACCATGAGAAAGGAAATTTAAGTAGGCCCCACCTTTCAAATGTACTCAATTCCCAAGTCCAATTGTAGTTTTTGGAGGGAAGAATGAGAGAAAACCTTTGTAAGACCCTCATTGTCCTTCCAGTGTTATCATTCTGGCATTCTCACTCGAAAAACTCCAATGCTCCCTGGAAGTTCTCACAACAGCTGTGAGGTGTCTCAAATTTTGAAAAAGAGTCGTTGTTGTTTTCTTTATAGGATTTTTTTTTCTGAAAACATCATTGTGACAACTCATCATCGGCGTTCCGAGCATCATATCTATGAAACAAGGAAGAAGAAGGATACTTGTAAATCTCATTTCCACTTAATGTTAGACTAAAGGCCCCCAGAATTGTAGGAATTGAGAACCAGAACCACCAAAACAGAATACCAGCAAGTGTTACGAACCGTGAACTGAGACCCTAAGCAAAACAGCCTGACCTACAAATTGAGACCCCAAAACAAGTATAAGTAGGTTATAACTGATGAGATTTTTCCTCCCAAGCTCGACCGGTCAAGAGCCTGGCTCAACTCGAACTCTAGCGACTTTAGGTTTAATTTTCTCCGCGCTGCTCAACCAGTCGAAAGGACTGCTCGATCGGTCGAGGGTCCGCTCGACCTTTGCTCGACCGGTCGAGGATACGCAAATTTACTTCTGCAATTTTGTGAGGATTGCGGAATTTTGAAGCGGTTTTCGCACCTATGCGAAAGGGAGTTTCCTAAACTATAAATAGGAGTTACTTAGGGCTTTCTAAAGAATGTAAGAGGGTTTCCTAAAGTTTACAAGGGTTTCCTAAAGGGTTTAGGGCTATCAAAGGTGTGAGAGAGAGAAAGAAAGAGTGAAAAGAAGCTTGTGGAAGGGAGGTTCTGCTCATAGATGTAATCTATTGTGCACTCAACATCTCAACGCTTCTACATCCTCGTAATCGGTGAGATCTCTTCGTTTTTTCTCTATTCTCTAATTGTTTATCCACTCCTACATGAGTTAAGAAGGTTTGATCTAAGCGGTGTGTGCTTGTGATCGGTTGTAACTTTCTACTTCATAGTAGCTTGTTGATCTAGACGAGGTCCCATGGTTTTTACCTCCTCGAGGGTTTTCACATAAAAATCTCGTGCCGTGTAGTTTATGCTTTGATTTATTTCATTGCTTTATTATCTTATAATTCTTGTGTTTTTGGGAAGCTAGATCCTAATGTTTTGTGCAAAGGCCCCCAACAAAGTGGTATCAGAGCCAAGTTCATTGAACGAAGCGGGATCGGTTTTGAATTATGAAAGGTGGCTCATCGAGGATGATCGGCCTTAATAGTTCTAACTGGACCATATGAAAGGCTAAGATGGAGGCCGGACTTGCTTTACTGCAAGGACTTGTATTCTCCAATTCAAGGCATATCAGTAAAGTCAAAGAATATGACAGATGATGATTAGAAAAAATTGGACCGGAAGGCGGTGGGGTTTATTAAACAATGGTTAGACAATTGCGTATTCCACCATATGTCTACAGAAACCTCAGCCACTAGCCTATGACTGAAATTGCAAGGGCTGTATAAAAGGAAGACAGCCGACAATAAGATTTTCTTAATAAGACGACTTATGAATCTCAAGTTCAAAGATGGTGGTTCTATGGTTAAGCACATGAATGAAGTCAACAATATTTTGAACCAACTCTATGTTATAAAGATGGTCCTGGATGATGAATTGCAAGCTTTGCTAGTGCTTAACTCATTGTTTGATCGTTGAGAGACATTGGTGGTGTCTCTAAGTAACTGTGCACCAGACGGAAAGGTATCCATGGAACAGGTAACTAGTTGTCTTTCAATTAGGAAACAAGGAGGAAGTCTCAGGGGTCTACTCAGTAAGGGGCCCTTGTGACACAAGAACGGGGAAGCAAAAAGAACAGAAAATACGGGAAGACCCGAAATAAATCAAGAGGCAAGTCGAGTACCAAGAAGGATGTTGAATATTGGAATTGTGGCAAGAAGGGCCACTATAAGCATGAATGTCGTAAGAATAAGAACGATAAGAAAAGAAAAGGAAGATGAATTAGATTCCCCGCGGTCGCTTCAGATGGCGACGTTGTAGTTATTCTTTCAGCAGATCATGATGTTTGTCTCATGGTTACAAGTCAGGACACCAACTGGGTGATAGACTCGGGAGCCTCGTTTCATGAGACTCCACACAGGGACTTCTTCACAAGCTACAAGTCAAGTGACTATGGGATCGTGAAGATGAAAAATTCTAGCATATCAAAGATCGTAGGGGTCGATGATATTTGTGTGAAGATCGATGTGGGTTGTACATTGGTTCTCAAGGATGTGAGGTGTAAGACCCATATCCTAGTCCGTACCGTTCCGTTGGCTTCCGCGATCCTTCCGGTTGAATTCCGGCAACTCTCGACCCATTTTCGACGTTTACGCGCAATCCTAAGCTGAGTCCCGCATACCAAAGTCGGCTCGAATCGAAACCTATACCTTGGCGACTGCGTCGTCGTAGCGGTTCTAACGCCGTGACTTGCGCACTGACCCAATACCCAGGGTAGAAGATGTAGGCCCGCGTTCAATTCGAAGAAAACACCGCGCGTTGCAAACTTTGAGGGAATCTCTATGAGATATCCCATCAATCAATCAATCACTCATGTCAAGTACAAGTCAAGTCACTCCATATCCAAGTACAACAACCCATACCTTTCTCTTACACAAACAAGTCTAAAGTCAACCCTCACATCACTTTACCTCTCTCTCCACCCATCCCTTCTTACAACACATCACTCCACCCATCATCCCATCTATATCAACCCATCACCTCATTTTCTCTCTCATTTCATCTCTTTACTCCCAAGCAACCCACCATCCCACGTCCAAGCTCTCTCCCTCTCCCAAACACCAAGTGTGGCCCACCCTCTCATCTCTCATCTCCACCATCAAAACCCCATCAACCACAGTTAAAAGTATAGGCAAGGAGCCTAGAAGACCAAGGGAGTGAGGAAAAGGCCTAGAGGTGGGTGATCCACCGTTGAATTTCTTTTTAAGGACCACTTATTTATGGGACTCATTTTTTTATGTATGAGTTGTATGATGTGGGGCCCGTAGTGGCGCGGCCCCACCATCACCAATCTCTCTCTATTGTTCTCTCTTTCTCTCTTGCTCTCACTCTTTTATTGATGATGGCCCACCCGACGATATGCATATATTGTATCCAAGCTGTCCATTTAGTGGACCATTTTACAGCCCACTGGTGGAGCCCACCTTGCTGTCCAGCTCGGATAGGGGAAGACACAAACATCAACTGATCCAAATCTGGGTGGGCCGCCACGTGTACCCACCTAGACGTGTGGAACATAGGCCCCACCTTGATGTATGTAGATGATCCACGCCGTCCATTCTATTCTCCAGCCCATTTTAGGCGTTGAGCCAAAAGATGAGGCTGATCCGATAATCAAGCGGGCCATACCATAGGAAATAACAGTATTACCATTGAAACATACCTTGATCCTTCTATTCGCCAAAAACACGTCACATATTAGTCTCGTTTGGTCAATCGGGGACCGTAGAAACCAATGGACGGGTTGGATCTTGCTGATGCGGGCCCCACCTGTGAAAAACCATATGAAAACGGTTTTTTTTTTTTTAAAAGAAAGAAAGAGAGAGGGAGGGCAATACGCCGCTTCATAGAGTACACACGCAGTGGCGCGCCTCTTTCCTGACGGATGGGTGGGCTGGCCCTCACGGCCCCAGCCGTGAGCCCCACCGTGATGCATTCGAACATCAACCCCATGCATTTGAGGTGTCCCCTCTAAATTATGGGATATCCCAAAAGGCAGCCATATACGGAACTAAGGTGGGCCACATCATCTAAAATCATGTGAAGACATGCCTAAAACATGTAAAAACACCTGGTGGGGCCTACCTGAAATTTGGATACAGCTGAAACTTGGTCTGGACCCTCAGCCAAGTGGGACACACATAATGGGTGAGCTGGATTTGTGAACCACATTTCAGTGGGCCCCACGCCCACCCCAGGTCCGAGTGACCTTATAAACAGGTTGGACGACAGATAAATATCATGTGGGCTCCCTGCCCACGTGACCCGATCAACAGATTGGGTGGGAAAATAAAGTTACGGTGGGCCCCCCTCCCTGTCCGTGGGCCTTATGAACCGTTTGGATGGTAATAAACATTCCAGTGGGCCCCCCTGACCGTGTGACCTTGTAAACAGGTTGGGTGACAAATAAACATTTCGGTAGGCCCCAGGCCCACCCCAGGTCTAAGTGACCTTACGAACAGTTTGGATGTTATATAAATAATACGTTGGGCCCCAGGTTTTTATGACCTTATCAACAGGTAGGATGCAAATAAACATCACAGTGGGCCCAGGTTCGGTGGAAAATAAATATTTTGGTGGGCCCGAGGTCCACATGACCTTATGAATAGATTGGATTGGAAATAAACATTTTAGTGGGCCCTAGGCCCATGTGACCTTATGAACAGTTTGGGTGGAAAATAAACATCATATTGGGCCCCATTTGGATGGACAATAAACATTATGTTGGGCCTTAGGTTGGGTGGAAAATAAACATTTTAGTGGGTCCCACTTAGGACCCACTTATGTATGTATTGTGTCCACACCTCTCATCAGTGTGGACCTCCACCATGGAATATTTGATTTATCTACGCCTTCCATCCCCATGGGACCTACCATGATGCATGAGTTTCATCCCAACCGTCCGACCATTCTGAGATTATTATAAGGCCATGTGTTGGGCCCATTTTGGTGTATTTGTGGGCTGTCCATTGAGGCCCACTTTGATTTGTATAGGCCATTTGTTGAGGCTCATTTTAATGTATTTATGGCCGCCCACTGAGGCCCACTTTGATATATATGAGACCATGGTTTGAGGCCCATTTGATGTATTGAAGGCCCATGGGTCGAGGCCCAATGGGATGTACCTGAGGCCCATTATAACATGATTCTACCATGGTTTATGTGTTGACTATTATAGTGGGCTATGCCTTGGGAGCAATGATGGTTTGACACCCACATTATGAGGATAATGTTTGTTAAATGTCCGCATTGTCACTCTCCCTAAGGCCCACTGATAGGCCCATACTTGTAGTGAGTAGGCCGTCTAGGCCCATATCCATTATGCACAAGCCCATCACCCTATGACATGTTTAGTATAGACTCATGATTCATGATCATACGCATCATATGTATGTCTGATATGACAAGTGACTGATCATAGTATATGCCTTCGGGCGGATTGTTTATGGGCTCCCTGATAGGCGGAGTTGCCCTACATGAGCGCGCAGCTTGCGCAGGATTGTTGCATATTTGGTAGGATGATTCATGTACTTGCATTTGTGTGATCATGATTATTGTATCCCCTAGTGACATCAGGGCCATAGCCTCCACAGACACATCGTGGGTGGCTGGATTGGATACTGAAAATGTTTGGTTCTAGCATACGAGAGCCATAGATGTCCCTGGGTGAAAATTCATAAACCTGATGGTATCAGAGGATGACTCCAATGTCAAGACCGAGTGAATAAACGAGCGCGCGAGGGCCGTATACCAGTAGGCCGCGTCTCCTACTGTGTCGTGGTCGGTTGGAAATGGGTGTGACCTTATCCGCCTGAGTGATGGGGCAATTTCTAGGTTGAGTTTGACCAGCTTGAGGAATCGGTCCGCCATCGACGAGTCGGGCCTGATCTTGGCAGACAGATAGTGAGGTCTCTTCCACTCTCCCAGTTGTGCGTTCAGATAGAGGCGGCGAGCTGGCTAGAGTGTACTAGACCCCGGTGATTATCCTGAATGAGAACTGTACTGATATATGATGGGGATTGGCATGCTTGAGCTGCATCTTGCATCGCATGGTCTTGACATGATCGATAGCATTCATTTTTTACACCGCATAGCCTTGGTACGGTTAGTTGCATTCATGTACTCATCAGCACGATTTCGCATTACTCTGACCATGCATTCTAAGCACGCTTATATTGTGCACACACTTACACCACCCTCTAAGCTTTCTATAAGCTTATGCATGATTGATGCATACAAGTGACGCCAAGACGCAGCCGTAGTCTCGCCGCAGTTGGAGTGTGCAGCCGAGCTTCTAGAGTTTTTATTATTATCACTATCTTGTATTTCCCTTCATACGCCATGTACTCAAAGTTTTTAATCATAGTGGATTTTGTAATAGTGTTCTTGTGGTTATTGTTCGTGGGTTATGCTTTTGGTTATGTTCATTACGAATCAAATTGATCCTTAAAAATCCTCATTGTAGCATCCCAGGATCGGAACTTGACATATGGGTGTCGGGAGCCGAGAATGGGGTATTACGGGGCTGTCGGCGCCGGATTCGGCGATCGAAAATTTTTGTGAGCCTGGTTTCGAGTTCAGGGCGTGACATGAGGCATATCCCAGACCTTCACCTCAACTTGATGCCGACGTAAAAGCTTGATGATGATGGCTATGAAAGTTGTTTTGCTGGTTGGCGCTGAAAGCTCATCAAGGATTCGTTAATCGCAGCCAGAGGAAATAAGTGTTGCACCCTTTACAAGACAAGTATCAGTGTATGCAAGGGTGGGTTGAACTGTAACACCCCGTACTTTCCAGTACTCGGGTGTTACCATATAACCAAACCTAGTATAATTACAACTCTAACCTAAGTGAACATTCACGTTCATCCTAATTTAAATTTGACCGTTGAAAACAATCTGCACTTGTGTATCAGAACTTCCATCCGTTAATCTTTGAGACGAACCATCCAGTAGTCACATAATATTTAATAAATATATTTATTTTATATTTTACACAAACATAGATCAGAAAAATTATAGATGTGTCTTGACAAATTACTTATCATATAGAAGTGTATGAAAACGTATTATAATAAGAGTGTGTGTATATATATATATAAAATGTATATAAAATATTATGAAATTAAAAATATATTAACTAAACATGATGGATAATAATTTTACAGTATGCAATTGAATTATAAACAATAATGTAGTATTAAACATCTTCCATAAATATGCATACAAAAATCATTAGACATTTTAAAATTTTATATTATTTAACAATGTGAATCTAAATATAATATTGCACAATTTTCAATCCATACATATGTGTAATATAATATTGTATATTGGAAATTATATATTAATAAATATTGATTAATAACATGTTAATATTAGATATTTTATTTTTATATATATGAGTTTTTAATTACTTTAATTACAAGTAAATCCATATTAATATTAGTGTTAGTTAATAATGCATGATGAAAGCCTTAAATGGACCCTTGAACCCTTTTAACCGTCAACGTTCAATCTCGGGACGATCCGACCACTAGATCAATGGAAAGTGGTCATTAGGGCTAGGAATCACCCTGTATGGCCCACCTAAAGCTCAGAGTTGTCTGACCCTTGGTCAATTGCCCTAATTAGACTTGTGAAACTAAATGGACGGGGTGGATTTTCCACAAACATCACGGTGGACCCCACTTAATGTGTCGCGTGTGCACCAAGGCCACGCACCCGCAGTACACCGGGCAAGCCAGCTCGGTCAGTAGCGGGCTGACCCGCCATTTCCAAAAAAAGGAGATCTCTCTCTCTCTCTCTCTCTCTCTCTCTCTCTCTCCGTTTCTGCAGCCGACGGACGCCCGTCCGTTCCTCTGATCATTGGCCCACCACCTTACCCTGTTTGGACGATCCGAACCGTCCATATTATAGAGAACCTAAAGCTGAACAAAATCTCGGTCGATCCACCGTTGGATTGCACACACGTATGCACAATGTCAGTCTCAAATCAGGCCACAAACACACCCATTTCCAAAATAGGAAACTGTTTTCTTCCAGCTCAACGATCCACATAGGGGCCAAATCCCCCTATCCTGACCGCTCATTTCAAACTGATCCTAGCCCTTTATGCTAGGTTTCTTTGCTACAAAGGAGGAAAGAGAGAGAGAACAATCGTGTGAGGAGCCATTGCTGCACTGGCTCGACCTCAAGCATCTACTAGCATCCAAAGACCCCTCCAAACAAATCCAGACCATCCACTCCAGCACTCTTAAGTGCAGAAAACCCTAAAAGACAGGTTAAAGAGTGCTGCATTGCTATCTCCTTGCGGCTGCGGGAGAAAAACCACCACCAGCTTCTCCTCCCGAACCCACCAACGAATCCTCTCCCAAGCTTCAAAACCTCACGCCCCCGAGCTTCATGGATTCCAAACTAACCATCCTTAAGGTCTGGATTGGAGGGAGAAGTCGTCGTTTACAATCTGCCATTAACAGCGGTCTTCTTCTCCACCGCTGTTGGCACGTTTCTGGGTACGTTTGGCCTGTACATTGGGTCCAGAGATGGTTGGACTCTGCAAAGGGGAAAAACAGAAAGAAAATACGAAGGAGCAGGGAAGAAAGAAAGAAGAAAGAAGAAGAAAGAAAAGAGAAGAAAGGAGAAGGGTGATGCGGCTGTTGCACCACACCATCGTAACCCACTCGTCCGGCCGAGTTTGGGCTGCTGTAACCCGACCCAGCCGACTCGAGCTCAACTCAGGCTCAGGTCCGGCCCAGTGATCGCTGGATTTTTAGCATTTTAAAAAAAAAGGGAGAAAAGAAAAGAAAAGAGAGCAAAAGAGAGAAGAGGGAAGAGCTGAGCCGAGTCGCTGGGCCGAGTCATGTGAACTGGGGCTACTGACCATGTGAGATGGGCCTGGCTTGGTCCAGTAAACCTGCTGGTGCGTGGGTTGAGTGGAGAAGAAGGTGTGAGGAAGAAGAGAAGGAAGGAAATAAGGAAAAAGGAAGAAGTGGAGAAGAAAAAGTGTGGGGTCTTGGTTTGCTGACGAGTCAACTCGGTTTGAGATCGAGTTAAACAGCCGGCCCATTGGCTGGTTGTGCCCAGCAACTTTGTTGGATGAGGGGTCTTGAGTAAGGAATAAAGAAGAAGAAAAGGAGGAGAAGGAGAGAGAGTTGGTGGTAGATGTATCGAGCCGAGTCAACAAGGTGAGCCACGTTCTCCCCAAGCTAGAAGCATTTCGATTTTTACAATTATCATCCTTGTGCTATTATCATAATAAATTTTGATATGGACACGATTAGTCATTGGGGGCTATTCATGATAATATTCATTAGTATGGATAAAATTTTAATTATTAAATATTAGTATTTTATTCATCATTCTAAAACATTATCATTTCAATGATTATTATTAGCATGTTAATTATATTATTATGTTGATAATTATTTCGTAGATGCTCCCATTATGAACATTTTCTTTAATCGCACATCAATTATGGTACAAATCTAAAGGCCTAGGCAACCCAAACCCTAGGTTAAGACCTTAACCATGATTAACCATTAATGGACTACTTACACTAATATTAGCTATATTAAACAAAGTTACAATTATTAGAAAGTTATATCCATTACTCTCAACTATTATCGTAATAGTAGATCTTAATATTAACTATCATTATAATGGTTACTATTAACATGTTACGCCAATATTAGTTATGAAACTACCTTTAGTAATATTAGTATGGTATTCATCACTTGAAAATATTATCTCTAATAATAGGATATACTATTTTACTTCAATTGTAATACTGATTAATACCATGGACACAAATAATAGTTATATCATTAACATTGAATGAAAATTAATACACCAACTAGGATTCAAAATCCTAGAAACTAAACTTAAGACTAAACCCCAAGATAAATAATTCAAATCCTAGGCCATAATCTTAGACTTAAGTAGTGTGTAGAGCTTGGATCTAATTGTACCAGTTCCTGATTTATGATAGGGGTTGATTCTAAGGAAATACACACTCTCTAGCAACACTGATAGGCGATTCAAAGTATAAGGTGATGATTCTTCCCCTTGAGCTTTCCATCTTCTCATTAGCTTAAGTTATAGTTTTTATTAAAAATTATAATTGATATCTCTCTCTTATAATCACATGTGTTAGCTGGTGGAAATTAAATTACTATATTGTCTGCTTAATGTTCATCTTGTATATTTGTTCATGCTTGTGTATTGCTTATGGACTTTAAACTGGTACATTAGTGGGAAATTCCCACATATGAATATACACCCATACTTGGGATGTAACTTGACTAGTTGTGATCGTAATGAACCTTTGACTTGGTGGTTATTGGGTGGTGGTCTAGATGGATCATTGATGTGGGCCTACCATCCAGGGTTGTTGTACCCAACGATTTTTAAGGATGGTTTTCATCGTATGGTTTTGATATTTGCCCTATGTGGCATATTTTGATACTCGTCCTACATGGTTCTGTTTTGATATTTTTCTCTAAATGGGTTCGATGTTTTATATTGTGCAACCATACGATGGTAAGCCCCATATACTGAATATGATTGGCCACAAGTTGATTGGGATCCATTAAAACATCCTAAGGTGGTAGTCTCATGAGCCAGGGATGGTGGGAATGGGACACTATGCCTGAGCTGTCAGCTTACGCTGGGCCTTGTGCTCTCCGTAGTGACCTTTGAGCTTATCTAAATTTGTTGGTTGTAAATGGACTAATAATGACTTGGCTAATCATGCATACATAACACGTTCTGACTGGTTGATATTTCCCAGGTTCGATGATTCCGACTGGTTGATGTTTCTCAGGTTCGATGATTGCATGGGTGACGGCCCACTGTCCGCACGGATGAGCATCCCCGGGGCGATGATTGCATTCACGCATCCATGCATTTAAAAAGACTGCATTTAATCTGTTTTGGTTGTCTGGATGTTTTATAACTATGCTTACCTAATGAGGCGGTGTGTAATCTTGAGGGAAATTCACACTGAGTTGGCCATTCATCCATCAAATATACAACTGTACAGGTAATACAGGTGGCTTAGGTGATACGCATGTTCATACTTGATGAGGAGCAGGGTACTATCACCAAGGATGCATGGCCATATTTTTCCTGGAGGAGTTGCGTGACCTAGCGGCTTATATTTATATATTTTCTGCTATTCTTCATATATTCAATTCTTGTAAATCTTGTACTTGTTAAATTTGGAGACATTGGTTTGTATAAGTCATTATGGGTAACTTCTTATATATTTGAATGATAATGAAATTTTCTTTTATGTCGAATTGTTCACACTACGCTCATTTGCTTACTCTGATAAAAGAAAAATATTATATCTGACCATCCTTTAAGGTTAACACTCGGGTTTTTGGGACACGGGTCATATATTCGGGTCCTAAAGATTCGGGTCGTTACATGAACGCAATGGAAGATTCAGCTATTGAAATGTGGCACAGGCGTCTAGGCCACATGAGTGAAAAGGGGCTTCAGGTACTAGTGAGGAAGTGGCTCCTTCCAGACATGACAGGCATATCTCTCAAAACTTGTATTGATTGTTTATCAGGGAAACATGATAAAGTTTTATTTGTTAAATCTGCTTCTCATGTTAATAAAGCGCATGCATTAGATTTGGTTTATTCTTATGTTTGTGTCCTATGAGGATAAAAACCTTGGGTGGGGCATTGTATTTTGTCACTTTTATAGATGATGCATCTACGAGGGTTTAGGTTTATACTTTGAAATCTAAGGACGAGGTCTTTGGTGCGTTTAAATTGTTTTATGCTATGGTCGAGAGAAAATTGTTTTATGCTATGGTCGAGAGAAGGACGGGTAGATCATTGAAGTGCATCCGTACTGACAATGGTGGTGAATACATCGGTGACTTTCATGAGTATTGTAAGTCCCTGGGTATACAACATGAACAGACGGTTCCCAAAACCCCCCAACATAATGGTGTCGTTGAGCGAATGAATCGCACTATTATTGAGAGAATCAGATGCATGTTATTCCATGCAAAGTTGCCCAAGACGTTCTGAAGAGAATACACATGGTGGTGTATTTAATAAACAGGTCTCCATCAGCCCTGTTAAATGGAGAAGTACCTGAGAAGGTGTGAACTGGACAGGATCCATCGTACAGTTATCTCAGAGTGTTTGGATGCAGGGCATCTGTTCATGTAGCAAAGGACGAGTGGTCCAAGCTTGATACAAAGATCAGACAGTGTGTGTTCTTGGGGTACAGTGATGAAAAGTTTAGTTATAGATTGTGGGATCCGACTGAGAAGAAGCTCGTCAGAAGTAGAGATGTGGTTTTATTTAAAAATCAGTATATATATAAGACATTGGTAAGCCAGAAAAGAACCAGCCTAGTTCAGGTGAGCTAGAGGACATGGATCCGATTATTCCTCCCATGGTGCCTGATAACGGGGGAGTACAGTAAGGTGCAAAGGATAAGAGAGTTCCTATAGAAGATGGACAGGGGAGAGCAGCCCCCACTTGATCCACCTGTTGAGCCACGGGTGAGGAGGTCATCTAGGGACAGACAGTCGTTCAAGAGGTACTCGCCGCATGAGTACATTATGTTCACTGATGGGGGAGAGCTAGAAAATTATTCTGAGGCCCTAGCCGACGAGCATAAGGGGGAGTGCTTGAAAGCTATGCAAGAGGAGATATAATTATTTCATAAGAACCACACCTATGATATGGTGAAACTGCCTAAGGACAAGAAAGTTCTAAGCAACAAGTGGGTGTTCAGAAAGAAGATTGAGCAGAAGAATTCGTAGACGAGGTTCAAGGCCAAACTTGTAGTGAAAGGGTTCAGTCAGAGGAAAGGTATAAACTTCGAGGAGATATTCTCACCTGTGATGAAGATGACATCCATATGAGTGTCACTTGGTTGGCGGCTAGCATGGATCTGGAGATACAGTAATTAGATATTAAAACATTCTTTCTCCATAGTGACCTGGAAAAAGAAATCTACATGCACAAACCAGAGGAATTCGAAGTCAAGGGCAAGGAGCATATGATGTGTAGGCTAAGGAAGAGCTTGTATGGGCTAAAATAAGCTCCGTGGCAATGGTACAAGAAGTTTGACTCGTTTATGTTAAAGCATAGATATGACAGAACGGAGTCGAACCACTGTGTGTTCATGCACAAGTTCTCAGATGGTGATTTCTTAGTTCTTTTATTATACGTTGATAACATGCTCATCATGAGAAAAGACATCAATAAGATTCACAGGATGAAACAGGAGTTGGGCAAGTCGTTCACGATGAAAGATTTGGTCCTAGTTAAGCAAATCTTAGGAATGGAGATAACCCGTGGCAGAAGCAACAGGAAGCTTTGGCTATCACAAGAGCCGTATATTGAGAAAGTCCTAGAGCGGTCGAATATCAATACAACGAAGCCGGTCAGTACTCCACTAGATGGTCACTTCAGATTGAGCGATAAGCAGTATCCCAAGACGAAGGCAGAGGTGGATGAGATGTAGAAGATACCCTACGCATCAGCAGTAGGAAGTTTATTATATGCTATGGTGTGTACACGCCCAAACATAGCATATGCAGTTGGTATTGTTAGCCGATATCTTGCCAATTCTGGCAAAGAACAATGGGCAGTGGTGAAGTGGATACTGCGGTATCTAAAAGGCTCATCCAGGTTGAGCCTATGCTATGGTGACGGAAAACCTATGTTAGAGGGCTACACAGATGCAGATATGGCAGGTGACATAGACTCCAGGAAGTCTCCATCAGGGTTCATGTTCACGTTTGCAGAGAGAGCAGTCTCTTGGCAGAGCAAGCTACAAAAGGTTGTAGCATTGTCGACGATACAGGCCGAGTACATTGTGGTCACAGAAGTATGTAAAGAGATGCTTTGAATGAAGAGGTTCTTAGAGGAACTTAGCCTGAATCAAGAGCAACACATGGTCTATTACGATAATCAAAGTACTATTCACTTGAACAAGAATCCAAGTCAGCACTTCAAGTCGAAGCACGTAGAGATTCAATATCACTGGATCAGAGATACTTTTGAATAGAAGGTGTTACAGCTTGAGAAGGTCCACATGGATGATAATGGGTCAGTATGATGACCAAGGCATTGCTCAAGGGCAAGTTTGAGGTTTGTAGAAACCTAGCTAGTTTAAAGAAGGCGGATCTCTCCTGAGTCGGAAAAGGAGAGATTTGATGAAATTTTTCCTTCTAGGCTCAATCGATAAAAAACCTGGCTCGACCAATCGAGGCCTGGCTCGACTCAAACTCCAGCGACTTCGGGTTTAATTTTCTCTGCGCTGCTCGACCAGTCTAGGGGTCTACTCGACTGGTCGAGGGTCTGCTCAACCAGTTGAGGACCCTGCTCGACCAGTCAAAGTTACCGAGATTCACTTCCTCAATTTTGTGTGGATTGCAGAATTTTGAGGCGGTTTTCGCACCTATGCAAAAGGGAGTTTCCTAAACTATAAATAGAAGGTACCTAGGGCTTTCTAAAAAATGCAAGAGGGCTTTCTAAAGCTTTACAAGGGTTTGCTAAAGGGTTTAGGGCTATCAAAGGTGTAAGAGAGAGAGAAAAAAAGAGAGCTTGTGAAAGGAAGGTTCTCATAGATGTAATCTATTGTGCACTTAACATCTCAGCGTTTCTACGTCCTCGTAATCGGTGAGATCTCTCCGTTTTTTCTTTATTCTCTTATTGTTTATCCACTCCTACGTGAGTGAAGAAGGTTTGATCCAAGCGGTGTGTGCTTGTGATCGGTTGTAACATTCTACTTCATAGTGGCTTGTTAATCTGGATGAGGTCCCATGGTTTTTACTTCTCTGAGGGTTTTCCACGTAAAAATCTCTTGTGTTATGTGGTTTATTCTTTGATTTATTTCATTACTTTATTATCCCATAATTCTGGTGTTTTTAAGAGGCTAGATCCTAAGGTTTTGTGCAAAGGTCTCCAATAATAACTATGAATCACGAACTAAGAACCTTAATTATGAACCGAGTCTTTTACTTAAGAACTGTGAACCAAGACCGTTGAACCTGAACCATTATCACGAACCGCAAACTGAGAGCCATTAAGTGAGATCTGAGACCCGAGGCCACTTTTACAAGCTCTGAATTGCAAACCGACTTGTTTTCTATTTGTAATGAGATAAGAGAACTGCGATTTGCGGCCCCTTTTAGTGTCGGAAGTGCAATTCAAGACTCCATAATTTCACATTAGTGGTCTTTATACATTGGAATACCCCAAAAGCATTTGTTATGTAATATTTTTATACATGCAGTAAGCTACCTTTTATTTTCTTTCAGGTACTCCGACAATTTTAAATCGCTACAATTGCCAATCATGGATCTTTAGCCCATCATATGCATTTACGCTAGGGAGTTTGTATATGAATAAAAAACAAAGATTATCGTATAAGGGTGGGGTTTTAAAATGTGTTGCAGTGATCAATAATATTACATATAAAAAGCTTGTAGATAAAATTCAGAAGATTACGAAGACAACATCTGAAGAATATGATATCAAAATGAATGTTGTGCATTTACAGACAATCGAATGAAATGGTCCCTCTAAACTTTGGAATGTCGACCTACAAATTATTTGCTTTATGTAATGAATGACCGCTCTAAACTTTATGACATATACAAGAATAAATGTATTTTTATTAAAGTTAATTACCTGTTTAAATTTTAATGCCGAACCGCTACACAAGAAGTCCATGAACTTCAACATGAACACTCTACAATCATCTTTGCCTACTTGTTTCAGGGTATTATCCATTATCGTGACTTTTCATTCAATCTCCTAAAATTTGTTCCCGTTGTTACATGTATGGAAGAGCTACCTAAGCCCTACAACCAAAGTTTTGACCGTTTTATCATATCGACACTTCCAACTGTGGCTTAAACTATCAACCAAAGTCACCTCTCTTTTGCATGGTTTGACAATGGATGAATATCAATGTTTCCCATGTACATTGGTTGGTATGTACCTGTCAATCACTTACAAATAGAGGAACTATAAATACAATCATTCATTACAACTTTTAGAGGTTAAATGCATGTACTTACCTTATCAAACATCTACATAGGTTTATGCTTGCTCGACCCTTCAACTAAACTTAGAAGGTTGTTACTAAGTCTATCAAATGTAAGCTCCACTCTGTCTTCTTGGGTTTTGGCAGCATAAGAGACTATGTGATGTAGATCATTCGTTAGGAGTTGTTGTCACAATAAAACTAATATTAAGACTAATGATTTTGACATAGGTTTAATCAGATTTTCGTGCACCAATTTAATCATGGATTATTTGCTTACCATGAAATGAGTTGTCATAAACATATAATCTCGGGGATAGGATCGAGGATGTTGAATGCAATATTTCGTCAAATATTCAATGTATAAATTTATCCCCAATAAAGCATAATAAGACTACATAAGAATTAATAATATTAAATCAAAATTGAAGTTGCTCAATGAAATCTTTTTTCCCTGATCATCCAACCAACTACGTCGGTAAAACATGCAAGTCAACCACCTAAGTCTCTCCGTATAATAAACATTCTTAACCTTATAATATTTCTCCTCCATAAGAACCCTACGCCGGTCCACGAATCCTGGAGGAGGCCTCGGAATGTCAGTTTGATTCTTGGATTAAGGCTTTGTTTAGGGGCTGAGGCAGAATTTTGATAGGTGTATATTTAGCTTCAATCTCTCCTCATTGGATTGTCCTTCATTACGCATTACCTCACCTAGATTTAAGGTTGATGATACTTTTATTACCCTCGTATTTTTCATTACCTTACCAGCCGTTATGGGTGATGAGACATATTCTACAGATACGAGTTCAGCCCCTGCCTCTTCCAGTTGTTCGGGATAGTCAATCATATCTTTGAGCTTTGCGGGTACATCTCTCGCCTCTACCACATGTGTAGGTCCACCTCTGCCTCTCGTGCAAGTACATTTCTTATCTCTACCAAATATGTGAGGAGGTCCCCAGTGATGTAGAGAGGGTTGCAGACACTTTCATGTCCAAGATGGACTATAGAAGGCCCAATTGGAGGTTGAAGTCATCGAGACCGCCAGAACCTTAAAACAGGCATATCTTACAAACTGGAATTAATTACTTGATGTACCACATATAATTTTGGGGTAGGATGAGCTACTTTAGCCAACCAACCTGGCATATATGCCGAATTTGTGAGATTCCATCAGATTGACGGTCGAATTCTATGTTTATTTCTGTTTTTTACTATTTTTAGTAAGTTTTGGTTTAATTGTAACGTTTCATGTGTTGGGCTTTAAGAGTTGTGTCCAACATGAAAAGTGTTTAGAAAAATTAGGATAATAACATGGTTAAGCCACATGGGACACTATAAATAGTAAGTTTACTATTTATAGTAAGTTACGAATTTTAGGTAGTTTTAGTTGTATTTTAATTCTGAAACTTCTTACAAAGCTTGGTATTGCTATTTAAAGGACAAACTTCTTACAAAGCTTGGTATTGCTATTTAAAGGACTGTAGACTCATTTATATCATTTATCAATCATCAACAAAATTATTTCAAATTTCTAGAATTATTTTTAGTTTCCATCTTTCCTCGTGGATTCGAAAAGTCTCTGTGAAGAGTCTAGAGAAGCTTTGTGGATTCAAAGTAGTTATCCTTGAGGAAGATGATGATCGATCTCATCACGTTCATCCCTGCATCTATTCGTATCAGAGCGAGGACTCCCCTTGGGCTGATGACAAATGACGAAGGTATTAACCAAAATCTTGTGGACGGTGATTTAGGGATT
Source organism: Magnolia changhungtana (assembly GCA_030180095.1). NCBI lineage: Eukaryota > Viridiplantae > Streptophyta > Magnoliopsida > Magnoliales > Magnoliaceae > Magnolia > Magnolia changhungtana. The sequence goes on from JASAUF010000213.1 coordinate 2,134,540, forward strand.
CATTATCTTTCGAAAAGAATATAAGTTTTCTACTGGGAGATTCAGTTGACCATGCAAGCGTTGCAGACAACCCTTAACCATCTTACGGATGCGCTGATTCTGCCCCGAGACAATTCTTAACCGCCCATAGTTGTTGTACGACACAACCCTGATTTTCGTAGAGCACTACCAATGGTGAATCGTAGGGCTATACCAAATAATTCGAGTTCTAGTGACGAGGACCTTGATAAAGGCTTTGCCCAACGACCAATCCATGAGGGTGATCATCTAGATCGTGCCGAAAGAGACTATTGAGGTAAGGTCGAACTTTCTAGTTTTAATGGTTTATTATGGATAAAAGATTTCCTCGATCGACTAGTCAAAGTAAAAATATATTTCGATTATATGGACGTGCCAGAGAATAAAAAGATGAAATTAGTAGCGTTTAAATTAAAATCTGGTGCTTCTGTATGGTAGGAGCAATTACAACTCTCACGTGCCCGACGAAACAAGGCGTTTATCTCATTATGGCCACGGATGAGACACTTTCTTCGATCACGATTCATCCCTAGTGACTATGAGCATGTATTATTCCATCAATACTAAAATTACCGGTAGGGGAATCGAACCGTCATAGATTACACTGAAGAATTCCAATGGTTGGCATCACAAAACGATTTATCAGAAACTGAATCGCAAAAGGGAGCACGATTTATAGGTGGGTTACGATCAGCGATTCAGGACTGAATTTAAATACACCTAGTCGGGACCATGGATGAAGTAGTTTAATTAGCAGGTAGAGCAAAACACAGCTTACAAGAGTTCTTATTCAGCCTTACCCTCTAACTCAGGCCCCCATAACGAGTCCCACGCAGGATTCAATACAGATACGAGAAGAAGAACCGGTAGGAGGACATCATTAACCTTCTGTAACAAGTGGGAGCGCCCCATCTAGGCCTTAACGCCCTGCAACCCACTTGACTATTAACAAAGGAGGTACTGAAGGTGAGACCACAGAAGAAGACAATGACTTTGATGAAGATGAACAAGCCACGAAGGAAGGAGCAGATGAGGAAGAATAAACGGGTGAGGATCATGGCGAATCTCTAGTTGTGAGGCGATTATTGTACACCACACGGAAGGAATTACATCAGCAACAACACAATATATTTCGTACGCGGTGCACCATTAATAACAAAGTCTGTGATGTAATCATAGACATTAATAGTAGCAAGAACATCATCTCAAGAGTGATGGTGAATAAGTTGCAACTACCAACAACAAAACATCATTCCCCGTACTCAATTGGCTGGATAAAAAAGGTAAACAAGACCAAGGTAACTGAACAATGGATTGTCTTGTTTTCAATTGATAAATCTTATAAGGATCAAATACTTTGTGATGTAGTTGACATGGAAGCATGTCATATGTTACTTGATCGACCATAGCAGGCAGACCGTGATATGACCCACCGAGGACGAGACAATGTTTGCATCTTCGTCAATGATAGTCGAAAGATAATCCTTACCTTTATGACATTAGAAAACCACCATGAAGCTTCTAAAGTGAAGGGGAGTTTCCTCCTGACCATTCGGGAGTTCATGTAGGAATCTAAGGAAATCGGCGATGTATACGCCATACTAGTAAAGGGCGTGGAATCGTAGCCCTTAGACATTCCTCCAAGTTTAAGGTCATTCCTGAACAAATTTAAAGAAGTCTAGCCCGAAGATTTACTCGATGAATTTTCCTCATGAGGGATATCCTACATCACATAGGCCTTGTCCCTGAGGCTAGCTTGCCTAACCGCCCTCATTGTCGAGTGAGTAAAAAAGAATGTCAAATCTTTCAAGCACAAGTGAATGAACTGATTCATACTAGTCAAGTTAAGGAGAGCGTGAATACATGTATTATGTCAACTCAAGAGCCTAATGCAAGATACAGGGAAAAGATTAATAAACATCGACGCCAAAATTATTTGAGTATCATGAGCGTAGTCCCTTGAGTAACTCGAGGATGAGTTTTTTCCAAGTGGAGGGGTCTAATGTAGGAACCAATACATTCCTAGTATGGTTGGACCAAAAGAAGGTGAACTGTAAATTGACCATAACTTTTTATCCGGGTATCATTACGGTGCACCTGATCGAGTATCAAAAATCGAAGCAGCACGAGAACTCGAAGACGAGTTCTTTTGAAGTGGAGGGGACTAATGTAGAGTGGGTCATGGACACTTTAATGTCCAAGATGGACCAGAGAAGGCTCGATAGGAGGTAGAAGTCATCAAAACTGTCTGAACCTTAAAACAGACATATCTTACAAACTGGAATGAATTGCTCGACGTACCATATATGATTTTGCACGTCAAATTTAGGAAATTCCATCAAATTAACGGTCAAATTCCATGTTTATTTCCATTTGTACCATTTTTTGTAAGTTTTAGTTTGATTGTAACTTTTCATTCATTGGGCTTTACAAAAATTAAGATGATAACATAGTTAAGCCACGTATGAAACCTGTTATAAAAAATAAATTTACTATTTATAGTAAGTTATAAATTTTAGGGAATTTTAGTTGTAATTTAATTCTGAAACTTCTTACCAGGCTTGGTATCCCTATTTAAAGGGTTGTAGACCTGTTAATTTCATCTCTCAAATCATCAAAAAATTTATTTCGAATTTCTAGAATATCTTAGAGATCACTCACTACATAACACGAGGCACGGTAGTTCTGTCCATCTAACAAGATATATAGCTTTTATATTGGAAAATTTCATCAATAATGTTAATTCAATTTACTTTAGTGAGTGTTCCATTTGTACGGTTATTTTGCATATCATATATATGATGGTTAAGGTCGTCGGATTTATGTGTGTTTACGGAAATACGCCATCTACAGTAGATAAAATTAGATGGACGGTCAAGATTGGCATGTTTCCCTGACAACTAACCGTACTTTATAGATTTGATTCTACCATATTTAGGTACCGCCCGCTCTACCGTATCATTTCCCATCAAATAAAACGACCTACTGGAAGGGGGTGTCAATGGGCCGGGCTTTGGCCCTAAAAACGGAATTTTGAATAGGCCGGGCCTTTGAACAGTTCAAAATCTGGGCCGAGACATACCATAGGCCCGTCTCGTTGACAGCCTTACCTTCCGGTGTCTGAGTTGCTGGGGAATATGCCGGTACCGTTGGAAACGGTTTGGTGAGACCCCGGCCTCACCCAAGACGGTGCGGCACTTTTCGTGGGTTACCGTGGGGCCCACCTTGATGTATTTATTATGTATCCACACCGTCCATCCGTTTTCAGAGACGATTTTACTTCATGATACTAAAAATGAATAAGATCCAAATCTTAGGTGGACCATACCAATGGGAAACGATGGTGATTAACTATTACTACACAAAAGCTTTGGATCAAGCTGATATTTGTTTTTCCCCTTGAACTTATTAAAAGATTGGATGGTAAATAAACACTAAGGAAACATTAAGGTATGCCCTAAGAAGATTTTTAATGGTATAGTGTAAAATCACCACTGTTTCCTAGAGTATGATCCACCTGATATTTTGATCTTCTTCGTTTTTTGAATCACGACATAAAATGATATGGGAAAACGGATGGACGGTGTGGATATAGAATACATACAGCAAGGTGGGCCCCAAGGTAACCCACGGTAAGGGCCGCACACTCTTGGGTGAGGCCGGGGTCTCACCTTATCCGCTCCCGTTCCAAGTGATCAACGTTTGGGATTGTTCCATATACCTGTTTTGGGGGAATTTTCCAATCTAGGTTGTTTTGTTTGAGACAATGGATTGCAAAAGCATGATTTATAAGTGCCTGTGTATCAAGAACCACTTGCTTACGGAGTATCAAGTAACTCCCCATCTCCTCCCCTATTTTGATTTCAGCTGAGAGAGAGAGAGAGAGAGAGAGAGTTCCCGAATGTCGCTCTTAAAGCCCTTCCCCCGATCTTGAACTGGATTTCCATTTGTTATCATTCTAAATGAGGATTTTCTCTTTTGTTTGACGGATTCAGATCATTTTCAGGTAAAATTCATTACTTTTTCTTCCCATTTTCATTTCCAATTTCGTTTTTGATGTTCTAATTCCATAATTATCTGAAATCGCGATCGAATTGCGATTTGGTGTACATGCAAACGGTGCATAAGATTATCAGAACTTACGTTTTATTTCTATCTTTCTATTATTACCAGAAATCAATGGAAGTAGGGTCTGTTTACTGTTATTTTGAAACTTTTTTTTGCTACATTACTGTGTGAGTTTGCTACACCGGAAGGGAACATTAGCAGCTCATCCACAGTACACGAGGTATGCATTTGCGTTGATCGGAACTGTCGAAATTTTGGTTCCATTGTGAGTTTAGGATGGACAAAAAATAGGCATTGATTGGATGATCGTTGATATCTGATTGTTGCCCATCAAATGGACGGTTCTAGATTCAACAGGCATCATCCAATGGTTGAAATCACGTGATCAGTGTGATTTTGGGCTGTCTTCTATCGACAATTGGGACCATGATTTTTGACAGTCTGGATTGATGTTCATGTATGCCAGCATGCTTTCATGCATGTACATCAATTCAGACCAACTAAATCTGGGGCATCATTGGAGCATTGCACAAGAGTCACCCTTACCTGATAATCCTCACCACCTGATTGGTGACCACTAAATGGAAGAATAAAAAGTAAATGGCAAACAGTCCAAATTCAACAGAGGAAATCAGATTGTTAAGATACCCCAGTCAGGCCCATGATTTGGATTGTTTGCATTGGGATACATGTAAGTAGTGTGGATGTTTTGTTGCCTCTCTATCTTACAGTTTAGTGAAATCATACTGTACTCTAGCCCATTTTCTTTGTGTTATTTATCTTGAGTGCCATGAATTTCTAGTGTTGGATGAGCCACTGCCCAAACCAGTATGCGTATCTAACATTCACAAGTAACCAATCTATCACCCACTTTTAGATGATTAGGAGTAGACCGGAAAGAAGTCCATAAATTGAATATTTAGAAGCAGCCAGTATATGCAATGTTTGACCCATGCTTGGGATGGCCCATCTTGGATGGTACGTCTGGATTGATCAAGACATTTTCCATTCATCATCATTATTATCTAAGCCTTATCCCAAGTAACTGGGGGACTACATGAATCATATCCTCAGTTAAAGTGATAGGCCCTCAAGGTTTTTCTTACTAGTTTATATGGCTAGTGCCATTTATTAAGTGGTACCATGGTCCTGAATATCAGTATTGGGGGGCATATCGGCCCAGCCAAAAAACTAAATGATATGGGCGTCGTGTATTGATATTGGTCCGTACCAAACTATATTGGCCCATACAAGTTGGAAAAAAAATTCAAGCCAAAGAATTAAGAAAAATATTAGGAAAAGAAGGAGAATAATAAGATATTCAACAATATATCATTTTTTGTATTTTAGATATGCATATGATAGTGCATTGGACTATTCTTTGATGAGAATGTTGTTTGTCAATTTGACTTGTTGAAGTTCAACTAAATGGGCCCTAATTGAACACAAATCAAGCATGATTTAGTGAAATAGGGTGGTAGTTAAGGATCGAGATATTGTCGGTTAGCAAATTAATGTGACTTGTGAGGTACATCAATTATTAGGAAATAATCGAGTTAAGAGTAGTAGTTATGAGTGCTATAGATGGCCTGATGAGTGGTCAACTAAATGAGGCTAATTACACAAATCAAGCATGATTTGGTGAACTAAGGCCCATTACATTGAAAAAAAAAAAGAAGAAGAAGAAGAAGGAGACGAAGAAGAAAAGAAAAGAAAATGAAGGTTCACCGTTTCTTTCTGATTTTTCCCGTAATGGTCCACTTCGCTTTGATTTGCCAAATCTCGTTCAAATCATTTGTTGTAATCTCAAAATAAGTATAGATCTAGCCTAAAATGAGTTCTTAAGCGTACTCCATGGTTTAAATGAAAATAAAAAAGAAGAGGAGACGAGCGAAAGTTTGGAAAAAAAAAAAAAAAAATCAAAATTGGGCTTTTATAAGTTTACCGGCCTTGTATTGGTGCCAATATGCCCTGTATCAGCGATACGGGTCAGTTTTTTCCTATTGGGCCGATAAGGTCCCATATTGTGTATTGTCTTATGCCGATATGGATATGATACGGCCATATCAATCGATATGATACAAATATTCAGGTCTATGAGTAGTACTCCTTATTCATTAGATCCCAACCTCCATTGAGAAACATCATAGAGGTTTCAAATGTTTAAACATAGCTTATTAATGATGCTTTTGAGATGGGTGTATCTTAGGCTGCATTTGTATACGCAAGCAAATTGAATTGTGAAATTTCTATACACGAGCGAATTGAATTGCGAAAATTCAGTTTAATTAAGTGGAAATGACAAGAATTTGCACAATTGCAATTTGGAGCCAGCTTCTCAATATAAATGCTAAGGGAGGATATCATAAGTTGATTATTTCCACTTTATTTGGCTAACAGTTGACATTCAATTCGATAGTGTATCTAAATGCACCCATAAATTTTGAACTGCTTATTTATTAAATTGATATGAGAGAGAAAGAAAAGGGTGTTTATTTATTTGTTTTGGAACTTGTAGGAATGTTGACAGGTCATATTATCGGTTTGAGGGAGTGTAGTGAACAAAATGAGCTCTTACTAGCAAATCCTGTATCTGAGGCTGATGACGAGGAATCAGAAATTTCTGCGAAAATACTCTATGTTGCCTCCTTTGATGAACTTGCGAGGAACCATGTGCAATGTGACACAATAATTTGGGTCCTAATATCATTACTTTTGATTTTAGCTTGGGGAATCGGAATTGTTATGCTTTTGTATATTCCCATCAGAAGATATGTTCTGAGAAAGGATATAGCATCACGGAAATTGTATGTCACCCCAAACGAGATAGTTTATAAGGTTAGTCTTTGGGGATCTTCATGTTTCATCATTACTTTTTTAATTCTTTATTTTACATGTAGTATGAGACTTGGCTTTGGATCTTTCTTTTTCTTTTTTTAAGGTTGCAAAACCTTCATTTCTACCATTTTGGGGGTTCACAAAGACTGAGAAGCACATTCCACTTCCTCTTGTTATTGACATCATCATTGAACAAGGTATATATGTTGAACTTATTCAGTATTCTTTCCCTTATAATTTTTTAAGTCGGGTTATGATTTTTTGGGCATCCACCTCTCAATTAACTTGCTTGAATTTTGTGTTGAATATACTTGACTAGCCAATCATTTTATGAGCACCAAAATTTGTTTTTTGAAAATAAATGCATTTTTTTAAAACAATTGCTTAAAGCACAACAATATCCTGCACGTGGAATGCATCTTGCACATCTAAAGCACAAAATGGTAGGTACTTGGTCTGATGCAAAAAGGTTATAATAGACCAGAACGTTTGCTAACCCTACACTAATGCAAGGGCATTTTCATACCGGGCTCGAGTGGGGTAGCTCGTGGGATGCGGGGACACACTCGGGGTGGGTGACCCATGTGATTTGGGGCCCAAGGGGGAGGTCTCGTGTTTGAGACTCCTCACCGGGGGTGATTAATGCGCATTTCACACCGGGCTCGATTGGGGTAGCCTGTGGGATGCTGGGACACACTCGGGGTGGGTGGCCCGTGTGAGGCGGTACCCATGTGATTTAGAGCCCACGAGGGGGGTTCAGCCAAGGTCCTAACCCATGCAATGTGGGGCCTGGGCTATGAGATAAAGGGATTAATTCGTCATACTCCAATAGTTCGAGCTTTTAGAGCAAGTGGTTAATTGTCCTGCATCAAATTGGTATCAAAGCAGGAGGTCTCGTGTTCGAGACTCCTCATCAGGGGTGATTAATCCAGGAGCATTTTCACACCGGGCTTGAGTGGAGTAGCCCGTGGGATGCGGGGAGACACTCGGGGTTGGGTGACCCATGTGATTTGGGGCCCACGGGGGAGGTCTCGTGTTTGAGACTCCTCACCGAGGGTGATTAATGCGTATTTCACACCGGGCTCGAGTGGGGTAGCCTATGGGATGCGAGGACACACTCAGGGTGGGTGGCCTGTGTGAGGCGGTACCCATGGGATTTGGGGCCCATGAGGGGGGTTCGGCCGAGGTCCTAACCCATGCGATGTGGGACCTGGGCTATGAGATAAAGGGATTAATTCGTCATACTCTAATAGTTCGAGCTTTTAGAGCAAGTGGTTAATTGTCCCGCATTATACACACACCTTTGCACACAACTTATGTGTTAGGCATTTTGAGCCATACATTTTGGGGTTCTCACCATGCATATGACCTGGCACTAAAATCGAGCCAACTCACTCATCAGGGGAACTACGTATTAAAAAAAAAAATGCAAATGGTTTGCATTCAATGTACCATGAATCGATCAACCTGATCTTTCCATGAAATCATCTTCATTGTGGGTACTACCTATTACACCCCTCAGATGTTCCATACATGTCCATGCTGGGTTGTGTGCTGCATGTAAGGATGCTAGGAGAGGATTTGCTTAGGCTTGGCAAACATCAATACACCTTTTGGTTGATGGACAACCAGGCATCAACAGTGGGCAATGCATGATTATTTTACCATGTGCAAACTGAAGAATACTCTTAACGTATCTCTACCTATGATACCATGATCCCACTTTCTGCTTCTGTAATGAGAGGGAAGCGAACCTGTTTTGGGCCATTTTAGGCAGACATTGGTGAATGTTGTAACTTGTATGGTATCTTCTGCTGATGTGTAATGCATATAACTGAAAATTTGAAAACAAATCAGGATTTTCAAAGTGACGGTGGTAGCCCTGATTTTACTGAAGCAACACCATGTATTTAAAAATTTTCATAATAACTAAAAGAGTTTTGAAATATGTGCCACTTTATATTACTGAATAACTGAATAAATTGTTTTTCTCATATCTTCTGTATCATGGAGCACTCTTGTAGTGGGTTGATCAATTCTCTTGGTCTCATTGGAATTCTTGGCTTTGCCGTCATTTTATAAATGATTGGAACATATCCGAGTTAGAAAATGCCTCTTCCTGATTTCCAAACTCTTACCCCATCAGTGAAACCTCATCCAAGATTGAATTGATATTCTTGTAGGAAGAAGGTAGCTGCTTAAAAGAAATAGTTCATTTAAACTATCATTCTAATGAAACTGTGTGCTTCAATAACTTTTAGGTTGCTTGCAATCTGCATATGGAATCCATACATTTAGGGTTGAAAGTATTGCCCATGGAAAAGCTGCACCCGTGGATGAATTACAGGTTCAAGGGGTCTCTAACCCAGGATTTTTGAGGGAGGTAATTCCAAGCTTCATTCGTATTTTACATCTTTGTTGAGAACAGTTGATATGTGGCAAAACTATTGAAAATTTTCTATTTATTGGCAGGGAACCAATGATGATAACCACCAAAACCTGACATTAGATCATTAAGCTTAACCTTGTAGCATCCAGTCGTGATGAATTTTGGAAGCAAATATATTTAGTTTGTACAGACAGCCAACATTTGAAGAGGGACTTAAACCCACATGAGAAACTTATCAAACATGTCCATGTGATCTTAAAAAATGCTTGATGAAGTTACAGAAATCCCTTCTAATATGCCAACCACACCATCATTTTATTATCTCTAAGTAGTTTACTTTGTCAGCATGTGGATACTTGAAAAATAAATCATAAATTTCAGTGTTTTGAACAGTGTTACCACAATAAAAAGGGATCGCAGCAAGGTATACTGTAACGGTAATGGTTGCTGTAATGGCCACAACCATTACCTTTATGATACAAACTATAACGGCCATTACGGTCTCTCTCTCTCTCAAAAATAAAATAAAATAAAATAAAAACTGTATCGGCCCCTTAATGGGTCATTTTTTCCGTAACAACCGTTACAGCACACCATGAACTGCAGTTAAAAGAAGACATTAGCATGTAGTCATGACTATCATGTCATCACTATGGAACCCACAGTGTAGGTAATCCTGAAGAGCAGCAGAGCAACTTAGCCAAGTATTAAAAGATCATGCAAGGATTTACAGTCCCAGATGCTTAACCTAAGATTACTTGGCATTATTACTGCCATTCTGGAGCTTTCTAGTTCTATTTGAGGTCTCTTTATAGTGTAGTTATATCAAAAGACATTGCATGCTTCACAATATCTGATGTTATGATTTTGGAGCCATCATGAAAACCAAATTTTGCTTGTTGACTCATTTTTGAAGTTATTGATGAGAACATTAGGTTGGGATGGTCATTGTTTATTTCCCTCCATGAGCATGCTGTGAAACACAGGCTGAAACTTCTAACTGATGGTTCCTCACTGGCTTCACATCTAGCCATTCCATTAATTCCAACATAATTTGGGATAGAATGGGACTTCCGAATCTGATGTCATCAAGCTTAGAAGTGTCCATGCTTGTGAGTTAGATTCCAAAGTCCCTGAGCATGAAATTGGCAACTGATCTACAAAGGATACCAGTATTGCATGCCATCTTCGGGAAAACTCCTGAGATGTGAATGTAAGTGTAGAATTTGATACATAGTATATGCACGATGGTTATTAAGGTTTTCTTTAACACCAAAATCAATGAATGCGCTCAGCAATTGGACCGTTCAATCAAATGGCCATATCTTCAGTATGCATAGCACAAGAAATGGACCGATCTGAAGATCATAATTATCCTATTGGTTGAACACATTTGGATACACTGTGCTTTCTTAGTGTTGTGTAACAAGTGCTACATTCCACAATTATGTCCACTGACACCAAACTCTTCCCTCCAGATCGTCCGGTTGGTGGACCGCCTCTAGGATGTTGGCCAGCTTGGATGTTTTAAGATCGTCAGATTGGTCTTTGGGGCAGTGGCCAACTGAAGAGGTCACCCATGTCAAACTTTCTGTATCAATGAACTTGTTTGTGATTTATGTTGTGTTAGAAATAAGCTTGTCAATATGCATTGTTGACCTTAAGAAATTTATATCCATGGTATATATTGTGAGAAAACATTAATCGTATGAAATATGGCATGTGTGAGCCTTGTCGCAAGTTCGCTGTTGTGTTTATGGATATTGTTTCCTCGATCATTCATATCAAAAGTCTTATCATCTGTGAGTAAACAAGCTCCCATATCTCTTCTCACCACCTTGGCCCAATTTCATTCATGTCTTCCCCTCATCCTCCTTTATACCCTTCAATTGTACTCAAATTTACTCCTGACCGAGGCTACGGTTTTTCATAGCACATCTCAATTTACTCTCAGAGGGCCATTCCTTGGCTTCTTCGGATTATTTCATTCTTAATTTTTTCCATCCTAGTCTTCCATCCGACATCTCGATCTCTACAAATGACAATCTGCCTCATAGTATAGCTGGTCAAATGATGATATTAGAAAATTTTCCCTTGAGTTAGCATGGGGTAATCACACTGTACCAGTTCACCCACCCAGCTCCTATTGGAAACATCCTCGTCGATCTTTCCATCCTTTTGAATGATAGAGCAAAGGTAACTAGACACGTCTCTTGAAGAATATCCTGGCCATCGATTTGAAGTAAAAGCTTGCCTGTGTAACTATTTCTACTAAAGTTCCATTGCAAAATCCAAATACTCCTTGTTTTGGCTGATTTTTAAACCTCTGCTCTCTGGAGCATTTCCTCTGAAACCTCCAATTTAGCATTCATCACCAATCATCTCATTGACCGACACTACATCGGCAAACAACATACACCAAGGAACCTTTTCCTTAATACTAATGGTTAGTTCATCTATAACAACACGAATTATATCATATACTAAACATTATTTTGGTTAGACTGTATACTATTTAACATGATAAATCATACCAAAAAATCTTTGCTTATACCATAAACTATTTAACATTGTTTTGTTCTCATATCCGCATACAAGAGTCAACATGTATTTGGGTAGTGACGATGGGAAAATTGGATTCATTTGGTTTCAATCATTTTTCCTGTCCTTCCGGATGCCTTAAAGGTAGGGAACGCCTGTGGGACTACATTATTAGCTGAAAGACCGAGAGGCTGGTCAAGTTGTGCTGAAGAAGTGCCATAAGCTGTGGCAAAATGAGCATTAGGGAGGCGGGCTTCTAAATGAATTTCTTATCTGACAGAAGGATTACAAGCAGAATATTCACCATGGCTAGTCCGCTTTGACTGGGTGCCCCATCTAGGTTGGGTAATAAAGTGTGGAAAGGGTAATCATTAAGTTTAAAGGTAAAGAAAGAGCAACAAAACTGGTTAAATACTGTCACTTGTATTAATTTTACTAAAAGCATTGAAAATATAAACTAATTGAAAATAAAAAAATGTAACAAATCATCAAAAACACTAATTGATTTTAATGTTGTAGTGAAAATTATCTTGTAATGTGAGCTGCATAGCATGTAGTGTAGTCTATGTAGCCTGTAGCGTAAGCAAATTTACATTTAGCACAGGCTACATGGGACTTAAACTATTTTCATGAGCTACATAGCGTTAAGGTTAAGCTACGCTACATTGCATACGCTACATGCTACATAGCGTAGCTCTTTAAAACACTGGTTACGCCAAGGCCCAAAAATTGTCCCGAATGGAAACCAAGGTGAACCACAGCACAAGCGACAAGTTTACAAGGAATGCCCACCCGGGGAGTGGGGGGGCCACCATGTTGTGTATACAGAATCCAGGCCTTCCAGATGCTTCATATATCCTGGATGAAGGGTAGGGTCAGGAAAAAAAAAAATCAGTCCGTTCTGCAACTTAGGTAACCCCAGTGAGAATTAAAGGTGAGCGTCCCCTTCCACCTTGTTCCCTGTGTTGTGGACCCGACCTCGCCAGGTACCAATGTAGGCTTGTGGTGGTACTGGTATGGCGGTACAACTGGAGCACACCTCTGATTTTTACTCTGAGATAGGAGAAACCACATTTCTTCAAAGAAGCAACCCTCTTAGCCTTGGTCCAGGTCCTTTTAGTGCCTCCAACTCGATGACTTCTTTCCACGGGGGTTCCACCAATCATAAAAAATTGTATGAGCAATAAAATCTTGTATTATGGTTAGCACATCCACGAAGGGGGCCACCTTCCTTGATTGATTATCAGCTTTTCTGTTGTTGAAACCTTTGGTTTAGCGGACGCAGGCTCATTTTTCACCTTCTCCCTGGCTTTATTGTCGTTTGGCATAGACTCTGTTGGGCATTTATGCTGTATTTATATTTCCATTTTCTGTTTATTCTTTTTTTTTTTTTATCTTCAGAAAATGGAGAGTCTGTCCCTAAAGATTGGAGATGATTTCATCTCATTTAGCTTCAAATCTCACATTCCTGCCCTATGTGCAGGTCATCATGACAGAAGCTTACGAGAGAATAAAGGAAGGGAGAAGCTGGAAGCCTGCTATTTTCACCGGCAAGGGAGAAATCACACCAGTCCCGGTGGCGTCTATAACAGAGGCTCCAGCAATTAGTAGATCTTCTAGTCGGAAGGTAATTGATCAGAATTCTTGCAATTCTCCGGTCCCTTTTAGCTCTCCAAACGTGCACTCCAGTGTTACCAGTACCACCGTAACCTTTCAGTGGTACCAGCCATTTGTGGGGCCTATGTGATGTATTGACACCATCCAAAACATCCATCAGATGCGTCACCTCTAAAAACCCCAGAAGCCAATACTCAGCCCGACCCAAAAATGAGGTGAACTACAGCAAAGGGAACAAGCTGGGAGCGAACGCCCACCCTTGAATTTCATAAGGGCATGCTTGTTTCATAAAACAACCTGATTGTTTGCCTGACCCTTCATCTGGTCTGGATGAAGGATCTGAACGACCTGGGTTCTATATATACAACACGGTAGGTCCCCCACTCTAATCAACGGTCAGCATTCCCTCTCAACATGTTCCATGTGATATGGCCCACAGGAGCTTTGGATTGGGCTGATTTATGGTGGCTGTTTCGAGGGGACGCATCTGATGGACGGGTTGGATCCTGTGAACACATCACTGGACCCCACACATGGCCGGTACCACAGTAAGGTTAGGGTGATAGCAGTACCACAGGAGGCACCCCTTTCTTTTATTTCGCATCTATTTTTTCCGATGAAGTTTGCCTGGCTGTTTAAATGCTCCTTAGCTAGTAGTCAGTTATTAATCACATAATTTATTAACTGTTGAAGAACCTAAGAAGGTTGAAGATTTATATTTAATGTACCGTCTCTTGCACTGGAAGTTTCAAACATTTTTATAGAACTGAGTAACATATGGAAGGAACTGTTTGATTTTCTACCATCTGGTGGACTATTGGTCTATTGTAATCAACTCGTTGGTTGTAATTAACCTATGTAATAGACTATTATATAGTGCTTGATTGTAATCAACCTATTCGATAGGCTATTACATTGCACCTGTGGGAGTTTTGTGCTCTCATTGTCAGTTCCAAGCACAGATAAAGGACGGTCGTGTCAGGTTGGCAGCCAGTGTCAAACTTATGCCATAACTTCCATCTAGTAGACCAGTATCAAAGAAACATCATGCAAACACATCAGCCTGATTTTCTACTATCAGACAGTCCACTCATCAACTGGACCATAGCATCCAAAAAGGGAAAAAGAGAGACAGAGAAGCTGACCATGGTCTCTTGCATGTGTTGAGTCCCTCGCTTCACTAGATCCAGCCTGCCACCTTGTGGGGGTTGTTAGCACAGTGACAAATCTCGTTCTCAGGAATTTCTCAGGAGTTTTTTTAAATTTTGAGGTTTTCTCAGGTATTATCCAGAAAATGTCGCTAAAAATAAGAAATTTAAAAATATTTATTATAAACTAATAAAAAAAATTAATTGTAAAATGCAACGATGTAATGAATTTGTTAAAATTTAAATGTTTTTACCGTTAATATCGGGATAATTTCATGAGAACTTCAAAACTGTCGATATTTTGAAAATCTCACAATATTATTGTGATGATATTGTTCAGTTTATTTCTCGCAAAAATAATGTGAGATCCTCCAAATTCTTGTCGATATTTGTCACGCTGGTGGTTGGCCTCCTGCTAGTGATGCACCTCCTTTGGGTAGAGCTTATTATCATTTTGCCATGTTTGGCTACTAATTTGCAGCTGCAATAGAAAAACATGGATGCTTACCCGCAATTTTTTGACAATTTTCTTGTGATTGTTTGCTTTCTTACATTGGAGAAACGCACAGGACATTGGAGCCAAGGTGCAAAAATAATCTTGTTTGTAATTTGAATGTGCAGGTGATGACTCCACAACGCCATATTATGCCTGAAGATAGGGGTGGAATTCCCAGTGATTTTCTGTTACATAAACTTGAAGAAGTCAAGCAATCAGTTAAGGTGTGTGGACTTCCAAAAATTGAACTATTTGAGAGAAGATCTCATCATTTTCAATTGACGGGTTTGCTTGTCGTCATTATTATTATTTATTTATTTTTTTGCCTTTTTTCCCCATTCTCTTTGTGAATGTTCAAGAACATTCATATTTCCAAAACATCTCATCATGATGAATGCTACTTTTATGCACAAAATGAATGTGCCATGTATGTGCGACCTAGGTCATTCATCTGACTGACCACACAATGAATATGCCGTGGCCTGAAAATCAGGCAGTTCTTCTCACTCATCAAGTGGGGCAGCATTGGTTCTCCCTTTTCAACCACTCATATTCCATTGGCATGGGGTTCACCTGAATAGAGGACCTGCTGAAATTCTGGGCTAAAGCACATTTGCTCTGGGGCCCACTCAACTGTAATCTCAAATTTTATGCATGCTTTCCACCTTGCAATGTGTGAGGCAATCACAAGTAGGATCCCTTTGCCCCTCATTTCATTCACGTGATGGATTTGTTGTTCTTGTTGTTTTGTTTTTCTTCTTACAGAGAATCGAATCACTTGTTGAGGGTTCACAGGCATTGCTTGAAAGCACCTGAATTAAAGGTTACTCTCATACCATCTTTTCTTTTTCCAACTTTTTCTTCATTCCTGAGTATCCCAACCTTCATTATATGAAAGAATATATATCTACAAGAAAAGATAGTGTGCATCCTATTTGTGTAGGGGCTGTTTGGATGCATGAATTAGAAATTTTGTATTTTAACACGGTTTATTTTTTGGTTTGGTTTGGTTTGGTTTTATAATACAAGTTAAGAGTGTTGGTGTAAAACTGAAACTTTTGATGTGGCCTTGGCAATTTCCTTTGATTGTGGTTTTCTTGGTGAAATCAATGACATACACATCCCATGTTGAGGAAATACCATGATCAGGCATTTTTCATTTAAGGACAGAATTCAGTATAGGTTGCATCGGTGGCCCCACTTAACCCAATGCTGAGAACTCCCATTCATAGTCCTAAAACTCAGGGACTTGACCAGAAACTCAGCATGAGTCAACTCAATGAGATTTCAACCCGAGACCAACCCAACATCAAGAGGACCCAACCCACAACCCGACCCAAATTCCTCTATGGTCAACTCTAAACCGACCCGACCCAACCCAATCCAAACACGTGATCATACCCTACTTAAACTAACCCGAACCAAACTTGTTCAACCCAATTTCAAATTGGATTGGAGTTTTCCAACCCTAACCCAACCTGACCCGAACTCAGGGTTGGGTTGGTCAGGTTTGGGCTGACCTGAACTCTGGGTTGGGTAAGTCAGGTTGGGGCTGCCCACACGCAATTTTCAGCCCTACTCCAAACTCTGTAGTAAGGGGACTATCCTGGGCTATGGCTAGGGCTGTCAACAGGCTGAGCCTGGGGTTGGCTTCAGCATGGATTTCGAATTGTTCGGGCTGGGTCTAATCAAAATTTCGATTTTGCCAGGCCCGAGCCCTGCCCATTGATAACCCCTATAGCTATGGCTCAAGAGCGTGGGTGGTCTTATACTCTTGCTCCGGGGAGTTCAATAACCGTTTGATGATAAAACCAGCTGCCTTCCATGGTTGCCAGAGCTTGGCTTCACCTCTCTGGACATCAGGTTTGCTCACTCTCTCACATAGTTCTAAAACTTGCCGAATCGACTCGGAAACTCAACCGAGTCAACTCAACTGTGTAAGGTTTTGAGCTGTCCTTAGGAAACTCGGTCCTGAGAACAAGCCCGACCTGAAAATTCAGCTTAAGTGGGTGAGGCCTGGACGGTTGGGCCCACCACGATTTTATGTGTTGTATATCTACTACATTCATCTGTTTTGCCTGATTGAATGCCCACCGTTAAAAACTTCCCAGGGCCCACTGTAATGTTTATTTGCCATCTAACATGTTGATACGGTCACACAGAACTGGATGAAGGGAAGAAATAAATAGCATCTTGATCCAAAACTTTTGTGGCCCCCCAAGAAGTTTTAAAATGGTGGGAATTCAATTCCTACTGTGTGGTCCACCTGAGATTTCAATCTGTCTCATTTTTTGGACCATGCCCTAAAATGATCCAGGAAAAGGGATGGGACAGCAGGGTTATACAACACATACGTCGAGTCGGGCCCCAATTATAAATATTTTTATAATTACCAGTATAATCATTCATAATTGTTAAATATCAATTCGAGATGAGTCGAGTCATTGACTTGACCCGACCCAAATGAAGACTTGAGTCAGGTCCAAGTTTTCGGTTTTTAAACTATGCTCTGTCCTGTGTCACTACCACCCAATGCTTGATTTTTTGCCACGTCAGTGAGCTTATGACTCCATTCTTGCATTCCCTACATTGAAAAGCAGACTCAGTGAAGTTTGGGAGACGCTTAAAAATGAGTTGATATCATTTCATTTAATAGTGATTGTTTATTAGACGAACTCATTTGTAGGTGTCTACTAAACAGGCTCTTAAGCTATATTTATATGTGTGCACGTGGGGCCCGTATGGTGCATCCAACCTTCCATCAGGGTATCATCTTTCCTCCAGGGCCCTAAAATCAGGCTATTCTGTGAATCAGCTGGGCCACACCACAGGGGAGAAGTTGGGAGGGAATGTCCATCGTTGATTTATGTAGAGGGGGACTGCATTGTATATATGAAATCCAGGCCATTCAGACCCATCATCTGATCTGGATGAAGGGTCAGGCTGAAAATCACGCTGTTTCGAAATTCAGGTGGGTCCCTGTTTCGAAAATCAGGCCACATATGCAAGGTCCCAAGATCAGAACCAGGGCCAAGCTACTTGGCCTAACCCAAAAATTAATTGGGCCACATATGTAGGCCCCAAGCCCAGATCCATGGCCAGGCTAAGTAGGTGTGGGCCCTTAGACCCATGGCCTAGTTAAGTTAGTCTATGCCTGGCCCATTGCCACCGTTGATGGAAACAATGTTAAGTCTTAACAAACATCGTTTGGTAGCTTGTATTTGTATGAATTGGAACCTAAATCACAACTATCCTAGAATCTATCTGCTTTGAAATCCTCAATTGTGTTTGTCATCTTATAATTTATAATTGGAATCTAGTAAATTTTTAAAATGGTGTTCGACAGCCTTTAATTAGAATGCATTGGACTATTGTATTATATTCACCATAATTTAAATTTCATTAAATCAGCTTTAATAACCCAAATTAACATACACATGTGACATTTGATAGAATAATTATAATAAGCCCATTAAAATATATACTTTGACAAAAAATGAGGAAATTTTGGAGCCTCGGTTGGGCCACAAACGTAACAATCCAAACAACGCGACTCACAGACCTTTTTAACCGTCCATTAAATGGCTAATGTTTGGACAGCTTGGATCATTCTATTGGTGTGATTTTAACAGTGTACCACCTGATGATTGGATTCTTTCAGGATAATGCCATTATGTATAGCCGATTAATAGCCCAATGACACCCTTGTTGCTCGTGTGACTTTCCTGCCTTTGGAAAGGGGTCATCTTTCCATTTACCCCAGCAAAACAAAGATATTTCAAAACACCCTAAAAATCAGCTTTTCATTTACCATTGATTACAGGTGCCAAATGCATCAAAAAGGTGTAATTACCACCGAATACACGAATGCATGGTGATGGTGGTGTTGAATGACACCTTAAGTTCACATGGTGTGGCCAGCCTTAGCTTTTTGCATGGGGCTGCTTTTTGCATTTTTCACATCATCCTTTATGAGTCTTACCTTTTGAGAAAGATTGAGGCCTTTATCACTGTACACTAGTGCAAAACAGGTGTTGTAAAGGATATACCTTACCCAACATCAGCTGTATATCTCCTCAAATCAACGGTTTGGATCATCATTCCAACATGGTGACAGCCCCACTGCTATAAAGTCTTATGGTATCTCATAACAAGGCATCCCGGAACATTTTTTAGTGAACTTGTGGACAGATGCACATATGCATGTGACCAACCTTCAGCACAAAACACATCTTAGCAAGCAGTTAAGGCCCATGGCTCTGTTAAGCAGTAAACTCAGGTTTTCAGTTCCTACAAGTTGGTAGCAGAGTTCAATGATCTCAGCCATTGATATGAAGGGACCCTCAGTAGATGGCCATCCTAGCAATCGTATCCAATATCCAATACACCATTGCTATACTTTCTTAACCCTATATTAGTTGGAAACTAATTGAATGGTCAGAAATCGCTTGATCATGGCCCCCACTTGTACGCATAGACTTTCGGCCCTAGAAGTTGGGGACCCACAAAAAGCATTGTAGAATACCACGTTTTCTAAAACCCACAACATTCATGTTAAGATGGGGACTCCCATCGTACAGAGATCCATGCATTTGTACATGCACAGAACAAGGTTAATCAGAAAGATCACAGGATCCTTACTCTTGCTCGGGTGGTAGACTCTAAGGAGTTTCTACACCCGGTGAAGGGTTCGAGTATCCATAGGTGGTGAAATTCCACTGGCATGAGTGTATGGGGTGTATGTGCGTGTGTAAAAAAATAATAAAATAATAAAAATAAAAATCAGAAAGATCACAAGCAAACACATGTACACTTGCATTCGGACTCCTTGCCATTTAGATCACATATCTGAACCGTCCATTAAGTCCAGTCCCTTCTTATTCACAGCTTTGGGATGGCTTTAAGCATCTGTGACTGGACTTTTTATCTTTTTTTTTTTTTTTTTTTTTACGAACAATCTTGTCAGTCCATTTTTATTTTTATTTTTTTGCATGCCACTGACTGAACGGTTTGGATCATCCAATCAGTATGACTTTTCTAGGCAACCTATGGAGAGTCGGTCTAGATATGTGATGCAGATGCCAACAAGTCCAAATGCAACTATGTGTACGGCGAGGTTCTCGTACTCCTGGCCCAGATCAAACCCCTGGCAGCGGCCCATCATGTTGGTTATCCAGATGTTAATCTAATGGAACTCCCTAGAGTTGGACCATGCACAAAAGCTAGTCTGGATAGTACAATCCCTAACCCTTCCAACTGGTCGCCTGGAAATAACAAGATGAAATTCCTTCAACCGTCCATGTTAAAAACGGCTAAAAACTGTATGGCTCCGATATTCCCATCTCGGAGATGCTATGGGGGCATGCAGTCCATGTACATTATGTCCGATCATATCAATGGTCTGCACTTGTACACATCCACGTGTATATAAGGCAGCTGATGTATACGCGTGGAAGCAGGGCACGTAGGTATGAGATCCAATCCATCCATCAGAAGGGTCAGGTGGGCCACAGTTTACTAAACAAATGTCTGGCAATGGAAAACTTCTAGTAACATGGCCCTACTGCTTGGGAAACCAAGCTCCATTTTTGGGCAGAACCATCTGATGGATGGCTTGGAATTTGCACCTGTTCGCCACGCTGGCACATGTGGTGACATGCATAGATTGTACAGTATGCCTTCTGCATGCATGTGAGGATGGTATGATCAGTCTGATAAAATAAAAATACAAGAAAAAAAAAAAAACCATTTTATAGATGCCTTAAGGTAAGAGAAATATGATGTATCTGTTTGATCCAAAGAAGGAAAAAAAAAAAAAAAAAAACAAATGCTCCGACTATTACTATGTTATGCTTATTTTTAAGTAACAGACAGTGCATCCAAGAGGTCTTTGTTCTGTTTTTACCTTGAAAACTAATAAAATCTACTTCGGGGGATAAAAGAGATCGAGTAATTCGTACCGTCCCCTTCATATCTTGTATTCATCCAAGAGGAAATGATGGGCAGTTTTTTTTTTTTTTTCACTCTTTGGTGACCTCCTCGGCGGCAGTTTCCTTGGGGTGTGCGTTCTCTGCTGGACTTTCTGACGGCTCGGCTTCTTTTGCAGGCAGCTCGCCTTCTTTTGCAGGTTTAGCAGCACTATCATCGGTTGCTGGCAGCTCGGAGGACTCAACAGCAGACCCGTCAGTGACCGGAACAGTTTTCTTGACGGTCCCAACCTTGACGTACTTGCTCATGAACTTGTATTCCCAGTCCTGCAAGGCTTCGAGCTCAAATGGGCCGAGGCCGGAGATGTCCCCAGTTAGATCCTTATCTTCAAAGGACATCTTCGCTAGAGCTCGGCTGGCATCTTTCCCAGTGAACAAGGCATATGGGCCACCAGGTCCATAGAACATTCTGCAAAAGTAATGGATGAGAGAGAGAGAGAAGAAAAATTAGAATTGGATCGGACCCCATGACGATATGAAGAGATGTGGGGTGGTGAGTCTCCGTTGAGGTGCAGGATTCTGTACATACGGGGGCCATGGTTTGATGATCCAGACCATTTATCACTGTAAATTAGGGGATACCCACCCAATATTCTCCCTGATTGGATGACTCCTACCTTTATTTATTGGCCTACAACATCAACAGTGAAAAGAAGTACAGCAATGGCCCACATCCAATGGAGAATAATAGATAGAAAGGTGAAAGGGCCATGGTTTTCCAATCTGGGTGATTATTGACATGGTTCCCCATCAAAATGGGACCCATCATCATAAACCATGGATCCCACACAACCTCCCACTGGGTCAGTTGTGGCTTGTTCCCTTTAGTTCCTCATGCTAACATGCCTTTGCAATAATATTAATGCATCTATTTAAATACAGATCTATAAAACCATACAAAGACGAATACAGAATAACAAAGGTATTAAAACAATTAAATATTTTGAAATAATTCCAAAAAATCATTAACTGAATTTTCTTTCTTTTCCCAATGCCCAAGTCATTTTTTTAATAGACTCCACATAAACATGTTAACATGCAACCAGTGTGCCTTTGGCAAAGGGGAGCAACTCAGGCGGGTTTGGACGGGTTGAGGGCCAACCCCTCAAAACTGACCCAACCAGACTTCAAACCTGAGATGCCCAACCCTAACCCAGCCCGAAATCCTCTACACTCAATCCAAACCAACCCAAATACATGTGATTGTTCCCAAGCTTACCTAACCTAACCTAGCCCGAATTTGCTCAACCTTTAACCCAACCAAATTTCAAATCGGGTTGGAGTTTCCCAACTCTAACCTGAACTGAGGACCCTGACAACCTGTCCGGAGCTTGGGTTGGGTTGGACTCAAACCCTCGCAGCCTTGGTTTTGCATGACAATTTTCAAAAGACCAAGCATCCTTGTAACCAGATGGAACTTTCGCAACTAGAAACTCAGAATATCAACAGTCCGAACCCTTCTCTGTGTGTGTGGGGGGGGGGGAGGGATGGATAAATGGAATGACTTCTCTCTGTGTGTGGGGGGGAGGGATAGATAAATGGAATGAACTCAGGTCTCAGAATAGAGATATCTGTGTTATTATCCTTGCAAGGAATCAAGCTAATCAATGATGGGGATCAACAACTATTGGCTGGACATCAAGAACACATCCACATAATGGCAAGTGATGCCAAGGCCAAATCAAATCCTAGCAACTGCGTGGATGCCTTGGAAGTTCTCGGGTTGTCTTTCAGCTTGTTCCAAACACAAATCTCTCTACCTCTCCCCTGCTCTCCATGACTTCGAGAATTCCAGCAGTCCATAGCCTGTTGAGCTTGCCGATGAAAAATTCAATAAACCAGAACCAACATTTAGAGACCACAGTACAGCAAACACGAGCAGTTTGTGGTTAGAACTTCTCCAGCCATCAGGGTTTGAAACAATGCCTTAACCATTCAATCTACACCACCTCTACCCAGCACAAAAAAAAAACTTCATTATTGCGCCTTTAGAAATCATTGAAGATCATAGCATCAATGATTTCACGCAACCAAGGTGTCGTTTGCATTCATTCGTGACAAATAAACAAAAATAAGAATACCATGTTCTTTACTTTGAAACCAATCAAGTTCTCTCGCCTATGGCAGGCAAGCAGGTTTGAGGATACCTGGATCGTGGGTCGCTCCAGCACGTGGTACAGGAACAAGTATGCAGTGCTCTACTTCTTCCGATGCGTGGTACAATTGGGGTAGGATCATATGGATTATTCTAATACATCATTAGTTACGTATGGTTTTATGTACAAATAAATGTTTTAGATAGATACGCTGCGTAGTATGTAGCTTACGCTACATAGCTTAGCTTAGCCTTAACACTACGTAGCTCAATAAAATAGCTTAAGTCGCGTGTAGCCTACACTACAGGATAATTTGCATATGCTAAACGCTACATAGAGACGCTACACAAGTTATTTTTCACTACATCATTCAAATCAATTAACATTTTCGATGATTTGTTATATTTTTTCCATTTTCAATAAAAATTAGTTAATATTTTCAAAGCTTTTAGTAAAATAATAGAAGTAAAAATATTAAATCAGTTTCATTGCTTTCTTTACCTTCATGCTTAATCATTGCCTTTCCTATTACTTTAGGTTGCGTTTAGTTGCACCAAATATCATGAAATTTTATTAAATTTCACTATTAACCAGTCTAATTTGATGACAAATATCATGAAATTGGTGCAACCAAGCACGACCATGATTAAAAATCTAGAAGTAGCATGTAGCTTATGCGACATGCCATGTAGCTTACGCCTCGCGCTTTAGAGGGGTTTACACTACATGCTATTCAATATTTAAAACACTGGTACAAATTAGTATTGTAGTTTATACATAAAATGACAAATATATTATTATAGGTCCCACATGCATAGTGTCATAGACACACATGCTGTTGCATAAATCAAGGTATAAACCTCTATGTTCTGAGCATAGATCAACATTATGAGTTGATCCACGATACACATATAGAACCATACTTTTGGACCGGCAAAGACTAACTATTTGGATTGCAAATGACCAATAATGTGGATCATGGGGTTGAAAACAGAAAACATGGGGGAGGTTGCCTTTTTTGGGAACTGAAACCAAAACTGGTGCTTTTGAGCAAAAATAAAGATCTTTCAAGTTTATATTCCTGGTAAACCAAAATTCTTGACTTTACTGATACTACCTTTTCGATTCTCATTCTACATGTTGCTTAAACAGTACCTATTCAACTGAGTCTTGATCTAAATGGTTAAGAATACAAGCTGAACACCCATAAAGTATGTGTCACGCTTGTTTAACACTGGAAATGGGTAGACAATAACCACAATTTGTACCTGACCAAGCCTGCTCTAAAATCTAATACATGAACCCAAATTCAAAAGAAGAAACCCTAAAGAATGAACAACTGTAGAACAACGGTATAATACATTTGTAAACCAAGGATACTAGCTGATGACTGAAACCCACACTGGAACATATCATCCAAAACATATGATTCGCCCACTTTCTTATTGAAACATAATTTTCACCGATGAAATTAGATCCCCAGGAATCCAAGCATGGGCTAAAAACCACTTAAAAGTCATGGAAGGTAACAAACAAATCAAGGAATTGGAAGGAAGCTATGGGAAACCTAGAAAGGTGGGGAAGCCAGGATGCTTTTCCACTCAAAATAGCATGTTTAATGTTTCAGGTAGGGCCTAAAACATATATGATATTGATTTGAGGTGGAGATGGTGGAAAAGATATCCTGCGTAAGGCGGTTTCCATTCTATACACTATTCCAAATGCATAACAGAACAAATCATTATTGATTTCTCTAGTGATTTGGGAGTATGTTGGGAACCATGAACCATCCCTTACTCTCTTATATACATCAAAGGAAATGGACTAGTGGAATAACTAGAGGTAAGGTAATTTTCTGGTAGGATTCTAGTTATATAAGTAGTTTGAGTGTGATAAAGATTTCGCAAAGTGATATCTTGAGTTATAGTTAAAGTGGGTTATTAAAATGGGGGTAGGACCTGGTCATTTCCTCTTTAGTAGGTATAGTTTTTCTAGCGTTAGTTTAAAGCTAGGTAAGTTGTCATCTTGGTTTGATCTACAGGGATTTTGATGCAAGGAAGAGCGTGGAAAGGGAAGAGGAAGAACACCGTATCCTCTACGTGATACGAACCTTAAATCCACAAGGTTAGTTTAAAGCTAGGTAAGTTGTTATCTTGGTTTGATCTACAAGGATTTTGATGCAAGGAAGAGCATGGGAAGGGAAGAGGAAGAACACCATATCCTCTACGTGATACGAACCTTAAATCCACAAGGTGTGATAGCTCTTGAATCCACAAGAATTAAGGAAATTCAAAATATTTTATTGAAGTCTGTCTCTAAAATGAGATTACAAGGCCTTAAATCATAAAACACAACCCTAATTAAAAATCTTAATGCAAATAAACTAAAACCTTCTAAAATAATAAAACTTATTAAAAATAGAAAGTATTAATCTTCTTTTTTTAAATCCTGGCATGATAAGAAGCAAATCCTAAGAAGACATCAAATACTAAAACTCTAAGATCAGAGAGATACATCCAATTTAAAACTTACTAAAAATAATAAGTTTTTCAGAAAACATGGATTTCAAATAGGAAGGAGTGGTTTTCTAAGGAAATGGAGCGACGGGACCCGCTCACATGGGTCGGTTGGCCTCAGATGGCCTATTCCAATTGAAATTCATAGGTCGTGCATCCCGTAACTCATCTTGGATCAAAAGTTATGGTCGTTTTATGGCTCGCGCTTTGAACGACTATTCTTCTCAATCTAGATTGAATTTCTTCGATTCGGATGCATCTAGGGCCCAATTACGTCATGCCCCACGTAGGATTGGGCATGGATCTGACGAACTACGTCTGCTTTTGTTCGAGCTTCTTTCGGTCCATTTGTGCCATGAATAGGTCTGCGGCCTGCCTGCATCAGTCCCCTCCACTTGAAAAGAACTTGTCCCCAAGTTATCCATCAAATTTGGCTCATGATACTTGTATAGATTTGCCACATTGAATGTTTGCGAGATCTCCAGACTATAGATCCTCAGGAAGATCAACGACATAAGCATCACCATTGATTTTCTTGAGTATCAGGACTGGGCCTATCTTCTTATTTCTCAACTTATTATACATCCCAGTTGGAAATCACTCATTACGTAGGTGAACAAATACATTATCACCCACATCAAACACCTTTCGACACCGATGTTTGTCTACCTCTTCTTTGTACTTGGCATGCATAGTCGCGATTCATTCTGCCATATTTTCTGCAGCAACACTCATTCCTGGTAACTTAGGCAACAGGACCAAGTCGAGTGTGTGCTTAGGAACACGACCATATACAATCTTGAATGGGGTCTTGCCGATGGACCGATTCTACATGTTGTTGAAGGCGAACTCTGCCTAAGCCAGAGCAAGATCCCATTGTTTAAGCTTATCACCAGAGATGCAACGTATAAGATTCTCAAGCATACGATTCACCGCTTCTGTTTGTCCATCCATCTGGGGGTAGTAAGCACTACTAAATTGCAATGTGGTGTCAAATCATCACCATAAAGTCCTCCAAAAGTGACTAAGGAACTTGGTATCGCGATTGAAGGTGATCATCTTGGGGACAACATGTAGTCACACGACCTCTTTGAAGAACAGATAGGCTAAGTGGTCACATCGAGTCTTCTTGTAAGGGATGAAATGGGCCATTTTGGAGAACCTATCAACCACCACAAATATCGAATCTATACCTCATTGGGTCCGCGGGAGACCTAGCACGAAGTCCATGGACAAGTCCTCCTAAGAGCCATCAAGTACAGGTAAAAGGGTATAAAGGCCTATGTTCTGTTACAGCCCCTTAGATGTTTGGCATGTATGGCACCTCTGCACCGCTTTTCCAACATCCATTTTAAATTGTGGCCAGAAGTAATGTTCTTCCAA
The DNA here is from genome assembly GCA_030180095.1 of Magnolia changhungtana. NCBI lineage: Eukaryota > Viridiplantae > Streptophyta > Magnoliopsida > Magnoliales > Magnoliaceae > Magnolia > Magnolia changhungtana. The sequence continues at coordinate 2,161,637 of JASAUF010000213.1, forward strand.
AATGGCTATCGTCTTGTCTCGTCCTAAGTGACCGCCAAGGCCACTGCCATGTAACTCCTAAATGACGCGATCTCACGATGAACTCTATGGAATACATAATTGGTTTCCCTAAAATGAAAAATCATCCCAGATATGCAAGTCACTCAACTGACCTGCCTGGCATCTAGCCAGCGCGTCCTTAAAGTCGTTGTCGTCTACATATAATTCTTTGAGGCAATCGAACCCCATGACCTCGTTACTCTTAATAACCACTAACCAGTAAGGTCACTCGTCTACTAAGTGCATCAGCAACCTTGCTCTGTTGCCCTGCTTTATGCTTCAACACGAACATGAATTTCTACAAGAAAGAAATCCATTTGGCATGCACACGATTGATTTGACATTAGCTTGACTGTTAATATATTTGAGGGTCTAATGATCTGTATAGAGGATAAACTCCCTCTGGATCAGATAATGTCTCCAATGGTGCAGGGACTAGACAACCGCATATAACTCTAACTCGTATGCCGACCACTTCTTACGAGCTTCACTTAGCTTCTCACTGTAAAATGCTACTGACATGCCCTCTTGAGACGGCACGCCTCCAGTACCCACATAAGAAGCATCGTACTCGACCTCTAATAGCTTGTCAAAGCTAGGGAGCACAAAGACCGAGGTGGTAGACAATCATTTCTTAATATCTGCAAAGCTTCTATCTGCCTACTCAGTCAATTGAAATTGACCTCTTTTCATGCAATTAGTAATAAGGGCCACGATGGTACTAAAGTTTCTCACAAACCAATGATAGAAAGTCATCAATCCATGAAAACTTCGCACTTCATGAATATTTTTCGAGACTGGCCACTCTCTAATGGTCTTCACTTTCTCTTTCTCTACATGAATTCCCATGGACTTCACCACAAAGTCCAAAAATAAAAGGCTATCTGTTAAAAAACTACACTTCTTGAGACTAAGGTACAGTTTGTTTTCTGTAAGCATTTGAAGCACCTGCCTGAGATGCTCCACATGATCTACCTCACTCTATCTGTAAATCAAAATATCATCGAAATATACTACTATGAATCGCCCAATAAATGATTTCAGAACCTGGTTAATTAACCTCATAAACATGTTCGGCGCATTCAAGAGTCCAAATAGCATAACCAGACACTCATATAGGCCCTCCTTACTCTTAAATATTGTTTTCCACTCGTCACCCGGCTTAATACAGATTTGATGGTGACCACTTCTCAGATCCAGTTTGGAAAATATATTTGCCCCTTTCAACATGTCTAACATGTTGTCCAGCCGTGGTATATAAAATCAATATTTCACAGTTATTTTGTTTATGGCTCAACTGTCGATATGGATATGCCAGCTCCCATCCTTCTTGGGTGTCAGCAAGGCTGGAACAGCACATGGGCCCATGTTGTCTCTCACTAGACCCTTAAAGATCAGTTCATTCACTTGTCCTTGCAAGATCTCGTACTCTTTCGGACTCATCCGATAATGAGGGCGATTAGGCGGACTTGCCCCTGAGACATCCAATATGATGTTGAATGTCCCGCATGGGGAGCAACCCATCGGGGAGTTCATCGAGCATAATTTCCTTGAATTCATGTAACGCTGGTCTTAACTTCTCAAGAATATTCAGAGGCTCTACTTCTTCCCGCTTTACCACCAGTGCATATACCTCTTCCGCCTTATCGGATTCTTTCACGAAATCCCATATGGTTAGGAGGGACCGCTCCTCCACTTTAGAAGTGTCGGGTTGGTTATCCATAGGGGCGAGTATAATTTTTCTACCATTCTTTGCATTATATATATATATATATATATATATATATATATATATATAATCTCGACTTCTATGGCCATGGTCTACCAAGTAAGATGTGACAGGCCTCCATGTCGACCACATCACAGATTACTTTGTCCTTATAATACTTTCCAATGGAGAAGGAAATACAGCATTGTTCAGTTACTTTTGTCTCGCAAACCTTCTTGATCCATCCAATCATGTACGGAAATGGGTGTTTTTCTGTCTCAAGTTGCAGCTTCTCCACCATAATCTTCAACACGATATTATCACTGCTCCCGCCATCTATTATCAATCACATACTTTTTTATTCATCATGTACCTCATTCGAAAGATGTTGTACCATTATGGATCTACTCCCTTCTTTGGCGTGTACAATAGCTTCCTCACAATCAGAGACTCGTTGTGATCCCCGTCGTCAATTCGTCTCCTTCTCCATCATCCTCGACGTGCTCAACGGCACTGATTTCTAGATCATCCTCTGCATCTTCTGCACCCCCATCATTGATGGCTAGATTAGCCATTTGTCTCTGAGGACACATGTTAGATCAATGACCGGGTTGGTTACATTGATAATACTTCTCCGGTAGAGGCGGACCGTAAGGGTTAGGGATTTTACTTGGACCAGCAGCAACAGTTGCTGCTTTCTGATGCCTACCATGGCCTCTCCCCGAATCTCGATTCACGGTTGGAGGAGGTCGAGGACGCCCCCATATAGGTTCCTTTGCTAGAGATTGTGATGTATCTTGCGATGATCCAGAAGTAGTTGCTTCGTTTGAAACAGAGTTTCATGTATTGGAATGCTCCACTTGCATCTCTGCTCGGGTGGGGTGGCCGATTTGATTGCTTCATTCATCGTCCAAATGAGTTGCATCTGCATCAGATCCTGGATCGCCATACGTGAGCCATCAATGAATCTAGCAACATGTTGCGACTCAGTCTCAGCCAGATTGTTTCTCGCGAACAGGCAATAGAATTTCTCTACATAATCCCTCACGAATCGGCTACCCTGCCAACAATTCTAGTATTGCTGGAACAATACACAATCATAGTTGCTCGGTAGGAATCATGTCCGCATCAATTGCTTCATCCGCTGCCACATGCAAATGGGTGCTTTCATCTGCCTAGTTCGAGTAGGTTGAAGTTGTTCCTACCAAGCCAAGGCTCCGCCCTTTAACTTGTAGGCCACAAGCTTGACCTTTTTCTCCTTAGGAATCTCCATACAGTCGAAGATCGCTCAACTTTAGAAAGCTAATCGAGGAAGTCCTCGATGTGAAGTTGGCCATTAAACCTAGGGGGATCGACCTTCATTCAGAAATCCCTATCTCGATCCGGCCTAACGCCTCTTTGTTCTTCTTGCTAGAGAATCATGTCATCAATCTCCTCATAATCTCCTCATCGCTAGATCCACGATCTTCAGGCGGTGGTTTGTGATTCGCCATCGGTATCACACCATGAACATGACAATTGCGAGCCCCAACGACAAGTTGAGGTCGCTCATCATCACGAACACAGGTCTGCCCTAAGACTTCCATCAAACGGTCGGTTGCTGCCTGCAACTCTGGCATGGCTTGCATATTCTCTCACTGGAAAGCCTTGAACATTGTCGTTGTCATGGGCTTATTCCCTGGAGCATTGTCTATGGGATTGTTGCTCGCACCTTCGTTAGATGCCATCATCCCGAGGAAAAGTCTCGCTCTGATACCAACTGACACAGAAAAGAGCATGGAAAGGGAATAGAAAGAACACAGACTCCTTTACATGATACGAACCTTGAATCTACAAGGTGTGACAGCTCTTAAATCCACAAGAATTAGGAAAATTCGAAATATTTTATCGAAGTCTTATCTCTAAAACGAGATTACAAGGCCTTAAATAACAAAACGCAACCCAAATTAAGAGTTCTAAAGCAAATAAACTGAAACTTTTCCAAAATAGTAAAACTTACCAAAAATAGAAACTCATAATCTAATTACGTAGGATGACTCCTGGCATGATAAGAAGCAAATGCTAAGAAGATATCAAATACTAAAACTCTAAGATCAGAGAGATACGTCCAATCTAAACTTAATAAAAATAGTAAGTTTTCCGGATTTCGAATAGGAATGAGTCATTTTCTCGTGAAACGGAGCGACGCGACCCGCTTAAAGTCATATAGTAGAGGCTTGGGTTTAGTAGAATTGGGATATAAGTCGTTAGCTTTTTATTCTTTGCTACATAATATATGTAGAGAAGAATGCACCATAAGAAATCAAGAGAGAATAGATAGTTTATTTTTTCTAGTTTAGGAACCTCTTGGGCAAGAGCCAGAACAAGAATTACAAAGTAGTATCAATCAAATCAAGTGTTTAAGAAATTGCAATCACAAAGTAAAAAACCAAAGTTCGTAATTTAGCACCCAAAATATGCAGTATGCAGTTTCAACACTAAAAAAGGTGACCCACCCACAAATGCTAACTTTCATGGTCATGGCGAAAAAAAAAGAAGGTTGCATCCTTCTCTTTTTTTTCTTTTTTTTGCACATCAATCTAAATGGTACCTCACCTTTTGTTGGCTTTGTGTGAAAATTTCTCATGTGATTATGTCCAAGTGATTGTGTGATTTGATCCTTCGGTATGCTCAATCTACATCTCACATTTTATGTGGCAAGATATTGAAGTTCTTTCTCATGACATGAGTATACATAATATAGTGTTTGATTACCTACAAAGAACACTTGTGAACATCACATGCTTGTTAATTTGTCAAAGTGACATGATAATCAAAGCATGTGGTTGGGGTTTCTACGATTTCTGCTGCAATTCACAGGTAGTACTAGAGACACGTACCGCACATGCCATTGGTCTTAGAGAATTTCTACTGCAAAAAAACTTCCAGCGATTTTAGCCCTTAGCTTTCTTAACAAAGCCTCAGTTGTCATTGAATAAAAAATTAATAAAGAACTCAAGATAAGGTTCTGAATACAGAATAATTAGATATACTAATCTTAATGTAATGCAAGCCCAAAAAAAAAAAACCTAAAATTATCCAATCCCAAGAGTGAGATTTAAACAAGATATAACTTGCAATCAAAGTACACATCCCTAATCCATGATAAATCCTCAAAATAGATCCCAAAAAAAAAAAAAAAAAAAAAAAACATATCAAACAATCACTGGAAAACACATCAAACAATCAAAACCTCCCAAATCACTAAACTACAATCATCCAAAATACCACATCATATCTCATAAATACAAACCCATTTTCCAAATCGCTTGAAAAAGAATGAATGAAAAGCTACATCAAAAAGATAGAAATTAAATCCCAAACATCGCATTCATATCACTAACATCGCCACAGGACACATGACTCATGAGAGGTATAAAAGTCGGGAGAAAAGTATAACCAAAATCCACAACCTCATGCCATAAAAGCAATGAATTCAAATCCCAAATAAACTTCCAACAAAGTCTGGAAAATTTAAAATTAAAAAAAAAATTAAAAAAAATAATAAAAAAAAAAAAAGCAAAGAGTTACAAAAGAAGAAATTCCCAAAATTGACAAGAACAGGAAAAACAGACCCATCTCTCTCTCTCTCTCTCTCTCTCTCTCTCTCTCTCTCTCTCTCTCTCTCTCTCTCTCTCTCTCTCTCTCTCTCTCTCTCTCTCACACACACACACACACACTCACACACACAAAGCAATATTTACACCTTATGCTCTCTCATACACACAAAAAAGCAATATTTAGACCTTCCTTTTTAGCATACATCTCCAAAATTGGTGGTCATTTGGATACATATAAAATTTTAAGTTGTAAACACTTTACATTTCAAATTCTTCAGTTGTAAAGTGCTTACCATCTATCCTATTTAGCTTTAACCTTTAACACAAAGTATTTACAAGTAGCTACTAATTACAAGCTGAGGAGAGGGATGCAATCTCCTTCCAAAAAAAAAAAAGACCATTTAGGCCTGTAATTGGACTACCTGACCTGAAACACAATAAAATGCCGGGATTCTAAAAGCCCCCGTAACTTGTCAAGCGTTTATGGCCTGTAAATAGTTTACAAGCCCTTACACGCATCCAAACAGCCACTACGACGTTTTTACCTGTGAGGGGTCACTTAGATGGTGGTAAATGATTTACGTTGTAAATGATTTACTAGTAAATCTCTTAAAGGCTGTAAATGATTTACAGCCTGTCTGTTTGGATAGTCTGTAAATGGTAAATGAAATCTGCTTTATAGGCTTTCATTCAATATATATATATATATATATATATATATATATATATATATAGAGAGAGAGAGAGAGAGAGAGAGAACCGTTGCCATCTCCTCATTTACTAGCAAATTAGAGCATCGAAACACAAGTAGTAAATCATTTACTACTTACCCCATTTACCACCATCCAAATAACCCCTAAGGATTTTACATGCATCCAAATGACTCAATAAAAAGAAGAAGAAGTCAAACGGAAAGAGGTGAGTGCATAAAAAACACAGCGTAAATATAACTTCCCCAATAATATGTTTGGGTTTGGGGAAGCTGGTTCCTCTACAACAGTTGCGGCAGAGAACTTCATGCATCCAACCCGTCCACAAGGGTCGCCCCACCATGAAAATCAGACGCCCCAACAATCAGGCCGATCCAATCAATAGGTGTCCCACCACGTGAATTTGCAGGTTTTGGACGGCTGCCCATTGCTTTATACGGTTATGGCCCACCTAACGATCGCGATCGACCTGATTTTTGGGGCGTCCCACTATCATGGTGGGGTGACCCTGATGGATGAGCCGGATTCCATACACACGCTGCGATATTAGCCACACAGAGCCAGTTGAACGAAATTCTCACCTACAATAGCTGTACAGGAACCAACCTCAACGCAATATTCCCACCCTCCCTTTTTATGCAAATACCCCTTTTTCCGTTCACTTTTGCTACTCTTATCTATCCTCAAAGGATTGAAAAGTTTCAAAAAAAGGGCATAAATATCATTTCCCAAGAAAAGAGGGCCGACTTTTTTTTACAGTTCACCCCCAAAAAAACTCAAACAACACCACCTGCTCTGAGAAACGTCGTAGATCTGGCCCTTGATCGCCATCAACAGCGGCTTCTTAGGGTCTGATCCGTCGTACACCTTCAGCGCCTCCTCCGTGATCTCCCCGAGCTGGACCGGAGGCGGCAGAGGCTCCATCTTCTCCTCGAGCTCCCTCGACCTCTGAGGAGGAGGCGGAGAATCGAAGAAGCTGGAGACGGCATAGTAGAAGGCCATCGCTAGGGCTAGGACTGTGAAGAAGGTAGTCGGGGAGAGGCCTGTGTAAGCTGTGATGGAATCTTTCAGGGTGGCCCACAGCTGATCGACGGTTGAGACGAGAGTATCCATGGCCGGATTTCAGAGAGTGAGCGAGAGAGAGAGAGAGAGAGAGAGGAGAGATTTCGGGTTTTATTACATACGATGGGATCGTTAGGTGGGGAAGATAGAGAAACGGGAATCCAGGAAGAGGAACTACAGCCGTCCTCCACCCGAGGATACGCGCTGTATACTCGGGTTTGATAGGTGGCCGGTGGCCCACCATCTTCTGCATGGTACACGTGGGTTTTTTATTTCAAGTGGGCCAACAGCTGAGCAATCCAGACTGTTGATGTGACTTTTCTTACTCTAGATGGACTTCGTTTTGTAAATACCCAACGCTAGCTAGCCCAAGAACGTGGATTGCACGCTGATACAGGCTACTGGACGGTGCTCTTTGTACCGTACCATGATATATGTGTTTCATCCACGCCGTCTACCCATTTTTCTAGCTCTTTTTAGGAAAATGGGACTGTGTACTGAGTAACTCGGTGAGCTTTTGTCGTACCGAGTAAACTCTATTGGCCCACCCTGATTGTATTGCAATTTATCCATGCCGTCCATTCATCGGTTTTTCAAGCTCAATTTAACGGTTGAGCGCAGGATTGAAGCATGTCTAAAGTTAAAGTGGAACGACCACGTAAGACATGAGAATAATGATCTACACCGTTGAAACCTTCGTAGGACTTATACTGAAGTTTATTTGTCATGACAACGAAGAAAGGGAAAACAAAAATATCAATTTGGTCCAAATTTTCTGAGAGATTATTTTAGTGCATGATCCCAAAAGTAAGGCGGATCCAAATATCACATGGATTATACAACAAGAAAAGGTGATGATTGGCCTTCCATGGTTAAAATCTTTTCCGGCACAAAAGTTTTAAATGAAGTTCGTATTTTCCATTTATTTAAATTTATGTGGCTTTATAAACAAGTTGAATGGCAAATTAATATTAAATTGGACCTAGGAAGTTGTTAATGGTTGGCGTTCAATCAACCTTATTTTCCCATAGTATGGTCCACTTAAGCTATGAATATGTGTTGAAATTTGTGATTTTTTGAAAAAAATCAAATATTCAAAATTTTTTAGGACTTTCGTTTTGCAACCCAAAAGTTTTTAAAATTTTTAAATGAAAAGGTCTGATGTGTGTTTTGTGGCACATCGGAAATGATTGGAGAAAATTTGGTGTTTGTATGTGGATGTGCGTATGGTATTCTTACTTAGAGTTTTGAAAATTAAGACACACACATGCACGCGCAGGCATTTGAGCTCGTGCACGGGGAGTAGTTGTAGTAGCGCACTTTATACTTCAGGCAAACGAACAATAGCCTTGAAAGGAATCCAAACAGGCTTGTCCTATCCTACATGCAATTCGTCAATAACCTATCAGCAATTTGATACACTTCATGCAAATGGCTAATAGCCTTGAAAGTTGGGGCCTAATCATGTTCCAAGGACTACATATATTTTATATGATTCAACCTAGTGAAACGAAAATAATTTATTTTATTTTATTTTTCAGTATTTTCAACACATTTTTTCAACAATATGTCTATATTTTACTCGTCCCTTAAAATAAGGATTCAAAATAGATGAACGTCCTAAAAAAAAAGCACGTCATTTTGCTTCGTGGGGAGCAATGGATGTGCTTGTGGCATGCATGGTGCTCAACAGTTCATCGGCTCGTGTTGTGATAGAAGCTAAAAAAAATAAGAAATCTGAATAGAGCCGGCTTGATGACCTGGCATGAAATAGGTCAAAATCTGGGTTAAGACCTACCCAATCCCAGCCCGTTGACAGCTATAAGCCCATGACCTGATTGTTGAAAATATTGTAAGTCCATCAAGAAGCCATGAGTAGAAACCACCTAATGTGGCCTACTTGATTTTTGTATCTACTTCATTTTTGGATTTTCACTCTAACATGAGCTGGCAAAGCTGATGGGTGGGGTAGATGTCACGCGAATGGGTTGTCCTGAACGGGCACTCTTGGTTTTATAACCTTAGGTCTATAGATTGACGATGACAACAGTTATAGGGAAATATTGGCCGCTGGAATTGGGGGTATGTTGCATCCATGGCTGGAATCAATCGATCAACGGTCGCGATTAAGCATACATGACTCTCACTTGTTGGAACTGAAAGCTCATGTATAATGTGAAAGATGCAGCCGCATATCATAAAATTCTTTGCAGAGAAGTGGGGTCCATGTTGGGCCCGTTGAGTTCCATTATGATAGGTTGTACCTCAGAATTTATACTTGATAAGATGGTCCAGAACTCTCGGTTTGTGAGATAAAAATGGATGGTTGTGGTGAAAAGTAACCTCTTGAAAAAGGGTATAGATTGGTGGCTTGATCGTCCTGCCTCGGAGGTTCTTGACTATTAGAGTTGGGCATCGAATCAAGTCGGACTAGTTAGGGCTGACTCAACTCGACTTAACTCGACTCGACTCAGTTTTGAAATAGGCTTGACCCGAACTCGATCTGACTCGATACCCAGTCCAGCATGCCTGACTCAATCTGAGTTTGGTCTAGCCTGGACTGATCCGAATCGAATCCGATCTGGTCAAAAGGAGGAGGGTGATAGTTAAGGTTGTATACGAACCAGGCTAGCCTAGTTAACTCTCTCGACTCGACTCGAAAAAGCTCGACTCGGCTCGACCCGAAATTGAGTTCGGTCCAGGACGAGTCATTTTCTTCAGCTCGAAACCGAGTTTGAGTTTGAATCAACAGTCTATCTACTCGGCTCGACTCGGTCAGAAATCCAACTTGACTTGGTCAACTTTCATTTCGATTAATAGTGTAGTATATATATATATATATATATATATATATATATATATATATATATATATATATATATATATATATATATATACAGTGAATCTGAATTCCAGTGTGGACCAAGTCAAGTTGATTTTGATCGAGTCGAATGTATTAGATCTGTTCAAATTCAACTCAAACTCGCTGAAATAAGAAAATGACTCGTCCTGGACCGAACTCAATATATATATATATATATATATATATATATATATATATATATATATATATCATAAATCCTTACCCTAACCATTTGAGACAGAGAAGTGAGAACGCTGCCCGACCGTAAACCTTAAAACTCTCTCTCTCTCTCTCTCTCTCTCTCTCTCTCTCTCCCTCTTTAATCTCTCTCTCAATCTCTCTCTTTACTTCTGGGATAGTTCACCGCTCATCTTTGAAGTGATAGTGGCTCATCCACCGCACAGGTGTCATATATCTACAACAATCCAGGCCTTCCAAATTGTGGGTCTTTTTGTAGATGGAGCAGGTTCGAAATTGGCCCGAACTCGCCCGATTGCTGACTGGGCCGAGTTCGGGCTGGACTTGTTAGCCCGGTGACTAAGCCGGGCTGGGTTTGACTGGTGATCGGGTAGAGCCGGGTTGAGCCCAGTTCAACTCGGTTTGGCCCGATGTATACCCCTAGTGACAGTGGTGGGTAGTTGCCGGGCTTAGAAGAGGAGAATGAGAGAGGGAGAGATAGAGGTTAGGATCGGTTTGAGATGGGGTTAGAGAGTTGGGTTTCGAATTGAGTCGAGTCTAACTGGATCAAGTCAAGTGGAGTCACTGGGCAAGTCGAACTTGACTCGGTTTGAGTTCGGATTGGGCGAAGCTTACTCAATTTGGACCGACTCACTCATTGGGTTCGAGTCGAGTCAGACGAGTCAAGTTAGCAAATCGAGTCGTCCCATGCCCACCTCTATTGACTACCACACATCCACGGTCGATCCCTAGATACCAACGGTCTGGATTACTTAGAATATAGGCTAAACATGTGCAAATTGAAAGCCGGAGTATGGTGTCCATATCTTAGGCGGAGGATCACATAAAAACTACGATACTCTTGGCAGTGAAGGATGATATGCAGGCACTTGGAAATTGCATACGTGGCACACTAGTGATTCAAATGCTACTACTGCCCCAAACCAAAATTTACGTTTATTTGATGATCCCACCATTGGATCAATGGACACTTAATGGACGGTTAAAAATGAAAGTTTATCCAAACGTCCTATTTTAGTTAATAAGTGTCCACGAATTATAAACTTTGTGACTCAAACTCAGTGACAGTGGATTCCGTAATTGTCTGTTTAGTCTGCCTTTACATGTGCCACGTGTATAAAATTCCGAGTGCAGGCGCATCAACTACTCCGCCGGAGTTTTAAATAACTCTCCTTTCTTCGTGTTCTAGAATACCCACGGCCTGATTCGCATTTTGGCGAGGATTCGTACACATGCTCACACGCATTCTTCAAATGCTACGTGAATGAGTACGGATTCTCGTACTCTTCCACTATCTCAAATAACTCTTTGGCTTATGAGACGGAGGAGTTATTTGGTAGAATCCAAATACTGCAATGAACGGTTCATCCTAAAAGTAGGATCGGTGACCACTAATCAGACGGCTTAGATGAAACAGTCAACAATCCAAATTCAACAGTGGTTAGAATTATCTAATCGATATGATTTTGGAACAGCGGCCCATCTGAAAAGGAGCCCATCATCCAGTCCGTTTGATTTGAGCATTGAGGTAAATTCCACGTGTACGTCTACAGTATGCATGCATACCGATGATCATACTCCATCAGAGTAGTCTCTCTCGGTAGATTAGCGGCGACCGTCATCTTAAAAGACAACAGCGCTATCGTGGGTTTGTTGACCAACAGGGAGCTTTTTATGCTCCGTCAGTATATGAGACTTGATACGCAGGCCCTCAGGCACTATACACACGGCATATATCAACATAATTAAACCAATTAATTTAGTCACAGCCCCTAAATCAGATTCGTTGAAAAATTCTGATGGCTGATTCGTGTGTTCATGTTTGTTGGATGGACCGTTGGATGTTTTAATTTTTAACCGTCCAATAAATGTTTGTAGACCCCACCTTTTATCCAGTGTCTTTTATGAACTATCCAAAACTTACCTTCCCAACTTAGACCTTGCACGGAGATAGAGCACTTGAAGACGAAAATACACCTGCTATGTTACCTATAGCTACGGTTATAATTCATAGCCATAAATCTACGGAAACAAAAAATTACTTTGAAAGAGGTATTTTCGTCTTCAAATGCTCGGTCCGTATGTGCAAGGTCTAAGTAGGGAAGGTAAGTTTTGGATTATCTGTAAAAGACGCTGGATAAAAGATGGGTCTACAGTGGTAATTTTCTCATGTCCAATCCGATTAATATGCAAGAACTGAAAAATATAACTTGGACGATTTAGTTCCCATTTGTGGTAGACACACATGAGTTTCAACGCAAGGGTGTGTGTGCGCGTGTTAAATTTTTTAAAAAAAAACAAGCAAAAAAGCATGTAATTTCCAATTGACTGCGTACATCAATCACACTCCGCCAGAGTATTAAAGCTTTCTCTTGACCGACACGTGAATCACTAAAGAGGATTGCGTGTGCGTACGGACTAACTTCTGTGGGGCCCACCGTAGATGAATGTGTCTTATCCACGCCGTCCATCCTTTTTTTCAGATCATTTTAGTGATTAAGCCTAAAACTGAAGCGTATCCAAACCTCAAGTGAACTACGCTACACGAACCAGTGTAAGTTGAACACCCACCGTTGAAAATTTCTTGGGATCCATTGAAGTTTTGGATGAAGCTGAAATTTGTGTTTTTCCTTCATCCGTATCTTTGTGACCATTGAGTAGGTTGGATGACAAATAAACATCACCGTTGGCAAGGTTTCAACGGTGGATGTCACTATCCCACTGTTTCCTATGGTGTGGTCCACTTGGGCTTTGGATATGCTTCAAATTTCGGTTAATACCCTAAAATGACCTGGGAGAACAGATGGACGGCATGGATAAGACACATAAATTCACGGTGGCCCCCTATAAGATACTCAGCACGCAATGGGCTTCCCAAAATCAGAGCATGTCCATTTACTACTGGCATTTCCGCCGTTGGATTGGGTTGCTATTCAATGCTAAACCGTTTATATGAAGCGCACACCTGTTGATGTATGATATTGAAAAAGAAAATTCTGGTATTGAAATATCTCAGACTCCTTAACTGTTCAAAAGTTAAAGTAACGGCCATATTCAACGAGAAATAGTTAAATGATAAAAGATCTGAAAATCTTCCAACTGGGAGTAATATTCTTTATTTATATCTATGTCCGTGCCCATCCAAGGTGAAGCCTATCATAAAACGGCTTGGTCATTCAGTCCTGATGTATTCTAGCAAACTTGGCTAAGGATGCGGATTGAATCCAAACCGGGGTCGGATGATAAGCCGTCTAATTAGAGCTCCGGTGGGCGTAGTGTGATTTATCTGTTTATCTATGCCGTCCATCCATTTTATAATATCATTTTAAGTTATAAACCCGAAAGTGGGACATGGATTTTCTGCGAAAGCTGAATTTCCAGTGCTGGAAACTTAGGTGGGCCTACCATTATGTTTGTAATAAGTATAACTTGCCCATTTATTTTTTAAGCTCATTTTAGCACATGGGACCAAAAATTAACTTGACATAGGACTCAAGTTATCCGAAAATGGATTAAACGTCCATAATTGAAATATTCGTGAGCCAAATAAGTTTTGAATTAGAATAAAAAAAAAATTTCTTCAGTTCATCTCGGTAGGAATGACGTTACGAACGGATGGCCTGTAAACATTGCTGTCAAGCCCACGGAGGTTTCAACGGTTGAAATTTTTCTATTTTTGTCTCAGATCATAAGATGAGCTAAAAGAGTGGATGAACTCGAATAGATTTCTCACAGACATCACGTCGGCCCACTCAGGTTGCCAGCGCACGAACTACCTGCCCAAATCCGCTTCCCGAAATGGATCCACATAAACCGAAACAGATCCACGTAACCCACACCATATCTCTTGCATATAATGCTTTGTCCGTTTAATGCAACCAGCTTACTATTTGGTGTGGTACAGTTGTGTGTTGGATCTACTTTATTTTTTGGCTCGTACCTTAAAATAAGTTGAGAAAATAGATGGACGGCGTGGATAAACAGACACATCACTTTGGGACCCACTGGAGTTCTGGTCGGACGGCCTATTATCTAGCCGCTGTTCGGACGCAATCCGCTTCCCTCACATGAGATAGGTTTGCAGATTCCACGCGCGTCGCAGGACTGCTTATCTACACGTTGACATACAAGACAATACTGAGTTCGTGTGCCTGAACATACAAGGCAATCTGATCCCTCTACACGAAGGGGTTGGATTGCATATAAATGTTTCAATGAGTTATTTTCATCCCTAGTATTTTTGGTGATGTGGTGTATTTGTATTTTAGACATAAAGTAAATATCACGTGGAAGCCATTATCATCTCCACTATTTTTGGTAACGTGGCAGGCTTGTATTCTAGACATAAAACAAATATCATGTGGAAGCTCTGTGTGATGTCCACATGACTTCCACTCTATTGGTCAATTTCATTGGTTAACATCTGGACATCAGGCTCCATACCACATGAAATGGGAATGTCCCACCACTTAAACTTCCACATCGCCTACCATGGTTTGATATACCATCCAAACCGTTTATATATTTATTTTAATTCATATGAAAAAGGTAAATGGCAAGTTGGTGATTGAGAATATGCCAATTAGGGGTGTACACAAACCGGGCTAGCTCAGTTAGCTCACTCGACTCGACTCGAAAAAGCTTGATTCGACTCGATTTGAAGCTGAGTTCGAGCCGAGTCGAGCTGATTTTTTGAGCTCGAAAATGAGTTGAAGCAGACTCCAGCTCGACTCGACTCAGATTGAATCCAGCTCGAATCGAACTCAGATCAAACTAGTTCGATGACTTGGTTAATTTGCCATTGATGTTTCTCACCAATTGTTTGATAAAATGACTCAACGAAATGTGGCTGGTGGCAAGGAAAATTTGGCTACTGGCAAGAAAGGTTTGGCTGGTGGCAAGGAAGGTTTGGCTGGTGGTAAGAAGGTATGTACATGAAACAAATATTTTTTTTTCTTTCTATTTTTTTTTTTCAAGTATTTGTGGAAATGCCTCAATGACGAACTTGGCTCGATCTTGGCTTGAACTCAGCCCGAGCTCTTGACCGAACCGAACCGAGCTGGCCAGTCAAGCTTGAGGACCGAGTCGAGCCGAATTTAAGCTAAGGTCAGCCACTATTCGAGTCGAGTCGAGCTCAGGCTAGCTTGACTCGATGTACACCCCTAATGCCAATCCATAGGACATTTGTGACAATTGAACCCATCGTGATGTATGTGTTTTATATCACACTGCCCGTTCATTTTGTTGGCTTATTTTAAAGCATCAACAAAAAAAATGAAGCAAATTCAAAATTCAAGAGGACCACATTATAAGAAATTGTGAAAATCAAATACCCACCACTGAAAATGATAGGAAATTATGAAAATCAAACACGCACATTTGAAAACGTTTTAGAGACCATAGGTTTTGGATAAGCAAGTATGTGTGCTTTCTTTTGTAATGAAGCAATGGAGATTGAATGCCAACCATTAAAAACTTACAAGAGACCGCAAAAGTTTTGGAAAAAGTTGATATTTGTGTTTTCTCTTCAAATCAAGATTTGTGTGACCTAATCACTAAGTCAGATAGCAAATAAGTATTGTGGTGGGCCTTGGGAAGTTTTCAATGGTAGTTGTTTAATCACCATCACTTATTATACAGTGCTGTCCACTTGAAATTTAGGTCTACCTCACTTTTGGTCCTATACCTTAAAATGAGGAGTAAAATAAATGGACAATATAGATATAAAACAAATATATCTAGGTGGCCTCAAAGTCATGGATTACTAACTTTGGTGGTTCTCTAAATGGAGTTAATCCGTCTATAGTTTGGCTAGTGGGCAACAACTAGCTAGGTGGCTAGTGATCGATACTCTTGTGGGCCCCATTATGAAGTATGTGTTTTATGATGGTTGTCGCTTCATATCTCTTAATCATTTTAGGGCTTTATATATATATATATATATATATATATATATATATATATATATATATATATATATATATATATAAACCTCACACATCCACCATTAAAAACTTCCTAAGGCTTACTATAATATTTATTTGACATCTAATCTGTTGATAAGGTCATACAAATTTTGATGAAGAATAAAAAACAAATACCAGCTTAATCCAGAACTTTTGCGGCCGCGGTGAAGTTTTTAATGATAGATTTTTAATAACTATGTTTCTCGTGATTCACTTGAGTAACTATTTCATCTTTTGACCCATACCATAAAAAGATTTGGAAAAATATACCGACGACACGGAAGAAACACATACATCATGGTGGGGCCCACATATCACTGACCACGCAGGGTCACTAGCCAATCCGGCATGGAAATCTTGTAGAGCCATCCTGCAACAGCAAACATGGCTGGGTGATGCATCATCAGGACCGTCCACGTAGTGGACTACATCATGGATGAACAATTTTTTTTTAAATTCACATGTACTAGCCATCATGTTTATTCATCATCTTTGCACTAACTGTCCACTGTTAAACCTTTTTGTTTTTGTCCGTCTATTTGAAGATCACAAAACGATGGCTACGATCATCCAATTTATATGATCTTTGAATCATTTTCCATCCAGATTACGGGAAACTTGATGGACGTTCCAGATCTACTGTTTAGCCTTCCACGTGTGCATGGAGAGATAGCTCTACCATATCCCGGTTCTACTGGGCCCACTGGATCACCGAAAGCATCGTCAATCACCGAAAGCGTTTGTCTTCTTCCATCAGAAATCCATCAGAAATCCCTCTGCTGGCGATGCGTTTTCGTCCCTCGAGATCATGTACCATACACGTGGCACAAGCCAATGGTGTCTTGCAGAAACCCATATTAGTGGGCCATTAATCAAACACTTCCTTGATTAAACTCTCTTAACCGTTCAATAATTGGATCCCAGCGCATCTGATCCGTTGGTGACTTCTGTATTTTTATGGTTAACTGTATGTCAACGATCAAAGACTTAATTTTGTCCAAAGAGCACAGATTTTGAAATATGGTCTATTCAATAGTTGATCTGTCAAATGAACGGCCTAGATCTACTTAACATGTTCCAGGTGTGGATAAATGACATGTGAGCACGGTGACTCTCGTGCGTCGAGAGGCACTGGATCCTGTCCCGTCAGCGATGCGGAAGCGGATTAGGTGATACCCTGGCCTCACCAAAGACGGTGCGGCACTTACCGTGGGGCCCACTTTGATGTATGTATTATTTATCCACGCCGTCCATCCATTTTTCAGATCAATTTAGGGAATTATCCCAAAATTTAAGCAGATCCAATAATAAGATCATAAGAAAACAGTGGTGATTGGCAGTTAATGGGCCACAAAAGTTTTGGATCATTCATCCAGGCTTATGTGACCGATTAGATGGAAAATAAAATTAAGGAAACATTAAGATATATCCTAACAAATTTTGACCCGTAGAGTGTTCAATCAACACTGTTTCATATGGTATGGTCCACATGGTAATTGAACCTGCTTATTTTATTTTTTTGGGATAATACCGTAAAATGTATGGGTTGTTGAGGCGTATAGACCTCAAGTATCACTCACCAATTTCATTCCCGAAAGTAGACCTCAGGTCATACGGATAAATTCAAAAAGACCAAAATATACTTATCTCCTAACAGGCAGATGTATTTTGATCAAAATATCAATATATGAACCCTAAACGGTCGCTTTTCGCAAAATAAGTTTTTGACCAAAAAAAAAAAAAAAGCTTCATATAAACTCATCTATAACTCTAATTATTTCTAAAATGTATGGACCACGTGCATACATAATATATACATTAATGTGGGCCAGGCAGTCACCAAATCTACTCCCTTTCAAATATAGACGTATGGGAAATTGATCCGTACGACTCTCCCATCAAGAGGAGCACTATCTAATAAAAAAAAGATTTTGCATCATTGCAATGATTTGGATTTTTTGCCAACTTGAAATTTTAATAATTTTTAGTGTTATTTTTTATTTTTGATTTGAGTGCATATTACTGCATGTATTTATACGTGTTTGTGACTGATGAGTGAGATCAGGCAGAAGTGAAATTTCGAAAACATGAACATCAGTGTATGACTGTGATTAATAATTACTCAGTTAATCATGTATATTATGACAAATATTGGTGGGTTGTACTGTGGGCCAACTATTGCACATATGCTCGACGCATTTGCTAGTGACAGTGTTGATGTGGAAAGTTGTTAGGATGTAATCGGTGGCTTGACTGACTATTAAAGGCCAAGGCATCATTCATGGCTGACTATTAAATACCAGTGCATGGTTTGAATCTCTTTGTTCTTCTTTCGGAATATACATTCGAATATGATGACATACATGCACCTTAATAACTAGCTTAGGAAGTTGCTTATTTTGTTATGCTATTATTAACTATGCTTGACTGCGTTGATAACATATGTAACTTATAAAATGGTATAACCGAGTTAGCTAGTCACTCATACTCGGGACGGTGTTTAAAACACAAACAAAATGATATTATTTATGGAGCCACTTTATTGCCGATATTTTAGGAGTGTTAATAGAAAAATGAAAATTTTACACTTTTATTCATTTTGAACATATATATATATAGAGAAGCGCTCACCTGCGAACCAGTTCGTACGTACTACGTACGAACTTTTTTGAGAACCCATCATACGTGATGTTGATCCAAAATCTGAACCGTTCATGTTAAGCAGCACCTAGTGAAAACCCCAGGACCAAGATTTACTTTTATCTAAAACTTTTATCCATATTGTCCATAGCAAAGAGAAATTCAAATCAAGGAAAGAAGCTGTTTACATTTTTCACGGTCCACCAAAGTTTCGGATCAAAGTAAAAATTCATGCTATGGGGTTTCATGAGGTTCGCTTCATGTGAACCGTTCAGATTTTGCGAGATTCATCACGTATGATGGGTCAACAAAAAGTTCAGATGCGTCTACAATCTGTAACCGTTCGCAGGTGAGCGTTCTCCTATATATATATATATATATATTAAAGTCTTCAACTAAGTTGGTTCCATGATTTAGTTTTGTAAAATGTATAATGCGGCTTATTGTAGTTTCCATTTGGGCGGACACCACTTTTAGAATTATATATTTTGAATATTAGTTATATATTTATAAATTTAATTATCTCTGTTTAAACATTGATATCCTTAATTTAAATCTAATCTAATTATTGATCATGGATGAATATTAACTGGACTTCACAGGTACGTGAGAATTCACACACATGCATTTTTACTAGGTTTACATTTAAATATTCCGAATCAGAATCTCCATACTCAAGTGCTAATTTTTGGGGCGTGACATTTATTCACACAGTTCACCCATTTTTCCGGATGAACTTAGGGCATGTGCCCTAAATAAGGCAAATCCAATTCTTAAGCGGTCCATGCTACAAGAAAACAATGTTAACTGAATGTCCACTATTAATAACTTCCGAAAGCCCACTGTAATGTTTATTTGCCATTCAACCAAGTCACACGGACCAAAACGAAGGAAAAATACAAATATTCAAAACTTTTGTTTTCCTCTAAAGTTTTCAATCCTCATTTAGCTGTAAGTGTTCAATCCTCACTTCTTCTTTCCTGTGGTGTAGTCTACCTGAGATTTGGATCTGCTTTATTTTTGGGCTCGTGCCCTTAAGCGAGCTGTCCAAATGTATGGACGGTGGTGATAAAACACATACACAATAATGGGACCCAGTTAGTACTTATTGGGGACAAAAAGTACGCCAAGTCCGGAGACTCGGACTTGGTGCCTCGGGTCGCCGAAGGATACGTTGAATCCGAGGGAAGGATATAAACCGAAGAAAGCCAGACAAATTAAGTTGGCTTGGGCGACGAGCCAGCAACCTGGGCATGTGTCGAGCCGATTCACTTAATTGGATCAGAGCTGGCTGAACCGAATGAAGGAAAGACGGCGTAAAACAAAATGTCATCCCGAGTATCTCGGAAAAAGATCTCCGATCCCGAAGGTCACGAGATCGGATAGAGACCAGAAACGGGCAAAATCAAATCTCCACGATATTGGGAGGAGAATCCACATACGATACTGGGAGGAGAATCCTCACACGATGGGGTCCTCTCGTATCTATAAATAAAGGACCTCCATCCTCTTGAAAGGTATGCAAAAACTCTCTCCCAGAACCCCTCAATACACTAAGACCCAGATTCCTAGCCTGACTTTGGCATCGGAGGGTCCCCTGCTCTAGCCAGGGTCTCCTTTGTCTTCCTCCTGTGCAGGTACTCGGAGGTCTAAAGCGGTTCGACCAGATTCTCGCATCAATAGTTTGGCGCCGTTTGTGGGATCCAACGAAAGGCCATCTTATATTCCAATATTGAGAATTTATCCTCATGGTGATGACTAGAAGGACGGTCTTAGAAGAAGATCTGAATGAGATCGCGATTATAGGGTCAGCGGGCCCAATAGCAGTTCCGGCGGCCCAGAACCCACCTAACGACCTGCCACGAGAAGGACCAACAGAAGCAGGGTGTTCTGCCGGAGCTCCGGTGGTTCTCTCAGAGAGAAAAGCAGCATTCGCATCAACTGCTATCTCCGTCAGTAAAGAAGGTGATTTCGCAACGTTCCAAAAACGGTACGCTTCGCCTTCATCTTCGGAAGTTCCCTCCCGGGGATTCTGAGAACCTCGCGTGGCCATTATCGATAACTAAAGAGGAGAGAAGGACTCACCGGAGGGAGGAAGGAAAGCGAAAATGGCGGAAGGAGCCGCTGACAGTCAAGGAAGGAAAGAGGGAGGAAGAAGAAAACTTAAAATGCGGGACCTCCTATCCTTTTATAAGATTGCCATGTAGCAGGAGCAATTAATGAGGAAATGATTCGACGCCTGCATCGACTCCCCCGCTCGACACGTGGAGCACGCCGACTGACGACGATTAACGCCTTTGCTACGTGTCCAACACTCATTGGCGGGGTGAACGATTTGACGGCTGTCGGCGCACGCGGTGTCAGGAAGTGAACCGTCTCCCGTCAAAGACGACACAAAATGCATTAAATGCCTAATTTCTGTCTCGGACTTGGCTGCGAACAGACTTAAAAACTTGCTACTCCGTAGTGCCACAGGAGACACACGGAGTAAGGGGGCTTACTGTTGGGGACAAAAAGTACGCCAAGTCCGGAGACTTGGACTTGGTGCCTCGGGTCGCCGAAGGATACGTTGAATCCGAAGGAAGGATATAAACCGAAGAAAGCCAGACAAATTAAGTTGGCTCGGGCGACGAGCCAACAACCTGGGCATGTGTCGGGCCGATTCACTTAATTGGATCAGAGCCGGCTGAACCGAATGAAGGAAAGACGACGTTAAACAAAATGCCATCCCGAGTATCTTGGAAAGAGATCTCCGATCCCGAAGGTCACGGGATTGGATAGAGACTAGAAACGGGCATAATCAAATCTCCACGATACTGGGAGGAGAATCCACACATGATACTGGGAGGAGAATCCTCACACGATAGGGTCCTCTCGTATCTATAAATAAAGGACCTCCATTCTCTTGAAAGGTATGCAAAAACTCTCTCCCAGAACCCCTCAATACACTAAGACCCAGATTCCTAGCCTGACTTTGGCATCGGAGGGTCCCTTGCTCTAGCCAGGGTCTCCTTTGTCTTCCTCCTGTGCAGGTACTCGGAGGTCTAAAGCGGTTCGACCAAATTCTCGCATCAACAGTACTGACAAGCAGCGACGGGCGGTCAATACACAATCCACGTCTACGAAGTGCAAGAATATATATATATATATATATATATATATATATATATATATATATATATATATATATATTAACTTTCAAGGGTACATGAACATCCAAGATCCAACCGCACGAATTTTAAATTCGCGAGTATACACGCACGGTCAGTAACTCACACGTGGTATAGAGACAGCGGGAAATTGGGATGGAAGATGTGAATTTTAATTTGGAAATGCATTTAAAAATCATTTAAGGGTATATTTGTAATTTTAACTTATCATGCCAATAGGTGGTACGAGGGATTTAAATATTCCAATTTATAGAATAGCAGGTTTGCTGATTCCACACGCGTGTGGTCACACGTGCCAATATGGGATGCCTGTGCTAGATCGGAGCTTTCCATCTGCTTGGAGAATATTTTTAGATCTTCTGCCTCTAAAATCAAGCCTTCCAACTCCTCGAGTGGGCTACAGCGTAGAAAGTAAACTGATGGTTTAAACAAATTTTGCTGGCCGTCCATTTGTTTTGTACGATGGAGATCACTTGATGCTTGAAATGATCAGATTTCCGTCAGCGTGGCACACCTGACGGAACGACCAGATCTTGCACAAGCCTTCCATTTTGGCACGTGCGCATGCGAGTTGATAGGCAGGGCTCCCACACGCGTGTGGAACTAGTAAAACACTAACAAATGGTTGGTGCTGCCACTCATCCACCGTCCACGTGGCATATATGCATGCCGATCCGAATCCTCCAAATCCTGGGTCCCAACGTAGATGTAGCATGTTTTGAAAATGTAGAGTGATCGGATGATCCTAACCATTCAATTGGCGAAAATCAAGTAGATGGTTGAAAAGATAGGATCAGTGGTCCAAGTTTAATGAGAAAATTCAGATTGTTTAAATCTTTCAGAATGACTTCTAAGTGGGGCCCACAATTTTGATGGGAAAATCGACGTGCACTTATGCCACGTGAACAGTGGACAACTTGCAAGGAACTTCCGTTGGTACAACTACCAGCCAATGCACGTGAAACGCATGGGATCTTGAAAAGCCTTCTTTTTCTTTTTTTTTTTTGGAAGCCGATTTTTTTAAAATAAAATAAATAAAAACAAAATATCCTAAAGAGCAGTTGTCCACCTTAGGAGTGTCCCAAAAAGATGGGTTCCATCGGAACCGTTCATTAGTTGGGATGGTAAGATTGGTCCATCATCACGTTCTTGCAACATTATCCGTTCATTGTGGGTAGGGGTGTACTTCGTTCGTTGTGGGTAGGGGTGTACTTAGAGTCGAGCTCGACTCGGCTCGACAACTATTTGACCTCAGCTCGGTCCTCGTGACTGATTGGCCAACTCGGCTTGGTTCGGTCAGCAACTCAGGCCAGTTCGAGTCAAGATCGAGACGAGTTCGCCATTGTCGCATTTTCACAAACACCCGAACTGCACCTTCAAAATCTCGTTGTATTCAAGACAACAACAATGGCTTTACAGGTATTTTATCAAAAACCTTCTAAGCAACATAAAAATCAAGAAAAAAAGAGTGTTAGTTTCATATGCATACCTTCCTTGCCACCAACCATACTTCTTTGAGTCATTTCATCAAACACTTGGTGAGCAACATCAATATCAAAGTAATCGAGTCACCTAACTAGTTTAATCCGAGTCGAGTTGAGTTGGGGCCGGCTCGAACTCGGCTTGAACTCAATTGCAAGCTAAAAAAATTAGCTCTTTTTCGAGTTGAGTCGAGCGAGCTAACCAAGCTAGCTTAGTTCATGTACACCTCTAATCGTGGGCCCCACCAGATTTATAGCTTCTAGGGACTAGGCTTTCCAGTAGTGATATGGACTGAGTTCGAGTTACCCAGTAACTCGATTCGGTTAGATTCTTTCGGGTATATATATACCTGAACTCTTTTTTCCTCCCTCATATCCTCTTCCAATCCCGCAACCACACCCCCCCCCCCCCTCTCTCTCTCTCAATCCGAATTGGTGCCAACTCGATTTGACTCGGTACTTTTTACTTGACCGGATTAGGTCTGGAATAGTCTAGGCCAGACCCAAATTCAGATCGGTTTAGGCATGCTCGACTTGGTACCAAGTTGAGCTGAGATCGGGTCAGGCCTATTTTCAAAACTGGATTGAGTCGGATCAACCCTAACTCGGTCCAACTTGACTTGATGCCCAGCTCTAGCCTTGCGCATGGAATTCTAACATTGTTGGTACAATGTTGTACTCGAATTTTTGCACACAGCACTTCCTTACTGCAAACGTGCTACTTGTGTAGAACATCTAGACCGTGAAAAAGGTGGTCCAGACGATAAATATTACCTGAGGCAAAAGTCAAGATGTTCCACTCATCAGGCCATCTACACCGTCAAAGTCAATAGACAGATGATGACTTGATCAATGGATTGGTTTGGCCCAACCAATGAATTGGCTAATCTCATCAATGGATGGGTATGGCCCACCTAATGACTGGGTTCATCCAACATTCGCACGGCTTGGATGTTCTACTCAGTTGATACTTTGACGGGAGTATGGTGAGTAAATACATCATCAATCTCTTTATATTTTTATGTACCCGGGCCTGCCTGGGGCCTGCTTAGTGGGCCCGGTTCAAAAATCGAGCCTGTTCCAGCTTGTCAGGCCCACGACACCGTTGGAATCCATGGACAAAAGACAGGTGTGTCCCACCTGTGAGTGGTGTGGCTTGATTTTCAAGAAGTGGGATCTTCACTTAGTCTGGCCTTGAACTAGAAAAGATTTAATGCTCCTGAGAGTGTGATGGTTGATGCACAGGCATGAAAGAAATTGTAATTGGCGCGTACAGGTTTCTTGAGTTAAACTGTGGGTCCCGTTTTACGTTGGTTATCATCATTTGTGGAACGTTAAACTGGTTTGATTTCGTAACTGGCTCAATGGTGAACACCTAATGGAGAGAAAATTACCACTGTGGACCCCACCTTTTATCCAGCATCTTTTATGAAGAATACAAAACTTATCTTCCCAACTTAGACCTTGCACGTACGGACAGAGCATTTGAGGACAAAAATACCTCTGCTTTTAAAAGTGATTTTTCGTTTCTGAAGACCTATAGTTACGGATTATAACTATAGCTATAGGTAGCGTAAGCTCGACTCGGCCCGACCTGGAATTGAGTTCGAGTCGGGACGAGCTATTTTCTTCGGCCCGAAACTAAGTTCGGGCCGAGTTCGAATAGGTCTCAGTTCGGCCCGACTCGGTCAAGTGGAGTGTGTGTGTGTGTGTGTGTGTGTGTGTGTGTGTGTGTGTGTGTGTGTGTACAAAAAAGAATTATAATGTCATAACTAGTTAGATTTTTTGTGGAGTTTATAATCCAACTATCTAAACTGTTGATCGAGGGCCTTATAATGGGACATGGATTACCTGCTAAAGCCCTTTCCATGAACTTGCTGTAAGGTCCGAAACTGGCTGAAACTCGGCCCGAACTCTCCCAATTGCTGACTGGGCCGAGTTCGGGTTCAGGTTGGGTTTGGCTGGTGACCGGGCCGGGCCGGGTTGAGCCTAGTTCGACTTGGATCGACTCGCATACACCCTTAGTCCATACGTGCAAGGTCTAAGTTGGGAAGGTAAGTTTTGGGTCCTCCGTAGAACAAAAAATGAAAACTAGCCTAAATTTATGCGTATCGAGTAAACTCTGTTGGGCCCACTATGAATGTATGCGGTTTATCTAGGCTGTCCATCCATTTTTTCAGCTCATTTTAAGGGTTGAGCCCAATATTTAAGCATATACAAAGCTTATTTGGACCACATCACAGGTAACAGTGAGAATAATGATTTCCACCGTTGAAACCTTTTCAGTGCCCACAGTGATGTTTATTTGTAACCTGTTCATAATATCATATGAATAGAAGGAAAACACAAATATCATCTTGATTCAAAACTTCTTGGCCTACAATAAATTTTCAACTGTAGACGTTCAATTCACACTATTTCGTGGAATATATTTCGTTTTTTTATCCAATCTCTTAAATGGATGAAAGGAGTCGATAAAATGCATAAATCATAGTGGATCCCGCAGAGTTTACTCAGTACGCAATCTGCTTCCAAACCAGCCATCAACCAAACGCCACAGATCCGACTGTCAGGCCTTTCAATCGGGGAGCAAATGCACCACAGCCCATAGATGCACGTGACGTGAGATCCTGATCGTTCATCTGGTGTGGTCCATCAGGCACATGCCATGACTCAAAAATCAGGACGTCTTGTTCAATAGGGGGCCCACACGTGTAAGGAAAAAATGGATGTTGGTAAAACTTGACCAACGGTATGTGTTTGATGCAAGTGTGAAGTCCATCTGATGATGAAACTAACTTTTTCTTACGTCCATGGTACATGACATGAAGGTCCCACCTGATGAACGGTCTAGATCACTCCCAAACATGCCACACGAATGTATTCATGGAGAATAGGATTCGATGGCTGCAACCGCGCGTGGCTCCCAAAATAGGCCATGAAACAACGTTCATGAATGACGGCTTGAAGTTATCAGTTATCGCACCCACTCATCAGCTTCGAAGTTTCCAGATGTCTCTAGAGAGGAATTACAAGGCTCCCATTATCAGCGGGTGTACACATGCGCAGCATTTTACACATATGAGGGCCATGTTTTGGTGATCCAAACCGTTGATCTTCTTTGGAATCCATTTGATATATGTTTCTCTGGATTGAAAGCCAAATAGACGGTTAGTATCAACATGCTTTTTATTGATACCACTAGCTGTCACTTTTCTGTAATCTCGACCGTTAATATGATTACTCTAACCGTACAACTAGTACATCAAATTTCGACCTCTAAATAGACGGCTATGTGAGGAAGCAGTTCCCAATTGGACGGTGCCGATTGAGGCATCACCCTGCTGCGTATGCTGTGGAGGGATCATCTGACCCTCTACAACACATGCAGTAGGAAGCGCGTTTCGCACCAAGCTATGTTGGACCCGATGTTAGTTTTGGGTGAAATCCGATCCGTTCATCATGTTCCACATAACAAAAATAAGCTAGGTCTAAGACTAAGGTGGGTCACACAGGATGAAAAATGTAAAACCACATCTAGAACAGATAAATTCACATGGCGTGGCCTACCTTAGTTTTGGATCAGGCTTATTTTCGGCCAGTATCTTAGTCACGGTGGTGATCATCGAATCAACGGCTTGGATGGCATAAAAACAACATGGCAGCCCAAGAAGGTTGGTGTCCCATCTTCATTATTCCTTGTGGTGTGGCCAGCCAAGCCTCGATTCATTACTTCCTAACATTAGGTATCGCAACTGATGGATGGGATGGATCTCAGACACACATCACGGTGGGCCCATGGAGGCAAGGTGCTGCACGCTCCAACGCCTCCGTTCCCACCATGCTTTGGGGGCGGATTGGATAATGACAAGGTCAGTAGCCAAATCGCTACTGAAGTGACGTCACCAAGCTCTGTGGACCCCACCATTATGCATGTGTTGTATCCATGCCGTCCAACCAGTTTTAGAGATCGTTTTGTGGCATTATAAAGAGAATGGGATAGATCTAAAGTTCAAGCGGACCCTACCATAGAAAATAGTGGGGACAGTGACATCCACCGTTCAAAACTTCTCGGGGGCCACGGTAGTTTCCAATCAAGCTGATATTTTTGTTTTCACTTCATTTATCTTTATGTTAACTTATGAATAGGTTGGATCTCAAAAATATATCATGGTGGGCCCTATAAATGTTTCAACGGTGGGTGTGATTGCTCCCACAGTTTTCTGTGACGGGTCCACTTGAAATTAGATATATTTCATTCTCTTTATAATGCCATAAAACGGTCTCTAAAATTGGTTAGACGGTATAAATACAACACATGCATCATGGGGAGTATACAGAGCTTGGTCACGTCACTTCGGTAACAATTTGGCTACTGACCTTTTCAGTATCCAATCCGCACCCCATGGGATGGAATTATGGCCATTCCATCATTTATAACTTGCAACGGATTGTCCATTGCATATGGTGTACATCTCTATCTCATGCGCCACCTCTATTCCATGAGCTGCTGGTGAATTGTTTTGGTTCTATGGGATATCGGAAATAGACTGGGATTGTGTCCTATCCCCACCTGGACGGTAATCCATCCCGGCAGGGCTCTATGGGGCCCACCGTGTTGTAAGTATTTCATCCATGCCATTAAACACTTTTTTCTGATAATTTTAATATGTGAGCCAAAAAATGAGGCAGGTCCAAGGCTTAAGTGGACCACAAAGTGGAGATTGATCGTCCACCATTAAAAACTTCCTGGGAGCCGGAGAAGTTTCGGATCAAGCTGATATTTCTGTTTTCACTTCATCCACGTCTAAATGACCTTATGAATACGTTGTATGGTAACGTCGGCCCTTAGAAAGGTTGCAACGGTGGGTTTCATTATCAGTGCAACTTCCTTTGGTGTGATCCACTTAAGCCTTGGACCTGCCTCGTTTTTTGGCTCACATATTAACATTATCAGAAAAAAGCGTTTAACGGCGTTGATAAAACACTTACAACACAGTGGACCCCACAGAGCCCTACCCGGACGGATTACCGTCCGGGCAAGGGGAGGACTCAATTCGCGTCCATCAGAAATGGGGTCACTCCTTGCAACTTTACCCACTGTACGGATAACTATGTGGACCCACCATGATTTATGTCTTTTATCCACTGCGTCCATCCATTTTATTAGATAATTTTATGTGTTCAGCCCAGAATTGAAGCACACCTAAAGTTCAAGTGGACCACACCATAGGAAACAGTATGAACTGAACTTCTCCCGTTGAAATTTTTTTTGGGGTAAAGAATTTTTTGATCTATCTGATATTTATTTAATTTTCCCTTCTTTTATGTCTTTGAGATCTTATGAAAACTTTGGATGACAAATAAATCTCAATGTGAGTCCAAGAAAGCTTTTGATATGCTTTAAGTTTCGACTCAATGCCTCAAATTAGCTGGAAAAATAGATGGATAGCTTGGATAAGCCGCATACATTCAGGGCCCATTTGGCCAACTGCATTAGGTGGGACTAAGGTGGATGGAATTGTAAAAGTAACAATAAATGCACGTGTAAGGTATTGTCCCTGAATTGGGTGTATCCCTTGTTTTCTAATACCATGTTTGGAATGTATGCAATTAAAAGTAAATTCTGATATTTTTTTCAAATTACACTTGAAAATTCATTATCATGGGATTTGGAAATCCCATCTCATACCTTCCAACGTGAGGCTCATTTTCTAAAGCCTATAAAATTAATTTTAATCCCATCCCACACTCCTTCCAAACATGCCATTCCTAATCCCGAAGTGGGATTAATGATGCAATCCCCTTTAATACAACTTAATACCATTTGCCAAATAGGCCCTCACTGTGGGCCCCAGTAAAAGAAAAACATCTTAAATGGATAAGCTGCCTACCTCGGTGGGATTTCAAAATCCCACCTACTTCAAAATCTCACCTACTCCATCACACGTGTGCAGTGTGCAGATAGAAGAGACGGACGCCATCTAAACACCACTCCATCCATCACATCAAGGATTGAGAATCCCATCCACCGTGGTACCCGATTAAGCCAGCTACCCAAACTGGCGAGTCTACCACCCGAACAAGAGTAAAGATCCAGGTACAAAATTCTGTCATCCCAGGCGTTCAATCCCGACTGTTTCTTTGGTATGCCCACTTAAGTTTTCAATCTGACTGATTTTCAAATTCCTGTCCGATCGTAGTCTTTCAAAATAGATGAATGGAGTGGACGGACATCTCCACAGGGCACATGTATATGTCTCTGCCCGGGTCACGTGTTTCCGGGCCAGTCATTTGACCCTCGGACATAGTACGACACTTAAAAAAAAAAAAATGTTAGATACACATGCATTCAAAGCTTGTACACGTGGCATATATATTAAAAGTTCAGCCCCGCTGAGTCGCATTCCCAAAATCAGATTAATTGACAATACTAACTCTTAATTCGTGGACATTTGTTTCGTTGACATACACGTGGATTAGATGGGACCGGACCGGATGAAGTTCCTATGGTTGGAAGCTACATAGGGCCCACCCTACTGTTCGTGAGAAATCCATCCCGTCCATCCATTTTAATTAGGGGTTACACTAGCTCGGTTATCTCGCTCGACTCGACTTGAAAAAGTTCGGTTCGACTCCGTTTGAAGCTGAGTTTGAGCTGAGTCGAATTGATTTTTTTGAGCTCGAAAATGAGTTCGAGCTGGCCCAGCTCGACTCGAACCCAACTCGAATTGAACTCGGATCAAACCAGTTCAGTGATGCGGTTGCTTTGATATTGATGTTGCTCACCAAGTGTTTGATGAAATGACTCAACGAAGTGTGGTTGGTGGCAAGGACAGTATATATATGAATTAAATACCTTCTTTTTTTTTCTTGATTTTTATGTTGCTTAAAATGTATTTGGTAAAATACTTGTAAAACTACTGTTGCTACCATTTTACATACAATGAGATTTTGAAGGGGTAGTCCATGTGTTTGTGAAAATGTTGCATAAGTGAACTCGGCTCGAACTGGCTTGAACTGTGACCAAACCAAGCCGAGCTGGCCACTCAGGCTCGAGGACTGAGCCGAGCCAAGTCAAGCTGTGGTCAACTAATGGCCGAGCTGAGTCAAGCTGAGGCTAGCTTGACTCGGTTCAACCCGATGCAAGCCCCTAATTTTAACAGCTCATGTTACGACGCTCATGTTACGACGTGTTAAAAATGAATCCAGATCGAAAACTAAAAGTGGGCCACGCCATAGGAATAAGCGGCAAGGGAAATGCCCACCGTTGAAACCTTCTCAAGGTTCACCATGATGTTTGTGCCATCCAAACCGTTAATAAGGTCATTCTTACTGGAATGAACTGAAAACACAAAAATATTAGCCTTATCTAAAACTTACATGGCCATAAATGTTTTAATTGTAGGAATTCAATCTCTATTATTTCATTTGGTGTGGCTCACTTAACTTTTAAATCTACCTTATTTTTTATCTCATGTCTTGACATGAACTGGCAAAACAGATGGTCAGGATAGATTTCTCACAAACATCAGTAGCCCCCACCTAACTACCAACAGCAGGAGCTACAAGCAGTGGGACCCACAATTTTGACCGTTCGGCTTGAGTTAATTTTGAGAGTGGATTATGTGAGACCAGGGATCCACCGAGGTGGGTGGGATCCCTGACTGTGGGGCTTATGTGCCTTAAATCCACACGGTCAACAGTTTTGAAAGTTACAGGGCATGATCCCAAAAACAAAGCAGATCCAAATCTTATGTGGACCATACAACACGAAATAGCAGTGATTGAATCTCCACCATTAAAAACTTCATGGGGGCACTAGAATGTTTATATGCCACCCAACCTGTAGATAAGGTCACAAAGATCTAGATGAAGAGACCACACGAATATCAGCTTGATCCAAAGCTTTTGTAGCTCATGAGAAGTTTTTAATGATCGATTGCCACTGTTTCCTGTATTATGGTCCACTTGAGATTTGAATTTGCTTCATTTTTTAGATCATGAGCTTTCACTATGGATGGACGGCGTGGATGTAATTACATACATCACAGTGGGCTCTACAGTCAGGGTCCCACCCACCTCAGCGGATCTGGGGTCTTACCTAATCCGCTCCCATTAATTTTATGCCACGCAGCAGTTCCTATAACATGGTCCACATGAGATTTTGATCTACTTCATTTTTGGGCTCATGCCCTTTAATTATCTGGAAAAATGGATGGACGGCCTGGATATATAATACAAAAATCAAGGTGAGCCCCACAGTAATGCCGACATCAAACTTTCAAAGAAGATTTTGCCTATTTGCACAAAGGGACAAGTGAAAAAAAGGCAGGTTTTGGAGTGGATTGGCAAAAGACCATCACTTGCATAAAGGGCCAAGTAGAAAAAGACAATTTTGCCATTCTATGTTCGAATCTTTCATTAGTGAGAGCTGTTAGATTGATGGTTTTAATCACCAAACCATGGGGCTAGCCCCATGCACACCTAGGTTGGAATGGGTCAAGTTTGATTTGGGTCCTTGAGCTGTTAGAACTCTTAGGAATTTCTACAAACATGTAGGCTGCATGTTTGTGCAAACCAACGCACAAAGCCACAAAAGGCATAACAACAAAGTGTATAATGTAAGGAAATTAGAGGATAGAGAGAGTGAGAGATGCACAATGATTTTACATGGAAAACTTTCTCAATTTGAGAAGAAAAAACCACGGTGTCATCAAAGAAGAATCTATTATGCAATGTTTAAAGATTACAAGCTTTCTTTTAAGCCTAACTTGAGGATCTTCTATGTAAAAGTCCCCTTCGAAAATCTCTTGATGCAGGAATAAAAACAAGCCCTCTAGTTTTTTTTTTTTTTTTTTTCTCCTACACACCTCTCTGCAACTCTCTCACTATTCTTATGTGGGAGATTCGCACACATGTAGAGACACACATGCAAAGATACATACATGTGAAAACATAATACACATGACTCAAATACTCCACCCATCTAAAGGTGGGTGGAGGATGGACCATAACCAACAAGTATATGAAAAAATTCTTTAGTTTATATTTACTACATTTATGCATATGAATAATTGAGAGATTGAAAAAAGAATCAAATGCCCATACGATTCCCCCGCCTGCAAAGGTGGAGATCTTGGGACACAATCTCATGTATAGAGATGGGAACACATGAGCGGTGCTCAGAAAATCATTTCACCTTGTCTTATTACTATACTATGAGAAACAGTTTCATTTCACAAATGCCTCCTGCGAAATCCCATTTTACTCAGAAACAAAAATCGACCTTGGTCCTATGTTCTGACAAGTGCCAAAGACATAACAACAACAACAGCAACAACAACAACAACAACAACTATATCATTAGTCTATAGCACCTGTTTGGACAGAGCACTAAATCCTGTTTTCGTTGGATTCTAGGAATCCGAAAGTTGGTGTTTTGGTTCATTGATATTTGGTGTCTATGGTGAGAACTAAAATAGGCGGATTTCCAAATTTCTTTCCTTTTCATCTCCCGCTTGACATGAAATAGATAAGGACCATCTGAGCAGATTTCTATGCTGCCCATCCAAACAGGGGCCTTAGTATGCAAGAGAGCTTACCTCATCATTGCGCCATGACCCCTCCTCATACTTGAACCATCTCATGCTGCCATTGTCATTCACCATCCTCTGGCACAAGACGCACGGCTTCTCACAGCCTTCTCGATGATCGCTTTGTTGAGCTCCCTGATGACCCTCCTGGATGCAGGGGGCGGCAGGTCCTCGATGAGGCAGTGGGACACGTTGAGCACTTCAAGGTGCTTCATGCGGTCCAAGATGAGGACGAGGGCCTCCATGAAGATTGTGGAGCACCGGAGGCTCAGGACCTTGAGCTTCGGGAGGTAGTTGGCAATGCTCAATGCGAAGGGGACATCGAAGTAGCCCATGACCTTCAGCTGGGTGAAGTTCTTGCAGTTCATGCCAATCACCTCCATGATGTAAGGAGGAGAGCAGATGTATGGCATCGTCATGGATTCGAGCTCTTCCCATTTGCAGATGGCCTCGCAGATCCCGCGCTTTGTGATCAAATCCCAAGCTGGTAGAACAAGGTGTTTGAGCCGCGGGCACCTGTTAGTAAAAAGAGAGACATGTCAACACAACCCCTAAGAAAGATACAGGGAGTACATATACATGGTGTGCCATAAAGGCCATTATGTAAAGGTAATGGTGGCAACCGTTACATGTTATGGGGTCGTAACAGCCGTTACGGAAAAAATGACCTGTAACAGCTGTTACGGCTCTTTCACCCCCCATAACAGCCCTGTAACGGTAAATTACGTTGCTGATCTATGTTTTTCGGATTTTTTATTTTCAATTAAAAAAAACAAGACCGTAGTGGCCATTATGGGGGGGCCTTAATGGCTATTACAGCCTGTATCATAAAGGTAATGGTGGTGGCCATCACGGCCACCGTTACCATTACAGAATACCTTGTACATATAAGAGGAATTACTCAGGCCGTGATGTGTCAAGCATTGTTCAAAGACTCAGTGACTCGACTTGAAACTCTTATGAATCAACTGGAGTTGGTGAGAGTTCCGGCTCACTCACCATGAAACTCACCCATGGGGTCGGCAGATCGTTTTGGCCGGGGAGTTATTTGAGGGGGGGGGGGGGGGGGGGGTTACATATAAGATGAATTCCTTAGGCCATGATGTGTCAAGCATTGTTCTAAGACCCAGTGACTCGACTTGACAGTCTTATGAATCAACTGGAATGGGTGAGAGTTCCGGCTCACTCACCATGAAACTCACCCATGGGGTCGGCAGATCGTTTTGGCCGGGGAGTTATTTGATACACTAACAGTGTGATGGTTGAAACACGAGCACTGAGAAATTGTACATGTTGAATAAACAAATAAAATCAGACCATCCAAATTGAGGGATCTACAGTCCACAAGTCGCCGTCACAAAATCAGATTTATTGAACAATTATAATGTCTGATCGGTGGACATTTTTTTATATCTAAAATTGGGCCATTACTATTTTTTGTTTTAACAGTCTACTAGATGTCCACAGATCAGCCAGCTAGAAAATAGAACAACGTTATTTTTTGGGTTATGATCTAAGTAGCGACCCACAATTTAGATATTTTAATTCAAGTTGCTTGTATGCCACATTTACAGTTTTTCTTAAATCTTACCTCACATTTTATGTCCCTCTTCAGATGTCCCAAATCGGTGTTGGAAAGAATTGAAAGGCTGAGGAGAGATTTCTTGTGGCAAGGTGCTGCTTCTAAAAGCAAATTCCACTTGTTGGAATGGGAGAAGTTTGTAATCCATATGGGGAAGGAGGCGCTAATATCAGGTGCTTGGAGTATGTTAATGTAGCTCTGCTGGGGAAGTGGGTTTGGAGGTTTGCAGCTGAAGAAACCAGCTTTGGGGGATTGTCATAGCAGGTAGGTATGGCGTCTCTACGAGAGGTTGGTGGATCGTGGAATCCTCCATATACAAGGCTTCTAACATCTAGAAGTCAATCGCTCGTTTAGCACATAAAATCAAGGGAGGAATTGGGTTCTCGGTTGGGGAAACGATCAGTTTTTAGGATGATATCAAGATCGGGGATTCCCCTCTCAGACTGGAATTTCCCAATCTGACCAGACTACATCCTGCTGTGGACATTTATGTTGCACAATGTTTTTCTGAGGGAGTGTGGGCCCCACCTTGTAGAAGTAATCTCTCTGGTTCCAAGTTGGAGGACCTGATTCGGCTGCAGTCTCGTCTTCATGGGGTTTCCCCTAGCGGGGGATGGATTGGTTTGGCTTAGAGACAAGTAGGGTAAGTTTTCAGTGAAATCCTTCTTCGGCCACATCCCCCATCCCACTTATGGAGGAAATCGCCCCTGAAGGTTGCGGCCTTCGCATGACTTGTTTGAAGAAAAAGGGTTGTCACTATCGATAATTTGCGATAGAGGGCTATGGTCATCCCGAATATCTGCCTGATGAGTGAACTGGCCTGGTCGACATGGTGGGCCCAACTGATGAATGACTTGGATCCTACCCACTTGTGATGTCAGCATGCATGGGGAGAGCAGAATTTGAGAGCCTACTCTAGCAGGCCATAGTCAGAATTGGGTCAGAGAATGCATAGTACCTTTCAGCAATGTAGATCAAGTGATCATCCTTCGGGTACAGATAGACATGGAAGATGATGCAAGTCACGCTTCCACAGCTGAGGCCCATTGCAATCTTCAACACGCGTGTCAGCTTCTTATTGGATCTATCATCCACCCAAATATAAGGTAGTGTCTGAATCTTGATGAAATTTGATTTCAATATCCC
The DNA here is from genome assembly GCA_030180095.1 of Magnolia changhungtana. Classification (NCBI taxonomy): domain Eukaryota; kingdom Viridiplantae; phylum Streptophyta; class Magnoliopsida; order Magnoliales; family Magnoliaceae; genus Magnolia; species Magnolia changhungtana. Next base: position 2,197,397 of record JASAUF010000213.1, read on the forward strand.
CAGATCGACGGTTTTCCAAAGCAACGGATCCGAACAAGCCAAGCGCCACGAACTGCAAACCCGAGAAATGCCCGAAGTCAACTCGACGACATCAAATTCCTTGAATATCCTCACCAGCATATCGATTTGCATGTCCTCCCATCTCCTCACTAGGGATTTACTCTCTTCCATCGCTGTGTTAACAAAGATCTGAGCGGATTTCAAAGCATCACACTACCTACATGAAAAGGGCAAATAAGGAAAAAAGAAGAAGAAGAAGAAAAAGATTAGGAGTTTTAAATGGGCCACCCAAATTGCTAAAAGATAATGGTAAAAGACTGTGAAAAATCTCATTCTCAGCAATTTCTCAGCATGGGAATATCTCAGGAGATTTTCAGATTTTGATGTTTTTCTCACGATATTATCAGGAAAATCTAGCATAAAATAAAATACTAAAAATATTTATTATAAATTAATAAATAATTTCAAATTTTAAATATGAGTATAAAAGAATTCTATTTTTACTTTTAATAATTTCACATTGAATCCGCAATAATTTCGTGATAAAAATCACAAAAAATTAAAGAATTCCAAGGTTTTGAAGATTTCGCAATATTATCGTGATAGTATCATTTTGTCAATTTCCTGTGTCGTGTGATTTTAAACATCTTGGCGATATCTGTCACAAGTGTACAAACCAATGTAGAAAATTGGGATTTGCGTCATATTGGTCTTTCGATTTCCAAGTTCAACCTGTCCAACTCATGGAAAAACCCACGAATGTGTATGCATATGAGAAAGGGAAGGATGACATGAAGTTGGCTATTTGGTAAATTTGAGTCGTTCGGTCCTGAGTTTGAGTTGCGACTCGCCAAAGTCGGCCGGTGTTTGAACCAGATCAGGTACCACCAAATCTGAGTCACAGCCGACTCGGATGAGTCTTAAAGCCATGGTATCAGAAAACAACTGAGAATCCTATAGTTTTTTTTTACACACACTCACACCCCACATACACTCATGCACTCACACCACAGTGGGATTTCACCACAATGGGTACTCGAACCCATGACCTCATGTTGAAACTCTTGTGAGTCTACCACCGAGGTATGAGTAAGGACCTGAGAATCCTATAGTTAAGACTATTTAGATTCACAAGATCTCTAGTCTCTTGGGCCTAGAGATCAGAGGACCCCTTTTTTCCGCTCAGCAATTGGATTTTATTCAAAGCATCAACAAACATGGATAAAAAGACCACAACAGAACAAAAGAAGCTCCCAGAGGTAGACTCTGACTCCAACACAGAATAACTCCACAAGCACAAAGTTCCGACTTTTGACCCTGATTGTCCAACCAACGGGACAAATGATTCCATTTATGGATATGAGTGGCCCACTGGCCCTTAAATGAGCTGATTAGAAACTAAAAAGATCCCTTTCACAATTTCATGAGGGAATGAGAGCAATGTCAGGCCTCCCAGGTTCCATATCTAAATAATGGGCGGATATTTGCAGAGAATACACTCCTCACACACAGGCTTGACAAAGAGGGAAAGATAGTGAGATAAACAACAAGTGCTCAACACTAATCTATCCTCCTGAAGTGGAACACAGGGCCTAACTAGAGGATAACTGAACAAAACCATGTGCTCCAAATTGGAGAATCGAATTTGTTTGCAGTTCACCGTGAATCAGTTCACAATTTTCCATTAAATGCATGGATCTTTTTCCTTCTTTTTTTTTTTTTTTTTTGCAAAAATTCAATCCTCACCAAGATCCTTTTATTGGTACAAAGCTCCCAATCCTCACCAAGATCCTTTTGAAAATTTTACACTTTATTCATTTTGAACATATATATATATATATATATATATATATATATATATATATATATATATATATATATATAAAAGTCTTCAACTAAGTTGGTTTCATGATTTAGCTTTGTAAAATGTATATTGCAGCTTATGTAGTTTCCATTTGGGCGGACACCACTTTTAGAATTATATATTTTGAATATTAGTTATATATTTATAGGTTTAATTATCTCTGTTTAAACATTGATATCCCTGATTTAAATTTAATCTAATTATTGATCATAGGTGAATATTAACCGGACTTCACAAGTACGTGAGAACTCACACACATGCATTTTTACTAAGTTCACATTTAAATATTCCGAATCAGAATCTCCATACTCAAGTGCTAATTTTTGGGGCGTGACATTTATTCACACAGGTCACCCATTTTTCCGGATGATCTTAGGGCATGTGCCCTAAATAAGGCAAATCCAATTCTTAAGCGGTCCATGCTAAAAGAAAAAAGTGTTAACTGAATGTCCACTATTAACAACTTCCTAAAGCCCACTGTAATGTTTATTTGCCATTCAACCAAGTCACACGGACCAAAATGAAGGAAAAATACAAATGTTCAAAACTTTTGTTTTCCTCTAAAGTTTTCGATCCTCATTTAGCTATAAGTGTCCAATCCTCACTTCTTCTTTCCTGTGGTGTGGTCCACTTGAGATTTGGATCTGCTTTATTTATGGGCTCGTGCCCTTAAGCGAGCTGTCCAAATGTATGGACGGTGGTGATAAAACACATACACAATAATGGGACCCACGTAGTACTGACAAGCAGCGACGGGCGGTCAGTACGCAATCCACGTCTTCGAAGTACAAGGATATATATATATATATATATATATATATATATATATATATATAGAGAGAGAGAGAGAGAGAGAGAGAGAGAGAGAGAGAGATGCTCACACATAACTAGTTGGACCATGAGTTTCGGTCCAACTAGTTGTGCATTAAATTTCAAAATTACTATTTTTATACACATGTAATGCACCACATGTGAGGATATGTGACTCTGCGTTTTACATTAGTATTTTGGGAATTATGTGTCATAGATTCAAGCCATTTATTAAATAGAGCACGCTAATGAAATTTTATGTACCGAAAGTTAGTAAATTGTTGTCACCATTAGAACCACACATGTAACTTGAATATAGATTATTGGAGTAGATTTTTAACAGTTTACTTCTTTTTTTTTATAGATGATATCATGTTATCGATAAAAAACTATTTATTTTTTCTCATACACTTACAATGGACCCTACCCAATTAACGAACCGGATTCGCAAGATACATTGCGCATCACCTAAGTACATCATGTGTATACACATTCTTTAGTGGTCCTTTGTAAACATTCACCCTCCTCTCTTCTCTCTCCTCATTTAAACTATTTTTCTCTCATTTAATGCTCTCCATTCCCTGTACGTTTGGGACTCAAATCACGTAACTAAGTTATGTGGGCCCCACCATGATATATGTGTTGTATCCATACCACACATCTATTTGTAGAGATCATTTTAGGACGTGGTTCAAAAGAAAGAGGTAGATCCAAAACTGGAGTGGACCCCACCACAGAAAACAGTGGGGAGAGTGACGCCTACCGTTAAAACCTTCCTAAGGTCCACCATGATATTTATTTGAGATCCAACCTGTTCACAATATAACATAGACATTAAAAAAAGGGAAAACACAAATATCAGCTCGATTGAGAACTTTTGTGGCCCTTAGAAGTTTTTAATGGTGGGCGTCACCCTCTCCACTGTTTTCTGTGGTGGGGTCCATTCCAGCTTTGGATCTGACTCATTTTTTGGCTCATGCCATAAAATAATCTCTCCAAATGGATGGACGGTGTGGATACAAAACATACATCATGGTGGGACCCTAAGAACTAGGTGACGTCATTCAGTGCCAGCTGCAAATCCGCGTCAAAGTGAGCTCTGGGAAAGTTTCAACGGTGGGCATATTTTTACCACTGCTTGATATGGTGTCCACTCGAGCCTTTGATCAACCTAACTTTTGGTCCTATACTATAAAGTGGCATGGGGAAATGAATGGACTGTGCGGATAAAATCCACACATTCAAAACTTCTATGGCCTAAAAATATTTCAACCTTGGACGTTCAATTATCACGTTTTCAGCCCACTTGAGCCCGAGAAACGGTTCATTTTTGGCTTCATGTCCTTAATTGAACTCAAAAAACAGATGGACAGGTAGGATTTCTCACAAACATCATAGTGGGCCCCACCTGAGTTCCCAGCGCAGGAACTTCCTGCCAGAGTCTTTCGCAGGAAATTAGCGTGGTTTGGGATTTGCAGCCGGCACTGAATGACGTCACCTAGTTCTTAGGGTCCCACCATGATGTATGTTTTGTATCCACACCGTCCATCCATTTGGAGAGATTATTTTATGGCATTAGCCAAAGAATGAGTCAGATCCAAAGCTAGAATGGACCCCACCACATAAAATAGTGGAGAGGGCGATGCCCACTATTAAAAACTTCTAAGGGCCACAAAAGTTCTCAATCGAGCTGATATTTGTGTTTTCTCTTCTTTAATGTTTATGTTATATTGTGAACAAGTTAGATCTCAAATAAATATCATGGTGGACCTTAAGAAGGTTTTAACGGTAGGCGTCACTCTCCCTACTGTTTTCTGTGGTGGGGTCCACTCCAATTTTGGATCTACCTCTTTCTTTTGAACCACGTCCTAAAATGATCTCTACAAATAGATGTGTGGTATGGTTACAACACATATCATGGTGGGGCCCACGTAACTTAGTTACGTGATTTGAGTCCCAAAAGTACAGGGAATGGAGAGAGCATTAAACAAGGAAAAAATATTTTTAAATGAGGAGAGAGAGAAGAGAGGAGGGTGAATGTTTACAAAGGACCACTAAAGAATGTGTATACACATGATGTACTTGGGTGATGGGCAATGTATCTTGCAAATCCGGTCCGTTAGTTAGGTAAGGTCCATTGTAAGTATATGGGAAAAATATATTTTTTTTATCGATAACATGATATCATCTATAAAAAAAAGTAAACCGTTAAAAATCTACTCCGACAGTCCATATTCAAGTTACATGTGTAGTTTTAATGGTGACAACAATTTACTAACTTTCGGTACATAAAATTTCATTAGGATGCTCTATTTAATAAATGGCTTGGATCTATGACACATAATTCCCAAAATACTAATATAAAACTCAGAGTCACATATCCTCACATGTGGTGCATTACATGTGTATGATAATATGAATTTTGAAATTTAATACGTAGCTAGTTGGACCAAAACTCATGGTCCAACTAGTTGTGTGTGAGCATGTCTCTCTCTCTCTCTCTCTCTTTCTATATATATATATATATATATATATATATATATATATATAAACTTTCAAGGGTACATGAACATCCAAGATCTAACCGCACGAAATTTAAATTCGCGAGTATACACGCACGGTCAGTAACTCACACGTGGTATAGAGACAGCGGGAAATTGGGTTGGAAGATGTGAAATTTAATTTAGAAATGCATTTAAAAATCTGTTAAGGGTATATTTGTAATTTTAACTTATCATGCCAATAGGTGGTACGAGGGAGTTAAATATTCCAATTTATAGAATAGCAGGTTTGCTGATTCCACACGCGTGTGGTCACACGTGCCAATATGGGATGCCTGTGCTAGATCGGAGCTTTCCATCTACTTGGAGAATATTTTTAGATCTTCTGCCTCTGAAATCAAGCCTTCCAACTCCTCGAGTGGGCTACAGCGTGGAAAGTAAACCGATGGTTTAAACAAATTTTGCTGGCCGTCCATTTGTTTTGTACGATGGGGATCACTTGATGCTTGAAATGATCAGATTTCCGTCAGCGTGGCACACCTGACGGAACGATCAGATCTTGCACAAGCCTTCCATTTTGGCACGTGCTCATGCGAGTTGATAGGCTGGGCTCCCACACGCGTGTGGAACTAGTAAAACACTAACATATGGTTGGTGCTGCCACTCATCCACCGTCCACGTGGCATATATGCATGCCGATCCGAATCCTCCAAATCCTGGGTCCCAACGTAGATGTAGCATGTTTTGAAAATGTAGAGTGATCGGATGATCCTAACCGTTCAATTGGCGAAAATCAAGTAGATGGTTGAAAAGATAGGATCAGTGGTCCAAGTTTAATGAGAAAATTCAGATTGTTAAAATCTTTCAGAACGACTTCTAAGTGAGGCCCACAATTTTGATGGGAAAATCGACGTGCACTTATGCCACGTGAACAGTGGACAACTTGCAAGGAACTTCCGTTGGTACAACTACCAGCAAATGCACGTGAAACGCATGGGATCTTGAAAAGCCTTCTTTTTTCTTTTTTTTTTTTCGGTAGCCGATTGTTTTAAAATAAAATAAATAAAAACAAAATATCCTAAAGAGCAGTTGTCCACCTTAGGAGTGTCCCAAAAAGATGGGTTTCATCGGAACCGTTCATTAGTTGGGATGGTAAGATTGGCCCATCATCACGTTCTTGCAACATTATCCGTTCATTGTGGGTAGGGGTGTACTTCGAGTCGAGCTGGCCTCAGCTCGACTCTGCTCGACAACCATTTAGCCCCAGCTCGAATTTGACTCAGCTCGGTCCTCGAGCCTGATTGGTCAATTCGGCTTGGTTCGGTCAGCAACTCGGGCCAGTTCGAGCCAAGATCGAGACAAGTTCGCCATTGCCGCATTTTCACAAACACCCGAGTTGTACCTTTAAAATCTCATTGTATTCGAGACAACAACAATGGCTTTACAGATATTTTATCAGACAACTTCTAAGCAACATAAAAATCAATGAAAAAAGGGTGTTGGTTTCATATACATACCTTCCTTGCCACCAACGATACTTCTTTGAGTCATTTCATCAAACACTTGGTGAGCAATATCAATATCAAAGTAATCAAGTCACCCAACTAGTTCGATCCAAGTCGAGTCGAGTTGGGGCAGGCTCGAACTTGGCTTGAATTCATTTTCAAGCTAAAAAAATTAGCTCTTTTTCGAGTTGAGTCGAGCAAGCTAACCAAGCTAGCTCAGTTCATGTACACCTCTAATTGTGGGCCCCACCAGATTTACAGCTTCTAGGGACTAGGCTTTCCAAGTAGTGATATGGACTGAGTTCGAGTTACCCAATAACTCGATTCGGTCAGATTCTTTCGGGTATATATATACCTGAACTCTCTTTTCCTCCCTCATATCCTCTTCCAATCCTGGCAACCACCCTCCTCTCTCTCTCTCTCTCTCTCTCTCTCTCTCTCTCTCTCTCTCTCTCTCTCTCTCTCTCTCTCTCCACTCCCTCCCTTCCTCATCTCTCAATCCGAATTGATGCCAACTCGATTTGACTCGGTACTTTTTATTGGATCGGATTAGGTCTGGAATAGTCTAGGCCAGACCCGAATTCAGATCGGTTTAGGCATGCTCGACTTGGTACCAAGTTGAGCTGAGATCGGGTCAGGCCTATTTTCAAAACCGGATCGAGTCGGATCAACCCTAACTCGGTCCAACTCGACTTGATGCCCAGCTCTAGCCTTGCGCATGAAATTCTAACATTGTTAGTACAATGTTGTACTCGAATTTTTGCACACAGCACTTCCTTATTGCAAACGTGCTACTTGTGTAGAACATCTAGACCGTGAAAAAGGTGGTCCAGACGATAAATATTACCTGAGGCAAAAGTCAGGATATTCCACTCATCAGGCCATCTACACCGTCAAAGTCAATAGACAGATGATGACTTGATCAATGGATTGGTTTGGCCCAGCCAATGAATTGGCTAATCTCATCAATGGATGGGTATGGCCCACCTAATGACTGGGTTCATCCAACATTCGCACGGCTTGGATGTTCTACTCAGTCGATACTTTGACGGGAGTATGGTGAGTAAATACACCATCAATCTCTTTATATTTTTATGTACCCGGGCCTGACTGGGGCCTGTTAGTGAGCCCAGTTAAAAATCGAGCATGTTCCAGCTTGTTAGGCCCACGACACCGTTGGAATCTATGGACAAAAGACAGGTGTGTCCCACCAGTGAGCGGTGTGGCTTGATTTTCAAGAAGTGGGATCTTCACTGGCTAGTCTGGCCTTGAACTAGAAAAGCTTTAATGCTCCGGAGAGTGTGATGGTTGATGCACAGGCATTAAGAAATTGTAATTGGCGCGTACATGTTTTTTGAATTAAATTGTGGGTCCCGTTTTACGTTGGTCATCATCATATGTGGAACGTTAAACTGGTTTGATTTCGTAACTGGCTCAATGGTGGACACCTAATAGAGAGAAAATTACCACTGTAGACCCTACCTTTTACGAAGGATACAAAACTTACCTTGCACGTTCGGACAGAGCATTTGAGAACGAAAATACCCCTGCTTTTAAATATGATTTTTCGTTTCTGTAGTCCTATAGCTACGGATTATAACCATAGCGATAGATAGCGTAAGTAGGAGTTTTTCCGTCCTCAAATGCGCTATCCGTATGTACAAGGTCTAAGTTGGAAAGGTAAGTTTTGGATCCTTCGTAAAAGACGCTGGATAAAAGGTGGGGTCTGGTAATTTCCTCCCTAATGGACGGTAGAACATAAAAGGAAAACTAGCCTAAATCGGATTGCATACTGAGTAAACTCTGTTGGGCCCACCGTGAATGTATGTGGTTTATCTATGCTGTCCATCCATTCTTGCAGCTCATTTTAAGGGTTGAGCCCAAAATTTAAGCATACACAAAGCTTATTTGGACCACACCGCAGGAAACAGTGGGAATAATGATTTTTACCGTTGAAACCTTTCCAGGGCCTACAGTGATGTTTATTTGTCATTCAACCTGTTCATAATATCACACAAACATGAATAAAAGGAAAACACAAATATCATCTTGATCCAAAACTTCCGTGGCCTTCAATAAATTTTCAACGGTAGACATTCAATTCACACAATTTCTTTGGATATATTTCATTTTTTTGTCCAATCTCTAAATTGGATGGAAGGAGTGGATAAAATGCATAAATCACGGTGGATGCCACAGAGTTTACTCGGTACGCAATCTGCTTCCAAACTAGGCATCAATCAAACGCCACAGATCCGACTGTCAGGCCCTTCAATCGGAGAACAAATGCACCACAGCCCATAGATGCACGTGACGTGAGATCCTGATCGTTCATCTGGTGTGGTCCATCAGGCACATGCCATGACTCGAAAATCAGGACGTCTTGTTTAATATGGGGCCCACACAAGTAAGGAAAAAATGGATGTTGGTAAAACTTGACCAACGGTATGTGTTTGATGCACGTGTGAAGTCCATCTGATGATGAAACTAACTTTTCCTTACGTCCATGGTACATAACATGAAGGTCCCACCTGATGAACGGTCTAGATCACTCTTAAACATGCCACACGAATGTATTCATGGAGAATAGGATTCGATGGCTGCAACCGCGCGTGGCCGTAGTGTGGCTCCAAGAAAAGGCCGTTCAAACAACGTTCATGAATGACGGCTTGAAGTTATCAGTCATCGCACACACTCATCAGATTCGAAGTGTCCAGATGCCTCTAGAGAGGAATTACAAGGCTCCCATTATCAGCGGGTGTACACACGCGCAGCATTTTACACATATGAGGGCCATGTTTTGGTGATCCAAACCGTTGATCTTCTTTGGAATCCATTTGATATATGTTTCTCTAGATTGAAAGCCAAATAGACGGTTAGTATCAACATGCTTTTTATTGATACCACTAGCTGCCACTTTTCTGTAATCTCGACCGTTAATATGATGGATCTAACCGTACAACTAGCACATCAAATTTCGACCTCTAAATAGACGGCTATGTGAAGAAGCAGTTCCGAATTGGACGGTGCCGATTGAGGCATCACCCTGCTGCGTATGCTGTGGAGGGATCTAACCCTCTACAACACATGCAGTAGGAAGCGCGTTTCGCACCAAGCTATGTTGGACCCGATGTTAGTTTTGGGTGAAATCCACTCCGTTCATCATGTTCCACAAGACAAAAATCGGCTAGATCTAAGACTAAGGTGGGTCACACAGGAGGAAAAATGTTAAACCACATTTAGAAGAGATAAATTCACATGGCGTGGCCTACCTTAGTTTTGGATCAGGCTTATTTTTGGCCAGTATCTTAGTCACGGTGGTGATCACCGAATCAACGGCTTGGATGGCATAAAAACAACATGGCAGCCCAAGAAGGTTGGTGTCCCATCTTCATTATTCCTTGTGGTGTGGCCAGCTGAGTTTTGGCCAAGCCTCGATTCATTACTTCCTAACATTAGGTATCGCAACTGATGGATGGGATGGATCTCAGACACACATCACGGTGGGCCCATGGAGGCAAGGTGCTGCACGCTCCAACGCCTACGTTCCCACCATGCTTGGGCGCGGATTGGATAATGACAAGGTCAGTAGCCAAATCGCTACTGAAGTGACGTCACCAAGCTCTGTGGACCCCACCATGATGTATGTGTTGTATCCATGCCGTCCAATTAGTTTTAGAGATCGTTTTGTGGCATTATAAAGAGAATGGGATAGATCTAAAGTTCAAGTGGACCCCACCATAGAAAATAGTGGGGACAGTGACATCCACCGTTCAAAACTTCTCAGGGCCACGGTAGTTTCCAATCAAGCTGATATTTTTATTTTCACTTCATCTATCTCTATGTTAACTTATGAATAGGTTGGATCTCAAAAATATATCATGGTGGGCCTTATAAATGTTTCAATGGTGGGTGTGACTGCTCCCACGGTTTTATGTGATGGGTCCACTTGAAATTAGATATATTTCATTCTCTCTGTAATGCCATAAAACGATCTCTAAAAATGGTTAGACTGTATAAATACAACACATGCATCATGGAAAGTATATCGAGCTTGGTCACGTCACTTCAGTAACGATTTGGCTACTGACCTTTTCAGTATCCAATTCGCACCCCATGGGATGGAATTATGGCCATTCCATCGTTTATAACTTGCAGTGGATTATCATTGCATATGGTGTACATCTCTATCTCGTGCGCCACCTCTATTCCATGAGCTGCTGGTGAGCTGTTTTGGTTCTATGGGATATCGGAAATAGACGAGGATTGCATCCTATTCCCGCCTTGACGGTAATCCATCTTGGCAGGGCTTTATGGGGCCCACCGTATTGTAAGTGTTTTATCCATGCCGTTAAACACTTTTTTCCGATATTTTTAATATGTGAGCCAAAAAATGAGGCAGGTCCAAGGTTTAAGTGGACCACAAGGTGGAGATTGATCGTCCACCATTAAAAGCTTCTTAGGAGCTGGAGAAGTTTCGGATCAAGCTGATATTTGTGTTTTCACTTCATCCTGGTCTAAATGACCTTATGAATACGTTGTATGGTAAACGTTGGCCCTTAGAAAGGTTGCAACGGTGAGTGTCATTATCAGTGCAGCTTCCTTTGGTGTGGTCTACTTAAGCCTTGGACCTGCCTCATTTTTTGGCTCACATATTAAAATTATCGGAAAAAAAGCGTTTAACGGCGTGGATAAAACACTTACAACATGGTGGACCCCACAGAGCCCGCATCCATCGAAAATGGGGTCACTCCTTGCAACTTCACCCACCGTACGGATAACTATGTGGACCTACCGTGATTTATGTCTTTTATCTGCTTCATCCATCCATTTTATTAGATAATTTTATGTGTTCAGCCCAGAATTGAAGCACACCTAAAGTTCAAGTAGACCACACCAAAGGAAACAGTATGAACTGAACTTCTCCTGTTGAATTTTTTTTTGGGGTATAGAAATTTTTTGATCTATCTGATATTTATTTATTTTTCCCTTCTTTTATATCTTTGAGATCTTATGAACACTTTGGATGACAAATAAATCTCAATGTAGGTCCTAGGAAGAATTCAACGGTGAGAATCATTATTCACACTCTTTCCTATGTTACAGTCCAGGAGAGCTTTTGATATGCTTTAAGTTTCGACTCAATGCCTCAAATTAGCTGGAAAATGGATGGACAGCTTGGATAAGCCGCATACATTTAGAGTTTCGACTCCATGCCTCAAATTAGCTGGAAAAATGGATGGACAGCTTGGATAAGCTGCATACATTCAAGGCCCATTTGGCCAACTGCATTAGGTGAGACTAAGGTGGATGGAATTGTAAAAGTAACAATAAATGCATGTGTAAGGTATTTGTCCCTGGATTGGGTGTATCCTTTATTTTCCAATACCATGTTTGGAATGTATGCAATTAAAAGTAAATCCTTGGATTTCTTTCAAATTACACTTGAAAATTCATCATCATGGGATTTGAAAATCCCATCTCACACCTTCCAACACCGGACTCATTTTCCAAAGCCTATAAAATTAATTTTACTCCCATCCTACACTCCTTCCAAACATATCATTCCCCATCCCGAAGTGGGATTAACAATACAATTCCATTTAATACAACTTAATACCACTGGCCAAACAGGCCCTCACTGTGGGCCCCGGTACAAGAAAAAACATCTTAAATGGATAAGCCGCCTATCTCGGTGGGATTTCAAAATCCCACCTACTCCATCGCAAGTGCGCACAGAGACGGACGCCATCCAAACACCACTCCATCCATCACATCAAGGATTGAGAATCCCATCCACCGTAGTACCCGATTAAGCCAGCTACCCAAACTGGCAAGTCTACCACCCGAACAAGGGTAAAGATCCAGATACAAAATTCTGTCATCCCAGGCGTTCAATCCTGACTGTTTCTTTTGTATGGCCCACTTAAGTTTTCAATCTGACTGATTTTCAGATTCCTGTCCGATCGTAGTCTTTCAAAATAGATGAATGGAGTGGATTTGTAACGGACATCTCCACAGGGCACATGTATATGTCTCTGCCCGGGCCAGTCATTTGACACTCGGGCATAGTACGACACTTGATACGCATGCATTCAAAGCTTGTACACGTGGCATATATATTAAAAGTTCAGCCCCGCTGAGTCGCATTCCCAAAATCAGATTAATTGACAACACTAACTCTTAATTCGTGGACATTTGTTTTGTTGACATACACGTGGATTGGATGGGATCGGACCGGATGAAGTTCCTATGGTCGGAAGCTACATAGGGCCCACCCTACTGTTCGTGAGAAATCCATCCCGTCCATCCATTTTAATTAGGGGTGTACACGAACCGAGCTAGCTCGGTTAGCTCGCTCGACTCGACTCGAAAAAGTTTGGTTCAACTCAGTTTGAAGCTCAGTTTGAGCCGAGTCGAACTGATTTTTTTGAGCTCGAAAATGAGTTCGAGCTAGCCAGCTCGACTCGAACCGAACTTGAACTTGAATTGAACTCGGATCAAACTAGTTCAGTGACTCGATTACTTTGATATTAATGTTGCTCATCAAGTGTTTGATGAAATGAGTCAACGAAGTGTGGCTGGTGGTAAGGACAATATGCAAATGAAACAAATACCTTTTTTTTTTTCTTGATTTTTATGTTGCTTAAAAGGTGTTCAATAAAATATTTGTAAAACTACTGTTGCTATTGTTTTATATACAATGAGATTTTGAAGGGGTAATTCATGTGTTTGTGAAAATGCTGCATAGGCAAACTCGGCTCGAACTGTGACTGAACCAAGCCGAGCTGGCCACTCAGGCTCGAGGACTGAGCTGAGCCAAGTCAAGCTGAGGTCAGCTAATGGCTGAGCTGAGTCAAGCTGAGGCTAGCTTGACACGGTTCGACTCGATGTAAGCCCCTAATTTTAACAGCTCATGTTACGACGTGTTAAAAATGAATCTAGATCGAAAACTAAAAGTGGGGCACACCACAGGAATAAGCGGCGAGGGAAATGCCCACTGTTGAAACCTTCTCAAGGTTCACCATGATGTTTGTGCCATCCAAACCGTTAATAAGGTCGTTCTTACTAGAATGAACTGAAAATACAAAAATATTAGCCTTATCTAAAACTTACATGGCCATAAATGTTTTAATCGTAGGAATTCAATCTCTATTATTTCATTTGGTGTGGCTCACTTAACTTTTAGATCTACCTTATTTTTTATCTCATGTCTTGACATGAACTGGCAAAACAGATGGTCAGGATAGATTTCTCACAAACATCAGTAGCCCCCGCCAAACTTCCAACAGCAGGAGCTACAAGCAGTGGGACCCACAATTTTGACCGTTCGGCTTGAGTTAATTTTGAGAGTGGATTATGTGAGACCAGGGATCCACCGAGGTGGGTGGGATCCCTGACTGTGGGGCTTATGTGCCTTAAATCCACACCGTCAACAGTTTTGAAAGTTACAGGGCATGATCCCAAAAACAAAGCAGATCCAAATCTTATGTGGACCATACAACACGAAATAGCAGTGATTGAATCTCCACCATTAAAAACTTCATGGGGGCACTAGAATGTTTATATGCCACCCAACCTGTAGATAAGGTCACAAAGATCTAGATGAAGAGACCACACGAATATCAGCTTGATCCAAAGCTTTTGTAGCTCATGAGAAGTTTTTAATGATCGATTGCCACTGTTTCCTGTATTATGGTCCACTTGAGATTTGGATTTGCTTTATTTTTTAGATCATGAGCTTTCACTATGGATGGACGGCGTGGATGTAATTACATACATCACAGTGGGCTCTACAGTCAGGGTCCCACCCACCTCAGCTGATCTGGGGTCTTACCTAATCCGCTCCCATTAATTTTATGCCACGCAGCAGTTCCTATAACATGGTCCACATGAGATTTTGATCTACTTCATTTTTGGGCTCATGCCCTTTAATTATCTGGAAAAATGGATGGACGGCCTGGATATATAATACAAAAATCAAGGTGAGCCCCACAGTTATGCCGACAACGAACTTTCAAAGAACCTATTTGCACAAAGGGACAAGTGAAAAAAGGCAGGATTTGGAGTCCATTGGCAAAAGACCATCACTTGCATAAAGGGCCAAGTAGAAAAAGACAATTTTGCCATTCTATGTTCGAATCCTTCATTAGTGAGAGCTGTTAGATTAATGGTTTTAATCACCAAACCATGGGGCTAGCCCCATGCACACCTAGGTTGGAATGGGTCAAGTTTGATTTGGGTCCTTGAGCTGTTAGAACTCTTAGGAATTTCTACAAACATGTAGGCTGCATGTTTGTGCAAACCAACGCACAAAGCCACAAAAGGCATAACAACAAAGTGTATAATGTAAGGAAATTAGAGGATAGAGAGAGTGAGAGATGCACACTGATTTTACATGGAAAACTTTCTCAATTTGAGAAGAAAAAACCACGGTGTCATCAAAGAAGAATCTATTATGCAATGTTTAAAGATTACAAGCTTTCTTTTAAGCCTAACTTGAGGATCTTCTATGTAAAAGTCCCCTTCTAAAATCTCTTGATGCAAGAATAAAAACAAGCCCTCTAGTTTTTTTTTTTTTTTTTTCTCCTACACCTCTCTGCAACTCTCTCACTATTCTTATGTGGGAGATTCGCACACATGTAGAGACACACATGCAAAGATACATACATGTGAAAACATAATACACATGACTCAAATACTCCACCCATCTAAAGGTGGGTGGAGGATGGACCATAACCAACAAGTATATGAAAAAAATCTTTAGTTTATATTTACTACATTTATGCATATGAATAATTGAGAGATCGAAAAAAGAATCAAATGCCCGTACAATTCCCCCGCCTGCAAAGGTGGAGATCTTGGGACACAATCTCATGTATAGAGATGGGAACACATGAGCGGTGCTCAGAAAATCATTTCACCTTGTCTTATTACTATACTATGAGAAACAGTTTCATTTCACAAATGCCTCCTGCGAAATCCCATTTTACTCAGAAACAAAAATCGACCTTGGTCCTATGTTCTGACAAGTGCCAAAGACATAACAACAACAACAGCAACAGCAACAACAACTATATCATTAGTCTATAGCACCTGTTTGGACAGAGTGCTAAATCCTGTTTTCGTTGGATTCTAGGAATCCGAAAGTTGGTGTTTTGGTTCATTGATATTTGGTGTCTATGGTGAGAACTAAAATAGGCGGATTTCCAAATTTCTTTCCTTTTCATCTCCCGCTTGACATGAAATAGATAAGGACCATCTGAGCAGATTTCTATGCTGCCCATCCAAACAGGGGCCTTAGTATGCAAGAGAGCTTACCTCGTCATAGCGCCATGACCCCTCCTCATACTTGAACCATCTCATGTTGCCATTGTCATTCACCATCCTCTGGCACAAGACGCACGACTCCTCACAGCTGTACAAGAAGGTCCGTAACCGAGAGGCCTTCTCGATGATCGCTTCGTTGAGCTCCCTGATGACCCTCCTGGATGCAGGGGGCGGGAGGTCCTCGATGAGGCAGTGGGACACGTTGAGCACTTCAAGGTGCTCCATGCGGTCCAAGATGAGGACGAGGGCCTCCATGAAGAGTGTGGAGCACCGGAGGCTCAGGACCTTGAGCTTCGGGAGGTAGTCGGCAATGCTCAATGCGAAGGGGACATTGAAGTAGCCCATGACCTTCAGCTGGGTGAAGTTCTTGCAGTTCATGCCAATCACCTCCATGATGTAAGGAGGAGAGCGGATGTATGGCATCGTCATGGATTCGAGCTCTTCCCATTTGCAGATGGCCTCGCAGATCCCGCACTCTGTGATCAAATCCCAAGCTGGTAGAACAAGGTGTTTGAGCCGCGGGCACCTGTTAGTAAAAAGAGAGACATGTCAACACAACCCCTAAGAAAGATACAGGGAGTACATATACATGGTGTGCCATAAAGGCCATTATGTAAAGGTAATGGTGGCAACCGTTACATGTTATGGGGTCGTAACAGCCGTTACGGAAAAAATGACCTGTAACAGCTGTAAAGGCTCGTTCGCCCCCCATAAAGGCCCTATAACGATAAATTACGTTGCTGATCTAGGTTTTTCAGATTTTTTATTTTCAATTAAAAAAAGCAAGACCGTAGTGGCCATTATAGGGGGGCCTTAATGGCTATTACAGCCTGTATCATAAAGGTAATGGTGGTGGCCATCACGGCCACCGTTACCATTACAGAATACCTTGTACATATAAGAGGAATTACTTAGGCCGTGATGTGTCAAGCATTGTTCTAAGACTCAGTGACTCGACTTGAAACTCTTATGAATCAACTGGAGTTGGTGAGAGTTCCGGCTCACTCACCATGAAACTCACCCATGGGGTCGGCAGATCGTTTTCTCCGGGGAGTTATTTGATACACTAACAGTGTGATGGTTGAAACACGAGCACTGAGAAATTGTACATGTTGAATAAACAAATAAAATCAGACCAACCAAATTGAGGGATCTACAGTCCACAAGTCGCCGTCCCAAAATCAGATTTATTGAACAATTATAATGTCTGATCGGTGGACATTTTTTTACATCTAAAATTCAGCCATTACTATTTTTTATTTTAACCGTCTACTAGATGTCCACAGATCAGCCAGCTAGAAAATAGAACCAATGTTATTTTTTGGGTTATGATCTAAGTAGGGACCCACAATTTAGATATTTTAATTCAAGTTGCTTGTATGCCACATTTACAATTTTTCTTAACTCTTACCTCACATTTTATGTCCCTCTTCAGATGTCCCAAATCCGTGTTGGAAAGAATTGAAAGGCTGAGGAGAGATTTCTTGTGGCAAGGTGCGGCTTCTAAAAGCAAATTCCACTTGTTGGAATGGGAGAAGTTTGTAATCCATATGGGGAAGGAGGCGCTAATATCAGGTGCTTGGAGTATGTTAGGGCCTGTTTGGATGCCTGTAAGTTCTTTTAAGTTGTAAGTGACTTACAGGTGAAAGTTACTTACAGGTAACCTGTTTGGATGTAAGTTGTAAGTCACTTACAGGTAAGTTAGTTTTTCTGTTTGGATAGCCTGTAAGTTACTTACAGGTAGAAAGCTGTATATTCACATCGAGCAGAGCTTAGATTGGGGAATCATTCTAAAATGTTATAATCATATAAAAAAAAACATAGGATCAAATATGTTATTTTGTTAAGCCCATCAAGATGAATATTTGAGATAATTATTAAGCTAAACCAATCATCAAGTGGGCCCATGAATTCAAACATGTTTAACTTATTAAGCAATTATCTTTTCTATCTAGCTCAATTCAAACATGTTTAACTTGTTTTTTCAGCTCTATTAATGAGTTATGATGCAGCTGCCATTTCAGATCATTTCTGCACATTAATTGGAACTGATTCAGGTGAGAAAAGTTCATGTTAATTTAAATTCAATGGATTCTGTCGAGAAATTGAGCAGTTGCTAACGAATTCCACCAGTTTCAATTATTCCAACGCACATACCAAACAACAATAGCAAGGAACAATTTATTTGTCTACAAGCAATGTTTCCAAGGAAAAGAGAATAGTGGCCTTCTAAGAGCTCTTCCTAGTTCTTACAATTTCAACCAAAATAAGATCATATTTTTCTACAGCTAGGATCTTCCAATCTGGGAGGTTTTTGGTGGATGGCCCGTCCAGGGAGAGCCCCACCATAAAAACAGTTTGGATCACTGCACCATAGGCCCCACTTTGTACAGACTGTAAAGCTGAAGATATTGCACACAGACTTGGCTGAGCGTTATATAAGAGTTTTGCTAAGCCGGCACGTGTACAAGACAGTTAATGCATACAACACCATATATGCCAGCATGGCAGACAGTTGCAATATCCAAGCCATCCATCAAAAGGCTCAAAACTGCACTACAGCCAACATACTAAAAGAATGCTTGCTGTTTCTACCTTTTAGGGTGGATGGGATGTGGTCTCATAGAATGTGGTGATGAAAGAAGCGTGTGTTCAATTTGCAAAAGAATGCTTGCTGTTTCTGCCAACATACTAAAACTGCACTACAGCCAATATACTAAAACTGATTGTGAATGGCAAGAACAGTGAAGCTATGTCGCAAATCCAAATCGAACAATGGTGTCCTCTAATCAGATGGCAAGAATAGTGATTGGCATGATACAACAGGCATTGGATGCTCTCAATATGATCAACCAACTCCTATTGTCATGTAACCGTCCAGTCTGGACCATCCAGCAAGGTCATACATTTTATACAGAGCTTCTGCATGGACAACTAAACTGATTTCATGAGATGTAAGCAAAAATATTCAATCGGCACATGATTCAATCAGCTGTGATATGGTTTCAAGACCCTAAAAATATTCAATCAACACATGATTTATCCAATCGGCTGTGAAATCCAACATGATTAGAACTTATGTAATGAAAATAATGAAAATAATAAAAATTCAAGGAAGCGTGAACGTATGTGTTTAATCCACGCCGTCCATACGATTTTTCAGCTCATTCAAGGGGATGAACTCAAAATTTAAGAATATCCAAACCTCAAGTGTATCATACCATAGGAAACAGTGGTAGTAATGATTTTTCACCGTTGAAACCTTTCTGGGCCCCACAGTGATGTTTACTTACCATCCAACCTGTTCATAAGATCTTACAGACATGGATGAAAGGAAAACACAAATATAAGCTTGATAAAAAAAGTTCTGTGGCCCACAAGAATTTTTCAACGGTGCACACTCAATTCACACTGTTTCCTGTAGCGTGGTCAATTCAAGCTTTGGATATGATTCATCTTTTGGCTCAAGCACTAAAGTTATCAGTTAAAATGGATGGACGGAGTGGATTAAATATATAAATCATGGTGACCCTCGAAGAGCTTACTCAGTACGCGGTTACTCAGTAAGCAATCCGCTTCCGTCAAACCACTCCCGTTTTCAAAGGAGAAAAAAAGGGTGCATGAAACCTTACCGTTTTGAGAGGAGAAGAGACGGAAGGCACTACGCAGCGAGAGATTGCAGAGAGGGAGGGGGAGAGAGATTGCAGAGAGGGAGAGAGAGAGAGTTTGGGATGGAGAGACGAAACCTCTTCCCCTCTTTTTATAGAAGCTTATCAATGGTGGTTGTTGGTGTGGTAAATGGCAGCTGTTGGTGAGGTAATAATGAAGCTTTGCTGCGGTAATAGTGTTGTAGGATGTGGATTGGCTGAACTGCTGCAAGGCTTGCTGGAGTTCCTTCAATGGCTGCTGCTTCCTCTTCATTGGCTGGAGCTTCATGGCTATAATGGTGGTTGGTGGGTTGGTGCGTTTCTCCCTCTTCCCCTCTTTTTAAAAATATGACCGTTGAGCCTGTAAGTGACTTACAGGGAAGTGACTTCCGACCCCCCCTCGCCCTGTAGTTTTTTGGTAGATTTGCCTGTAAGTGACTTAAAGGTTGTAAGTTACTTACAGGCGATTTTTCACACCACTTGTAAGTGACTTCCCTGTAAGTGACTTCCCACTTACCCAACTTACAGGCATCCAAACAGGCCCTTAATGTAGCTCTGCTGGAGAAGTGGGTTTGGAGGTTTGCAGCTGAAGAAACCAGCTTTGGGGGATTGTCATAGCAGGTAGGTATGGCGTCTCTACGAGAGGTTGGTGGATCGTGGAATCCTCCATATACAAGGCTTCTAACATCTAGAAGTCAATCGCTCGTTTAGCACATAAAATCAAGGGAGGAATTGGGTTCTCTGTTGGGGAAACGATCAGTTTTTAGGATGATATCAAGATCGGGGATTCCCCTCTCAGACTGGAATTTCCCAATCTGGCCAGACTACATCCTGCTGTGGACATTTATGTTGCACAATGTTTTTCTGAGGGAGTGTGGGCCCCACCTTGTAGAAGTAATCTCTCTGGTTCCAAGTTGGAGGACCTGATTCGGCTGCAGTCTCGTCTTCATGGGGTTTCCCCTAGCGGGGGGGGGGGGGGGGGGATGGATTGGTTTGGCTTAGAGACAAGTAGGGTAAGTTTTCAGTGAAATCCTTCTTTGGCCACATCCCCCATCCCACTTATGGAGGAAATCGCCCCCGAAGGTTGCGGCCTTCGCATGACTTGTTTGAAGAAAAAGGGTTGTCACTATCGATAATTTGCGATAGAGGGCTATGGTCATCCCGAATATCTGTCTGATGTGCATGATGATGCATAGTCAGTGGATCATCTTTTTATCCACTGTCCGTTTGCTTGGAGCATTTGGGCTGCCATTCTTGACTTCTTCAAAGTCCGTTGGGTCGTTCCAGTTTCCATTGAGGGGCTTTTCTTTGCCTGGCATGGTGATGGCTCGGGAAAGAAAGGAAAATCCTGGTGGTGGATGGCTCTTATCCAGGGCCTTTGGTCTATCTGGGAGGAAAGGAATAATTGATGTTTTTGTAGTTGTAGCAACCCTTTCTAGGCTGTCCTTAGGAAGGTTTTGAATCGCATCAGCAAGCGGATCGCCTGAGGGCTAGTCGCTTTTTGGGATGGTGCCCACTATTGTATTCTTTTGCCTTGCGGCTTTCTTAATAAAACATTTTGCTTCTCAAAAAGATAATTTCTTAATGCCTGTGTATCAACTATTAACACTGCTGGAGTATCAAAGTTCTTCTCTTTGCCTTTTTCCTAACATCCCATCTACAACGCGAAAGAAAGACTGTCCAATTTCAAATCCCACTCTCCCCACACATGCGAATGTGGCATTTGTGTGACTTCTGCATCATTCATTTTTGGGCTGCCATGCATACATTTTGGCCCAAAGCTAGGCCACGCCAGTCATCAAGTGGGCCACCACGCGTACCAAAGATGGATGGTTAAAAGATCAACCAATGGTCCACATCAACATACACATGTAACCTGCCTGATGAGTGAACTGGCCTGGTCGACATGGTGGGCCCAACTGATGAATGACTTGGATCCTACCCACTTGTGATGTCAGCATGCATGGGGAGAGCAGAATTTGAGAGCCTACTCTAGCAGGCCATAGTCAGAATTGGGTCAGAGAATGCATAGTACCTTTCAGCAATGTGGATCAAGTGATCATCCTTCGGGTACAGATTGACATGGAAGATGATGCAAGTCACGCTTCCACAGCTGAGGCCCATTGCAATCTTCAACACGCGTGTCAGCTTCTTATTAGATCTATCATCCACCCAAATATAAGGTGGTTTCTGAATCTGGATGAAATTTGATTTCAATATCCCCAGATCGACGGTTTTCCAAAGCAACGGATCCGAACAAGCCAAGCGCCACGAACTGCAAACCCGAGAAATGCCCGAAGTCAACTCGACGACATCAAATTCCTTGAATATCCTCCCCAGAATATCGATTTCCATGTCCTCCCATCTCCTCACTAGGGATTTACTCTCCTCCATCGCTGTGTTAACAAAGATCTGAGCGGATTTCAAAGCATCACACTACCTACATGAAAAGGGCAAATAAGGAAAAAAAAAAAAAAAGAAGAAGAAAAAGATTAGGAGTTTTAAATGGGCCACCCAAATTGCTAAAAGATAATGGTAAAAGACAGTGAAAATTCTCATTCTCAGCAATTTCTCAGCATGGGAATATCTCAGGAGATTTTCAGATTTTGATGTTTTTCTCACGATATTATCAGGAAAATCTAGCATAAAATAAAATACTAAAAATATTTATTATAAATTAATAAATAATTTCAAATTTTAAATATGAGCATAAAAGAACTCTATTTTTACTTTTAATAATTTCACATTGAATCCGCAATAATTTCGTGATAAAAATCACAAAAAATTAAAGAATTCCAAGGTTTTGAAGATTTCGCAATATTATCGTGATAGTATCATTTTGTCAATTTCCTGCATCGTGTGATTTTAAACATCTTGGCGATATCTGTCACAAGTGTACAAACCAATGTAGAAAATTGGGATTTGCGTCATATTGGTCTTTCGATTTCCAAGTTCAACCTGTCCAACTCATGGAAAAACCCACGAATGTGTATGCATATGAGAAAGGGAAGGATGACATGAAGTTGGCTATATGGTAAATTTGAGTCGTTCGGTCCTGAGTTTGAGTTGCGACTCGCCAAAGTCGGCCGGTGTTTGAACCAGATCAGGTACCACCAAATCCGAGTCACAGCCGACTCGGATGAGTCTTAAAGCCATGGTATCAGAAAACAACTGAGAATCCTATAGTTTTTTTTTACACACACTCACACCCCACATACACTCATGCACTCACACCACAGTGGGATTTCACCACAATGGGTACTCGAACCCATGACCTCATGTTGAAACTCTTGTGAGTCTACCACCGAGGCATGAGTAAGGACCTGAGAATCCTATAGTTAAGACTATTTAGATTCACAAGATCTCTAGTCTCTTGGGCCTAGAGATCAGAGGACCCCTTTTTTCCGCTCAGCAATTGGATTTTATTCAAAGCATCAACAAACATGGATAAAAAGACCACAACAGAACAAAAGAAGCTCCCAGAGGTAGACTCTGACTCCAACACAGAATAACTCCACAAGCACAAAGTTCCGACTTTTGACCCTGATTGTCCAACCAACGGGACAAATGATTCCATTTATGGATATGAGTGGCCCACTGGCCCTTAAATGAGCTGATTAGAAACTAAAAAGATCCCTTTCACAATTTCATGAGGGAATGAGAACAATGTCAGGCCTCCCAGGTTCCATATCTAAATAATGGGCGGATATTTGCAGAGAATACACTCCTCACACACAGGCTTGACAAAGAGGGAAAGATAGTGAGATAAACAACAAGTGCTCAACACTAATCTATCCTCCTGAAGTGGAACACAGGGCCTAACTAGAGGATAACTGAACAAAACCATGTGCTCCAAATTGGAGAATCGAATTTGTTTGCAGTTCACCATGAATCAGTTCACAATTTTCCATTAAATGCATGGATCTTTTTCCTTCTTTTTTTTTTTTTTTTTTTTGCAAAAATTCGATCCTCACCAAGATCCTTTTATTGGTACAGAGCTCCCAATCCTCACCAAGATCCTTTTGAAAATTTTACACTTTTATTCATTTTGAACATATATATATATATATATATATATATATATATATATATATATATATATATATATATATATATATATATATATATATATATATATAAGTCTTCAACTAAGTTGGTTTCATGATTTAGCTTTGTAAAATGTATATTGCAGCTTATGTAGTTTCCATTTGGGCAGACACCACTTTTAGAATTATATATTTTGAATATTAGTTATATATTTATAGGTTTAATTATCTCTGTTTAAACATTGATATCCCTGATATAAATTTAATCTAATTATTGATCATAGGTGAATATTAACCGGACTTCACAAGTACGTGAGAACTCACACACATGCATTTTTACTAAGTTCACATTTAAATATTCCAAATCAGAATCTTCATACTCAAGTGCTAATTTTTGGGGCGTGACGTTTATTCACACAAGTCACCCATTTTTCCGGATGATCTTAGGGCATGTGCCCTAAATAAGGCAAATCCAATTCTTAAGCGGTCCATGCTAAAAGAAAAAAGTGTTAACTGAATGTCCACTATTAACAACTTCCTAAAGCCCACTGTAATGTTTATTTGCCATTCAACCAAGTCACACGGACCAAAACGAAGGAAAAATACAAATGTTCAAAACTTTTGTTTTCCTCTAAAGTTTTCGATCCTCATTTAGCTATAAGTGTTCAATCCTCACTTCTTCTTTCCTGTGGTGTGGTCCACTTGAGATTTGGATCTGCTTTATTTATGGGCTCGTGCCCTTAAGCGAGCTGTCCAAATGTATGGACGGTGGTGATAAAACACATACACAATAATGGGACCCACGTAGTACTGACAAGCAGCGACGGGCGGTCAGTACGCAATCCACGTCTTCGAAGTACAAGGATATATATATATATATATATATATATATATATAGAGAGAGAGAGAGAGAGAGAGAGAGAGAGAGAGAGAGAGAGACATGCTCACACACAACTAGTTGGACCATGAGTTTCGGTCCAACTAGTTGTGCATTAAATTTCAAAATTACTATTTTTATACACATGTAATGCACCACATGTGAGGATATGTGACCCTGAGTTTTACATTAGTATTTTGGGAATTATGTGCCATAGATCCAAGCCATTTATTAAATAGAGCACGCTAATGAAATTTTATGTACCGAAAGTTAGTAAATTGTTGTCACCATTAGAACCACACATGTAACTTGAATATAGATTATTAGAGTAGATTTCTAACAGTTTACTTTTTTTTTATAGATGATATCATGTTATCGATAAAAAACTATATATTTTTTCTCATACACTTACAATGGACCTTACCCAATTAACGAACCGGATTTGCAAGATACATTGCGCATCACCTAAGTACATCATGTGTATACACATTCTTTAGTGGTCCTTTGTAAACATTCACCCTCCTCTCTTCTCTCTCCTCATTTAAACTATTTTTCCCTCATTTAATGCTCTCCATTCCCTGTACGTTTGGGACTCAAATCACGTAACTAAGTTATGTGGGCCCCACCATGATATATGTGTTGTATCCATACCACACATCTATTTGTAGAGATCATTTTAGGACGTGGTTAAAAAGAAAGAGGTAGATCCAAAACTGGAGTGGACCCCACCACAGAAAACAATGGGGAGAGTGACGCCTACCATTAAAACCTTCCTAAGGTCCACCATGTTATTTATTTGAGATCCAACCTGTTCACAATATAACATAAACATTAAAAAAAGGGAAAACACAAATATCAGCTCGATTAAGAACTTTTGTGGCCCTTAGAAGTTTTTAATGGTGGGCGTCACCCTCTCCACTGTTTTCTGTGGTGGGGTCCATTCCAGCTTTGGATCTAACTCATTTTTTGGCTCATGCCATAAAATAATCTCTCCAAATGGATGGACGGTGTGGATACAAAACATACATCATGGTGGGACCCTAAGAACTAGGTGACGTCATTCAAGCCACATTTGCAAATCCGCGTCAAAGTGAGCTTTGGGAAAGTTTCAACGGTGGGCATATTTTTACCACTGCTTGATATGGTGTCCACTCGAGCCTTTGATCAACCTAACTTTTGGTCCTATACTATAAAGTGGCATGGGGAAATGAATGGACTGTGCGGATAAAATCCACACATTCAAAACTTCTATGGCCTAAAAATATTTCAACCTTGGACGTTCAATTATCACGTTTTCAGCCCACTTGAGCCCGAGAAACGGTTCATTTTTGGCTTCATGTCCTTAATTGAACTCAAAAAACAGATGGACAGGTAGGATTTCTCACAAACATCATAGTGGGCCCCACCTGAGTTCCCAATACAGAACTTCCCGCTTGAGTCTTTCGCAGAAATTAGCGTGGTTTGGGATTTGCACCCAGCACTGAATGACGTCACCTAGTTCTTAGGGTCCCACCATGATGTATGTTTTGTATCCACACCGTCCATCCATTTGGAGAGATTATTTTATGGCATTAGCCAAAGAATGAGTCAGATCCAAAGCTAGAATGGACCCCACCACATAAAATAGTGGAGAGGGCGACGCCCACTATTAAAAACTTCTAAGGGCCACAAAAGTTCTCAATCGAGCTGATATTTGTGTTTTCCCTTCTTTAATGTTTATGTTATATTGTGAACAGGTTGGATCTCAAATACATATCATGGTGGACCTTAGGAAGGTTTTAACGGTAGGCGTCACTCTCCCTACTGTTTTCTGTGGTGGGGTCCACTCCAGTTTTGGATCTACCTCTTTCTTTTGAACCACGTCTTAAAATGATCTCTACAAATAGATGTGTGGTATGGATACAACACATATCATGGTGGGGCCCACGTAACTTAGTTACGTGATTTGAGTCCCAAAAGTACAGGGAATGGAGACAGCATTAAACAAGGAAAAAATAGTTTAAATGAGGAGAGAGAGAAGAGAGGAGGGTGAATGTTTACAAAGGACCACTAAAGAATGTGTATACACATGATGTACTTGGGTGATGGGCAATGTATCTTGCAAATCCGGTCCGTTAGTTAGGTAAGGTCCATTGTAAGTATATGGGAAAAATATATTTTTTTTTTCGAGAACATGATATCATATATAAAAAAAAGTAAACCGTTAAAAATCTACTCCGACAGTCCATATTCAAGTTACATGTGTAGTTCTAATGGTGACAACAATTTACTAACTTTCGGTACATAAAATTTCATTAGCATGCTCTATTTAATAAATGGCTTGGATCTATGACACATAATTCCCAAAATACTAATATAAAACTCAGAGTCACATATCCTCACATGTGGTGCATTACATGTGTATGAAAATATGAATTTTGAAATTTAATACATAGCTAGTTGGACCAAAACTCATGGTCCAACTAGTTGTGTGTGAGCATGTCTCTCTCTCTCTCTCTCTCTCTCTCTCTCTCTCTCTCTCTCTCTCTCTCTCTCTCTCTCTCTCTCTCTCTATATATATATATATATATATATATATATATATATAGAGTCCCGGTCTCCTGCGCACCAGGCCGCACGGTGCTTATATACGAGCTCAAGTCATCGCCGTTGGATCTCCTTCAAGAGCTGGGATTCAACGACTCGCGCGACACTTTTTTCGGCTAGAAACGAGGTCTGTTTTATCCAGCAGCTGTGGTCAGTGTGGAACACATCACCAGAAACATTAGCTGTGGCAAGGGCGTCGCGGTTTGGCTGGTGACGCTGCCATCAGCTGTGGTCAGTGTTATGTGAACCCATGATGTATATGTTTTATCCACGCCGTCCATCCAGTTTGAAAGATAATTTTATGATATTATGCCAAAAATTAGATATATCTAAATCACACGTGGACCACACCATGGGAAAACAGTTTTCATTGAATTTTTGTCATTAAAAACCTCCTACGGTGACGCAGTTTGGAAGCGGATTGCGTACTAACTCAGTACGAGCGTACTGAGTAAACTCTTCGGGGCCCACTGTCATACATACATTTTATCTACTCCTTCCATCCTTTTTACCAGATACTTTTAGGGAGTTATCCCAAAAATGAAGCATATCCAAAGCGTAAGTGGAACACATCACCAGAAACATTGTGAATTGAAATTCTACCGTTGAAAAGTTCTTAGGGGCCACAAAAGTTTTAGATCATGCTGATATTTGTGATTTCCCTTCATCCATGTGTGTGTGATCTTATGAATATCTTGGATGTCAAATAAACATCACCGGGGGCCTTAGAAAGGTATCAACGGAGGAAATCAATACTTCCACTCTTTCCTGTGGTATTCTCCACTTGAGATTTGGATATCCTTCAATTTTGGGATCAACGACTAAAATGATCTGTAAAAACAGATGAACGGTGTGGATAAATGTCATGCACTTAAGGTGAACCTCGTTTTGTCTCTGTCGCGACTCACCTTACAGCGTATGTCTCCGTCCAATGGGGCCCACATGGTAAGTGGTTCGATGATCAGAACCGACCATGTTGTGGAATTTATAACAAAAAGTCGCTAGAAGTAAATTGAAAGTTAACAGATTATTTCAGGCATCAAAATATCTAGACGAATTTAAAGCAATGATTTGGAAATTTTTCAACGGATCGAATTCAACTCTCAAATAAACGGATAGGATCGTCATTGATGTATAGTTGTGGAATAATAATCTAATCATAGTAGTCACGAAAAAAAATCGACGGTTCAAATCATCGCATCACCTTAGTGCGTGGGCCCCAATGGGTGGAGATGCACAATGGAACCTAAGTCGAGACAGAGGTAACGCGTACTCATATGGACGAGTCACCACACAGCTACTAGCCACGTGACATTTTTGTTGGACCAATGCTATGGCGATCTAGGGCGAGCCATGCGACGACAGACTGGAATCGTCCAGAACACCTATGGTAAAACACCCTATCTTAGTGGGGTCCACCATGTTCTATATGTAAAATCAACTCCGCACATCATGTTATAAACTTTATATTTACCGTACAATGAAAATATAATACTGATTAAGAACTCAAATGATCCACACAAGATGGAACAATGTCAATTTGCTCCCAAAACCGAGTTCGCACGATGTGAAGTGTTGAGATATCACACACGTGTGACAGGATGTCATGTGTGCAGTGAATCTCCTCTTCAGTAGACCTCGCATGAATCTGTTTAGCATTCCGCAAGTTTGGGCAGAGTATTGAGTGCATCGGGTGGTAGACTCCCTGGAGTTTCAACACCGGGTCAAGGGTTCAAGTACCCACGATGGTGAAATCCCACGGTGTGCGTGTGGGGTGTGTGTGCGTGTGGCGTGATTGTGTGGGGGTGTGTGTGTGAAAAAAAAAAAAAAAAAAAAAAACCCATATCGAGTACATCGCCATTCCCATGCAGCAAGTCTTCGTATCCGGGGAATGCATGGACATCAATCCAAACCATCTGGATTGTTGGCCGGATGCATATGAGACAGATCTTCTAAATTAGACTTATTCGATAATCCTACTATCAGATTGTCAAATTTTATTCTCATCTAGCCATCCATTTTATGATCTCCAGCCACGTGGTTATGATGTACAGTGTAATTTCTGGGCATGATGAAATGATAGTCGACACCACAGGTTGGACGGTTCGATTAAAGTTTCTATTATGCGGCGTATACAGTGTACAGGTAAGCGAATTGGCTGGTGTGTGTATGTGTCGTGCGAAGACGAGCGCTGATGAACGGGACGCGGATTGCGTCCTACCCCCGCTCGTACGCTAATCCGTCCGGGCAGGGCTATGTGGAGCCTACCGTGATGTAACTGTTTTATCCCGCCGTCTAACCATTTTTTCAGAAAATTTTAATATATGATTCAAAAATTGAGGCAGGTCCAAGGCTTGAGTGGACCACACCAAAGTAACCTGCACTGATATGACACCCACCGTTGAAACCTTTCTAAGGGCCCACATGATGTTTTTTTTACCATAAAACCTATTCATAAGGTCAAGTAGACGTGGATGAAGTGAAAACACAAATATCAGCTTGATTCGAAACTTCTCTGGCTCCCAAGAAGCTTTTAATGGTGGACGTTCAATCCCCACTTTGTGGTCCATATCAAGCCGTGGAAAATGTGGGTTATACCATCAAGATAATTTTGAATGATAATTTTATGTTTTTAATATTCGTAATGCAAATAAACTATTTTTTTTTAAATAACAAACTTTATTAAAAATTCATTCAAATAATCATCAACTACTCTTGCGTTTTATATGCATGGTTTTTTGTAATCATAGTTACATAATTACCAAGTAAATGGGTAAATTAAAAAATTGCTAGTGATTACATTATTAAGATAATGGTGTGTCATGACCTAACGTCTTCACCTCGTCATCCAATGGTTCTTCATGCATATCAACCTCGTCATCCGATGGTTCTTCATGCATATCAACCTCGTCATCCGATGGTTCTTCACGCATATCAACTTCATTCATTGATGGTTCTTGGCACGTGGGAGATCTTATTCTGCAAGCAAATCATTTTAAAAAATGAAGAAAATAAGGATATAATAATTTAACAAACAAAATTAAAGAATTAATCAAATATAAATGAATAAAACGAATTAAACACTTACAGTTTTTTCCATATTGGACAATTACGTTTGTCATGGCCAGGACCCCACTTCCCACATCTATTGCATCTTCTTTTATCTTTCTTACGAGCAACCTTTTCCCTTTCAGAAATTAATCTTTTTCCACTTCCTTTAGTTTTAGCACGCACCGGGTCTTTAATGATTACTTTAGTAATCTTCTTTTTTTGTTTCTTACTTTTAGGCACCGACGTTTCACCAACAACCAACTTCTGATCTTGAACTCGTTTGAGAATATCTTGTAGCCCTTCTTTACACATATGATATGTCTCTTTAAAATTAGCGCTTTCTTTGGCAAGATTTCTAGAAATGTCCAACAAATTGCTATATCGAAGAGCATACGATTCATGTTTCTCTCTATTTAACTCCACACCACTCGCATCGTAAACAAAATCCAGTTTAACATCTCTTGTCCATCTTTTTAAAATATAGTGGTCTGGCAAATTGGGTATCCGAGATTGTCGTAGTATACACAATATGTGCCTACATGGTATGCCCTCAAATTCAAATTTCAAGCAACTACATTTTGCTTGTTTAGATTCCATCTCGAATTCAACTAGCCGTTCGGGAGATGTTTCTTCACATACTCCAACATTGTAAATGCAAAGGACTTCCATCTTTTGTAAAAGAATTGCAGTATAAATGGTGCTTTCATACAACTCTTCTTGAAATTTATAAAAAATATACCGAGTATAAGTCTCTCCAAGCTCTCTCTCCATAGCGAATAAAGTTTTTAACTTCGGCTTGCTACTAATCGTTTCATGATCGGCGACTAACTCATTGTGTCTCTGTCGTGCTACTCCACGATCAAAACGAATTATGAAATCCATCAACGAGTTATTCTTCGACACATATTTACGAAAAAACGCATTCGTGCTTTCACTTCGTTGGCTACTAGACATACCGGCAAAAAAAACATGTCTTAGATATGCTGGTACCCATTTGTGACGAATGTTGAATAAAGAGGCAAGCCAATCATTATGATCCAACTCATTTTCTTCAATAACTTTGCTCCATTTTACTTCGAAATCTTCAGGCTTCTCAGAATTCCATATGCTATCATAAAAAGGTATTTTAAATTCAT
This sequence comes from Magnolia changhungtana, assembly GCA_030180095.1. Classification (NCBI taxonomy): domain Eukaryota; kingdom Viridiplantae; phylum Streptophyta; class Magnoliopsida; order Magnoliales; family Magnoliaceae; genus Magnolia; species Magnolia changhungtana. Next base: position 2,228,750 of record JASAUF010000213.1, read on the forward strand.
CTTTGAAAGCTATGTGACCTAACTTTTCAGGGACCTTCTGCGAAATATGCCAAATACAATAACGATGGAAAGCATTCGGAAATACATTAGCAATAGCTTTTGTCATTGCTGGATCTTGATCTGTTATGATCGCTTTCGGTGGTTCCCCTGGCATTGCTTCACACCATTTCTCAAATAACCAGATAAAAGATTCAGTGGTCTCATTATGGATAAAACCACAACCCAGTATAATTGATTGCCCATGGTGATTAACCCCTATAAAGGGTGCGAATATTAACCCATAGTAGTTTGTATTGTACGTGGTGTCAAATACTATAACATCACCAAAGTGATGATAAGCCTTACGTGATCTCGAGTCAGTCCAAAAACAATGTGTTAATCTACCCTCCACATCAACCTTCACATTATATGCGAATGATGGATCCAATTCCTTCATTTCAGAAAAATGTTCATACAATAGTTGAGCATCATGGTCCTTGGTTTCTTTTCTTTTATCTCTTTCATAATTTCTCATGTCTTGTTCAATGCATCCAATATTTTCGTAACCCCCTGATTCAATTGCTAAAACATTCATAGTTTGCGAAATGCCTATGCCTGATTGAGTGAATGTATTTTCCAAATTCTTCTGCGCATTACAAACCTCACGATGTGATCGAAGAGGATGTTTCTTTCGAGGAGTTGCTAACGGATGACTGTGCTCCTCAACAAACTTTTTCACTATATAGTTTGGTTTACCACCCTCTTTTTTAATTGTCATGCAAGCTTTACAACTTTCTCGAGTAATACTCCGTCGCCTCTTTACTACACCATGCTTCATTTGTACTTTGTTATCTGTCGTCCCCTCCTTCGAACATACAAACATCTTCCAGATCTCTTCTTGATTCTTATTGTATTTATTTGATCCTCTACGAACACTGAAGCCTGCCTTCTTTGCATAATGGTTGTAGAAATTAAACGCCGCATCAACTGAAGAGAAAGTAGTCTTTTCAATTATTGGTTTCAACCCTTCTTCTACTTCTGGAACAATCGGTCGGGAGGAGCTAGCCATGGCGAGAGGGCGAATGACAAGGGAGATCCCTGCACGAAAAAAAAAAAAAAAAAAAAAACGAACGAAGATTCAAAAATGATTGAGATCTAAATTTCGAGTGGGCCACAGATTCAAAAAAGTTGGGATAAGTGGTCCGTCATTGATCCCTTCTCTTTCTATCTCACCTGCATGTAGCCTCACTCTTTCCCTCCATCTCTCTCCTTTTTTCTCTCCCCAACCCTCTACATGTGCATTGCACGTACCCCATCCCCTCGTTTATGTAATTCAAATGATTTTCTCACGTTTTTTTAACATAATGTGTGTAAAAAATGTAAATACTAACAATTCCATTAAATTCAGTACCCTAGAAAGATTTAAAAAACAAATACATTGTTCAATAGGGAAAAAAAAAAGGTTAATCAAATGGGTTGCATACTTGTATCATATCTGCATTCGGGTTTTACGTATCTCTTACTTCTTCTCCTCAGGATTTTTTAGATACATACATACACCTGAAACTGCTAGCCCACACACACACAAATATAAGACCCCAATTACAGTCTCTCCCCGCACTCCAATGCAAAACTAGCAAAGGATGCCCCATCTTTGGCCCAGCTGATCAGCCTCCACATTCGCTTCCCGAGAACACAACTAAAAGACATCTGATGACTGCCTCTCAAGTCAAGAACCTCCAACATTTCCACAAGCCTCCAGGGATAACGTCTACACAATGCAGAAAAGCACATTCATACAATCACCTTGGATAATCATGGGACAGAGTTTCATACCCACTACCATGGTGCAACTTGGATAGGTTGGGTCGGGTTGGGGGTCAACCCTAGCCCGGCCCGACCTGACCTTAAGAGGACCTAACCCGCAACCTGACCTGACCAGAATTTCAACCCGATGTGCCCAACTTGAATTCCTCCATGCTCAACCCTAAACTGACCGACACCCAAATATATGTGATTATCCCAACCCAACCTAACTCAACCGAATTTGCTGAACCCAGATTCAACTGGATTTCAAATCAGGTTGGAGTTTTCCAACCTAACCCATTCCAAGGACCCTGACAAGCTAACCCAACCCAATCTGGACTCGGGTTGGACCAAACCCAAGTTATAGCCCTACCCACTACCAACTTGACCACCATCAAAAGAGAGAAAGCCTCTGCTAAATCAGAGTCCTGGATTTCCACATTCTCTTGTCCGAGTCTGGATCAGTACCCTTGTCTATGCATCATACATAGCTGGCCAATTCCAACTTGGCATAGTGGTTGTTACAGGGGCAGGGATGCTCAATGCAAGCTTTGTCAAGTTCAAAAAAAAAAAAAAAAAAAAGTTATGGGAGCAGGGATGCATCTCATTTAAGGCAAGCAATAGTGTTTCTTGAGTTGAGATTATCCAGCAAACCCTCACTATTAGTTTTAGTACAAGGTACCTGATTCACAGCACCTAACTATTCCATCAAAGACTCAAAATAATAACTAGCAACTATGAATGCTTACAGGCCTTCTTCCTGTATGAAGAAGAAAATACACAACACTAACTAGCATTTGTTGACAATGTCCTTATTCAGGAGGACGAGTATCAATCTCAATGGAACCAATTCCAGAGGCCCTTTGTCCAAACATGGTGGAAGTCTACCAAAACTCTCATCCGCAGGCAACTAAAAATCACCAAACGGCTTCACATGCTAATCAAGCTAAGGCTGTTCCAGGTCAGATTATCAAGATCTTGAAGTTCTCGTTGCAGTAAACCGCTAATTAAAGGCCACCCCCCCCCTCTCTCTCTCTCTCTCTCTCTCTCTCTCTCTCTCTTCCTGTGCACCATTGGTTTTTATTATCCGCAGGCCATCATTTTGGGTGTATTCGCGGGCACGTTGTTCTACAAGCTTGGAGGCCAATACAAGCAAGCAGAGCATGAACTCAGTCCGTGCCCTTGGCTTTGTATCCACCATGAGCATAATGCTGATAAACTTAGTCCAGCTTCCTCTCTACATGCTCCAAAGGCCTATTTTCTACAAGCACAGGTCACAGAGGTTCTTCAGAGCTTCCTCATACACAGTTGCTCATTGTGTAGTTAATCTCCCACAGACATTAATAGAAGTAAGAACAAAGGACTCCAGAGACTATTCAGTGAAATTAGGTCACCAACTATATCTACAATCCAATCAGTGCACGTGCAATCAAGGGAGCTATTTTCAAGTATTCTTATAAAAGAAATAAGAACTCATGTAGGATAATTTAAAGGTCAAGATTGAGTAGCTGACGGATGAAATAAGTAGTTTGCTTTGTTTTTTTTCTTCTCTCTATTATTATTATTATTTGGAGTCTCATTATTAAAACATATGGGAAAAGGTTAAAAACAGAATGTCATGGACACAGACACCCAACCAAGTGAACAGGAAAATATATGGTGAGCAAAAAGTGTCCTCCCATGAATCGAAACAGGTCTTTTAGATTTCTGAATTTGACTCAACTGAGACAATTAAAACCTCAAAATTCAACTGAGTAGATTGTCAACTAGAAAGATAGAAAGGAACTGGCCAAGTTCTGACCATATTAACAAGTTTCTAAACATGGGTCAATACAAAATTAGGGCTATATCAAACAGTCGAGTACATTTTCTCCTACCATCTGCAACTCAATTCTCTACCTCTACTTTACATGAACAAAAAATTCCCCCATCTTAGCAGAAACCAAATCAGACATTCGAAATATAAGAGTACAAATGGGAAAAGCAAGAGTCTTTTTCAGGATGACCTTCAGTAGAAACAACAGCAAACACATGCAAGAAAAATCAACAAAAACATCCAACTCTCAGCATAAACAATACAATGAATCAAAGTAAACCACAATGGAACTTAGTTGCCAAATGAGCTTTGTTAAGGCCACTTTCTACATTGCCACCACTTGCACCCGCATTGCAGGCGGGTGCAATATCGAGGCCATCCATTAGGTGGGTCCAGCCATGCCTATGTTCTTGCCCAAAAATAAATCTACTCTACTCAGTAAGCAGGTCACGGTATTAGAAACAGGTGAATGGGTTAGAAAACTTCAGCCTATTTTTCTAAGCCATACATTGGTTTAGTAGCTTTTGGCCCACTCAACTAGTGGACTGAACTGATTCTTGGGCCAAAGCATCTACATGCATGATCTCAGCAAGCTATCATAGTTCTAAAAATTGCTAGGTTGACTCGAAACTCAGCCAAGTCAACTCGACTCAGTGAGAATTCAAGCTGAGTTTCATCTCGGCAAGACTCATCAAGTCAGCTCAATAACTTGGCCGACTCAATACAACTTGGCAGGACTCAACTGAGTCAATGGCCCTTTTTTCAAAACCCACAAGAGAGAGAGAGAGAGAGAGAGAGAGAGAGAGAGAGAGAAGAAGAAGAAAAAGAAGAAGAAGAAGAAGAAGAAGAAGAAGAGAAGCTTTTAAGCGTGAATCTTGGAAGAGGCAGCCTCATCTTCAAAACATGAAGACGCTAGGCAGTGTGTGCTACGGTACCACTACCAGGTTGTGCTTGGTTTTGGATTATTTTAATTACTACATCAGTGCAAGGCAATTTTAAATGCATTAAGTAATATTTTTTAAAATGTACTTATTAAAATATCAAGTAAAGACAAGACAGTTAGAGACCCAGTCAAGTCTTCAACTTCACCCAACCCAGTTTTGACATAGGGCTGAGTCAGTCTTCGAGTTGACCCTTCCCACCGTGCTTGGCATAGAGACTTGATGCAAGCAATCATCTTATTATGGGCGGGACCCACCATGGATTCTCATCATTTGATCAGAGCCATTCCAGCAAGGGCCTGCAAAATGGATGAGACAGTTTAATGCTTACCATCCATTCTGCATGCCTTTAATTTTTATCATTGTGATTGTCCAATCATAGATATCTTTAGGGATATGAAAGCTACAATCGATTCATGGTAATCTTACAACCTGAAGACAAGAAAAAGATATGTGAGGCAAATAGGCAGTTGAAAAGGCGTCCTTGAAAGAGTGACTTGCTAATGAATACTCTTTTGATATCGGAGAAATCAATGGCAATAGGAGAAAGAACAAAATGGTTTCTAAGGGTCTTAAAAGAAAAAACAAGATGGATTCTCAAAACAGTTCTATTTATAAAAAGAATGATAAAAGAGTTTGCAAAAGTTAATCCAATTTTCTTATTTGCAAGAGTCTTTTTCAGGATGACCTTCAGTAGAAACAACAAGCAAACACATGCAAGAAAAATCAACAAAAACATCCAACTCTCAGCATAAACAATACAAGGAATGGTACTGAAACTTCTCCTCTTCACATGTAGCACCTCTAACATGATGATCAGAATCACTGCATTGCAGGCTATCATGTGTATGGGCTGTAGATGGAAAACTAACGTGCTTGGACCATGTGAACCATCAGAGCAATGATCTCAAAATGGACGGATGCACAAAACAAAGAAAAAGATTAGCAACAGTCACTGTCAAAAGAAACCCCCTTCATAAAGATTAGATTGTTAGGATAACCAATCACTTCCATATTGGGCCTCTGCCCATCCATGTGATGGCCCACTAGACCCACTATCCTATAACCTCATACATCTGCCATGTGTAATTTAAAGATTGCACTTGAGCTTGTATCATAATTCACAAGAGCATTTTTTCAAACAGATAAAAAGCATGCTAGTGAAATTCAACTAACAACTCATCTTCTTTCAGAATAACAAAGATAAGGCCTCTCTGGTTTTAGCAGATATGAGACAAAAGAACTCAATTCAACAGACAAGGCATATATGCAGGCTACTGACCGTCTATTTTAAGTGATCAGATGGTTAGAATCATCCAATTGGTGCAATTTTCGTACATTAGCCCATGAAAGTTGGTCTGTACAGAATGGACAGTCCAGATCGATCGATTGAATTGTCCAAGTATGCCTATGCTACAAGGAGCATTCAAAATTATAGTGATCTGAGCACATTAAATAGATAGATAAACACAGACAAAACTAGATCAAATTGTTCTAATTTCTAGTTTGCCTCTTTAACGAATAAGGGGAAGGATTTTTGTTTTTTTCCTCATTTTCCCCAAATCCTAAATTGATACAACCAAACAACACTACAGAACTGGGGAGATTTTTTTTTTAGAAAAAAACATCAATTTCTCTTGAAATTCTCTACCAACAGCTTACCTCCGACTTCCTAAGCTGCCTTTATCAGCCGCAGAGAGAGAGAGAGAGGGGCTTCTTGTATATGTTGGGGAGTGGGTTGAGTGGCCAGAGATTTAGGATTTAAAAAGGAGGGAGAGAGAGAGAGATCGTAGCCCTGGAATTGGGATTTAGAAAGGAGAGAGAGAGAGAGAGAGAGAGAGAGAGAGAGAGATCGTAGCCAAGGAATTGGGTTTTAGAAATTTTTTCGGAATTGCGTCCGAAAAAACGCCGAAAAAAAGTGCCGCGCGAGTCATCAAATACAGAGACTCTCCCACGAACGGCTGTTGAATCCCAGCTCAGCTCTTGAAGGAGATCTAACGGCGGTGACTTGAGCTCGTATATAAGCACCGTGCGGCCTGGTGCGCAGGAGACCGGGACTCTAAACTTTTAAGGGTACATGAACATCCAAGATCCAACCGCACGAATTTTTAATTCGCGAGTATACACGCACGGTCAGTAACTCACACGTGGTATAGAGACAGCGGGAAATTGGGACGGAAGATGTGAAATTTAATTTAGAAATGCATTTAAAAATCATTTAAGGGTATATTTGTAATTTTAACTTATCATGCCAATAGGTGGTACGGGGGAGTTAAATATTCCAATTTATAGAATAAAAGGTTTGCTGATTCCACACGCGTGTGGTCACACGTGCCAATATGGGATGCCTGTGCTAGATCGGAGCTTTCCATCTGCTTGGAGAATATTTTTAGATCTTCTGCCTCTAAAATCAAGCCTTCCAACTCCTCGAGTGGGCTACAGCGTAGAAAGTAAACTGATGGTTTAAACAAATTTTGCTGGCCGTCCATTTGTTTTGTACGATGGGGATCACTTGATGCTTGAAATGATCAGATTTCCGTCAGCGTGGCACACCTGACGGAACGATCAGATCTTGCACAAGTCTTCCATTTTGGCACGTGCGCCTGCGAGTTGATAGGCAGGGCTCCCACACGCGTGTGGAACTAGTAAAACACTAACAAATGGTTGGTGCTGCCACTCATCCACCGTCCACGTGGCATATATGCATGCCGATCCGAATCCTCCAAATCCTGGGTCCCAACGTAGATGTAGCATGTTTTGAAAATGTAGAGTGATCGGATGATCCTAACCATTCAATTGGCGAAAATCAAGTAGATGGTTGAAAAGATAGGATCGGTGGTCCAAGTTTAATGAGAAAATTCAGATTGTTAAAATCTTTCAGAATGACTTCTAAGTGGGGCCCACAATTTTGATGGGAAAATCGACGTGCACTTATGCCACGTGAACAGTGGATAACTTGCAAGGAACTTCCCTTGGTACAACTACCAGCAAATGCACGTGACACGCATGGGATCTTGAAAAGCCTTCTTTTTTTCTTTTTTTCTTTTTTCCTGGAAGCCGATTTTTTTAAAATAAAATAAATAAAAACAAAATATCCTAAAGAGCAGTTGTCCACCTTAGGAGTGTCCCAAAAAGATGGGTTCCATCGGAACCGTTCATTAGTTGGGATGGTAAGATTGGTCCATCATCACGTTTTTGCAACATTATCCGTTCATTTTGGGTAGGGGTGTACTTCGAGTTGAGCTGGCCACCGCTCGACTCGGCTCGACAACTATTTGACCTCAGCTTGAATTCGGCTCAGCTCGGTCCTTGAGCCTGATTGGCCAACTCGACTTGGTTTGGGCAGCAACTCGGGCCAGTTCGAGCCAAGATCGAGACGAGTTCACCATTGCCGCATTTTCACAAACACCCGAACTACACCTTCAATATCTCATTGTATTCGAAATAACAACAATGGCTTTACAAGTATTTCATCGAATAACTTCTAAGCAACATAAAAATCAATAATAATAAAAAGGGTGTTAGTTTTATATACATACCTTCCTTGCCACCAGCGATACTTCTTTGAGTCATTTCATCAAACACTTGGTGAGCAACATCAATATCAAAGTAATTGAGTCACCCAACTAGTTTGATCCAAGTCGAGTCAAGTTGGGGTAGGCTCGAACTCGGCTTGAACTCATTTTCAAGCTAAAAAAATTTACTCTTTTTCGAGTTGAGTCGAGCAAGCTAACCAAGCTAGCTCGGTTCCTGTACACCTCTAATTGTGGGCCCTACCAGATTTACAGCTTCTAGGGACTGGGCTTTCCAGTAGTGATATGGAACGAGTTCGAGTTACCCAGTAACTCGATTTGGTCAGATTCTTTCGGGTATATATATACCCGAACTCTCTTTTCATCCCTCATATCCTCTTCCAATCCTGGCAACCACCCTCCTCTCTCTCTCTCTCTCAATCTGAATTGGTGCCAACTTGATTTGACTAAGTACTTTTTACTGGATTAGATTAGGTCTGGAATAGTCTAGGCCAGACCGAATTCAGATCGGTTTAGGCATGCTCGACTCGGTACCAAGTCGAGCTGAGATCAGGTCAGGCCTATTTTCAAAACCAGATCGAGTCGGATCAACCCTAACTCGGCCCAACTCGACTTGATGCCCAGCTCTAGTCTTGCGCATGGAATTCTAACATTGCTGGTACAATGTTGTACTCGAATTTTTACACACAGCACTTCCTTACTGAAAACGTGCTACTTGTGTAGAACATCTGGATCGTGAAAAAGGTGGTCAAGACGATAAAGATTACCTGAGGCAAACGCCAGGATGTTCCACTCATCAGGCCATCTACACCGTCAAAGTCAATAGACAGATGATGACTTGATCAATGGATTGGTTTGGCCACCCAATGAATTGGCTAATCTCATCAATGGATGGGTATGGCCCACCTAATGACTGGGTTCATCCAACATTCACACGGCTTGGATGTTCTACTCAGTCGATACTTTGACGGGAGAATGGTGAGTAAATACACCATCAATCTCTTTATATTTTTATGTACCCGGGCCTGACTGGGGCCTGTTAGTGGGCCCAGTTAAAAATTGAGCCTGTTCCAGCTTGTCAGGCCCACGACACCTTCGGAATCTATGGACAAAAGACAGGTGTGTCCCACCAGTGAGCGGTGTGGCTTGATTTTCAAGAAGTGGGATCTTCACTGGCTAGTCTGGCCTTGAACTAGAAAAGCTTTAATGCTCCGGAGAGTGTGATGGTTGATGCACAGGCATTAAGAAATTGTAATTGGTGCGTACATGTTTTTTGAATTAAACTGTGGATCCCCTTTTACGTTGGTCATCATCATATGTGGAACGTTAAACTAGTTTGATTTCGTAACTGGCTCAATGGTGGACACCTAATAGACAGAAAATTAACACTGTAGACCCCACCTTTTTGGAAGGATACAAAACTTACCTTGCACGTGCGGACAGAGCATTTGAGAACGAAAATACCCCTGCTTTTAAATGTGATTTTTCGTTTCTGTAGACCTATAGCTACGGATTATAACCGTAGCCATAGATGGCGTAAGTACAGATATTTTCGTCCTCAAAAGCTCTGTCCATACGTACAAGGTCTAAGTTGGAAAGGTAAGTTTTGGATCCTTCGTAAAAGACGCTGGATAAAAGGTGGGGTCTAGTAATTTCCTCCCTAATGGACGGTAGAACAGAAAAGGGAAACTAGCCTAAATCGGATTGCGTACTGAGTAAACTCTGTTGGGCCCACCGTGAATGTATGTGGTTTATCTATGCCGTCCATCCTTTCTTTCAGCTCATTTTAAGGAATGAGCCCAAAATTTAAGCATATACAAAGCTTATTTGGACCACACCACAGGAAACAGTGGGAATAATAGTTTCCACCGTTGAAACCTTTCCAGGGACCACAGTGATGTTTATCTGTCATCTAACCTGTTCATAATACCACACAGACATGGATTAAATGAAAACACAAATATCATCTTGATCCAAAACTTTTATGGCCTTCAATAAATTTTCAACAGTAGACGTTCAATTCACACTATTTGTTTTTGGATATATTTCATTGTTTTTGTCCAATCTCTAAAATGGATGGAAGGAGCGGATAAAATGCATAAATCATGGTGGATCCCACAGAGTTTAGTCGGTACGCAATCTGCTTCCAAACTAGCCATCAAACAAACGCCACAGATCCGACTGTAAGGCCCTTCAATCAGAGAACAAATGCACCACAGCCCATAGATGCACCTGACGTGAGATCCTGATCATTCATCTGGTGTGGTCCATCAGGTACATGCCATGACTCAAAAATCAGGACGTCTTGTTCAATATGGGGCCCACACGTGTAAGGAAAAAATGGATGTTGGTAAAACTTGACCAACGGTATGTGTTTGATGCACGTGTGAAGTCCATCTGATGATAAAACTAACTTTTTCTTACGTCCATGGTACATAACATGAAGGTCCCACCTGATGAACGGTCTAGATCACTCCCAAACATGCCACACGAATGTATTCATGGAGAATAGGATTCGATGGCTGCAACCGCGCGTGGCCGTAGCGCGGTTTAAGCAAAAGGCCGTTCAAACAACGTTCATGAATGACGGCTTGTAGTTATCAGTTATCACACACGCTCATCAGATTCGACGTTTCCAGATATCTCTAGAGAGGAATTACAAGGCTCCCATTATCAGCAGGTGTACACACGCGCAGCATTTTACACATATGAGGGCCATGTTTTGGTGATCCAAACCGTTGATCTTATTTGGAATCCATTTGATATATGTTTCTCTAGATTGAAAGCCAAATAGACGGTTAGTATCAACATGCTTTTTATTGATACCACTAGCTGCCACTTTTCTGTAATCTCGACCGTTAATATGATGGATCTAACCATACAACTAGCACATCAAATTTCGACCTCTAAATAGACGGCTATGTGAAGAATCAGTTCCGAATTGGACGGTGCCGATTGAGTCATCACCCTGCTGCGTATGCTGTGGAGGGATCTAACCCTCTACAACACATGCAATTGGAAGTGCGTTTCGCACCAAGCTATGTTGGACCCGATGTTAGTTTTGGGTGAAATCCGATCCGTTCATCATGTTCCACATAACAAAAATAAGCTAGATCTAAGATAAGGTGGGTCACACAGGAGGAAAAATGTAAAACCACATCTAGAACAGATAAATTCACATGGCGTGGCCTACCTTAGTTTTGGATCAGGCTTATTTTCGGCCAGTATCTTAGTCACGGTGGTGATCACCGAATCAACAGCTTGGATGGCATAAAAACAACATGGCAGCCCAAGAAGGTTGGTGTCCCATCTTCATTATTCCTTGTGGTGTGGCCAGCTGAGTTTTGGCCAAGCCTCGATTCATTACTTCCTAACATTAGGTATCGCAACTGATGGATGGGATGGATCTCAGACACACATCACGGTGGGCCCATGGAGGCAAGGTGCTGCACGCTCCAACGCCTCCGTTCCCACCATGCTTGGGCGCGGATTGGATAATGACAAGGTCAGTAGCCAAATCGCTACTGAAGTGACGTCACCAAGCTCTGTGGACCCCACCATGATGTATGCGTTGTATCCATGCCGTCCAATCAGTTTTAGAGATCGTTTTGTGGCATTATAAAGAGAATGGGATAGATCTAAAGTTCAAGCGAGCCCCACCATAGAAAATAGTGGGGACAGTGACATCCACCGTTCAAAACTTCTCAGGGGCCACGGTAGTTTCCAATCAAGCTGATATTTTTGTTTTCACTTCATCTATCTCTATGTTAACTTATGAATAGGTTGGAACTCAAAAATATATCATGGTGAGCCCTATAAATGTTTCAACGGTGGGTGTGAGTGCTCCCACAGTTTTCTGTGACGGGTCCACTTGAAATTAGATATATTTCATTTTCTTTATAATGTGTTCAAACGGTCTCTAAAAATGGTTAGACGGTATAAATACAACATATGCATCATGGGGAGTATACAGAGTTTGGTCACGTCACTTCAGTAACGATTTGGCTACTGACCTTTTCAGTATCCAATCCGCACCCCATGGGATGGAATTATGGCCATTCCATCGTTTATAACTTGCAGTGGATTGTCCATTGCATATGGTGTACATCTCTATCTCGTGCGCCACCTCTATTCCATGAGCCGCTGGTGAACTGTTTTGGTTCTATGGGATATTCGAAATAGACTGGGATTGCGTCCTATCCCCGCCTAGACGGTAATCCATCCCGGTAGGGCTCTATGGGGCCCACCGTGTTGTAAGTGTTTTATCCATGCCGCTAAACACTTTTTTCCGATAATTTTAATATGTGAGCCAAAAAATGAGGCAGGTCCAAGGCTTAAGTGGACCACAAAGTGGAGATTGATCGTCCACCATTAAAAACTTCTTGGGAGTCGGAGAAGTTTCGGATCAAGCTGATATTTGTGTTTTCACTTCATCCACGTCTAAATGACCTTATGAATACGTTATATGGTAACGTTGGCCCTTAGAAAGGTTGCAACGGTGGGTTTCATTATCAGTGCAACTTCCTTTGGTGTGATCCACTTAAGCCTTGGACCTACCTCATTTTTTGGCTCACATATTAACATTATCAGAAAAAAGCGTTTAACGGCGTTGATAAAACACTTACAACACAGTGGACCCCACAGAGCCCTGCACGGACGGATTACCGTCCGGGCAAGGGTAGGACTTAATCCGCGTCCATCATAAATGGGGTCACTCCTTGCAACTTCACCCACTGTACGGATAACTATGTGGACCCACCATGATTTATGTCTTTTATCTGCTGCGTCCATCCATTTTATTAGATAATTTTATGTGTTCAGCCCAGAATTGAAGCACACCTAAAGTTCAAGTGGACCACACCATAGGAAACAGTATGAACTGAACTTCTCCCGTTGAAATTTTTTTTGGGGTAAAGAATTTTTTGATCTATCTGATATTTATTTAATTTTCCCTTCTTTTATGTCTTTGAGATCTTATGAAAACTTTGGATGACAAATAAATCTCAATGTGAGTCTAGGAGAGCTTTTGATATGCTTTAAGTTTCGACTCAATGCCTCAAATTAGCTGGAAAAATATATGGACAGCTTGGATAAGCCGCATACATTCAGGGCCCATTTGGCCAACTGCATTAGGTGGGACTAAGGTGGATGGAATTGTAAAAGTAACAATAAATGCATGTGTAAGGTATTGTCCCTAGATTGGGTGCATCCCTTGTTTTCTAATACCATGTTTGGAATGTATGCAATTAAAAGTAAATCTTGAGATTTTTTTCAAATTACACTTGAAAATTCATTATCATGGGATTTGAAAATCCCATCTCATACCTTCCAACATGAGGCTCATTTTCCAAAGCCTATAAAATTAATTTTAATCCCATCCCACACTCCTTCCAAACATGTCATTCCTAATCCCGAAGTGGGATTAATGATGCAATCCCATTTAATACAACTTAATATCATTGGCCAAATAGGCCCTCACTGTGGGCCCCAGTACAAGAAAAAAACATCTTAAATGGATAAGCCGCCTATCTCGGAGGGATTTCAAAATCCCACCTACTTCAAAATCCCACCTACTCCGTCGCACGTGTGCAGACAGAAGAGACGGACGCCATCCAAACACCATTCCATCCATCACATCAAGGATTGAGAATCCCATCCACCGTAGTACCTGATTAAGCCAGCTACCCAGAATGGCGAGTCTACTACAACAAGGGTAAAGATCCAGATACAAAATTCTGTCATCTCAGGCGTTCAATCCCGACTGTTTCTTTGGTATGGCCCACTTAAGTTTTCAATCTGACTGATTTTCGGATTCCTGTCCGATCGTAGTCTTTCAAAATAGATGAATGGAGTGGATTTGTGACGGACATCTCCACAGGGCACATGTATATGTCTCTGCCCAGGCCAGTCATTTGACACTCGGGCATAGTACGACACTTGATACGCATGCATTCAAAGCTTGTACACGTGGCATATATATTAAAAGTTCAGCCCCGCTGAGTCGCATTCCCAAAATCAGATTAATTGACAACACTAACTCTTAATTCGTGGACATTTGTTTTGTTGACATACACGTGGATTAGATGGGACCGGACCGGATGAAGTTCCTATGGTCGGAAGCTACATAGGGCCCACCCTACTGTTCGTGAGAAATCCATCCCGTCCATCCATTTTAATTAGGGGTTACACGAACCGAGCTAGCTCGCTTAGCTCGCTCGACTCGACTCGAAAAAGTTCGGTTTGACTCCGTTTGAAGCTGAGTTTGATCTGAGTCGAACTGATTTTTTTGAGCTCGAAAATGAGTTCGAGCTGGCCCAGCTCGACTCGAACCCAACTTGAATTGAACTCGGATCAAACAGTTCAGTGATGAGGTTGCTTTGATATTGATGTTGCTCACCAAGTGTTCGATGAAATGACTCAACGAAGTGTGGCTGGTGGCAAGGACAATACATATATGAAATAAATACCTTTCTTTTTTTTTTTCTTAATTTTTATGTTGCTTAAAAGGTATTCGGTAAAATACTTGTAAAACTACTGTTGCTACCATTTTACATACAATGAAATTTTGAAGGGGTAGTCCATGTGTTTGTGAAAATGCTGCATACATGAACTCGGCTCGAACTGTGACCAAACCAAGCCGAGCTGGCCACTCAGGCTCGAGGACTGAGCCGAGCCAAGTCAAGCTGGGGTCAGCTAATGGCCGAGCTGCGTCAAGCTGAGGCTAGCGTGACTCGGTTCGACTCGATGCAAGCCCCTAATTTTAACAGCTCATGTTACTACGTGTTAAAAATGAATCCAGATCGAAAACTAAAAGTGGGCCACGCCATAGGAATAAGCGGCGAGGGAAATGCCCACCGTTGAAACCTTCTCAAGGTTCACCATGATGTTTGTGCAATCCAAACCGTTAATAAGGTCGTTCTTACTGGAATGAACCGAAAATACAAAAATATTAGCCTAATCTAAAACTTACATGGCCATAAATGTTTTAATCGTAGGAACTCAATCTCTATTATTTCATTTGGTGTGGCTCACTTAACTTTTAAATCTACCTTATTTTTTATCTCATGTCTTGACATGAACTGGCAAAACAGATGGTCAGGATAGATTTCTCACAAACATCAGTAGCCCCCACCTAACTTCCAACAGCAGGAGCTACAAGCAGTGGGACCCACAATTTTGACTGTTCGGCTTGAGTTAATTTTGAGAGTGGATTATGTGAGACCAGGGATCCACCGAGGTGGGTGGGATACCTGACTGTGGGGCTTATGTGCCTTAAATCCACACCGTCAACGGTTTTGAAAGTTACAGGGCATGATCCCAAAAACAAAGCAGATCCAAATCTTATGTGGACCATACAACACGAAATAGCAGTGATTGAATCTCCACCATTAAAAACTTCATGGGGGCACTAGAATGTTTATATGCCACCCAACCTGTAGATAAGGTCACAAAGATCTAGATGAAGAGACCACACGAATATCAGCTTGATCCAAAGCTTTTGTAGCTCATGAGAAGTTTTTAATGATCGATTGCCACTGTTTCCTGTATTATGGTCCACTTGAGATTTGGATTTGCTTTATTTTTTAGATCATGAGCTTTCACTATGGATGGACGGCGTGGATGTAATTACATACATCACAGTGGGCTCTACAGTCAGGGTCCCACCCACCTCAGCGGATCTGGGGTCTTACCTAATCCGCTCCCATTAATTTTATGCCACGCAGCAGTTCCTATAACAGTCCACATGAGATTTTGATCTACTTCATTTTTGGGCTCATGCCCTTTAATTATCTGGAAAAATGGATGGACGGCCTGGATATATAATACAAAAATCAAGGTGAGCCCCACAGTAATGCCGACAACAAACTTTCAAAGAAGATTTTGCCTATTTGCACAAAGGGACAAGTGAAAAAAGGCAGGATTTGGAGTCCATTGGCAAAAGACCATCACTTGCATAAAGGGCCAAGTAGAAAAAGACAATTTTGCCATTCTATGTACGAATCCTTCATTAGTGAGAGCTGTTAGATTGATGGTTTTAATCACCAAACCATGGGGCTAGTCCCATGCACACCTAGGTTGGAATGGGTCAAGTTTGATTTGGGTCCTTGAGCTGTTAGAACTCTTAGGAATTTCTACAAACATGTAGGCTGCATGTTTGTGCAAACCAACCCACAAAGCTACAAAAGGCATAACAACAAAGTGTATAATGTAAGGAAATTAGAGGATAGAGAGAGTGAGAGATGCACACTGATTTTACATGGAAAACTTTCTCAATTTGAGAAGAAAAAACCACGGTGTCATCAAAGAAGAATCTATTATGCAATGTTTAAAGATTACAAGCTTTCTTTTAAGCCTAACTTGAGGATCTTCTATGTAAAAGTCCCCTTCTAAAATCTCTTGATGCAAGAATAAAAACCAGCCTCTCTAGTTTTTTTTTTTTTTTTCTCCTACACACCTCTCTGCAACTCTCTCACTATTCTTATGTGGGAGATTCGTACACACGTAGAGACACACATGCAAAGATACATACATGTGAAAACATAATACACATGACTCAAATACTCCACCCATCTAAAGGTGGGTGGAGGATGGACCATAACCAACAAGTATATGAAAAAAATCTTTAGTTTATATTTACTACATTTATGCGTATGAATAATTGAGAGAATGAAAAAAGAATCAAATGCCCATACGATTCCCCTGCCTGCAAAGGTGGAGATCTTGGGACACAATCTCATGTATAGAGATGGGAACACATGAGCGGTGCTCAGAAAATCATTTCACCTTGTCTTATTACTATACTATGAGAAACAGTTTCATTTCACAAATGCCTCCTGCGAAATCCCATTTTACTCAGAAACAAAAATCAACCTTGGTCCTATGTTCTGACAAGTGCCAAAGACATAACAACAACAACAACAGCAGCAACAACAACAAGAACAACAACAACTATATCATTAGTCTATAGCACCTGTTTGGACAGAGCGCTAAATCCTTCTAGGAATCCGAAAGTTGGTGTTTGGGTGTTTGGTTCATTGATATTTGGTGTCTATGGTGAGAACTAAAATAGGCGGATTTCCAAATTTCTTTCCTTTTCATCTTCCGCTTGACATGAAATAGATAAGAACCATCTGAGCAGATTTCTATGCTGCCCATCCAAACAGGGGCCTTAGTATGCAAGAGAGCTTACCTCGTCATTGCGCCATGACCCCTCCTCATACTTGAACCATCTCATGCTGCCATTGTCATTCACCATCCTCTGGCACAAGACGCACGACTCCTCATGGCAGTAGAAGAAGGCCCGTAACCGGGAGGCCTTCTCGATGATCACTTCATTGAGCTCCCTGATGACCCTCCTGGATGCAGGGGGCGGGAGGTCCTCGATGAAGAGGCAGTGGGCCACGTTGAGCACTTCAAGGTGCTCCATGCGGTCCAAGATGAGGACGAGGGCCTCCATGAAGAGTGTGGAGCACCGGAGGCTCAGGACCTTGAGCTTCGGGAGGCAGTCGGCAATGCTCAATGCGAAGGGGACATTGAAGCAGCCCATGACCTTCAGCTGGGTGAAGTTCTTGCAGTTCATGCCAATCACCTCCATGATGCAAAGATGAGAGCAGATGTATGGCATCGTCATGGATTCGAGCTCTTCCCATTTGCGGATGGCCTTGCAGATCCCGTCCTTTGTGATCAAATCCCAAGCTGGTAGAACAAGGTGTTTGAGCTGCGGGCACCTGTTAGTAAAAAGAGAGACATGTCAACACAGCCCCTAAGAAAGATACAGGGAGTACATATACATGGTGTGCCATAAAGGCCATTATGTAAAGGTAATGGTGGCAACTGTTACATGTTATGGGGTCGTAACAGCCGTTACGGAAAAAATGACCTGCTGTTACGGCTCGTTTGCCCCCCATAAAGGCCCCGTAACAGTCAATTATGTTGCCAATCTAGGTTTTTTGGATTTTTTATTTTCAATTAAAAAAAACAAGACCATAGTGGCCATTGGGGGGGGGGGGGGGGGGTACATATAAGATGAATTACTTAGGCCATGATGTGTCAAGCATTGTTCTAAGACTCAGTGACTCGACTTGAAAGTCTTATGAATCAACTGGAATTGGTGAGAGTTCCGGCTCACTCACCATGAAACTCACCCATGGGGTCGGCAGATCGTTTTGGCCAGGGAGTTATTTGATACACTAACAGTGTGATGGTTGAAACACGAGCACTGAGAAATTGTACATGTTGAATAAACAAATAAAATCAGACCATCCAAATTGAGGGATCTACAGTCCACAAGTCGCCGTCACAAAATCAGATTTATTGAACAATATAATGTCTGATCGGTGGACATTTTTTTATATCTAAAATTGGGCCATTACTATTTTTTGTTTTAACAGTCTACTAGATGTCCACAGATCAGCCAGCTAGAAAATAGAACAATGTTATTTTTTGGGTTATGATCTAAGTAGCGACCCACAATTTAGATATTTTAATTCAAGTTGCTTGTATGCCACATTTACAGTTTTTGTTAAATCTTACCTCACATTTTATGTCCCTCTTCAGATGTCCCAAATCGGTGTTGGAAAGAATTGAAAGGCTGAGGAGAGATTTCTTGTGGCAAGGTGCTGCTTCTAAAAGCAAATTCCACTTGTTGGAATGGGAGAAGTTTGTAATCCATATGGGGAAGGAGGCGCTAATATCAGGTGCTTGGAGTATGTTAATGTAGCTCTGCTGGGGAAGTGGGTTTGGAGGTTTGCAGCTGAAGAAACCAGCTTTGGGGGAATTGTCATAGCAGGTAGGTATGGCGTCTCTCCGAGAGTTTGGTGTATTGTGGAATCCTCCATATACAAGGCTTCTAACATCTATAAGTCAATTGCTCGTTTAGCACATAAAATCAAGGGAGGAATTGGGTTCTCCGTTGGAGAAACGATCAGTTTTTAGGATGATATCAAGATCAGGGATTCCCCTCTCAGACTGGAATTTCCCAAGCCATATTATATCCTGCTGTGGACATTTATGTTGCACAATGTTTTTCTGAGGGAGTGTGGGTGATGCAGGACATGGAAAATTAAATATGACATGCAAGATTTCAGATTTAGATCCTACCAATTCAGAAACAATCACACAAATTCCACATCCCACATGAAAATCCAAACACTCAATTAAGAAGGGGAATCTATGCGGGTCCAAGCTGACACAGACTAAGGCTGGACCAATAAAAATTATAAGCCAAAAGGTCTCAAAGGGAAATAAAATCAACCACTCATGCATAAAAATTAGTCTCTAATCTAAGGGATTCCTTAATCTCAATTCAAGGAACCCTAGGGTGAGTAAAAGGGCAAATCGGTGAGGGATAATATAATCTAGATATAGGGTTATGCAATTAGGTATATAAAAA
Source organism: Magnolia changhungtana (assembly GCA_030180095.1). Classification (NCBI taxonomy): domain Eukaryota; kingdom Viridiplantae; phylum Streptophyta; class Magnoliopsida; order Magnoliales; family Magnoliaceae; genus Magnolia; species Magnolia changhungtana. The sequence goes on from JASAUF010000213.1 coordinate 2,248,217, forward strand.
AAGGAAAAGAGGAAAAACCTGAACCCGAGATGCTCCCGGCTTGTGCACAGTGGGCCAGGTGTGCGCGCACGTGCGCCTGATGTTGGCCGCACGTGTAAGGGGGGAGAGAATCCGGAAAAGGATTCCTAGGCCTTGGTCGGCCAGGCCTGGGCTGCAAAACCCCCGATTTTGACATCGATCCAGCTCTGATCTGGGCGTGGTGCTCCGTCGAAGTTTCAGCCCCCCTGCGGGCCGAAATCTGAGAACCTGCTGTAATAAAAGGAAACCGATGCAACCAAGGACGAATGTGAAATATGGATGGTGGTGGAAGATAGAAGAAAATAGATACTGAAGGATGGGGATGAATCAGGGTCGATGTGGCTTCGCACAACGGTAGTTAGCCCTTCGAAAAGGGAGGGCTTCGCACCCACTTTTGAATTCTTCCACAACTCACGAAGAGAGCAGAAAAATAAAGCAGGAATTGTTATTAAACTTGAATGAATCAAAAGAACTACAAGGAGTGCCTATTTATAGGAAAACCCTATACCCCAAAAACTCGCACTATGTGCGCAACCTATTACTTGGCGATGAAGTAAACTAAAATAAAAACCAAACACGGAAATCTAAAGCGTTCACAATGTTCTAAATAATAACAATAATCAAAACCTAAAAAATGAAATCATTCCGACGAGTGGGCCACGATCATGAGATCCCATGATGGGCTTTTCTTTACTATCGGGCCCACTTTTTGTAACCAAAACTTATCTTCTAGCTAGGAGGCCCTCCCTGGACGTCGTCATCGAGCCAGATCGATGGTGGGGTCCTCCTTCTGCGTACGTACGTGCATAGGGGTGGTGGTGTGCGAGCGTACGTGTGCACGATGTCCTCATCAACTCTACCCGGCCGCGAAGATTTCGCCACTGGGGAAAAAAACTCCTGAACCGCTCTAGGATATCGGGATCAAGTCTCTGAAGCTCCTCCTCAGTGAGCCACGTGCTGTCTGAAGTTGGGCGTGACTTCCATTTAACTAGGTATTTCTGAAACCCGCCATCTGACGTGGAAATTATCTCATGGTCCAGGACATCCTCTATTTCCTCTCTAGGTGTGTGAAGGCTAGGTATGGGAGGCAGAGGCTGGGATGAAAGGTCAGGAAGAGGCCATGGATCAAAGGGTAAGTCTGGGGCATCAGGATGGGTGGGCGAAGAGCCGGACGAAGTATTAGTGGGTCCCTGAAAAGCAACTAGATCCTCCACATTGAATGTGGAACTTATTCCCATGGAAGGTGGAAGATCTGCCTCATACGCATTGAGATCGTTTCGCTTTATAATTTTGAAGAGCCCAGCACTACGCGCGTGTAACTTACGAACGGCCCCTGGAGGGTACCGTTCGGGCCTGATGCGGACCATCACAGAGTCCCCAATATTGAACTCTTTGAAACGTCTATGTAGGTCTGAAGAAAATTTGTAATGTTCATTACTAGTAGTGATCTTTCGCCTGATTTCTTGATGCAATGAATGTATATGATGCGCAAAAGACTCTGCAGACTCTGATGGCCTATGAGACAATGACATGGGGATAAGATCAATAGGCTTCCTAAACTTATAACCAGTAACGACTTCAAAAGGATTTAGACCTATGGACCTATTGACAGAACTATTGTATGCAAACTCGACTATGGGTAGTACGACGTCCCATGTCCTGGTATGCTCCCCCACTAAATATCGAAGTAAACTCCCTGAGCTCCTATTAACCACCTCAGTCTGGCCATCGGTCTGAGGGTGGTAGGCAGAAGAAAATTGGAGTTTAGTATTCATCATGTGTCATAGTGTCTTCCAAAAGTAACTCATGAATCTCACGTCACGGTCAGACACTGGTTTTTGGTAACCCATGCAGTTTGAAGACCTCACTAAAGAACAGTTTGACAACATGAGAGGCGTCGGAAGTCTTAGAATAAGGAATGAAGTGGGCCATTTTGGAGAAACGGTCCACGACAACAAATATGAAGTCATGCTTTCGAATAGTCTTGGGAAGTCCAAGCACGAAGTCCATACTGATGTCCTGCCAAGGGATGAACGGGACTGGCAAAGGTGTATATAATCCTATATTTTGTTTCCTATGCTTTGCCAGTTGACAAGTACAACATTGCCCTATAATTTTGGCCACGTCCCGCTTGAGGCTTGGCCAATGAAATCTATCCTCCACTAGGGCAATGGTCTTGTCATAACCGAAATGACCTGCGACCCCCCCTGAATGTAACTCCCAGACAAGAAAACCGCGAAGGGAGGTGCGTGGTATGCACAAGCGGTCACTCCTAAACAGATATCCGTCCAAAATCAAATACTCATTGTTAGCTCCTGACGGACTCTCTAATAAAGACGTATACACAACCCTAAAATTTGGACACTCAGAATACTCTTCTTTGATGCGCTCAAGGCCCGTAACTTCAACGCTCATGGAGTTGAGTAATGCGACTCGATGACTCAACGCGTCGGCATGCTTATTCACTACACCGGCCTTGTGCTTAAGCACAAAAGTGTACTCTTGAAGGAATTGAACCCACTTAGTGTGCTTGGGGCTTAATTTCTTCTGAGAGTTCAAGTATCTTAAGGCCTCGTGATCTGAGAACAAGACGAATTCTTGTGGTAACAGGTAATGTCGCCAATGGCGTAGTGATTGCACTACCGCGTAGAATTCCTTGTCATAGGTGAAATATCTTTGCTTCTCCTCATTCAGTTTCTCACTAAAAAAAGGCGACAAGGTGCCCTTCCTGGCTAAGTACTCCTATGCTGACTCCTGACGCGTCACATGCGACTTCAAAAGCTTTTGAAAAATCTGGAAGTCGCATGACTGGAGCTTCAGTCATCTTGACCTTTATCTCCTTGAAGGCCTTCGAGGCGGCCTTTGTCCATTGAAACTCTCCCTTTTTTTATGCAGTCCATGATGGGAGACACAATGGAACTGAAGTCTCGAATGAACCGCCTATAAAAAGTGGCTAAGCCATGAAAGCTGCGCACCTCATGAATATTGCGGGGTTCAGGCCAATTAACGATGGCCTTGACCTTCTCGGGATCCGCCGATACGCCCTCAACTGACACAATAAAACCTAAGAAGATCACACTACTAGACATGAATGCGCATTTCTTTAGGTTGGTGTACAACTTCTCGGTCCTAAGGATCCCACAAATCTGCCTCAAATGGTTGAGGTGTTGCTCCTTAGTCATGCTATAAATCAAGATATCATCAAAGTATATGACTAGGAACTTCCCCATGAAGGGTCTTAACACTTGGGTCATCACACGCATGAAAGTGCTTGGGGCATTAGTTAACCCAAAAGGCATAACTAGCCACTCATATAGCCCATCCTTCGTCTTGAAGGCCATCTTCCACTCATCACCAGGGCGTATACGGAGTTGGTGATACACACTTTTGAGGTCAATTTTTGAGAAGATAGTAGCATTGGCCATCATATCTAGCATGTCATCAAGACGCGGTATGGGAAACCGATACTTAACTGTGATTTTGTTGATGACCCTACTATTAACACACATCCTCCATGTGTCATCCTTCTTAGGCGTAAGAAGGGCGGGTACAGCACACGGACTCATGCTCTCTCGAATGAAACCCTTCTCTAGGAGTTCATCAATCTGCATTTTCAACTCAGCGTGCTTCTTTGGGTTCATTCTGTAATACGGGAGGTTTGGTAGAGTTGCCCCAGGGATTAAATCAATAGCATGTTGTATATTCCTCATAGGGGGAAGCTCATTCTGTAAATCATCAGAAAAGACATCACGAAACTCATGTACTACCTGAATGGCCTCAGTAGGTAACTCTACGCTAGTCTCTGGTACACTCTCCCTAGTCACAAGGGCGTATACCATCAAGTCCGCCTCCGTCTCTCGCTCAAAGTCTTTGGCATTCAAAATATGGAGCGGTTTGGACTTGGACTTCAACTCCTTCACTTCTCTTGGGCCGCTCACATCACTTTGTGTGATGAACTATTTTCCAGTTGTATTCTTGGGTGGTAGAGGATTTAACTTGACCTTCTTGCCCTCAAACTAGAATGCACACACATTTGAATGACCATATATGGTAACATCCCTGTCATAGAGCCACGGCCTACCCAGAATGATATGACCCACATCCATAGGAACAACATCACACCAAATTGTCTTTATAAGATCCGAACTGAATAGGGACAAAACAGCAGTGCGAGACTGGAATAGATGTTTCATCAACCCAGAAGACTATAAAGCTAAGGATGGGCTTCCAGCTTCAAGCCCAAACGACTCACAGTGCTAGTCGATGTCACGTTGGCACAACTACCACTATCCACGATCATCTTACAGTTCTTTTTCCCACATTTTGCATAAGTGTAGAAGATCGTGTTACGGCGCCAATCATCAGTGTTCTTTACTTGAGCCAGGGCGCAACACACAATTGCGAGGGTCACAGACTCTTGTGCTCCCTCTTCCTCATCACTAGGGGTTCCGACTGGTTCATATTCCTCTTCACTATCACTCTCTGGGGGCACTACTACTACTTGCCCATCAATAAAGAGTACTTTGGTGCCCTCTCTCGTGCTGCACTGGTGAGCAAAATGACCAAACCCCTGACACCTAAAACACCTAGTGGCCCCACTTCCACGTGAACTAGATCCGACAATCTCTTTACCCTTATCATCCTTAAGTCTAGGCTGAACATTAGAGGAAGGTTTGTGTTGGAACCCCGTGTTAGGTCTAGCTCCAGAGGGGTTGGCCTTAGCACCGGATTCGTGAAAGTCAAACCGCCTTCCCACAGATGCTTTAAGGTATTGTTCGACATCTAACACTACTTGGTACAGCTGTTTGATAGTGTCTATGTCTTTGGCGAGCAATTCTCTCCTAATGTCAGGACGGAGGCCCGTTTTAAAACGAGCAAGGGTGAGTACAGGGTCCTCATCAACCTCACAGCGGGTCAAGTACTCTTCGAATTTCTCAATATAGTCAGCAACATTCATGGAACCCTGTCGAAGAAACTGTCACTCCTCAATCAACCGCAGGCGATAAGAGAAAGGGAGGTACTTCTCTTTCAGCGTTTCTTTCATTTCTCTCCAATGGACTATTGAGAGTTCCCTCGCTCTTTCTTTTTTTCGCTCAACCGTCGCCCAAAACATCTTTGCTTGACCCACAAGCTTCATCTTGGCGAATCAGACTCGTCGAGCATCCGACATATCATACCACTCAAAATAATGATCTATATCCGCCAACCAATCTCAAAAAACTTTAGGGTCTAAGTGGCCATCAAAAGTAGGGGCATCTACTCTAACTCCCTTGAGGAGTTGCGCATCTGGGTCATATTGGTCATGATGTCCCTCACGGGGTGGGTGCACAGGTGCGCGCCTATGACCAACTCCTTGGCCGCCTCCATTCCTTAATCTAATCTCCTGACCACCTGCTTGAGAATGGGCATCTTCCCCAACGGTGGGGTTTGCCCTGAGGGAGGCCTCTATTTGAGTAACGCGATCATCAAATTAGTTAAGGCATTGATCTATGCGTTGTTCCAAGTGCTTAGACATAGACTCAACCTGCTGGGTTAACTTGGCCATTGATTCTTGTAGTTGCTCCATGTTTAGAGTAGGGTGCAAACCAAAACCGTGACCCGTACGTGTGGGCATGCACAGGCTAACTCAACCTAAGGACCTGCTATGGCAACTATATGCATCTAAAAAAAAAAAAAAAAAAACTAAATGACCCTACGACTTTATATGAAGGCGATTACACACCATTACTAAAATTCAGCTATATATGATAGACTAAATGCATGACGGACTCAAATAAACTAAACCCTAAATATGTGGTAAATTCCCCTACAAGAACCCTAGGCTCTGATACCAAATTTGATACAGGACATGGAAAATTAAATATGACATGCAAGATTTCAGGCTTAGATCCTACCAATTCAGAAACAATCACACAAATTCTATATCCCACATGAAAATCTAAACATTCAATTAAGAAGGGGAATCTATGCGAGTCCAAGCTGACACAGACTAGGGCTGGACCAATAAAAATTATAAGCCAAACGGTGTCGAAGGAAAATAAAATCAATCACTCATGCATAAAAATTAATCTCTAATCCAATGGATTCCCTAATCTCAATTCAAGGAACCCTAGGGTGAGTAAAATGGCAAATCAGTGAGGGATAATGTAATCTAGGTATAAGGTTATGCAATTAGGTATATAAAAAAAAAGGAAAAAAGGAAAAACCTGAACCCAAGATGCTCCCGGCGTGTGGACAGCGGGTCAGGTGCACGCGCACGTGCGCCTGAGGCTAGCCGCACGTGTGAGGGGGGAGAGAATCTGGAAAAGGATTCCTAGGCCTTGGTCGGCCAGGCCTGAGCTGCAAAACTTCCGATTTTGACGTCGATCCGAGCTCTGATCTGGGCATGGTGCTCCGTCGAAGATTTCAGCCCCCTGCGGGCCGAAATCTGAGAACCTACTGTAATGAAAGGAAACCGATGCAACCAAGGATGAATGTGAAGTATGGATGGTGGTGGAAGATAGAAGAAAAGAGATGATGGAGGATGGGGATGAATCGGGGTCGTTGTGGCTTTGCACCATGGTAGTTAGCCCTTCGAAAAGGGAGGGCTTCGCACCCACTTTTGAATTCTTCCACAACTCACGAAGAGAGCAGAAAAATAAAGCAGAAATTTTTATTAAACTTGAATGAATCAAAAGAACAACAAGGGGTGCTTATTTATATGAAAACCTTATACCCCAAAAACTCGCACCATGTGCACAACCTATTACTTGGCAATGAAGTAAACTAAAATAAAAACCAAATATAGAAATCTAAAACGTTCACAATGTTCTAAATAATAACAATAAGCAAAACCTAAAAAATGAAATCATTCCAACGAGTGGGCCACGATCATGAGATCCCATGATGGGCTTTTCTTGACTATCAGGCCCACTTTTTGTAACCAAAACTTGTCTTCTAGCTAGGAGGCCCTCCCTGGACGTCGTCATCGAGCCAGATCGATGGTGGGGTCCTTCTGCGTACATACGTGCATAGGGGTGGTGGTGTGCGAGCGTACGTGTGCACGATGTCCTCATCAGTGGGCCCCACCTTGTAGAAGTAATCTCTCTGGTTCCAAGTTGGAGGACCTGATTCCGCTGCAGTCTCATCTTCATTGGGGGGGGGGGGGGGGGAGGAAATCGCCCCCGAAGGTTGCGACCTTCGCATGACTTGTTTGAAGAAAAAGGGTTGTCACTATCGATAATTTGGGATAGAGGGCTATAGTCATCCCGAATATCTGCCTGATGTGCATGATGATGCATAGTCAGTGGATCATCTTTTTATCCACTGTTTGTTTGCTTGGAGCATTTGGGCTGCCATTCTTGACTTCTTCAAAGTCTGTTGGGTCGTTCCAGTTTCCATTTAGGGGCTCTTCTTTGCCTGGCATGGTGATGGCTTGGGAAAAAGGAAAATCCTGGTGGTGGATGGCTCTTATCCAGGGCCTTTGGTCTATTTGGGAGGAAAGAAATAATTGATGTTTTTGTAGTTGTAGCAACCCTTTCTAGGCTGTCCTTAGGAAGGTTTTTGAATCGCATCAGCAAGTGGATCGCCTGAGGGCTAGTCGCTTTTTGGGATGGTGCCCACTATTGTATTCTTTTGCCTTGCGGCTTTCTTAATAAAAACATTTTGCTTCTCAAAAAAATAATTTCTTAATGCCTGTGTATCAACTATTAACACTTTGCTGGAGTATCAAAGTTCTTCTCTTTGCCTTTTTCCTAACATCCCATCTGCAACGTGAAAGAAAGACTGTCCAAAATTGCTTATATGAATACCATAGCTTTAAATGATCCAGAATTAGTTGTCCTCTTCTCTTTTTCTTTTTCTTTTTTAAACCATTGAAATGAAACATGAGAAAGTGGCAACTTAAAAGTCCCCTATAACTATGGAAAAGCTGTGGAGCTATGAGAAATGCAGTGGCTCCTGAAGTAGGATTTCAAATCCCACTCTCCCCACACATGCGAATGTGGCATTTGTGTGACTTCTGCATCATTCATTTTTGGGCTGCCATGCATACATTTTCGCCCAAAGCTAGGCCACGCCAGTCATCATGTGGGCCGCCACCACGCGTACCAAAGATGGATGGTTAAAAGATCAACCAATGGGCCACATCAACATACACATGTAACCTGCCTGATGAGTGAACTGGCCTGGTCTACATGGTGGGCCCAACTGATGAATGACTTGGATCCTACCCACTTGTGATGTCAGCATGCATGGGGAGAGCAGAATTTGAGAGCCTACTCTAGCAGGCCATAGTCAGAATTGGGTTAGAGAATGCATAATACCTTTCAGCAATGTGGATCAAGTGATCATCCTTCGGGTACAGATTGACATGGAAGATGATGCAAGTCACGCTTCCACAGCTGAGGCCCATTGCAATCTTCAACACGCGTGTCAGCTTCTTATTGGATCTATCATCCACCCAAATATAAGGTGGTGTCGGAATCTGGATGAAATTTGATTTCAATATCCCCAGATCGACGGTTTTCCAAAGCAACGGATCCGAACAAGCCAAGCGCCACGAACTGCAAACCCGAGAAATGCCCGAAGTCAACTCAATGACATCAAATTCCTTGAATATCCTCACCAGAATATCGATTTCCATGTCCTCCCATCTCCTCACTAGGGATTTACTCTCCTCCATCGCTGTGTTCACAAAGAACTGAGCGGATTTCAAAGCATCACACTACCTACATGAAAAGGGCAAATAAGGAAAAAAAAAAAAAGATTAGGAGTTTTAAATGGGCCACCCAAATTGCTAAAAGATAATGGTACAAGACAGTGAAAAATCTCATTCTCAGCAATTTCTCAGCATGGGAATATCTCAGGAGATTTTCAGATTTTGATCTTTTCTCACGATATTATCAGGAAAATCTAGCATAAAATAAAATACTAAAAATATTTATTATAAATTAATAAATAATTTCAAATTTTAAATATGAGCATAAAAGAATTCTATTTTTACTTTTAATAATTTCACATTGAATCCACAATAATTTCGTGATAAAAATCACAAAAAATTAAAGAATTCCAAGGTTTTGAAGATTTCGCAATATTATCGTGATAGTATCATTTTGTCAATTTCCTGCGTCGTGTGATTTTAAACATCTTGGCGATATCTGTCACAAGGGTACAAACCAATGAAGAAAATTGGGATTTGCATCATATTGGTCTTTCGATTTCCAAGTTCAACCTGTCCAACTCATGGAAAAACCCACAAATATGTGTATGCATATGAGAAAGGGAAGGATGACATGAAGTTGGCTATATGGTAAATTTGAGTTCCTGAGTTCGAGTTGCGACTCGCCAAAGTTGGCCGGTGTTTGAACCAGATCGGGTACCACCAAATCCGAGTCACAGCTGACTCGGATGAGTCTTAAAGCCATGGTATCAGAAAACAACTGAGAATCCTACAGTTTTTTTTTACACACACTCACATCCCACATACACTCATGCACTCACACCACAGAGGGATTTCACCACAATGGGTACTCGAACCCATGACCTCATGTTGAAACTCTTGTGAGTCTACCACCGAGGCATGAGTAAGGACCTGAGAATCCTATAGTTAAGACTATTTAGATTCGCAAGATCTGTAGTCTCTTGGGCCTAGAGATCAGAGGACCCTTTTTTTCTGCTCAGCAATTGGATTTTATTCAAAGCATCAACAAACATGGATAAAAAGACCAAAACAGAACAAAAGAAGCTACCAGAGGTAGACTCTGACTCCAACACAGAATAACTCCACAAGCACAAAGTTCCAACTTTTGACCCTGATTGTCCAACCAACGGGACACATGGTTCCATTTATGGATATGAGTGGCCCACTGGCCCTTAAATGAGCTGATTAGAAACTAAAAAGAAGATCCCTTTCACAATTTCATGAGGGAATGAGAACAATGTCAGGCCTCCCAGGTTCCATATCTAAATAATGGGCGGATATTTGCAGAGAATACACTCCTCACACACAGGCTTGACAAAGAGGGAAAGATAGTGAGATAAACAACAAGTGCTCAACACTAATCTATCCTCCCGAAGTGGAACACAAGGCCTAACTAGAGGATAACTGAACAAAACCATGTGCTCCAAATTGGAGAATCGAATTTGTTTGCAGTTCACCATGAATCAGTTCACAATTTTCCATTAAATGCATGGATCTTTTTCCTTCTTTTTTTTTTTTTTTTGCAAAAATTCGATCCTCACCAAAATCCTTTTATTGGTACAAAGCTCCCAATCCTTAAATCCACCAATAATCGTTTGTTAATTTGAAGTTCTCATGACATGAATTCACAAGATGGGTTGAGAGATTGGGCCCAAGAAGGCTCGGATATAGAACATGAAATAAGATTCAAAGTGGATAGGAAAACTAAAAGGTAAAAAAATCAAGTACGAGAATTCTAATGGATCAATCTGATGAACTAACAAACTGAACATCTAACAGCAAACCAAATGTGAACCAGCAGAAGAAGAAGATAGGTCGGACCGACGTGAAAAATGCATAAAGCCCACCCAGAGAGGCATAAATCACTTTGGTACAAATGAAATCAAGACAATTCCCAAGCGCTCCAACACCCATAAATTTTAGATTCCTGATCTGTAAATCAAAACACCCTAAATGCTGCTTGGAACCAATGTTTTAAATATCGATGATATCGGCCGATATATCTCACGATGTATCTTGTATCCCACCTGTGCACTACGAAACGCACGGGCAGTGCCGATATATCCCACATGTTCGATCTGTTAAGTATTTTCAATTTCTGATCTTCTTTTCTTTTTTTGTTGAAATTATGTTAAATCAAAGTCAAATGGTTACAAATCCATTGGTTCTTCATGTTTTGCATGAAAAATCATGGAGTTGGAGCTTTGATTTCGATATTCATTAGTTCTTCATGTTCTCCATGTTTTTTTTTTTTTCCTTCAACCAGCTGTTAATTGAGACTAATTTGGAAGTATTAATGTTGCACTCCAAACATGCAATCAAGCATCTATGATGGGTAATCTATTGATCTGTCCTTGTCAATTTTTAGAAAATAAAAATTATTTTTAATTAAAAATTAATAAAAAAATATTAAAATATTATTTTTTTTCGAAATTTTCAGAAAATAAAAATTATTTTTAATTAAAAATTAATAAAAAATATTAAAAACATAAAGCTCACATGAGTGGTGCTCAGAAAATCTTTTGTGAGAAAATGCCTATGAAGATACTTTTTAAGCTCATCAATCCCCTTACTATCACTTCTTGTAAGTTGTAACAACAATATCATCAACATATACTACTAACACAATAACACTTGAGGTGCCTTTCCGTACAAAGACGGAATGATCACCACTGCTTCAGACAAAGCCATAATTCAGCACAACTTAACTGAATTTGTCAAACCATGCATGTGGTAATTGCTTCAGCCCATAAATAACATATTTTTTTTCAATTTACACACTTTGTTTGACTCCCCTTGAGCAACAAATTAGGTAGTTGCTCCATATAAACCTCCTCTATGAAATCACCATGAAGAAAGGCATTTTTGACATCTAATTGGAAGAGAGGCTAATCACGATTAACTGCCACAAACTTGGCAACTGGAGAGAAGGTTTCAATATAATCAGCACTAAAGAATTTGAATATATCCCTTAGCAACCAAGCGAGCCTTTAAACACTCAATCGCTCCATTAGGATGAAATTTAATAGTGTACACCCATCGACAACCACCATCACGTTTCACGAAAGGTAAACTAGTGAGCATCCAAGTGTTATTCTAAGAGCAGCCATTTCCTCTTCCATTGCCTGCTTCCACCTTTTATGTAACAATGCTTCCTAGTATAACTCGTGAATATAATGAGAGGACAAGGATGAACAAAGCTGTAAAAAGTGGGAGATAAGCATTAAAAAGGAGACATTTGTCAATATGATCATCAATACAAGTATGCTTACCTTTTCTCAAGGCAATAGAAACATCAGGAGTATCTAGATCACTAGTCTCGGAAGAAGATATGGTGGATGGCACACTGTGATTGGCCATACTATCTGTATGTTTTCGTCGTAAGTGGACTTGCAGTGGAAGCACAGTGAGAATGGTGAGATCAACAGGGGGAGATTGGATTATATCTTCTTCAACTTGAACAGGGACATGCACAACTTCTACATCAAAAGATTTACTTTCTTTTGAGAAGAACAGAGTGGACTTGAAAATGTAACATTTGCACCTACATATTGTCTTCAAAGAGGACTATAACAACGATAACATCTTTATGTCAGGGTGTACCCAAGAAAAAGGCATTTAATAACTCTAAGATCAAATTTATCACAACCCGATTCCAACCGATGAACAAAGAATACACATCAAAAAGCTTTGGGAGCAAAGAAAATAATTGAGTATTTGGAAGTAAATTTTGATATGGTGATTGACTCATTAGAACGATCGAGGGCATTTGATTTAGCAAAAAACATGCTATGAGCACTGCATCACTTCAAAAACTTTTGGAATTATTCATATGAAGTAATAGAGCACGAGTCACATCAAGTAGGTGATGATTTTTCCATTCTGTGACACCTTTTTTTTAGTGTGGGCACACGATGTTTGATGAAGGATTCTTGTTTCAGAAAAATACTAGCTAAAGGCATGTCACATATTCTTTGGCATTATCTAAAGGAAAAACAGACTTTTGAATTAATTTGATTTTGTACTTCCATGTGAAAAGTCTCAAAATAGAGAATAGTTGAGATCTGTTTCATTAAATAAATCCAAGCAATTCGTGAGAAAGCATCAACAAAGGTAACAAAATACTTGTACCATGACTTACGAGAGATTTTAACCGGTCTCCAAAACATTTGAACGGATTAAAAAGAACGGAACTAAATTACGCTTTTCCACACGTAGAAAAGTAACACGATGATGTTTACTCAACTCACACACTTCACAGTCTAAACTTGACACAGATGACAAGGAAACATTTTTACGAATCTTCAGTATGGATGACCGAGACGGTAGTGCACTAGTAAGAAGAGATATTCTTCTATACTATTGTACCAACAACATCATGATTAAGATAGTACAACCCATCATGTTCATGTCTTTCACCAATCTTCTTCTATCTCTATATCTTGAAAAACCCAATGTGGGTATAAAAAGTCACAGAGCAGTTAAGAGATTTGTTGAGTTTGCTAACAAATAGGAGACTCAAGGGAAATTTAAAAACATAAAAGACATGAGAACTACGGTGAACAATACACATTCCACTCTAGATTGAGTACCATCTGCCAGAGTGACAAATGAACCTATTAACGTGTGTTAATAGAGGAAGACATTGGACTCACTTGTACGGTCATATGCTCCAAAGTCGATGATCCATGAAGCAAGGACCGCGGAGCAAGGAACTTGGAAACTAAACAAGCCATACTTGAGGTTACAAATGTAGTCGTAGGGTTGGAAGTAATTCCATAAGTAGCAGGAGCAGGCTGATTTTACAGATTTTTCAACAACTTGGAATACTCCTCTTGAGTGAGTATAATTGTCTTTCGTAACTGATGAGTGGTAGACGTAGAATTAGTCGAAGCAGGCCCACTGTTCTCTTCAATGTAAGATGCCCGAGTAGCCCATGCCAACTTCCCATGAAGATCCCAGCATTTTTCAACAGAGTGATCTGTAAGCCTAGATCTCTACCACAACCTCCTCCCACTTCACCACGACCAACTTGATTACCTTTGCCACCTCGACCACTGTCATGGCCTCAACCAGAAAAGGATGCTAAAGCAGTGTAGTCATCAGCTCCACTTGTAAAGACAAAAGATACCTGTTAGAGGTGAGCATACACTTCATTTAGAGATGGCACATACTTGCCACCCATGAACTGTGCACAAACCAGTTCATACTCACATTTCGAACCAGATAAGAACTTGGATACACGAAACTCCTCTCATTGTTGATGTAGCTTCTCCAAATCAATAGTAAGGACTAAAACACATTCAACTACTCCCGCATTCCTTTAAGTTTGAAATATCATTCACCTAGCATTTTGTCGCCTTGTTGGAGCTTAAATATTTCTTCCTATAATTGATACACATGAGAGAGATTTTTGTAGGAAGAATACATCTCTTGTAATGCATCCTACACTTACATTGTAGTATCTAAAAACATTACGTTGGCACTGATGGATGATTCCATACTATTCCACAACCATGTCATGATTTGATCCTTCTCTTGGATCCATTGTTCATATGTACTAGAACTCGTTGGGTTTCTCTACGGTCAAGTATTGCAATTTTCCCTTTGCCGTTAAAAATACTTGAATGGACATGGACCACTGGAGTTGTTCTGTTTAATTGAACAAAGGTTGTCTAGACCCCTAAAAACCCAAATGGATTTATGAATCCAGTTCTCGAATCACTTCTTACTTCCATATGGGATTAGGGACACGATACATCGTAAGCTTATATGAGCACAGGCTAACTTTTTGCAGGTAATGAACACTCAACTTGTACGCTTCACACAGCATGCATGCCACACTTGAAAAGAATAACCAACCCACATGTCCGCACGTTCCAACCAATTACAAAAGTTGATTACCACTAACACAACATCTGACGAAGGCAATCAGTCCACACATTCACACATCCTACAAGAGGCAATGATCATGAAAACTTCATCCCCTTCTCACGCACGGGCAATTACAAAGGCCCAACGCAACAAAAAGAAAAGAAGCCCTAGTTTTCTTAAAAGATTTCAACACAAGAAGTAAGAGAAGAAAACAAGGATAGGGTAAATGGGAGAAAGATGGATTAGATCATAAATAAGATTGCTTTGATACCATGTAGAATAGTCTACTCGTTACTGTAACACAGTACTATAGCATTACTATATCAAACACTATAGCATGTGAAAGAAGAGAAGAAAAAGAGAATAGGAGAAAGAAGAGGAAAGCCCCAATTAAGTCGGACCTCTCTCTCTCTCCCTTTTTATAACTAAACAAATTTAATATGGCAATTATATCCATTAAGTAACAAAAGCAAAAATAGGAAATTTTCTTCATATAACCGCATGCCTATTGGGCTATGGACTAAACTACTTTTAAACTATTTCCATGAAATCGTCTACCTTTTGCGACATTAGCCAAATAACTGCTTACCACTAGTCTCGCATACAATTCGACCCCCGTAATTTTGTATTGATAAAAACAACCTCAATACCCCACCGACTCTACGCTGGTTGCAGCCCATGTGAAGTAGGTGGGGCCACCGTGATGTTTTTGAGAAATCCACCCCATCCATCCGTTTTGCCAACTCATGTTACAGGGTGGGCCCAAAACATAGGCATATCCAAAACTCAAGTGGGCCACATGGAAGGAAACAGTGAGAAGGGAAATGCCTACCACTGAAACCTTCTCGGGGTCCACCGTGCTGCTTATATGCCATCCAAACCGGTCATAAGGTCATTCCCATTGGGATGAGCTAAAAATACAAATATTGTAGCTTGATCCAAAACTTTTGTGGGCCCACGATTACCCCATGAATGTTTCAACAGTGGGTGTTTAATACAAATTGTTTACTATCATGTGACCCACCTGGGTTTTGGATCTACTTGATCCTTAGGCCCACCCCCTAAAATGATTTAGCTAAAATGGCGGACAGGATGTATTTCTTTTAAAAAAATCACGATGGGCCACAAGCGTCTGTATGTCTGAATAGTGGCCATTCAATTTCCATTGTTTCCTACCATGTGGCCCCCTTGAGTTTTGGATTTGCATCATTTTTGGGCCCAGCCCCTAACATGAGCTAGTAAAAGGATGGATGGAGTGGATTTCTCACAAACACTACAGTGAGCCCCACGACTGTTTCAATGTTGGGAACTTATTACTATTGTTTCCTACTATGTGGCCCACTTGAGTTTTGGATCTGCATTATTTTTAGGCCCACCCCTAAAATGAACTCGCTAAAATGGTGGACCAGTGGATTTCTCAAACACATGGTGGGCCCCATGACTTTTTCAATGGTGGGGGTTCAATGCCCCAGTGTTTCATTGGGAAGGGGGAAATTGTTTCAATTGTGGATGTTCAATACCCACTGTTTCCTACCGTGTAGCCCACTTGAGTTTTGGATCTACCTCATTTTTGGGACCACCTCCTAAAGTGGTCTGGCAAAACTAGTGGAAAGGTGGATTTCTATTAAAAAAAATAAATCAGGGTGGGCCCTAGTGTTTCAACGGTGGTGTCCGATACCAACTGTTTCATGATCTGCCTAATGCTTAGGCCCACCCCCTAAATGATCTGGCTAAAATGGTGGACAAGGTGGATTTCTATGAAAAATCATGGTAGGCCCCCACTGCTTGCATGGTGACCGTTCAATCTCCATCGTTTTCTGCCGTGTGGCCCATTTGAGTTTTGGATTTGCCTCATTTTTGGGCCCACCCCCTAACATGCTATAAAAAACGGATGGGCGGGGTAGATTTCTCAGAAACATCATAGTGGGCGTTCGGTAAGTACCATTTCCTGTCATGTGGCCCACTTGTGTTTTGGATATGCCTCATTTTTTGGGCCCACCCACTAAAATGATTTGGCTAAAATGGTGGGCAAGGTGGATTTATAAAAAAAAAAAAAAAAAAAAACCATCATGATGGCCCCACAACTTATTCAATAATGGGTTTAATACCCACTGTTTTTTGTGGAATGGAATATATATATATATATATATATATATATATATATAGAGAGAGAGAGAGAGAGAGAGAGAGAGAGATGGCACATTCAAGGGGGGCCCTGGGAGGGCATTCAAGTGGGGCCTAGTTCAATGATCTGGACCATTGATCTGTTGGATCCACAATGATCTAGACCGTTGATCTGTTGGCCTCACCTTGAATGGAATCCACGAAAAAATAAGTGGGCTTATGATTCAATGGTCCAGACCATTGCTCTGTTGGGAACCACATAGGTGGACCATGCCTCAAAAGTTGTCCCAAATTGGAAGATGCCAGCCGCCCATGTCGGGCTTTTTTTTTTTTTTTTTTTTTTCAGTTGAAGCTTGCCATTGTTGCATTTCTTTTCTTGATCGTTTATTTTTCAATTCACAAAGTGAAAGGTTAGAATCATCCAATAGAAAATATTTTTTATAACATTGTGATGTAGGACATGAAATTCAAATATGATGTGCAAGATGGTCAGGCTTTAGATCACGTTAGTTCAGAAACAATTACACAAAATTCCATATCCCACAAAAAAGTTCGAGCATTCAATCAAGGGGAATCTATGCAGGCCCAGGCCTACATAAGCTAGGGCTGGATCAATCAAAATTATATACCAAACAATAATCAGAGGAGGGTAAATTCATCCACACATGCACAAAAATAATTTCTCAATCCAAGGGATTCACAGATTTCAATTCGGGGAACCCTAAGGTTGAAGAAAGGGCATAAAGTTGGGGATTTGAGTAATTTAAGGTTAGGGTTAGGGATTTGAGATGAAAGAGGGGTGAAAGAGAAGAGAGAGACGAACTAGAGACGCATCACACGCGTGGATATCGGTGAAGGCCCAGACGCACGTGCGTTGGAGGTGTCCCGCACATGTGTGGGGCCCACAAATCAGAAAACGGCCAGCTTGGCCCTAGTTGGCCAAGGGTGGGCCACAAAACCTCCAAATTTCAGCTTGACCCGATGCACGGTCTGTGCGTGGTGCTCCGCAGAAGTTTCAGCCCTCCAACAGGACCAGATTCTGGAAATCTGCTGTAGAGAGGAAAACGACTGCAATAGAAGATGAATTTAAAGCGTAGACGATTGTAGGAGAAGAGAAATATAAATGGTAGAATGTGGGAGCGAATTGGGATAGGTGTGGCTTCGCATCGCGGTAGTCAACCCTTCGAGGAAGGAAGGGTTTCACACCCAATTGGATCTCCACAACTAAAAAATTTAGAGCAGAAAAACACAAAAATTTTATTAATCCTCAATAAATAAAAAGACTACAAGGGATGCCTATTTATAATAAAACCCTATACCCCAAAATTCGCGCCATGCGCGCAACCTATTACTTGGAGACGAAGTAATAAAAAATAACAACTAATCAAAACAATCTAAACCATCCATGATATTCCTAATAATAATAATAGGTAAAACCCAAAGTACTAGATTAATTAGAATAGTGGGCCACGATCATGAGAACCTATGGTGGGATTTACACGACTATCGGGCCTACTCCAATAAACCAAAATGCAATCCTCTAACTAGGAGGCTCTCCCTGGACGTCGTCATCGATCTAGATCGATGGTGGGGCCCTCCTCCTCTTTGTGTACGTGCGTAGAGGGGGGCGTGCATATGCGTGTGCTGTCTCCGTAAACTCTCCCCGGCTGCTTAGATTTCGCTACTGGCGAAACAAAACTCCTGAACCGCTCCAAAATGTTAGGATCAAGTCTCTAAAGCTCCTCCTCAGTGAGCCACGTATTGTCTGAAGCTGGGCGTGATTTCCACTTAACTAGGTACTTCTGAAACCCGTCGTCCGACGTTGATACTATCTGATGGTCCGGAATATCCTCTATTTCCTCTCTGGGTGTGGGAAGGGTAGGTATGGGAGGTAGAGGCTGGGAAGAAGGGTCGGGAAGAGGCCATGGATCAAGGGACAAGTCTGGGGAATCAGGATGGGTGGGCGAAGGGCCGATCAAAGTATCAGTGGTCCCCTGAAAAGTAACTAGATCCTCCACATTGAATGTGGAACTAATTCTCATGGAAGGTTGAAGATTTACCACATACGCATTGAGACCGTTTCGTTTTATAATTTTGAAGGGTCAAGCGCTACGCAAGTTTAATTTATGAACAGCCCCCTGAGGATACCGCTCGAGCCTAATGCGGACCATCACAAAGTCCCCTACATTGAATTCCTTGAAACGTTTATGCTGGTCTGCAAAAAATTTGTAATGTTCATTACTAGTAGTGATTTTTTGCCTGATTTCTTAATGCGATGCGCAAAGGACTCTGCAGACTCTGATGGCCTATGGGACAGTGACATGGGGACAAGATCAATATGCTTCTTAGGCTTATAACCAGTAACAACTTCAAAAGGACTTAGACCTGTGGACCTATTGACAGAACTATTGAACGCGAACTAAGCTATAGGTAGTACGATGTCCCACGTCCTGGTGTGCTCCCCCACTAAACATTTGAGCAAACTCCCTATGCTCCTATTGACCACCTCAGTCTGACCATCGGTCTGAGGGTGGTAGGCAGAAGAAAATTGGAGCCTTGTATTCATCATGTGTCATAATGTCTTCCAAAAGTAACTCATGAATCGCACGTCACAGTCAGACACTATGGTTTTTGGTAACCCATGCAGTTTGATGACCACACTAAAGAACAATTTGGCAACATGAGATGCATCGAAGGTCTTAGAACAAGGAATAAAGTGGGCCATTTTAGAAAAACGGTCTATGACAACAAATATGGAATCGTGTTTCTGAATAGTCTTGGAGAGTCTTAAGCACAAAGTCCATACTGATATCCTGCCAACGGATGAATGAAACTGGCAAAGGTGTGTATAATCCTGTATTTTGCTTTTTCTGTTTTACCAGTTGACAAGTACGACATTGCCCTATAATTTTGGCCACGTCTCGCTTGAGGCTTGGCCAATGAAACCTATCCTCCACTAGGACAATGGTCTTGTCTCGGCCGAAATGACCCGCGACCCATCCTAAATGTAACTCCCAGACAAGAAAATCGCGGAGGGAGGTGCAAGGTATGCACAAGCAGTCACTCCTAAACAAATATCCGTCTAAAATCAAGTACTCTTTGCTAGCTCCTGACGGACTCTCTAACAACGATGTGTACAAAACTCCAAAATTTGGACACTCAAAATAATCTTCTTTAATGCGCTCGAGGCCCGTGACTTCAATGCTCATGGAATCGAGTAACGCGACTCAACGACTCAATACGTTAGCAGGCTTATTCTCTACACCGGCCTTGTGCTTAATTACAAAAGTATACTTTTGAAGGAATTGAACCCACTTGGCATGCCTAGGGTTTAATTTCTTCTAAGAGTTCAAATGTCTCAAGGCCTCGTGATCTGAGAATAAGACGAATTCTTGCGACAATAGATAATGACGCCAATGGCGCAGTGATTGCACTACCGCATAGAACTCTTTGTCATAAGTAGAATATTTTTGTTTCGCCTCATTCAATTTCTCACTAAAAAAGGCGACAAGGTGCCCTTCCTGACTAAGTACTCTTATGCCGACTCCTGACGCGTCACATGCAACTTCAAAAGCTTTTGAAAAATCCGGAAGTCGCGTGACTGGAGCTTTGGTCATCTTGACCTTTATCTCCATGAAGGCCTCTGAGGTTGCCTTTGTCCATTGAAACTCTCCCTTTTTTATGCAATCCGTGATGGGAGTCATAATAGAACTGAAGCCTCGAATGAACCGCCTATAGAAGGTGACTAAGCCGTGAAAGTTGCGCACCTCATGAATATTACGCGGTTCAGGCCAATTGACGATGGCCTTGACTTTCTCGGGATCCGCCGATATGCCCTTAGCTGACACAACAAAACCTAAGAAGATACCATTACTAGACAAAAACGCACACTTCTTTAGGTTGGCGTACAATTTCTCGGCTCTAAGGATCCCACAAACCTGCCTCAAATGGTTGAGGTGTTATTCCTTGGTTATGCCATAAATCAAGATATCATTAAAGTATACGACCAGAAACTTCCCCACGAAGGGCCTCAACACTTGGGTCATCAGTCATCACACGCATGAAAGTGCTTGGGGCGTTAGTCAGCCTAAAAGGCATAACTAGTCACTCGTATAGCCCATCCTTTGTCTTGAAGGCAGTCTTCCACTCATCACCAGAACATGCACAGATTTGGTGATAACCACTTTTGAGGTCAATTTTTGATAAGATAGTAGCATTGACTATCATATCCAACATGTCATCAAGACGCGGTATGGAAAACCAATACTTGACTATGATTTTATTGATGGCCCTACTATCAACACACATCCTCCATGTGCCATCCTTCTTAAATATAAGAAGGGCGGGCACGGCACACGGGCTCATGCTCTCTCGAATGAAACCCTTTTCTAGGAGCTCATCAATCTGTCTCTTCAACTCAGCATGCTCCTTTGGGTTCATTCTGTAATGAGGGAGGTTTAGTAAAGTCGCCTCAGGGACTAGATCAATGGCATGCTGTATATCCCTCATAAGGGAAAGCTCATTCGGTAGATCATCAGGAAAGACGTCACGAAAATCATACACTACCTGGATGGCCTCAGTGGGTAACTCTACACTAGCCTCTAGTACACTTTCCCTAGCCACAAGGGCGTATACCATCGAATCCGCCTCCGTTTCTTGCTCGAAGTCTTTGGCATTTAGAATATAGAGAGGTTTGGACTTGAACTTCGACTCATTCAATTCTTTTGAGCCGCTCACACCACTCTGTGTGGTGGACTCTTTTCCAGTCGCGTTCTTGGGTGGTAGTGGATTTAGCTTGACCTTCTTGCCCTCGAACTAAAATGTACACACATTTGAACGACCAAATATGGTAACATCCCTGTCATAGAGCCACGATCTACCCAGAATGATATGGCCAACATCCATGGGAACAACATCACACCAAAGTGTCTTTATATGATCTAAATTGAATAGGAACAAGACAACGATGCGAGACTGGAATGGAAGTTTGATCAACCCAAGACACTCTATAGGGTTGATGATGGTCTTCAAGCTTCAAGCCCAAACGGCTCACAATGCTAGTCGATGCCACATTGGCACAACTACCACTATCAACGATCATCTTACAGCTCTTTTCCCCACATTTTGCATAAGTATAAAAGATAGTGTTGCGGCGCCAATCGTCAGTGTTCTTGTATTGAACAAAGGCGCAACGCACAACTGCGAGGGTCGCAGACTCTTGCGCTCCATCTTCCTCATCACTAGGGGTTTCTACTGGCTCATATTCTTCCTCCTCGCTGTCACTCTAGGGGCACTACTTCTACTTGCCCATCAATAAGGAGCACCTTGATGCCCTCTCTCGTGCCGCACTGGTGGGCAAAGTGACCAAACCCTTGACACCTAAAACACCTAGTTGCTCCACTTCTACGCAAACTAGACCCGACAATTTCTTTACCCTTATCATCCTTGGGCATGGACTGAGAACTGTTGGAAAGTTTGTTTTGGTATCCAGTGTTAAGTTTAACCCCAGAAGGGTTGGCCTTAGCACTAGAATCGCGAAAGTCAAACCACCTTCCCACAGATGCTCTGAGGTATTGCTCAACCTCTAACACCACTTGATACAACTGTTCAATAGTGTCTCTATCTTTGGCGAGCAATTCTCTCATAATGTCAGAACAGAGGCCCGTTTTAAATCAAGCAAGGGTGAGTACGGGGTCCTCATCAACCTCACAACGGGTCAAGTACTCTTCAAATTTCTCAATGTGTTCAGCAACACTCATGGAACCCTGTCGAAGAGACTATCATTCCTCAATCAACCGTAAGCGATAAGAGAAAGGGAAGTACTTCTCCTTGAGAGTTTCTTTCATTTCTTCCCAATGGACTATTGGGAGCTCCCTCACTCTTTCTTTCTTTCGCTCTACAATAGCCCAAAACCTCTTTGTTTGGCCCACAAGCTTCATCTTGGCGAATCGGACTCGACGAGCATCCGACATATCATACCACTCATAATAGTGGTCTATATCTGCTAGCCAATCTAAAAAGGCTCTAGGGTCTAAGTGGTCATCAAACGTAGGGGCATCTACTCTAACTCCCTTGAGGAGTTGTGCATCTGAGTCATATTGATCATGGTGTCCCTCGCGGGGTGGATGCACAGGTGCGTGCCCATGACCAATTCCTTGGCCACCTCCATTCCTTGGTCTAACCTCCTGATCACCTGCCTGAGATTGGGCATCTTCCCCAATGGTGGGGTTTGCCCCAGCGGAGGCCTCTAGTTGGGTAACGCGCACATTAAACTGCTCAAAGCGTTAGTCCATAAGTTGTTCCAAGCGTTTACCCAAAGACTCAAACTGCTAAGTCAGCTTGTTCATTGACTCTTGCAATTGCTCCATGTTTAGTGTAGGATGCAAGCCAAAACCACGACCCATACATGTGGGCATGCAACTACTAACTCAACTTAAGGACCTTCTAATATGACTATATGCGCCTAAATGGGACTAAATGCTCCTATAGGACTATATGGGGGAAACGACACAATACTACTCAATTTTCAGCACCCTATCTGTCCAAAGAATCTGTTAACAGAAAATCCAGCAAAGAGATGCGGATTTTCTGATAGCAGAAAATTCAGCAGCTTATATCAGAAATCATGGACCTCTAAACAGCTCTATATGATGATACTTAATGCATAATGGACACAAATAAACTAAACCCTAAACATGCAATGCATTCCCCTATAAAAACCTTGTGCTCTGATACCAAATTTGATGCATGACATGAAATTCGAATATGATATGCAAGATGGTTAGGCTTTAGATCACATTAGTTAAGAAACAATTACACAAAATTTCATATCCCACAAAAGTTCAAGCATTCAATCAAGGGGAATCTATACAGGCCCAGGCCTACACAAGCTAGGGTTGGATCCATCAAAATTATAGACCAAACAATAATCAGAGGAGGGTAAATTCATCCACACATGCACAAAAATAATTTTCCAATCCAAGGGATTCA
Organism: Magnolia changhungtana; assembly: GCA_030180095.1. NCBI lineage: Eukaryota > Viridiplantae > Streptophyta > Magnoliopsida > Magnoliales > Magnoliaceae > Magnolia > Magnolia changhungtana. The sequence goes on from JASAUF010000213.1 coordinate 2,271,903, forward strand.
CAGATTTCAGTTCGGGGAACTTTAAGGTTGAAGAAGGGGCATAAAATTGGGGATTTGAGTAATTTAGGGTTAGGGTTAAGGATTTAGGATCAAAGAGGAGTGAAAGAGAGGGGAGAGACGAACTAGAGACGCGTCACACGTGTGAACAGCAGTGAAGACTTAGACGCATGTGCGTTGGAGGTGTCCCGCACGTGTGTGAGGCCCACAAATCAGAAAACGGTTAGCTTGGCCCTGGTCGGCCAGGGGTGGGCCACAAAACCTCCAAATTTCAGCCTGATCTGATACAAGGTCTGTGCGTGGTGCTCCGTCGAAATTTTAACCCTCCAGTAGGGCTAGATTCTGAAAATCTGCTGTAAAGAGGAAAACGGCTGCAATAGAGGATGGATTTAAAGCGTAGATGATTGTAGGAGAAGAAAAATATAGATGGTAGAAGGTGGGAGCGAATCGAGATAGGTGTGGCTTCGTGCCACGGTAGTCAGCCCTTCGAGGAAGGGAGAGTTTCACACCCAATTGGATCTACACAACTCAGAAATTTAGAGGAACATAAAAACGCAGAAATTTTATTAATCCTCAATGAATAAAAAGACTACAAGGGATGTCTATTTATAATAAAACCCTATACCCCAAAACTCGCGCCATACATGCAACCTATTACTTGGAGACAAAGTAATAAAAAATAACAACTAATTAAAACAATCTAAACCGTCCATGATATTCCTAATAACAATAATAGGTAAAACTCAAAGTACTAGAATAATTAGAATAGTGGGCCACGATCATGAGAACTCATGGTGGGATTTACATGACTATCGGGCCCACTCCAATGAACCAAAACGCAGTGCTCTAACTAGGAGGCCCTCCCTGGACGTCATCATCGATCCAGATCGATGGTGGGGCCCTCCTCCTTGCGTACGTGCATAAGGGGGGCATGTGTGTGCGCATGATGTCCCCATCACATTGTCCATCCATGATGGGACCAACAGATCAATGGTCTAGATCACTAAACTATACTCTCCAATTGCACAAAATGACACACGTGTATATATAGTTATGAGAGAGGGAATGGGATCCCACGAGAGAAGAGCACTCCAGAAGAAAATCTTTGGTTAGGATTCAAGTGAAATGGAAAGGTTAAAATACTTGTTTCTTTCGTCCATGTCTCCATGTTTAAGCATGAGCTTACGTGGTGGGGCCCACCGAAGTTTGGGATCAACCTGATTTTGTTTTACATGATGGACAGATTGGATTGACCCCAAACATGTATAATCGTTACATATTAACCTTCCTAGGGCCCATTGTTGCAGCCTTCCCAATGCCCATAGTTGAAACCTTCCTAGGGCCCATCGTGACATCCAACCTATTCATAAGGTCACACCGACCTAGATGAAGGGAAAACACAAATATCAGCTTGATCCAAAAATTGTGGCCCCAAGAAGTTTTTAACGGTGAGTGTTCAATACCACTATTTCATGGTGTGGTCCACCAAAGATACTTTTGTGACATCCACTCCATCCATCTAATTTACAAGCTAGTGGAAGGGCAGGAGCCCAAAAACTAGGCAGAACCAATGCTCGAGGCCAAGATGGGGCCCACAGACCACATATTAGGGCTCGCATATTGCCACTTGTATAGTAGATCATAAACCATCAAGATGGATGGAGTGGATGTCACAATGACCAAACATTGTCCAATGCTCCATCCAAGATGGGGCACACATGTTTGGTACTGTATGGTGGACCATAGACCACCAAGATGGACAGAGTGGATGATGGGGACATCTCGCGCACACGCGCACGCATACCACTACCCCTACGCACGTACGTACGCAGAAGGAGGATCCCATCATCGATCTGGCTCGATGACGACGTCCAGAGAGGGCCTCCTAGTTAGAAGACAAGTTTTGGTTCAGAAAAGTGGGCCCGATAGTCAAGAAAAGCCCATCAGGGATCTCATGATCGTAGCCCACTCGTCGGATTGATTTCATTTTTTAGGTTTTACCTATTGTTATTATTTAAAACATTGTGAATGCTTTAGATTTCTGTGTTTGGTTTTTATTTTAGTTTACTTCATCGCCAAGTAATAGGTTGCGCACATGGTGCGAGTTTTTGAGGTATAGGGTTTTCTTATAAATAGGCACCCATTATAGCTTTTTTGAGACATTGAAGATTAATAAAAATTCTGTGTTTTCCCACTCTCTGAGTTGTGAAGCCTAATTGGGTGCGAAGCCCTCCCTTCATCGAAGGGTTAACTATCATGGTGCGAAGCCACATCTATCCCGATTCGCCCACATCCATCGCCATCTCTATTACCCATCTTCTATCATCCCTTCTTCTCATCTCACTCCATCATCTACACTTTGAATCAATCATCTAATGCAGCAATTCTCCTCTCCACATCAGAATTTCAAAATCTGGCCCTACAAGAGGGCTGAAACTTCGGCGGAGTACAACACACAAACCGTACATCAGATCGAGCTGAGATTTGGGGGTTTTGGAGTCCATCCCTGGCCAAACAGGGCCAAGGTGGCCTTTTTCTGAATAGTGGACCCCACACACGTGCGGCCGGGATCACACGCACGTCCGTCTGGGCCATTGTTGTTGTCCATGTGCGGGATCGTCTTTTGGCTCAGGTTTTTATCCTCTTTTATTCTCTCATAGCCATTTTTTCATGAAACCTAGCCCTAAATTACGTTTTCCCTAAGTTATATGCCATTTTTCTTACCCTAGGGTTCCTTGATTTGAAATTGGTGAATCCCTTGGATTAGGGATTGATTACTATGCATGTGTGGATGATTATTTCTTATCTTTGAGTATCGTTTGGTTCATAATTTTTATTGATCCAACCCTAGCATGTGTAGGCCTGGACCCGCATAGATTCCCCTTAATTGAATGTTTGGACTTTCATGTGGGATATGGAATTTGTGTAATTGTTTCTGAACTAACGTGATCTAAGCCTGAAATCTTGCATATCATATTTAAATTCATGTCCTGCATCAAATTTGGTATCAGAGCCTAGGGTTCTTGTAGGGGAATTCATTACTTGTTTAGGGTTTGGTTGTTTATATCCATTACGCATCAATTCTCATCATATATGGTTGTTTAGAAGTCCATAAACCCTGACATAAGCTGCTGAAATTTTTTGTTATCCCCTTATTTGAATTATTTTAGAAATTAACTTAGCTTTTTATTTTTAGGTTTAGAAACTTTCTTTTTTTTTTTTTTAGAAACTAATTTTTTAGAAGCTTTCTTAATCTGTTTTAGAAACTAATTTCCTTTCCTTTTTCTTTTTTAGAAACTAGTTTACTTTCCTTTTTCTTTTTTAGAAATTAACCTACTTTCTATTTTTAGAAACTTTCCTTTTTCGTTTTTAGAAACTAGGTTGTTTCTTATTATTTTTTTTAACAAAAAAAAAAAAAAAAAAAACCTTATATTTTGACAACTATATTGCTGAATTTTGGTTGGCACCCTACACTAGACATGGAACAACTGCTAGAGTCATTAAACAAGCTGTCCCAGCAAATCGAGTCTTGGGGTAAGCGCATGGAACAAAGCATAGATCAACGCCTTAACCAAGTAGAGGCCTCCCTCAGGACAAATCCCACCATTAAAGAAAATGTCCAATCTCAGGCAGGGGGCCAGGAGGATAGACCAATGAATGGAGGTAGTCAAGGAATCAGTCACGGGTATGCAACCGTGCACCCACCCCAAGAGGGGCATCAAAATCACTATTTTGAGTGGCACAACACGTACGGCCTTATGGCTAGAGAGAGTGCCCCAGAGGCTAGAGAGAGGGCTCCAGAGGATAGTATAGAGTTACCCATTGAGGCCATTCTGGTAGTAGATGAGTTTCGTGATGTCTTTCTTGATGATCTATCGGATGAGTCTTCCCCCAGGAGGGATATAGAGCACATCAGAACATGGGACACCATAATACCTACAGCCGAGTTTACGTTGAATAGTTCTGTCGATAGGTCCACATGTCTAAGTCCTCGTGAAGTCGTTACTAGTTATAAACCTAGGAAACCTATTGATCTTGTCTCTATGTCACTGTCCCATAGGCTGTCAGAATCTGCAGAGTTTTTCGCGCATCACATTCATTCATGGCATCAAGAAATCAGGCAGAAGATCATGACTAGTAATGAACATTACACATTTTCTACAGACCAACATAAACGTTTCAAAGGATTCAATATTGGGGACTCCGTGATGGTCCGCACGCCCGAGCGGTACCCTCGAGGGCTGTTCGTAAGTTACACGCGCGTAGCGCTGGACCCTTCAAAATTATAAAACGAAACGGTCTCAATGTGTATGAGATAGATCTCCCACCTTCCATGAGAATTAGTTTTACATTCGATGTGGAGGATCTAGTTACTTTTCAGGAGACCACTGATACTTTGTCCGGCCCTTCGCCCACCCATCATGATTCCCCATATCTATCCCTTGAACCATGGCCCCTTCCTGACCCATTTTTTCATCTTTTACCTCCCATACCCACTCTTCCTGACCTTTCTTCCCAGCCTCTACCTCTCATACCTACCCTTCCCGGCCCATTTCCCCAGCCTCTACGTCCCGTACCTACCCATCTCGACCCATTTCCCCAGCTTCTACATCCCATACCTACCCGTCCCGACCCATTTTCCCAGCCTTTACCTCCCATACCTACTCATCCCAACCCATATTCCCAGCCTCTACCTCCCATACCTATTCTTCCTGACATTTCTTCTCAGCCTCTCCCTCCCATACCTAACCTTCATACACCCAGAGAGGAAATAGAGGATATCCTGGACCATCAGATAGTTTCAACGTCGGACGATAGGTTTCAGAAGTACTTGATCAAGTGGAAGTCACGCCCAGCTTCAGACAACACGAGGCTAACTGCGGAAGATCTTCAGAGACTTGATTTTGACGTCCTGGAGCGATTCAGGAGTTTTATTTCGCCAGTGGCGAAATCTTCGCAGCCGAGGAGAATTGATGGGGACATCTCGCGCACACGCGCACGCACACCACTACCCCTACGCACGTACGTACGCAGAAGGAGGATCCCATCATCGATCTGGCTCGATGACGACGTCCAGAGAGGGCCTCCTAGTTAGAAGACAAGTTTTGGTTCAGAAAAGTGGGCCCGATAGTCAAGAAAAGCCCATCAAGGATCTCATGATCGTGGCCCACTCGTCGGATTGATTTCATTTTTTAGGTTTTACTTATTGTTATTATTTAAAACATTGTGAACGCTTTAGATTTCTGTGTTTGGTTTTTATTTTAGTTTACTTCATCGCCAAGTAATAGGTTGCACATATGGTGCGAAGTTTTTGGGTATATGGTTTTCTTATAAATAGGCACCCCTTGTAGCTTTTTTGAGACATTGAAGATTAATAAAAATTCTGTGTTTTCCCACTCTCTGAGTTGTGAAGCCTAATTGGGTGCAAAGCCCTCCCTTCATCGAAGGGTTAACTACCATGGTGCGAAGCCACATCTATCCCGATTCGCCCCCATCCATCGCCATCTCTACTACCCATCTTCTATCATCCCTTCTTCTCATCTCACCCCATCATCTACACTTTGAATCAATCATCTATTGCAGCAATTCTCCTCTCCACATCAGAATTTCAAAATCTGGCCCTACAAGAGGGCTGAAACTTCGGCGAAGTACCACACACAAACCGTATATCAGATCGAGCTGAGATTTGGAGGTTTTGGAGTCCATCCCTGGCCGACCAGGGCCAAGGTGGCCTTTTTTTGAATAGTGGACCCCACACACGTGCGGCCGGGATCACACGCACGTCCGTCTGGGCCATTGTTGTTGTCCACGTGCGGGATCGTCTTTTGGCTCAGGTTTTTATCCTCTTTTATCCTCTCATAGCCATTTTTTCATGAAACCTAGCCCTAAATTACGTTTTCCCTAAGTTATATGCCCTTTTTCTTACCCTAGGGTTCCTTGATTTGAAATTGGTGTATCTCTTGGATTAGGGATTGATTACTATGCATGTGTGGATGATTATTTCTTATCTTTGAGTATCGTTTGGTTCATAATTTTTATTGATCCAACCCTAGCATGTGTAGGCCTGGACCCGCATAGATTCCCCTTAATTGAATGTTTGGACTTTCATGTGGGATATGGAATTTGTGTAATTGTTTCTGAACTAACATGATCTAAGCCTGAAATCTTGCATATCATATTTAAATTCATGTCCTGCATCAGTGGATGTCACAAGAAACAAGCAGCAGGAACGTTCTGCACGTCGAATAGGTAAATAACACTCCACATGAGAGAAACAGGGGTAAAACAGTGAAAATGTTGGTGAAACAAGGGCAAAAAGGTCTTTTTCACAAAGAAAGGCCAGTTTCCCTAACATTCTGCTAATCAAAGTTAATAGAGGTGTCTCTTTGTCCATGTAAAAAAGGAAGGTGATTCTATAGAAATAATTTAAAAGTAGGCGGTTTTTTGCCCATAGCCCATAAGGCTGGCGGCTATATGAAAAGGTCCCACAAAAACACCCAACATATCCTAATTAACATAAACAAAGGATAATAAGAGAATAACAGCTAGGCGGGACATAAATCCACTTCTGTTAACAAGCACCATTGACTTCGAAACCCAATTTGGCAGCATATCAATTCTATTACCACAAAAAACAAAAAACAAAAAATTGTGTTCTTTTCATAAACCATTCAAAAAATGGAAAAGAGCCACCATATGACTTCTCCAACCCTTTTTAGAAAACCAACGAATCCTAAAAGTAGAGAAATCAGAAACTGAGGGTTGAAAACCCAAAAACTAATTGGACTCAAAAGACCCTTCAATCAAGTTGATTCAAAGTCTCGACTGGAAACTCAACTTGACTATTTAAAATTTAAATTAAAAAAAAAAAAAAAAAACTCAATTTAGTAATCATTTTAAATATAAAAAAGTATTATAAAATGCATAAACTAATAAAAATGAAAATTCATTAGAAAACCCATAACAAACTCAGCTATAACTCGACTGGGTCTAGGTTTTTGCTCCACTCGACGAGACTGTTAAAAAAAAAATTCAATGAAAATGAGTTTCTCATTGAGTTGATTTTACAACTTAAACTATGACTGGAAGGATTAATAAATTCCGATGCCAAAACACTGAGCATAAAAATGTTCATAAAAATTTATAATTAAAAAAAAAAAAAAAAAAAAAAAAAAAAAAAAAAAAAAACAGAGCATAAATTTGAATCTCAAGAGTAGTCATAGAAGGAGACTAATGATCTAGTATGACTTCTTTGTACCTTATTATGACCGAACTCTAATGTGGGACCCATGTTTGGATGGATAATCACAGTCATTAAACTAAAGAGTGCGCCTCTACTAGTACATGTGCAACAGTAAGCTTATGGAGGTATCGGGCATATCTGAGGCCCATGTGATGTATGCAAGACATTGTTACCAGTATATCAGATGAGTGACCTCAAGTTAACCGCAAATCCCAGAAATTGGATCGATCAAAAACTGAGGTGGGCCACAGCAAAGAGAAAAAGTTGGGAGGGAACGCTGACATTGATATGCACCAGGGCTCACCTGAGTTGGAACCACCTGCATTTTTGGTCAGACCCTCCATCCATGCCAAGAGAAGGGTCTGAATGACCTGGATTTCATATCTAAAAAAAACACAGTGGACCCCCATGTAAATTAAGGGCGGGCATCCTCTCTCAACTTGTTCTCTGCGGTGTGGCCCACCTGATTCATGGATCAGACTGAATTTTGTACCTGGACGTAACATGTGCTGATGCATCTGATGGATGGGTTGGATACCATGCATGTATAATGTGGGACCCACATATGCCCAGTGCCACCATAGCTTAAGGCGGTACCAGTACCACTAGATTGCACCCCTTAAACTAATGGGCATGCAAAATGGAGAGTAAAACTGGTCTTACCATCCATTTTGCAAACCCTTATTTGGATGGTTGATCAGATCATCTGATCATGGAGACCTTTGGACCAAGGCGTAATCCATAATGGACCCCTTCCTACTCACTAGTCCAACATGATCATAGGTGGGCCCACTTGTACCCCATACACATAACTACACAATGTATTAAGGTACGAAGAAATGGAATCAAATTAGATCTCCACAAAACGAAATGCTCCCATCTACAAAAACTCTAGGAAGAAGCACACAGAGAACCTATCAAGGCTACGAGCCTTGTCCTCGTCAAAGTTAAAAGAATCCGCATTGGCTTCTTCAAAGAAAGGGCCCCAAAACCATGGCGAAAGTAGGAAAGAAGGGTAGAACTTCATTTGCAAGAACGTGCATGCCATCAAAAGAGCCTGAGGAAAGATGCTAAAAGAAAACCTAGAGAAGCCTTATTCTAAACAGTCCCAAATCACAAACTCTCATGTGCCAATTTCAGTTTTAGTTGTTAACTTGATATGTCTATTCTGCCCCTACAAAAAGACATGCAATAAAAGAAGAAAATCAATTCAAGGATATTCCTACCAAGATGAGCATGCACTAGATGGGGCCGACTGAGAGAGGGAAGACACTTGGAGATGCTAATGGTGAAGGGAATGCATGAGATGATGCAAAGATCATTAGCGGCCGATTCTATTCCAAAGGCAAGCAGTTCATGCTTCTGTTCATATCAAGAACACTTCCTCTCTTTTTATATCTTTTGATATTTTGATAAGTTCATGTTATCTATTTCTATTAAAGAAGAAAAGATCGTAAAGGCCCGTTGAGGTCTGACACCTCACGAGGATTATCAAATCCTTCATGACATAATCCCTTGCATGCCGCTGGCTGGAAAATAATTAATGTTATATTCAATAAACCACGCCACGAACTCAAACACAGCTAGTTATGAAATTCGCAATTAATAATTGTTCTCAGAATTACCAGGTCCTGTGCCTCATCAAGATTCTAATTTGTTGAGACAAATGTCCAGTTTCTTACAAATGGGGCCTGTGTTTCCGTATTCAGACCGTTGATCCATTTTGCCTCACCATGAAGCGTGGATGCCCAAAAGTCTCCCATACTGGGAGATACTGACCATTTGATTAGCAGACTTTAAAAATATGCAGTTACGGAAAAATCCAACAACTGTCCAAATTTAGCAAAGAAAAAGGTCGGTGATAAAAGGGTTTGGACATTTTGATCAGGGAGAAACTCGGAGCATCTCCCATCATCAGCATAGCCTGATCAAATAAGTATGTGACCCACATGGGACGAGCCAGAAGGCCATGCACTTGGCCAGGCGCAGTATCCACTAATTCCTCTAATTGTTGTTTGTCTACACACAATCTAATGCTTCGTATGAATGCTAAGAATTTACAGACAGATTACGAACTATCGTTTAATGCGTTCGAAGATTATTTGATACAATACACCGCATGCAAATTTTCAACTATCATTTAATGACATGAAGCATTTTCAAATCACGGGTTATTTCTATTCTAAGGCCCCAATCATATTCTTTCATTATTTTCAATTCGCCAATACCATCTTCTTCCCTTTCTCTTTCCTTTTTTGCCCTTCCAATGTCAATGAATTTATGATCAAAAGCTATGCTTCATGTGTATATAAACAAATATGAATTATCATTTAATGAGTTCAAAGGTCATTTGATATAATCCAATACCAAATGCAAATCAAGTATCATCCAATATTTGACGCATTTTCAAAATCACTTGTTATTTCTATTCTAAGACCCCAATCATACTCTTTCACTATCTCCTTTTCCCCTGTTTTTGTCCACCTAATGTTATAAAATTTAAGATTAAAAGATATGCTTCAAATGTATAAAACCAATTGGCAATTAATAAGTTCAAAGATCATTTGATATAGTCCAATATTCAAATGCATTTTTTTTTTCATATCATTTAAAATGTGGCACATTTTCAAAATCATGTCGTTTATGTTCAAAGACCCCAATCATACTCTTTCATTATCTTTGATTCACCAATCTTCCTTTTTCTTTTGCCTTTTTCGCCCTTCTAATGTTATTGAATTAATGGTTAAAATTATGCTTCATGCATACATGAACCAATTATGGATTATCATTTAATGAGTTCAAAGATCATTTGATATGTGTGTGGTGAGAGAGAGAGAGAGAGAGAGAGAGAGATGTACAACTGGTTGGAAGATAAATTATTGTCCAATCAGTGGATAGGTTGCAACTTGTCATGCGTGTGACATCCAACCCACCCAATCGGGTCGCCCAACCATTTTCTTTATTATATCAATAGTTAGCCATTGTTTTCTACAGTGCCACCCACCTAATGAGTGGATCAGGTTAATTCTTGCATAAGGTGATTCCCATGGTGGTTTTAACCATTCAAATGGTTTGGATGTCGTTGATACATGACAGGACGGAAGTTATCCTCTGGTTGGATGGTAAATTACCAGTCTAACTGGTTGGGCATGAGCAACTCATATACTAGTATGTGTATAATGTATATATGTCCACGTGTGCACCCTCCCTGATAATTATGTAATGTATAACATAAACCCTCTATTTATGAGTGCGAGTGTGTGTGTGTGTGCGCACGCGCATGAGTGGGTGGGTGGTATAAACGTATGTATCTAAGTATGTGTGTGCATTTGTGTATGTATGCTCACACGTAAATAACTATGTATTATTATTAAGAGAGGTTTATGTATGTATAAAATGTATATTATTAATAGGGTTTGTGATTCCACGTGCATGTAGGAGTCTACTCCATCCACATGCAGGCACACGTGCCAATATTGAACACCGTGCAAGATCGGATTTTTCCATCAAGCAGGCTACACTATTTAGATATTCCCACCTAAAAATCAGGCCATTTCACACCTTTGGTGGCACACAACATTAGAAACAAATGGATAGCTAAAAATTGTTCTAACCGTCAGTTTGCTTTTATATTATGGATCACCACAAGAGTGAAACTATCTGATTTTGAGGCAAAAGGTTTACGCATGATTTCCAACTGATGGAAAGCTTTGATCTCACATAGATGTTCCATATTGGTATGTGTGACTCCGTGTAGCCAATCCTGGTAGTGAACATACCCATATTGGCATGTGTGCCTCCATGTAGCTGATCCTTGTACTGACCATATCCATATTGGCATGTGCGCCGACATGTTCCTATTTCACCCTTTTAATGGTATCAAATTTATGATTAGAAGTTATGCTTCATATATGTGAGCCGATTACTGATTATCATTTAATGGGTTCAAAGATCATTTGATACAATTTGATACCCAGATGCAAATTTTCAAGTATCATTTAATACGTGTCGCATTTTCAAAATCATGCAAATTTCTATTCTAGGACCTCAATCATACCATTTCATTGTTTTCAGTTTGCCAGAATCATCTTTATACTACTTTCCCTCCTCTTTTGCCTTTTTACATCATCGAATTTATGATTAAAAAGTTATGCTCCATGCAAACACTAATAATATACGGACCAATTACATATTGTCATTCAATGCATTCAAGGATAAATCAATTACCCAAATGTGATTCTTTTAAGTGTCATTGAATACATCATGCATTTTCAAAATCATGGGCTATTTCTATTCTAGGGCCGCCATCATATTCTCTCATTATCTTCGATTTGCAACAATCAATCTTATCCATTCCTTCCTTTTTTCCCTCCTTCTAATGTTATCAAATTTGCCAAAATCCAATCAATTACCAAAATGCGACGCTTTAAGTATCATCTAATACGCCGCGCATTTTCAAAATCACGGGCTATTTCCATTCTAAGATCACAGGCATATTCTCTCATTATCTTTGATTCGCAACAATTGATCTTCTCCATTTCTTTCCTTTTTCTCCCTTCTAATGTTATCAAATTTGCACAAATTCAATCAATTACTCGATTGCGATTCTTTAAGTATCATCTAATGCACCAGCATTTTCAAAATCACGTGCTATTTCTATTTTAAGATCGCAATCATACTCATTATCTTTGATTTGCAACGACTGATCTTCTCTATTTCTTTCTTCATTTTCTTCTACATGCAGCGATTGATCTTCTCCATTTCTTTCCTATTTCTCCATTCTAACGTTATCAAATTCAACCTATTACCCAAATGTGATTCTTTAGTATCATCTAGCATGCTGTGCATTTTTAAAATCATGGGTTATCACTATTCTAAGACCGCAATCATATTCTCCAATTATCTCGAGCCACGACAATCAATCTTCTCCCTTTTTCTCCTTTCTAATGTCATCATATTTGCCAGAATTCAATCAAAAGCCATATAAATTTCATTTTCGTATCAAACCCAACTTCTTTTTATTTTTCTGATTAGGTTACTTTTCAACTTCTTTTCAAATTCAATGAAAAACCATTTAAAAAATCCATTTTTTGTAAGGAACCCATCAAATTTTCAAAATTTTCTGATTTAGGCTCTTTTCAACTTCTATTTAAAATCATTTTTTGCTAGTTTTCTTCCTAAGATCATTAACAGAAGATCATGGGTTTGTGTTTGGAAATAAGAAAAATAAAGTGAGAGGATTACATGATCCAAGCAAAAATATGAAAGAAAGAAGAAAGAGAATTGCATGATTTTGTATTCAAAAATAAAATAAAATAAAGAATCTATTGTTAGAAAATTAAAAAAAAAAAAAAAAAAAAAAAAACGCACCTTTCTCTTCTCCTTGCTCTCCTTTATTTCCTAGAAATCCAAGAAAAAATGCACGAGAAAATGAATAAAAAACAATAAATAAAATATCAAATTCCACGAATTTCTCTCTCTCCCTCTCTGTCTCTATTCTCCTTGCTTTCCTCAGAAACTGGCAGCGAGATGAAAACCAGCCCACGAGAAATCAGAATAAAAACTAGTACATATGGCGATTCGCGCGCGGAGAGTTTGGTGTCAGAGATTCGCGGCACACGTGCTAATCTGTCACACGCATGGACGGGACCACAACCCGCCCCTGTCGGTAAAATCAGGCTGTGTACTTGTGTTCGCTTGTCTAGTGCGACCGGACGCGGATTGCGTGCAACCCCGACGACCTACCTAGAGGCGGACGGTCAAGTAAGGAGCTCTGTGCCGGCCACCGTGATGCATGTGTTTTATCCACACCGTCCATCCATTTTTAAATATGATTTTATGATATAAGCCCAAAAATTAGGAATATTGAATACTCAAGTAGACCACACCAAAAGAAGAAGTGTGGATTGACCGCTTGCCGTTGAAAACTTATTGTAGATCAAGCTGATATTTATTTTTTCCCTTATTCCAGGTCTATATCCATGTTACCTTATGAATAGATTCTATGGTAAATAAACATCAGGGCCAAGGAAGCTTTCAACGGTAAGAGTTTAATCCCCACTTTCCTATGGTGTGGTCTACTTGAGCTATAGATCTCCCTCATTTTTTGGTTCTTGCTTTAAAATGACCTTTAAATATGGGTGGAAGGCGTGGATAAAACATATGTATCAAGGTAGCCCCACAGAGCCGCTACATGACCGTCCGTCTCTGGCCAGGTCCTAATCCGCGTACTGAGTTACTCGGTACGCTGTTATGGTACTGAGTAGACTTTGTTGGGCCATCGTGAATGTACGTGATTCATCTACACCGTTCATCTGTTTTTTCAGCTCATTTTAAGGGTGATCCCAAAATCGTAGCGTATCAAAGCTCAAGTGGACCATACCATAGAAACAGTGAGAATAATGATTTCCACCGTTGAAACCTTAGTAAGGTCCACAGCGATGATTATTGGTCGTCCAACCTCTTCGTAAGATCACACGGAAATGTATGAAGGGAAAAGCAAAAATATCAGCTTGATCTAAATCTTCTATGGCTCCCAAGAAATTTTGAACGGTCGAGGTTCAATTCACACTGTTTCCTGTGGTGTGGTCCACTTGAGATTTTGATATCCTTCATTTATGGCGAAAGCCCCTAAAATTATCTGATAAAATGAATGGACGGAGAGGATAAAGTACATAAATCACGTTGGGCCCCACAGAGTTTACTCAGTAGTCAGTACGCAATCCGCTCCCGCGTCCAGTGCGCCTGGAGGTAAATGGACGGTTAAGAAGAGGCTGATCTGTAGTCTCTATTCAACGCACGCGCGAGGCCTACGAGGGATTGTCGGTCTGCACGCGTTTGAAAGAGAGCGGTTTAGCTGTTACCCGGGTAACACCTGGCGGGTATTACCCTAACCATGCGGGGCCCATCTTAATGTGATTTTTTTTTTTTGGTATATCCACTCCGTCCATCTATTTTTCCATCTCATTTTAAGTAAATTTCCAAAACAATAAATAAGATCAAAGTCTCAGATAAACCATACCACTAGAAACAGTGATGAATGACAATTAAAAAACAATTGTGGGCTACAAACGTTTTGAATTAATCTGATATTTGTATTTTTTTCTTAATAAAGATCTTATTTACATTATCAACAGTTTGGATTGCAAATAAAACTTAAAAAATTACGATGGGCCCATTAAATTTTTTTAACGGTGAGGCACTCAATCAACACTGTTTCGTATGGTGTGGTCCACTTGATATTTGGATATAGATAATGTTTGTCATAAAATCGTAAAATATTCTGCAGAAACGGATGGACGGCATGGATATGCAAAACAATATCACGGTGGGCCCTACTGAAAGAGTAACACCCACTAAGGTGTTACGAGGGTAATACCAAATCCGCTCTCGACTTTGCATGCCGTCGTTCAGGGACGCGGATTGCATGCACATACCAGTACGGACTGGTCGGCGCTCTGTGAGCCCGCCATGATGTATGTATTTTTTTTTTTTTTAATCCATGCCGTCCATCCATTTTTCTAGCTCATTTTATGGCATAATGCCAAAAATGAAGCAGATCCAAATCTCAGGTGAACCACACCACAGAAAACAGTTATGATTGAACCCCCACCATTGGAAACTTTCTAAGGCTCACTGTAATTTTTATTTTCCATCCAACCTATTGATTAGGTCACACATACCTAGATGAAGTGAAAAAACAGATATCATCTTGATCCAAAACTTGTGTGGGCCATGAGAAGTTTTTAACGGTGGGCGATCAATCACCGCTGTTCCCGTGCTGTCGTCTGCCTTATATTTGGATCTGCCTCATTCATGGCTCATTCCCAAAAATAATATAGACGGCGTGGATAAAACACATACATCATGGTGGGCCCACAAAGCACCCACCAGCAATCACGTCGGTGCTGACAGGTCAGTATGCAATCAGCGTCCGTTTTTCAGTTCTGTAAGGGCGGCCCATCATGGTTTGGTGATCAAGAACGTTGATTTACTGTGGCCCACCTTGGATGGAAAATGCCCAGAAAATCTCCTAGATCGGGAGATCCTAGCCACTAGTGTTGGGAGATATTCGAGTGGAGCGTAGACGATTTGAAGGGCTATGATTCTGCAGCCAACGAGATACTTGGTGATGGTCCACCCATCGTGAGAAAAAAACAGTGGTCCTGATTAATGTACGTGGGTCCCACTGGTAAGATAGTTCGTCCGACTGTGAACACGTGTCATTTCTCCTCGCGCGAATCGCCCGGAGAATTTCAAAGATTCGAGATCGCCATTCATCTCCCCTTTCCATTTCTGGCTTAAATGACCAAAATACCCATCACTGTCAGTGTCACAGTGCTACTCCTTATCAGAAAAACACTCTACAGTGGTAGTTAACCACCATTTTTATCCGATTGTTTCATGGATCCTGACCTTACAAATGGTAGGATAATACTTTATAATTTTCTAGAAACTTCCAGTCCACCGTTGATCGTGATATTGACGGTCCAGATTGTCCTACATATTTATCACTTGTGACGGTAGTGAAAATGTCACCTCCGTTTGAAAAAACAATGGTAAACGCACACTCTCCATCTGTGGGGCTGGTGACGCGGATTCCCTGGCAAAGTCTCTGGCGGCAAGTTCCTGCACTGGGATGCCAGGGGCCCACCGTGATGATGTTTGTAATAAATCTACTCCGTCCATTGATGATGTTTGTAATAAATTCACCCCGTGCATCCGTTTTTCCATATCATTTTAGGCCCCATTTGGCTAAAGGCGTGTTTGAGCAGTGGGATTAGAAGGGATTAGGTGGGATGGGATTCATCTCGTGGTGTGCCCATTCCACTCCAAGGTCGGAAAGAACGTGGAATTAGATTAGATGGAATTGCGTTGGGTCTTGTGCTCATTTTACCTAATGTTAGCAAGTTGTGTAGGTCTCACCATGATGTGTGGGCTATATCCACACCGTCCACCCATTTTTTCAGATTATTTTAGAGCAACGGCCAAAAAGACAGGTAAATCTAAAGCTCAAGTAGACCCCACCATAGAAAGCAAGGGGATTGAATACTTACCGTTGAAAACTTCTTTGATGCTACAAAAGTTTTGGATCTACCTCATTTTAGGCCCATGCCATAAAACAAGGGTACAAAACAAATGAACATTTTAAGTACAACACGTGTGTTATTCTCAACAATTTCAAATAATGGTGTGTATATCCATTCAATGTACTACCATATTATTAACAAAGCATGGCATTAATTTTATCCCATGGCAATTGGGGTTAATTCCCGACATGGGTAATAATTATGTTTTTTGAATCCCATCCCACCTAATTCTTGTAATCCCACCGCCCAAACACTTCCTAATTGCATCCGATAAGATTAAAGTAGATGGAATTGTAAAAGTAACGATAAAAATATGTATAAGGTATTGTCCTTGGATTAATTGTACTATAATATATGCAATTATAAGTAAATTTCAAGATATCCTTTCAAATTACCAGGCAAATTTATCATTTATGTGATATGAAAAACTCACCTCACACTTTTCAATACGATGCTCATTTTTCAAAGCTTATAAAATTAATTTTAATCATATCTCACACTCCTTCCAAACATGTTATTCCCAATCTCAAAGTGAGATTAGCAAACTTGAAAGAGTTTCCTATCGAAGGAGGATTAGCAAACTTGGCTACAACTCGGCCCATTCACAGACCAATTAGGTAGTCACGTGACTGCATATGACGTTCGGATTTGAGTTTGTGAAAGTGGGCCCATGGTTCAATGATCGGAAGCGTTGATGTAATGGGAATAGCCATGGATTTTCCATGCACCCAAAAATCACCAACAATGGAAGATCGTAACTTGGCCTTCTCAGATTTGAATGTGAACCATTGCTGCATTTTTCTCTCTTAAAAGTCTAGTATTAGAATTGCTTCTTCCTGTTCGCTGAAGTTATGTGGGGCGCACCGATATGTATATGATAAATCCACTCCATCCATCAGTTTCTCCAGCCAATTTTAAGGCATGATGATGAAAATGAGGCAGATCCAAAACAAAAATGGATGGACGGAGTGGATAAAATACATAAATCAGGTGGGCCCCAAGAAATCCACCCGGTCCTTCCATTTTACCGGCTCATAGAACATAAGGTCAAAAAAGAGGTGGATCCAAAACTCAGGTAGGCACAGGACAGGAAAAGGTGTGGAAAATGTCTGCCGTTGAAACTTTCCTCGGTCCACCTTGATGTTTAGCTAAAATCCAAACCGTCCATAAAGGCACTCCCATTGGGATGAACTGAACACAAAAATATTTTACTGATAGAAAACTTCTGTAGCCCTGCCAATGTTTCCACCGTTGGTGTTCAATCTCACCTTTTCCTGTGGGCGGGGTGAATTTCTCACATACGGAGACGGATTGGCTACTCCCCCTTATACCAGCCACGGATTGGCTACTCCCCGTTACACCAGCCCCGTGGCTGGTGGTCGGTGCTCTGTAGGCCTACCATGATGTATTTGTTTCATCCATTTTTAATTTTAGGTATTGTACAAAAAAATCAAAAAAATCATAGGGATATAAATTTCAGGTGGACCACATTAGAGGAAAATAATAATGATTAGATATCCACCATTAAAATCCTCCTAAGGCCTACTGTACTGTTTATTTGAGATCCAATCTGTTGATTAGGTCATAAAGACCCAGATGAAGGGAAACAATAAATATTAGATTGATCCAAAACTTTTATTGCCCCCAAAACATTTTTAATGGTCAACATTCATTCACCACTGTTTCCTGTAACGTGGTCCATTTGAGATATCTATATAACTGATTTTTTCTATCATAACATAAAATGATCCATAAAAATAGATGGACGGCATGGATGAAATACAAACATCATGATGGGCCCACAGAGCACCGACCACCTAGATTTCGACTGCGAGAGTGGCTAACAGTGATGTGTGAACTAACAGTGGAGGGTGTACTAACAAGCTAACAAAAAAAAAAAAAAAAAAGTTTAGTTCATCCATGCCGTCCATTGGCTGTGGCAGGGGGAGTAGCCAATCCGTTTCCCTCACAAACATCATGATGGGCCCACCTAGATTTTTGTTGGATGGACAGTTAATAATGAAAAATCCAACTATCCTATTTCTCTGATTTAGAGAATGCGGGAGCGGGAGTGGGTTCCACAATTTAGCCTGTTTAATGCATTCCACCTGTACAATTTCCTGAGAACCTGCGTATTAAGTGTCATCCACTGCCGTTCCTTAAATGCGTTTTCTCAACGAATAAATGTTGATACTCCAGTGAAGTATGGTACTTTTTTTTTTTTTTTGTTAGCTTGTTAGTACACCCTCCACTGTTAGTTCACACATCACACATCACTGTTTGCTACTCTCACTAGGAATCGATACCATACCAAGACCTCAGTGTCGAGGTATCCTTCACTCAGTCTGCCACTTAGCTATGGATCGGGGTGTAAGTATGATAATTTGTGCACATGCAAAAATCCATTAAACACATGGCTTACATGTGTCATGATCCAAACCATTCAAATTGCTCCCCCACTAGATGGGTCAATCTTACATCCTACCTTGACAAAATAATTATCCTATATACATGGTTTCCATCAAGAGTGCAATTTACGGTCCAGATTATTCATAGACGAATGTAAAAAATAAATAAATAAATAAATAACAATAGTAAGAGGTTTAACTGTTTAAGACATTGATCAATCTGATACATACCGCATCTAGCGGGCCACAAGTTCTGGTTGCTCACAATCTTCTTATATGTGTAAGCAACCGTCCACACTTCACTATCTTCTTATATGTGTAAGCAACCGTCCACACTTTTGCACACGTGTCCTGGTATAAAATCTGAACGGTCCAAGTGATGCAGTACCCCATGAAACCCTCATGGCCCAACTTCACCCTGATCTTAAAACTATGGTGGGCCATAGAAAAAGGATAGGAGAAATTAGGAGAGTAAACTATTTAGTTTTGCTATGGCCTGCCAGAGTTTTGGATCATAGTGAAAGTTGGCCATGGGGTTTCATGGGGTGCTACATCACATGAACGGTTCAGATTTTGTGCTGGTATCACACGTCAAATGAGTTTATTTATATAGAGAAAGAGAGATGCTCACACACTAGTTACGGTGGCGTTAATGTTAAATCCACCCAACCATTGAGCCACCCTTCAATAGACCTAGGGCCAGGAAATCAACCCTATCTATGGTTCAAGAGGACAACACCATGGAGATGATTTACATAGAAAGCTCACCCTCTAAATTGTTTCCCTTGATGTGGCCCACTTAAATCATGTATGGTCCTACTTTTTGATTCTCAGGCTTATATTTTGGTGTGTCGTCTAATGGTTAGAGTGGATTTCACATATCATAGTAGGCCCTTTAAAAATCAAGGGTAGACATCTCCCTCAATTGTTTCCATTAGTCTAGCATAGGTTGTATGGTGTGGATTTTGCATTAACACCACGGTGGGGACCACCCAAGCTGGGAACTATTTTTTCTCTTCAAATAACTTTTTATCTCCACAACATTTACTAACATTAATTATTCATTAAAAGCTCTTTGAATTACATAGACATCCAACTAGTTGAGTGAGCATATTTTATATATAGATAGAGAGAGATGCTCACGTACAATTAGTTGGACGTCCTACTAGTTGGCGCGTGGGCCCACCATGGTGTTTGTATGACATCTTACCCATCTGTGTGGTTGTCCCACCATGAAAAATGGGATGCTCCAAAATTCAGGTCAATCCAACTATCGGGTGGGGCAAATCATACAAAATCTATATTCACGTTGAATGCATCTAATGGTTGGATCAACCTGATTTTTAGGTGATCCTGTTTTCAGGGTGGAACAACCATGCTAGACCAGCAAGATGTAAGATTATATATTAAGGTCACCAAATGAGATCTGAGTCAAGGTATGCAAAAACGGATAAATACATTACATAGAGGCTGTTATGGGGGCGATATAGGATTATTAAATTATTATTTTTTCAAGAAGAAGAAGAAGCCACAAATCATGATGGTAAGGGTGGTGGCCATTACAGCTGCCGTTGCCGTAACAGAATACTATGAGCTGAGTAACACAACAACTATATCAGCTCCCTTGGGCACTGGGTTTTATGTATAAACATTTCCAAAAACAAAACAAAAACGAAAAGGCCAGAGGGTAACCATGGGTGAATCCAAAATCTCCCTTCTCACTCGGTCTGCAACAAGGTCCGCCTCCCCTGGGACTCTTAAGGAGTTTCAACGTGAGGTCTTGGGTTTGAAACCCATCGGTGGTGAAATCCCACTACTGTGTGCGTGGGTGTGCGGCGGGTGCATGTGTAAAATTTATTTATTTTTTTTTAAAAAAGGGGTCTGCCTCCCTAGCAATCCTTCCAGCCTACCATCAACAAGAGAACGGCCTAAAAATGCCCCTGCAATCGAAAATCATGCAATGGTAAGTATCCCACATGGAAGGTGAAGGGCCAAAAATTAGCATCAATGATACTTTTAGTCTCCCTCCATGATGGTTTGATTCTGTCCGTTGTGTGTGCAAGTTGGAGAGCACGCCAAAGTGTGGTAGCTTCTACCCTATCAGGGAAGGAAGAGATTGGGTAGGAAAAGGACGTTACTTTTCCACCTGAATCAAGGCAAGCTGCACTTTGAGTGGACTTGTGATGACTCCCTTCCAATGAACATAGAGCAGATGGCTATAACCCAATGCACATTTATCTTCACTGAGGGGTTGTTGGGGTGAGGGATTTGGGGCAGGGATTTGTGAAATTCACAGATTTTAAATCTCCCCTGTTTGTTATTTGGGATTGTGATGCAGGACAATTAACCACCTACTCTAAAAGCTCGAACTGTTAAAGCATGGCGAATCAATCCCTTTATCTCGTAGCCCAGGCCCCACATCTCATAGGTTAGGACCTCAGCCGAACCCCCCTTGTGGGCCCCAAATCACATGGGTACCACCTCACACAAGCCACCTGCCTCACACGGGCCGCCCTGTATCCCACGGGCAACCCCACTCAAGCCCTGTGTGAAAATGCCCCTGCATTAGATTGGTAAATAAATCTGTGAATTTTCTAAATCCAACACCTCCATAAACCCGTGGATTTAGGCAATTTCAAATCCCCAAAAAATTAAAGAATTGGCAAATCCTTAAAATGAGATACTCTTTTAAAAGGTTTTTTTTTTTTTTTTTTTTTAAAAAAAACAATTCTTTTGCAATAATCCAAATCCCCCTGAAAAAAAATTTAAAGACTTGGAAAATCCTTAATATGAGAGACTTTTAGAAGAAGAAAAAAAAGAAGTAATTCTTTTGCAATAAATGCTCTCTCCAAAACCATGGATTTTCAGATTGATTCCCAAAGAGTAGACTTTGAAAAGGCAGGCTTGAAACCCCCTTCTGAGGAAGCGAGTCCAAACAGGCACATCCCACATTCTGCATTCTGTGGGATGCACAAAATGGCTCCAATTCATCGAAATTGGTAATGGAACATTAGGGCTGCAAGTTGGATTCAGGTCAACCTGAACCCGAATGACCCAACCCGAGTTCAGGTCAGGTTGGGTTGGGTTGTTGAGGCTCATGGGTTGGTCAGGTTGGGTGGCGGTTGAGTAATTCGGGTCAGGTTAGGTTGGATTGGGAAAAATCACGTGTATCTGGTTTGGGTAAAGATCAGTTCAGGTCAGATTAAGCGCCTCAGGTTGGAATTCGGGACCAGATCAAGTTGCGGTTGGGTCCCCTTGAGGTCGGGTAGACCATCAACCAGCCCAACCCACCCAAGTTGCATCCTTTATGGAATGCGCGTCTGATTCCTCATTCTGGCATTGATCCAACCATGCCTCATATGGAATTTTAGGTGCATGTGCGTGCGAACGTGCGTGCGTATGTGCGTGCGTATGTGTGTACCTGTAAGTTAATGCAGGCATGCGGGTGTGTGGAAGCGCATTGTGTTTGTGTGCATGCATAGCAGTTACAATAGAATCATTATTACCCTTCATGACTAATCGTTCTCCACTGCCTGTTGATCATCTTCCTCTCCGGGCCTCGGTGGGGGAGGTGGCAAGACTTCAACGACGATGCTCACCAACTCTTTCAGTTTATCAGTGTCCAGGCGTGTTTCACAATCCTCAATAATCTGCACATATAATAACCATGACAACAGAAAAATGAACAGATAGCTTTAAACATTTTTTGAATGGGTACACTCCAGTGGTACCGGTACTGCCATAAGCTCATGGTGGCACTGGGCAGATATAGGGCCCATGTGATGCATCCAGAACATCCTACCGGTCCATCATATGCATGACTGCATATTACCAACAGGTCCCGAAAATAAGATCGACCCAAAAGTCAGGTGACCAACAGCACAGGGAACGAGTTGGGAGGGAAAACCCACCATTAATTTGCACCAGTTCCACCTAAGTTGCAAACCATCCTGAGTTTTGACCAGAACCTTCATCCGTGCCAGATTATTTTTTTTTTCCAGTCTCCCCTCTCAACTTGTTCCCTGTGGTGTGGCACACTCGATTCATAGATCAAATGTTGGACCCAAGAGGTAGAATGCTCTGACCCATCTGATGGACAGGTTGGATGCCATGCATGCATCACTTAGGCCCAACATCTTCCCTGTACCACAGTAGCTAATGGTGGTACTGGTACCCCTGGAGTGCACCGCTTTTTAAATTGTTGACAGCTTTACACAAATTTAAAGAATGATTTAATCTCCCTATACATCTTTCACTTTTTCATTTCATTTTGTTTTGCTTTGTTTTTGTTCCCGTTTTCATTCCATGGTGTGTACAGATATTTAAGGTATTCTGTTCACCACAAAGGATGTTTATCTTCATAGCAGATGGCACTCAAAGAGATGACTGATTTCTCAAGATATTCATCAGCATTTTAATTATATTTTCAGAATCAATAGACGAAATACACAATCCTCAGCCAGGACAATAGACATTTTGGTTCGGACCAACATTCCTTTATAGGAACATGCCACCTTCTAGTGAGCCAAACACAGTCAGATAGCCTGCAGATGGACGGTTTTTTTTTTTTTTTAAAGATGAATATTATTATGGCCATACAGCCCAAAAAAGGAAAACGAAACAAGGCAAAAACTGGAAAGAGAGAAGAAAACACAGAGAAAATACAAACCCACACCCAAGACTAAACAAAAGCACCCAAAGAAACAGAATCTATACAGATCCCACCCAAAAGAGCCCCATCTGCAGATGGACGGTTAAAAGAAGATATATCCAAAAATCTGCAATAAATGAAACAAGACCACAACAAGTATCATTTCAATGGAGGTGCGCTCCGGTGGAACCAGTACCACTGTAAGCTTATGGTGGTACTGGGTGGATGTGGGGCCCATGTGATGTACGAAGGACGTCCAACCCATCCATCAGATGTCTGACCTCATGTTAAACCCAGGTATAAAAAGTCAGCCCAATCTAGCGCAAAGGTGGGCCACAGAACAGGAAACAATATAGAAGAGCCCACCCTTGATTTGCACTGAGGCCCACCTGAGTTGAAAAACAGCCTGATTTTGACTGAGCATTCATCCAGGCCAGATGAAGGGTATGAATGTCCTGGAATGCATATACACTGAAAGGCGGGGCCATCTATGCAAATCAACAGTAGGAATTTACTCTCAACTTGTTCCGTGTGGTGTGGCCTACCTATGTTTTGGATTTGGCTCATTTTTTGGTACTGGGTGTAAACTGTGATCACGCATTGGATAAGATGGGGTTGGATGTCCTGAATGCATGCATCAAGTGAACCCCCCTTCTGTCCTTACCACCATAGCTTATGGTGGGTACCGCTGGAGCGCACACCTTTCTGATAAAGAGAAGGTTGAGAATGAACATAGAGAGGAACAATAGAAACCAATGCGTTCATCAAAAAAGTAAAAGAAGAAAACCAGAAAAAAAGAAAAGAAAAGAGTGGGTACACGATAGAAACCAAAGCCCAAAATAAATCAATATTGGTGCTTCAAAGGTACTGTAGGCTCTTGAAGCGTCAAGGCATACATTGGTCCAATATGCCTAGTCTGTACAAGTGCAGCCCATGGTTCAGTGATCTAGAATATTGATCTGATACACCAGATGGTAGAAGGGCGATGTCCCAAATATCTTCGAAACTGGAAGATCCTAACCATACAATCTTTGGTTTTTTCTCCATGTTGTTACTGTATTTCTTAACTGTCTGCTTGTAGGTCACTGATTGAAGGTTTAGAATTTTCTAACATAAGAGATTTTTGCAGCATCTCAACCCACAGTGGGGACCATCGGATCACCAAACCATGTGCACCACTTGCATGGAGGCATCGGGATACTACACATCTTGGTGCATCAAGATGAGGAAGTAGCCCTCAAACTGCAGTTATATTCCTTTATAAATCCAACTTAAAAGTAACATAATTGTGATTTGGAGCACAATCCCTTAACATTTTTATTTTTTTTTGTCAGCTTGTTAGTACAACCACTGTCAGTTCACACTTCACTGTTAGCCACCCCCACTAGGGAATCGATACCAAGACCTCACTGTTTCAACGAGGTATCTTTCACTCAGTCTACCACTTGAGCTATGGATCAGGGTGTACGCAATCCCTTAACATGAATGCAACAAAGGTGATAATAGTCTGTCAATAGCACATTCAAGTGCACCCACATCTCCTAAAATGCAATAACAAAAGCTGTACAAATAGTTCAGCTGCTGCCAAGTTCAGTAAACTAGAAATATGATTATTAAAAGTTAAGAATCTTCCATGTTTACCTAAAGCATCAAACCCCTTATTTTTTCCCATTCTGAATTCAGGCGATCAGGATTATGGGTCATTTGCAATTCAGATCACTATTTTTAGTGAGCTGAAATTATGATATTTGAATTAATATCATAATTTAAGTTTGAAATGATGAATGTTAGTATATTGCATACAATGTGTATGTACTGGAGCGGCTGACATGATCCTACCCCTAGCATACCGTGTAATGGTGGTAATTTACCATGTACCTATTCCCATACCATGTACCATACCAATCCACAATCCAGGTAACCTTGATCCGGGTTATGGGTCATTTGCAATCTGGATTACTATTTTTGGCAACCTGAAATCATGGTTCTATACGCTTAATATTGATTTTGCAATCCAAATGTAGAGATTTATACTTTTATTTATTCAGTAGCATGCATATAATACTATGCATTGGAGATCTATATAATAGCATTCATCGTTTCATATATAAATTGCAATATGAATTCAAATATAAATGAATATCCCACATGATCCTACCCTTAGCGTATCATGTAATGGTGGAAGTAGCATACCACGTAACTGTTCCTGTACCATGTACCACAGCAAACCGCAATCCAGCTAACCTTGGAATCTGCTCTCTGAAAAAAATTGAATGCATCACATACACCCAGGTGGATAGCAAGCTACCTCACACAGCACAAGTGTCAACATGTCGACGTGCATGACATCAACTTCTACAAAAGTTAGGCCCTGCCATAAAGATCTCCTGGCGCAAAAAAGGGTCGGATTGCTCAGCAGGTGGCCACACGTTCCGGTTGAATCAAACAGTTGGCTGGCCTGATTTCAACTGTCCATTGCTTTTATATGGTGAGCCCAGCCTGATAAGCGAACCGGCCTGATTTTTGTTCTTTGCACAGCTCTAATGTGCCAAAGTGAGCTAGGGGAGGATGGTAGCTTAAATCCATTTAGGTGTACGTAATCATTCCTTGAACATGAATACTGCATTTGTGTCATTATTTATTCTAGGGGAAATGATATATACCCCTCTTTTAACCTATAATTGCAACACCTTGGTTACTTTTTCTTCCTATAGAACCTAAGGTCGAGTTATTTATTGTTTAGTCCCTTTTTTCGCCAAACTCAAAGGCTCATATTATTGTCTCACATTTCATCATGGCTTATATGAGATTGGTTATCATTCTTTTTTTTTTTACAGCACAACTACCAATCCAACGGGAATTGGTACAAATTACCCGATCCTAGCACCCATTCTTTAACTAAAGTTTTAGTCCCCCTAAAAACATGTATCGCTTCCCCCTTCTCATTCTTGAAGCATCGACCATTCCTTTCTAACCATAATGCCCATAACCCCGCTAAACAGCTCAGCCTCCAAATCCTTTTCTTTGTTTTTTCCTATACCCCCTCCGTGCCATTATAGAAGAAAATTATCTATAGAGCCCGGAATCACCCAAAGCACCCCGAAAAGTAGGAAAAAAAGATCCCACACCTCCCTAGCGAAACAACAATGAAATGATGAATGAATATGTGATTCACTGATTCCAAATCCTGGAAATAGAAGAGGCATACATTTGGAAGAACCAAATTTCTCTTGCAGAGACTATCAATAGTTAGCACCTTGTTCCTACCAACAAGCCAAAAGAAAGCCACTACCTTCAACAGAGCACCATATTGCCAAACATATGTTGCCAGAGATATCTCTTTGTTTAGGACCCAATACAATGACTGAACTGAAAAATTCCCAGATTCACTGATTACTTATCATTCATTAATATTGAAGTTTATGTAAAGTAGTATGTATATAATTACCGAAAAACCCAAGGCCACCGTATTTGTTGTTATCAATATTCCAAAGCATACACTTTTTAGGGCCTATTTGAACTGCAAACCCTGTTACACCATCCGCTCGGCAAACTAGGCACTAAAATGCCGACTCAATGAAAACTTATCTGAAAAGGCTGGCTTGAAAACCCCCAGTGCGGAAACCCCCTTTTATGCAAGTGCATCCAAACGTGCCCTCACGTTTGGATGCACTTCCTCAAAGGGGCTTTCCGAAAAGAGAGGTTTGAAGCATGCTTTCAACTCGGCAAAAACCGATCAGATTGATTTCTGTCGAGTCAGAAACTTAGCGCCTATTTTGTTGCGCGGGGAGATGAGGGGGGTTTGTGAGGTGCATCCAAACACATGAGATAAACTGCTGTTTAGATCAAAACAGAGTTTAGGTCTCAAATGGCCTTTCAGATGATGCATCCAAACAGGCCCTTAAACTCTCTATAGAAGCAAGTTTCAGGCTAGTTTAGCCCTCCTCAAGATTATGGCCCCCAATTCTATACGGGCACTTAAACTCTCTATAGAAGCAAGTTTCAGGCTAGTTTAAAAGTACTCAAGATTACGGCCCCCCATTCACTACTGAAACCAAGAGTGGACCCATCGCTTTTCAAGGCAGGCTAGCAAGGTCCTTGCTTCCGGCCAGTGGGGAATTACCAACTTTTCCCCCAACTAGTTTTTGGGTCAAATGGAAAATCATCATCATCTAAGCCTTATCCCAATTAAATGGGGGTCGGCTACATGAATCCTGTTCCACCATTCCATTCTATCAAGGTTGTGTCAAAAGGCAATTTTTTGTTGTTGCCGATCAAAAGACACAAAAGGTGATGACATGAGGTTGAAGAGGTGATCCACAATGTGCTAATGAGGCATGAAGTGCAAGATCTTGGTCATTCGTCAAGTTGGACCCACCATAAACATGCCCTAGTCAGAAAACACAGTCCACTTACCAGGCAATTTACAAGTGCACATTAAATATAGACAGTAGGTCATTATTTTTAAACCATCAGTTTATCGCATACACATGTTGCCAACTTGATGATTAGACCACATGATTTTTGGGCGTCGGACTGTTCACCATGGGTCCCACCTGATGAATAGCCCCGATGTTGCACATATATGCCACATTGGTGCAAATGCTACAAATCACCTCATCAATCTCTCTATGGGCAACTTAACTTAGCATTTCTCAATAGAATAATCATGATGGGACCACTATATGAATTTAAATGTAAGAAATTGAATAAAAGAAATATACAAAAATACAATGTTGTTCACCACCTCTAAAACCCAAGGTCTAAAAACTCACCTGAACCAGCAGATTCGACCAAGTTCAGCTGACATCAAAACTACCCCTGAAACTCAAAACCAGCAGACACGAATAGCTGAGATCTAGTCCAGACCCAGTCCATTTTGAGCAAGTCCATGTGTAACCCATCCATCGTCTCAGACATTGAGACTAGGTTTCTGTCGTTTCGACAAGGTCACATGCATGAGATTTTGTCTATGCATGATAATTCTGGTTTGTGATTTGATAATAATATGATATCTACTAATCATCTCTGTCTGTTGGTACTTTCCTATCATTTCTTGTTCTGCTTCTGGGATTTTTCTTTTCATCTTTCTTTTCCTTTTTGTTTGTTTCAGGAAAGATGCTGATCATTCCAATTCTTTCTTTTTCTATTGATTCTTTCCTGATCAAGATGGATCCATGGATCTATGTGTCTATATAGATCTTGTTCGTGGATTAATAATCATGTTCTTTGTTGGACTATGAGAAGTTCTTCTCTTGTGAGTCAATTTCAACAAATCATAACAGCTTCGGAGCTGGGTGAGTCACCTTTTGAAACCTAGAGAAGTTCATGGATTAATAATCATGTTCTTTGTTGGACTATGAGAAGTTCTCTCTTGTGAGTCAATTTCAACAAATCATAACAGCTTCGGAGCTGGGTGAGTCACCTTTTGAAACCTAGATCTAAAACCTTTCTAGTACCTTAATGCTCGTGCTAAAACCACAACTCACCTAAATCTGAGTAACAAAGTTTTAAGGATTTGTTTGGGGGAAACACGGAAGCCTTCCCATTTCACTTCATTACAGAAGCATGTGGACCCCATCAACGACAATTCAGCATCTTCCATGGCTAATGAAATTTTATTTCAAAGAAACGGGAGAGAGATCCAAAAACACAACTACAAGGGGGGAAGAGAATCCCCAATAAGAGATAAAAAGCAACACACCCAGGCTGCCTTCTAAGAGGAGAGCCTCACAGATCTCCTGAACAAAATGAACGGGAATCCCTTTGTTTCTCGCCAAAGCGGGCCCTAAGAGAACATCAACATGAACAGGATTTTTTAAGTGCAAATGCAGCTATCAAGGTTCATGGTTAATTGGAACTAGAAACCAAAAGACTGGCATTAACCATGATGCTTGTAGGCTGTAGACTAAAAAAGAGTTACTATCTGTATACTCGAAACAGCATATAGGGAACCAAATACAGAATGCAAATTGCTTTATGTTTCAAAAAAAAACAAAAATGTAAATAAAGAATCTATTGAAATGAAATTACCGGAAAGATTTGGGGCTCCGACGATGGCCTCATGTTGATAATATTAAGCTTCTCCGCTCTTGCGAGATTGTACTTTTCAGATCTTTTCAAGAACTCATTGATGATTTCCCTTGTTTGATTGCAAGCAGCACTGTTTACTAGGTAATCGAAAACCTATACACAAAACCAAGAAAAGCATGTACATAATATTCAAGAACATCATTGAACCTGTAAGCACAGCGCCATGCTTCTTATAAACAATGTCTAATAGCAAGAGGATTGCAAATTGAGAACTCATGAGGCTGCATGAGAACACGTGCCAAAATATAAACAAGATCCAGACTGGTCAGCTGACAGCCTCACATATAAGGGCCATGAACCAAAAACCAGGTTGGTCAAAGAGTCAACCACTTTATATGGGTATAAAAAACAACCACTAGCCATTTTGGCACCTGTTCTGACTGAGTGACTGGCCAGATTTATGGGCATGGACCAAATATGGTGGGGGCAAGCAAATGATGAGTCTAGATCTGGTGTTTGGTTGCCACGTGTTCATATGGGAACTCTTGTACAATTTTCACTCCTCTATAAAGTGGATGGGTACCTTGCATTCAGATGGAGATACAGCACCAAGAGCTCCCAAAGGATCACTTGTTGCCCCTCTAGATCGTAAAAGGTCGAGGACTTCAAAGTTTGTAAGCGCCCCAGCTTTGGCATCTTTTCTACATGTCAAAGTTACAACCATCATGCATTCATTACATTGCACACATGTGTGCATCAAGATAATTCTTTATGCCCTATAGATAAATAGGAATTTTGAAATAAAAATCCCATGAAAATAAGCAACTTGTAGTTGGGGCTTGCTCCGGTGGTGCCGGGAATATGTGGGATCCACATGATGTTTTCAGGGAATTCAACCTGTCCACATGAAGTGTCGCCTCAGAAAACCCATTTGACCCAAAACACAGCCTGATCGAAAACTAAGGTAGGTCCCAGCAGAGGGGACAAGCTGGGAGGCAGTGCTCACCCTTAATTTTGCAAGATCCTGCCTGAGTCACAAAATAACCTTAATTTTGTCCTGACCATTCATCTGGACTGGATGAAGGGTCTGAACAGCCTTGATTATATATACGTAACACGGTGGACCCCCACTCTAATCAATTGTGGGTGTTCCCTCTCAATATGTTCGTCTGAACAGCCTTGATTATATATACACAACACGGCGGACCCCCACTCTAATCAATAATGGGTGTTCCCTCTCAATATGTTCCCTATGCTGTGGCCCGTATGAGTTTTGGATTGGGGTGATTTTTGGGCTCTTGGGATTTGCTGAGTTGTAGCATCTTATGGACGGGTTTTGCTCCAAATTGCATTTATGTTTCTCTGAAGTTACCTGAAAGGAACTTAACTGCAATGTGAGGTCTACTTACACGTTCTATGAAAGATTGTTATTTTCATAATTTCCTCTTGATAAAACTGAGGTTGCGATTCAATTCTCTTGTGCACCGAGATGCAGCCTAAAGGCCATCATGAATCACCAAAGAGTAGGTACATATTCCATATAGAAAAATGCTCTAGTGCTCTCAGAGCACTATAAGTTATAGTGCTCCTAGTTGAATTGGTTCACTTAGATGTCCAATTGATTGATTTGGACTGTCCATTAACTACAGAATGCATTTCATAGGTTATTATACAAAAATAGTACTGACCAGATTGCCCAGTCCATCTTTGATTTGGCCTTATTTTGATTTGGCCTTATTTTGCACAACCATCCATTTTCGTAGCCATGGAGGGACTTAGAATTGCACTAACAAAAAAAAAAAGAAGGATCAAATTGTTAATTGGACCTTTGTGAATCATCCATATTAAAGACCATTGATCAAATGGTTCATATTTGCCAGATCAGTGAGATACTTGCATCGTGGCTTACAAATGTGCGGAGAACTTAATGAACAGTCTATATTAATGGATTGCACTGTTTGTCCCACTGCAACTAGGAGCACCAAAACTTATATTGCTCTGAGAGCACTGGAGCATCTCTCTTCCATAAAAGTTAAACAAACAAATCAATAATTAATGAGTTCAAAGAAGCCAATATTATGTGTCAATGCATACATTTTCATCCTCGGAGAATTTGGAGCGCCAAAATCAAACTGCAACAAGATTAATGTCTCTAGATATTACTTCCCAACTCAATCAAACTGTTAGCCGAATTCACATACGCTGCCTAAAAGAGGGGGAAATTTTTGTTAGAGACATGAAACAGTAGTATAGGTCAAAATAATGACCAATATACATCATAAGTCAGCTGATGTATATCGTATCAGTATTTTGAGAAAACCCCCACAATGCACACTCCATATGTATTGCCAATATATGCCTAAATCGGTCGGAATTCACAATGAAACAATTGATGCGTAGTGCACATCAGCCGATATGTATCAGCTTTTGCATATTGGCCAATATGCATCAGTCTAGGAGTTGGACGATATGTAGGGGTGGCAACCGGGCAGGTCTGGGCCAGATCAGGCTAGGATTGGCCTGAGCCTAGCATAACAAGTCCTGAGCAACTGCCCAAAAACAAAACAAAACAAAATAAAAAATAAAAAATAAAAAATTGGGCCTGACCCTAACCAAGCATGGCCATTTCTTCCAAGGTATTAGAATATGATGATCATTTCCTTCCATGCCTCTTCCTCCCCTTCTTGTCCAACTCACACCCAGTATTTTAAATAGCGCGTAGTGTATTGCATAGCGTTCAGCCCTCTATAGTGTGTAGCATAAGCCACACGATACTTCTATTTTTTAATTAAAATAATCGAAAACAATTATAAATAGTAAGAATAAATATAAAAAACAACAAAAAAATTCAAAAAAAAAAACCCAAAAATGCTTCATTTTTTCATATAAAAGCATGTTCAAAACAAGATATTAATTATCACTTATCAAAAGCCAATCTATTTATATTTAAACCAATTGTTGCATGGTGGCCCATGTGATGGTTTGATCAACCATAGAAAGAATAGATAGCCACAACATAGAAAACAAAACCACCACCATCATCACGTGGACACTGCACCCTACATTACATGGGACAACCACTACACACAACACAAATGGTTGTAGAACAAGCTTATTCTACAATATTGCACAATAACAAACCCCCAAAATGGATATATATATATATATATATATATATATATATATATATATATATATATATATATATATATATATATCAAAAAATCAAAAGACACTCAATATTAAATCAATCACGATAAAATAAAAGTTATTAATTAAGATAATCAAAATCAACAGACGGCCAGCACTCTGGTCGAAATAAAAGGTGTGGCCCACCTGACCAGTGGATCGGTCGGATTTCCACATAAGGTGATCTTCATGGCGTGGCCCACATTTTGGCGGGAAAAAGGGACAGAGCATAGAAAGCATACCTTTTCTGTAAAAGATAGAAGACGAAATGCCCTTAATCCAAGAGGAATCTGGCCCTCAAAACTCTAAAATCCTACCAGACGCGAGAGGTTGTTCGGTATTTATAATACGAGAATGGCATCGGGTTCGGCGCAGATGCCGGCGAAAATCTGGCGGTTTGGCCGGAGGTTATGATGGGAGGAAGTTAGGAAAAAATCAGAACTTGAAAAATGAAAGAGAGGGTTAAGAAGATTTCGGCGCCTGAAAGACGAGAGAGATGGTGGTGGTGGCGTGGGTTGGAGTTTGGAAGACGAGGAGAAACGGAATAAAGAGTGGACGCGGATTAGCTACTGAAACCGTCGGTAGCGAACTCGCTACTGTAGTGACGTCACAGCATTCGGTAGGCCCCACCATGTTGTATGTGTTGTATCCACGCCGTCCATCCATTTGGAGATACCATTTTAGGGCATGAGCGAAAGAATAGGTAAGACTCAAAGTTCAAGTGGACCCACCATAGAAGACAGTGGGGACAGTGACACCCACCGTTGAAATCTTTCTCAGGCCCAGCATTGGTTGCAAAGATTGTTCTTAATATTGAGACGGAAAGAGGAGTAGGTTTTGGTTATCTCAAGCGGAATATATTGGGTAAGTATTGATCAAGTATGTGATAGACCAGGTAAAGCCGGAGAGTGTTCCCTACGCATCTCTCCTCGAAGTTTTTCTCACGACATATCCCAAAAAAGTTAGGGAAAAGCAGGATATATCTCATAAGCTTTATTCGAATGTGGTTGACAATGCATACCGTGGTCTGGATTAGACCGGTTATTTCACAGGCTACCAGTGTTGTGAGCAAATACCCTGACAAGCAATATTGGATAGCGGTGAGATCGTAAGAAAACTACATCTTTCCTTTTGAGAAGATAGGAGCAAAGTTGGTTGGGCATGTAAATTCTAATCCGGAAGGCATGTTCGCCCATGCAAAGAAGTTCAAGTTATATGCAACTTGTCTGGGCTTGGTAATGGCAGAAAAGAATGACTGAGTGTGCACGAGAAGCTATGATGTGATGCAGAGATAAGAGAATAAGTCGAAAAGCTACATGGTTGAAAATTGAATACATGGTGGAGATTATTGTAAAAACAAATGCCTTAAATCTTCTGTCCTGCTGCTCGCTGGTCGAGGGACTGGCTCGACTGGTCGAGGGTTCACTCGACCGGTCGAGACACGTTCAACTCGAAGTCCAGCGAGTATAGTTTTTTGGGTATCCGGGATGATCAACCAATCGAAGGTTAAGCTCGATCGGTCGAAGGGGTCCTTCGACCAGTCGAGGCCCTAACTTGACTAATTGAGGGTTATGCAGCCCATGCGTGAACAACGTTAATTTGATGTGGTTTTTAGAATTTTTCAAACTAGGTGCATAAGTGAAGTTTCTTAAACTATAAATAGGGGTACTTAGGGCTATCATAAAGTAGGCTGAGGCTTTCTAAAAGTTTTCCAAAGGTTTCTAAAAGAGATTTAGGGTTTCTAAAGAGTGTAGTAAGGGTGAAATTCGAGGTTGTTCGAGTCGGGTAAATCCTTTCTCTTTGTAATTTATGTTTTCATAGTGGAATTCTGTCATTTTGTGCTGTTGTTTTTTCCCAGAAGAGTTTTCTACGTTAAATCTGTGTGTTCTCTTGTGCATGCTTGGTGCCATTGGATTGCTATCCTAGATCGAGATATGTGTATTTCCGCAGCACAAATGCCCAACACATCCAAGTAACAAGTAGGTCATGATTTGTGAACGTGCGAGTTTTCAAGAGTAATTTTACACTATCCATTAGCGTATCCCATTGGAATTTTATCAAGCGGATCTTTTGTGTGTGTTTAAAATAATGGTCATAGCTTGATGGACACAATAGATTTACCTAGAAAATAGGGTAGCGCACTTGGAAATAGTGTTTATCTTTCTTTGTAATTTGATACAAATGCCACTTAAGCATTAAACAGAGGTGTAGTTGCAAACAATGATTAATTTATCTTCTCAATGATATTTTTGCACTATGCTCAAACAAAAATCGTGTCAATGACTTGGACTATCGAGATTACTGCAAAAGTAATTGTACGGTTAAGCGACAAACATTTCGAGAGGGACTACTGTTAGCAATTTAACATCTTCCATCTATTTTAGAATAATTGTAAAAGCTCTCTTTTTTATTATCTTAAATGGTTTACATCTCTTCTTTACAGTGAGAGATGTAAGACGAACAATACTAAATGGTAAAAATATCTTCACCTTATTAGTTCCTCTTGCATGCATGTGGGATACACCGTACATGTATAAATGTAGGGGTGTCAATGGGCTATGCTTGGGCCTGAAAAATAGAAAATTTAAATAGGGACGGCCCAAAGGCCTAACCTGATACAGATCAAAATATGGGCTGAGACTAACCCCAGTCCCCTCCTGTTGACGACCCTAGATAAATAGCATCCAACCCATCCAAAAGTGTTGTCCACCATAAAAGTTGGAAGCCCAAAATATTTGGCCATTCTAACCATCCAGTACATCACACTATAGGAACACAATAGACAACCACCTAAGAACCTCCTTATTCAGATGGTGGGCCACCTTATGGTTGAAATTATGACTTTAGGGGCCATTTGGATGCTTGTGAAGTCATTAAGCTGCAATTTGATTACAAGTGTAAATTGTTTACATGCAATTCTACTTAGCTTTAAGTTATAATATGATTATAAAAAACAATTGGCTGTGCTCGGATAACTTGAAATATATTTACTGCATGTATTATGGTATTTACTCACAACCGAGCTTTAAAATGGTAAATCATTTAAAAATAATTAAAAGACATATAAAGTGTTTATATAAGATATATTGTTAGGATAAGTTCAAAGTAATAAATTTTACGGTTGATTTTTATGGCATAATTCAAACACAACACTAAGATTCGATAACATATTAACATATGAGAGGTTTTAACCCTGACAATAGTAATGCAGAGAGAAAGGGAAATGTTTATCTTCTTTTTCTCATTATTCATCTCCATCTTTTGTTTTGGGTCATTGTAATTGTTAGAAGATGATCTGCAACTCTTATTGTTTTGAAATTTTTTAAAAATTCCACTACCTATAACGTGAAACATGACTTTTTCTTGTGTTTTAGAAAGTTGCAATCTGATTACAGCTTATAATTTGATTATAGGCATATATATTCATATAAACTACTCGTATTATAAACATATTCCTACTTAAGCAATTTACATCCATCCAAATGACTTCTTAGCTTTTAGGGCATTCCATTTTTGCAATGGAGTGACTATGCCAAATGGTTGGACCTAGGGTTGTACATCGAGTTGAGCTGGCCTCAGCTTAAATTGGCTCAACCACTAGTTGACCCTAGCTCGAATTTGGCTCAACTCGGTCCTTGAGCCTAACTGGCTACCTCGACTTAATTCGATCAACAGCTCGGGCTAGTTTAAGCCAAGTTCGAGCCAAAATCAAGCCTCCACAGCATTTTCACAAACACGTGCAATTTACTTTCAATTTCTCACAGTATGTAAAACAATGGTAGCTGTTTACAAGTATTTCATTAAACACCTTATAGCCAACATCAAAATCAATGAAAAATAGTATTTGTTTCATATAAATACCTTCCTTGCCACTAGCCAACACTTCATTGAGTCATTTCATCAAACACTGGCGAGTAGCATCAATATCAAAGTAATCGAGTCACTAAACTATTTTGATCGCAGTTCGATTCGAGCTGGGGTTCAATTTGAGTCGAGTCAAGCTCAAGCAAGCGTTTCAAATTTTTTCAAGCTTAAAAATTGTGCGCGACTCAACTTGAACTCAACTTCGAACTAAGCCAAAACAAGCTTTTTCGAGTCAAGTCAAGCGAGCTAACCGAGCAAACTAGATTCCTGTGCACGGGGTGTTGGACCGCACATAGGGGGCATTTACAATTAATATCTCAGGCAGAGGTATGCACACGGACTAATCCAAAACACGGGGAGGTGTTTACAAATGCCGTAAAACAGATGGCATGCATTTACAATCGTACCTTCTTTAAACGGTGCAAAACTGGCACACGTATCAGCCAACGATGTATGGGAGTGATCTCTCACACGTGTGCAACGATTAATCTCTCCTCTCCTCTCCTCCCTCGCGCGCGCACCCTCAGTCGAGAGCATTACTCGTCGCCATCTCTACATCCGACAGAGATGTCTCGGAAGCGAGTGCTGGTCGTGGGAGGCAGCGGCTACCTGGGCCAGTACCTGCTGCAGGCATTTGCAGCCGTAGATCAGAAACCCTACGATCTGGCATTCACCTACCATTCAACTCCTCCCCAAACGCTCTTAAATGCGATTTCTCCAGCGCTCTCCTTCCACGTAGATCTCCAAACGGGCCATGGATTCGATTCCATCTCCAACACATTCGGTCAGGTCTGTTCCCTCTCAAAAGTAAGAAATATCGGATTTCTCTCATCACATCCTTCCATCAGGTGGGCCACAGCACGCAAAACAAACGGACGGTTAGAAGAAAAAAGTTTCAACCGTCCGTTTTGCTTCGTCCATTGTGGCCGCCGTAGGAGTGAAATTGCATGATTTTTGAGGGAGGATATGTACGCATTATTTTCAACCAGATGAAAAGCTCAGATCTCGCGCTTGTATGGAATTAGCAAATCCCATGTATTTCCAACCAGATGGGGAATGCAGAACAAAGAAAACGTGGGCCCATCATACATCTCTTGGACTCCTATTTCAAAATCACCCTGATCTGACTGTTCTTACCGTCCGATCAATATCGCATAAAATGGACGGTCAAGATCATTTATGTAGAAATATGCTGAACCAGCAATTATTTGCTGGGACTCAAATATAAGGGATGTACAAAGCTGCATCAAATATAAGGAATCAAACTGATGAGTCATGCTGTGAAATTGGAAGATGGTGCAACAAAGAATAAAACAAGAAACAAGGAAATTGAAAAATTAATATGGCTTCAATTTGGGAGAAAAATGAGGATCTTATGGTAACTTGTATTTGGTCATTGTGGTTTAACAATAGGACTTTTTGAGAAAAATTGAGGCTGACAGATGATTTATTTTTTAAAGCTGAGTGGCTTCTCCTCAAGTTGAAACTATTGAATTGGTTAATACTAAATGGGCAGTTTGGAGGAAGGGTGACGCAGGACAACTAACCACTTAAAAGAGAGCTTGAACTGATAGAGCATGGCAAATCAATCCCTTTATCTCATATGTATTAGTCACCCCTAGCGAGGAGGTCTCGTGATGCATGACAACTAACTACTTGCTCTAAAAGCTCGAACCATGACAAATCAGTCCCTTTATCTCATAGCTCAGGCCCTACATCCCATGGGTTAGGTCCTCAGCCTAACCCCCTTGTGGGGCCCACAACACATGGGTTCTGCATCACACAAGCCACGCGCCTCACACCCGCCACCCACAGGCTACCTTACTCGAGCCCGGTGTGAAAATGCCCCTGTATTAATGACTTTAGATTATCAATGTTTGAAATTAGCAGAACCAAGACATAAAATTATTTGGAATTCAGTGCTAGTCATAGATGTGAGGCTTTAGTTAATGTCAACAACCCAGAAATTTCTAAAAGTGATATTGTCTGTTATCCTGGCTCTGTCATCTGAAGTGATGGTGAGTAGAATGAGAGTTTGGTGGATAAGGTGGAAATGTGCCTTTGTACCCATGTTGTGGTCAGTCGTCAAGGGTTATTATAGAAACACATGTTGAAAAAAATACCTTTTTGTTTATAAATGCAGACTTATTTCTGTACATGCATATGTTATTCCGGTGGCCTTTCTTGGTTTCCTGATATTTACTTGTTGGAGAGCTGTTATGAATCATTTGATACATGATATCATTTAACAATTGCCGGTGCTTTTCTTAGGAATCCTTGCTAATATTGCCGGCAATCATGACATGTATCTCCATGGCCCACCTGGATACATATAAGACATCTATTCTCAGGCCCTGTCAGGGATGGGTTTACACCAATGACCTGTCAGGTGATCCCAAGAATTCAATCTGCGGGTGTTTGAGCAAGAAAGGAATGTTTAAAGAAAGTCGACCAATGATGCACATTTAGGGGACACAAGTCCTCCATTTGAGCAATTACGATTGTTTAATTGGTGATTTTTTGCACTCTGATCCATGCATGGCAGGGCCTGCTGGATAACTGTCCAGATTTTATACACTGTACCACGTTTCACCAGGAGGTGCTTATGTGATGCATGTGATGTTCCGCATTCCTTTGTTTTTATGCTTTTTCTCCCTTATATGGCTTCATACTGATGACAATTCTTCTTCTTTACTTGATGCCGACTTACAGCTTCTTCGTTTTTTCTTTCTTGTCAGCCTCACATCGTTGTTAACTGTGCGGCCCTCTCTGTCCCTCGTCTCTGTGAAGTGGACCCCACAGCTGCTATGGCTATCAATGTACCTTCTTCTCTTCTAAAATGGTTGTCAAGCTTTGGCGATTGTGATACGCTTCTAATTCATCTCTCAACTGATCAAGGTGAAGTACAGCTGATCAAATTTAAGTAGATGTACATTTTACAACACATTTTACAACTATGCAAAATTACAAATACATGCCTAGAATTTTACTCAATGAAGACGACGATGATCAAGAAGACGACGACGACGATGATGAAATGTACAAAGTAATCCTGGCGTTTGACATCATCTCCTTCTTCAGCTATGTCTCTAGAGGCAAATAAAGGTAAAGGGAAAATCGGGGAACAGTTAGATTCTTACGGGGATGGCGAATGGAAGACAGTTTCAACAAGGCATCGGAACCGTCAACCAATTCCTGAGGGTCGACGTAAACTCACTTCATTCCCGACCCTCTTTGTCAAAGGTTACCCCCATGGCTGGTTCCCTCTCAATCTGGAAAGGATTTTCGGCCGCGCGGGAGCAGTGATGGATGTGGTTATGCCTAAGGATAAGGATACTAGTGCGTATCGAGGCTTCGTCTTGATTCGTATGGGTAGTGAAGCAGAATTGGCTAGGGCGGTGTCCATGTTACAAGGGGTCAGCTATGGCGATAAGAAGCTGCTGGTTCAACGAGCGCGCTACGGTCCTGAATCCCTGTCGGCCTCATACTTTCTTAAGCGAGATGCCCTTAATTCGACTAAAGCGGCGAAACCTCCGTCCACTCTTCCGGCTAAGGACACCTGACCGGTATCTTAGTCCTTGGGTCACTCCTTTCGCGACGCCCTTCTTCCTGATCCCAAGGCTAAGGCGGTGCCTTCTCAATGTCCTGAGGAACCTCGGAAGGACCTTCCTAACTCCGATGGGTTCGATAACATCGAAGACCAGTTCGACTCCCCGATAGTCATAGACAAGGGGATATTCGACAAAAATCGGGCCAAGTTGGCCAAATCTGTAGTCATCTTCACGGAAGAAGGTGCGTCCATAATAGGAGTTTGGGATTGGATTCGACGCTGCACGGGACTCCTTCTAGGACTATCCGATTTCATTCCTTTAGGCCACGACTCTTTATGAGTTAGAGCCTGTAACCCGGACACCTTAACCATGGCGGAGCATCTCTGTGCTGACGGGCCCATCAGTAGAGTTCTCCCGTGGGAGGAGTTTTCCATGTTTGGCAAGGAGAACTTTTGGATCCTTATTTGGGATATTCCCCTCGAGTGCTGGTACGATGAATTTCTCATTAAAGCGGCATCTCGAGTTGGCTTCCTTCTCGAGCTCGATCCTAAGACCAAACTCGGGATGGAACTCGGCGTCATCCGTGTCCGGGTTAGAAGAAAGAAAGGTCTCCCTCTCCCGTCACATATTCGTGTCAAGATCGATGATCGGATTATTCTTCTTCCGGTCCAGAAGGAATCATTTCAACAGGAGCAGCCTCGTTGGGGAGATGTGTGGAGGGCCAAGGCGCCAGCGAGGCCACCATTGTTGAACTTGCAGGAATGAAGCTGGGAAGATGAAGCTCATTCTGCATGCACCAACGGACCAGGGATTCGAAGGGGTGTCAGTACCTCTGCTGCGCCCCCTCTCCTTGACGGCGTCCGGTCTTTTCAGACGACGTGTGGCAGTCTCTCCTCAGCGTCCGGGTCCCGTTTTGCAGACGAAATCCCTGCTGCAGGTGCAACTCAATCCGGGATGGCGGATATGTCAACGTGTGTCCACGTCTCGTCCGGTTCTCATTGGGATGGAGACCCATTAGACAGCCAAATGGCTGGGGTGTTGACACGTGGCCCTACTTCCCATCATCGGCCGCCCTCGAGTTATGACGATGTAGGAGAAGGAATGACTATTCGACGCGTGGAGGTGACTCGTCTTTTCGAGAGCTGTAAAGGTGTCACGTTTGATGTTTGTGTGTCATCGCCAAGGCTGACGTCACTCGTTGACGTAGGGTCCATACCTACGGGTCCCTGTTCTTCGCGGTACACCATCTCTCCGTCTAAATGGGGTCCATTTCAGCTATCCGATTCCATGCTGCTCAATCCAAGCCCTCTATTGGTCACGCATCCGCTTTCTCAACCCGTCTGCCCTGACGGACTTGACTGCCTTCAACTCCCAAACTCTATTATTGCATCTCACGACCCCTCTCTCTCCTGTGCGACGATCTCTCGTGAGGATATGTCAGAATCTCATCTTTCTGAATTTGCCTCATCCATCCCGTCCTCTCCTATCAATTCTGCCTTCGCTTCCAAGGACTGGGCTGATCTTGGCCCCTTAACTCTGTTCTAAGAAGAGACCCCTACGGAGGTCATTCACGCAGAGCCTCTCTAGATGCGTTCAAATCTCCCTCAGCGGCACTAGGGTCAAAATTCCAACATCTCCATGGAAGGGAAAAGTAGAGAAGAAATCTACAAGGAGATCCATGATAAGAAATGGATCAGAGATACAGTAGGGAATGTGGGCCATTCTTTGGGCCTTTCCTTCGGAAACAGGGAAGAAGACTATACTGCCCTCTTCCACTTCATTAAAAATAGGGGCAGGCCCCTTCCTTCACATAAGTTCCCCAGTTAAACACGTCCCCCACTCCAGTAGTAATAGAGAGCTTCTCCGCCTCCAATCGTCGTCGGCTGCTGCGTCTACGTCTTCGGTCAGGCGTGGTAGAAAGGGTTCTTGGGGCAGCTCGGTGCCTCAATGATTGTTCTCTCCTGGAATGTTCGAGGATTAGGCTCTAGACAAAAGCGGAGCCTGATCAAATGGTCTATCAGGAGAAAGCATCCGGATGTTCTGTGTCTTCAGGAAACTAAAGTCCCGAAGTTCTCTAAGCAACTCCTGGACTCGGTTTGGGGTGATCATGACACTGATTTCGTATCTTTAGACGCTTCGGGGTCCTCAGGTGGTATCCTTATCTCTTGAAAATCTTCCAAGTGGGACCTTCAGCTTACTCTTTCAGGGGCTTTTTCTAAAGCAGCCCTCCTTCAAGATAAGTATTCCTCTTTTTGCTGTATTGTCATTTCAGTTTATGGCCCTACGGACGACTCCTTACGACCTAATTTCTGGGAAGAACTGAATGTCATGAGATAGTCTTTCGCAGGGCCTTGTTGCTTTGTGGGCGACTTTAATGTCATTCGCTTTCCTCACGAGCACTCTCGTCATCGACGCTCTTCTAGCGCCATGCATTATTTCAATGACTGGATTCAAGCCCAGGAACTAGTCGATCTCCCCCTCTCTGGTGCTAAATTTACCTGGTCTAACGGACGCAGATTCAATCAAGACTCGACAGATTTTTGATTTCCTCAGAATGGATCGAGGAGTTTCCTTCTCTGTCCCAGACGGCCCTCCCTCGAACGACATCGGATGACCGCCCCATCCTTCTCTCAATTATTGATGATGATTGGGGCCCTAAACCCTTCAAATTCAATCCAGCTTGGCTTCGCATCGACGGCTTCCACCAAAAAATTGTGGAGTGGTGGTCCTCCTTCCCTTTAGAAGGTTTCGCTGGTTACAGTTTTATGAATAAGCTCCGCTTGCTTGAGGAAAACCTAAAGGTTTGGAAGCAGGAGGTGCTTCGGAAGAGAGAAACCGAAATGGAGACTCTGTTCGCAGAACTTAATCTGATCGACTCTGGGTTGGAAGGCAATGATCCCTCCCTGGAGATGTTAACCAGGCGTATTCAAATCATTCAATCCATCTCATCTAGATGCCTGGAAGATGAACTCTCTTGGAAAATCAAATCGCGCTCCAAATGGATTTCAGAGGGAGATAAGAACACTAAGTATTTCCACAGTATTGCCAACATGAGGGCTCGGGCGAAAGCGATTCACAGTATATTAGTGGAAGGCAGACAGATTGATGACAAAGAAGAAATTTCGGATGCTGTTGTTTGCCATTTTCGATCTCTCCTATCTTCTGAAGGGTGGTCCAAACCTCGCCTGGATGGTATCCATTTCCGCTCGCTCCTCAGCTCGGAGGCAGATTGCTTGGAAATCCCCTTTACGGTTGATGAAGTGAAATCGGCTATTGATTCGATGGGGGGAGAGAAATCCCCGGGGCCCGATGGTTTCCCTACGAGCTTCTTCCACGTCTTCTGGGATACTGTTTGCCCGGATATCATGAACTTCCTCAATGAATTTCATGCTAGGGGGAAACTCTCTAAAGGAACTGGTGTGTCGTTTATTGCCCTTATTCCCAAAGTTCCAGGGGCTTCTTCTTTCTCGGATTTCAGGCCTATAAGCCTCATTGGCAGCTCGTATAAAATTTTGGCAAAAATCTTATCTTTACGCCTTGCTTCTGTGATGGATAGATTGATTTCCAAGTATCAAAACACATTTATCAAAGGCAGACAGATCATCGATGGTGCTCTAATTGCTAACGAAATTCTTCATACCTGTCATAGGGCCGGGATCAAATCGGTTTTTTGTAAGCTTGACATTGAAAAGGCCTACGATCATGTGGACTGGGGTTTCCTCCACTATATGCTTCTTCAGATGGGTTTTGGTCACAAATGGAGGACATGGATGAAGACGTGTATTGAATCGCCTCACATCTCAATTTTGTTGAACGAAACCCCGAAAGGTTTCTTTCCTAGTTCGAGAGGTCTTCGTTAGGGCGATCCTCTCTCCCCTCTTTTGTTCCTGATCGTTGCGAAGGCTCTATCGCAGATGCTGCTCAAGGGCCAAGAGGCTAGCATGTTCAAGGGTATTTCGATGCCAGGGATTGCCTTACCAATTTCTCATATTCAATTCGCAGATGACACGTTAATTACCTCCGAAGCGGATCCTGCAACTATCGAAAACCTTCACACAACCTTCAGATGCTTCGAGGCAGTATCAAGTTTACGTATCAACATGGCTAAGTCCAAGGTTTTCGGAATCAATGTCTCAGACCTGGATCTGAATTCCTTTGCATTGATCCTAGGCTGCTCTACCGCCTTTTTTTCGACTTTCTTTGTGGGCCTTTCCCTAGTCTTGGGCTCTTCTCCGATTTCGATGTGGGACAAGGTGGTCGAAAAATTTCAAAAGTCTCTGGCTAGATGGAAGTGCAGGTTCCTGTCTATGGGGGGTAGACTCACTCTTATCAAAGCTGCTTTGTCAAACGTCCCCATTTATTTCATGTCCCTTTTCCCCTGCCCCTCTGCTGTTTTGTGTCGGATCGACAAGCTGAGGAGGGATTTCTTGTGGAGCGGCAAGGATCACCAGAAGAAATTCCACCTCCTCGATTGGGAAGAGGTCTACAGGCACTTTCACGATGGAGGTGCTAGCATTAAAAACTCGAAGGTGATGAACAAGGCCCTCCTAGGCAAATGGACGTGGAGGCTCGAATCAAAGCCTCATGCTCTGTGGAATCTGATCATTAAAGGGAAATATGGGTCGTCCTCGGGAGGTTGGTGGACAAGGGACTCCTCCGCCTACAGGGCGTCTCGCATTTGGAAAGGAATCATTCGATGCAAGCAACCGGTGATTGACAATGTCGTTTATCAGTTGGGCAATGGGTCGTCTATTCGGTTTTGGGAGGACAGATGGATCGGGGATAGATGCTTAAAGGATAGTTTTCCTGCCATTTACCGCCTTGCAGTTAAGAAAGATTG
This sequence comes from Magnolia changhungtana, assembly GCA_030180095.1. NCBI lineage: Eukaryota > Viridiplantae > Streptophyta > Magnoliopsida > Magnoliales > Magnoliaceae > Magnolia > Magnolia changhungtana. The sequence continues at coordinate 2,316,768 of JASAUF010000213.1, forward strand.
TCTTGTCAATCAGTTTTTCTCCTATTCGGAGTCTGGGGTGGTTTGGGACATTACCTGCCGCAGACATCTTCATGATTGGGAGGTGCCTGTCATCGCAGATCTCTACCTATGCTTATCCACGGTTTCCCTTGCCCAAACTGAGCCTAATAAAATTCTCTAGTCAAAAGATATTACCTCCCAGTTCTCGGTGAAGTCCCTCTACAATACTCTCATCCCCCCATCCCTCCCCATATCGTTCATATCTTCGTTATCTGGAAATACCCTGTCCCCCCAAAATTCATTTGCTTTGCTTGGCTTGCTTCTAGGAACCGGATCCTCACCGTAGACAACCTTATGAAAAAAAGGTATGCAGCTCTCCAACATGTCTATTTTGCATGGCCAACGATGAATCGGTGGACCACCTGCTTGTTCATTGCCCGTTTGTCTCCCAGATCCGCTATGATTTTCTCTCTCGCTTTGATGTCGCCGGTTGTGTGCCAGCGTCTACCTCCTCCCGTCTCGCTTACTGGCACGGTTTTAAGTTGGGTAGAATCACTTCTAAGATTTGGAAAATGGCTATCATGGCTATCTGGTGGGCAGTTTGGATGGAGAGGAACGATAGGTGTTTCAACAATGTGCAAGCTTCAGCCGCTAAAGTGGGATCGAGAGCGAAGCATCTCCTTATCGATTGGGCCTCTAATGTTCCACTCCTTAGAGATTTTAACTTTCTTCTGTTAGGCTTGTAATTTTCCTTTCCAATGTTGCGTTTCTGCTATCTCAGCAGGCCTGTTGTACCCTCTTTCTTTTCTCTAATATATTGCTCGTTACTTTTTTATATATATATATATATATATATATATATATATATATATATATATATATATACACTCAATGAAGGTCTTTTATGCTTTTATCATGGGCACACCATCATCATCATCATCATGGTCTATCCCAACTATTTAAGGTCAGCTTTAAGAATCCTGTTTTCACCAGTTAGATATTTCATTTTGTAAGTGGATTTTCATCATGACATATCCTTGCTTTTGTCAAATTGTACCATCTGTAGATGCTCATATCATGCTTGTTACGTTCAGCATATAGGAAACTGATTTTTAAAGCTTATGGTGCATCTGAGATAGTTTAACCTTTTAACACAATGTTAAGAAATACTGCAATTGGCTTGGGACTTGGATTGAGTCGGCTCGGTTTTGGTGTGCCCGCAGTGTGGAGGCCGAGATCCGATTTTGTAAAAATTTGGGTGAATGGCGATTTTTTCACCAAGTTAGACAAGTCAAACATGGACATTGAAAGACCAATTTCTAAATGAGTACAAGTGTTTGAACATCAGTTAAACCATATCACATGCCTCGTATATTTCTTTTAATAATGCAACTGATATTTGCCTGTTCCCATTATAGAATACCATAAATATTGATTTTATTTCACTTGAGGATCCCTAGTGATCACCATTGTTGCCCTCTTGGAATTTAATTCAGTTATCAACAAGGAATTACCCGCTGATTTTTCTGAAGTTGGAGTTTGAACTTGGTACTCAGAGCCTGACTGTACTGAGTCAAACCGGTTGGGTTTTTAACTGATCAATGGGTTTTTAAACATGTATATGGGTATTGGAAACAACATCTTCTGCTCTAAAATGATTTCTTCTATGCCTTCAAACTCAAATGCATTATGCTCAATTACTTTATTAATTAAAAGGGGTAATCTTCCCTTAAAAAAAAAAAATCTCTATTCCATCTGCTCTCTTTGTAAATCCATTTGCGCCAGATTGGGAAGTTAAATAAAACCTGATGTGACTTATTTATACTGTCAGTTTATGAAGGGGTAAAATCCTTTTACAAGGAAGAGGACGAAGTGGTTCCTGTAAATATGTATGGGAAATCAAAATTGGCAGCTGAGCAGTTTGTTTCATCAAACTGGCCAAACTATGCAATTTTGAGAAGTAGTATCATCTATGGGCCGCAGACCATTTCGCCTGTTGCAAAGTCTCTTCCAATCCAGGTGCACAATTGATAGTTCCCATGCTTTCTGTTCTTGAACTTATGTCTGCCCGAATAGTAACAGGGAAAAGCTCTGGTGCTCTTTTTTTTTTTTCAAAACATGGGAGTCACATTGTTGCATAACTTCCAAGCAGTCACCTTTGTGTTGTAGTGGATGGATAGTGTCCTATCTCGAGGTGATGAAGTTGATTTCTTCCACGACGAGTTTCGTTGTCCAGTTTATGTCATGGATGTGGTGAATGTCATACTAGCTTTGACTAAGATGTGGATTTCAGGTATGGATACAATAAGGCATTTTACTCTCTCTCTCTCTCTCTCTCTCTCTCTCTCTCTATCTATAACATTTTGATTTGAGGTCTTTACTTGCTCCTTGGTAAATGCCATAACTATCTTATACTCCCTAACAGAAATAATATTAAAGTTCACATCCTCTCTCAAATTTGAATTTACCCCAATCTCCCATCCACTTCTTTAATCATTTCATGTTCTTGGATTAGGGCATCATCACAGAAGGAATGTGTGGACACTGGTTAGATGGGCTTCATAGCGCATGCTAAAATGGCCCATGAGTGAGAGATTTGATCCAAGCATCCCCTTGCCCGAAATTCAAACCAATGTACTTGTCATGTGAGCCACACTTTTATGAGAAAATGGAAAGTAAGAAGAACTAATCATTGGTCTATGTTCGGATATTCAACACGTTTATGGCCTACTTTATGTGCCGACTAGCTTGACTTTTGGTCCAATTGATGCTTGCGCCTTACTTGATGAATGGATAGGATCTCAGGCATGTGTCCCTCATGTGAGGGAGTACAATTAGCACCCCTCTTGCACCTTTTTTCTTTCTTTCTTCCCCTGAAGGGCACAATCTTGCACTCTACTGCTCCCATAAAAAACACAGATGAACAGAGGAATTATGTGATACATGTCCCTCATCTTTCCACATTATACATGGGTTTTCAGTTTTAACTACTGGGGCCCATGGTTTGGTAATGCATACTGTTGGTTTGCTGAGTCCCACTCTGCACAGAGCATTGACTCAAGAATCTACCTGCTTGAAAGGTCTAAGCAACCAACATTAACACCTTTTTCAATTGAATGTGGATTGTTTCTGCATTTCTCTGCTTAACCGTCTACCTATAGCCAAAAATTGATAGGTTAAGATTCCTTGTCGAGGAGGTTGTCAAGGCATAGTACATCCACAGTGGGACATTACAAACCAATGGTCGGGATTACGTAAACATGGCCCTTCTCAAAACTAAAAACCTGTCTATGCTCTGCAAAGATGCGGGCAAGTGGTGTAAATCCTCAAGGGAACAGGTACACAATTGTCAATTGTGTCCAGCTCGTCATCAACAGCCATGGAGAAAATGATTGATGTTCAAGACTGGCTATGATGGGTACAGTCCAAGTTCCTAACCATCAATTCAGTTGTTTCCAAGTGGACAGTTAGAACGAGAAGAAAGTCTTTTTCTAGTTAATAACACTGATGGATTCAGGATCAATCTATGCAAATTTTTTATCATGGCCATCAGCGGGTGGCAGGATACATCGTAGTGCTATTTTAGGAGGCAAAATCAACGTCAAAAATCAAAATACTCCACAGACATCATAGTCCATTTACCGAGAAGAAATGAAACAGTTGCTCTAACACTAGAAGAACCACTTTCTTGAACTTTCTCCCTTCTATCATTTTTATATGTATCCAAACTCAAGGGTCTAGATAACTGTTAGTGAATTGTTTCCTTCTTTAATTAAAGAGCTGTTCTCCTTGTTTTTTTAAAGGCAAAAAGGAGGGGCTTTTCATATGATGATGGAGGGAGCAGAAGAAAGGGCAAATTTGGAAACTGAAATAATTAAAAAAAGAGTATAAAGGAGGTGCAGCAAATTTGATTTTATAAGATCGGTGGCATTTAATTTATGTTTGAGACGGGAGATGAGGGTAGTCATGTTATTTTATGGGACTTCAAGAGGCAAATGCCAGACACTTAAGATTATCTGACCAGTGCGGTTTGCCGGCTGTTCTCCATCCACAGTGGGGCCCACTTGGATGGTCTTACCTGGTGTTCATATACACCACGGGTACGGTGTATGAGTTGTAGCATGCAAGTGGTGTCCCATATATGCAGGCATATGTTCTATGTATTTTTCCATCCATTGTGAACATTACGTTTGCTTGGCTGACCAATCTTCTGCAAAATATCTTCTTCTAAATCTTGAATACTTAATTTCTTCCTTCAGATGGTAAGCAAATGCAGCTGCTTTTAAATGTTGGTGGACCAGATAGAGTGTCACGTGTGCAAATGGCTGAGGCTGTTGCAGAATTTAGAGGATACAGTACATCTCTAATCAAACCCGTGTCCGCATCATCGGTATGTCCACCTTAGCTCAACAATCTCGCAAGTTCCTAGCATTGGCTTAAGATTATCTCTGACATTTATTTTTTTATTTTTTAATCTTGCTTTTAATAAAATTTCAGTTTCCATTATATGTATGGCATGTATCAACAGAAAAAAAGAAGAAGAACCTGAAAAAAATATATATTCAGTTTCTGTTCAAGAAAAAATAGAAAAAGAAAAAGAAAAGAAGATTCTAGTGTCATATTTCATTTCCTAGGAACTTTGCCCTGTTGGAGATGTAAGCTAGTTACATGTTGATGGCAGTGTCGATAGGCTGGTTTAGGGTCTGTCCAAGCCCAAGCCTGCAGTGGATGGCCTTGATCGGAGCCTGACACACACACAAAAATAAATATTGTGCCCGAGCACAGGCTGGTGCCGTTTTCCATCTCACAGAGCAATGGTACAGCAACTTGTGCGAGGAAAGATTGAAGAGGTGAGTTGTGTCACATGTCAATGTCGCACATGCGTGCCAGAGTAGTGCTAATAATTAGGTGGGGCATATTGGAACTATGCGCCTTTACCAATGAATGAGGCTAATCTACTCATCTGGAAAGATTGAAGAGGTGAATTGTGGCACACTGGCCAGTGTGGGACGTGCGCAATAGCAGGGCCGATAATTAGGTGGGGCGTACTGTGACTGTTGCTTTGCCTATAAACCGGGCTAATCCACTCATCAGGTGGGCCAACACTGGTGTGAGGAAAGTGAATAGTTAGAAAATCATCCAAGGTCCATATTCAAATACGTGTGTAGCCTACCTGATGAAAAGACCAGCTTGAATTTTGTGAAAGGGCATGTTCGCATCAGCCTTCGCCTGGTATGCTCTAGATCTTGCACACATGTGCCACATCGGCACCTGTACTATAACTCATCTCTTCAATATCTCCTATTTCACATAACAAATAAACACATGTAATTGACATACAACGCTAGTACTGGGGTCTGATCCAACCCAACTCGAGCACAAGGGACCTCAACCTGAGACTGGCCTGACCCATCATGTCTTGGAGTCTATGCCCAAAGCCAACCCATTGCGGTGTCTTGAAGATCCGACTTATGCCTTATGTTCTTGTGATAATTCCATAGAACATCTAACAGCATTTTTCAGTACACTAGATATGTTTATACTCTGATCTTTCACTTGCAGGTTAATCGCGGTGTCATCTCCCCGGCTGACATATCGATGGATATCGGCAGATTGATTCAAGTACTTGGTATAAACCCGATTCGATTCAAAGACGGCGTGAGACTTACGCTCGGAGCCGATGGCAGTTCTTAATGTATTCGAAGGGAATCAGAAAATGTCAGTTTTCTCCCACTCATTTAGTTCTAGATGAATTTTAAGGACCCTCTCATCAGCAAAAGTAAAATCTGCTGACACGCAGGATTCTGTCCATGTGGGGCTGATGGTTCGCAATCATGGCCATTAATCTTAAGAACCCCACTGTCTATGGGGTTTCCCCTGCAAATCTTTCAGATTGGAAGTACCCAACCATTTGGACTCCTTTCTGTCGAGTGTTTCCTCACGGCTGCATTTTGTCATTAACCCTCTGCTTGTTGGCCACAGATTGAAGGTTAGAATCTTCCACTCAAGGAGATTTTTGAGGTATCCCTCTCCCACATTAGTGTCCACTCGCCGGCCCATGGCTCCACATGCACAGAATACATGTTTCAGCAGAATGTATACTTGCTGAAGGCATGATCCTACAATTCCCATTCTCTATGCCTTCTTGTTGTGTTTGTACGATTGAGATTATAAGACAATTCATACTATTAATACATGGGAAAACCATGAGTTTGTTACAGTGGTATAAGAACACTAGCATGCCTTTGGTTGCATTATCCAATTAAATTCCAGTTTTATTACTGGAAATAACCAAATTGTGATAAGATTTTTTATCGAATTACGCTGCAATTTATCAGTGTGATAAAACCCAAATAATTAATTTTTACTTACCTCCATCATCATTTATATTGTGGGCATTGAAAGCATCATCCTTTGGGGTTGGCTTACATATCATATCTTGCCAATCAATGTTACCCAAGGCCCTCTGCATGTTAAGTGAGCAAGCCTTCATATCCCTTCCAGCCACCTCATCGAATTCCTTCTTTAGTACTTAATCTCCCTCTTTTGAATGCCTTTCAATCTTAATTAATGTTCTCCTACTTTCAGAAGCTGTCTATAGTGTTTGTTGCATGACTGAGCCATCTCAAAATGGCCTGTATCTCATTTCACCATCTCATTCAAGTCCTTTTTTCTTGGACTTCATCGACTTCTTTTCATTCCTTTCAGTTCTAAACAATCTTCCACTCTTTATGGGAACTGTCCAGTCTTTGATGCATGACTAAGCCATCTTGATCTACACCCTTATTGAGCCTACTCTAAGGCTGCCTATGGCCTACTTGGCTATGAAGAATCCCTGGTGCGGACGCAAATAATTTTAATTTTAAGGATTACCTTTTTCAGCACTGTAGCCTTACTGGGTTCTAAAAATAAATAAAATAAAAAGCATATTGTTTGAATAGTAAGTGAAAATTCTGGATTTATTAGGCAAAGGTCATTCTGCATCTTGCAACAAATAACTCTTATCGTGAATAAGGGTAATGATTGTTTTGTAAAATTCATAGTTTTCTTTGTAAATGGTAATAATTGTTTTATGAAATTCATAGTTTTCTTTGTAATATAAATAGCAAGAAATAACACATCTAGAGAAAATGTTTTTTTTTTTCCTCAGATGCCTTGTATACAAACAAGCTTCCAATTCGATCAAAGAAATACAAAGACCCAATGGAATTGGGAACTCATGAATTTCATCTTGTTGCTGTTCTCGCTCTCTCAGATGGTTAAATGACTTGATCGACTCAGTTGGTCTTGACTCAACGACTTTGATCGACTCATTTAGTCTCGACCTGAGTTGCAATTTGGGTTGAACTCGCATGAGTCAGTGGTGTCTCTGGGTATGGAGCTGGATTGGGTCCAGCCCAGTCCAAGTTGACTCGGACGAGTCGCATGAGTCTTGTCCAAGTCTTAAAACCATGCTCTTATAACGGTGTGTGTGCATGCATGGCTTGTACGTTGGTCCAGGCACAAGTGAGAACCGGAATATGGTAGACCCATCCCTCCAGAGTACAATGGGAAGGCTGATTTGTCATTAGGGACCTGCCATCTAGTTATTATCTCTTTTGTAGATAGCAAATTGTTCAAAAAACACATGAATTGGATGATCCTAACCATCCAATCAGTGGCTTCCATGGTGACGATCGGAGATGATATATGTTTTTTTTTTTTTTGCCTTCATCCAGGTCTGTATGACCTAATCTACAGGTTGGATTTCAAATAAACATTACAGTGGGCCCTAAGGAGGTTTTTAATGATAGACGTTCAGTCACTAGTGTTTTCCCATGGTGTGGTCTACCTTAGATTTTGATCTGCCTCATTTATGAAATACACTATTAAAATGATGTGTAAAAATGGATGGACGGTGTGGATAAAACACATAGATCATGGTAGGGCCCACATAGCACCGACCACTGGCGTTGCCACTACCCACTAGCCAAACCGCATCTGGCTTTACGCATGCACATGGTGCCAGACTGCCAGTGCCAGTGAAAAATTCACAATGATATTGTAAAAAAGGGTTCTACTAAGCCCACATGCATGGGTAATAACGCTCATGTAGCAGCCACAAGTCAAAAATCAGGTTGATCCAATAATCAGGTGGGCCACACTTAGTAAAATAAATGGATGACTGAAATTTTTGGTTGAAGCTTTCTTATCCATCCATATATTTCGAATATTGAGGCTTCCATGCTGAGTGGATCAGTTTTATTTTTGGGAAAACATGTACTTGGTCCAACCAACCTGATGGATGTATAAGGTTTTACATCAAGCCGAGTTACGATGGGCCAAACTTTAGACCTTGATGAAGGGAAAACACAAATATCGGCTTGATCCAAAAATTCTGTTCACTCCAAACTTTAGACCTCGATGAAGGTTTCAATCCTTGTTATGTTGTCCACTTAAGCCTCGGAACTGTCTCATTTTTTGCCTATTATCTTAAAATGATATGTAAAAATGGATGAAACCCATATATCAATGTGACCCCTCAGAGATACTCTACGTTTTCTAGCTATGGACGGGCACAGTAGTACCCAATCTGGGTCCCGTGGATCTCGAAGGAATTGCAGCGAGTAGAGCTAAGCATGAACCAACTCGACCCGTCCGACTCGTTTGGACCTGACTCGATCGGTCCAAATCGAGTAGGCTTCGCCCAATCTGAACTCAAACTGAGTTGAGTTCGAGTTACCGGTAACTTGACCCTCGACCCGACTTGACTCGGGTTGTCTGGTGTGTGTGTGTGTATAACTTAATTCCTAATTCTTTATATTCTGCCCGCCGCATGCCTCGATTCGAAAAACTCAACCCCTTCTCATCCGGCACCCATTTGCTCTCTCGTCCCGTCAAGTAGGCAACAACAACTCTCCAGTCGTCCTCCTCTTCCTCCTCTCTCTCTATTCTCTCCTCTCCTCTTGGCACCCAGCGGCCCATCAAGTGCATTTTTATTTATTTATTTATTTTATTTTAATGTTAAAAGGATGGACCACACACAGAAAATGATGGAGATGGAAGGAAGTGGGTTATGTACTAAGTAACTCAATACGAGTAAACTCTTGGAGCTCCACCATGATTTATGTATTTTATCCCTTCCATCCATCCATTTTATCTAAATTCAAATTGATGCCAACTCAATCCAACTCGGTATTTCTGATTAGGTTGGACTTGGTTCGGATCAGCCTAGCCCAAACCCAAACTCAAATCGAGTCAAGCATGCTGGACTTGGTACCAAGTCGGATCGAATTCGGGTCTGACATTTTTCAAAACCGAATTGAGTCGGGTTGGACATAACTCGATCCGACTCGACTGGATACCCACCTCTAATTGCAGGTTACATGGGGCAGAGAGATATTCCCGCGTGGGGTTGTGTGGGCCCACAGAAATGTCCATGACAAATCCACTCCGTCCATCTGTTTTGCAGGACCACAACAGGAAAGGACTCTGAAAATCGGGCACATTCAAAACTCAAGTGGGCCATACCACCCAAAACATTGGGGATTGAATGCATGGGGTGAAAAAAGTTCCGTACAATGATGATATTTGTGCCTAGAGTTTAACCCCACGAACGGTTTGGATTGCATGAAAACATCATGGCAGCTCCAAGAAGGTTTCAATAGTGGACGTTTCCATTCCCACTGTTTCATTTGGTTTGGCCCGGCCTGAATTTTAGACTGCCGTCCTATTGCCCTCTTGCATAACAGATGGTCGGAGGTGGCATTGTCACGAACATCCACCTGGCCCCAAACAGCCCCGGAACAGGAATATGTCTGTGCCCGGGGACAGGCCATTCGGGTCGTGGATCCTACAACGCGGGACCGCGCGGCCACATGGATTTATCTATTCTATATCCATACCGTCCATCCGTTTTATCAGATTATTTTATTACATGATCTAAAAAATAAAGCAGGTCCAAATCTCAGATGGACCACACCACAGGAAAAGTTAGTGATTGACCTTTAAAATTTTCTTGTAGGCCACAAACGTTGTTTTCCTGTGACCTTGTCAACATGTCCTAGGGCATTACGGTGGGCCCTAGGAAGTTTTTAATGGGTGGCGTTTAATCACCACTGTTTCCAATGGTGTGGTCCACTTGAGATTTTGATATCCTTAATTTTTGGGATCATACCCTAAAATGATTTGATAAAACGGATGGACGGCCTGGATATACATTACATACATCAAGGTCGGCCCCACGGTCCCTGCTAGTGCTGCCCGTCCTTCTTCCGGGCAGCTTCAACCTTCTTCCGTTCTACGACCATCCCGCCTGTCCCGGTGTTCCCTTCCCACCTCTTTTTCGGGCAGATCGTCTCTTAGCCGCGTTTCGCTCTCTTTTCCCTTTTTACTGTTTCAAATACTCCCAGAGAGAGAGAGAGAGAGCAGTAGTAGAACAGCTTCGATTTCTTCTTCACAGATCTTGAAATCCTTGCGATTTCGATTTAGATTTCAACGATCGAGAAATGTGGAATCTTGCCCGCTCGGCGGCCGCAAGCTTGCGCCAGGCGCGGCGCCTCTCTGCCTCGTCGTACCCCCTTAGAATCGTCCAAAGGGCCGGCGTCGACATCATCCGCAATCCGTGGCTTAATAAGGTTAGACTCGCTCTCTCAGATGATTCCTTTTTTATTTTTATTTTCAGTAGATTCATTGATTCATAGGTTTGATTTCTTCAAACTGACAATCAGCGGTTCGTGAGGTCTGCCAATTCCGTTGATTTTTATAGGCAGAGATTTCAGTGAGGAATTTCAGTAATTTCGTATCTTTGAATAGCGAACGGTTGCGCTGTCTATCAGGTGGGCCACACTATGGGTGGGGCCCACAGATATGTTCGTGACAAATCCACTCCGTCCATCTATTTTAAAAGACCATAATAGGACTGAATTCAAAACATCAGGCAGATCCAAAACTCAGGTGGGCCACATCACAAGAAAGAGTGGGATTGAACGTCTGGGGTGACAGAAGTTTTCTATCAGGATGATATTTGTGATAATAGTTTATCTGAGTGGTAATAACCCTATGAACGGTTTGGATGGAATATAAATATCCTGGTCAGCTCCAGGAAGGTTTCAACGGTGGATGTTGCAGTTCCCACTGTTTCTTGTGGTATGGTCCACCTGAGTTTTTGATCAGTCTGATTTTTAGGATCTTGTCCTATTGTGATCTTTTAAAACAGATGGACGGAGTGGATTTGTCACGAACGTCTCCATGGGACCCATGCAGCCCCGGGCATGTCACAGGCAATCCGCTCCCTTGATGGACATCTCTTTTGTTCTGAAATCGTTCCACGTGGCAATTTGATAGTGTGGATGACGTTCGGGTTATTATTTTTGTGGAATTGAAAAATCCCTTCAACTTAATTTAAGGGCATTTCGAGCGTATTTCTCTTATGTAGATAAGTTTAAATGGATAACTGTTTATGTTTGGCTGACAACCATTCTCATTTGAATTATTTCTTAAATGGTGGAGAGTCCCATGCACAAGACAATTGGCATATAAACAAATCAATCGTACTCATTGGCCCAAATGTAGATGGGGAGTATTTTGAAAATCATATTGACGGGGATATATTAGTGATCTCTAAATTGGATTCATTTGATGAATCATTTGATTTCTCATCATTTTGAATTTTAGTACGTTAACATTTCTTCGTATGTCCATAATTCCAACACTTTTAATTTGCCTTTGACTTTTAATTTGGATTTAGATTTCAACTTCTCATTCTCTGCTCAGATAATCTTTCCTAAGTAAACAATGTGTTCACAGAGGTATTTTCACCTATGCTTTTCTTCCTCAATTGCTTTGGCTTGAGATAACTATCTTGATGTCTAAGGTATCCCTACCATGGTATAGAGTATCAACTAGATACTCGTAGGACTTCATGAGAGATGTTAACAAAATTAGGGGTTTTTCTTCTTCATTAATCTTCATTTTCACGCTTGTCAACTTATAAACTAGCTTGTTGAATATATTAATGTGCTTAGAGAAATCCAACCCTTTCGCCATATTTAGTATGAAATTGTCTCTTTAGATATATATGATTGGTGAGCAACTTCGTCATGTAGAGGCTTTCCAACTTTGACCATAAGTCTGCAGCAGTCTTCTCATCGACGACATTATAAATAACTTCACCGGCCAAACACAATTGAATTGTGTCAATCACACTTTGATCAAGTTTATCCCAATTATCCTTCTTCATAGATTTCGGACAATGCATTTTCTCAATGAGTGCATGCTGCAACCCTTGTTAAACTAAGAAGGCTATTTATCATCTTTAACTTCCGTAGTTCAAAGTTGTTTTTACCTATGAACTTCTCTATCTCGAATTTCACGTTCGATCCCCTTGATGCCATTTTTCATATTCAATCTGATACCCCTATCTTATTGTAACGCCCTGAAAATCGGGGGTCAAGCATAAACTCAACTTTCGAGTTCCAACGTATCACTTATGCAACAAAATGAATGATGATTGAATGTGGTCGGTATTAGTGCATTGAACATGAGTGAGATTAAGCCAAAACAACATATCATACTCCAAAGACAGTTAAATTTGCAAGCGGAAGACTGTGATAAATAGATAAAATATATAAACTATGGTGAGTCTCCAAAATGTGATAAAGTTACCAGGTTAAATAATTACAAGTATAATTTTAAATTATACCAAGTTATGTAGTGGGATCTAGTCAACATCCCTGTAGCCCCGACAATCAAGGCACGACTCTCACGAAGCCGCCAGAAAACAGATATACGAGAAAGCATTCTCGTCGTCATAGAAGTCCGGCTCCGCCTCGAAAGTATCGTCACCATCTGCAATCAGACAAAGTCTGGTGGGTGTTCGGAACACCGTCCCGTATCGTGGGAGTAAGTGATCAACTCAGTGGAACAATAAAGCATAGGTTAACATGTTATCAATTCAGTTAAGCAGTAATGATAAAGCAGTACAATTAACAATTCTAAATACTCTTATTAATGCAAATATGAATGCAGTCATGATGGATGCCCTTGCCAAACCACCCTCATGCGACACCATCTTACGTTCGCGGTATGCTTTCATTCCTCAGTGCTCCACATCTTCCAGGCACATGCAATGCATGATGAGCATGATTACCGAGTTGTTATTAGTCCATTTCAAACAGCAATATTGAGAAACTAAGGTACCTCCCTTGTATCATTCTCAAACATGATCCATTCTAGGGTCGTCAGTCCTAGTTAATCTCATACGATAATGTGTTTCTAGGTCGCTGCAGAGGTTGCCAGGGCTGTTACGCACAACGGTTACACCACTCCCCCATCACCTCTTTAACGATTCATCACTATACAGATACAGGCCTAGTTCATACTCTATGCACCGCGGGAAAACTCGTCGCCTCACCGCAAATTCAGAGTATGCTCGAGGTCACTACAAAGGGCTGCTAAGGCTGTTGCTCGCATTCGTTGCACCACTCCCCCATCACCTTATCAATGTAGGCCGACAGCACGAATATAGTGTCCCATACCACCATAATCACCACGAGTCTGGTTGCTCACTGGTCACTACGGGGGAGGCACATGGCCCCGGCGCCAGACGGCCGACATTTCGACCACGGTGTCCCATACCACCATGCCCTGCTCATGAGTCTTAGCGGATCGAGGTACCATGGTTAAAAGGGATTTCACTAGTAAGTTTGGTACCCTAGGTTCAAGCAGTAGCGTCCAAACATGGTGAACATACATTAGACAGATCGGGTTACTTGACGAGCCTGACTAGCTCGAGCGCACAATCAATTGAACGACATAAAGTGCATAAGCACTTCGCGTGACCTAACTACTGTCGTCAACTGAAGTACGACTCAGGTTCGTCAAACACATCCTACATGGCGAAATGAATTTCAACCATGATCTCAAGTCTGGTACCGATTGTCTGGACTAAAATCATAGTCCCAAAAGCAATCAATACATATTCCAAAGCATGTAGAGTAAAGCATAATAAACAAAGTAAGTCAAGCATGTTAATAAACATGTCATAAAGCATGTTACAAAGCATGTTATAAAGTATGTTATAAAGCACCATATAAACAGAAAATACAAAAACGAGTATTTTATACATATATAATATATTCATACAACAAATAATTATGACAAACACATTTCCAAAGATTATACGTATACGGTACTTTCTACAAATACCTATAATATGTAAAATTCCATATTCTTCATCTTTAATCGAAACGGAAAACAGACAGCACTTTATATATGTGCAATTGTATGCAGATCATGAATCTATCATTATATGACATTGAAAGCTTTGAAAACCATAACCTATACACCTAAAGTCCGCACCTTTTATTGTAGAATCGTAATGGAGTCGATGGATTCGCTAAGCTTTCGTATACAGCAGTTTGGTAACCTATAACATACTTTCAGTTAGTTATTTCATAACCTTATTTTTCCGAGTCGTTATATTCACCTAAACTTCAAGATTTGTTTCTAACATGAAAGCACTTAAACAAGTTTGAAGGATAAGATAGTGAGAGATGAGATTTGTGAATGAAAAATGAGGTTTTCAGGAAAATGGTTTGAAGAAGAAATTTGAGACCTTTAAATTGAGTGTTTGAGAAGTTAATCAGGTGTTAGGATTGACCCATTGCCGAAGAATGTCTAATTCCAAGTGACAAAAATCTGGGATGTTACACTTATGCTCCAATACTACTTGTTGTGCGTCGATGTCACTTATTGGATGTTAAAGCAACCTCATGTAAGAATCTAACAAGCAATAAAAAATGAAATATCCAAGCAAATATTGAGAACACACGAGATTTAATGAGGAAAACCCTTGCGAGAATTAAAAAAAACTACTGTACAAAACAACGATCAATCTACTATAATTAGAATAATGTTAAAAGAGATGGAACAATTTACAACAGAAGCCCTAGTTTCCCACTCAAAACCCTTGAATATTCGTGCTAGGATTTAAATATTAACCCTAATCATAATTAGGATGGTATTTATACACTCCCGACTCACACACATACATAGAATCGAAAATGTGTAAAAGTGGACAATATACAATCCGAGAATTCACTCCTAATTCGGTCGAACTGAAAGCGACACCAGTGGAGCAAATACATGACTTATTTGCACTAGATTAAAGGCACTCAACCAACATATACATGAGTCAGGTCCTTACTCTTACTCCGGTGGTAGACTCTTAGGAGTATCAATACCTGGTTGAGGGTTCGAGCACCCATAGGTGGTGAAATCCCACCATGGCGTGAGTGTGTGGTGGTGTGTGCGCACGTGTAAAAAAATTAAAAAAAAAAAAATTTTTAAAAAAAAACAACGCATACATGACTGTACATTGCATGCAGACATAGGAGAACCAATTAGCCTAGCTGGAGATCAATTAACTTAGTTGGATATCATTTAGCCTAGCTAGATGATATCTTTAATACTCCCCCTCAAGTTGGTGTGTGAATATTAAGAACACCCGACTTATGAATTAGATAATGAATTTGAAAGGCACTAATGAGATTAGTGAACATAACGACAGGTTGTTGATCTGTTTGAATATGAGCAGTGTTGATGAGACATGATTGAATCTTTTCTCGAATGATGTAGCAATCAATTTTAATATGTTTTGTGCATTCATGGAAAACGGGATAGGAGGCAATATTGAGAGCCGGCTTATTATCACCAAAAAAAAAATAAAAAAGTGAAACAGTTTGTATGTGTGACACTGATAAATTAAGGAAGAGAAAAAAAAGCAAAGTGTGCTCACAATATATAGTAGACACTGCATGGTATTTGGCCTCGGCAAAAGAGCAAGAAATCATGGACTGTTTCTTGGACTTTTATGAAATAAAAGATGCCTCCAACGTAATGCAATAACATATAACGGAATGATGCGTCTCGACAACTAGCTTAATCCTAGTCATAAAATGCTTGAGGTTAGAAATTGCTAGAAGAAGAGAATAAGATACCTTGATCAGTCATTTGTTTAATATACTAAAGAATCCAATAATCCACGTCAAGACATGAATGACAGAGCTTACCCATAAACTGACTTAAGATTGATCAAATAAAAAATATCTAGCCGTGTGATTGTAAGGTAAATGAAGCGGTGGTAGCTTGTTGGATCAAATAGTAGGCTTTTATTGTAGTTGGTGAATTTCAAATTTTATTTAATGGGAAAGGTAGTAGGCTAAGCTCCAAGAACATCAATACCTCCAAGAATTTTTAAGGTATATTTTCTTTGAGAAATGAATATGCCATGCCGAAAGCAGGCCGCCTCAATGCCTAAAAATACTTTAAATGATGAGGCTCTTTTATTTTTAATCTGTTATAAGAATGCTTTGAGGGCATTAATTAAGCTAATATTATTGCTGACAGTGATGATGTCATCAACGTAAAGCAGAACTGCAGTAACAGAGGAACTAGTGGACTGTGTGAACCAAGAATAATCTCAGCGTAGCTAGCATACATTTAATAAAGCTATATATAATTTGGCAAACCATTGTCATAAATCCTATTTTAGTACATACAATGATTTGTTAAGGCAACGCAACCTAATGTCCCCCTTTCGCGCGAATTCAGGTAGAATGGTCATGCAGACTTCCTCATTAAGATCTCCATGTGGAAAGGTATAATAAACATCGAGCTAATGAAAATGTCAAATTTTAATAGCAACAATGGCTAATAGACAACACATAGTAACCAACTTATTGCACGGCAAATGTTTCATGGTGATCCAACAATTCCTTTCGATTTTTTTTTTTCGAAGACATAGGGTGTCCCTACTTCTTTTGAAGTGAGACTAATCCCTATGGATACACGTAATCACCCACAACCACATGTATCAGATAATGCTAAGGAGGGAAATCGAACCAACATTTCCTCTTGATACTCCTTGGTCTCGCCTAGTAAAGTTCAATGGAGCTATGGAAATTGTGCTTGATTTTGGAAACCCATTTACACACGGTGGATTTCTTGCCGGTAGGTAATGAAGTTAAGATCCAAGTGTAGTTCTCCTCTAAGGTTTGGATTTTGACTATCATAGTTTCGCAGCTCAAAGATTCACGTTAAATTAAGTTTTAACAAAAGTACAAAATGATTTAAGAAGATGTCATATTTCAAACTTACGTGGCATGAGATAAACTTAATTGCAGCATGTGAAGTCTTCAACAACGGTTAAAAAATAATATGCACTACCGAATTAAGAAAAGGTTTGTAGTAGAAATTTGATTAATAAGAAATGAATGGCTGTTTTATTTAGCAAAAGGGAATACACCGCAATGTTTTGCTTTGGAAAATGAAATAGTGTGAATAGATTTAGCTAAAAATTCCAAGTATGAGATGAATGTCCTAGTCTATAATGCTAAAGGTGGGAAGAAGAACATGCTTGAAGAGGTTTGCTGTTAAAGGGAGAGGGATAGTACACACCATTCTTCTCTTTTCCCACTCCAATTGTTATTCTCAAAGACATGTCTTGTATTATGCAGACGTGAGCCCTTTGTCCCTGGTGCGGAGTCCTGGCCTTGGGCTTAGAGGCCAGGCCTACCCTACCGGCAGGGTCACTTGGCAACTTAGCAGATCTTCCTTTAAAAGCTAGGTGGGGCTCATGATATTCGTGAGAAATCCACCTCGTCCTGCCGTTTTGCTGGCTCATTTTAAGGGAAGTGGATTGCGTGTTACTATAAAGAGTAAACTCTGTGGGGTTCACTGTGATTTATGTATTTTATCCAATCCGTCCATCCATTTTATCAGATAATTTTAGGGCTCCAGCCAAAAATTGAAGCATATACAAAGCTAAAATGGACCACGCCATGGGAAACAGTGTGAATTGAATGTCTACCAATGAAAAAATCTTAGGGCCCACAAGAATTTTGGATCAAGTTTAAGTTTTTATATATATATATATATATATTCCCTTGAATGATATTTAGGGCCTCTTTGGCCGGCCGAATCCTATGGGATTAGGAGGGATGGGATGGATTTTAAGGTAATGAAGGTATCAGTGGATTGGTTTAAGATCCATGGGATTGCTATATCCTGGGACAAGTTCACTAGGTTACTGTGATTTTACCTTCAATCCATCCAACTAAGGAATGGGATCAATTTTAAGGTAATGATGGTGATGTCAGTGGATTGTTTTAAGATCCATGGGATTGCTTATATCCTGGGACAAGTTCACTGGGTCTGTTTGGCTCGTCATGCATATTCTGGGATATCGTGATTCCATCCCTCTTAATACCGTGGGATCGATTCAGCCAATCAGGCCCTCATGTGATCTTATGAACAGGTTGGATGACAAATAAACATCACAATGAGGCCTAACAAGGTTTCAATTATTTCCACTGTTTCCTGTGGTATAGTCCACTGTTTGCTGTGGTATGAACAGGTTGGATGACAAATAAACATCACTAGAGCTTTGTATGAGCTTCAATTTTGGTATCAATGCCCTGAAATGAGCTGGAAAAACATATGAACAGTGTGGATAAACCACATCCATTCACAGTGTGCCCAATAGAGTTTACTTAATACTACGCTGTTTGATTTCCATTTTAAGACATGAGCCTAAAATTGTAGCTGAGCCAAAATTCAAACTGACAGGGAAATGCCTGCCATTCAAACTTTTCCGAAGTCAACCTTGATGTTTATATGCCATCTAAATAGCTTTTAAAGTTTTTCCCTGTATTGAAAAGACAGAAATAATATCTTAAGCCAAAATTTTAGGTGGACTTTCCTTCCCACTCTTTTCATGTTGTTTGGTCGCCTTTTAAAAGTCTCGGATCTGCCTTATGATCAGGGAAGTTGAATGGCTGGTCTACCACACACCTGGCTGATGTGGGTATGTGTGGTGCAAAGAAGCACGCTGACGCTGCTCGAGCTCCAAGTTGTACGAACCGTTCAAAGGATATCAAAGTATATCCATGCCGTTCATCTATTTGGAGAGATCATTTTCGAACGTGAGCCCAAAAATGAGTTATATTCAAAGATCAAGTGGACCACACTAGAAATAGCATAGGGGACAATGATTCTTACACTTAGCTGCAACCCTGGAACCAACTGTCTAGGTGACCCTTAATGTAGGGCCTATGCGTTATATATTCATGCTTTTCAACTGTTCTTCTGCCAACTTCTTTTAGGGCATCGTCCCAAAAATTAAATTGACATAAATTTTATGTGGACCACACTACGGAAAATTACCTATTAATCATTAAAAAACCTTTTATGGCCGAAAATTTTTTTGGACTAAGTTGGTATTTGTTTTTTCCTTCATCAGGTTTGTTTGACCTTGTCAACTAGTTGAATGGGGAAAAAGAGTTAGATGTTACTGGCCCTAGCAAGTATTTAGTGGTGGGTGTTCAACAACCACTCTGTGATGTGGTCCACCTGAAATTTGCATCTTCTTCAATTTTGGAACCGCGCCGTGAAATAAGCTGGAAAAATAGATGGACGGCGTGGATATACAACGCATACATCGGGATGGGCCCTACGGTCACGGCCCTACCCACATAGCTGGTTTTGGGATGGCAGCCAAGTCGCGCCGTAGATTTCAGACAAACATAATAGGCGTTTTTCAAATGCACAGGCGTTCTCGATCTGACAAGTGGGGTCCACGATTCAATCACCTAGACCATTGATCTGTTCTAGCCCATCCTAGATGGGGTGTGCATCAAAAAGCTTCATGACTAAACAATCCTAACATAGACTATTGAGAGAAAAAATACAACACCGGTTCACATCCATCTAAAAAAAGTCCTGATATTCGTCGCCCCTACCCTCCATCCTTAGATATTTTCTGGGCACGTCCCATCCATGATGGGACACAAGACCAATGGCCTGGATTATGAAACCACTGGCCCACTTGTCAGAACTGAAAATCTGCACATTCTTGCAAAGATGCGGACCGTCGCATTATTTCGATCTCTCGTTTGAAGGAATGAGATTCGTTGATTTGGTATATGTTCCGAACATAGTCAAGGGTTTTCATTGCTGGGAATCCCATTTTCGGCATTGCATAGGATTCCCGCCCACCTTCAATGGACGGTGGGGGATTTAGGTGCTCATTCTCTAGTGGGCCATTCTTTTAGAAAGTGAGGATCTCATGCATGCGGCGTCCATGCATGGATTTTATAATACCAAATCAAATAGCTTTTTGGTACACACAATCTTATGCGAGAAATGTGAATATGAAATGATTTACTGCTGACGTGTCTTTTGCGTAGGAGATCAGAGCCGTAGGAAATGTGGGCCACAGCATAAAAACCACTTGGGGTGAAAGTCGTGATGGTACACTCATAAGACTGATTATACCGTCAAAATCAATGGACTGCCAATGGGTCTAACCAATGTTATGGTGTGATTAATGACTGGGACGGTCCAATTTTCCTCAAAGGTGTTTTGGACGGTTCAGATGTTCTTCGAAAGCGAGACATTGGCGGGAAATAATGCCTTGTATGGGAGCCATGAAAACGATGGCTGGCACGCTCAGCTGCTACGTTCTCAGAACAATAGCCCAAAGGCAGTGGGACCCACAAGGAGATTGGCCCGGTAACCGCTCTCCAACAGGTATGCGGTGGACCTCACCCAAGATGGTGCGGCGCTTATCATGGGGCCCACCTTGATATATTTATTTTATATCCACACCGTCCATTCATTTTGCCGAATATTTTATATCCACACCGTCCGTTCGTTTTGACAAAAATATAAATTTCAAGTGCATCATATTATAGGAAACAAGTGATGCCTATATGGAATACGTATATCAAGGTGGGCCCATGGCAAGCGCCGCATGTAATCCACCCCCACATCTACAACACCCAGAGAAGTGGATTGGGTGGTGATCCAGCACACTAGGTTGTGTTGGGGCACTGCAGGGCCCACCATGATGCGTGCGTTTTATCATAAGCTTAAGTGATCTACACCGCAAGAAAATGGTGATCATGGATCATCGACCGTAAAAAGATCACGGGCACAAAAGTTTTGGATTAAGCTAGTATTTGTGTTTTGCTTTTATCTAAATCCATGTTACATTATTTAGTGTGTGTATATATATATATCTTTTAACGAAGCCACTTTCACCTGCACACCTTGCCTTAGTGTAGATTTTCACGAGTTTTAATACGAGGTATTGGGTTCAAGTTCTCGTTTGTGGTGAATTCTAAGGCTGTAGGTGAGCTAAGATGACTCAAAAAATGCTTGCCCAGGTTGGCTTCATTCAGCTCGTATTAACTTGGCTTGAAATATGACTTGAGGTGAGCCAGCTTCATATAACCTAACTCGCTTTAAAATGAGCTGAATTCAAGCATGGTACAGCAAGCAAACAAACAACCTTAACTTACCCATCCGTCTGTCCCTTCTCTACTCTTTCATTTTTCCTTGGCTAACCTGTCATGCCCAAGATTCTCTTTCTCATCCAAGCTCAACTCAGTGTATGCCTGACTCATCTCAGCCATTCAACTTATACTTGAGCACTCCCTCAAGCTCTCTCTCTCTCTCTCTCAACACCTAAAAAAGGTATATATATATATATATATATATATATATATATATATATATATAATAATTGAATATTTGATTTAGGGGTTGGGTCAAGTGTCGTTGGGTGCTGGGTTAGGCCAATTGCGAATTGCAATTAGGCTCAAGTCAACTTGAGATAAGATCACCTTAAACTTGTCTTAAAAGCCTTGACAAATAAGACAAATTCCAATCTTAAGCTCAACGGCAAGCTCAAAAAGAACATGGACGAGTCAAGTTATGTTGGGGGCTTTGCACAAAACCTTAGGATCTAGCCCTCAAGAACAAACCAGAATTATGAATAATAAAGCAATGAAAATAATCAATGCATCAATCACACACCACATAAGAGATTTTTATGTGGAAAACCCTCAAAGAGGTAAAAACCACGGGACCTCGTCCAGATCAACAATCCACTATGAAGTAGAACGTTTACAACCTTCTTCACTCACGCAGGAGTGGATGAACAATAAGAGAAATAGAGAAAACGAAGAGATCTAACTGATTATGAGGACATAGAAGCGCTGAGATATAAATTGCAAAGTAGAAAAACCTCCCCGAGCAGAACCTCCCTTCTATAAGCTTCCTCTCTCTCTTTCTCCCTCTCTCTCACCTTTGATAGCCCTCTTGTATTTTTCTCATCAACACAATATATGTAGAAAAATCCTAGGGACTCCTTTTTATAGTTTTAGGAAACTCCTTTCCACATCCTAGTTGCGAAAGGACTTACGCATCCTAGTTGCGAAAGGACTTTACGCATCCCAGTTGCGAAAGGACAACGGGTCAAAAAAAACCATCAAATCTCTTCCTTTTTGACCCAGGAGGGATTCACCTTCTTTAAGCCAGCCAGGTTTCTACAAACCTCAAACTTGTCCTTAAGCAAGGCCTTGATCATCATATCTGAACCATTATCGTCCGTGTGGACCTTCTCAAGCTGTAACACTTTCTGTTCCAAAGTATCCTTGATCCAGTGATACCGAATCTCTATGTGCTTTGACTTGGAATGCTGACTTGGATTCTTGCTCAGGTGTATAGCACTTTGACTATCGCAATAGACCACGTGCTCCTCCTGCTTTAGGCTAAGTTCCTGTAGGAACCTTTTCATCCAAAGCATCTCTTTACATGCCTCTGTGACTGCAATGTACTCGGCTTCTGTAGTTGACAATGCTACGATCTTCTGTAACTTGCTCTGCCAAGAAATCGCTCCCCCTGCAAAAGTGAACATGAACCCCGATGTAGACTTCCTGGAGTCTATGTCACCTGCCATATCTGCATCTGTGTAGCCCTCTAACACAGGTTTACCGACACCATAGCATACGCTCAACCTGGATGAGCCTCTTAGATACCGTAGTATCCATTTCACCGTTGCCGAATGCTCTTTGCCAGGATTGGCAAGATACCGGCTGACAATACCAACCGCATATGTTATGTCTGGGCGTGTACACACCATAGCATACATCAAACTTCCTACCGCTGACGCGTAGGGTATCTTCTGTATCTCTTCCACTTCTGCCTTCGTCTTGGGACACTGTCTGTCGCTCAATCTGAAGTGACCATCTAGTGGAGTACTGACCGGCTTCGCTGCATTCATATTGAACCGCTCTAGGACTTTCTCAATATACCGCTCTTGTGACAGCTAAAGCTTCCTGCCACTTCTGTCACGGGTTATCTCCATTCCTAGGATCTGTCTAGCCGGGCCCAAGTCTTTCATCGCAAAAGACTTGCCCAACTCCTGTTTCAGCTTGTCGATCTTCTTGATGTCTTTTCCCATGATTAGCATGTCATCAATGTATAATAGCAGAACTAAGAAATCACCATCTGAGAACTTGCGCGTGAACACACAGTGGTCCGACTCCGTTCTGTCATACCCATGTTTCAACATAAACAAGTCGAACTTCTTGTACCATTGCCATGGAGCTTGTTTCAGCCCATACAAGCTCTTCCTTAGCCTACACACAATATACTCCTTGCCTTTGACTTCGAACCCCTCTGGTTGGTGCATGTAGATCTCTTCTTCCAGGTCACCATGGAGAAAGGCAGTTTTAACATCTAACTGCTCTATCTCCAGATCCATGCTAGCCGCCAACCCAAGCAACACCCGTATGGATGTCATCTTCACCACTGGTGAGAATATCTCCTCGAAGTCCATGCCTTTTCTCTGACAAAACCCTTTCACTACAAGTCTGCCTTGAACCTCGTCTGTGAATTCTTCTGCTCAATCTTCTCTCTGAACACCCACTTGTTGCTTAGAGCTTTCTTGCCCTTAGGCAATTTCACCATGTCATAGGTGTGGTTCTTATGCAAGGATTACATCTCCTCTTGCATAGCTTTCAACCACTCCCCCTTATGCTCGTCGGCTAGGGCCTCAGAATAATTTTCTGGCTCTCCCTCATCGGTTAGCATAATGTAATCATGTGGCGAGTACCTCTTGGACAGTTGTCTGTCCCTAGATGACCTCCTCACCTATGGCTCAACAGGTGGATCAAGTGGGGGCTGCTCCCCTGGTCCATCTTTTGAAGGAACTCTCTCGTCCTCTACACCTTGCTGTACTCTCCCGTCATCAGGCACCACGGGAGGAGTAATCGGATCCATGTCCTCTAGCTCACCTGAACTAAGCTGATTCTTCTCTGGCTTACCAATGTCTTCGATACACTGATCTTCAAAGAAAACCACATCTCTGCTCCTGACGAGCTTCCTCTCGGTCGGATCCCATAACCTGTAACCAAATTTTTCATCACCGAACCCTAAGAACACACACTGCCTGATCTTCATATCGAGCTTGGACTTCTCGTCCTTTGGTACGTGAACGGATGCCCTGCATCCAAACACCCTGAGATGATCAGACGATGGATCCTTCACCCACACCTTCTCAGGTACTTCTCCATTCAACGGGGCTGATGGAGACTTGTTTATCAAATACACCGCTGTGCGCATTGCTTCTCCCCAAAACGTCTTGGGCAACTTCGCATGGGATAACATGCATCTGATTCTCTCAACAATGGTGCGATTCATTCGCTCAGCTACACCATTATGTTGGGGGGTATTGGGAACCGTCTGTTCATGCCGTATACCCTGGGACTTGCAGTACTCGTGAAAGTCGCCAATGTATTCACCACCATTGTCAGTGCGGATGCACTTCAATGGTCTACCTGTCTCTCTCTCGACCATAGCATGAAACAACTTAAACACACCAAAGACCTCGTCCTTGGATTTCAAAGCATAAACCTAAACCTTTCTAGATGCATCATCTATAAAAGTAACAAAATACAATGCCCCACCCAAGGTTTTTGTCCTCATAGGACCACAAACATCAGAATAAACCAAATCTAATGCATGCACTTTATTAACATGAGAAACAGTTTTAATAAATGAAACTCTATGTTGTTTCCCTGATAAACAATCAAGACAGGTTTTGAGAGGTGTACCTGTCACGTCTGGAAGGAGTCGCTTCTCTCACTAGTAGTGAAGCCTTTTTTCACTCATGTGGCCACAGACGCCTGTGCCATATGTCAATACCTGAATCTTCCGCTGCGTTCAACCCACCCTTGCACATACTGACACTTACCTTATACAGGGTGCAACACTTCTTTCCTCTCCACACGATCAACGAACCCTTGATGAGCTTCCATTGCCCACCAGCAAACCGGCTTTCATAGCCATCATCATCCAGCCTTCCCATCGACATCAAGTTGAGGCGAAGGTCTGGGATATGCCTCACTTCCTTGAGAACCAATGTGTAGCCCACATCGGTCTTCACACAAATATCACCGACTCCCACGATTTTTGATACGCCAGAATTTTCCATCTTCACAGTCCCATAGTCACCTGACTTGTAGCTTGTGAAGAAGTCCATACGTGGAGTCGCATGAAAAGAAGCTCCCGAGTCTATCACTCAGTCGGTGCCCTGACTCGTAGCCGTGAGACATACGTCATGATCTGTAGAAAGAATAACTACCATGTCGCCATCTGAAGCGACTGCAGTGGAATCAGATTCATTTTCCTTCCCTTTTCCTTTCTTGTCGTTTTTCTTATCACGACATTCATGCTTGTAGTGGCCCTTCTTGCCATAATTCCAGCATTCAATATCTTTTCTTTTACTCGACTTGCCTCTTGATTTATCTCGGGCCTTCCCGCCCTTCCTGTTCTTTCCTCTCCCCCGTTCCTGCGTCACAAGAGCCTCTTGCTGAGTAGACCCCTGAGACTTCTTCCTTGTCTCCTTATTGAAGAGACAACTGGTTACCTGTTCCATGGATATCTTTCCGTCTGGCGCGGAGTTACTTAGAGACACCACCAATGTTTCCCAACTGTCAGGCAATGAACTAAGCAATAGTAAAGCCTACAATTCATCATCCAGGACCATCTTCATAGAGGTGAGTTGGTTCACTATATTGCTGACCTCATTCATGTGCTCGGCCACAGGACCATCATCCTTGAACTTGAGATTTACAAGTCGCCTTATCAGAAATATCTTATTACCGGCTGTCTTCCTCTCATATCTGACCCTTGTAATTTCAAATGCCATAGCTTGGTGAGGTTTTGTAGACACATGGTGAAACACGGAATCATCCAACCATTGTCTAATAAACCCCACCGCCTTTCTGGCCCATCTTCTTCCAATCATCATCAGTCATATCCTTGGATTTTGCTGATATGCCTGAGATTGGAGAATATAGGTCATTGCAATAAAGCAAGTCCTCCATCTTAGCCTTCCATATGGTCTAGTTAGAACCATTGAGGCTGATCATCCTTGAGCCACCTTCCATAATTGAAAACCGATCCTACCCGTTCAATGAACCTGTCTCTGATACCACTTTGTTGGGGGCTTTGCACAAAACCTTAGGATCTAGCCCTCCAGAACAAACCAGAATTATGGATAATAAAGCAATGAAAATAATCAATGCATCAATCACACACCACACAAGAGATTTTTACGTGGAAAACCCTCAAAGAGGTAAAAACCACGGGACCTCGTCCAGATCAACAATCCACTATGAAGTAGAACGTTCACAACCTTCTTCACTCACGCAGGAGTGGATGAACAATAAGAGAAATAGAGAAAACGAAGAGATCTAACCGATTATGAGGACATAGAGCGCTGAGATATAAATTGCAAAGTAGAAAAACCTCCCCGAGCAGAACCTCCATTCTATAAGCTTCCTCTCTCTCTTTCTCCCTCTCTCTCACCTTTGATAGCCCTCTTGCATTTTTCTCATCAACACAATATATGTAAAAAAATCCTAGGGACTCCTTTTTATAGTTTTAGGAAACTCCTTTCCACATCCTAGTTGCGAAATGACTTGCGCATCCTAGTTGCGAAAGGACTTTACGCATCCCAGTTGCGAAAGGACAACGGGTCAAAAAAAAAACCATCAAGTTAAGCTTAGGCTGCCTCAACTCTAACTAAAATGTACAACCCCGGTGAAATTCCACTGCAGTGTGAGTGTGGTGCGTCATGTGATATAAAAAATAAAAATAAAAAGTATGGTGCTATTCTCTCCACCAAATCTAGTGATGTTGTTTGCTTGAACTTAGGATCTACTTTATTTTTCAGGCTCATGCATTAAAACTCAGCTCATGAAATGGATGGACAACATGGATATATTAGTGTGGGCTCCAAAGTTGGGTGTTAGGTCACTGCCCAATCCTCTGCTGGTTGATGGAGCCACCGACAAAAACTGTGGGGCCCACCATAATATGACACTGACATCCCCTCCATCCATCAATTTCAGTATCACATGTTTATAGCCTACCTAACCTACTTATAACATAAATCGGATGCAACTGAAGATAAAACACTGAACTCAGGCACGCTTTGGGTGGATCCTCACATCTGTTGGTGGATCCCTGTGGGGCCTATTGTGATATATCTAACTTAAATCCACACCGTCTAGCCATTTTAAAACCTCATTTTAGGACATGTTCTCAAAATTGAAGCAGATCCAAATATTAGGTGGACCATACTGCAATAAACAGTATTGATTAAATCCCCACCATTAAAAACTTTATAGGGGCCACATAATGTTTATTTTCCCATCTAACTTTTTGATAAGCTGGTAAAGCCATGGAGGAAAAGACCACACAAATATTAACTTGATCTAAAACTCTTGTGACCCATCAGATGACTTTTCAAAGAAAGAGATGGACGGCGTGGATATAACAAAAATACATCACAATGTCGGCCCCACAATCAGAGATCACACACACCTTGGTGGATCCTGGGTCCACCGCAGCCAAGCCCAAACTTCCATAGCCTCAGGAAAGTTTCAACGGTTGCGTTTTCCATCCCCATTATTTCCTGGGCTCACGCCGGCAGGGTCTGGTGCAAGGAATTAAGGGGAGTGGAATTAATGCTGACAGGACGGTGGGCCTCACAAAGGTTTTTATCAACAGGCTTTTTAAGAAATTCGCGTCCGACGCCGACCCTTTTCAGGAAAACTTTTATACTTGGAAATATATATACCCAGGCACTCAAATTTTATTTAAAAATATAGTACAAGTAGTCAGATTAAACAGTTCAAATTATAATAACCATTGTAGATGTACCAATAACTAAAATTTAATCTCATCCGTTTATTTTACAATCCGATTGATAGACATTTATTGAACGGTTAAAAATAAAAAATGAACAAGTGTCCACGAATCATAGGCTAGGATTGTTCAAATGATCTGATCTTTAGATCGTGGCTTGGAATAGTCGTCTTCACGGTCTAGTCGGTTTTGTTTGGGTCAATATATGCTAAGTATATGATTTCTGAGTGGCTGCTTATGAAGCGGAGTACCCAGCCGGAGTATATCATACACCTCTTCCCATCTCATGGCTCCGCTTTTGGGAGAAAACAAGTCGCCAATCAGGGAACTGTTCTCGGCACCCACTTAAATTGATAAACAACCCCCTTTTTCCTACTTTTCTGGGGAAATAGTACAAAAAATCCACTACTGTATTACCGAAAGTAATAAAAAAAGGGGTGTATTTATCCCCAATGAGAATAATGCTGCCACCAGTAAAATGCCTATCACGTGTCAACTCAGGAACTGATCATCTCCTGCCATTCCAGACTCACTGACGAGGCAGGCTCGCATGAAACTTGAAACTAGCCGTTTTCTTTTGTTTATCGTACGTGTGAGAGATCTGGACCATTAGTTAATCTGGGCCCAAAAATTTCATCCTCAGTTCGAAATATCAAGCCTATTTATTAGATGTAGGATAAAATAATGGATGTGAAGAGTATGATCTCTTGCTTTGACATGATGTGCGGCTGACTTTGTAATCTGACCTTCCTGATTCTTATTTGGTGATATTTTTATTGTTGGTCCTACATGATGAATGTCTAGGATCTCCTATTGGCTTATTACTTCTGTAGACCTGCCGCTACTAAACCATCAAAATCTTAAAACAGTGGTTCCCTTTGCATCTCTTATATCTCCTCCTGCAATGCTAGAGAGATTCGCGCAAAGAAATATTCCAGACATGAAAATCTGTATACGTGCAGTGCAGGGATGGACACGTGAAAATAATGGACTCTCCCCTTCTCTCTCTTTAATACACTCTCCCACCATACACACACTACAACACATGAGCACTCAATCCCATGATCTAAATATTGAAACAATTTACATACGAAGCTCTAAATTTTATAATCGACAATAATGTCCACCATTAAACCTTCTTATGCTCTATCAAGATATTTATTTGTTATTGGCATAGTCGTGTAGTCATATAAACTTGGATGATGAAAAAACACAAATATCAGCTTCATTCACTACTTTTGTTGAATGTAGATTCTTCAAATGGAGTTTAACCCACCGCCTTTTATGGTACGGTCATTTTCTACTTTGTAGATGCCTCATTTTTTTCTCTTTCCATGAAATGATTTTTAAAGATGAACAAGCATGTGCATCATGGTGGGGTCCACAAACCTATGCCACATCAACACGCCTCTATAATAATTGGGAAGGATTACTTTGACTGCTAGTTTTATCCTATCAACAATAAAAATTAATAATATAAGTTTTACACCACATGTAGTATTTTAACATTATTTAATTTTTGTGTTGGGTTCATTGGCAGTAAAATTGAAATGATAGTATTTTTCTTATTATTTAATGTATAAATATAGTTAATGTCAAATAACTATATTTATACATTGATAGTGGTGTTTGAATTTGAAATTTTAATGTAAAATATAGTATAAAAATATAATAATTATAAATTTATTTTATCGTCTCTTAAAAATATCTACATTTGCCGGTCCAGACCTTTGTTCAGCCTGCAGTGGTAACCGGAAGTGGATTGCTAGCCTACTTAGTAACCTCTGTAAGTCCCATATAATGTAAGGTCTTATCCACACCATTTATCCATTTTATCAGCTTATTTTAGGGTCAGTTTGGGCGGTGGGATTAGGTGAGATGGGATTCATCAGGTTCGTGACAATTCCACTCCATGTTTGGGAAGAATGAAAAAGCTTGGAATTGCATTGGGTCTAGTGCCAATTTTGCCCAATGTTTGGAAAGTTGTGTAGGTCCCACCATGATGTGTGGGCTACATCCACACCGTCCACTCATTTATCAAGATTATTTTAGAGCATGGGCCAAAAAATTAGGTAAATCTAAAGCTCAAGTGGACCTACCATAGAAAGCAGTAGAGGTTGATTACTTACCATTAAAAACTTCGTTAGGACTACATAAGTTTTGGATCTACCTCATTTTTAAGCCCATGCT
Source organism: Magnolia changhungtana (assembly GCA_030180095.1). Lineage (NCBI taxonomy): Eukaryota > Viridiplantae > Streptophyta > Magnoliopsida > Magnoliales > Magnoliaceae > Magnolia > Magnolia changhungtana. The sequence goes on from JASAUF010000213.1 coordinate 2,346,984, forward strand.
ATAAGATAAGGTTACAAAACAAATAAAATGTCTAGATATAACACAAGTGTATTATTCTCAATAGTTTCAAATGATGGTGGATATATCCATTCAATATACCACGGTATTATCAACAAAGCATGACATTAATTATATCCCATGGCAATAGGAGACAATCCCTGCCATGGGTAATAATTATGTTTTTTAAATCTCATCCCACCCAGTTCCTTCTAATCACACCGCCCAAACTGACCCTTAGGACCTGTTTGGCCTGTTGGAATGGAAATGATTAGATGGTAGTGGAAGGGATTGGATGGTAAATCCTGGGAATGGGTGATTTGATCCAAATTTGATAGATCTTCAGATAATCCACGGACAACACCATCATTATCTTTAAATCCCATTCAATCCACCCTAATCCGTTCAAATTAACCTGCGATGTGTTTGGTTCATAGGATTAGAAGGGATCGGAAGCTTTAATCTCCGGATTTGCTGGGCGTGCGAAACCGATTGGATGTATCAATCCAGTGATAGAGATATAGCAATGCCATGGATCTCAAGACAATTAGCTGACAACACCATCATTATCTAGAAATCCACGCCATCCACCCTAATACCATTCACTCCCATCCAATCCACCTGGCCAAACGGGCCATTAGTGTATTAGACCAAAACCATCCGAGCTCAAGTGGACCACACTACGAGAAACATTGGGAATTGAACACATACGGTTTCCACATAAGTTTTAGTTCAAGCCGATATTTACAATTTCCCTTCTTCCATGTCTGTGTGACTTTATGAGCAGGTTGGATGACAAGTAAGCATGGCTGTAGGCCGTATAGAAAGGTTTCAACGGTGGACGCCATTATCTCCCCTGTTTCCTGTGGTGTGGTGTGGTCCACTTGAGCTTTGATTATACTTCAAGTTTAGGCTCATACCTTAAAATGATTTGAAAAAAAATAGATGTACGGAATGGATAAGACATATACATCTCAGTGGGCTCCACAAAGTTCACTCACAGACAGTGCAATCCGCTTTCCATTACCTCAACCCATCAGCGAGTTTCGTCCATTCAATGATATAAGATCGCGTTATATTCGCACTGCTCATCAAACAGCTCTCTCTCATTTTTGGGCATGAGCCCGAGCATGAGGCGCATTCAAAACTCAAGCGGCTCAACGTTGAAAAATTGTGGGGGTGGCCGCTTTTATTTTTATACGAAATCCAATCTGTTTGTAAGATGATCCTCGGATGGGATGTAGGGAAATATCAGCCTGACCCAACATTCATTTGGCCCTCGAGAAGGTTTCAAGTGATGGGCATGGGAAAAACAGTAGTGTGGCCCACTTGAGTTTTTGATCTACGTAATTTTTTAGAATACGTACTAAAATGTTGGGGGGAAACAGATTGACGGAACGGATATAATAAATAAATCACAGTGGGCTCACAGAGCTTGGGGGTCATTCGGGTCAGAGGCGAGGCGTGTCCATCAATCTCTCCTCGCGCGAATCGCCAGAGCATTCCGTGTGTGTTCCCTGGCCGTGGATCCAATCCGCTCCATTGCTGCCCGTCCTTCTCCCGGGCAACTTCAACCATCCTCTTCCACTGCCATTCCCCTGTGCTTCGCAACTCTTTCTCGGGCAGATCTTCGCCTACCCGCATTTCGTTCTCTCCTCCCTCCACTGTTCAAATACTCCCACTCATACAGAGAGAGAGAGAGATAGAGAGAGAGAGAGATTTCTCTATATAAGGAGTAGAAAACAGAGATCTTTGAAATTTGGGAAAATGTGGTTTAGAGAGCGAAAACAGTAGTACAACAGCTTCGATATTTTCTTCGTAGATCTTGAAATCCTTGCGATTTCGATCTAGATTTCGGCGATCGAGAAATGTGGAAACTTGCCCGCTCGGCAGCTGCAAGCTTGCGCCAGGCGCGGCGGTTCTCTGCTGCGATCCCCGGCCCTTGCATCGTCCACAAGCGCGGCACTGACATCCTCCACGATCCGTGGTTTAATAAGGTTATACTCGCTCTCTCAGATGATTTTGTTTTTGTTTTTGTTTTTTTTTTTTTTTTTTTTTAAATTTTTAGTTGATTCATCGATTCATAGGTTTGATTTCTGCGAACCGATAATCAGCAGTTCTTGAGGTCTGCCAACTCCGGTGATTTATCTACTCGGAGTTTTCAGTGAGTAGTTTTAGTAATTTCACAGCCTTGAATACCGAACGGGTTGAGCTGTCTATCAGGTGGGCCCCACTCTGGGATCTCCTTTGTCTGAAAATTAGGTTTTTCAATCTATCAGGTGGATGATAGTAAACTGAAGAAACAGACTAAAGTAGTCTCGAACAAGTTTCTTTTTCGCGGTCGATTTGTTCCGTTTGATCTGGCCCTCTGGATGATTAGGCCAGATTATCTTTTTGCCAAGGCATCCACACGGTGGAGCCCAGCTGATGGATATCTTGTATGTTCTGCAATCTTGCCACATGGCACATTTGACAATGTAGATCGTGTTCAGGCTATTCATGTGTGTAGAATTGACAAATCCCTTCAATGTGATTTAGAGTAATTTGAGTTGATTCTGATGGTGTAGAAGTTGTAATTTGTTGATGGTTGCATAAAAGGATTCATGCAGCAGACCCCCATTAGTTTTGATGAGGCTTAGATGATGATGATGATGATGATGATGATTTGTATAAAAGGATGTTTTGTTTTTTTTTAAAAATTTGGTGATGTATTTTGTTCTACTTTAAGGGCATTTCAAGTGTATATCTAGGAAGTTGATAAGTTTAATTATGGTAGTGCAATTGATTGTTTCACAATAAATTTCTCATGGCTTCTTAGTAGAATCTAGGACGCTGTTGATAGCTTCAACATTTTTATTGTCTGAAATATGTTGAAATCCCTGGGTTGGGCTCCGTGAGCTGGTTTGTAGGGGTATAGCCAGTTGAGGGACTGTTTTTTTTTTTTTTTGCAAACTTCCCCCGTCTTTTCTGTTTTTTGCTTTTTTTTTTTTTTTGTTGGTATTCTGCTCTTTGTAACCTTTTCCTTTGCTTACTAAAATTGTCAACTTTCAAAAAGAAAAAGAAAAAGAGGATGTTAATTGGCAAATGATAACATTTTCATGTATAATCATGTTATTTCAATGTTTTTCTTGAAAATTTATTAAATTTTATATTAAAAAAAATATTATTAACTGTTCATTTTTTGGCTGACATCCTTGCCCCATTTGAACTATTTCTTAAATGGTGGTGAGTCATCCCCCATGCACATGACAATTGGCATACACACACACACACAAGTCAATCCTACTCATTGACCCCATTGTGGATGGGGAATATTCCAAAAATCATATTGATTGGGCTATATTGGCCATCTTTATGATTTCTGGCCAATTTTCTTTTCAAAATCCATTTGATGGCCACCCAGTTGGATGGTCAGGATTATCTGCTAAGTTTGCTTTTTTATATATTCGACATCCACGATGGGGCTCTCATCTGGGAATTCTGGATTGCTTCACATGTAGGCCACACGCAACATGGATGAGTTGCCAACATCTAGGGCCTGTTTGGGGGCCACATGTTTTATCTAATGTTTATTTCTTGCTAGTGTCTCTTGGTTGGAAGAAGAACTACTCGAAGGTTTTACTTTTTCCTTCTTTTTAATTTTAGTGTTTTGAAATGGTTCCAAGATGCAACAAATTTTGGCCACTTCTCACATCTTATGACGGTGAACACGTTGAACATCCAAACTGTCCGTCAATAGTGCCATGCACTAAAATACTGTCCCCGCAAATGTCATGCCAATTGGATTTACAGGTGGGCCATATCACGAGAGACAATCCTAATGGGCGCTTCGCCTGGTCGGGCTCGGTTACTGCAGCAAATGAATTTAGTTGGTTATCAGTTGGCACCCAAACAGGGCCTAATAGAATGATGGAATACACAAAGTATCTAAAACCTTTTTTTTTTCCCCTTATCACATATAGATGGCTTTTTTCTTTTTGTGTTATCACTGGAAACAATGGTTATGTGTTTGATTTATTTAGGTGGGAATCATTGAACAAGCTAGCAATCTAATTATCTAAGATGTGTTTTGTGATGCTTTGAAATGCTATGGCGGTTGAGTTAGTTTTGGGAAATAGAAAGAGATCGATGGTGTGAGTAGGAGTTCAGGGGAGTTGATTGGAGTAGTTTGTGTAAGTGCTGGTCCCTTGGCAGTATTCTCCTTCAGTCCTTCTAGTAATTACTCTGGTCCCCCATCTGAATTTGAAATCCCATAGAAGTCCTTTCTGGATCTGATGAATGAGAGTGGAGAAGATGTTGCTGATGTGGAAAATCAATACCTTCAGTTAAGAGGGTAGATTTTCCAGCAAAATTTTGATTGGGTTTGAAATATGTTACTGTAGACTTTGATCCTTCAGGAGTGAAGTTTCATATTGGGCTTCGGTATGAGAGCTATGGAACTATTGATTTCTATTGCCTTTGTATATTTCAGGAATTTGGACAGAGATTTGCTTGGTTATTATTAATGCATTTAGAGTTAATTACCTGCTGAAATTCTTGTTTGTCATGAAAAATAGATGAATTTTATGTGAATGACTCCTGACGGCCTAGAAACTGTGTTAGAATTATGATAATTTCAATATATTTGTATTCTAGGAATTTGGAGTGGTGGTGTGGTGATGGTTTTGGTTTGGATGATGTATGTCATAGCCACAACTGTTTGAGCATATTATGGCATTATTTGTTTGATGCAATCATGTGAAATTTTGTGTTTGATTTTGTCGAGGTAGGATACTGGTTTCCCCTTGACAGAAAGGGATCGGCTTGGGCTCCGGGGTCTTCTTCCACCTCGAGTTATATCATTTGAGCAGCAATATGATCGTTTTAGTGAGTTACCTTCACCTCAAATGTTCTCCCTCTCTCTCTCTCCCACTTCACCTCAAATGTTCTCCCTCTATCTCTCTCACCCAAAAAAAAAAAAAAATTTAAAAAAACCTCAAGTGTGATTATGGGAAGGGAAGTTGTTACATATTCTTGTTCTAGCAATAATATGCTCATTGACTTATTCATTTTTAAGTAAATGCAGTTGGAATTTAATTTACTCTTGCCCTTCAAAAATAAATAAATCTTAGTCGTGGATTCGGACACGATTGTGTATGCTAAAGTTTGAGAATATCTATTCTGGAACTATTACTTGTAAGGTCAGTTATTGTTTGGTAGCCAATATTTACAGGAATATCTTTGCTATTGGTAAATAAGCCATAAAAGAATGATTGAACCTTCAATTTCTTATTTCATGTAGCTTTAAACTGCATCTGATGACTTCCATGTTTTAATTGCATATATATGCTAATAAGAATTACCTTATAGATTTCGATACTGAATAATTCAAACTGGATGATCTATTTGCTTTTCCTGGTCTTTGGGCTAATGGCTTTCTATTGGGTTTTTGAGTTTTACCGTATTTCTATATTTTCTTTCCCGATTGCTAGGTGGAAGCCCCTACAAATTATTTGCCAAGATTTTGAATCGGCGGCTGAGGGTTGTGCTTCCCAAGGTCATCGCTCCTTTCTAGAGTGCTTTTATTTATAGGCAGCAGACCCTCGCCAGTGCTTTGGTAACTCATGAATGCTTGGATTCATGCCATCAGCCTGGCAAGTAAGGAGTCCTTTGCAAGTTGGACTTGGAAAAAGCCTATGATCATGTTGTTGTCCTTTTTGGAATATATGCCGGAAAGAATTGGGCATGAGATTAAATGGAGAAACTGGATTAGGGCTTGTGTTCTTATCAATGGTTCCCCATTTGGCTTCTTCAAAGCCTCGAGGGGCCTCCGGCAAGGGATCCCCTCTCCCTGTTCTTGTTTGTCATTGTTTCAAAAGCTTCAAGTTGGATGTTAATAAGGGTTCAATCTATGGGTCTGTTTAAGGGTTTTGAAGCTCCTAATATCCTTCATTGAGTCAGTCATCTCCAATTTGCTGATGATACTCTCATTTTTTGTGAAGCTAATGGGCCCATGGTGGACAATTTAAGAAAAATTATCAGATGTTTCTAGGTCGTTTCGCATCTCCAAGTCAATTTGGATAAAAGTGAGATGCTAGGGATCCATTTGTCCTTATCTAAGGCCTCCCAGATAGTGGGTATCATTGGGTGGGAACCTGGTCTCTTCCTTCTTCCTACCTCGGTCTCCCTCTCTGTGTTAGGAGTTGTGCAAAACACTCATGGGATAAGGTAATTGAGAGGATGGAAAGGAAGCTCTCTCCCTAGAAAAGTAAGTTCCTTTATCTTGGGGTCAGAATTACTATTATTAAGGCACCTCTGTATTTTATGTCTCTTTTCTGTTGTCCTATGTTGGTCATTAACATGATTGACAGATTAAGGAGGAATTTTCTTTGGCAAGGTGGTGCATTTTATTTTTGGGTAAATATCACCTGTTGAGTTGGAAGGAAGTGAGGTGTTGGATTAAGAGGCTCGATGTGGTTAATATGGCTTTGCTGGGTAAATAGATTTGGAGGTTTGTGGTGGAGGAAGGCAATTTCTAGAGGTTCATTTTGGTCAGCAAATATGGATCCTCCTTTATGGGCTGGTGGATCAAAGACCTGTCCTTGTATTATGCTTCCCGCATGTGGAAGGTTGTTGTGAGGATTGCCCCCAAGGTGTTTGATGGGTTGGGTTTCTTTGTCGGGTATGGTGTTCGGGTCAAGTTTTGGGATGATGATTGGTGTAGGGAGTCAACCCTTAGATACGTTTTCCCTAGGCTGGTTGGGCTTTGTAGTGTTGCTGATGCTTCGCTCGCCTGTTGTTTTTCAAAGTCGGAGGATGGGGGTGTATGGGTTCCTCCTTGTCAGAGAAATCTCTTGGACGTTGAGACCGACGATTTAGTCTGCCTTCTCTCCCATTTGCTAGGGCTCCAACCAAACCCGGGCATAAAGGATTTGTTGGGTTGGCACTTTGGTAAGTCTGGAGTTTTTTGCAGTGAGATTATTTCTCTCTAGTTTCCCAATCTGCCACCCAGGCTCCCTGCATTAAATATTGGTGTTGTGTGGTTTTATGGTGCTCCCCCTAAAGTTGTAGCTTTTTCTTGATTGGTTGGGAGAAACATGATCCTGACTGTGAACAACCTTTGTAAAAGGGACATGGTGCTCTCTAATACCTGCCTTCTCTACTTCAAGGATGTGGAATCTGTGAATAATTCATTCATTCATTGCCTCCTGGCGAGAGAGGTTTGAAGCAATGTTCTTTTGATGTTTGGTGTCTATTGGGCAATCCCTAGTTCTATTACTGATTTATTTTGCTCATGGCATGTGGTTGGGCTGGGGCATAAGAGAACAACTAGATGGAGAGTTGCTTTGCATGCGGTCATCTGGACTCTTTGGAGCAATAGGAATGATCACTGCTTCTGGGATGGGAGTTGTTCCTCTCTAAGGGTTATTGGTAGGGTTAGTCTATTAAGGATTTGGGTGCCTTAATTGGCTGGTTGCAATTTTCAATTTCTTTTTCCTTGTTGTTTTCCTTTTCTCTTGGCCTGTTTGGCTTGAGTAAATTCAGTATCTTTCAAAAAATTGCTAGTTACAGGAATATATTATTTAAGGGCTTGTTTGCATTAGTTACATTCAAAAGAATTCAAGTCCTTTTAAATTTCTGACAGTCTGATCACCTGGGGCCAAGGCTTCATGTCATCACACACCTTGTTATGCTTCCAAGAGGCCCACTAATCACATACGTTTTGTTTTGTTAGGGTCTCGAGACAAATTGTGTTGTAATTGGGTGCCCCTTTGAGGAAAACAACAAGCATGTGATAATGGGGAGCCTTGGGCCTTGCATTGTCAGACCATGTCAGAAATCTGGAAGGATTAAAATCCTTCTATATTTAACTAATACAAACAGGTGATTGCTATAACAGTCACATGCTTGACATGCTATGATATTTACTTCAACTTCCAAATTAATTTAAAGAGAATGAGGTGTTATCTTTGTTAAGTAATTGTAGTGCAATTTCTATGATGGTATTCTTGTAATTTTTATGTGCTATGGGGAGTTCTTTTTTATGAAATTAAGATTTTTATGCATTGTGCAATTCTCTAACAGTTTCCATAGAGAATTGCTTCTTACACAAGCAATGCATTTCCATTGAAAGCTCCAGCATGGATTGATTATCTTTCACTTGAGTTCATAAAGTACCTCCCAGTTAAGGCAAAATTGCTCAAGATATAGCTTTTTTGAATCGCTGTTCTGTATGAATGGTCCACGTACTTCCTTTATCTCTGGACCTTTCTTTGACATGCTTGATTAGGTGGAATTATTCTTCACAAAACCAAGTGAATAACTAACTGGTCTGGTATGTCAAAATTTGCTCACTTTACTCGATCATTTCGTGTTTTATTCATACCCAAAACTTTATATCCAAATCACATCAAATTCTTAGGGTGTATCGATCAAAAAAAGAAAATAACTGATCCTCTAGGCCGGAGGATACTTTTGGCTCTTCGTTCTAGGATTTCAATTATTGTACATTATGTGGCAGTAAATGTTGTGCTTCAGTCTTGTCTCCATTTATCAAGAATGAATGCTGAGATTATGGAGGTATGCACCTTTATTAAGAACACGGGGTTATCATCTGATTCTTCTGCTGCTGCTTTTTTTTTTTTCCCTTCCCCTGACTAGTAGTGGGGAAGTTCTATTCCAACCATAAGAGGAGGAGGATGATGACAAGGGAAAAGAAACAAAGAATCCCAAAATATAGACAAGGCTTAAAAGGTCCACTCCCTTACCAGAGCATCTACTTTGATCTTTTCTTTACTTAGAGAATGGGAGAAAGTAATGGAAGAGATCCACAATTCTCTTGATTCGAATATTTTATTTCTCCTAGGAAAACCCTTAGACGTATTTGTCCTTTTCAAATGAGTCACCTTAAAAAAGGGACTGACCTCAAAACTTGCAGATGATCTCTTGGACATGTATCCACCAAGCTCTTATTCCCCCCTTGCTAGAATTGCTAACTCAAACTTGTCCCAAGTATGCCCTACAAACTTTGTGCATTGCTTGAGTCATGTCTAATGATACACGCTACGTCGGTACCCTAGCAGGGCCCAAATTACTGGTCGAACTTCCATTAGATTTGAGCCTCAACATTCCTCTTGGAGGATATCTCAGTTCTAGATTTCTCTCCAATCTTCTGTTCTACATTCTCCAATCCGCTCTTAAGATTGTCAAGCCTAACACTACTGCTCTTAAGGAACATTAAACCATTCTCCCTCTGACTCTCTATCACTTGCTCTTTAGTCATTGCTTTGTTATGGAAGGATCCATTGATGTTTTCCTTCCAATTGGGCGTACTGAGATTCTAAAGAATGTGCACTCTTGTGGAATGGAATATGCACACCCATGCTTCGAAGAGGTCCGTGATAGAACTGAGCATAGATTAGGCCACATCAATGACCACCAATGGAACTATTCCACATTGCATGAGTGAAGGGCACTGCAAATGCAGGTGATATACCAACTCTGTGTCCCCTGATATCTTCCGCCATTTGATCCTGTTTCATAATGCTAGTGTGATGCTTCACGAATGATCATGATCGCTTTCCAGTTTCTACTGAATTTATGGGCAATTTGCTGCATGCTGTAAATTGGATAATGTTTTCACTTTCAGTTGAGAAATGCTAAGATGATTCTCATGGAGGAAGAATGAAGTGGAGATTCGAGGCACACTTGTGAGATCCGGACCATTCATCAGGTGGGGCCCACCGTGAAAATTCCCTGGCTCAAAAATCAGGGTGGTCCATTCATTGGGTGGGCTACAGCCTACATGTTTGTGGTGAACATATGGACCGTTTGTCTTCTTTTCCTGACTTCCCATTCTTCTCATGCATGATTTGTCCGCCTGATAGATGGAGACCCCTCTTTCTTGCTACAGGACATGCCATGGTGGCCCCATCTATTAGTGGCCTGGATCTCACACATGTGCCACACTGGCATGTGTGCTTTGAATCTTTTTTTCAATTTGCCTTCACATGAATTGAGCTGCATTTCTCATTTACAGTTGGTTGTCCCAAATAGCAGGGACGAGTCTGTTATGATGATGATGATGGTGTCAATTGATTACATTTCTTTTTTCGAATTTAAACACAAACCTCGCTGGCACGGCATTGATTTTCTTTTTCCTAAATGTCTTTATGGTTTTTCTTGGAAGACATCTCCCATGGTTTTCACTGCAGTTGATTACTTTCCTCGATATTTATTGTTGGTGTATTATTTACCCAAACAGTGGTAGATTTGATGCTATTATTATTTTGTTGCCATGACAGTGGAATCATATCGATCCTTGGAGCATAATACCCACGGTGAACCCCTTAATGTGGTCTCTTTAGCAAAATGGAGGATACTGAACAGACTGCATGACAGGAACGAGACATTGTACTATAGGGTATGCTTAGCATCAAATGTCTTGTAACGACCACACATTTTTTGACATGGTGGCCACTATAAGCTTGTAGATCTTTCAATTGTTTAGGAATTTCAAAACCCAAAATTACTGCGCATAGCTGTTTTCTGCAGGTCCTCATTGATAACATTGAAGACTTTGCTCCAATAATATACACTCCAACAGTAGGTTTGGTTTGTCAAAACTATGGAGGTCTGTTTAGACGTCCACGTGGGATGTATTTCAGTGCAAAGGATAAAGGAGAGATGATGTCCATGATCTACAATTGGCCATCTCCACAGGTATTAATCTATTAGGTGATTCTCTGTTGATCCTGTTAAGATTTTTAAGGGTAGATTTCTGGTTCATCCTTTTCAGATGTTAGCTGGTTGAACAAATATCAACTAATCTCCACGTGTGTTGAAACTATCTATTATGGATGGTGTTAGATAGTTGAACAAATATTATCTGATCTCAATATGCTTGTGGAACTGTCTTTATTATGGATGCTCAAAAGTGTTAGACTATTGAACTTTGACCATATATTCTCTTATCCCTTTTTTTTTTCCTGGCTCAAGAGTCAAGACCATAGTGAATTCCATTCTTAGTCTTTATTGGAGTCCATCTGGTTCTTGAAATGATGTGTTGATCAAGATGCTTTATTCTTGCTATCATGTCTTGTTTTTCTTGCATGCAATTTCCAGTATTTATTACTTATCATTTACATGACTAATGTCATTCATTGTGATAGTCAAATTTTGAAGTTATTCATGGCGAAGTCGATCTGGCATTGTAGAAAGGTTCATTTTTGGCTTTCATAGAGTATCCAATAAGAATGTTCCAATTAGCAACCTGCATGTTACCAAGGGTCCTCCATTGAAGTTTGCTGCCAGCCAGTGCCACCAAATTGACCTTGATAAGTGCTTGTGCTCCAATAATCCATGCTCATCTTAACGTACATGTGTGCTTTGGATCTCATATGGGTTTTGAGCTACTTTGAATTAACTGTTGATATAGGGGCATTTTCACACCGGGTTTGAGTGGGGTCGCCTGTGGGATGCAAGGGCACACTCGGGGTGGGCGGGGCCCACGGGGGGAGATCTCGTGTTCGAGACTCCTCACCGGGGGTGATTAATGCGTATTTTACACCGGGCTCGAGTGGGGTAGCTTGTGGGATGTGGGGACACACTCGGGGTGGGCGACCTGTGTGAGGTGGTACCCATGTGATTTGGGGCCCACGAGGGGGGTTCGGCCGAGGTCCTAACCCATGAGATGTGGGGCCTGGGCTATGAGATAAATGGATTAATTTGCTATACTCTAACAGTTCGAGCTTTTAGAGCAAGTTGTTAATTGTCCTGCATCAAATTGGTATCAGAGCAGGAGGTCTCGTGTTCGAGACTCTTCACCAGGGGTGATTAATGCAAGGGCATTTTCACACCGGGCTCGAGTGGGGTCGCCTGTGGGATGTAGGGCACACTTGGGGTGGGTGGGGCCCACGTGGGAGGTCTTGTGTTCGAGACTTCTCACGGGGGGTGATTAATGCACATTTCACATCGGGCTCGAGTGGGGTAGCCTGTGGGATGCGGGAACACACTTGGGGTGGGCGGCCTGTGTGAGGCAGTACCCATGTGATTTGGGGCCCACGAGGGGGGTTCGGCCGAGGTCCTAACCCATGGGATGTGGGGCCTGGGCTATGAGATAAAGAGATTAATTTGCCATATTCTAACAGTTCGAGCTTTTAGAGCAAGTGGTTAATTGTCCTGCATCAACTGTAGGTCATTAGCTTAAATTATTTGATGAGAGAGAGAGAGAGAGAGAGAGAGAGAGAGAGAGATTTGAATAGTAACGTAGGATCTTGGCCATCATACAGGATCCTGGTCATCATAAACCAATCGCTTTGGTTGGAGGCTAAATTACAATTAACCCAATTTAATACATCAGCCTTTACCCTCTTTACAACATCTGCCTCCGACCCTCAGATGTCTTGGAAAATCCAATTGTTCCTCTTCCCCACAATGCTCACAGAATCATTAAAAGCACAACCTCCAAACCTCCCTTCCCCCATTACTCTACCCACCAATCTCCAAACCTCACTTCCTGAAAGCAACAATTGCTCGAAGTCTGATGACTTAGAAGGATTTTGTCCTTCCATGTAACACATAAACTAGAAGTAGGCTTACTATTTGCGTTCTGTATTTTGTTTATATGAATCAGTGTTTTAAATAGCAGTAGCGTGATGCGTAGCGCTCAGCCCTTTATAACGTGTAGCGTAAATATGTAGTGTGTAGCGTAAACTATATGATACTTCTATTTTTTAATTTAAAAATAGGACAAAATAGGACAAATATAATAGACTGAAAAAAAAAAAAGGAAAAAAATATAAAAATGCCTAAAAGATAATTTATTTTATCCATTATAAACATGTTAAAAAAAGTTATTAGTTATCATTTATCAAAAGCCAATCCACATACATAAGCTAAATCAAATAATTATCACATCAACAACTTTCTAAGCACACCACTTTAATTAATAATGTCTAATTGAAACTACAAGTCACAATTATGAAAAGGAATAAAAATCCCATAGGTTAAAAGTATCCAGTACAATACAACTGTCACATTCCTTAACATTAGAAACAAAGAAAACGTGAAAAAAAAATAAAAAAATAAAATAGTAAAAAAATATATTGTAGCTTACGCTACGGACGCTATGTGCTACGTAGCTGTAGCGTGCGCTTCGACCCCTGTAGCATACGCTACAGGGGATTTACGTTATTTGGGACGCTACGTAGCGCTACGGCCACACTACGCTACGTAGCGCTACGGCCACACTACGCTACATAGCGTACGCTACCGCTACGCTACGGGCGCTATTTGAAACACTGATATGAACTCCATAAATGATTGCACTGGTGGAGCTTTTAAGTTTTATGGAGTGAAAGGTAATAGAGCTGGTAACTAGCTAAGCCCCATCTAGAAGTCCAACCAAATTGGGATTGGTTCTGCTTTTTCAGCAGAACCAATTCTCCTAGCATTTGGGATAGGAGTGGGAAACCTGCATTGGTGTCATTGCAGTGAAATAGGAAAGAATCTGAAACTTTAGAGCAATGATGAACATGTACCAATTTAGAAGCTGAAATCCTTCCAACGTGCCACCATTAATCTCTAATCAACTCACTAACGATCAAGATAGATTCACAGAATTGCTCCATGCAACCCTAATGCATTCACAGCCAAGGGGTTTTCCCGGGAATCACAACACTAGAACAGAAACACGTCACAAGAATCCATGAAAAAAGAAACATCTTTTATTCAGTTATCATCACTTCATCTCCATAAGTAAATACATAGGGCTATATATTACCCTTGTACATAAATGCCTATATTTGTAGCCTTGTACATAAATTGCTGCGCAATACTAAATTGTTGATATTCACATAAGATCTGGTCTTCTATCCTTGCCAAATTCAACATAACCTGGGTGATACATAATTCTGTTTGGGATCTTATTGAAGATTGGTCAACTACTCAGTGGGGCCATATGAGTAAGATTTTTGGGATAGGGGGGCTTATGCAGTTATACAGAGCTTATGGCTAGAAAGAAATAACAGAGTTTTAACAATAAAGCCATTCCACCCTTCTTCTTTTGAAGAAGATTGGTTGCCTGCTTATATTTTGGGCAAGCGCTGATTGGAGATTTAAAGGTATTCCGATTAATACTCTCTCGGCTTAATTGCATAAACTTCTCCACTGCAAATGGCTTAAGTATAAGAAGTCATTCCGCTGGATCCCGGCATTGGAAGCATCATTCGGGACAACAATGGAAACTGGTAAGCAAAGTTTTGGGGCCAACCGGAATCAGTGACTCCAGTTATGCTGAAGGCAAGCCCTTCTGCAAGCTTGCTAAGTTGCCATGGATGTCGCTGATGGGCTGATTTATGTTGAAGGGGATTCCAGCAGTGCTATTTCCTGGGACAGGGGCAATATCTCTCCAGGGAGAGTAGCTGACGAGATTGAAGAGGCCATAGACATTTGCCAAGACCTTGGTATACCTTTTGTTTCCATGCCTAGGGAAGCTTATTCCGAAGTGGACTGACTTGCTAAAGATGGAACTCTAAAAAATAGTCAGCTAATTGTATTTAAAAATTGATGGAATTTGGTGCAGAGTCATGCTGTCCACTGCCTCCCTTATTTTCCTTTCTCTTTATTTGCATTCCTTCTGTGGCCTTTTCTGTTTGTATCTTTCCTTCTAATATAAATTCTCATTATTCATTAGAAAAAAAAAAAACTAAAGGGTCAAGGATGCATGATAGAATGGCTCTCGTCATCTCTCAGTTATGGGGCTTTCATTAAAGACGAGCAAATTTTGTATGTCATTTTAGCGCAAACGGCTCATCAATTGAAGACCTTTGAGAGGGTAAGTGGGGATCCTTTGTAAGATTGTGAAGAAAAAGGCACATGACCATGTTGATTGGGATTTACTTGTATATTATTGGTAGGATGGAATTGGGCGAGAAATGAGTTGATTGGATTAAAGAGTGTTATTCCTCAGCTCTGTTCTTGGTTTTGGTCACTAGTAGGATTCTTTTCTAGTTGTCAAGGAGACCAGCTGTCTGCCCTTCTTTTTTCAATTGTAGCTGAAGGTCTCTGTTTGGTCATGAGAAAGGTTTCATCTGTTATTATCATATGATTAAGGGTTTTAGAGTTGGCACTCTGGAATTGGAAATTTCAGACGCTCAATTTGTGGATGACAATCTGGTGATTTGTGAGGTGAAGATGGAGCAAGTATCTAATTTGAAAGGTGCTTCAAGGAAGTCTCTGGTTTCTGCGTAATCTTAGAAAAGTGCTATATTTGGTGTGGTGGTAAATGAAGATTTGGTCAAGTCAGTGGTGGAGGGTAGGGGTGCAAGTTCTGTGAGCTTCCTGGCATTTCTTTAGGTTTTCCTCTTGTACTTATGCCGAATGTTACTTCCTCTACTTAACAGGGCCTTATATACTCTACTTGCTAAACGAGCTCTAACTTCTAAGCAATAAGAAAAACCTAATAGTCAGTAAATAAAGAGACCAAATCTATTCTTAACTCTTTATAAACCAGTCGAATGGAGTGTGTATACCAGCAGTGTGACACGGTTGGTGCAATAGGTAAAAAAGGGTATCGGTTGACATGGACAGCATTAAATATCACCTGGTTGATATAAAAAGTCCAAATCTAATTTACTTTCCTACAAATCAGCTGTTTGGGTCTTGTTATGCAACTTTAGGGCGGGAACAAATTTATTTTTTTTTGAAGACACAGGGTGTCCCCACCTCTTTTTTTGAAGTGAGACTAATCCCTGTGGATACACGCAATCACCCACAACCACGTGTATCGGGTAAAGCCAAAGGGGGGAATCGAATCCTCACCTATAGGGAGCAAACCTATGGTAAAGACCATTCGCCCAAACCTTGTTGGGCGGGAACAAACTATGATTTCTGTACACATATCAAATATTTCAATCAGCTAATAGATAGGGCCCTTAATACTTCCAGTTGCATTTGACGGACCTTGAGTCCAACGAGGTATACAAAAACGGTTACGTAACGGTCATAACCGTTATGCATTACAGGGCTGAAACTGCCGTTGCAGAAAAAATTGCCCGTAACAGTCTAGAAACATGTTTTAAAAAATAAAATAAAAATTGCCGTAGCGGCTGTTGCGGCCACCGTCACCGTTATTGTACACCTTGCATCAGACTCCATTTTGAACAAAAATCTGTTACGTGTGCGGTCCATCTGGATCCTCCACCTGTAATGTGTGTTCTGGGTGCATCAGGTGGGCTGCCATCTCATGACACCCTTTTCACTTTGCATTGATTATGGGCAGTTCTTACCCTACTTGCTATTTGAGCAGAGTGCGTTTAATCTGCCTCAAGCCGGGGACTTCCACACTCACCCAAATTCTGATAAATCTTATGATGATACACGTCATACATACATTCCTGACTTTTGATTTCCTACATAATGTGAGGAAATTAAGCGTGTGGTAGCTCAAGAAATTCACTGTTAGAAACCTTTTTTCAATTTTCTTACAAGTACATATCAATATGCCCTGCATTTCTTATGCTAAGTACTGATTGATGCACCAAGGGCATTGACTTTTACAACTGTAGGCTGCATGCATCATTCCACTTGTTATATCATGGGGCTATCCTTATTCCCCTCAGGTAGACATGATAGTGCTGACAGATGGGAGCCGTATTCTTGGTCTTGGTGACCTTGGAGTTCAGGGGATTGGAATACCTATTGGAAAACTTGACATGTATGTTGCTGCTGCTGGCATCAATCCACAGAGAGTATGTATTATCCAACGTCTTGCTAATATTTCCAAGTGTGAATGCTAGCATTTGTGATTTCATCTTTATATATGTGCCAGCGGGTGGCTTCCTGCACATGCCTGGTCAGAGGTGCTCTCATGGACGAATGTTCATGCTTGCGCATGTGTCTCTCCATTTAAGCTCTCGTGTCTTTGCAGATGTTTTCTTACTTTAACCATGAAATTGCATCTCTTATACTAACCTTGTGTTTTTATTTTGAAAGGTGAATACACACACGCTCTTACACCCACACACACACCACATGGGTTCTCAAACCCATGACCTCAGAGTTAAAACACAGTGTCTACCACTGAGCCATGAGTAGAGACCCCTACTAACCTGGTGTTTTGGTACTGAAATTCATCAAAGAGTCATGAATATTCAGTCTTCTCACCCCTTGTGATCAGTATCCTTGTTTTTTTGTACGTCCTGCTTAGTAATTCATGGCTTGCAGATTGCCCAATGTAGCAAACTTTACTCTTTTAATGGTTTACCCCATGATCTGCTTCGAGGATTTGAGAAACTTCTGTTTCACAACACCTGTTTTGTTCCTTAAAAAAAAAACCACCTGTTTCACAACACTGGCTTAGTTCTAAAAAATGCTAACTTTCATGGTTGGCATTAGAAACATTGAGAAACATGCATCTTTTGAATGGTCACTCTGTATTTCATCATAGTATTGATCAACTTCTGCTACATCTTTGACAGATACTCCCGGTTATGCTCGATGTTGGTACCAACAACCAAAAGCTTCTTGAAGATAGCCTTTGTGAGTAAGAGTAACTAAATCTTCTGCTCCAATCTTGTTTATTATTTTTCTGGTTCATGTTCTCAAAATGTGCTTCAGCCTTCAGGACTTGTAAAGACTGCCATCTATGGAACAAAAAATTGTTGTTTGCCTATTCTTAAGATAGTCAGGTCTGGAAGTAGGTTTAACCAGTCTGAGTTTGGTTCAACAAATATTTGTCATATTTTCTGTACATGATATCTTGTATGCACATGAAATACATCAAGAGGCTATCATTATGCTTCAAACGAAGGAGGTACCATAGGCAAGTGCTTTCAACATATCAGGGGCAAGACAGTGTGGTGCTTTCTGTTCTGATGCAACCTTAAGGACTTCGAAATCCCAGTGTTCTTGCAGTTGTTGCCTCTGCTAGAAGAGTTTATATCTCCTGCTTGGCTGTCGATTGGCATATTTGGGATTTGGGAGTTTGAAGCCAATGGTTGGTCTTGATGAGGTCTGCCTCCCTTGTTTTACTTCATAGACTTCGCAACCCCTGATTTTTTCCCCCTAAAATCTGGAAAGGCACAATTCCTCTGAAGGTCAACGCTTTCCTCTGGACTACTTTTTAAATAAGATTCTTCCCCTTGTCATAATAAGAGTTGAGGGGTGGTGTTACCTAATATATGTTCGTTGTGCTGTAAAGAGGAAGAGTTGTGCTGTAAAGAGGAAGAGATGCTGAATCACCAATGGATCCATTGCTTTTTTGCGACAATTGTTGGACATTGGTGATTTCTAGATTTGGTATAGCACGGGTCTTTCCTGGATCTGTTTTGGAGCTCGTGTAGGTCCGTTGCACAAATCATTTGGGCCTCAATTGTTTGGTTTTTGTGGAAACTATCTTTGCAATTGGTGCTTTGGTCCCTTTGGCTTGAAAGAAATGGAAGGATCTTCAATAGCATATCCTCATTGGCGAGCATGACACCGAGATGTATTGTCAAGCTTATCTCTGAGTGGGCTATGGCCTATTCTAGGCTGAGAGGCATTCCCATACAGATGCTGTGCTCAAAATGGTCTGATGTTATCATATGTGGTTGGAAGAATCATAAGAAGAAAGCTCATGTAACAATTGAATAAAACTGGAATTTAATATAATGTCTGATTTTCATGTAAAAATCATGAAACAGAATATGAATAGCATGTTCCAAGTGGGACATTTGTGTCCTGGTTTCTTCAGAAATGGAGTCTTTTCCTGTTCTCATAAGTCATATCCACGTCCGTTTCAGTATATCCCCTTCTAAATGCTTTGTGCTTGTGAATACTTTTAGGTTCTCATTCCGATTGCCTTTTTCTTCTCAGATTTAGGAATACGTCAACCTCGGTTGGAGGGAGATGAGTATTTATCAATTATTGATGAATTCATGGAAGCTGTGTTTACGCGTTGGCCAAAGGCTATTGTACAGGTTTAGTTCTTTCAGAAAAGAAGAAAAATTGCAATATTGTTTTTAACAACAATCGTCCAAATAACATGATGGTTTTTGTAACCTATCAGTTCGAGGACTTCCAAATGAAGTGGGCATTTGAAACTCTGCAACGGTATCGGAGAAAATTTTGTATGTTCAACGATGACATACAGGTTTTGGTCTCTTTTATCTTCATTTGTCTTTTTAGCCTCTCTTGTGGTGTTGACTGTTTATAATATGTCTGTGTGCTCTAATAATACCACCATTGTTGCATCTACACTTCATTTCTATCAGGGAACTGCTGGTGTTGCACTAGCTGGATTACTGGGAGCAGTAAGAGCACAGGGTCGGCCACTGACTGACTTTGTTAAACAAAAGATTGTTGTAGTAGGAGCTGGAAGGTATTTATATAACTGAAAAGAATCATTCCTTTTTCTTAATGTGGAAATCGCACCAAATCTTCCGGCTTATGGCATGTTCTTCATTTTTGGCAGTATTGGACTTTTAAACTGTGACCTTGCTTTGCATCCTCTAATGTTTTTATTTACTGTTCAGTGCAGGGATAGGTGTGCTCAACACGGCAAAGCAGGCTGTTTCAAGAATGATGGGAAAAAGTGAAACTACGGCAGCAAACAACCAGTTTTGGCTTCTTGATAAAAATGTGCGATTCTGTCCTTGATGTTTGTTCTTTGGCACAGGCCTTTCAAAAAAGAAAAAAAATGGCATTCCCTGGTTTCATTTATTAAATCTGTTTGACTTTTATGTATGTGAATTAGCTCTCACTGCCAATCATGACCATTTTGCTTCCATCAGTCCTTAATCTTCAATTTCTTCTTTGGATATTAGCCTTCTCAAAATGTTTTTACTCACAAAGTAATGCAATGGTCATGTTTTTCACCTTTTATCCTATCTAACTTTCAAAATTACAATTCTATTGCTGTAAAGTGTATTTTCTTAATTTGACCTAAGGGAATCTTTGGATTGGAAATCTCAATCAGTATGGGATGATTATTTCCCAAGTCCCATGCAAACATAGATTCCATTTTAGGGGCCTTGTTTGGATAGCAAGTGGAAATCTCATATTCCTCCACAATACTTACCTTGTATCTTGTGCTTGGGAGTCCAAACTATGAAGAAGGCTAATGATTGCCTGGTGGAATCCACTATTTTGTTTGCTATCCAAACAACAAAAATGATGACATCAATGGAAAATTGTTTCCATTTCCCTGGGTTTCCATAGCTTTCCTCATATTGAAACATGCCCGTAAAGAAAATGCTGGAAATAATTTGGGTTTTCAAGAGAAGATGAAAAGATGTTCCTAGGCATCCTTGGGAGCCCCTTCACCAACATTTTGCAAAATATCATTTTGATAATGCAGTCTTTTTAATCCGTGAACAATTGACTGCTGGTTATTTTATCAATTCAGATGGCATAACTTTCCAGGAGCTTTGCTAAGCCAACACCTCTCTCTGCACATGTCTCAAAACAGTTGTATGTGCCCACCTTATATGTGTGCTAAACATCCAAGCCATGTATCAGGTGAGGTGGGCCACCATTCATATGCCAATTCCAGACTGATACACTCCCCAGGAGAGCTGTTTATGTACACTAAATGTGGATTTCTACATGTGTGCCACCTCGTAAGTTGATTGGTGATTTTTGGGCCGGGTCATCTACACAGAGGGCCCACCTGATGCACGGTTTGGATGCGTGACATGCATCCCACACATGCCAGGTCATCTCATATCTGCATGTGGAGAGGTGCGTGTGGGCTTAGCAAAAATCACTTGCCTTTAAGCCCCTTAAGATTGTAGACCAAAGGTTGCAATTTTTCTGTTACTATGTATCCGTTTCATTTTGGTTGCATTAGGCTCTTACAAATTTAGTTTTCATAAACTCTTTGGTGGGTGCAGGGTCTTATCACAAAAGATAGAAAGGATCTAGACCCAGCAGCAGCTCCTTTTGCTAGAGGCATTGGCCCAGGAGAGATTGAGGGACTTGGGGAGGGGGCTAGTCTCCTTGAAGTGGTAAGTGGTTATGGTGAACGGCAACTGTTGTTCAAGTTGAGATATATTTTTTTTTACTAGGGAGCTTTTTCTTTCTTTCTTTTCCTTTTTTTCCTTTATTTCTTTCTTTCTTTCTGCTTTTCTTTTGAATGGTTGATTCCTTTGTTTTCCTCAAACGATTCAATTTATCTGTGGAGGAGGTCTTAGGAGTAACTAGCAGGATGATAAGTTACCGCCAACTAGCTCATGAGTGTCAACTTGTCAAGCATGTACAACACCCAATGCGACCAACAGTTTGGCCCCACCATGAAGACCGCCTGATGGGAAAATCAACCTGATCCACTCATCATGTGGCCTGCACTAGAAAACAATGGAAAGCCACTGTTCTTACCCGAATGACATGTGATTTTGCACTAGGCAATCTTCATGGCCGGACTAATATTTTGGACGGGTTGGATGTCATACACATGACATTTTGGGAATTATGCTCTAGTTGGACCTTTCCTTGTAGTCCAACTAGTTGAATGTCAGACCTCTTGTTTATATAGGTTATATCACTTACACTACTCTAGTTGGGACAAGACTTTGATGGTGATGATGATATCACTTGCACTATTTTCAGGTATTGAGTGCTAACAGTTTCTTTATTTGTCAGGTTAAAAAGGTGAAGCCCCACGTACTTCTAGGTTTGTCTGGCGTTGGGGGCATCTTTGATGAGCAGGTGAATTTCACCATATATGACAATAATGCACTAATAATTTTGAACTCATCATCCTTCAAAAAAAAAAAAAGAAGAGCTTTTAACTCATCATATATGACAAGAAATTAGAACTGATGAATTAGTTTGATTTCATTCAAGCTAAATTCTGGGGTAAATGAATCTTCATGGCTGAACTTTGTGCTTGTATGAAGGTCTTTTTTGTTCTTGATTATGTGCCATGGTCTTAGAGCAGTTGGTGGGTGACGCTAGCAAGCTTAACGTGCCAAGTTGCCCATACAAAGTTGCATTGCTTTATAAATATTAACCTATTTAAGTATAGAAATGGAAAATTTTATTTGGATGCATATAACAACATTAGGGTGGCAATATCCAAGATGCTTGGAGTTAATATGGAGGAAGAAGAGGTGAGGAGTTTCGCGGAAGAGTTTCAATGCTCAACGGCATCCTTTCTGATCACTTTTGTTGGGCTGCCCCTATGCATTGGTAGACCCCCTAAGTATTTATCGGATAAGGTTGTTGATAGATTTGAAAAGTATCTTGCTTCCTGGAAATGCAGATATTTATCTAGGGGAGGGAGACTCACTCTTATAAAGGCCGCCCTTTCTAATCTCCCCCTATATTTCATGTCTTTATTTAAATGTTCGTCTTCAGTTTTGACAAGACTCGAAAATCTTAGGCGAAACTTTCTTTGGCAAGGCAAGGAGGAGAAGAAGAAATTTCATCTGGTCGATTGGAAGCAAGTGTGCAAAAATTATCAGGAAGGTGGTGCTGGGATAAAAGATCTAAAAATCATGAATCGGGCCCTCTTAGGTAAGTGGATATGGAGGTTAGGATCCAAGAACGATGCTCTTTGGAACAAGGTTATTAAAAGCAAATATGGCTGCTCAGATGGTGGTTGGTGGACAAAAAATTCTTCCAATTATAGGGCTTCTGCCCTATGGAGGGATATTGTCTCTTTACAAAGGGAGGTGTTCAAATGGATCGGCTATGAGATTGGTAAGGGGGATAAAATCAGATTTTGGGAAGATTTATGGATAGGGGACATGCCGTTGAAAGAGGAGTTTCGAAACATTTTTCTCCTCAGTCCTTATCAAACAGCTACAGTTAATTATTTCTTCTCTAACCAAGGAAGGAAAACAGTTTGGAATGTGGACTGCAGAAGAAATCTTCGAGACTGGGAAATCATCGAGTATGTGTCATTGCTGGATCGCATCTTCAGAGCAGTCCCTGACCTATCTAGTGAAGATAAAATAATTTGGAAGCTAGAAAAATCCAGTCTTTTCTCGGTTAAATCGCTATTCAATCAGATGGCCAGCAGTCCTTCTTCCTCTTCAGACCCTCAGATCGGCTATATCTGGAAATTACCTATCCCTCCCAAGTTTGTTTCTTTTGGGTGGCTAGTTGCTAGGAAGAAAATCCTTACAGTTGACAATCTCAGAAAAAGGGGCATGATTTTGGTAAACGTATGTCTGTTGTGCATGGAGCAAGAAGAGACAGTGGATCATTTGCTCATTCATTGTCCTTTTATCAATCTCATATGGCCTGAATTTCTTTTCCGGTTTGGTATACACTGGTGTTTCTCAGATTCAGTGGATCCTCTGTTAAAAGCTTGGCATGGGATCAGATTGGATAAGCAGAAAAAGTGGATATGGAGAATAGCTATCATCGCTATTTGGTGGTGTGTTTGGGTAGAAAGGAATGAAAGATGTTTTCAGGATAGGGCGCACTCCACCGACAGTGTAGCTAGTAAGGCCAAGCGTATGATTATTGAATGGGCCACAGCAGTTGACAGTCTTAAGGGTTGTAATTTTATGTTTCTTGGAGCTTAGATGGGCTTGCTTTCTCAGCTTCCCCTCTCCTCCTTTTTGTCTTTTGCTGTTTCTTAATACAAATCAGTGATCTTTCAAAAAAAAAAAAACATTAGGGTGGCAATAAGTGGGCACTGGGGTATGGTCCAGGCTGGGGTCAACCTTACCGAGATCGGGCCCTTGATTTCAGGCAGAAGCCCACCCATTGATACCCAAAATAGGCTTGTTCTCATGCTCGGGTTGGGCTTTAATAGAAAGTTTTGCAAAACATAGGGCCGGGCCATACCCTTTCGTTAAGAGGGTTCCAAATCCAAGTACATACCTTACCCATGGGCCTCTACTACAGGCCCGAGCCCGCCCCATATCAGGCCCGGATCTGTTACCAGATGTGCCTGCCCAGCCCATTGCCATCTCTGGCTACATCTATGAATAAAAAATAAAAATATAAAAAAAAAATGAAAGAAAAAAGAAAGAAACGAGATAAAAGGTATGCTATGGTTTATCTCAAAGGCCTTGTCTGTTTACATGCATCCCCCATATATTATGAGGGTGTCTTTGCTACATTGGTATTATCTGGGATATAAGCATGTTTACTAAAATCATTGTCAAACTTTATTGCTATAACAGTCTGTTCAGTTTTCTTGTTGTCTTCCATAAGTCTGGCACTAGAGCTTTGATAAGCCCACACACATGTGCAATAACGCTCATGTACATGCCACACATGTGCCAGCATGGCACGATAGGTCCGAGATCCAATGTCAATCCATCAGAACGGCACCACTGTATTGATGCCCTAGCTCAAGAATCAGGTTGATCCATTGGTCAGGTGGATCACAGTTAGCAAAACAAATGTACGGCTCTGAAAAACTTGGCTATGTTTTCTAACACATCCACCTGTCTCCAATGTTGGGGCCTATGTCCTGTGTACACTAGATTTATTTTTTTGGGCAAGCATGTATATGGTTGAGCCAACCTGATGGATTGATTGGATAAAATCTTGCGCCTAAGTGCCATGCTGGTGCATGTGTGGTTTGTGCTGTTATATATGAGCTTTATTGCACTTGCACGTGTGCTTAGTGAAGCTCCTGGCTCTAATTTGGTCCACACTTCATGGCTTTTTATAATGCATTACATTTAAGCTTTAACTATTAATTTTCTGGCAGGTGCTTACGGCCATGCGAGAGTCAGATTCCCCTCGGCCTGCAATATTTGCAATGTCAAATCCTACAATGAACGGTTGCCTTCCCTAGCCTTTACCTCTTCTTCAAGACATATCAGCTTTCTTTACTTCTAGAAATATCAGCTTTATACTGGAGGATACATCACGAACCTGTTTTTTCTCTACTGAATATTTCTCTGTTTTGCATCTTCATATGAACAGCCGAATGCACAGCCGCTGATGCATTCAAATATGCGGGACCTAACATTGTTTTTGCTAGTGGGAGCCCATTCCAAAATGTTGATCTTGGTTAGCAGTCTCCTTCTTTAGTTCAAATTCTATTTTGGATGTTCTGAATTTGTATGCTCAAGAGATTGTTTGTGACTGTATGCAGGAAATGGAAAAGTAGGCCATGTTAATCAAGCAAACAACATGTATTTGTTTCCTGGGTATGTATTGATTCTTTATTGCTTAAACTACATAAATTCAAGCAATATGAACTGTCTAAATTCTGCCCATGTTTCAGGATCGGTTTAGGAACTCTTCTGGCCGGTGCCCATTTTATTTCAGATGGGATGTTACAAGCTGCATCTGAGTGGTAAGAATTGATCGGTTTGCATATCGGTGTTCCAAAGTCTCTGATAGGTTATGAACTAAGCCTGCTCTGTTTGTCTTGGCTCTTAGAGTCCCCTGTCCAAAACTTTGGTCTTATAAGAATGAACTGAGATTGACGGCAATCAACTTAGGATCTGAGTAGATTTTTTGGATTCCTGAGAAAATCTTGGGAGGTTCCTTGTATCCTTGCACAGCATATTTGTTACATGAAAGAGAATTTCTGTATCAGATCTTATACATTGCTTGACTTATTTTGTGTTAGCAGTTGTGATACTTTGCTATGTTGATGGCTTTCTTCATCACTTGATAACGGGCATGCCCAGCACCTCAACGACACAAGATTTGAGAGCTCAACAGATTTTTTTGAATATTATGTGGGACAACTAGGTCTGCCTATAACTTACTATATAAAAAATAAATATTAGGTCCTTTAACAAAGCACAGGTGTTTTACATCTGTAGTTCATCATGAAGGCTTTTTGTTTCCAATTGAAATACAAGGATATGCTTCTACTTTTATTTATATCAGGGGAGGGGTTATTTTGTCCAGAAGAAGCTGTCATACTCATATCACGAGTTTGCCACTATAGTTGGTGACATATGGTGGCTTGTAGGGCTGAGAATGAACATGTAGTAGGTCCGGTGACAATATTGTGTGTTTATTGTTAGTACTGTTATGCTCAAGGTATTTGATGTAGGACAGCCTAATCTAACCTTAAATGAGCATGCTATTTGAGAGGGGCAGATTCATGCAATCTTAAAAACAAATAAATATCAGCCTGATTTATACATCATAAACACAAGAAGAAAATAAGGGCAACATAGCATTGATTAGGGCCATTCATCACAAACAGGAAGTATTGAATCTTAAAATCTGAATTTAATTGGATCCGGCGAAAGATAGAACTTTCGTCTTGCAATAGGTCTGTCTAACGATCCAAGTGGATTTTCTAATCCAGAAAAATAGGAATTTCCTGGATTGAGAAATCTGGAAAATTCAGAAAAGAATTGGTGGTTCTTCAGATTTAGATCTGGGTGATGGGTTTTATGAAGGGGATGAAAATCTTTTGAGATCTAATGAATTAGATAAAAAGAAACAAGATTTGGCTTCTAGATCTAAAGATTCTAGGAGAAAAAGAAGAGAATGGGGTTAAAGAAAAAATTACCTTGAGAAAAGAGAGAAGGAGAAAGAAGTAAGGGATGGGAAATCGTTTACCTGGTCCTCACGCCCTCTTCCAATCACTAGAAAAGACGAAATCGTCAGAAGCAAAAAGCTCTTTTTTCTTTTTCATAAAACATCACATAACATGCTATGGGTTTAGGGCAACCCTTATAAATTCGTACTTACATGAAATTACCAAAATACCCCTACTAAAAAAAAGATTCAAAAAAAAGAAATTCGCACAAAATTGTGCACAAACTGTCTCAAAACTTAATTAATTCAAATGTTCATAAGCTAAATGTAAATTTAAGATGCCCGATGGGCCCCCGATGATAGTGCTGTGAAGGTGGTGTAATAAAGGTGGGCCGTGACGATCCAACGGTCCGATCACACCATCCTCGCGATCCAATGGTCCAAATGTCTCCTCTAAGCAACTTATACATGTCATGAACACATGTGTAAGGTCTTCAACCTCTAGAGACCCGACCCGTATCCATCATCTAACCAGATTGATACGGGTAATGCACGCCTCCTGCATTGATATACTTTGAATGGCCTGGTGTCCGCATCAGTATTCAATAACAGTAATGGCGGCGGTAATGGAAGCTTTATGGCCACTATGTTACAGCTGTAACAACCGTCATTGTCATTATGTTACAGCCCTGTAAAGGTAAAAAAAAATTAATAGGAAGAAAATGTATTGACTCTTTATTACCCATAGTAGCTATTACGGCCGTTATAGGCCCATTTTCAGAACAGATGTTACAGCCCTGTATCGCATAATGGGACCCACTGTCACCATTATGTAACGGCTATTACAGCTGTGATGTAACCGTCTTCCAATACCATGGTTATGCCTGCTTTATGCTAGCATGATTTGCTTTAGATCTTGTTGCCAATCTAACTTGTTGCTTTTGCAGCCTTGCATCATATATGACGGATGAGCAAATCCAAAAGGGCATCCTTTATCCTTCTATATCAAGGTAGTATCCCCACGTCCAAAGTGATAAAGAGCGTTTTCTCATTTCAGGAATAAATGTTTATGCAACTAGGTTTAATTGATTGTTGGAAGTTCCTTTTATCGCTTATAAAGATCAAGCATGCGTGCATTGTAAATTTCGTTACCTATGTAATTTGGACACGTGATGGTGGACATAGTGGCTTTTAAAATTCAGATGTGCGACATGTTTGTACATTTAAAATTATTAAATATTATATTCCTAGTATTATACTATACTTGGACAGTTTATCATCTATAGCAAGTGTAAAGACCCAAAATGAAGGTTGACAACACTAGGAACTCATCAGTCTCACCTATGCCGTTCTCACTCTTATATTGGCATCCTCATAGATGTCTTTACATTTTAATGATGTCCATGTATCATCCTAGGACCCCAAGGTGTCAACAGGTACTTGAAAGTAGATGTCGGTTGTATCTGATGTGATTTAAATCGGATCACGATCCTTCAGTGCTATTGATAACCAGGCTGGATTTGGGTCCGTGGATTTATATCTGATTAGAAATTAGGTCGGGATTGTTACCCAAAAGAATATATATAATTTTTTAATTCTTTATTTAGTTACATCTGTTGTTTAGAAACCATACAACGGGCACTTCTGTATAAACCCACACCTAGATGTCTGAACCTGCGTCTGAACTAGTTCTTGACTCAAAACGCACTTTGAATCCTAATTTTTTCTCAATACTAGACCCAATTGGATACCCAACCGATCCATGTCTGGGACCTTGTATGTGGTTCCTGATTTCACACCTCACAGGACCCCAAACCAATCTATCCTCTTAGTTGGGTGTGGATACAGCTACACTAGTATCTGACCCAAGCTGGACCTGTCAACAGCCCTACTTGGATACCTTTCCTCATTACCCACCACGTAACCTTCCTATGTACTCTACTGTAATGGTTTACCAAAACCATTACTTTAAAAAAAAATCAAATTGAAAAAGAAGCCAATGAGTTTGAAATGAAAACCTTTGCCAAGGAACCCAACATTAGTTTCGAGCGAACCATGGGCTTCTCGTAACTTTTGGTTATCTATTCGATATATTCTTCCTCTGATCTCTAGACTTCTCCATCAATCTTAGAATTAGAAAAATACCTTCAGTTGTTGATCATCTTAGCATGAAGCAAAATTGTTCCTAGTTTCCCTGTTTTGTGTCACAATCTTTGTTCCACTACCCTCTTAGAGCTTATCATTCTTACTCATAAGTTTAATCCCTCGCTGATGTAAATTTATGCATCTCCTTTCTTTTATAGTTACATCATCTGCTCCTACAACTAATCATTTTCTCATCCTTGTTAAGACTGCCTTTATTTCCCCTATCACAATCATGTTATAATACCCTATGCTCCCAATCCCCTTGGATCTGACCCATCTAGTTCTATCCCAAGGCTTGTGTCATCATTTAACGACGGTCTATCCCTAATTTCTTCTTCTTCTTCTTCTTTTTCACGAAGGATCCTCGCCCTTGATGCATGTAATTTGGTTTTAAGTCTACAATCCTCTCCTCTCTCTCACTTTTGTTATTTTCTAGATACTTCTCTCTGTTTCTACTCATCATTTGCTATATATTTGCCCTTATTTTCTTTGCTTTCCCCTTTTATCAAGTTTATATGTTTTTTACATTTCTACTTCTTTGCCATTCGGTGTTCCTAACGGTAACGGTGGCCATAGTGGCCACCACCGTTACCTTTACGATGCGGGGCATAACGGCTGTTGCGGCCCTGTAACGGCCGTTACGGTCTCTCTTTTTTATTATTTTATTTATTGAAAAAACCCCTGAAAAACCTATAGCTGCCCCGTAATATTGATTAAAAAGTATGAAAAACCTGTATATGTCTCGTAATAGACCATTACAGGGCTATTATGGCCTTTATAGGGGATGTTACGGTCTCTCTTTTTTATTATTTTATTTATTGAAAAAACCCCTGAAAAACCTATAGCTGCCCTGTAATATTGATTAAAAAGTATGAAAAACCTGTATATGTCTCGTAATAGACCATTACAGGGCTATTATGGCCTTTATAGGGGATGTAACGTGCTGTTAATGGCAATTACAGGTCATTTTTGACCATAACGGCTGTTACGGCCGTTACGACCCCGTAATGTGTAACGGCCGCCACTGTTACCTTTACGTAATGGCCTTTACAGCCTCGTAACGGCCTTTACGGCACACCATCGCCATTCCCCTACCACCACCCCAACCCAATCAAGTTTATTCTGCGTGCCTTTCTTACCTTTAGTTCCAAGAGACTTCTATCACTTCTCCATATGACACAGACCTTTTTTAGATTCCACTATTATACTCGTGAACACTTTTACTTTCACCTCTTTTGCTGCTCTTAGTGCATGCATTTCAGATCACTAGCTTTTAGGGTTGTTGCTTGGTTTCAGGTCAACCCGAACCCAATTGACCCAACCCGAGTTCCGGTCAGGTCGGGTAAGGCCGTCAAGGTCCTCGGGTTGGAAAACGCCAAGCCTTTATATTCGGTTTGGGTTCAGGTTGGATTAGTTTGGGTTGGGAATAATCACATGTATTGGGGTCAGGTCGGGTGGAGTATAGAGGACTTTGGGTTGCTCTCCTTGGGTTGGAATTTGGGTTAGGTCGGGTTGCAGTTTGAGCCCTCTTGACATTGGGTTGGGCTCGTGATGTAGGATGATGGAAACTACCCTAAGATGCAAGATGAGAGATCAATTTACACATTAATTTTAGCAATAACATATAAAATCAAACATAACCACATAATAGATTCGGAAATTCAGATTTATAACATGAAAGTCTTAGGTTATCACATACGCGGTACACGAAAATATAAAATAATTCAAGAGTGATCCACTTGGAAGTAGGGATTTCCAATCTAGTGTGGGTAATGCAACAAAGTGGGAAAACCCCAAAAGGGGGTCCCACACATGGCTGCCCGTACGGACATACATGCACACCACATGTGTCTTGGTAAAGGGGAAGAAAGAGAGGGAGGATTGAGTAGGGTTTTGATGGATTTAGAAGGTTGTAATGGAAGGGGCAGGAGGAAGATGAGAAGAATACTTTTCGAAGAAGAAAAAGAGGAAGGATGCACCTTGGGGAATCCACTATCAAACAAGCCTATACCCTTCCACAATTCAATTGGAAGAGAGAGTTTCTCGAAACCCTAGAAGACAAGGAGGAAAATTCCTTTACACAAGAGAGCTTCTCTCTTCTTTTTTTCTTCTTAAATCTCCTTTAGGATTGGACATCCGACCCCCTTGTGCTTTTTATCATTAAAAAATTGGAATTAAAAATTTGAAATAATTACAACTATGTCACTCGCTTAAGTGAAATAGCCCATCATCCAAAATAAGAAAACTAAAACACTTATTATCAATCTCAACTATCAAATAAATCCTAAAAATAACAAAAAACATAAAGGAAGCAAGATCAGATTCTAAGGGGCCTAGATCTGGAAGATTTGATTGCCTAATGGCCTAATCGACAAGATCCAACGGTCGGATCGACACAAAATAAAATTCCTATGACTAAAATAGCCTCCTAAGCAGCCCACATGCATCATCCCAAAGTGTGGTTTTCATGATGCACGTCCAATGCATGTGGAGTCTTCAAATGGCTTGGCGGGCCTCATCTGGAACTCGTTTCCCATCCACAAAGAAAGTCGTGTTGATGTGGGTGGTCGTCTCCGACTCCGGTACACCCGAGTAGGTCCTCTGATGTCCTCATCAGCTCGGGTTGATCTGCAACATGATGCAACCTGCACGAGTTGCCCCCCTACTAACTTTATGTTGCACAGCGAGGAGTTCACCTGGTAGAACTATACAGCAGTTGCAGTTGATTACTCTGCCCACCTAACAGGAAAATGTCTATTTTGGTAAGCATGGTCCTTAAAAAGCCATCAGATGCTCATCACTTTTTGAAATAAACATTTTCTAAGTAATTCACATCCATTGTAAACTCAAGGACTGCATCTTGTAACTCATTTCATTTCCTAAATCCATGTTCCCCATGTGCCCTCTTATACCCATCGCCATCTTTCCCTGCACGCCTGTTTAATTCTCCACCTTTAAATACTCGCCGTATGACACTTCCTGAAACTGCATCATGTTTTATATTCTGCAAGTTACAAAAACAATATACATCGTCCAAGGCTAAAAATTGGATGAAATGGATCAGATATGAATATCCACCACGCTCGAGGGATTTGAATAATTTTCTAAACATTTATTTCAAAGAAAAAAGAAAAGAAAAGAAAGAAAATTGAATAGTTTTCTAAATATTTTATGGGCACTATTCTATAGACAGTATCTGTTCACGACCAATTGGAACAGAGCTGAGTAATGCCAAGTCATTTTTATTAATATAGGATATGTGTGAGAATGAAATAAACTGCCCATTAATGTCTGAAATGTTATGCAGCATTCGTCATATCACGACGGAAGTTGGAGCAGCTGTTCTGCAGGCAGCTGTTGCTGAAGAACTTGCTGAAGGACATGGTGAGGTTGGGCCGAAAGAGCTCATGCACATGTCGAAGGTATGTGTGAGCTCCATTTTCTTATCATTCGATTGGTAGGATTGAGTGTTGCTTGTGTAAATTATTGTTAGGTCCAAGAAATGTGGTAGAAACAGCCACAGACAAGCTCAGGCCGACATTTTTGAAGTATCTTAATTTTGAAAGGGATTTGTAGGGTCAAATGTGTAGTTTGCTGTTGTTCAGGATTCCATAATGTGGGACCCATGGTTCGTTGATCTGACGGGCCCCACCAACTAGTGTGGATGGAGGGGGCCTTGAAATCTTTCCAATTGGAAGATTCGCAAACCTCTGATTGATGCTACAAACAGATGCTCAAGAGAAACTATGACAATCCAAGCTTTTAGCATTTACCAATTTGGGAGATATTTGCAGCATTCCCTCCAAGTGGGGCGCATCAAATCAATGGTTGAGATCACTAGGCCATATCGTCCACATGCGTGGAATAAAGCTCATCATCAAACTATTGCTAACTTGCAGAGCTATTTAATTTACTGTCTTCAAGGTATTTACAACAAATCTGTTCATAACTTCACTTAGCAGCTGTTTGGGATCAAGGAAATGAGAATGTGAATTTGGTGAATCCATGAACTGGTCAAATTCATGGATTTGCATTGGACATGGATTTGGCAAATTCCGAAGTTCACTATTTGGGAATCAAACTAAAAATTCATGAATTTAGGGAGCATTTATTGCAATGGTAAAACATTTATTGCAAATGAATTACTACTTTTTTTTTTTTTTTGCTTCTAAGATGTTTCTCATTTTGAGGATTTGGTGATTTCTTTTTTTTTTTTTTTTTTTTCTTTGGGGGATGTTGATTTTCCCTGAATCCAAGGATATATGGAGGTGTGGATTTAGGAAGTCCATGGATTTGGCAAATCCCCAACTAGAAACAAATACGAGAGATTTGAAATCCATGGATACCAAAAATCCCTCACCCATATCCGTCACCCCAAACAGCCCCTTAGTAAAAATCCTTTTGTCATCATTATGGGCCTGTTTGATAACTAGGAATTCGCCCAAGGCACTATTGAGAAATGAATTCCAATGGACTCATTTTCTCATAGTTATGTACGGTTTGCAAGTGGAAATCTCTTAATTCATGTCATAAATCCTACCTTGATTTTTGTGCTTGAGAATTGTAGACGTGGAAAAATATAATATACCATGGAATTCATGCTTTTCTTTGCTAATTAAAATGGAAAAACATCATGTCAAAGGAAACCTCCTACTTTTCCTTTCTTTTCCCATGGAAAACCATCATTATTCTCTTGGCAGATTGTGCTCGTTTTGGTTTTTATTTAATTTCCTCTCTTTTTTTAATTTATTTTTTATTTGGATCGCAGGACGAGATGGTGAAGTACATAGCACGCAGTATGTGGTACCCTATTTACAGCCCTCTAGTTCATGAGAAGTGAGGATCTTATTTTTAGGTGATTGCTACTGTATGGCAGTTAATAGATATTAAAATGTTATATCTCTTCATGTTTTTTATTTGTTGGAATTTTGAATGGCCCAGTAGAAGAAATTTGATAATAAGGCATCATCCCCTATTTGATTGCGGACCATGACTTCGGGTGATATTCATGTAAATACTCTTGAATTATTATGATTACTAGGGTCGCTTTTGAATTTTATTTTTTTTCGTCATCCGATGGGAGTGTGTTCTTGGGGCACACAAGCAGGAGATCCAAGCGGGTGCGTCCCACAATGTGGAGTCCCTGGCTTGGAAATCGAAATCCAGGATTTGAGATCCTTGAGATTTGGATTCTGTCATTTGTGCTTGGTAACCTAGGTTTTCAATTATCTGGGATTCAGAAACTGTGTTTGCAGTTTTGCAACCTGGAATTGTGGAATCCAAAATTTTATTCTAGGGCCCACTGTGATGTGAAATAGGACATCTAATCTGTTTATCATCTGCCTCCTCTCATGTTTTTCTTGGCCGCCAAAAATAAGAATGTTCCACAACTCCAGTGGACCACACCAAAGGGTACAGTTGGGATGCTCACCATTAAAAAACTCCCCAATTTGCCTCCAGGGCCCACGTTTTTTATTATCCAATCCATTCAAAGTATGCACTTTACCAAGATGTGTGGACAACCGAAAAAATCAGGCCATTTGTCAAAGTCATGTGGGTCAGGCTAAAAGCTGCGCTGGGTTGGATTTGGAATTCTTGGATTTCGAATGGATTGGATAGAGCTTTAAATTGTAAATGGAAAAAAATAAATAAATAAATAAAAATTCAAAACTGAGATAGTGCTTCTTATTTCCACTGAGAGGAATTACAGGATTCATGGTTCAGTGATCCAGACCGTTGTTCAGTTGAGGCCACTGTCGGGAGGAAACATATTTAGAAAATGTAGTTAATAAGACAATTACGCCAATTTATCACCCGAAATGGGGAGTTGAGAAAAATACGCTGACGTTGCACATTCCTTTATAAAGGCCCAATGTCGGTGGCTAGGATCTTCCAATCTCGTCCATTCACATTGGTACCCACCTGACAAATGGTATGGATTACTGAACCAGGGGCCCCATGGCACATCTTTCTTCGGAGACTGAAGAGAATGGGAGAAAATGAGCCATATTTTTACAAATGTCCTTGCATGGTAGTCCATCTTGTAAGCATTCCACATGCATTACCATCCATCTTCAAATGTGTGACTGTGTGCCCGTGTAGCAGCTGTCGTTCATTTTCAAGCATTTTACATGTATGACGTGTGCAACATGTGCCACCAACCTTCTTTTAAGGGCCCATTTGGATAGTAAGTTACTTAATATAAGCTACTTAATTACTTAACATAAGTAAAAAAAACGTACTTATTTATGTCCTGCTTGGATAATAAGTTGCTTAAGATAAGTTACTTATGCTATAAGTAACTTATCTTAGTTTCAACTTATTAAGAAGACAAATATATTTTGTAAACAACCTACTTATTAGCTTCTCCTCTCATTCGTCTCTCCTATCCCGCTCTTCAGCTACTCGTGAAAAAGTAGAAAAGCTAAAAAAAATAACTAAAGTGGTTAAATATTTTTAAATAAAAAAGGTTACTTATAACTAATCATAAACTAAAGTTATTTGGAATAAGTCACTTAGCTACCGCTGTAAGTAAAAAAAGCAACTTATTTGGTGGCATCCAAACGGGCCCTTAATGGCATCCAAACAGGCCCTAAGTGCCCCATGTGCAAACACTTATCTTCAAGTGCCTTACATGTTATAATGTGCCAAACATACCCTATATCTCACCATCCATATTCTCAGTGCTTTTAGACCATCGAGTATGGACGGCCCATCACAGTGGGGGCCTAGGAAGGTTTGAACGGTGGGCATCTGGGGGTTGTTCCGACCCACTGGAGGGTGTAGACTGTAGATCCAGCAAGGCTTACAGTTACAGGGGTTCCATGCTGGTGGGCCCCAGGAAGGTGCAGACAGTACACATGCCCAGCTAGATTTCAACGGTGGAAATCTCTGTCCCCTATAAACAGAGGTGGGTCCACTTGAGCCTTGCATCTGCCGGACATGGATTGGGTAAAGACAGACGGTCGTGTCAGGGGCTCTGTAGGGCTACGGCCACCGTGATCTATATGTTTTATCCACTCTGGCCATCTATATTTTAAAAGATCATTTTAAGGCATGAGCTGAAAAAAGAAGGCAGATTGTATGTTTAAGTGGAGCACGTCACATGAAGCAGTTGAGATTTAAATCCTACCGTTGAAAACTTCCTGGGGCCATGTAAGTTTTGGATCAAGTTATTTTTATGTTTTCCCTTTATACAGGTCTACGTGACCAAAAGAACAGTTGAATGGGGTGGGATCCGGAGCGGGGGGCCTACCTCAATGCATGCAGTGTATATCCAAGCCGTCCATCCGTTTTTCCAGATTATTTTATGCATGTTTTAAAAAATGAAGCGGATGCATATTTCAGGTGGACCACACCACCTGAAATAGTAGTCATTGACTGTTAAAAAGCATTTGTGAGCCACTAAAGTTTTGGATTAAGCTGATATTTATTTATTTTTTATTTTTTCATTTCATTCAGGTCTGTGTGATCTTATCAACTGGTTGGATGATAAATAAACATTAAGATAGACTGTAAGAAGTTTTTAACTATGGGCATTTAATGACCGCTCTTTCCTATGGTGTGGTCCATCTGAGACATATATCTACTATATTTTCGGGACTATACTCTAAAATAAGCTGAAAAAATGGATGGACAGTGTGGATATACAACGCATACATCTAGTAGATTCCGCATAATCAAGGTCCAACCCACATGGCTGGTTCCACAGCAAGATTTCTTCTGAAAATTTTATCAAATTTCAAATCAATTCTTTATTTGGACAAAAAGAATTTACTTTTTTTTTTTTTTTTTTTAAATATTTTACTCAAAAATAAAAAATAACGTATATATGAATTAAAAATGGGTTGTAGTACGGGTATAATATTGACACTTTTGGGATGGTTAAAATTGAATAATGGCACGTGTTACTCGTGGCATGTTGAGTGGGTTCAGCCCAAGCCCAGACCATCGGCTCAAACCCAACTAGGAAGCCGGTCCGGCCATTTGACCACCGGGCCGACCCAACCCATTGCCAGATCACTTGTAGTTCGTGTACTCTTCTGCCTCCAAAACCTCCCAAAACCCTCTCTCTCTCTCTCTCTCTCTCTCAAAGATGCAGAATCTATTACGATCACTTCTCCGAACAACAACATCATCATCACCGTTAGCGCGAATCGCAAACCCTTCAAATTCCCGAATCCTGACGCAGCCAATCCCAATCCCATCAAAACCCCTTTCTTCTCCTTCCCCATCCTTCTGCTTCTATTCCTCCAAATCCTCATCCTCAGCTTCCAAATCCAAAGCCAAAGCCAAATCCAAATCCAAATCCGCCAAAGACTCTCCTGCCAAACCCCCTGGAGAGTCCACTGCCGGCCCTGCCGCCTCCGCGTGGACACAAGAAGATCTCGCCGTCTCCGATTCCGAAGACATCTCTGGTGTCCTTGACCCCTCCACCTTCCAAGCCGATCGGTCCCTCGACGTGGGTCCCAATGGCCGCCCCCTCTTCACCTCCACCAAATCGCTGTCCGATCTCGGCCGCAAAGATGTCCCCGTTTACGTAGACTTCAGGTGGTGGCCCACCGCCTGGGTGATTGTTATCTCAACTTCTTGAAATTTGGATTTTCCTGATTGATTTGGGTACCACCCAATGCCACTTCAATACCCAAAATGGAAAGAGGTATTATGCAAGCAGGCCTGATGATTCAGTGATCTGAAGCGGGTGTACATGGGCCTTGCCAGCAATGTCCCATGCACTGAAAATTCCCCAAATTTGAATATTCTTGCTATAGAAT
Source organism: Magnolia changhungtana (assembly GCA_030180095.1). NCBI lineage: Eukaryota > Viridiplantae > Streptophyta > Magnoliopsida > Magnoliales > Magnoliaceae > Magnolia > Magnolia changhungtana. The sequence continues at coordinate 2,384,282 of JASAUF010000213.1, forward strand.
ATTTGGCATTTTCTTTGTTGAATGAAAACTGTTGCTGTACTTTCTTTCTTAACTACCCATTTGTTGGCCACCAATTGAAGGATTATGAGTTACCCATCTGGGACATGGGTCAGGCCCAGAATATCAACGGTTTGGATTGGTGAACCATGGTGCCTCATTCGTACAAACTGAAACTTTGAACTGTTTTGCAAGTAAACTTTCACCTGAGCGCCGTCTAATACCCCAAATGGAAAATGAGGCCTTGTGTGAATCAGTCAGGTGGTTGTAGAAGTCAATTCCTATATTTTATTCTGTTGTTTGGTTTATTTGTTTATATATTGGCTGGCGTAGGTTGGAGGATTTGAGTGGAATTTTGGGAGAGGGATTGGTATCAGGGATGAAGAGGGAGTTCAAGATGACGCAGCGTTGTGCATTATTGGTGCGCCAGAGCTTCTTAGACCTCCGTGATAACTTCAGGCGGGTCGTTGATCCTCCATTACGGGCCAATGGTAAAGGTGAGCAAGCAAGAATGTTGCTTGATTTAATTGATATGATGATCTATTTGATAGACTTATAAAATGGATGGTTGAGATTGTTTGTAGAAAGTTGGACCAATCAGCAGTTTGGACTGTCCATTTGGTGGACACATCATGGACTGATTATGTTTCTAAAGAATCACTTTGACCAGACAATCCTAACCATCCCAACTGGGAGTTGTGAAAACAGAGATAAAAATGAACACCAAATTTTGGATTAATTAGATTATTCAGTCAATCCGGTTTCTACAAGTGGTTCACTTTTGTAGTCTGGTAAACTTACGTAGGCACTCATTCAAAATTGAGAAATGAAGATTTTGTGCGCGGAGAGGAGCATAGGCCTGCAAATTGCAATTCATCAAATGGATCCCACCATGTGGTATGTGCCCTGACTTGAAAATCAGGCTGATCCACTCATCAGGCAGTCACACCTGGATGAGTAAGTTCAATGCAGCTCTGTCCTGCCTGTATGCATGTCAAATATGCACTGTTGATCTGGTGGGCCGTTCATTATTAAAACAGTCTTTAGTTTACACTCACACACACCGAAGGGATAAAACCATACACCATGGTGGTCCCACAGAGCTTTTCCAGCACCGACTGAAGGGATCACTACCAAATCGTGTCCACCGTTAGTGGAGAGGGGGTAATACCTTAGTGGGTCCTACCCTGACCATGGGGTCCACTCCATCTTGATATATGTAGTATATCCATGCCGCCCATTAGTTTTCCCGGCTTATTTTAGGGCATGGTCCCAACAATCTTAATGTTTATTTGCCATCCAACTTGTATGAAGGGAAAACACAAATATCAGCTTGATCCAAAACTTTTGTGGCCCTCAACAAGTTTTTAATGGTGGCATTCAATCCCCACTATGTGGTCCACTGGCGATTTGGATTTGCTTTATTTTTTGGACCATAAACTAAAATGAGTTGGAAAAACTGATGGATCACGTGAATATACAATACATACATCAAGGTGAGTGCCAAGGTCGGGGTAACACCTAATCCACTCCTTTCACAAGTCCAAAATGAAACACCTTGCTGCCATGTTGACCCGGCAAAGTTTTGTGTGGCCCAACGTGATGTATGTGCTATGTTCACACTGTCCATTCATTTGGTCAAATCGTTTTAGGGCATGATCCCAAAAATGAGGCAATCCAAAGCCCAAGTGGACCACACCATAGAAAACTGTGGGGATTGAATCAGGCTGATATTTGTGTTTTCCCTTTATCCAAGTCTATCTGACCTTATGAACAAATTGGATGGCAAATAAACATCATGGTGGTCGCTAGGAATGTTTCAACAATGGACGTCACTGTCCCCACTGCCTTTTGTGGTTTGGTCCACTTCAGCTTTGGATCTACCTCATTTTTTGGCTCATGACCTAAAATGATCCGAAAAAATGGATGGACAGTGTGGATATAACACATACATTATGATGGGGCCCACAAAACTTTGCCAAGTGTTCTCCAATCCAAGTCGTTTCAAAGCCTTTTTGGAAGTTACATGTAAAAGGGGTAAACTTGTCATTTACAAAAAAAAAATTAAGGATATTTTGGTAAAAAATAACCAAAAAATTAAAAGCAGTTATCTTTCAAAAAAAATAAAAAAATAAAAAATAAAAGCACTTATTGCATTCTATCAAAGTCACTTGCCGCTTTTGGCGCATATGCCACCACTTAATTAATTCTGTGATTAATTTCCATTTAGGACTTTTTTAAGTGTGTAAACGAGTACCTAAAATAGCATATTAAGTGGTTGAAATCTGATTTTAAGATTTTGGTGGCAGATTAAGTGGTAAACAAACAACCTCTTACACATCACAATCAAGTATTAGAACTAGAAATCGGGAAAAAAGGTATAAATACCAATTTTTTTGATTTTTTGAAAAAATGGCCCTCAGAGCTTCTATTCGCCCAAATCCCTTCAATCTATGGTTTTAATCCTAAAAACTATAGTAAAAGTGGTCGAAATTTGTTGTAGAATAATGTATGAAAGTTTTCGGAAAAAGAAAAGTGAGAAAATGGGGAGAAAATTGATTTAAATAAAAAAAGTGGTCGTTTTTCAACCGTTACGGGGGTAACAGTCGTTATGGCTCGTAATAGCCGTTATAACCCTTGTAACGGTTGACACGGTCCAAAAAAACCAACCCTCCCGTTTCATCCCTATATCGTGTAACGGTCACGGCTGTCGCATGTATGTATCGTCCTTTGCTACTGTATTACAACATATACAAAATGCCTTGATTTTCCAACATCTAATGATGCTCCCATCTCGAGGATACGATAGTACTTCATCTTCAGGAGTGCCATACTTGAGCAACGCTACAGTTTTCCACAATAGATTCTCTTCTTCCTAAAACTGCCACAACCACTTCCTTAGTAGTACTTAATTCCCCCCCCCCCCCCCCAGTTGGTTTGCACGTCTCATTTTAGTCCAATATATGATATTTACAACATTCTCCCTCTATGTGTAGGAGGAAATTCTTTTTCCAAATTTTCCTAATTAGGAATAAGTCTTGCAAGGTAGTGAATTAGTGATGAATAATAGATAGGTGGAGGGAAAGGAGGTGACCTTGCACCCAAGAACTTCTACCTGATCAACCACCTCTTTGTTGCCTACCTTGATGCCCAAAATCTCACTTTTTGAGAGATTAACTTTCAAGGAGACCACCTCAAAGCACCTTAGAATGCACTTTAGATTTGTCATCTATTGTTTGATCGCCTTGCAAGGGGTTTCGTTAGGGGAACTAGAGGCATCTACGAGGATATCCATTTTCACCTTATTTATTTGTTGTGATTGTAGAAGTGTTAAGCATAATGATGGATAAGGCAATAGAGGTGGGGTTGGTGAAAGGTTTTAGGGTGGGAAGGGATGGTATCGACGTAACTCATCCATAGTACGCCAACGATATGCTACTATTTTTTGAAGCTAAGGAGTAGGTAGCCAATATGAAGAAGGTAACATGGTTTGAAATCATGTCAGGTCAGAGGATCAATATGCTAAAACAAGAAATGCTTGCAATATACATAAATGACCACTGGCTACAAGAATTGTCTGACTTTTTTTTTTTACGCTACAAGGCAGGAGCTCTACAAGCTGCATACTGTGGGCTTCCTCTTTGTATCGTCGAACCAGCAAAGAGGCTATTGGATCTGGTCATATAGAGCACATTGAGAGAAAGTTGTCATCATGGAAAAACTAGTGTCTTTCTTTGAGCAGCCGCATCACATTGATTAAGGTGGCATTATCAAACACGCCGATATAGTTTATGTCATTGTTAAAATGTTTAGCTGGAGTAGTTCGCCGAATTGAAAAACTTCAGAGGAATTTCTTATGTAAAGATAGAAATATCAATTAGTTGATTGGAACGAAGTATGTAATCCAGTGCAAAGTGGAGGTATGTGCATTGAAGAGTTGCCCACCATGAATTATGTGCTTCTAGATAAGTGGTTATGGAGATTTGGATGTGAGGAAAATTCCCAATGGGAGCAAGTAACAAGGGGAAAATATGGCACACTGAAAGGGGAATGGTTCACCAAGGATTTAATCTTGTATAGGGCATCAGGGTTTTGAAAAGCAATGATGGAAGATTGGCAAGCGATTCAGAAAGGTGTATCTTATGTTCATGGATGTATGGATAGATGCATGGATGGATGGATGGATGGGTGTATGCATGGATGGATGGGTGTATGATGTGGGATAATTAACTACTTGCTCTAAACGCTTGAACTGATAGAGCATGGCGAATTAATCCCTTTATTTGTTAGCCTAGGCCCCACATCCATGGGTTAGGTTCTCGGCGGAACCCTCGTCATGAGCCCCAAATCCATGGGTTCCGCCTGACACAAGCCACCCGCCTCATACGGGCCTCAAATCACATGGGTTCCGCGGGCCGCCCAACCCAAGTGTGCCCCCACATCCCGCAGGCCACCCCACTCGAGCCCGATGTGAAAATGCTCCTGCATTAGTGTATGCATGGATGGATGGATGGATGAATGGGTGTGTGCATGGATGGATGGATGGATAGATGTGTGTGCGTGCGTGCATGGGTGGATGGATCATGCATGTGTGTTTGTATGTATGCATATGCCTGCATGGATGGGTGGTTGGATAGATTGATGGATCCACCATTATTTCCCCAATGTTTCCTTGAGTCAACGATATATGCTTTTAGGCCCTATTAAAGGGAAACTTATTATTTGATTCCTAACTAATAACTATGCAAATATGTGTCTCTTTTTGCTATTATTTTATTCCTAAATATGCAAATATGTGTATTTTAGCATCTCCTGAAGTATTATTGAAAATTTCTACCATGTTCTCCACGTTTCTCTAATCTTTTCCTTAGCGTTACATTCTTTTAGACCCCCGTTAAAGAGAATTATTATGTATACATCTTTTTTGCAATTATTTAATTCCTAAATATGCAAATATCCTGAAGTTTCATTGAAAAATTCAACCCTTTCATTGTGTTTCCCCAATGTTTCCCTCAGTTAGCGATTATTTTCGGGTATCAGTGATAATCTCGGCGATATCGATACATGTTTCCATATCCCTAGCCAGTGATACATGTAATGATACCGATGCTACGAACACTGGTTTTCTGATACTTTTTATTTGAAAGGTATTATTTTGTTATCGTTATTTTGTGATACTTCTATATAAATCATTACGATATACCAATCAAAGAGGAATTTCACCTATAATGCATTGCATGTGAACTTCACATGCAAATCTTTTCAAGTGTGTATGGGACCTGAGCCATCATCATAACAACCTTGTCCCAACTATTTGGGGTTGGTCTTACAAATTGATGTAGGACATGAAATTAAACATGACATGTAAGATTTCAAGCTTTAGATCTTACTAATTTTAAACAATCACAAAATCACACGTCCCACATATGATCAAGCATTCAACAAGGGGAATCTACGAGGGTCCAAGCCTACACACATTAGGGCTAGATCAATTAAAAATTATAAACCAAACAATGCCCAAAGGAGTGTAGATTCATCCACCCTTGCAAAGGATAGTTCCCCAATTCAAGAGATTCACCATGTTTCAATTCGGAAAAATTTAGGGTTTGCAAAAAGTGGGATAGAACTTGGAATTTAGGATTATCTAGGGTTAGGGTTATGAATTTAAGGCGAGAGAGGTGAGGATTCGAAGAGAGAAGAACCTAAACAGTCCACACATGTGGACAGCGATCTGACCCAAATGCATGTGCGTGGGTTCCTATCCGCACGTGTGTGGGGCCCACGAAATCGGGATTGGCCACCTATGGTGAGGTCGGCCAGGGATGGCCCACTCACACACCAAGTTTCATGCTGATCTGATGTCCGGCTTGTGCACGGTGCTCCGCCGAAGTTTCAGCCCCCCTGGAGGGCCAAAATCTGCAAACCTGCTGTAGAGAAAGGATTTGATGCAAAAAGGGGGGATTTGAGGATTGGATGGCTGTGGGAGATGATGGATAAGGATGGTAGGAGGTGGGGGCGATTCGGGATGGTTGTGGCTTCGCACTACGGTAGTTAGCCCTTCGAAGAAGGGAGGGTTTCGCACCCAATTAGGTTCCTCAACTCAGAGAATTAGAGAAGAAAGAAAACGCAGAATTTTATTCATAAACTTCAATAAGAAAAAACCTACACGGGGTTGCCTATTTATAAGAAAAACCTAAACCCCAAAAGTTGCGCCATGTGCGCACACTATTACTTAGAGATGAAGTAACAAAAATAACAACTAATTAATACAATCAAAACTGTCCATGATGTTCCTAATAATGATAATAACCAAAACTCAAAATCCTAGATCATCTAGGGTAGTGGGCCACGATCATGAGATCCAATGGTGGAATCTCTGTAATGATCGGGTCCACTCTAATGCTCCATAGCATAGCCCCCTAACTAAGAGGTCCTCCTTAGATGTCATCATCGATTTAGATCAATAGTGGGGCCTTCCTCCTCCTTGCATACGTGCGTAGGGTGGGGGGCATGCGTATGCGCGTGATGTCCCCATCACAAATCCTGTTTCTTCAATCAATCCTATCTAAGATTCTAATATTAGATCCTCGGTAAGCGAACAAGCCTTCACATCTTCTCGATTAGGCCCTTCATGTGCAGAATCAGGCCTGCCCACTCATTAGGCAGGCCGTGCCTACAAAAACAATGGATGCTTTTAAGTTAGACGTGCCAATAGTCTGATGCAAAGTACATGTGTAGTCAGTTTGATGAGTGTTGCATGAAGAGGGAACCAAAGCGGCGACAGATTCAGGTGCATGAACAGGAAGTGTCTATTTCAAAATGTTAGCAAGTATATACTTCTAGTAAGGGGGAGTGGGTGCGCAAGTTCGAAGCACGATTGGAAGTGGGAGCATCACCTAGTTGGAAGGATCGTGCAAGGTTTGATTTTGCGCTACATGATCTTCATCGTGGGCCCAACATTTTGCATTGCTCGGATGTTGCACACATGGGAGTATGTAACACGCCGGCACATGATGCGAAGTTCACATATGCATTGTAGGTGATCATTCCTATTAAAAATATGTAATTTAGATTATTTTCAGTCTGTATGGACATGTCGGTGAATCTGATTTTAAAAGCCATTGTATCCAACACCATATCCCTGATGTCTGACAGCAACATGTGTCCATGTGCAAATTACATAATTGTTAGAGATTGTTTTAGTTGTGAAGAATGGATACAAGCGTAACATGACTTTTATGTTAGACCCATGAGGAGATCTACTTTAATTTGCATTCTTTCTAATCCGTTGATATTCTCCATGTTTCCAGGTCCAAAAATTCTAAAGCAGATCGTCTTGGATGGTCCTGTTAGTTGTGGAAAAAGTATTACACTTGCTATGCTGGTACATTGGGCTCGAAGTGAAGGTTGGCTTGTGTTGTACGTCCCACAAGCTAGGGAGTGGACGCATGGTGGATTCTTTTATAAACACCCAGAGACTGGTTTTTGGGATACTCCTGTTCAGGCTGCTAAAATTCTCCAGGTATGAATCTATTTTCTTCTTCCGCTTGAACAAGTGATTTAAACTTATAGGGAAACTTTTAAATGCTGGTTCATTTGAAAATAAAGTAAATTGAATCTAAATCTTCTATGTATAGTATAGAGTTGTCAATTCATTCTGTTTTAGCTGAAACAGCCAAGCCTTTTCATTCTAGTATAAGTACATGTACCAGAATATACTAGTCCATGTTCCTGTCCATTGGTTCCTTTGCATGTATGCATATAATGATATGATTGAGAGCAAATTGATGTGGTTTGATTAGTGTTGTCATGTGCGACCGCATATGCAACGCATATGCGCATATCCATATGCAAATTGCATATGCGATCTTGAAATATGCAATCGTGGCACATATGTGAAAATATGCGATCGCATACAACATATGTGATCACATATTGGCCATGGCACAGTCAATTTTTTATTTTTATTTTTTTGCAAAAAAATAACTTTTTGCCTATAAAAAGGCTTCCTAACCTCCTCCATTTGCAATATTCTCACCCCCAAAACTCTCTTACCCTCTTCTTCTCTTACATTTCCTAATTCCAAGTGGTCTCTCTCTCTCTCTCTCTCTCTCCTACATTCCCTCTTTCTTGAAAGTTGGAAGATCAAGATTCAAGCACTTTCAATGTTGTCAAATCGCATATGCGATCCCGTGCGATTGCATATGCGTGTGCGCATATGCGATCGTACAATCGCATATGCGGTTACGTATTTTTTTTTTTTTTCGCATTTTTTCAAAAAAATTCAAAAAAAATCAGAAAAATCAGAAAAAATTCAAAAAAAAATCATAATAAATTATTATATGTGACATATGTCATTGGGACATGAAATACATTTAATTTAAGTAAAAAATAAAAATAAAACCAACCAATTACATACATATGATTATATGAAGTTATGAACAATGATACATTTACAAATTATAATATAGTTAACTTGATAACTTCTTAAATCTTAACTAACATTTTACATTTAAATTTAAGTTATTTAACTAACATTTTGTTGATACTTGATAACTTGATAATTGATATTGTTATTGTCTTATTGATAACTTGATATCAAGTTATCAAGTATCAAGTATCAACAATCAACAACATCAACATCAAGTCATCAGTCATCAACACACTTAGACTTATGAGTTATGAGTTATGAGTTATGACTTATGAGACAAGAAGAAGCATTAAACAAAATTAAGAAGTTATGTATGTATTTATTATTTTATTTATCTAATCAATAATCATTATTCATAATTTCATATACATTGATCTATCATCCATTGTGACACATCATCACCAGGTCTACCACCACCACCACCATCACCATCATCATCAGTCGAGTCATCTCTTTCTTCTACATACACTTCTTCTTCTTCCGTTTCTTCATCATCCGTACGTACTAATACTTCATTAACATCCAATGGTGGATGATCTTCTTTAGCTTGATCATCATTATCACCTTCTCCTTTTTCAATCTCCTTAATCTCATCAACGGGTTGACGGCTACTACTCGCCCCCCGGCTCCCCCCCGTCCTTCGCCTTCGAGTGGTACTACTACTACCTTCACTAGGCGTCGATCCATATGCGGCATCTTCAACTTGTGCCCATGTCAGGTCCTCTCCAGCAAATACCGGGTCCTCCGTTTCTACGAGCGACTCGTTATCTGCATCCAACTCATTTATGCAGATAGGGTCAAAGAAACTGGGCTTTTCTTTCCTACTTTGGAATCGTTCTCGCAATTTTTGGTTGTATTAAACGAAAACCAAGTTGTTGAGCTTTTTTTGCTCAAGGCGATTCCTTTTCTTGGAATGAATCTGTAAGAAAGAAAGCGCATTTGACATTAGCTATTTAGGTAATTAAAGTTTACAAAAAAACAATTAGTAAACTGTAAACAGTAAACACTAAACAGTCTCTAAACTTACCACCTCGAACGTGCTCCAATTGCGCTTGCAACCACTGGCAGAACACGTGAGTCCAAGAATCTTCATAGCCAGCTTCTTTAGAGCTGGATCCTTCCTATTCGGGTCCACTCCATAGGCAGCCCACCAATTAGCTGAGAAAAACAGTTTAAGTATAGGTTAGAGTTTTAGTCTCTTAGAGACACTTTGTAGAAAAAAATCTTGTAAGAGTTCACTTTAGTACACTACTAACATTCATTCATAGAAGTACTTACTGGGTAATTTCATTGTCCGATGTCTTATTACGATATCCCTTGAGAATATCCCTTCACTTTTTGTGTAGAAGTCCAGTAAACTTGAGATCTTGTCCCGTTCTCCTTTATCTGGAATCATTCTTTCCAAGGCATCAATAAATCCAACCATATGCACAGTTAGTGCTTCTGCTGGATTAGCATAAGCGAATAAACAGGCTGGGTTAAGGATGTAAGCAGCCGAATACAATGGGGATGACATTTGGCTGCCCCATCTTCTATCTATAATTTCTAAAATTGGCCTGTAATCATGGTCTCTATAGTTAAAATGGTCCATGATCTTATTTTTCGCCCTCTCCATCGCATCATATATGCAGCCCATTGCGGGCTTTTCATCCCCGTCCACCAATCGCAACACAGTGACTAAGGGCTCGGATGATTTTAGTGCTTTTACCACTTGAGTCCAAAAACTTTGAGAAAGAATTGTTTGTTGAATCCGTTTCCCTTCAGCATTCCTTGACCAAGACCCACTTGTAAAATTGGCCGACACTACAAAGCTTCTAAGTTCTGATTTCTTTGCATGTAGCCTTTGTAGTGTTAAAAAGGCTGTAGCGAAACGGGTGACTGCTGGACGTAGCAAGTTACCCCCAATCTGTTTTCTCATTCGACTGAGAAGAATGACGTGTTTGTACATAAAAACCGTGATTCTTCTAGCCCTTGCAATCACATTTAAAAATAATCTATATATATCTTCTAACATGAGATCAATACAATGGGCCGCACAGGGGATCCAAAATAAATGTCGCCTCTTCTCCATAAGAAGACGACCGACCATTATATACGAGGCTGCGTTATCTGTAATTACTTGTACAACGCAGTCCTCACCTATTTCTTCAACTACACTATCTAGTAAGTTAAACAAATATTCTCCTGTGTGTGAATGACCCGACGCATCCACCGACTTCAAGAACATTGTCTCAGCTGGACAATTTACCAAGAAGTTAATGAGAGATCGACCGGATCTATCGATCCATCCATCGGCCATTAGTGTACAACCATATATTTTTCATGATTCCCTATATTCAGCTATGAAGGATTGTGTATATTCAACTTCAGTTCTAAGGCATGTCTTCCTCATTTCATGATATGAAGGAGGTTTAAGCCCAGGTCCAAATTGACCTATAGCCTCAATCATTACTTTGAAGCTTTTCGATTTAACGGCGTTGAAAGAAACGCCGGTTTGGTAAAACCACTTAGCAATATATTGAATTGTGGTTTTCCTATCTTTTTGTTTATACCGGTTCTCTAAGTTGTTTGAGCCGGCCCTTTCCCTCTACCCCTTTGGTCGACCACATCCTCGGGGTGTCGTCTACACCATCTATCTAAGGGTCCATGCCCTTGGGCTCTTTTCGATGGTTGTACTTGTGGGCTAGACCGACCTGTCGAAGTAGGGGGAGTGGGACTAGCTTGAGCTTCATCGACATCTACTACATTTATATCTTCATATGCATCTTGTTCCATATATTCCTCCTGACGTAGGGTACTATCGTATTTTTTTCTTGATTGTTTTTCCATATACTCCACGATCTCCCTTCGGATTTCTGGAGTAATCTTGTCACATGCTTTTGCATTTGACCCGGGTAAATGTGCAAGGTGTTGCTTGTGCCTTGCAATGCCACCGGAACTCACAAATCCACATAAATCACATACTATGTGAGTCTTTTCGGTAGCACTACGGTAGTGCCCATACTTCCAACCCGGGTCATTTGACTTGGGCCTCAAAGAGGAAGATTGGGAAGAAGACATTATGATGGTGGATGGTGGTGTGGTGTGTGTATTAGCACTAAAAAGTAACTAGCTAAGCTAGCTATTAAGTATTAACTAGAAACTAGAAAGTAAACTACAAATAAAAAGAAAACTAGAACTTGGAGTTGGGACTTGGGGTTAGAGAGAGAGAGAGAGAGAGAGAGAGAGAGAGAGAGAGAGAGAGAGAGAGAGAGAGAGTTACACACTTACACTTACACACACACACACTTGTAGAAACTAGAGAGAGAGAGAGAGAGAGAGAGAGAGAGAGAGAGAGAGAGAGAGAGTTACACACTTACACTTACATACACACACTTACACACTTACACTTGTACTAGAAACTACGGAGGGAGAAGAAGAGGAGAGAGAGAGAGAGTTGAGTTATACACTTACACTTGAAGAAAGGAAGAAGAAGAGGGAAAAGAAAATGAGAAAAAGAGAGAGTTGTTAGTTGTTACACATTTACACTTGTAGAAAGAGAAGGAGAGAGAGAGAGAGAGAGAGAGAGAGAGAGAGAGAGAGAGAGAGAGATTTACACAATTAAAATTAAAATTACAACTTTCAACTTCCAAAATTCCAAATTCTTGTCTAAGTTGTCTACTTGTCTTCTCTTGAATCTCTTCTTTACCTTTGCCTCTTCACTTGAGTATTGTATTTGTTCTTGAATACAACTTACACTTGTATTTGTAAGTTGTAAGTTGTAACTTCAAACTTCAAACTTTTAAGTTGCTATTTGCTAACAACTAACAAAGTAAAATGAATCAATTAACATTTAACAAACAAAATAATTAAAAAAAAATGATAGAAAGAAGTTGTTAGAAACTTAGAAATTAGAATTCGAAACTTAGAAATTAGAATAAAAGTTAGAAGTTAGAAGAACTTGTGGAATGTGAATGGAGATTGGAGAGTGAGGAGTCTCTTGACTCTTGTCTTGAATCTTGAATCTTGAACAATGAATATGGATTGGTGGATTCTTGATTCTTGATTCTTGTAAGTTGTAACCCTTCCTTGATTCTTGATTCTTGAATGTTGATTGTTGAAAGAAAAGAAAAGAAATATGGAAAATTGGAAATGGAATTGGATGTAGAGGAGTGGATGTATGTAACTTGTAAGACTCTTAGAATGTATAATGTATTATGTATGTAAGATTGTAAGAATGAGAGAAATAGAGAATAGAGAGAGAGAGTTTGAGGTTTTTTTGCATTTAGGAATGCTTAGAATGCATTTTTATAGAGAAAAAATCCGGATTAAAAAAAAAAACGGTCAAAAAAGGTCAGAAATCTGACCGTTGGCCAATATGCGATCGCATATGCAGTATGCGATTGCATATGCTGGCTCAAGTGGCATATGCGATCGCATACTGGCCAGATCGCATATGCCACTACCGCATATGCGATCGGCCGAGCATTATGCGAATATGTGATCGCATATTCGCATATGCCACTGCCGCATATTCAGCCGAGCATTGTGCTGCACTTTCAAGTTTCAAGGAAGATAGCTTGTTGATTTTCTACAATAATAAATAAATAGCCTGTTGATTTTGTTGTTACTTCTTACTTGTTAACTATATTGTTGAATGTTGATGAGTTGATGTTTAATTCATTGTTGAATTGATTTTATTTCTCTCCAATGTATTTTAAATATGTAAAATTAGTTAGCTATTTACTTAGGAAAGTTTCCCTTAGTTTCTTATAAATTTTTACATTAATTTTTTGAAATTTTCCTATTTTTTGATTTTTTTTTTAATTTTAATTTTCATAAAAAAAAAAAATATCGATGTAACCCCCCCCCCCCCAAAAAAAAAAAAAAAAAGCTTCCCCACTTCCGGACGTGAATCAGTGGATTAAGAGACTTGCCCCCACTCAACATTGACTTGTTTGATCTCGAGTTAGGCCATATCAAACAATTTGGGGGTGACTCTGCTGAGTAGAGTTGGGCATCGAATCTTGTCGGACCGAGTTAGGGCTAACCCGACTTGATCTGGTTTTGAAATAGGCCTAACCCGAACTTGACTCGACTCAGTACCGAGTCTAGCATGCCTAACCTGATCTGAGTCTGGGTTTGGTTGGACTAATCTGGACCGAGTTTGACCCGGTCAAAAGTACTGAGTCAGGTCGAGTTGGCACCAAGTCGAATTGAGAGATGGAGGGAGGGAGTGGAGAGAAGAGAGAGAGGAGGAGGGTGGTGATGGTGGTGGGTGGCTTCCGGGCTTGGAAGAAGAGGGAGGGAGGGAGGGAGGGAGGGAGGGAGAGTAGGGTGATGATGGTGGTGGGTGGCTTCCGGGCTTGGAAGAAGAGGGAGGGAGGGAGGGAGGGAGTGGAGAGGAGGGTGGTGATGGTGGTGGGTGGGCGCGAGCTTGGAAGAGGAGGGAGGGAGAGAGTTTGGGATCAAAGTGCGGCGGGTAGGGTTAGAGATACTTTAAAATTAGGGGGTTATATATATATATATATATATATATATATATATATATATATATATATATATATATATATATATATATATATATATATATATATATATACACACACACATACCCGAATCCGAGTCGAGTTAGGTTTCGGGTCGAGTCAGGTCGAGTTATTGGGTAAATTGGACTCGACTCGATTTGAGTTCGGATTGGGCGAAGCCTACTTGGTTTAGACCGATTCACCCATTCGGTTCGGGTCGAGTCGGGCGAGTCGAGTTGTCCCGTGCCTAGCTCTACTGCTGAGTTGCCTCCTTTTTCTCAAAATGCATGGAAAAAAATATATACACAGAAAATTTTAAAAATTGCAAAATGATACCTAAGCTGGTTTCGATATAAAATCTAATTAATTTATGACCTAAAATGCAATAAATATGGATTTGTCATGTTGAAAATATGCCAAACATGTATCTGACTGATAAAATCTAGTTAATCTACTTTATAAAATCATAAAGTGATAAAAATGAACCCAAACATTAAATTGTTCATAAAAGTTCTCACTCACTAGTCACCCACCAAAAAGAGTTACGAGTTGATTGCTCAATAACATGTTTATCATTGTCATCATCATTATCATTGTGATAATGCATTGGTTGTGCCATCACCGCCATCACCATATAACAACATTCCCATATCCAGATGGGAATAACACATGGTTGTAATTGAGGAAAATTAGAAAATAATGCTTGAAAGCTGAGGCTGCACTTGGATAAACAGGTGAATTGAATTACAGGCATTCAGTTTAATCAAGAGGAAATGACCAAAATAAACCCTAGTATTCATACTGAAGTAGACCCCATATTGGAATTAGGTTTTGACAATAACCCCTTGACATTGCTCAAGGTGCAGCCGACACTAAATTGTCTTTTGAAAATTGAGGGTCTCTGAATCCAACTTTCCTAGGGATTGGAGTGTGGTTCTTGAAGGATTTAGGAGACTGGTCCCTTTCTTCCGCCCCTTGGTCAGCTCCTCCTACCATTTGTTGGAAGCTTAACATGGATGTCACATGTGGTCCTACTCTATTTTCCATTTCAGGGTTGGCAGTCAATGGCTCCTAGAACAAAATCGCTAGGTCAGATCTTCCACAAAATCAATGGGCTTTCCGTAGCTTGGACCTCAGATCTCCCTTTATTTTAAGGGGTGTAATTTTGAAGAGATACAGACTCATTTTTCGAGGGGCTGAGAGCCTGTATCAGATCCTGGGATTTCTATGCAGTAGTTGTAAATTTGTTTATAGATCCTCTGCTGTTAAAAAAAAAAAAAAAAGATTCCTTGGACAGAGCCAATTTGTTAGCTATCAAAATGGGAGTGGAAATATTTGCTAATTGAGTGGGCAGCTCATTGATGGTTGATGTCCCCAGCCCCCTCTGGATCATGCTTTTATCTATAATGGCTTAAGAATGTTTTCCTGTAATATAGAGATTAGTAATCATAAATTCCAAGGGAGGGTAATTGTGTTACCAGTTTAAAAAATTGTATTCTCAATTCCCTAGCCGGGGACTCATTTCTTCTCTTTGTATTGGGGATTTTTATTGATTTCTTTGATGGAGGTTTGTAGCTTTCCCATGGGCATTTTTAATAGAATTTCGTTATCAACCAAAAAGGAATGCTTATTTCCATTTTACAACTGTGATTTAATTTGACGATGCATCCAAACTCACCCTAGACATTTTCTTTTTTCTTATGTTTGTTTCCTAAGTTGATGTGTTGTTGGTTATGTTGGTGGGATGATTTAGTTTTGGGGCGGTGTGGAAAATGAAACCTGAATGGGTGATTATTGTTTCTCTGCAAGATAATATTTTGTTCTTTCCAGATACTATCAGAAATGAGATAAATGTTATTTTGGGCTATATTTTGATTTGATTTACTGCAGTATCTTTCATCTCCAGGATTTTCTTAAATGCAATGAATCTCGCTTGCAACAATTGCCTTGCCAAAACTTTGATCCTATTCCGTTGGGGGAGGGTGCTGGTGTCGGGTGGATGAAAGGGGTTGATTCCATGGCAATGCCTGAAGGTTCTACATTGTTTGACCTGATTCAAACAGGGCTTTCTTACACACATGCTGCAGTTGGAGTAGTAGTTCGTTTGAGGCAGGAGTTATCATTAGTGAAAGATGTTCCTGTCCTTATTGCAATTGACCAGGTAAAACCAAATGCACCTCATTCCAATTTCATTGCTTTCTATGGTTTTTTTTTTTTTTTTTTTTTTTTATTTATTTATTTATTTATAATTATGAAAAGTGTAGGGAAGTTGCCCAGAAAAAAAGAGTAGAATTTATAGGCCTGTTGCACCAGGCCCTTGGTTGTTCTAAGATGCAAACCATTGATCTTGGGGCAAGTCATGGATGTGATGCCTCAAGGTTCTTCCATGTTGGAAGGTCTTAATCCTTTGATTAATGTCCTACAAATAGATGGTTAGAAAAAAAAATGCCATCTCTCCCATCCATGGTGGGGCTGATCAGATCAATAGTTTGGGATCACCCAACCTGGGCCCACTCGTATAAACTTACTGCATTAGGATATTCACATCCTGGTGCATCAGACTTTATTATTCCTCCTCAGTTATCATCTTGCCGAAGCAATTCTTTTTGAACAGTAAAGTCTAAATGATGTAATTATTCCCTCATTTTTTCTATTCTCTCTTCTTCAGTATAATAGCTGGTTTACATTCAGTGGGTATGAGGAACCAGTAACACCTCGTTCTTGCCGTCCAATCCATGCAAGGGAAATCTCAACGGTTAGTATTACAATCTTTTTATTTAATTGTTGCAGATTATGTACGCAAATCAGTATTGAAACATTTCTTCTCATCACTTGAGTTTCATTAGTTCCATTGACCTTCAAACTACATCTTCATTGATTTTTTCATGGTAATTCCATTGTGACGTATCGAGAGAAAGATGGACATGATAAACTGGATCCTTCTAACTGGGTGTCACACCCGCTTCGAATCACACATCAGACTCTTGTTCCCTCTCCTGCTTCCTACTACTTGTTTACATTTTGAAGCAGATGCTTCCCTGCATATGCACCTGAATCTGTTGCTGCTTTGTTTCACACTTCATGCAACTATTTATCAACATTGACATGGGTTATTTTTGTCTTCTTCCACATGCAGTTACATGTAATGCAACCCCAAGATATGAGATAAAAATGACTGTTGTCTCCCAGAAGCCTAAGGTGCCTTTTATGATGGAACAGAATTGCAGTAACCCAATTCAGTGAAGCAGAAATGACCAAACTGGCACTAGCCACCCCAAATTTGTAACATGGAGCTAGCCTCCAAATTGAAATTACATGCCTTTCTGGTTGAACTTGAAATATAAAGGCAATTGCAACTTGGGGTTTGGTAATTGTGATGTATTGAAATGGGGTTATTGTTATTATTTGATTTTCTTAAATAGTAATATGATGTTTATTGTTTATTGTTTATTGGGATTTTAACAAAATAGTACCTCATTAATACAATATTTACATCTGGGTACCTTTTTAAATTACGTTTTCATTAAGACGCCTCATTAATCAAGTTATTGTCAAAGAGGTACCTTCCATTAGTTTTTCTTAACTTCTGTTATATTTTTCCTAAAATGACAAAAATGCCCACCAATTAATGAAGCTATGTAAGAAAATTAAAAAGGTTACTAAATGTAATTATCGAAAATTCTAAAAAAAAATAAATCCGAAGTCTTTCTCAGATGCAGATTGCATAGGGACAGAGCTACTGGTGGGTGCTATGTGGCCCCATCATGATGTATGTGTTTTATCCACACTGTCCATCCATTTTTCGAGATCATTTTAGGGCATGAGCCCAAAAAGGCGGTAGATCCAAATCTCAGGTGGACTAAACCATAGGAAACTGTGGTGATTGAATGCACACCATTAAAAGCTTCCTAGGGCCCACCGTAATTTTTATTTTCAATCCAACCTGTTGAATCACCACTGTTTCTTATGGCGTGGTCCACCTGAGATTTGGATCTGTGTCATTTTCAATTCATGCCATAAGATGATATGGTAAAATGGATAGACGGCATGGATAAAACATATACATCATGGTGCCCACAGAGCACAGTATGCAAGCTCCATTCAAGTTAAAGGCTTTGTTGCCGGGACGTGGATTGCCTACTAACTCTGCTAGTAGCGAGGTGGTTATTGGAAAGTGCTCTGTGGGCCTCTTCATGATGTATGTGTTTTATTCATGCCGTCCATCTATTTTTTCCATATCATTTTAGGGCATGATCCACAAAATGAGATAGATCCAAATCTCAAGTGGACCACACCACAAGAAAACAATGGTGATTGAATGCCTGCCGTTAAAAACTTCCTAGGGCCCACTGTAATGTTTACCATCCAACCTTTTTATTAGGTCACACAGACTTGGATAAAGGGAAAACACAACTATCAACTTCATCCAAAACTTTTGTGGTCCCCAAGAAGTTTTCAATGGTAGGTGTTCAATCACCATCGTTTCCTGTGGTGTGGTCCACATGCGATTTGGATCTTCCTCATTTTTGGGCTCATGCCCTAAAATGATATGGAAAAATGGATGGATGACGTGGATAAAACACATACATCATGGTGGTGGGGGCCCTAGAGCACCGTCAGGCTAGGCAATCCGCATCACTGTTGCCACAACAGGTAGGGTTTTTGGATTAGGTATGGCCCCAACCTCACCCAACGTGGTGTGGCCCTGACCGTAGGGCCCAACTTGATCTATGTATTGCATGTCCATGCCATCCATCCATTTGTCCAGCTCCTTTTAGGGCATGAACCAAAAAATTAAGCAGATCCAAATATCAGGTAGACCATAACATAGGGAATGGTGTTGATTCAACCCCCACCATTAAAAACTTCATTGGGTCCACTGTAATGGGCACCTAATGTTTAATTGGCATCCAACCTGTTGATAAGGACATACAAACCTGGATGAAGGGGAAAAGCAAATATCATGAAGTTTTGAATGGTGGGGTTCAATCAGCACCATTTCCTATGTTTTGGTCCACCTGATATTTGGATCTGGTTAATGTTTTGCTTCGTGCCCTAAAAGGAGTTGGAAAAACGGATGAGCGGCATGGATATACAATACAGATATCAAGGTGGGCCCCACAATCAGGGCCGCACCGTGTTGGGCGAGGCCAGGTCTGTACATAATCCAGAAATCCTTTAACCTGCTGTAGCGGCAGAGCTTTTTACTTTGATGCGGTTTGCATATGGTACTCTGTGGCTGTCACCATGATGTATGCATTTTATCCACGCCATCCATCCATTTTGCCCCATCATCTTATGGCATCAGCCAAAATAACGCACATCCAAATCTCAGGTGGACCATACCATAAGAAACAGTGATGATTCAATACCACCAGTAAAATTTTCTTGGGGCAACAAAAGTTTTGGATGAAGCTGTACCTGTGTTTTCCCTTCATCCAGGTCTATGTGACCTAATCAACAGGTTGGATGGGAAATAAACGTTGCAGTGGGCCCTAACAAGTTTTTTACGGTGGGCATTCAATCACCACTGTTTCCTATGGTATGGTCCACCTGAGATTTGGATCCGCCTCATTTTTTTTTTCTCGTGCCCTTAAATGATCTAGAAAAAAGGGATGGAGGGTGTGGATAAAACATATACATCATGGTGGACCCACATACCACCAACCGGTAGCCATGTCCCAATGCAATCTGTGTCATAAAAGCCACTGGATTTTTTTCTTGATAAGTACATCTCATCTACCTTTTTAATTTTCTTATGCAATCTCATTAATTAGTGGTCATTTTTGTCATTTTATGAAAATTTTTAATGGTAGTTAAGAAAAACTAACAGTAAGGTACCCCTTTGACAATGACTTGATTTATGAGGTATCTTAATGAAACTGTAATTTAAAAAGGTACCGGGATGTAAATACCATATTAATGAGGTACTATTCTGTAAAAATTCCTTGTTTATTTTAGTGAACCATTTAAAAAATGTTTAGTACTGTGCATGAACATGAATGTCAGCCTCTGCCATGGCTGATTCCAAAAGCCCAGGTAAAAGAGGGAGGTTAATGTCTGGTGAGCTGCAGATCATAGAACTTTTGCCAATTTACCATTTAAAGGCCAACCCCAAAGTGCTGGGAGAAAGACTAAAGATGATGATGATGATTTGTTGGTTATCTTAATTTTTGTTGGACCTGAATCTTGTCGTTTTAAATTGATTTCTACTATTTGGGTCATTTCACTACTCGATGGCCTTCTTTTGATCATGGTGACAGATGTTGCTCTTAATGAGATTGATTTGAATTCATGCAGGAGTTTATCTTTTCACCATGATAAAGGCCCATGTGATAGTAATATTTTTGTTATTTGACATTCACAGGTGAATGCATTCCGATCTATGATGCATGATAGCATGATGGTGGGGGCCTTCTCTCATTCAACAGCTGTAGGAAAGTTACGTAAAGACCTGCCAAATGTCCCAGTAGATGCTCGCATCAACTTGCCTCGCTACAGCTTGGATGAGGCTGCGACTGTTTGTCACTATTATCTTAGGTATGGCTACATCCACTGCTCCATTTCAAGAGAAACCATAAGCTCCCAAACTTACGAGCATCGATTTAAGACTCGGTGACTCGGCTGGTCTTGAGTTGAGTCATAACTCGACTGAGTAATGGCTGTGAATTGGCCTGACTTGCCCGAGTAAAGGTGACTCATCCAGGTGATTTGTGATGGCGAACCGAATCAGGTCTGACCAAGTCTGGGTAGACTTGGATGAGTCTCACGTGAGTCGTGACTCGTTTGTCTTAAAAAACATGCTTACAAGCCCGCAAACATACAATTTGTTGACATCGAGAATGGAACTGAATTAAACACCGATAATTCGTTGCGGATCGAGTTTTAATGTCTTAAATTGTTGGCTTCATGTTGACTGTGATCATGTTCCATTCATTTTGTTTTAGCCCCTAACCATCATTTATGGCAGGCAAGGACTTGTAAACAGGGATAAATTTTCGGAAGAAAGATGGAAGAAGATTTACTACTTATCTAATGGAAATGGCTCAGAGATGAGGTTTTTGGTCCCTTTCATCTGAAAACTCCAGCGAGAATGAGTTGACAGCACTACATCAGGCAAGAATTTCATTTCGTTGCTGCAAACCCATTTATATTCCCTGCCTAATGATGCCAACAGTTTTGTCTGTGCAATTTTTATATAGAATTTGGAAATTGGATGTACCCTCAGATCGATTTTTGGTTGAATCTGTTGGTGGGGGTGAATTCATTTTGAACTGACTGTAGGTTTAGGAAGGCACATAAAGTGAAACCCAAAAGGACGGGTTTGGAGTATGTTTGGACCAATGTTTTGAATAGCGAATAACATGTAGCATAGTGTTCACTCCTCTGAAACATGAGGTGTAAGCTACATAGTGTGTAGTGTAAGTTACATGCTACTTTTAGATTTTTAGTTAAGGCCGTGCTTGGTTGCACCAAATATCATGATATTTTGCACCAAATTAGCTTGATTAATGATAAAACTATATGATATTTGATGCAACCAAACAACGTAAAATAAGAGGAAAAATAGGACAAAGATTAACTGTAAGGATAAAGAAAGAGCAAAAGAACTTGTTTAATACTGTTTACTTCTATCACTTTACTAAATTGCTGAAAGGAACTTGTTTAACACTGTTACTCTTCGAAGGAGAGAGGGATGGTCCTACCTAACGTTTGTGTAATGTGCATGGAGGATGAAGACTTCGTGGTGCATCTTTTCATCACATGCCCTTTCGCAAAAGGGGTGTGGGACAGCATCCTTGCAGCTTTCAAAGTGCCATGCTTTATGCCAAGCTCTTTGGAGGCATTGTTCTTATCTTGGCGTGTAGGGGGGTCCTCACTCCCAAGGATATCAGGTTTTGGCATCTGGCATTATTAATGGTTGTGTTGTACAAGAAATGAGAGATGCGTCAGGGATAGGAAAGAACCTTTGGGGTCTATAGTTAGAAAGGTTTTTTGGCTAATTTGGAATTGGTTGCCTAACCCTTGGGGTGGTTTTTTTTTTGGGGGGGGGTGGGGGGGTTCTTTGTTGCTAATAAAATCATCAATATAAATAAAAATAAAAATCGATCTACTAATTTTCATTGAAAAATAGAAAAATGTAACCAGTGTTCATAGTATTAGTATCATTACATGTATCGCTAGCTAAGAATACAAAAACATGTATCGATATCACCGATATTATCATCATTGATACTCGGAAAGCATTGGGTAAACATGAGGAAAATAGTGGAATTTGTCAATGAAACTTCAGGAGATGCTAAAATGCACATATTTGCATATTTAGGAATCAAATAATTGCAAAAAAAAAAAAACGCATACATGATAAGTTTTCCTTTAATGGGGGCCTAAAAGCATTCAATGTTGACTCGGTGAAACATTAGGGAAATGTGAGCAAAATGGTGGAATTTCTCAATGATACTTCAATAAATGAAGAAATACTTGCATATTTAGGAATCAAATAATAGCAAAAAAGATGCATACATGATAAGTTTCCCCTTAATGGGAGTCTAAAGCATGTATTGTTGACTCAAGAAAACATTGGAGAAACATGGGGAAAATGGTGGATCCATCCAACCATCAATCCATGCATGCATGGACATACAAACACACATGCATGATTCATCCATCCATGCATACATACATATATACAATGGCATACATATGTACACATGACATATGCATGATCCATCCATCCACGCATACATACACACATACATTTCCATCCATCCATACATATATACCTACATGCATACATGATCCATTCATACATCCATGCATGCATACATATATGCATTTCATTATACAACATGGAATTTTACTTTAATAAGTAGATTTTTGGTGATATCAATAATATCGCCAATATGTTGGCAATACAAGTGACATTTGGAGTTAGTTGTTGGAAGCATAGGACTAGCACTTTTTATCAGGCCCTAGCCTGCCTCCAACATACAGACGAGAACAAGGAAATGCATAAGATTTAAATCAATTTAAGTGATGTAAAGCAACCAACATCAAGAGTAGAAATTGCAAAGTGTAGATGCCATTGTTCAGAGTATCCCCAATATTATCCGTATCTCCAGCCTGGCAATACCGATTACACCCGTAGTATCAGAAATTCGAAGTATTGGAAATGTATCGCTAAGTATCGCCAATGTATCATTATAGCCAATGTTTCGCTAATATTTTCGACTTTGTAAATTCCAGGTGTTGCTTGTATCGTCAATATTTTCGACTATGTAAATTCTAGGTGTTGCTTGTGTAACCAATCTATTAGTGATATTTCGATAATATTGCCAATGTATCAATATCGCAAAAAATTATTTATTAGAAAGTTTTCATTTCAATTTTTTTTTATATGGGCATATGGTTATATGTAGTGTTGAAATTGTTGAAGATAATATCGATAATATTGTGATATTATCGTTATTGCAGTGTGGGGCAATATTGAGAACACAATCTTTCGTTTCCTTTGCAGTTGTCCAAAATTTCTTGGAGAAATATTGTGTTTGTCGATATTGTGAAAGATGATGTTTGGATGGTTGGATTGATAGATGGGATTGATGGGATGATTGGATTGATTTCTTACGATAGTACATGCTTTTAGGCTCCCATTAAATGGAAACTTATTATATATGCATTCATTTTGTAATTTTTAGATTCCTAAATATGCAAAAATGTGTATTTTAACATCTCCTGAAGTTTCGCTGAAATGTTTTCCCTGTGTTTTCCCTGTGTTTTCCCACATTTCTGGATATCGATGATATTATCAGTGATACCGATATTGTTTCTGGATCCCCGGCCAATGAAACTTGTAGTGATACTAATACTTCAAACAGTTGTAGAGCCCAAAGAAAACAAAAATATGGTAAGAAAATAAGCCCCAACATCAAGAACAGAAAATGCATACCTATAACGTCAAGTATCATCTCTTTATTATTATCATCTTAGGCGCTATTGACATTATCAAATCATTGTAATGAGGCATTACTATACTAGACGAGAAATAGAAAGTAGATCATGGCTTCGCTGGCGATACTTTGTAATATATCGGCAATCACAGATGCCTCTGGAATTTCTGATACAAACAGTGTTATTGGCATCGACGAGTTAGTGAAATCGATAATATTGCGGTACTTGGAATAATGAATGTAAAAAATCATTGAAAACATAACTTGTAGTGTAAGCTGAGTAGCATGTGGCATAAGTTATGTAGCGTATTAAATTTTTTTTCATGAGTTATGTAAGCTAAATGCTATATGCATGCTTAGATAGCAAAAGCTATTTAAAACGCTGGTTTGGACAGGAGATATCCAAGCATGGCAGACAGGTACAATATCCAAGCCATCCATCAGAAGCTCTATCCTAATATCAGGTGGTTGCCAGAATTTTAACTGAAGAAATGTACCGTTGTGAAAAGACAAGCTAAAATTTTCTAATTTCTAATATCACTGAGGTCCACCTGATGGATGGCTTGGATTATTTACCTCTGCCATGTCATGCTGACTTGTACACTCACGTAAGCTAAGCAAAGCTCTAGAGAGTCTTATTCTAGTTTTGTGTTCAGGATGCCATTGACATGTTTACTTTTAGCGGCTGAGATTGAATGGATCCACAAATCATTTTCATCCATCTCTTAAAACTGGACCATTGCTCAAGTGGGTTTCATTTGGGGGGCCCATCAGAGGACCTGTCATTGAGGTTCAATCCGGTCCTTTCAATGAGGGCTTTCCCGACCCGATTATAGTTATGTGGGGTCGGGATGAATTCAACAGTGAAGAGATTATGGGGTGAGCCAGATGACCCAACAGCTTTTATATGCACTGTTTGTAAGAGATTGGAGATATCCTTGAAGGGAAACGGATGTGATCAAACCATTCTTTCAGCATCCACGGGGCAGGGTATCCTGACCATACACCTAAGAGACCCTATCACAGGCCTTAAAAATGAATTGTAAAATGCAAAAATGAAACCAAATGGTTGAAATTCAGGCCACTAGATATAGATATACTGTTTAGGGCAAAGACCACCAGGAAGACGGTCAAGACTAGAGCTGGGCATTGAGTCGAGTTGGACAGAGTTAGGGCTGACCTGATTCGATCCGGTTTTGAAATAGGCCTGCCTTGAATTCGATCTGACTCAGCACCGAGTCTGCCCGACCTGATCCAAGTCCTGTTTGGCCCGGACTGATCCTGACCGAGTCTGACCCGGTCAGAAGTACCGAGTTAGTTGTCACTGAGTTGGATCAAGAGATGAGGGAGAGAGAGAGAGAGAGAGAGAGAGAGAGAGAGAGAGAGAGGAGGGTGGTGGTGGTGGTGGATGGCTGCTGGGCTTGGAATAGGAGGATGAGGGAGGGAGAGAGTTTGTGATTGGGTCGGGCTCGGGTGTGGCGGGTAGGGTTAGAGATGTTGGAAATTAGATTTTTTTTATTTTTATTTTTATTTTCATATATATACCCAAATTCGAGTAGAGTCTTTTTTGTTTTTTTGTTAGCTTGTTAGTACACCCCACTGTCAATTCACACTTCACTGTTAGCCACCCCCACTAGGGAATCGACCTCAGTGTTGAAATGAGGTATCTTTCACTCTTTGTTTTTTTTTTTTTGGGTTAGCTTGTTAGTACACTCCATGTTAGCCACCCCCACTAAGGATAAGACCTCAAGTGTTGAAACGAGGTATCTCCACTCAGTCTGCCAGTTGAGCTATGGATCTAGGTGTGAGGTATCTTTCACTTAGTCTACCACTTGAGCTATGGATTAGGGTGTAATTCGAGTCGAGTTGGGTTTCAAATTTAGGTTAGGGTTGAATTGGATTTGGAATAGGGTTTAGGTTAGGGATTGGGGTTTGGATTATGGTTATAGGGATTAGGCCAGGGTTTAGGGTTTAGGTTAGGGTTGGATCAGGTTTGGAGTAGTCAGGAGTCGAGTGGAGTTGGTCCAATCCTTAATCAGTTTGTTGGCCTGAGGTGGGGTGTCTACAGGGTGTAAGCATTGAAGATCAAGATCTCCTCTCGACGATATCGCAACGTCGAAAATGTCCTCCCTACAAGATGTGTTTAAGATTACAGTATGCAATCTCCATTATTGTTGCATAGACGATTTGTTTATTCCACCATTCCGATCACAGGCATTGCCACATGATAGCAGGTTATCCAGTCACTTCTTTAATCAGACGGAGATGTCAACATATTAATAGAAATCATTAAAAAATCTCCATTATTGTTGCATGACCACTTTCCCTTGAGCTTGTGTGCGTGTCATAGTTCACAAACCAAAAACTCAACTCAACTTGATATCCAGCAGAGTCGGGTTGACTCGAAGACTCAACTCAACTCAATATTTAATAATATATTGAAAAAATGTTTCAAGTAATAATAGATATTTGAAATAGTTATGAGAAAAAAGATAGCCAAATTATTGAGTCGGTAAACAAGCATGCATTCCTCTGAGGTTGTGTTGAATTGTCCAAGTTAACGAGTCAACTCAACAACTCTTGTCGGCTAGTTTCTCAATGACTTAGCTCAAAATCTTGTTGAGTCAAGTTGACTCGATCTAGTTTCAAGTTATGTCGACTCGACAAGTCTTACTAGTCAGGACCATTTCTAGCTCATCAACAAGTATTGTCTAAGGACTAAGCTTAAATCTCACTGAGTCAAGTTGACTCGGCTGAGTTTTAGTGGAATGATCGAGTTTCAGAACTTGGCACATGGACAACTCAACCCAAACCCGATTAAGCCTAACTTGACTTTAACCAGGTCTATTACATTGATGTAACTTGAACCCGACTAAGTGTGGATACTTCAAGATGACATTCTTAGACGAGAAAGAACCATGCGTATGGCCCAAGTTAGAGAAAAGATGGATAAAGAAAAATCTCCAAACTTCTAAGTAATTTTCAATCCTAAAGAAATTTCTTTTTTAATATTTATACCGAAGATTTCAAATCCTAACTTTAATCCTAACCGTTGATTAATATCTAACATTAAATTTTCATCATAGATTCTTTAAATAGTTAAATAAAGGCAATAGCAAACTTTTCAAGTAACTATCTAAAATAATCTATTCTAAATAGCTAAATAAAAACAAGACCTAACTTCTAAAACAAATAAAACAACTGTCTAAAATAACCTAATTGCTTGCTACAAAATAATAAAATGAAAGTGATGTTATCTTGATCTTTCTCTCTAACCTTCCTTGGCAAATGTTACTTATTTTCTAGTATGGGATCCACCATAATGTGTACGTACCATCCAACCCTTTCATTACTTGAGCATCACCATGATGGATGATCCAAAAATCATGCCTATGCAATTGCCACAGGCTACACCAACGAAAACAAAGGATAGCCGTCCAAAGGGTCTAAATTCACCTCGTGGCGTACACGATGGTTGGATCGCCCTGATTTTTCGTGTGTCAACCTTTCACGGTGGGTTGACCGTTCTGGACACGTTGGATGCCGTTAACACACCCAGGTGGGCCTCACACGCACACTTGTAGAATGAACTTATTCTACAAGGACTGGTAGGGGAGCCGGCTCGCATCTATATACTACTATGCATTAAGATATCGGAAACGTTTGCACGACTTGCGTAGGCATGCGGGTCGTAACTTTTGCTGACATGGATGGAACGACTTAAGATGGATGGGATCCACACCGTCCATCATGTGGGCCACCATTTGATTGGACCAAAGGAAAAAAATCATGTTTATTCATTTCTCAGGTGGGCTACACCCCGGGGAAGAGTTGATATGGGAAGTCCCATCATTAAAAATCGTCCAAATTGTATGTGGGTTCCACCGTGGTGTATATGTGCCATCTGATCTATTCATCAAATGCATCCCACTAGGTTGGAGGGGTTTGCCTAAAATCATCACATTCCATCGTTCATATGGGCCACACCACATGAATTTAGAGGTTCTGGTAATGATTTTATACAATTTGCTATAGTATGGCCCAAATATGACTTTAATTGGACTGATTTTTAGGATCCTTGGTGAAACCGTAGTATATAACCTGATGGATGGTGTGGATCTGATTAATATTCCTTCCACGTAGTGATCATTTAGTGCAAGGCAGGCCCTCCGTGTACCTACGCCTGTTAGGACTGCGCATTCCTTAAAATGTTCTTTTAGGTTCCGATTACAAGAGTCGTGAAATGATCCAGTGCTCCTAGTTGCATCTGGACACTTGGACAGTCCAATACTTCTATCCTGACCGTCCATTATGTCCATAAAACTTTATGGGCCCACATCAACTATAAATCCCATCCACCCCGTCTGTCGTTTTCGACACGTTATTACTACCATAAAGTCAAAAATCAGGACGATCCAAAACCTATTTGGACCACAACGTGGAGAACAATGTAACATCAAGGCTAAGATCTATAGTTCACGTGCTATGACTCATCTGGGTTCTGAAATGGAAGCATTTTTTGTTGTTTCCATTCATCGAAATGAGGATAGTCTGATAAATGGATTAGGTGTCATATAAAATACACGACGGGTCCCAAAAATAGTGGGAAACTTTTTATTGGTTGGATTTCCCCTATCACAATTTCCTTGTAGTGGATCCATTGAGCTTTCTCGGGCTGATTTTTGTCTTCATGCCCTAAAATCGAAGTTGACATCTAATGGACGGGGTGGATTGAATGAAAAGTTGACATGGGCCCCACAGAAACACGGTAGCACAACAAGAGGATCGGTACATATGAGCGCACCTCTTTATTTTTCAGATCAATATAAATAGAAACCTTTCAGCTTCAAAAATCATCAAACAAAGGGATTCGCAATGGAAGGAGCAAAAATCTTCAATCCAACATAAAAGAGGTACGTATACTATCTCTCTTCCATTCTCTCTCATACACTCTCCCACACGTGTGGAGTTCTGCCCATCCACAGGTGAGCACACGTGCCAATATGCCAACAGAAAAGAGATGTACATATGAAGTTGGGTCCGGAGGAACTGGGCCCACATGAAATGATGAGTACAAGCTCGGCCCAACAGCCAAGTTAAAAGGTCCAAGCCCAGTCATAAGGTGGGCCAACTGGCTGTAGGTGATCAACGGTGGAACTTTATATTCAACATTTTCACTGTTATTTTCAGGTGTGCTGTTGTTACAGGGGCCAATAAGGGAATTGGATTGGAGATCAGTCGCCAGCTGGCGTTTAATGGCATCACCGTCATATTAACGGCTAGAGATGAGAAGAGAGGCATGGAAGCTGTATCAAACATCAAAGAATCTGGGCCGTCTGATGTTGTTTTTCACCAGTTGGATGTGCAGGATTCTGTTAGCATTGCTTCATTAGTTAATTTCGTCAAAACCCAATTTGGGAAACTTGATATCTTGGTAAGAAGTATGGATTTGTTATTCTTTGATCCGGACCTTTCATCTAGTGGGCCCTTTTCTTTTTTGGTTTTCCAACTCGTCCGAGTCAGCTCGGTTTTGCGTGATATTTAGTACCAGAATCCTCTACAACACCTGTTTTTACACACAATAAAGCCTTGTGGCCCATCATGTTGTCTGTATGAAATCCACTCCGTCCATCAGATGTGATCCCCAATTGTAGACCCTGGGGACAAAAATCATCCACACCCAAAACTCAGGTAGACCACACCACAAGGAAAAGTGGGGATGGGACACCAACCATAGGTTTGTTTGGAGGACTTATAATAGACCATGAGGGTGTAAGAGCTTCACAACTCCCAGTTGGTAAGGTGAGACCCATGGCTAATTTTCAGTTTTCTACAAGTGGGGCCCATTATTCAGTGATCCACACCGTTGATATTAAGGTCCCTACTGTGAATTTCCATGCCTAACCTGGCAAGTGGAAAAGTTCTAAATCTCAGGTGGACCACACCACAAGAAACAGTGATGATTGAATGCTCACCAATAAAAACTTCCCAAGGCCCACTGTAAGAAGATGAGTAATTTTTATTTTCCATCCAAACATTTGATAAGGTCAAACAGAACTGGGTGAAGGGAAAATATAAATATTAGCTTAATCCAACACTTTCGTGGCCTACAACAAGCTTTTAATGGTCATTCACCACTATTTCCAGCGGTGTTCTCCAACAGAGATTCGGATCTAATTAATTTTTGGGATACGTTATTTAAATAATCTAAAACAAACGTATGGACGGCGTGGATATGAAAAAAAAAACATCAAAGTGGGCCCCACACGGTAATGGTAACACCCACTAAACTGTTACCCGGGTAACACCTAATCCGCTCCCCATTTTTGAAACCATGATCTGGAACCGTCCAGGGCTATGCCATCATGGCCCATTTTCCACCCGAGCTGGGCCGTTACGATCCAAGCATCATAGAACACCACATTAGAATTGGATTGTGAAATGAACGGTTTGGATTTTGATTGATGCAGATAGATGAAGAAAAATTCGAGCTGGCGAGTGGATTGTGGCAGGAGACATGTGAAAGGGCAGAAGAATGTCTGAAAACCAATTACTATGGAAGCGAATCAGTAAAACTGAAGCTCTTCTCCCAATTCTTCACTTATCCAAATCACCCAGGATTGTTAATGTTTCATCCATCTTGGGAAGGCTCAAGGTAACAAACTCGCCCGAAATGTGTGGCCCACTTACTTG
The DNA here is from genome assembly GCA_030180095.1 of Magnolia changhungtana. Taxonomy (NCBI): domain Eukaryota; kingdom Viridiplantae; phylum Streptophyta; class Magnoliopsida; order Magnoliales; family Magnoliaceae; genus Magnolia; species Magnolia changhungtana. Next base: position 2,414,860 of record JASAUF010000213.1, read on the forward strand.
TTATGGCTTGTGGGCATGAGATCTGGACCATTTATCTGGTGGGCCCCGATGCGGATATGTGCTGGCCCAAAATTAGTCCCATTCGGCTATAAGGTTAGCTGTTGTTGTAAGTGATAAATGGACGGTCCAAAGGAGTCTATTACCCATCCGTGACTGATGTATCGACATGATGGAGAAATTGTGGGCCCACCTCATGAGCATGGATTGCTGACTCGGACTCAGTCAAGTACAATCCGGCCTAACTGAGTCACCACCAACGTGGCCGAGTCACGACTCGACTCAGGACCGGACGAGTTGGTCCGAGTCACCCACATGTTTCTCACACGTTGTCGCGTTGTTGAACACGTGTTTGAGATCTAGGACGTTCATCAGGTGGGCCTCAACATGTACGTGCCATGGACCAAAAATCAGGGCTATACAGTTATACTACAGTCCACAAACAATAGATACACATATGGCCCACCCAATGAACGGCCAGGATCTCAATAAAGGTTTCACCTTCGCATTCGAGAATGAAAATTCCGCTTAATAACATTTCCAACCCTATGGTTTCAGGTCATCCCCAATGAAAAGTTTAAAAAGGAAGTGGACCATGTTGATGGCCTAACCGAGGAGAGGCTAGATGAATGGCTACAATCGTGTCTGAAGGATTTCTGATGTAGAGTGGGTCACGGACAGTTTCATGGCCAAGATGGATCAGAAAAGGCCCGGTTGACGATAGTAGTGATCCGGACCGTCGGACCTTAGATCGTGCGTATCTCGCAATCCGGAATGAGTTAGCTGACGTAAAAGATATGATTTTGGGGTAGAATTGAGCTACTTTAGCTAACCAACCCTGCTACATCGGGTTGCGGCGCCCATAACTGCGAAAAACCCCTGGATTGACGGTCGTTTCCCTATTTTAATTTTGTTTTTATTATAAATAGTAAGTTTTAGTTTGATTATAACTCTTCATCCGTCGGGCTTTAGGAGTTGTGCCCAATGTGAAAAGAGCTTAGAATAATTAGGAGAATCCATTGCTTGGTACCCTTATTTAAAGGGTTGTGAACTCGTTTTTATTTATTCATTAATTAATTTCGAATTTATTAGAATTTATTCTTATTTTTTGCTTTCTTTCTTCGTGGATTTGAGAAGTCTCTGTGAGGAGTCCAGAGAAGTTCCGTGGATTTGGAATAGTTATCCTCTTGAGGGAAATGGTACTCGACCTCACATCCTCCCCTGCGTCAATTTCAAGGAGTAACGGTTGGATAAACATGGATGGTCTACCACAATGTCAGCATATAAGATCTCGAAAGTTGCTTTCAATGCCTATAGAAGGATTCTAGCTAAGAAATTTCCCACCTTCTGCATAAACAGCGTGCATCCTGGTGCTGTGAAAACAGATATGAACTGCTTTTTGTGGACAAGGACAGTTGAAGAAGGCGCTGGTGGGCCTGTGATTTTAGCGTTGTTGCCTGAAAGTGGGCCATCTGGCCACTTCTTTGATCAGATGGAGATGTCAACATATTGATATGAAATCGTTGGAAATTTTCAAGGGCTGTGATTGCTTCTCCATTGTATTTTGTTTCAAAATATATATTTAAAATAAAATGAGAGAATTTTAAATATTTTGGTTTCCTCAAATTTTAGAATATGTTATTTTTGAGTCGTCGGCTTAATCATACATTAGATTTGTCCAACAAAATTTTCTTATGTATAAGATAGGTTTTTTTTTAAAAAAATTTATTATTTTTATTATATATATTTTTAAGGCTTTCACATTTGGGGCACGTGAATTTGATTGTACGCAAAATTATATTAATAGTTCTAATTTATGCCATTAACCACATATGTGCTCATGCAAACTATGCCGAGATAAGTTCGTGTGCAGGATAGGATGGGTCAAGTTGCGGGTGTTTGTGCATGGATACTCAGGAAGTTTTATTTGTGCAAGAGTATACTAAAGTGTATTGTCAGGACAAGGTTATAGTCGTTGCATCTTATAAATAGTTTGTTATGGAAACAGGAAAACAAAATTGATTTCAAGCAAGGGACATACCTCATGCCTCGACTCAAATATATAAGCCCTATATTTCAAATTATTTTCTTTTTAGTTTTTTATTTTAAATAGTCTTTTTTATTCAACTAAATATTTTAACATTCTCTACTTTGTTTATCCTGAAAGCATGTGCACATCTTAATTCAAAATGCCAAAAACTCAACTCGATATGCAACTGACTCAGACGTTAATGCAAAGACTCAGGCTCGGATTCAATGTCCACCCAAAATGTGGAGTCCACCTTTAACGTGGATGGTCCAACATGTAGGCCCCACCTTTAAAGTAGGCCATCCATCGTACCAGCCCACTTTACATGTGGGCTATTTATCATATAGGCCGACATTTTAAGTAGACCATACATTATGTGGGGCCCTATTAACTGTTCAGATTTTGGTTTTTTAAATTAAAAAAAAAAAAAAAAAACTTTGAAATTTCATTTGCTATTGAAAAATGAATTAGAAACAAACAAAGAAAAAATGTTTTTTTGTATAATATAGGAGGATTTTTTTATTTTTTATTTTAAATGTATAAGTCTTTGGATGTTGAATAGCTTTATTTAGAGAAATGACATAGTTGTAAAACAACACGGATCGTCAAAATCACTGAATCAAGGGTGGATGGAGCATAGCCCAAAAATTAACGAGAGGAGAATATTAGCTATATGATTTTCATTTCGAATGTTTCATACAAACAATTCAAATTAAGCTGTCTAAATTATGTATTCAAGTATAGATGAATTACAAACTAAAAAATGCATGTTTTTGATAACCAGACAACCAGATTGGTGGACACTTATTGTACGGTTACAGATGAAAACTATCCCATGGTCATACTTTAAAGTAGGAGTGTCTGCGAATAAGTGGCTAGGATTGTTCAACTAATCTTATTTTCTGAATATGACTAGAGAAAGAGGGTTTCACACTTTGTCCAGTTTGATTCGAGTAAATGCATTGCAGGTATTCAATTTTCTTTATGCTTGTGTATAAAGCTTCATGCTTTGCCAGAGTATCAAATAATTTCCCTAAAAATAATATCAGCACAAGAGAAGGGGTGTGGGGCCCAACTTAATGTGTGTTACTTACATTCATACCGTCCATCATCCGTATTGAAAACTCATTTTATAATATGATCCAAAAAATGAGGTAGATCCAAACCTCAAGTGGACCATAGTATAAGGGAAACAATAATAATTGACCATTAAAAACTTTTGGTGGGCTACAAAAGCTTTAGACCAAGATGATAATTTGTGTGGTCTCTTCACTCGGGTCTTTGTGACCTTATAAACAGATTGGTTGGTAAATAAACATTCCGTGGACCTCATGAAGTTTTTAATGGTGGAGATTTAATCACCACTGTTTCTAGTGGTGTGGTCCATCTAAGGTTTGAATATGCTTTGTTTTTTGCATCATGAACTAAAATGAGTTTTCTATACATATGGATGGCGTGAATGTAATCCACATACATCAAGGTGGGCCCCACAGTCAGGGTCCCACTCACCTCAGTGGATCTGGGATCCCCTGAAGCCCGGCCCCAACAAAAGCTACCTCCGTGCCGATCAAGCAATCGGAAGATTCTCTCTCGAGATGCGTTCATACGGTCCTATGGTACCGGTACCACCGCAACTTGATGTGGCACATGCCTCTATGGGGCCCACATCAACTATAAATCCCATCCACCCCGTCCATCATTTTTATACATCATTATTACTGTTGGAATTAAATATCAAGATAATACAAAACTTATATGAACCACAACACGGTGAACTACATAACATCATGACTAAGATCTCTAAGTTCACATGGTATGATCCACCTGGGTTCTAGAATGGAAGGATTTTTATTATTTCCATCCATCGTAGTGAGGATAGTCTGATAAATTAATGAATTAGATGTCATATAAAAAAGCATAGTGGTCCCAAAAAACATTGAGAAAACTTTTATTGGTTGGATTTTCCCTCTAAAAATTTCTGTGTAGTATGGCCTATCTGAGATTTGATTCGGGCTGATTTTTGTTTTCCTAATCTAAAATCGAATTTCAGACCTAATGGACGGTGTGGATCAGAAGAACAGTTGAAATGGGCCCAGAGCAGCACGGTAGTAAAACAAGAGAACTAACACAGACGAGCGCACCTCTTTATTATTCAGAACAACATACATAACCCTTTCAGCTCCAGAAAATCATCATACGAAGGCATTCGCAATTAAAAGGGCAAACATCTCCAATCCAGTGGAAAAGAGGTACGAATATATCTCTTCCACTAGAGCTGGGCAAAACGGGCCCGATCCGGTGGATCCGACCCGACCAGACCCGATCCTACCCGACCAGAACAGAACCGACGGTCTGTTTCGGTGCTGATCGGGTAGCCTCATCCAGATCCGAAATATTTTGGGACGAGTTCGGATTGGCCCTGATCCGACCAGACCCGACCCGAAAACCCGACCCGAATGGTCCCGAACAGATCCGATCCTACCCGATCCGGAGTAGTTCTTATTGATTTTTCTATTTTTTCCCGTGGTATGGTCCGCTTGAGCTTTGGATATGCATCAATTTTGGTTTCAACCATTAAAATGATATGCAAAAACGAATGGACGGCGTGGATAAATAACATGCATTCAAGGTTGGGCCGAATAAAATTTAGGTGTACAATAACATGTTAATCTAGTGATATACCATACACAAGACAGCTTAGCTGTAGCCATTTGGTTGTCTCGTCAAGAAGAGTACGGACGCTCCTCGAGCTCCGAGTGGTACGAACGATTCAAAGGATATCAAAGTTAAATGGGCCCCACAGTGATGTATTTATTATATCTACACCGGTCATATTTTTTTAGAGACTATTACAGACCATTTTCCAAAAAATTAATAATATTCAAAGATCATCTTGACCACACCACAAATAGAAGCAGATAATGATTTTCACCGTTAAATAATTTGTGTGGTCCACATGGTATTAGATCTGTCTTATTTTTAGTCTCAAGCCCTAAGACGAGCTCGCCAAATGAATGGACGGTTTGGATATAACACATACCCCACCGTCAGACTCATATTTAACCACTAACCTTGATACATAGCGTCGCGGACGGACGTGCGTGAAAAGAGGCAAGTGCCAATGTGCCATACACTGCACGTAAACGTTCAGTTCACTTTTCTCATAGTTATGTGGGCCACCTTGATGTATACGTTTTATCTAAGCCGCGCATTCTTTTTGAGGTATGATTTTAGCCGTTTAATATAAAAATATGATTAAAGTTTGGTTCGCAGATCCGATTCAGTTTTATCAACCGGTCAGAATCGGACTCGGATCAGCTCATTCAAATTTCGAATCTGTCCGATTTAGGTGACCTGTACTCGATTCTCGGATCGGAACGAGTTCGAGTCAAGCGGTTGCAATTTCGGATCTGATCGGGTTGGACCGAATCCGATCCGACTCGCACCGATGCCCAGCTCTATCTTCCACTTCTCCTATACACGCTCTCACACGTGTGGATCCCTGTCCATCCACACGTGAGAACATGCGCCAATATGGCATGCATGTGTGAAATCCCTGATTTCCACATTCTTGCCTAAAATCAGGCCGTTTAATCCGGTGGAACTTTATATTCAACATTTTCACTGTTATGTTCAGGTGTGCAGTTGTTATAGGGGCCAATAAGGGAATTGGATTGGAGATCAGTCACCAGCTGGCATCCAACGGTATTACCGTCATATTAACGGCTAGAGATGAGAAGAGAGGCTTGGAAGCTGTCGCAAACATCAAAGAATCTGGGCTGTCTAATGTTGTTTTTCACCAGTTGGATCTGCAGGATTCTGTTAGCATTGCTTCATTAGCTAATTTCGTCAAAACCCAATTTGGAAAAGTTGATATCTTGGTAAGAAGTATGGAGTTGTTATTCTTTGATCTGGACCTTTCATCTAGTGGGCCCTTTCCAACTCGGCCGAGTGAGCTCGGTTTTGGTTGATATTTAGGATCGGAATCCTCTACGACACCTATTTTATGAAATCCACTCCGTCCATCAAATGTCATGCCCAATTCTAGACCCTGGGAACAAAATTCATCCACACCCACAACTCAGGTGGACCACACCACAAGGAATAGTTGGGATTGGACGCCAACCATAGGTTTGTGTGAAGGGTCACAGTGGTGTGAATCTTTCATCAAACCCGTTCATCGTGTGTGATTCACTAGGATGAAGGGATAATTAAAAAATCATTCTGACGCAAAACTCAGGTGGGCCACACCGTGCCAACTTTAAGATTTTAGCCTAGTTTCACCCTCCTCTCATTAGTGTGGCCCATCTGAGCTTTTTATCTGACCGATCTTTTATATATATAAGGGCTCTCACCTGATGGATGCTATGGATTTTAAATATACAACATGGTAGGCCTCACATAACTTGAGTCTTTCTCGCCTCACATAAAATAGGTGGTGTTGGAGTGTAAAAATGGTCTTTTGACTTGGCAACTCGCCCAACTTGTTTTTGGGATGACTCATGATAACTGAACTGAGTTGACTCGTCCGAGTCAGATATAACTCGGACGAGTCGTGAAACCATGTTTTTATGTTTAAGACAGAGAATATTCTGGGAATTTTATTTTACAACGCAGGTGAACAATGCTGGCGACCATGGGCTTATAATAGACTATGATGGTGTAAGAGCTTTACAACTCTCGGGTGGTGAGGTGAGACCCATGTCTAATTTTCAGTTTTATACAAGTGGGGCCCATTATTCAGTGATCGAAGCTGCTAATATTAAGGTTCCTACTGTGAATTTCAATGCCCGAAAATCTCCTTTAAAGTTGGCCCACCAAGGAACGGTAAAGAAAGAAAATATAGCAATGGTTTTGTTATATATTTTTGGCTACTATCTTTGAATTTGAGGATTTCATGCACACATGAAAAGTTGGAAATTAATAGCCGGATGGGCCATAGTCCAAGGGGTTGGAATTAAGACCTTTTCTTTAAGAGTAGTTATCCAGTCCAACCAATTGGACCGCAGCAAAGTACGGTTCAGTCAGTAGATAATATCTAAACTATCAAGTGCATGGGACATGCAAGCCCTTCAATAGGTTGGTCTTACATCGAGGATCATTGATGTTTTATTTAAACCAACCTGATTTAAATGATTTTTAAACTCGCAAGTATACGAATCAAATGTAGATATAGTACGTATTACGAGATCGTTCCCACGAGGACTAGTCGTCACAATTCAAATCTATGATTCTCCTTAATTAATCCAACCAATAATGGAGCGAATTACTAAGCACAATTCTATGAAAAACAATTGAGAATATGGAAGAAAATTCAATCAGAGAGAGAGCACTAGGACTTTCGAATCCACCCCTAATTATCCTAACCCTTATTTTGTCTGTTGATTCACCCTAATTTAGATTAACACAACTTATATAAAAAAAGCACAATCTGTGTCCTTAGTCGAACATACAGAATGTCTAATCTCGTAAAGCAATGCAATAAATAACACATTCTATGTCCTTGGTCGGGCACATAGAATGTACAATTCATTAAAGCACCCTGTTTCTTCCTCTATAGGAAACCTGTTCATGTTCAGACACAAGTACCTACAATAAGCATCCAGACAACATCCATATATAGACTTTGGTCAAATTTATAGACAGAGAAGTACAGAATTTAAACCAATCAAGCACACTAGAGAAAGAAACAAATCACTCAAGTTAAGATGAAATCAACAAACAAGGATCATTCAAGTTAGGGGCTTCATCTCAGCCCTAGCTAAGGAAATTAGCTATCCATGAGATCAATTAAAAAGTAGGAAAAATACAATTTAAACAATAAGAACATCTTTCCCTTCTCTCTCTCTCTCTCTCTCTCTCTCTCTCTCTCTCTCTCTCTCTCTCTCTCTCTCTCTCTCTTTCTTCTCTTTCTTCTCACTTGATCTAGCTCCCAGCTCTCGATTTCCTTCCTGGCTCCCTCTATCTCCCGGATCCCCTTTTACAGACATCCCAACCTCTTTTTATACAGCAAGGATGGGCGGTGCAATGCTGAAGTCGGTCGGTGCGAAACCCTTTTCGCAGCAAAGTTCGGGGTTTCATAAGTCCCTCATTTTTTGTACTTTGTCCGTAAAATCAGCGTCTCTTGGGACGTTTTGAGATGGTCGATCCGATAGATGGTTTGGATTGTCCATATGATCACCGACCATGATTGTTTCAGTGGCCAAAACGCGTCAGTTTCGGACGCTGAAACCGAACCTGCGTAACAGTTTTACGCAGCAACATTGGTAGGGCCCATTATTGGTGTCAGGTACAAGATCTACACCATCCACTGTATTCAGGATGAAATTTCGGTTAATAATGTACAGTTTTTACGGTCCATTGATGTGACCCACATGATTTTCTATTCTATTGTCCAACTTGTGTTTGAACGGTTAAAAACCAATCTTTGCTGTCTTTTGTAACTTTCGCCACCTAGGCATGGATTGTGGCCGCCTCAAGGAACGAATGGACGGTCTGGATCAGAAATCTGACCATGATCCAGATCAAGGTATGGCCCACAGAGGCCGGTTTTCACGGACACTCAAACAGGTTTCCTTCTTTGTTTTGGTGTGGCCCACCAGATTCTCTCGCTGTCGTCTGTCTACCGTTTGAACTGCTAGGATCCCGTTCTATTGATCTCTTCAAATTCCATCACCTAGAACTTAGTAAACTGGGTCGTAGGAATCTAAAGGACGGTTCAGATCTACCATACGATCAAAGATGGTGGCCCAAAACCGCCTGGAAAACTGGATTTCCTAATATGTGTGAAATCTTTCGCACCCTTTCGCTGTGGTGATCAATGGGCCCCATAGAATTGTTTTCGGGGAAATCCACCCCATCCATTGGATTCAGGACGAAATTTCAGTAAACAATGGGTGGTTTTGAACGTCCATTGACGCGGCTTAGAGAAGAAATCACAAAAAGATCAGTTTTGAACGTTGCAGGATAGTCCGTTTGTGGCCTCTGTACCGCATACGTGTGCACACATGGGTGTAAAGTATCAACATTCTTTTAAAGGGTTTTTCCTCCTCTACAAGATGGATGGATTGGATCGGCCGTACGGGCCATGGGTGGGGCCCACAACTATTCGCAAAACTGGCCAGCGGCCGGTTACGCGCTGCCAAAAACGGAAGGAAGAAGGAAATTTCCTTCTTTCCTTTTTTTCTTCGGTCAGAGACGGTCAAACCGTCTCTGCCTTTGCCGTGCACAGCTAGTGCATTTGTGCACTATGTACACGCCACATATACAGGGCCCACTGTGATGTTTCTCAGAAATCAGAACCGTCCATCTATTTTTTCTCCCAGATTAAGGCGTTGACTCCAAATTTGAGGCAGTTCCAGATATAAAGTGGGCCCAAAATCAACGGTTTATGGGCTGATTTGTCAGTTGGGGCACTTCCATAGTGATCCAAGGGCTGAAATTTGAAATGTATGGTTAATTTATGTCCCTAATCCCATGTATAAAGTTTCGAGCCAATCAGATAGAGGAAACCATGTGATCTTGCATTCTGGACCAGTTTCGGGCTTCTTTAGCGTGAACGGCTTGATTTTCTTAGATCCCTAGCGTGTAAATTCTTCAATGTTAGTCCTCTGGACTCCGTTCCTTGCTCTGGTGACTTCGAAATGTCAAATCCATGCTTTTAGTACTCTTTTTCAGTCAACGCTCCTGATTACACACTGTAACAAAAATATAATTAAAATATTCCATTAAGCATTATCATGTACGTAAACTCAAATAATAACAGGGTCTAATATACAATATTCGACACTCATCAATCATCTAATGCAAAAATCATCTCTATCTACCTTTCAAGTGGGTCACATCATATAAAACAATTTCTAGCCATTAATAAATAGTTAAAAGTGTGGTGCACTTAATGAGTAGATTTTTAAAAAGTATTTTAAACTGGTGATCCTTTTGATAAAGCCAACATATTGAATAGATTGGATGTCATACACACTGTGCATATTAGATGTCATACACACATGAAAGTTTGGACGTTACTAGCTGGGTGGACCATAATTATATTCCAACTTGTTGAGGTGTGGAGCCTCATCTAGACCATGCTGCTTGACTAGTCAAGTGGGCTGCTCGACCGGTCGAGTGGCCCACTTGACCAGTCAAGAACCTCTCTCGACTAGTCGAGGTTACGCAAATTTTGTGTGAATTTAATGCGGACTGCGTAAATTTGAGGCGGTTTCGCAAGAGTACGGAAGGGAAGTTACCTAAACTATAAATAGGAGTTCCTAGGACTATTATAGGGTATTCTAAGGTGTATGCAAGGGGTTTTTCTATACATCCAAGGGAAAAATGTTAGTATATTGCTTGCAATTCTGTTTTCTTCATAGTGGAAGTTTGTACCCGTGGCTTTTTTTACCCTTGTAATTGGAGTTTTTTTCACGTATATTCTGTCTTGTGGTTTGTTGGTATGCTTGGATTATACTTTTAGATTTTTTTTCCTATTTATCGTTTTGTGGGTGAGACTGGAGATTGGATCTCGGATCACTAGCGTTGTTGGCGTGCTGCGCAACAACTGGTATTAGAGGTATTGGTTTAGTTCAAGTGGGAGCGATGACGGAAGAAGGAAAGACTAGAATTGAGAAGTTTGATGGTTCAAACTTTGCCTTTTGGAAGATGCAGATGGAGGATTATCTATATTAGAAGGACCTCTATATTCCTATAGGAGGAAAAGAGAAGAAACCAGAGAAGATGATAGATGATGAATGATCTTTATTGGATCGGAAGGCTTTAGGAACGATCCGACCCTCTTTGTCTAAGAGCTTCGCCTTCAATATATTCAAGGCGAAGATCACAAAAGAATTAATGGAAGTCCTAGCTACGATGTATGAGAAACCTTCATCGTCCAACAAGGTTCATCTTATGAAACAACTATTCAACATGAAGATGTCAGATGGTAGGAGCGTGGCTAAACATCTAAATGAGTTCAATACGGTCATGAGTCAATTGAAATCCTTTGGCATTGTTTTTGAAGATGAGGTCAGGGCGTTATTGATCTTGTCCAGTTTGTCAGACAGTTGGAATGGTTTAGTGATTGCTGTGAGCAATTCTTCAGGATCGACAAAGTTGAAATTTGATGATGTGGCCGGTCTGATTTTCAGCGAATAATCTAGAAGAAAGGCATCAAGAGTTTCAGAGGATTCAAGGAATGCTCTAAACGTTGAAAGAAGAGGAAGATTGTTGAACAAAGGAGGCAATAAACACAGACGTTCTAAGTCGAGGAAGAAGTCTAAGGGACCGAAAGACAAAGACGGGTGTTGGCATTGTGGAAAAAAGGGGCACATGAAATGCGATTGCAGGGCGCTTAAGAAATAAGAAGGAAACTCTCAAGGCAGAAAGGATTCGGTGAATCTATTTGAGAAGAGTGACACAGAGGCATTGATCTTATCTCTTGAAGTGAGGAATGAGTCTTGGGTCATAGACTCGGGTGCTACGTTTCATGCCACTTCGTGTAAGGAAGTTCTGCATGATTATATGTCAGACAACTTTGGGAGAGTCTACTTGAGTTGTAACATCCTGAATTTTTACTGTTTTGGATTTCCAAAAATCCTTTAATTTTTTTAATTAACTTATAATATCACTTAATGACCATTAGCACTCAATATTAGTTTATGTTGGGGTGGACCAGTTTAGTTATGATGGGATAAAGTACGGGCCGTCAAGCCAGATAGTCCGTTTACACCTAGTAACAGCCTGTGTGGGCCACTCAGCGATCGAGGAGGGTCAGAAAAATCTAAAAAATTTAGGAAACTGAAGATCTCACTGGGCTTGTGGTCCATCGTGGACCACGGACCCAGTGGACACCCAGAATTGGAATCTGACACTTGCCAAATGCATCCCACCAATGCCAGATTGGAATCTAGCACTTGCAAATAAAACTGATATACCAGGCTTTCCAGCCGTTGGATTTCTTCCAAATTTACGGTGAAGGTTTAACGTATTTTTCTACGCCCGCCCATAAAATCTGGGTCCCAATCGTGGCACGGTGACCGTTGATCGCAAATTAGACCCGTACGATCAAACCCCATATATGATCGCTCCCAAATTTTGCATGGCCCTTCATCAGGATATGGAGCACCTATTCTATAAGTTTCATGGCCGGGAGGCCACCAGAGCCACCCCAATCACCGAAATGGACCCCATAGGGCCATTTAAAGATCGGAACTGTATGCTCAAACCCCACCTTCGTTGATCCGTTTATCCCCAAACTTTGCATGACCCCTCATTGGGTCATGAGACACCTGCGCACCAAATTTGGCGGCCAGAGGGGTGTTAGGGTCATCCCAACACCAATAGGGAGTCCTAGAGGACTATTTTGAAAAATTGTGGAAACTTAAGGTCAAAGGGCCCAACTCTAGCAAATAAATCCCTAACCCTTATCTCATAACCCTCACCACAATCACCATTGCCAAGGGAGAAAGAGAGAGCTAGAGAGCAAGGAGAGAAAAAAGAGAGTGTGAAGGTGAGCAAGGTAGACCCTAGATCAAGGTGGGGCCTAAGGAAATCAAACCCCACAACTCCCTACATCTTCTCCAAGAAGAATCCCTCATTTAAGACCACCATTTTCACTCCGTTGATTATCGAGGTAAGATGCATCACCCATTTTCGTTGAAACCCTTGTGATGAGGGAGATTTTACATGAAAACCTAACCTACCAATGTTTGCTTTAGGGATCCCGACCGCTCGACCCTAAATTCTACATCTCCTAGGTCGTTCCCAAGCCTTCGACGAATCCGAGGGTGTGGACTATTAATCTTATGTGGCCTAGCACCAATTATATCATGAGTCTATAGTGATTTTGCTTGTTTGGATGAAGCATTTGTAGAATCTAGAGAGACCCTAGGATTTGGGTGTTTGTTTGGGAGATGTATGAAATTGTACGTTTGTTTAGTTTTTCTTATGACTGTGTTTGTGCCTCTCACATGCTCAAGTTTTAGTGGATGATTATTTACTCATATGTTGCGTGATTTTCTCATATGTTGTTGCTTATGACATGTATGATGTCTTGCCCTTGTGCATTTTGATTCCTTGAAGATGAGGGAAGTGTTTCACTTCCTCGCTAACCCACACCTCTCACATGCACTTTGTTTATGATAATGTAACATGCTTGTTAGGAATATCTGAATTGTATGATAGGATGTATGTAACATGATACCGTATGCTAGTTGATAACCCTGATGTTGGCATGCTATGAATCATCATTAAACCCTTGGATTGGTCGTAACCTTGTTTGCTCACATATGTATGAAACATGGAACACCTTACCACCGTTACAGCTCACTGATAACCACTTGAAGTTGATCCACTGCCTCGTGAGCTGGGCATGGTGGAATAGGACACTGTGTCTGAGCTGTCGGCCTACGCTGGGGTGACGCGCCTCCCCGTAGTGACCACGAGCGATTCCTTCCTCTCGACACTCCCCATGTGCTTGGAGTCAGGGATGGGAAACCCAACGAGATCAATGATCGTGGGGTCTCGGCTTCACACGTTAGGGGGCCTTGGCCTCGCAACCAGATTAGGGCATTGATACGTGGGGTGTACCAGATTTCCAAACCTGCTGGATGAACGGACTTAACTAAGAACTCAGCTAACACGATCGCATTACATTGCATTAGTTAGGGTGTCAACTCGGCAGTCGAGGTCACTCTGAGGGAGTGTTGACATACGCGATCCTTAGATGGAGTCGCTTGAGGGAGTGTTGTGGCGAGGGCATGCATCATATCATCCATCATGCATACGCATTAATAAGATTTGTTAGGTGCTTATGAATGTATTGCATTTCATTAAATCCATAATTTAATTTATGCCTGTTGTAACTTAAGACTAATAGAACCCACTGAGTTGATCACTCACTCCCACTCTGGGATGGTGTTTTAAAACATCAATCAGACATTTTATTAGATATAGGTGAGACGGAGCTCAGCGAACCGAGCAAGGTAAGCAAGGATAGGGGAGAGGAGTGTAATGCCCCGTATTTTACAATACTCGAGTGTTACCATGTAGAGTAATTTAATATAAATATATAAATAATGCAATCTAAATATATAAACTATGAAGTGTATGTACTTGGTAAAGATTGCAAATTTCATGCTAAAATGATATGTACGTATTTAATGTATATAAATGTTATGAAAATAATACTATATTAAATGAAAATAATTTCACAACATTATTAAATACAAATATAATTTTAATTAAAACATGAATATTGTATAATCTTCAATTGATTCATATGTATAATTTATAATGTGGTATTATGCATTTTGTATTAATAAATACGTGATTAATAGCATGTATGTAGGAGCATGTTAATATTAGGGATTTTATTTATATACATGTATAAAGTAGTATACTAATATTAAAATTAAATCTTTATGAGATTTTAATTATAAGTAATAGGTAATAGCAACAAAATCTGTTAGCAATGCATGATGTGAGCCTCAAAAAAGGTCCATTAGCACCTTCTAACCGTTGACTATCAAATTAGAATCAATCCGACCACTAGATCAATGTAGTCGGCACTTAAGGAACATAAGTCAAGTATTATGGCCCACCTGAAGTGTAGATCTTCCTGATTTTCAGTGAGAGGCCCTGATTGGGACCTTTGAAGTGGATGAATGGACTGGATTTATCACAATCATCACAGTAGACCCCACACAGCTGTTGTATGTGCACCAGGGGTGGTGCATGTTGAGGGTCAAATATTGCATACTAGACCCCTGTTATAGCCTGTAATTACATACACAGCACTATTTAATGGCCTGATTTAAACATGTTTGTGATGCAGGGTGCATTTACAAGCTTAGATTGAAAAGGTCGATAAAAGCATGGATTTAATGCTCAAGCACCACCAGAACAAGGGACAGACCCCAGGGGACCAAGATCAGTGGATCCACACGCCAGAGATCCGAGAAACTGAAGCTCAAGTGGCCTGAAGGTCAGCCAGAATGCAAGATCACAGGTTTCCCACCATCCGTTTGTCCCAAAATTTCATACACAGCCTGAAGAACATAAATTAACCGTACATGTAGAATTTTAATTTGTTGGATCTGGTGGAAGTAGCCTAATCGATAGATTGTCCCTCATAATCATGATTCCGGGCCCACCTTCTGTCCAGATATGCTTCAGATTTGGTTCCCACGGTCTAAATGATGTGACAGAATGAATGGACGGAGCGGATTTCATATACACATCGTGATGGACCCCACAAGGAGCATGCGAGTGCATAGACGGTGCACTCCTGCGGTGCACCGAATTTCCACAGAGGGTCAGCCACCACTGACCCGCGTCCTCTTCAAAAACGCGACAGCGTTTACACGGCCGACGCCGGTTCTTAATTGTGGGACCCATCCATCATATATTCTGAAAATCCAGACCGTCCAATGCATCCAGATGAGGGGCATGACCACCACCAAGCTTTCTCTTCGTCCTCATATAAGCGACTACACGTTCCCAGCCGTTAGACGCAGGATGGACGGCGGAGTAGAATATCTTGTGGACCACACCAAAAATCAAGAGAATCACACTCTTTCCGACCCACAGAAATTCATTGGTCGGATTGGATTTCACGGCCAGCTTTGATCAAGAGCTCCACCATCATCAGAACGCAACTCTGTTTCGCAGGACTGCGAAAAGGGGACTGCGTCCGTTTTTTTTGGGCCACCACCACTCTTCAAAGGGGAGATCTGAACCGTCCATTCTCCCCAGGACGTCAAACCGACCGTACACATAGTGCTTTTCCAGACCCATGCACGAGAGCGAATGGAATCAACGGCAAATTGTTAAATGAGCGGTAGGTTTAAAAATCAATGGGTCCGATTTATCTTGAGCCAAAACCGACCCAGTCTAAAAGGTTTTTTGAGGAGACTTCAATGGAAGGAGTGGATTTTTCACCTAACACCAGGAAGTAGGGCCACCAACGTCCCAGCGGAGGTACGTGCGAACTCTGTTCCGCAGGAGAGGCTGCGTCCGTTTTTAGTGGGCCACCATCGCTGTTTAGATCAACGATCCAGACCGGTTATTATGTATTCCATTCCAAAAACGTCCCAAGGGACGGTTTCAGTTCACAAAGAAAGTGAGGAAAGTGCCGTGTTTGGCTGCACAAAAAAACCTGACGCAGGTGGATGCGTAAATCACCAGCATCTTCTACAGACTTCCAGAGCCGATTTCCCTGCCTATAAAAGGAGGAGAGAAAAAGAGAAAATTATCTTTGGACTGGAGGCCTGGGACTACGGCTGGAAGGAGAGAGAAAGACAGGGAGAGAAGGAAGAGTTTGTTTGCTTTTTCTTTTATTATTTTTATTTATTATTATTATTATTTTTTTATACTTGTTTAAGAGCTAGCCCATTCATGTGTGGCTAAACCTCTTAGCTAGGGCTAAGAGGTGAAGCTTGTAGCGTGATGGGGTGCCTCTTTGCTTGTGCCTTTGTTTAGACTGATCTGATATTGATTTGGGTTTAATTAAGGGAATGTTTTCAGTCTTTAATGGTCTGTTGTGACTGAAATTACAATGGGTCTGCAATGGCTTTGAACATGTTCTTTTCCTCTTTATGTTCATGACGTCAGGAAGCCCTGTTGTTCACCATCGTCTCCTGGGCATGGTCGGATGTCAGTACCCTTTCCTAGCCTTCATGCACTATTGATTGGTTGGTAATTAGTTTAATTCTGTTGTTTGCTTTGTCTCCTGGGCATGGTTTGGTGATGGAATCCATTCTAAATTCACACACCTTTCATCTTTTGAAATCGATATCAATGGCAGTTCAGTTAATTTTCCTGATTTGAAATCCAGGCATAAGGTTTCCCTGATCTCTATAAGTGGATCCTCTGAATCCCTAGTTTCCCTTCTCTGATTTTTCCTAAGTTTTAGATTAATATTTTATCATTATTCTTCAAATTACACTCAATTTAGAATTTCATCTCATTCTAGTTCTAGTTCTAGTTGATTTCAGATTACGTACAGGTTCAGTTCCTTGGGATTCGACCTCGGTCTTACCGAGTTTATTACTACATCACAACCCTATACTTAGGGAGTGAACAAGTTTTTGGCGCCGTTGCCGGGGACTGACGGCTACGATTTTCTGAAATTAATCGGAATTAGAGTTAGTTTAAGATTAGGATTTTACTAATTTTAATTTTTAATTTTGTTTTCTATTTTGATTCATAAGACTAACTTATTTTCTATTCTGTAGGTTGTTAAGATAGAACTTCTAAGTTGGTAAACTCTTTCTGATTTTCTCTTTCTTTCTAGATTTTCATCTTCTTTCTTAGGATTAGGTTTAGAATTTGATTGAGGGCTGCGAGTGTTTCATGCCCAAGTGGGCCCGTGACGACACTCGACGTCTCTTGGACTGAAGGAGGGTTAGTTGAGGGTTGACTGTCCATCGCAGGACTAGACACCGTTCGAATTCCCCGAGTTAATTGAGGTTATGGTGAAAATCAACCTCAAGCACTACCTCAACAGATGAATGAGGAAGTACATGATGAGAATGAGGTGCTTCAAGCACCCCGCCTCGTACCTTATGAGATTATTTACAACCGGCGGGGGTGAGCACGCCCTCATGCATGATTTTTCCGGAAAACACAGGACATATGGACATCAAGCCAGGAGTTATCCAACTCCTTCCTAAATTCCATGGGCTTGAATCAGAAAGTCCATACTTACATTTGAAAGAGTTCGATGAGATTATAGCCACCTTATACTTCCCCAATGTATCCGAGGATACAATCAGGCTGAAACTCTTTCCTTTTTCCTTGAAAGAGAAGGCTAAGACGTGGTTACATTCACTGCGTCCTAGATCCATTGGCACATGGAATGATTTGCGAGGGAATTCATAAAGAAATTTTTCCCACACCATAAAACGATTACCCTCGGAAAAGCAATCATGAACTTCGCCCAAAAGGAAGATGAAACATTCTACCAATGTTGGGAAAGGTTCAAGGATCTTGTCATTCATGCCCACAACACGGTTTTGAAATGTGGCGCATTACAAATTTCTTCTATGATGGACTGACATCTTCCATGCGCCAATTGGTCGAGACAATGTGTAATGGAGAATTCATGAATAAAGAGGTCGACGAGGTATGGGATTACCTCGATAGACTTGCCGAGAATGCACAATCATGGGACCATTACCCAAAATCAAACACCACGCCTAAAGCCAACTCAATCTAAGGAGAAAGGTGGAGTATATCTCCTGAAAGAAGAGGACGATGTAAATTTTAAAGTGACTAATCTCACTCGAAGAGTCGAGGCCATGGAAGGAAAGAAGGATAAGGTTAATGAAATTGTTTGCGGCATCTGTGATTGCAACATTCACACAACTGAAAATTGTCCTACCATATCTGCCTTTCGAGGAGTGTTGAATGAACAAGCTAATGCCGTAAATAACTATCAAAGACCTTTCACTGGATCTACCTCCAATACATACAATCCTGGTTGGAGAAATCATCCAAATTTTAGTTGGAGGAATGGACGAACTGCTACCCCTCAAAGTTTCTTCAATCAAAATCAAAATCAGGGGAAACCTCAAGAAGAACCGGTTCAAAATTCCATACAAGAGCTGACTCAAGCAAAGTGCGTGGACTTACAGACTTTATGCGTAGAAAATAGATTCACGTATGACGGTTATAGAAAAGGGATGCTTCCGCACAACCGCTCCCCAATCCTAAACCGCAATACGAGATAAATGATCCCAGCTCTTCAAATCAAATGGGACACGCTAAATCCATCACCACTCTTAGGAGTGGGAAGATCATTGATAAAACCCTTCCGGTTAGGCCCGAAAAGCCTCAAGAACTAGAAGAGGACAATAATGATGGATCTAGTGATGTTCCACAAAATTTAGAACCGAAACTTCTAGAGAAGCCAGTTGCTCCGTTCCCCCAACTGTTGGTTGCACCAAAACGTCTTTCTAACTCTCAGGATATTCTGGAGGTGTTGAAATAAGTGAAAGTCAACATTCCTCTACTTGATGTCGTAAAACAGGTTCCTCTATATGCAAAATTTCTGAAAGACCTATGTACGACCAAAAGACGGCAAAGTATTCAAAAGAAGATCTTCTTGACTGAGAAAGTGAGTGCCATCCTGAAGCAAGACGTGCCGCAGAAATTCAAGGATCCCGGTAGCCCAACCATATCATGTGTAATCGGGAACCATCGAATTGATCATGCACTTCTTGACTTGGGAGCGAGCGTCAATTTGATTCCCTACTTGGTATACAAACAGTTAGGTTTGGGTGAGCTAAAACCTACCCTAACCACACTACAACTTGCCGATCGAACTGTTCGTGTACCAAGAGGGATTATTGAGGATGTGTTAGTCCAAGTCGATAGATTTTACTACCCGGTAGATTTTATCATCCTGGACACCGAACCCATCAACAACATGAGCACTCAGATTCTCGTCATTCTTGGTCGCCCATTCCTTGCTACGTCAAATGCAATCATCAATTGCAGGAATGGTGTCATGACTGTCTTTTGGAAATTTGACATTGGAGTCAAACATCTTTTTCAATAACGGCAGCAACGCAGAGGATGATGACGATGTCCACGACATTAACATGATCGATACTTTCGTGGAAGATAGGACACCCCTTACCTTATCCTCTGATCCTCTAGAGACGTGCTTGGCCCACTCCCATGAGTTTGATGATGACATGATTAGGGAGACGTGTGCCTTGCTTGATACTGCACCGGTACTTGAAGTTAACCGGTGGAGGCCACAATTTGAAGTATTGCCACAAACTGATGTAGTGCCTCTACCGTCTAACCTCAAGGCACCGAAGCTTGACCTAAAACCTTTGCCCTCTAATTTGAAATATGCCTATTTAGGTCAAGATGAGACATACCCGGTTGTGATCTCTGCCCACCTGGAGAAAGAACAGGAGAGTATGCTCATATCTACTCTCATTGAGCATAAAAGAGCCCTAGGATGGACGATAGCGGACCTCAAAGGAATCGATCCCTCGATTTGTACTCACCACATATATCTTGAGGAAAATGCAAAGACCGCTCGGCAACCACAACGTAGACTAAATCCAAACATGAAGGAAGTGGTTAAGGCCGAGGTTCTTAAACTATTGGATGTGGGCATCATATACCCTATATCTGATAGTCAATGGGTGAGTCCAACTCAGGTGGTTCCTAAGAAGTCCGGAATCACCATCGTAGCCAATGCTAATAATGAACTCGTGCCAACCAGAGTCACTACTGGTTGGAGAATGTGCATTGACTACAGAAAGTTGAATACCGTCACGAGGAAGGATCACTTTCCTTTGCCCTTCATTGATCAAATCTTAGAAAGGCTAGCCGGTCATTCCTATTACTGTTTCCTTGACGGGTATTCGGGCTACAATCAGATTGAAATCGCCCCTGAGGACCAGGAAAAGACCACATTTACATGTCCCTACGGCACCTTTGCTTACCGAAGGATGCCATTTGGACTATGTAATGCCCATGCCACCTTTCAGCGATGTATGCTGAGTATCTTTTCTGATATGGTGGGGCAATATTTTGAAGTCTTCATGGACGATTTCTCTGTCTATGGCTCATCTTTCAGCAAGTGCTTGGAAAGTCTTAAATGTGTGCTGAAAAGATGTGAAGAAAAGAATCTGGTACTTAATTGGGAGAAGTGCCATTTCATGGTTCATAAGGGAATTGTCCTTGGACATATCATCTCGTCCAAGGGAATTGAGGTAGATAAGGTAAAAATTGATCTTATCTCTAACCTACCTCCACCCAAGAACATCAGGGACGTGCGATCCTTCTTAGGACATGCAGATTTTTGTGCGATTCATAAAGGACTTTAGTCTCCTCTCTCGTCCTTTATGCAATCTTCTTCAAAAGGATGTTCCATACGAGTGGATCGAGCAATGCCGGAAGCTTTCACCAAGCTTAAAGGCATGTTAACCATCGCACCCATCATGCACCACCCGACCGAGCCTTCCTTTTGAGCTTATGTGCGACGCCTCTGATTATGCTCTTGGAGCGGTTCTAGGCCAGAGAAAAGATAAGAGGCCCTACGTCATCCATTATGCGAGTAGGACTTTAAATCTTGCCCAAGTGAACTACTCGACTACGGAAAAAGAACTCTTAGCCGTAGTGTTCGCCTTGGACAAATTTAGGTCTTACCTGATCGGATCCAAGATCATTATCTATACAGATCATGCGGCGCTGAAGTATCTTCTTTCTAAGAATGATTCTAAGCCCCGCTTGATACGATGGATCCTTCTACTCCAAGAATTTGATTTGAAAATTAAAGATAAAAAGGAGTAGAGAACGTAGTGGCCGATCACCTTTCTCGCCTTAATACCTCGATTCCCTTGAGGCGACCCATATCAATGACATGTTCCGGATGAACAACTGCTCGAGTCTCCCATTCACCTTGGTTTGATATTGCTAATTATCTTGCTACGGGTTCCATACCGACACATTGATCACAAGAAGATAAGAAAAAATTTTTCACCGAGGTGCGCAAATTCTTCCGGGATGATCCATACTTGTTTAAATATTGCCTGGACCAAATCTTGAGGAGATGTGTGCTAGACGATGAGCATCGAGTGTCATCTCCTTTTGTCACTCACAGCCTGTGGTGGTCACTTTTTCGCAAAAAAACCACGGCCAAGATTCGCTAAAGTGTGGCTTCTATTGGCCCACTATGTTCAGGGACACTCATGAGTTTTGCAAAGCTTGTGAGCGTTGTCAGAAATTGGGAGCATTGTCCCGACGAAATATGATGCCCTTGAATCCCATTCTTATCATAGAGTCATTTGATTGCTGGGGCATCGATTTCATGGGACCATTCCCCAATCTTTTGGAAATTTATATATTTTGCTTCTTTGTAGACTATGTCACTAAATGGGTCGAAGCGATTCCAGTGTCGGAATAATGACCATCGCACGGTCATTAAATTCCTAAAAGAAAACATCCTTTCCCGATTTGGAACGCCTCGAGCCATCATTAGTGATGGGGGCTCACACTTTTGTAATAGGCCATTCGAGAGTTTAATGAAGAAATACGGTATCTCTCATAAGGTGAGCACCCCATACCACCCACAGACAAGTGGGCAAGCTGAGATTTCTAATAGGGAGATCAAACACATTCTGGAGAAAACGGTTAACCCTGACCGTAAGGATTGGTCAATTCGATTGACCGATGCCTTATGGGCGTACCGTACTGCTTTTAAAACCCCTATTGGAATGTCTCCCTTTAGACTCGTCTATGGGAAGGCTTGCCACTTACCTGTGGAGTTGGAACATAGAGCCTACTGGGCAATCAAAAATTTAAATTTCAATCTGAACAACGCCGGCTCGCTACGCAAACTTCAGTTGAATGAACTTGAAGAAATCCGGAACGACGCATATGAGAACTCGAGAATTTACAAAGACAGGATGAAGGCGTTTCATGACCAACATATTCTACGAAAATCATTCACGCCAGGTCAGAAAGTCCTTTTGTATAATTCTCGATTACATCTCTTTCCGGGTAAACTTCGATCTCGTTGGACCGGCCCTTACATTGTTGTTACTGCATATCCTCATGCGTCTGTCGAGATAAGAGATCCCGACAATGGCAAGGAGTTTAAAGTAAATGGACATCGCTTAAAGCCATTTATCGAGAAATTTGATTCAGAGGACATGTCCATGCCTCTGACTGATCCTGTTTACCAGGACTGATCTCCTAGTCTGATGGAGGTATAGGTAGGTTTATCGCTTTCTTAGGATTAGGGTAGTTATTTTATTTGTCTGGCTGAAGACGTTAAACTTAGCGCTCCTGGGAGGCAACCCAGCTTTTCCATTTATTTCATTTTCCTAGATAGTTCAATGTTTATGGGTAACATTACTGCAAACCCTCACGAGACTACAACTCGTCCACTAGGGGCAACCTAGGGGTTTAAAGGCTTGTTGCATACGCTAAATGCAATCGAGAGCACCTGCGAAAGTGGTATAGATAGGATTTTTTATTAGTTTTGTGTTGCTCTCTCTCGTGCTGACTGGATTCCATGCTGCGATCTCTTGGAAAGTCTCTCACGATTCATCATTCAGGTACTATCTTCCCATCACTTCTCTTTTACTTTTGTTGTCCCATGTGCATTCCATGCTCATATCCTTTACATTGAGGACAATGTAGATTTTAGGTTGGGGGTGGGAGATGAGGTTACCTAATCAGTGTTTTCTTGGTCTTGAGCAAAAATTGTGAAAATTTTTAAATTTTTTCTGGACTTTCTGGTGAATTCAATGTGATTTTGCCGAATATCCTGGATTTAGAATTTCAAAGAGACGTGATGTTGGAAATTCATGACTTTTGGATTCAGTATTCGTTAGATTTCACAGTTAAGGTTGAATTATTAATCCATGATTAGAAGTTGTAAACATTGATTGAGTCATGATCTCACATGTCACATCTCACTTTCACATTAAGGTTTCAATTTGATATTGAAAGGTTGACTTGGTAATCACTGAGCATGAAAGAAACCAGCCTAAAAGATTTAGCCATCAAAGTAAGTCGAATAATCTTCACCATAGGTTTGCTCCCTATAGGTGTGGATTTAATTCCTCATGGATGATATCAAAAAAAGGTTTAGGTGTACGATCTTCACCATAGGTTTGCTCCCTATAGGTGAGGATTGGACTCCCCTACTGGACGTCACCTTTTAAAAAAAATAAAATAATAATAATAAAATAAAATTAAAAAAAAATAAAAATCTAGAAAATGAAAGAATGATCTGTGAGGCAAAGTACTGGTTTAGGTGATGGTTGTTATAAATTTTCTGATTGATTACTAATGATATCATGAAATCGACAATTTGATCTCTTAATGATGTTAGGCTGAGATTTCACTATACACCCATGGAACTCAATGTTTACAATTATTCTAATTGATGGATTAATATTTGAACTTGATTATGAAATTCACTGTGCATGAGAGGCCAGGAGAAATTGATAATCAGCATTCATGAATCTTAAGATTTCTCATATCTGGATTGTTTTTCAAAATATCACTCGGCTTCACAAGAATTGTCTCGTAATTCTCAACTTGATTTTCGCATATTTTGCTCGAGATTAGCAAAATGCTGGTTAGGGGTTATGTTGAGGGTCAAATATTGCATACTAGATCCCTGTTATAGCCTGTAATTACATACACAACACTATTTAATGGCCTGATTTAAACATGTTTGTGATGCAGGGTGCATTTACAAGCTTAGATTGAAAAGGTCGATAAAAGCATGGATTTAATGCTCAAGCACCACCAGAACAAGGGACAGACCCCAGGGGACCAAGATCAGTGGATCCACACACCAGAGATCCGAGAAACTGAAGCTCAAGTGGCCTGAAGGTCAGCCAGAATGCAAGATCACAGGTTTCCCACCATCCGTTTGTCCCAAAATTTCATACACAGCCTGAAGAACATAAATTAACCGTACATGTAGAATTTCGGCTATTGGATCCTGGTGGAAGTAGCCTAATCGATAGATTGTCCCTCATAATCATGATTCTGGGCCCACCTGCTGTCCAGATATGCTTCAGATTTGGTTCCCACGGTCTAAATGATGTGACAGAATGAATGGACGGAGCGGATTTTATATACACATCGTGATGGACCCCACAAGGAGCATGCGAGTGCATAGACGGTGCACTCCTGCGGTGCACCGAATTTCCACAGAGGGTCAGCCACCGCTGACCCGCGTCCTCTTCAAAAACGCGACAGCGTTTACACGGCCGACGCCGGTTCTTAATTGTGGGACCCATCCATCATATATTCTGAAAATCCAGACCGTCCAATGCATCCAGATGAGGGGCATGACCACCACCAAGCTTTCTCTTCATCCTCATATAAGCGACTACACGTTCCCAGCCGTTAGACGCAGGATGGACGGCGGAGTAGAATATCTTGTGGACCACACCAAAAATCAAGAGAATCACACTCTTTCCGACCGGTTTTCCCACAGAAATTCATTGGTCGGATTGGATTTCACGGCCAGCTTTGATCAAGAGCTCCACCATCATCAGAACGCAACTCTGTTTCGTAGGGACTGCGAAACAGGGACCTGCGTCCATTTTTTTTGGGCCACCACCACTCTTCAAAGGGGAGATCTGAACCGTCCATTCTCCCCAGGACGTCAAACCGACCGTACACATAGTGTTTTTCCAGACCCATGCACGAGAGCGAATGGAATCAACGACAAATTGTTAAATGAGCGGTAGGTTTAAAAATCAATGGGTCCGATTTATCTTGAGCCAAAACCGACCCAGTCTAAAAGGTTTTTTGAGGAGACTTCAATGGACGGAGTGGATTTTTCACCTAACACCAGGAAGTAGGGCCACCAACGTCCCAGAGGTACGTGCGAACTCTGTTCTGCAGGAGAGGCTGCGTCCATTTTAGTGGGCCACCATCGCTGTTTAGATCAACGATCCAGACCGGTTATCATGTATTCCATTCCAAAAACGTCCCAAGGGACGGTTTCAGTTCACAAAGAAAGTGAGGAAAGTGCCGTGTTTGGCTGCACAAAAAAACCTGACGCAGGTGGATGCGTAAATCACCAGCATCTTCTACAGACTTCCAGAGCCGATTTCCCTGCCTATAAAAGGAGGAGAGAAAAAGAGAAAATTATCTTTGGACTGGAGGCCTGGGACTACGGCTGGAAGGAGAGAGAAAGACAGGGAGAGAAGGAAGAGTTTGTTTGCTTTTTCTTTTATTATTTTTATTTATTATTATTATTATTTTTTTTATATTTGTTTAAGAGCTAGCCCATTCATGTGTGGCTAAACCTCTTAGCTAGGGCTAAGAGGTGAAGCTTGTAGCGTGATGGGGTGCCTCTTTGCTTGTGCCTTTGTTTAGACTGATCTGATATTGATTTGGGTTTAATTAAGGGAATGTTTTCAGTCTTTAATGGTCTGTTGTGACTGAAATTACAATGGGTCTGCAATGGCTTTGAACATGTTCTTTTCCTCTTTATGTTCATGACGTCAGGAAGCCCTGTTGTTCACCATCGTCTCCTGGGCATGGTCGGATGTCAGTACCCTTTCCTAGCCTTCATGCACTATTGATTGGTTGGTAATTAGTTTAATTCTGTTGTTTGCTTTGTCTCCTGGGCATGGTTTGGTGATGGAATCCATTCTAAATTCACACACCTTTCATCTTTTGAAATCGATATCAATGGCAGTTCAGTTAATTTTCCTGATTTGAAATCCAGGCATAAGGTTTCCCTGATCTCTACAAGTGGATCCTCTGAATCCCTAGTTTCCCTTCTCTGATTTTTCCTAAGTTTTAGATTAATATTTCATCATTATTCTTCAAATTACACTCAATTTAGAATTTCATCTCATTCTAGTTCTAGTTCTAGTTGATTTCAGATTACGTACAGGTTCAGTTCCTTGGGATTCGACCTCGGTCTTACCGAGTTTATTACTACATCACAACCCTATACTTAGGGAGTGAACAAGTTTTTAGTGCGCATGTTCTTGGGATCGACGGCTACGATTTTCTGAAATTAATCGGAATTAGAGTTAGTTTAAGATTAGGATTTTACTAATTTTAATTTTTAATTTTGTTTTCTATTTTGATTCATAAGACTAACTTATTTTCTATTCTGTAGGTTGTTAAGATAGAACTTCTAAGTTGGTAAACTCTTTCTGATTTTCTCTTTCTTTCTAGATTTTCATCTTCTTTCTTAGGATTAGGTTTAGAATTTGATTGAGGGCTGCGAGTGTTTCATGCCCAAGTGGGCCCGTGACGACACTCGACGTCTCTTGACTGAAGGAGGGTTAGTTGAGGGGTTGACTGTCCATCGCAGGACTAGACACCGTTCGAATTCCCCTGAGTTAATTGAGGTTATGGCTGAAAATCAACCTCAAGCACTACCTCAACAGATGAATGAGGAAGTACATGATGAGAATGAGGTGCTTCAAGCACCCCCGCCTCGTACCTTATGAGATTATTTACAACCGGCGGGGGTGAGCACGCCCTCATGCATGATTTTTCCGGAAAACACAGGACATATGGACATCAAGCCAGGAGTTATCCAACTCCTTCCTAAATTCCATGGGCTTGAATCAGAAAGTCCATACTTACATTTGAAAGAGTTCGATGAGATTATAGCCACCTTATACTTCCCCAATGTATCCGAGGATACAATCAGGCTGAAACTCTTTCCTTTTTCCTTGAAAGAGAAGGCTAAGACGTGGTTACATTCACTGCGTCCTAGATCCATTGGCACATGGAATGATTTGCAGAGGGAATTCATAAAGAAATTTTTCCCACACCATAAAACGATTACCCTCAGAAAAGCAATCATGAACTTCGCCCAAAAGGAAGATGAAACATTCTACCAATGTTGGGAAAGGTTCAAGGATCTTGTCAGTTCATGCCCACAACACGGTTTTGAAATGTGGCGCATTACAAATTTCTTCTATGATGGACTGACATCTTCCATGCGCCAATTGGTCGAGACAATGTGTAATGGAGAATTCATGAATAAAGAGGTCGACGAGGTATGGGATTACCTCGATAGACTTGCCGAGAATGCACAATCATGGGACCATTACCCAAAATCAAACACCACGCCTAGGCCAACTCAATCTAAGGAGAAAGGTGGAGTATATCTCCTGAAAGAAGAGGACGATGTAAATTTTAAAGTGACTAATCTCACTCGAAGAGTCGAGGCCATGGAAGGAAAGAAGGATAAGGTTAATGAAATTGTTTGCGGCATCTGTGATTGCAACATTCACACAACTGAAAATTGTCCTACCATATCTGCCTTTCGAGGAGTGTTGAATGAACAAGCTAATGCCGTAAATAACTATCAAAGACCTTTCACTGGATCTACCTCCAATACATACAATCCTGGTTGGAGAAATCATCCAAATTTTAGTTGGAGGAATGGACGAACTGCTACCCCTCAAAGTTTCTTCAATCAAAATCAAAATCAGGGGAAACCTCAAGAAGAACCGGTTCAAAATTCCATACAAGAGCTGACTCAAGCAGTGCGTGGACTTACAGACTTTATGCAGAAAATAGATTCACGTATGACGGTTATAGAAAAGGGGATGCTTCCTGCACAACCGCTCCCCAATCCTAAACCGCAATACGAGATAAATGATCCCAGCTCTTCAAATCAAATGGGACACGCTAAATCCATCACCACTCTTAGGAGTGGGAAGATCATTGATAAAACCCTTCCGGTTAGGCCCGAAAAGCCTCAAGAACTAGAAGAGGACAATAATGATGGATCTAGTGATGTTCCACAAAATTTAGAACCGAAACTTCTAGAGAAGCCAGTTGCTCCGTTCCCCCAACTGTTGGTTGCACCAAAACGTCTTTCTAACTCTCAGGATATTCTGGAGGTGTTGAAATAAGTGAAAGTCAACATTCCTCTACTTGATGTCGTAAAACAGGTTCCTCTATATGCAAAATTTCTGAAAGACCTATGTACGACCAAAAGACGGCAAAGTATTCAAAAGAAGATCTTCTTGACTGAGAAAGTGAGTGCCATCCTGAAGCAAGACGTCTGCAGTAAATTCAAGGATCCGGTAGTCAACCATATCATGTGTAATCGGGAACCATCGAATTGATCATGCACTTCTTGACTTGGGAGCGAAGCGTCAATTTGATTCCTTACTCGGTATACAAACAGTTAGGTTTGGGTGAGCTAAAACCTACCCTAACCACACTACAACTTGCCGATCGAATGTTCGTGTACCAAGAGGGATTATTGAGGATGTGTTAGTCCAAGTCGATAGATTTTACTACCCTAAGAGATTTTATCATCCCGGACACCGAACCCATCAACAACATGAGCACTCAGATTCTCGTCATTCTTGGTCGCCCATTCCTTGCTACGTCAAATGCAATCATCAATTGCAGGAATGGTGTCATGACTGTCTTTTGGAAATTTGACATTGGAGTCAAACATCTTTTTCAATAACGGCAGAAGAACGAGAGGATGATGACGATGTCCACGACATTAACATGATCGATACTTTCGTGGAAGATAGGACCCCCTTACCTTATCCTCTCGATCCTCTAGAGACGTGCTTGGCCCACTCCCATGAGTTTGATGATGACATGATTAGGGAGACGTGTGCCTTGCTTGATATTGCACCGGTACCTTTGAAGTTAACCGGTGGAGGCCACAATTTGAAGTATTGCCACAAACTGATGTAGTGCCTCTACCGTCTAACCTCAAGGCACTGAAGCTTAACCTAAAACCTTTGCCCTCTAATTTGAAATATGCCTACTTAGGTCAAGATGAGACATACCCGGTTGTGATCTCTCGCGCCCCCTGGAGAAAGAACAGGAGAGTATGCTCATATCTACTCTCATTGAGCATAAAAGAGCCCTAGGATGGACGATAGCGGACCTCAAAGGAATCGATCCCTCGATTTGTACTCACCACATATATCTTGAGGAAAATGCAAAGACCGCTCAAGCAACCACAACGTAGACTAAATCCAAACATGAAGGAAGTGGTTAAGGCCGAGGTTCTTAAACTATTGGATGTGGGCATCATATACCCTATATCTGATAGTCAATGGGTGAGTCCAACTCAGGTGGTTCCTAAGAAGTCCGGAATCACCATCGTAGCCAATGCTAATAATGAACTCGTACAACCAGAGTCACTATTGGTTGGAGAATGTGCATTGACTACAGAAAGTTGAATACCGTCACGAGGAAGGATCACTTTCCTTTGCCCTTCATTGATCAAATCTTAGAAAGGCTAGCCGGTCATTCCTATTACTGTTTCCTTGACGGGTATTCGGGCTACAATCAGATTGAAATCGCCCCTGAGGACCAGGAAAAGACCACATTTACATGTCCCTACGGCACCTTTGCTTACCGAAGGATGCCATTTGGACTATGTAATGCCCATGCCACCTTTCAGCGATGTATGCTGAGTATCTTTTCTGATATGGTGGGGCAATATTTTGAAGTCTTCATGGACGATTTCTCTGTCTATGGCTCATCTTTCAGCAAGTGCTTGGAAAGTCTTAAATGTGTGCTGAAAAGATGTGAAGAAAAGAATCTGGTACTTAATTGGGAGAAGTGCCATTTCATGGTTCATAAGGGAATTGTCCTTGGACATATCATCTCGTCCAAGGGAATTGAGGTAGATAAGGTAAAAATTGATCTTATCTCTAACCTACCTCCACCCAAGAACATCAGGGACGTGCGATCCTTCTTAGGACATGCAGGATTTTACAGGCGATTCATAAAGGACTTTAGTCTCCTCTCTCGTCCTTTATGCAATCTTCTTCAAAAGGATGTTCCATACGAGTGAACTGAGCAATGCCAGGAAGCTTTCACCAAGCTTAAAGGCATGTTAACCACTGCACCCATCATGCAGCCACCCGACTGGAGCCTTCCTTTTGAGCTTATGTGCGACGCCTCTGATTATGCTCTTGGAGCGGTTCTAGGCCAGAGAAAAGATAAGAGGCCCTACGTCATCCATTATGCGAGTAGGACTTTAAATCTTGCCCAAGTGAACTACTCGACTACGGAAAAAGAACTCTTAGCCGTAGTGTTCGCCTTGGACAAATTTAGGTCTTACCTGATCGGATCCAAGATCATTATCTATACAGATCATGCGGCGCTGAAGTATCTTCTTTCTAAGAATGATTCTAAGCCCCGCTTGATACGATGGATCCTTCTACTCCAAGAATTTGATTTGGAAATTAAAGATAAAAAGGGAGTAGAGAACGTAGTGGCCGATCACCTTTCTCGCCTTAATACCTCTGATTCCCTTGAGGCGACCCATATCAATGACATGTTCCCGGATGAACAACTGTTCAGAGTCTCCCATTCACCTTGGTTCGCTGATATTGCTAATTATCTTGCTACAGGTTCCATACCGACACATTGGACTGCGCAAGATAAGAAAAAATTTTTCACCGAGGTGCGCAAATTCTTCTGGGATGATCCATACTTGTTTAAATATTGCCCAGACCAAATCTTGAGGAGATGTGTGCTAGACGATGAGCATCAGAGTGTCATCTCCTTTTGTCACTCACAGGCCTGTGGTGGTCACTTTTCTGCAAAAAAACCACGGCCAAGATTCTGCAGTGTGGCTTCTATTGGCCCACTATGTTCAGGGACACTCATGAGTTTTGCAAAGCTTGTGAGCGTTGTCAGAAATTGGGAGCATTGTCCCGACGAAATATGATGCCCTTGAATCCCATTCTTATCATAGAGTCATTTGATTGCTGGGGCATCGATTTCATGGGACCATTCCCCCAATCTTTTGGAAATTTATATATTTTGCTTGCTGTAGACTATGTCACTAAATGGGTCGAAGCGATTCCGTGTCGGAATAATGACCATCGCACGGTCATTAAATTCCTAAAAGAAAACATCCTTTCCCGATTTGGAACGCCTCGAGCCATCATTAGTGATGGGGGCTCACACTTTTGTAATAGGCCATTCGAGAGTTTAATGAAGAAATACGGTATCTCTCATAAGGTGAGCACCCATACCACCCAGACAAGTGGGCAAGCTGAGATTTCTAATAGGGAGATCAAACACATTCTGGAGAAAACGGTTAACCCTGACCGTAAGGATTGGTCAATTCGATTGACCGATGCCTTATGGGCGTACCGTACTGCTTTTAAAACCCCTATTGGAATGTCTCCCTTTAGACTCGTCTATGGGAAGGCTTGCCACTTACCTGTGGAGTTGGAACATAGAGCCATCGGGCAATCAAAAATTTAAATTTCAATCGAACAACGCCGGCTCGCTACGCAAACTTCGGTTGAATGAACTTGAAGAAATCCTAACGACGCATATGAGAACTCGAGAATTTACAAAGACGGGATGAAGGCGTTTCATGACCAACATATTCTACGAAAATCATTCACGCCAGTCGAAAGTCCTTTTGTATAATTCTCGATTACATCTCTTTTCAGGGTAAACTTCGATCTCGTTGGACCGGCCCTTACATTGTTGTTACTGCATATCCTCATGCGTCTGTCGAGATAAGAGATCCCGACAATGGCAAGGAGTTTAAAGTAAATGGACATCGCTTAAAGCCATTTATCGAGAAATTTGATTCGAGAGGACATGTCCATGCCTCTGACCGATCCTGTTTACCAGGACTGATCTCCTAGTCTGATGGAGGTATAGGTAGGTTTATCGCTTTCTTAGGATTAGGGTAGTTATTTTATTTGTCTGGCTGAAGACGTTAAACTTAGCGCTCCTGGGAGGCAACCCAGCTTTTCCATTTATTTCATTTTCTAGATAGTTCAATGTTTATGGGTAACATTACTGCAAACCCTCACGAGACTACAACTCGTCCACTAGGGGCAACCTGGGGTTTAAAGGCTTGTTGCATACGCTAAATGCAATCGAGAGCACTGCGAAAGTGGTATAGATAGGATTTTTTATTAGTTTTGTGTTGCTCTCTCTCGTCTTGTTGGATTCCATGTCTTTGCGATCTCTTGGAAAGTCTCTCACGATTCATCATTCAGTACTATCTTCCCATCACTTCTCTTTTACTTTTGTTGTCCCATGTGCATTCCATGCTCATATCCTTTACATTGAGGACAATGTAGATTTTAGGTTGGGGGTGGGAGATGAGGTTACCTAATCAGTGTTTTCTTGGTCTTGAGCAAAAATTGTGAAAAATTTTAAATTTTTCTGGACTTTTAGGTGAATTCAATGTGATTTTGCCGAATATCCTGGATTTAGAATTTCAAAGAGACGTGATGTTGGAAATTCATGACTTTTGGATTCAGTATTCGTTAGATTTCACAGTTAAGGTTGAATTATTAATCCATGATTAGAAGTTGTAAACATTGATTGAGTCATGATCTCACATGTCACATCTCACTTTCACATTAAGGTTTCAATTTGATATTGAAAGGTTGACTTGGTAATCATTGAGCATGAAAGAAACCAAATTTAAAAGATTTAGCCATCAAAGTAAGTCGAATAATCTTCACCATAGGTTTGCTCCTATAGGTGTGGATTTAATTCCTCATGGATGATATCAAAAAAGGTTTAGGTGTACGATCTTCACCATAGGTTTGCTCCCTATAGGTGAGGATTGGACTCCCCTACTGGACGTCACCTTTTAAAAAAAATAAAATAATAATAATAAAATAAAATTAAAAAAAAATAAAAATCTAGAAAATGAAAGAATGATCTGTGAGGCAAAGTAATCTTGGTTTAGGTGATGGTTGTTATAAATTTTTCGATTGATTACTAATGATATCATGAAATCGACAATTTGATCTCTTAATGATGTTAAATTTGAGATTTCACTATACACCCATGGAACTCAATGTTTACAATTATTCTAATTGATGGATTAATATTTGAACTTGATTATGAAATTCACTGTGCATGAGAGGCCAGGAGAAATTGATAATCAGCATTCATGAATCTTAAGATTTCTCATATCTGGATTGTTTTTCAAAATATCACTCGGCTTCACAAGAATTGTCTCGTAATTCTCAACTTGATTTTCGCATATTTTGCTCGAGATTAGCAAAATGCTGGTTAGGGGTTATGTTGAGGGTCAAATATTGCATACTAGATCCCTGTTATAGCCTGTAATTACATACACAACACTATTTAATGGCCTGATTTAAACATGTTTGTGATGCAGGGTGCATTTACAAGCTTAGATTGAAAAGGTCGATAAAAGCATGGATTTAATGCTCAAGCACCACCAGAACAAGGGACAGACCCCAGGGGACCAAGATCAGTGGATCCACACACCAGAGATCCGAGAAACTGAAGCTCAAGTGGCCTGAAGGTCAGCCAGAATGCAAGATCACAGGTTTCCCACCATCCGTTTGTCCCAAAATTTCATACACAGCCTGAAGAACATAAATTAACCGTACATGTAGAATTTCGGCTATTGGATCCTGGTGGAAGTAGCCTAATCGATAGATTGTCCCTCATAATCATGATTCTCGGGCCCCCTGCTGTCCAGATATGCTTCAGATTTGGTTCCCACGGTCTAAATGATGTGACAGAATGAATGGACGGAGCGGATTTTATATACACATCGTGATGGACCCCACAAGGAGCATGCGAGTGCATAGACGGTGCACTCCTGCGGTGCACCGAATTTCCACAGAGGGTCAGCCACCGCTGACCCGCGTCCTCTTCAAAAACGCGACAGCGTTTACACGGCCGACGCCGGTTCTTAATTGTGGGACCCATCCATCATATATTCTGAAAATCCAGACCGTCCAATGCATCCAGATGAGGGGCATGACCACCACCAAGCTTTCTCTTCATCCTCATATAAGCGACTACACGTTCCCAGCTGTTAGACGCAGGATGGACGGCGGAGTAGAATATCTTGTGGACCACACCAAAAATCAAGAGAATCACACTCTTTCCGACCGGTTTTCCCACAGAAATTCATTGGTCGGATTGGATTTCACGGCCAGCTTTGATCAAGAGCTCCACCATCATCAGAACGCAACTCTGTTTCGTAGGGACTGCGAAACAGGGACCTGCGTCCATTTTTTTTGGGCCACCACCACTCTTCAAAGGGGAGATCTGAACCGTCCATTCTCCCCAGGACGTCAAACCGACCGTACACATAGTGTTTTTCCAGACCCATGCACGAGAGCGAATGGAATCAACGACAAATTGTTAAATGAGCGGTAGGTTTAAAAATCAATGGGTCCGATTTATCTTGAGCCAAAACCGACCCAGTCTAAAAGGTTTTTTGAGGAGACTTCAATGGACGGAGTGGATTTTTCACCTAACACCAGGAAGTAGGGCCACCAACGTCCCAGCGGAGGTACGTGCGAACTCTGTTCTGCAGGAGAGGCTGCGTCCATTTTTAGTGGGCCACCATCGCTGTTTAGATCAACGATCCAGACCGGTTATCATGTATTCCATTCCAAAAACGTCCCAAGGGACGGTTTCAGTTCACAAAGAAAGTGAGGAAAGTGCCGTGTTTGGCTGCACAAAAAAACCTGACGCAGGTGGATGCGTAAATCACCAGCATCTTCTACAGACTTCCAGAGCCGATTTCCCTGCCTATAAAAGGAGGAGAGAAAAAGAGAAAATTATCTTTGGACTGGAGGCCTGGGACTACGGCTGGAAGGAGAGAGAAAGACAGGGAGAGAAGGAAGAGTTTGTTTGCTTTTTCTTTTATTATTTTTATTTATTATTATTATTATTTTTTTTATATTTGTTTAAGAGCTAGCCCATTCATGTGTGGCTAAACCTCTTAGCTAGGGCTAAGAGGTGAAGCTTGTAGCGTGATGGGGTGCCTCTTTGCTTGTGCCTTTGTTTAGACTGATCTGATATTGATTTGGGTTTAATTAAGGGAATGTTTTCAGTCTTTAATGGTCTGTTGTGATGCTGAAATTACAATGGGTCTACAATGGCTTTGAACATGTTCTTTTCCTCTTTATGTTCATGACGTCAGGAAGCCCTGTTGTTCACCATCGTCTCCTGGGCATGGTCGGATGTCAGTACCCTTTCCTAGCCTTCATGCACTATTGATTGGTTGGTAATTAGTTTAATTCTGTTGTTTGCTTTGTCTCCTGGGCATGGTTTGGTGATGGAATCCATTCTAAATTCACACACCTTTCATCTTTTGAAATCGATATCAATGGCAGTTCAGTTAATTTTCCTGATTTGAAATCCAGGCATAAGGTTTCCCTGATCTCTACAAGTGGATCCTCTGAATCCCTAGTTTCCCTTCTCTGATTTTTCCTAAGTTTTAGATTAATATTTCATCATTATTCTTCAAATTACACTCAATTTAGAATTTCATCTCATTCTAGTTCTAGTTCTAGTTGATTTCAGATTACGTACAGGTTCAGTTCCTTGGGATTCGACCTCGGTCTTACCGAGTTTATTACTACATCACAACCCTATACTTAGGGAGTGAACAGTGCACCCGCTGTGCACTAGCCAAGGCAGCTCGGTCAGCAGCGGGCTGACCTGCTATTTCCATTAAAAGAAAGATTTCTCTCTTTCTCTCCATTTCTGCAGCTGACGGACAACATCCGTTTACGTTTGATCGTGGCCCACCATCAGCAATCCTTTGGCTGATCCAAACCGTCCATCGTGTCCAGGGCTTGGGTCCCACTAAAACCCATTTGTACCACACGTTGAAAGGCACCCACGTGCGCACAACCCTTGCCGCAAACAGGCCTACAAACACAAAAATTCTAAAAATGGAAACTGTTTTTCTTCTTGCCAGCTCCACGATCTACGTGCATCCCTCTTCCCCCAATCCCAACCCTTCACTATGGTAGATCCTAGCCATCCATTTCAGCTCACATGAGTTAGGGTTCTCTATGGAGAACCGGCGCCAAAACCACCTACCCGCTTGTTGTTTTCCAGGAAACCAGAAACCGGGATTAGATCCCAGCCCTTCAGTCCCATCTCACGGTCTAGGATCACTGAAGGAGTCCCACATAAAAGAAAAATCGATCTTCTTAGGGTTCATATCCATTTCTTGCAGCAGGGAGGAGAAAAACACTCGTTTTCTTCATTCCTTCAAAACCACCAAGCAAACCTTCTTCAAGCTCCATTTTCTCCATCTTAGAATCTTCTTAGGACTCATCTCGACCCTCCTGAAACTCCATTTTGGAGAAATATCGGTCGGGTCCAATCTGCCATTAATGGCAGTCATCTTCCTCGTCGTTCACTCACTGTCACACTTTGATCCGCACCACCAGATTTTGAATCTGTCTCGGTCCAGGGGATTGCGGGATGTTGTAAAAGAGAGTGCGGGAGAGAAAGAAAATAGAAAAGAAGAAAGAAAATGAAAGAGAGGAGAAAGAAGAAGATGGAATGGTGCGGCTGCTGAACCACGCCATGACGACCCGACTGGTTGTCGAGACCGCTGAGTTAGGCCTGGGTTTGGTCCTACTACTGCTGTCCAGAGGGAGAGAAGAGAAAGGAGAAGAAAAGAAGGAAGGAGAAGAAAAGAGAGAGAGAGAGAGAGAGAGAGAGAGAGAGAGAGAAGAAGGGAGAAGGGAGAGAGGCACTGTTGTTGTTCTTGCCTGCCGCACTGGGCCGTCACAAGACTGATCAAACTCCCTGTCGAGCTGAGCTTGCTCCGGGTTGGGCCTGGAGTTGCTGGGATTTCAATAGAAGAGAGAGGTGGAAACATGAGAGGGAGAACGTTGGTAGGTTTGTGCTGCCGGCAAGTCGACTCGACACACCTGCGTCGGGTCTTGCCAGCCACCTCGCTGGAGTTTTCTAGTTAAAACAGAAATAAGGGAAAGAAAAGGGAGAGGGAAGAAACGAAAGAGAGAAAAGAAAAGGGAGAAAGAAAGGAGAAAGGAAGAAGAAGAATGGTTGGTTGTGTCGAGTCAACTCGGCTGCAACCGAGTTCGACTCGGTTAGGTTGGGCTTGGGGCCTAGTTTGGTCCAGCAAGCCTACTGGGGTACAGGTTTGAGGGAAGTAAAAAAGTGAAAGAAAGAGAGAGAAGAAGAAAGGATGTAAAGGTGGTGGGTAAGTGTAAGCCGAGTCAACTCGACTCGAACCGAGTCGGCTAGGCGAGCCCACATTACTTCCCAAATTTAAATTATTTCAATTATCATTGTGTTGTTATTATCATTTTTTTCTCTAGGATTATTAAATTGGATGTAAATAACCATTAGTTAATTATCCATACCAACATTGGTTAATACTTTTGAAAATTATCATTATCAAAATATTAGCATTTTATTTCGCCGTTCTTGAAATATTAACATTGACATTAGGACATACTATTTATTTTCATCAAAATGACTATTAGTATTACGCTAGCTAATATTAGCGATATTGTTAATATTAATAATTGCTTTGCACTCATTAGCATTAATATTCATCGTAGGTTGTTGTTAGGTAATTTTAATATGATAGTAATCATTGATAATATTCCTACAACTAATAACTAATTTAATTGATTATTTTTATTCATTCATTATTCTCTTTAATAATATTATTAATGACCCCATAAGATAGAATTCAAAATTTTATAAACAAAAATATAGAATATAAACCTATAATTAAACCCTAAGATGTGAAACCCTAATCCTACACTAAAACCCTAAAAGATAACCCTAGGTTATGATCTTAAACCCTAGGTAGTTATTAGAACTTAGACCTAATTATACAAGTTCATGATTTGTAATAGGATATATTTCTAAGGGCGCAAGCACTTAGCGACACTAGAAGGCGATCCAAAGTATAAGGTGATGATTCTTCCCCTTAAGCTTTCCATCTTCTCATTAGCTTAAGTTATAGTTTTTATTTAAATTCATAATTGATATCTCTCTTGAAATCACATGTATTAGTTGGTGGAAATTGAATTGTTGTATTACAGGCTTTATAATTATCCTGTATAATTGTTCATGCTTGTGGATTTCTTTTTATGGATTGCTCATGGAACTTAAACTGGTACATTAGTGAAAAATTCCCACATAAGAATGTACACCCATACTTGGGATGTAACCTGACTAGTTGTGATCGTAATGGGCCTTCGACATAGTGGTTATTGAGTGGTGGTCTAGATGGATCATTGATGTGGGCCTACCATCCATGGTTGTTGTGCCCAATGGTTTTTAAGGATGGTCTTTATCGTATGGTTTTGATATTCGCCCTATGTGGCATATTTTGATACTCGCCTTACGTGGTTTTACTTGATATTTTCCCTATATGGGTTCGACGTTTTACACCGTGCAGCCATGCGATGGTAAGCCCTATATACGGTAATATGATTGGCCACTAGTCGACAGGTTTCCATTGAACATCCTAAGGTGGTAGTCCCATGAGCCGAGGATGGTAGTCGTGGGATACTATGCTCGAGCTGTCGGCCTACGCTGGGCCATGTGCTCCCCGTAGTGACCTTTGAGCTTATTAAATTGGCTGGTTGCAATTGGAATAATAACGGTTTGGCTAATCATGCATACATGGTACGTATTGTTCCTACTGGATGATATTTTCAGGTTCGATGACTCCGACTGGATGATATTTCCTAGGTTCGATGACTGCATGGGCGACGGCCCACTGTCCACATGGATGAGCATCCCTGGGGTGATGATTGCATTCACGCATCCATGCATCTAATAAGACTGCATTTACTCTGTTTTAGTTGACTGGATGTTTTATAACTATGCTTACCTAATGCGGTGGTGTGTAATCTTGAGGGAAATTCACACTGAGTTGGCCACTCATCCATCAAATATATAACCGTACAAGTAGTACAGGTGGCTTTAGTAATGTGCATGTTCAGATTTGATGAGGAGCAGGGTATGATCGCCAGGGATGCATGGCCGTATTTGCCTGGGGGACCTGCGTGATCTTGCGGCTTATATTTATATGCTTTCCGTTATTCTTCATGTATTAAATTCTTGTAATCTTGTACTTGTTAAATTCAGAGACATTGGTTTGTATAAGTCATTATGGGCACCTTCTTGTATATTCTAAATGATAATGAAAATTTTCCTTATGCTTACTTGTCCACACTACGCTCATCTGCTTACTCTGATAAAAGAAAAGTATTATGTCTGACCATCCTTTAAGGTTAACACTTAGGAGCTGAAGATTCGGGTTGTTACAAGGAGCTTCCCTGCTTCCAGACTCTCGATGGATCCTTTTTGTTGAGTTCGGGTTACTGCGGGGTATGGACCGGGGCCCTAGTCGCTTTGGGTCATGTATGGGTGGGACTAGTTCCCTATTTAGATGATTTTAGATTCGTTGTTTGAATATATTTTTTTTATTTAATAGCAATTGATACTGCTTTATGACGTACTTATGCCTCATGCCTTACTAAATCCTCCATTGGTTATGAATCATCTAAATGTAATCAAAATATGAAGCCCATTAGGGCATCCATGACACCTGGGAATTCGAGAGCCGAGTTCTTACACGGCACTCGAAAACCCGGGGCGTTACATGGGTGATGATGCGCCGTGCAGTATTGTTGGAAATGGAGACGTTCTGAGTGATTATATGACAGAGTTTATATATATCCAACAGATGCGTCTTTAGAGTGCGTCCTGTTTTCTTGAAGCTCACCCTTTTCTGCTTGCCATACACGCAGCCCTCATAGAATTTCAAGTCAATAGACTTCAGCCTTGGTATCTTCCCTTTTGACTTATATGAACGTCTCCATTTCCAACAATACTGCACGACTCATCATCACCCAAGTAGACTCTCTCAAAGTCGCCTGACATATAATCACGCAGAACTTCCTTACATGAAGTGGCATGAAACGAAGCACTCGAGTCTATAACCCAAGACTCATTCCTCGCATTAAGAGACAAGATCAATGCCTCTGTGTTAGTCTCCTCAAATAGATTCACTAAATCCTTCCCACCTTAAGAGCTTCCTTCTTATTTCTTGAGTGTCCTGCAATCACGTTTCATGTGCCCCTTCTTGCCGCAATGCCAACACCCGTCTTTGTCTTTCGATCCATTGGACTTCTTCCTTGACTTAGAATGACCGTGTTTATTGACTCCTTTGTTCAGCCATCTTCCTCTTCCTTCAACGTTTAGAGCATTCCCTGAATCCCCTGAAACTCCTGATGCCTTTCTTCTAGATTCTTCGCTGAGAATTAGACCTGCCACATCATCAAATTTCAACTTTGTCGACCTTGAAGAATTGCTCACAGCAAGCACCAAACCATCCCAACCGTCTGGCAAACTGGACAAGATCAATAACACCCTGACCTCATCCTCAAAAATAATGCCAACGGATTCCAACTGGCTCGTGATTGTATTGAATTCGTTTAGATGTTCAACCACGCTCCCATCATCTGACATCTTCATGTTGAATAGTTGTTTCATAAGATGAACCTTGTTGGATACTGAGGGCTTTTCATACATGGTAGCTAGAGCTTCCATTAATTCTTTTGTAGTTTTCACCTTGGATATATTGAAGGCGACGCTCTTAGACAAAGAGAGTCGGATCGTTCTTAAAGCCTTCCTATCCAGTAAAAACCATTTATCATTTATCATCTTTTCTGGTTTCTTCTCTTTTCCAACTAGAGGAACATAGAGGTCTTTCTGATACAGATAATCCTCCATCTGCATCTTCCAGAAGGCAAAATTTGAACCATCAAACTTTCAATTATAGTTTTCCTTTCTTTTGTCATCGCTCCCAATAGAACTAAACCAATAGCTTTGATATCAGTTGTTGCGCAGCACGCCAACAACGCAGTGAGCCTAGATCCAATCTCAGGCCTCACCCACAAACGATAAACAGAAAGAAATATAAACTAGAGATATATCAAAGTATTGAAAAACAAACCACAAGACAAGATATACGTGGAAAAACCCCAAACTAGGGTAAAAAACCATGGATGCAAACTTCCACTATGAAGAACGAAGATTACAAGGTAATATACTAACCTCTCCCTTGGAAGCACATAAAAAACCCTTTGCCCACACCTTATAATAACTTTCCCTTGCTTTTTCAATACATAGAAAAACCTTAGGAACCCCTATTTATAGTTTAGGTAACTCCCCTTTCCGCATCCCAGTTGCGAAAGGACTTGCGATACGAAATCCGCGCAAAATCGCGGAACGAATCTGCGTAACCTTGACTGGTCGTGCAGTCTGCATGACTGATCGAGAGGACCCCACGACCAGTCAAGCACCTCGGGATCAAAAAACAGTGCTCGCTGGACTTTGAGTCGAGCCGGACCCTACGACCGGTCGAGCATGGCTCACGATCGGTCGAAGACGGTCCCAAATGTGGATCCATATCTTAACACAAAGGTTAAAAAAACAAATATCATCTAGATCTAAAACTTTTGTAGTCCTAAGAAGTTTTTAATAGTGAGGGTTCAATCAACACTACGTGGCTCACTTGAGATTTTGATTTACTTCAGTTTTGGGTTCATGCCATAAAATTAGCTTGGAAAAATGGACGGCATGGATGAGATGTACATTATGATAGCGCCCTCCAAGCACTACTGGCCCATCTAGCATGGTCAATCGTTTTTGGACACGACAGGCCTTTCCATACCTGGATAAAGCATGAGAGGATGCAGATTTCCTGTGAAAGCAGTAAGTTCCTGCCCAAAGATGCTGATTGGGACCCACCGCTATGTTTGTGAGAAATCCACTCTGTCCATCCGTTTTATGAGCTCATTTCATGACGTGCGACTAAAAATCAAGAGAATTGAAAACTCAAGTGGGTCTCACGAGATAGAAAATTGGGGAAAGAAATTCCCACCGTTGAAACATTTTTGGGCTCCACTTGATGTTTATATGTCATCCAAACCGCTTATAAGGTTACTCCCACTTAGATGAAGTAAAAAACACAACAAATTTAGGCTGATACAATACTTTTATGGTTAGTAGAATATTTCAACGGTGCTCGCTGAAAACCCACTGTTTCCTCTCGTGAGACCCTCTTGAATTTTTAATCTTCCTGATTTTTGGTTTCATGTCATGAAATAAGCTCACAAAACGGATGGATGGAGTGGATTTCTCACAAACATAGCAGTGGGTCCCACCCGGCATCCGTGCGCAGTAACTTCCTGCCAAAGGCTTTATCTGAAAATCCGCGCAGGCCTTACCCTTACTGTGGGGCCCACCTTGATGATTTGTTGTATATCCACACCATGCATCTGTTCTTCCAGCCCATTTTAATACGTGATCCAAAAAATTAAGCAGATCTAAATCTCAGGTGGACCACATCACAGGAAAGTGGTGATTGAATGCCAACCATTAAAAACTTCCCAAGCCCACTGTAAGCAGTTCCCTAATGTTTATTTCGATCAAACACATTCATGAGGTCAACCAGATGGGGATGAAGGGAAAATACAAAGATAAGCTTCATCCGAAGCTTATGTGGCCTAAAAAAGTTTTCAACAGTCATTCACCACTTTCTCAAATGGTGTGGTCAATCAAAGACTTAGATCTGGTTAAGTTTTGGACTAACGATCATAAAATAAGCTGAAAAAAATGAATGGGTGGCGTGGATATACAAAACATTCATTAAGATGAGCCCACACAATAAGGATAACACCTATCCCATCCCTCCTTACCATGGGTTTGTTTCCCTTTTCACCAAGACTTAGATGCACGGATCCCAAAGTTTTAATTTTGTCCACGTATTGAGCAGGTGTAACGCCCCGTGTTTTCGAGACCCAAGTACACGACCCGTTTCCCAAAAACCCGAGTGTTAACCTTAAAGGATGGTCAAATTCGAGTATAATTTTTTTTTTTTTTAATTTATCAGAGTAAGCAGATGAGCGTAGAATGGACAAATCAACATAAAGGAAATTTTTCATTTTCATTCAAATATATACAAGTGGTTACCCATAATGATTTATACAAACTAATGTCTCTACACTATCAATTACAAGATTACATACATGAGAAATTTGAAATATATAAAACATATAAATGAGAGCCACAAGATCGCGCAACTCCACTTAGCAATACGGCCGTGCATCCATGGACCTGCACAGCTTCTCATCAAATCTGATCATATACATCATCTAGGCCACCTGTTCTACCTGTACGGTTGTATATTTGATGGATGAGTGGCCAGCTCAGTGTGAATTCCCCTCAAGATTACACACCACCGCATTAGGTAAGCATAGTTATAAAATAACAAAACAATCAAAACAATACATGATGCAGTCTTTTTAAATGTATGGATGCGTGAATGCACATCGACCTGGGGATGCACATCCAGTCGGACTTGGGCTCGTCGCCCATGCAAATCATCGACCTGGGAAAATCATCCAGTCGGAACAGGAGTCGATAGTCGGTGGTCTGGGAGCTAGCGAAACAATACCCCAACAACTCTAGGGCACGTGCTACAACATCCAGAATTAGCCACCCGTCATCGCCAATATGCTATGGATGCATGATTAGCCAAACCGTTATTAGTCCAGTTACAATCAGCCAATTTAGGTAAGCTCAAGGTCGCTACGGGGAGCTCAGAGCTCAGCGTAGGCCAACAGCTCGGGCATAGTGTCCCATTACCACCATCCTCGGCTCATGAGACTACCATCTTAGGATGTTTAATGGAAACCCATCGACTAGTGGCCAATCATATTACAATATATGGGGCTTAGCATCACATGGTTGCACGATATAAAACATCAGACCCATATAGGGCAAATACCAAAATAAATCCACATAGGGCGATATCGAAATAACCACATAGACAGATATCAAAATAAGCCACATAAGGCGAGTATCAAAACCATGCGATAAAAGACCATCCTTAAAAACCATTTGACACAACAACCCTAGATGGTAGGCCCACATCAATGGTTAATTTAAATCATCATTCGATAACTACTAAGCCGAAGGTCCATTACTATCACAACCATTCAAGTTACATCCTAAG
The DNA here is from genome assembly GCA_030180095.1 of Magnolia changhungtana. Taxonomy (NCBI): domain Eukaryota; kingdom Viridiplantae; phylum Streptophyta; class Magnoliopsida; order Magnoliales; family Magnoliaceae; genus Magnolia; species Magnolia changhungtana. The sequence goes on from JASAUF010000213.1 coordinate 2,459,208, forward strand.
TATGGGTATACACATATAGGTGGGGGTTCCCCACAGGTGTACCAGTTAAGTTCCATAAGCAATTCACAAATAGTCCACAAGCATGAATAAATATACAGGATACACATTAAGCATGTAATATAGCAATTTAATTCCAAAAATTATCACATGTGACTATGAAATGGAGATACTAATTACAAGTTAAAATAAAAACTATAACTTAAGCTAATGGGAAAATGGAAAGCTCAAGGGGAAGAATCATCACCTTGTCGACTCGCCTTCCAATGTTATTTAGGAAGAGCGCACGTCCTTAGACTTGGATCCTATCACAAATTGTAAGTTGTATGGTTAGATCCATGTTCTACGTACTGTTTGTGATTATAACCTAGGGTTTGGATTACTTATTATTATTATTATTATTTTGAGTTTTGGTGAAAAATTAGGATTTTCATCTTGGGGTTTAGTTAAACGCTTAAATGCTAGGATTTAAATCCTAAATTATTTATATTTTTATTATTATAAGCAATATTCGTAATGGGAGTATTTATCAATTAATATTGATAATGATGATATTTTCTAATGATAATAGCCATAACTTTCAATAATGAATTTAGCCATGATAATATGCACTATGACCTACTATGAGTTATGAATTCCTACAATTATATTCATACCGTAACTTACCATTTATGTCTTAGGTATAGGCCTAGGGTTTAAGTTACTTAGGTTTAAAATCTTATCTTAGAGTCTAGGTCTAGGCTAGATTTTGAGTAGTTAATTTTAGTGTTGGCTTAATAATTATAAAATACTTATTAACATTAGTGTTATAGTTAATATTAGTTAATAATCATTATGATGACACCCATTGACACAATCCACTATCAATAACAAATATTTAAAATAAAGTACTATTATTTAATAATTGAAACTTGTGTATAATAATTAGTTCTAGCATAAATGATCCACTAATGTCTAATCATATTTAATATTAACAATCTCAATAAATAAGAGTGGTAACAATTATACTAATTCAATGAGACATGTCTAGTTTAGAAAGAAAGCATTGACTCATTGAGTTGACTCAGTCGATTTGGACTTAGTTGGAAAGGTTACCTGACGACGACGCCTAGCACTATGCTCGGGTTTGGGAGCCCCAACGCAGTTGATCCGCTGACCGAGCACGGTCTCCGAATGGCATGGGATTCGGTCAGCCCCGACTCAGTGAGTTGACTCGGTTTGAAACCGAGTTGACTCGATCTCCCTCATTTCTCCTTCTCTCTTTTCCTTCTTCTTCCCCCTCTCTCCCCACTAGGGCTCACACGTCCAGCAGCGTTGCTGGACAGAACCAGCCCAACTCACTGGACAGCGTCGGCGGCCCAGCCTGGTGCAGTCGCACCACTCAAACTCGCTCCCTCACTCCGTCCTATCTTTCTTTCTTTCTCTCTTCTCTTTCTTCCCATTCTTTCTTCTCCTTTTTCTTTCCCTCCCATCTTCCCTTTCTTCACAGAGCTTCGTGAAGAATGGACTCGAGCAGACTCAACCCACAACCAGTCCAGAACTCGGCAGACACAACGAAGGAGAAGAACGGCCGTCAATGGCATTTTCCTCACAGAGGCTTATTTCTTCATTTTCTTTCTTCAGGACAGTCCGTATGGACTGTATGGAGCTTCAGGGACGGATGGATTGAAGCTTCCTAATAGTTTTCTTGGTGGGTTCGGGTGTAGAAGTTTCTAGCTTGATTTTGGGAAAAACCAGGAAGAATGGCTGCGGCTGTGGTTTTCCCTCTGGAACTAGGGTTTTCATATGCCTAAAAGCCTATGGATGAATGGCTGGGATTCACTGGCTTTAGATCCACCAATCAAACATCCCTGATAAAACCCAAAACCAGCTGCTGGTTTCTCATTACCGCGGGCAGAAAACCTTGGGGCGGTTTGAAATGGGCAGTTAGGATAGTCCTAAATGAATGGCCGAGATTAAGAGTCTCCACTTCACGCGGATTGCCTACATGGCAACAGACAGTTTCCATTTTCGAATTTTTTGTGTGTTTTTGAGCTGTTTTACGCCGGTTCTCGTGTGTTCATATGTGCATGAAATTCAGTTTTAACAGTTTGGTTTTGGTCGAGCCTGCCCCCTAAATCAGATAGACGGTTTGGATCATTGAGATGATGACCTATGGTGGGCCACACTTGCATCAAACGGACGCCCGTCCGTCGGCTATGAATCCGAAGAGAGACGTCTCTCCCTTTCAAAGCCAAACACGGGTCAGAGGCTCTCTGACCGAGCATCCCCCACTCGGTGCACTGCGTGCACACACCCATCAAGTGGGGTCAACTGGGATGTTTTTGAGAAATCCACTCCATCCATGATTCTCTGTGGGCCCATTTGGGTCACCTGGCCAGAGATGAGGGAATTCCGAAGCTTGGGTGGCCATACTCTCAATTTCACTTATTTCTAGCTCTAATTGTATATTTCGGTTAGTTTAATGGTTGGATCACCTCAAAATTAAACGTCAATGGTTAAAAGGATTCTAATGATCCTAAGGTGTATTCAGACGTATCATAGGGGTCGATCTGTAACTCAAGTGGGCCACCCTTTAATCAACATGTGCGTGTGTTCACGTTGAACCAGGGGGAGTTTGCATTAATTTTACTACTTTCGTGAACGGTTAGAGATAAATCAGGTAGGGCCTGTTTGTGATGACTTCTAAGGATCCATTCCATTCACCGTCTTTGGCACACCGTGCTAACGCATGGTCCTAAATTTGAAATAGATCCGAACTTCAGGTGGACCGCACGATCCCGCCGATTAGCGAGAATTCACACCATTAGAATTTCATCCGTAACTCACATAAACAACAGTTTCATGCAAGTAGTGTTACCATAATTACAATTCTACCCCTTTTCTTTTTCAAAACTTTTGCCATCCGTGATTCATGGGTCTACCGTCCAAATGTGATGAAATTTGACGGGTGATAGTTATTTTTCATGCTCTTTTCGTCACTCAAATTTGAGCTATGATCTTTCAATAATGACTAAGATTCTCCTTTAATGGCTAATATATTTTAGAATTCTAAAATAATATTTGTACTCCTCTGATTGACAGGTGACCGGGCAGTTGGAACCTAAACCCTAAGATTTTCGTAATGACCGATTTATCCTGATATTCGAATGGCCCACTCGGCGGATCCAATCAGGATGGATAGTCAGATGACTTGTTAAAAATATGAAAACTTGATGGAATGCACTCTGGCCATGTATGTGGGTTGATGTACGGTTAGTTTCGTAAACGGATGGACATAAAATAGATTTCTGGAGTGATTAGGGGTAGGGCTTATATAACGTTAGATTCGAGTGACTTTCTTACACGTGAAAGTTTCTCAGATTCTGATTCTAATGGTGAGTTAAGCATATTCATATGGCGTGAACAAGATGGATGGATCAGAATCTTGATCTGATAATTATACGGATGGATGTAGAGGTTAAGTAGTTGATTTACCATGATCTAAGGACTGAAATTTGATGTGTACGGTTAATTTATGATAATTAGGCCTGGTATAAAATTTCACATGAAACGGATGATGAGAACCGTGTGAATTGGAATTCAGAGGCCTAGGTCAATGGCATTTTCGTAATTATTACTGATGTGTGAGTTTTGGGAAATTCAACGGCTCTAAATGGTTATAGGCACATTTCTAAGAAGTTTTTACAAAAGAATATATATCTAAATCATTATGTATATGGAGTTATTCGTCACGTCATCTAAGGGACAATACTTAGGTCAAATCACGTGATGGGTGAGCTTGTCTTAAAATTCAACGGTCAGATGGCTTGATCTATGAATGAAGATCATCCTCAACGGTTAAGTTAGTGTCAGGGAAAGGATGTAAAGCTAGAATAGTTTGATTGGTATCGTACACATGTATATGTCACGTTAAATCTTATGGTAACGCTCGAGGACTTTCAATGCCCAAGCATCGAAAAGTTCGGGACGTTACAGCAGGAATAAAGACGGCATTCTGGTAGCGATAGCGACTGAGATAGCACCGAAGCAGTGAAAAAATTCACTTGACTGGGATATCTTAATCAATTTACGCAGACTGACTAAGACATCCGCAGACTAATTGAGACATTCCAGCCAAGTGAATTTTTTCCCAGCTAATTCACTTGGCTATCTTAGATGACATCTAGATGTCGTCTAAGACTAACTGAGACATCCCAGCCACGGCGGATTTGGTACCTCAGCCGCTATTGCTAACAGGATGCCACGTCAGTGCAGCCGAGTCACCAAAGTGTTAGAGGTGATATGGTGGAGACCGAAGAACCGTGATTTCGTAGAGCGATTTCTCTACAGTACACGTGGAAATATTATTTGAAGATCAGGTCCGTTCATATGCAGGGTCCGAACATAGATGTTTTGTATCTCAAAAATCACTACTATTGAACTATCCTTTCGTTCTGAATCACGGCCATTATATTAACGGTGGAAACAGGTAGATTTGAGGGTCGATTATACCGTGACTGCGGTATTATGATCCATATATACGATTCCAAAAAAGGGCAGTGACTGTAGTATGATGAACCAGACGATTCCAAAAACAGGGCAGTGGCTGCGGCGTGTGTGCGTGTGTAAAAAAAAAAAAAACCAAAAGTGGGAATATTCCTAAACCAACCGACTCGTTGTCTTCATTCCTGGCCCATGGGACTTCTGAGCTTGTTCAAAGTCTTGACAACACAAGTAAAGAAGAAAAAGAAAAGACAGTAATCCAAGCCAAGACTTCGGCTTTCTCTACTACTACATAACTGCATGCGAATTAATGCGTTATTATGAAAGTTTTGAGTAGAGAGGGGTTTCAGCCTACACTAATCATATTTGAGAATGAAAAGAAATCGGAGTTTGGTCGAGTCTTCACGGAGTCGTCCCAAGCTGCCAGACCTCAACTCTAGCTCATGGGGAGAGATCCAACGCGAGATGCATGTTGGAGATTTCGTCCTCGTGTTCCATAAGAAGCTCACCACGACCGATGTAAACCCAGATCAAAGTCGTGTCTACCTCAACAAAGATTGGATGGAGAAAGAACTCATCCCGAAAATGAATGCGCGTGAGGTATCATTGCTGCTGGGTAATGAGAGTGAGGGACTCCCAGTCACTGCCCTAGATCCAGCTCGTTGGCGTTATCGTGTTGTCATCAAGCTCTGGCCCACAATCAATCAATACGCGCTTAAAAAGGAGTGGACAAAAATTGTGAAAAAGAACGGATGGAAGAAGGACGATTCCGTCCGCATTTGGGCATTCCGACGCGGAGATAATGGGGAGCTGTGTCTGTTTGTCGAGGTCGAGTGAGTGTATGAGAGAGCTATAGATAATAAAACTATCATCCGGTAATCTTAGGTTTCTAATACTTGCTTAGTTTCCTCTACTGCTCTTCCGTTATTATAAATTAGAAAGTGAGTAATAAAGTGATGCTCTGTTTTTGGGATATTGCAACTTTTCTTTTTTCCTTTTTTGTAACTGGAGGATTAATCCGTTGTTATAAATTAGGAAGTTTAGTAATAAAATGATGCTCTGTTTTTGGGATATTACGACTTTACTTTTTTTTTTTTTTTTCCTTATAATTGGAGGATTAATCCGTTATTATAAATTAGGAAGTTGAGTAATATAATGATGCTCTGTTTTTGGGATATTACAACTTTGCTTTTTTTTAAAATTTTTTTCTTTTAACTGGAGGATTAATCGGAAAATCAGGTCCAGCCCAAGGACCAGGAAATCAAGCCCGGCCTGTTTACGGTGAGAGGGCCGGAACTTTGTGGCTGCCGCAAATAAATCCTCTGTTTCACTTACACACCTATCATGTTCGCGGAACCGATTGACCCTGCTAGTAGCCAATCCATGCCGTCCATCCATTTTCCCAGCTAATTTTATGGCAAGAACGCAAAAAACGAAGTATATAAAATTCTCAAGTGGGCCACATGGTGTTGATTGAACTCTCACCGTTAAAAACTTCACGGGACTACGAAAGTTTTAGATTAAGCTGATATTCGTTTTTTTACCTTCATTCAGGGCTGTATTACCTAATCGTCAGGGATGTTAAATAAACATTACAGTGGGCATAGGAGGCTTTTAATGGTAGACATTTAATCAGTACTGCTTTCCCGTGATTTGGCCCATATGAGATTTTGATCTCCCTCATATTATCGTATAAAGGATTAAAATAATGTGTTAAAATGGATGGACGGTGTGGATAAAACATATACATCGTGAGGGGCCCACGGAGCAAAGCATGAAAGCCAAACCATATCGACAGTCAAAAGCATTTTCTTTGAGAAATTTCCAACTGTACGACCAGTATATGGTCCACAACCTTTTTAAGCCCACTCGCTTTTTACTTCCGAGAATGAATACTCCTCAGCTGTACGGCCCCATTTCTCAGGTCGAAAATGCCCCTGCTTTCCTTCATGAGCCGGATCGGCTGGTGCTCGAAGACGAGCGCTTACGCTCCTCGAACTCCGAGTTGTACGAACGGTTCAAAGAGATCAACGTTACGTGGGCCCCACAGTTAGGTATTTATTATATCCACAACGTTCATCCATATTTCGAGATCATCTGGGAGCATTATCCAAAAAAAAAAAATCGTATCCAAAGATCAACTGGACCACACCACAAAGAGCAGCGGGAAAATTGATTTTCACCGTTAAAAATTTTGTAGGGCCCACCATAACATTTATTTTCCATCCAATCTATTCATAAGGTCACAAAGACCTGGATGAAGAGGAAAAACAAATTTCATAATGATCCAAAACTTCTGTGACCCCTAAAAGGGTTTCAATGGTAGACGTTCAATCCTCCACAGCCTTTAACAGTGTGGTCCACTTGATAGCTAGATCTGTCTTATTTTTTGTCTCATGCTTAATACGAGTTCGCCAAAAAGATGGGCGGTTTGGATATAACACATACATCACAATAGGACCCACAAATAGTGGCAAAAAAAAATAATAATAATAAATAAATAAACCAGGAATTTTTGGCTACGGGCCATTCTATAGCTACGGATAATAACCGTAACCGTAGCCATAGCCCTCGCCGATGCCATTTTGATATGCCCTTTTATATGTATCGAAGGTATTTCAATTAATCGAAAAAGGTCCAAAACTGTCCAGCGAGTTTGCCTCAAAAATCCCGCAATTTTCAATTAATTGAATGTCTTTCGATTAATCGAAAAAAGTATTGTATTTTTAGCTACGGATTATAACCATAGCCATAACTGTATTCTGTGCCGATCTATGAAATTTTTTATTTTATTTTTATTTTTATTTTATTTTTTACATGGAGAACTTTATTCTACCTACAATTCTCTCAAACACATATTTGTATAAATATGTGTATATAAGCATATAAAAAAAAATCTCTCTTTTTTTCATTTCTTTTTTTATTCATTTAACAAGAATATCTTCTAAACCAAAATTAGTTACTTGATTTACCCTATATGATTTTGGGGTAGGAGAAGCTACTTTAGCCAACTAACATAGTTATTTTTCAAGATTCCATCGAGTCGATGGTCGAAAATCCATTTCATTCACTTTGCGGTAAATTTCAATAAGTTCGTGGTCAATTTCATTTACTTCATGGTCATTTCCATGCATTTCATGGTCAATTCGCTTCACTTAACGGTCATTTCCATGCATTTCACGGTCATTCTCGCCTATTCCGTGTTGACTCACGATCATTTCGATGCATTTCACGGTCATTTCAACGCATTTCGCGGTCATTTTCCTTCACTTCGCGGTCATTTCCATGCATTTCACAGTCATTTCGATTCATTTCACGGTCATTTTCATGCATTTCACGGTCATTTCGATTCATTTCACGGTCATTTCCATGCATTTTACGGTCATTCCAAACAATTCTGTGTTGATTCACGGTCATTTCGATGCATTTCGCGGTCACTTTCCTTCACTTCACAGTCATTTCTGTGCATTTCACGGTCATTTCGATTCACTTCACAGTCATTTTCGTGCATTTCACGGTCATTCCAAACAATTCCGTGTTAATTCACGGTCATTTCGACGCATTTCGAGGTCATTTCCCTTCACTTCGCAGTCATTTCCATGCATTTCACGGTCATTCCAAATAATTCCGTGTTGATTCATGGTCATTTTGACGCATTTCGCGGTCATTTCCCTTCACTTCGCGATCATTTTCCTGCATTTCACGGTCATTTCGATTCATTTCACAGTCATTTCCATGCATTTCATGGTCATTCCAAACAATTCCGTGTTGATTCACGGTCATTTCGACGCATTTTGCGGTCATTTCCCTTCACTTCGCAGTCATTTCCATGCATTTCACGGTCATTTCAATTCATTTCACAGTCATTTCCGTGCATTTCACGGTCATTCCAAATAATTCCGTGTTGATTGACGGTCATTTCGATTCATTTCACGGTCAAAAGACCATGTTTTACACTCCAACACCACCTATTTTATGTGAGGCGAGAAAGACTCGGGTTGTGGGGCCTACCATGTTGTATATTTAAAATCCATCTCATCCATCAGTTGAGAACCCTTATATATAAGAAAGATCGGTTAGATAAAAAGCTTAGATGGGCCGCGCTAATTGGAGCAATGTGAAATTGGGCTAAAACCTTTAAGTTGGCACGGTGTGGCCCACCTGAGTTTTGAATCAGAATGAATTTTTCTTATCATCCCTTCATCCTAATCACATACGATGAACGGGTCTGATGAAAGATTCACACCACCGTGGCCCTCCACACAAACCTATGGTTGGGTTCCCATCCCCACTGTTTCTTGTGGTGTGGTCCACCTGAGTTGTGGGTGTGGATGATTTTTGTCCCCAGGATCTACAATTGGGGATCACATCTAATAGACGGAGTGGATGTCATACAGACAACATGATGGGCCCACAAATCTTTACTGTGTGTAAAAACAAATGTTGTAGTGGATTCGGTCCCAAATATCAACCAAAAACGAGCTGACTCGGCCAAGTTGGCAACAAAAACAGAAAGGAACCACTAGATGAAAGGTCCGGATCAAAGAATACCAACTCCATACTTCTTACCAAGATATCAAGTTTCTCAAATTGGGTTTTGACGAAATTAGCTAATGAAGCAATGCTAACAGAATCCTTCACATCCAACTGGTGAAAAACAACATTAGACGGCCCAGATTCTTTGATGCTTGCGACAGCTTCCAAGCCTCTCTTCTCATCTCTAGCCGTTAATATGACGGTAATACCGTTGGATGCCAGCTGGCGACTGATTTCCAATCCGATTCCCTTATTGGCCCCTGTAACAACTGCACACCTGAAAATAACAGTGAAAATGTTGAATATAAAGTTCCACCGGATTAATTAAACGGCCTGATTTTAGGCAAGAATGTGGAAATAAGGGATTTCACACATGCATGCCATATTGGCACATGTTATTAATGACACATCCACGATCACGATGGATGTTGGTTAGGATTCTGGGAATCTTGCTGATTGTACATACCATAGATAGTCACTGTAATACATTGTACTATATCGTACTATACTATCAATTATAGGCTAGTGCACAAGTATTTATACTAGACATTTTCAATGGAACAGATATGGGAGTTTGCAATCTATCATGGTATCAAAGCCATAGAGGAATACGACTCCCTTTCCTAATCCTGGGATCAGGATCTGATACCCTTTCTTTTCCCAAAGATCATATTCTCTCTCTCTTTTGGAAACGTGTGTCTAGTGTATCCACATGAATCGATTGGCGCTGTCCACCTTGATTCTTCTCAAATCCTGGTTGCACCAAGAGGATTCTCCTTCTATCTCAGCAACCGTCTGTGCACCAACTCTCCGTGTTGACGTTGCTCATTGTCCTCAGTCCTTCTCCATGGCTATTTTATCTACCTTCCCAAATATTGCTCAGTTAGTGAGCATCAAACTGGATTCTGACAATTACCTCCTCTGGAAATCTCAATTTCTTCCTATTCTTAAAAGTAACGGTCTATTCAGCCTTGATGATGGTTCAGATTCATGTCCTCCTGAGTATAGCCTCTCTTCCAAGGATGATTCTACCTTTACCAAAGTACTCAATGCAGATTATATTTCTTGGTTCAAGTGAGATCAAGCACTACTCAGTTGGATCAATGCTACATTAACGAAAGGCATCCTAGCTCAAGTTGTCGGTTTATCTTCCTCTCAGTCAATCTGGACCGCGCTTGAACAACTTTTCTTATCTCAGTCTCATGCTCAGGTCATGCACTTTCGTTGGTAACTGCAAATGACAAAAAAGGGCTCTACTTCCACCATCGAATATCTGTAAAAATTCAAGACAACTGCAGACAAACTTGCGGCAATAGGTAAACCAGTCGATAACTTTGAACTCATCACCTACATTCTGGAAGGCCTTGGCTCCGAGTATGGGTCATTTGTTACTTCTGTCTTGCATCAGAAACCGCCCATCACCATGATGAAGCTTTATGGCGCTCTCATCACAGAGGAGCTTCGCTTATCAGCCTCTAACACTGACACACCCACAGCCTTCGTCGCTACCCGTACCAACAATCAGCCTCCACGTGGCTTTTCCTCTGGTAGAGGAACATTTTCCTGAGGACGCTTTTGTGGGAGAGGACGCCATGCCCAAGGCGGTCCTCCTCGAGGACACTTCCACCCCTCGTCCGTCAACGGTCGTCCGACGTGCCAAATTTGCACTAGAGTTGGTCATACTGCTTTAGACTGTTATCATCATATGAATCATGCCTACCAAGGAAGGGACCCTCCTCGCTCTCTCAATGCACTTCATGCTTCTATTTCTGCCCCAAGTGATGATGTATGGTACCCGGATATTGGTGCAAACCAACATGTCACCCATGATCTCTCCAATCTCACTACAGTGGCCCTGATCGTGTTGCCGTAGGTAATGGTGTTGCCCTCCCCATCTCACATCAAGGTTCTTCCATTTTTTCTACCCCTACTAATACCTTTCTTCTACGCAATGTTCTTCATGTCCTTGATATTTCAAAAAATCTTCTCTCTGTCCATCAGTTTAGCATTGATCACAATTATTTTTTTGAATTTCATCCTGATTTCTTATATGTCATGGACATGCGCACGGGGAAGATCTTATTTCAAGGCCGGAGTAAAAATGGTCTCTACACCCAAGGGCGGCTCAACATTTTTGGGGGCCCTAGGCAAGTCATAAAAATGAGGCTTTTTAGTTTAAAAAATAAAAAATCAATAAATTCAAAATTAAACTATAAAAATTAATAAACTTTTGTATTCAAGTTTATCCAATAAATCAGTTTTGATAGATAAAATTACTAAACCGTTCGTAAGGTGAATCCTAGATGGATGAAAGGAAAACATAAATATTAGCTTATCCAAAATTTCTGCCGCCTGTAGAAAAGTTTTTAATGGTGAGCATTCAATATCCACTTTTTTCTGTGTTGTGGTCCACTTGAGCTTTGATTCTGCTTCATGTTTTTTCTAATATTCTAAAATGGGATGAAGAAACGGATCAACGAAATAGATATAACACATATAATAATGTGGACCCCACAGAGCTCAGGGTTACAGGAATCCCTAAAGTGGTCTGCATGCAATCCGTCTCTATTGTGAGAATAATAAATTTAGAATTGTATAGTACTCTAGCAGTGTTATAGTTAATAAATAGGCATTCCTAGATTGTTAATATAGCATATTTTGACTCCATCCAAACCGTCTAAATTAGGTGATCCGTTCTGGATAGCCTAAATTACAAAAAATCCATTGATTTAACTATTCTATCTTCCAATTAGAAGGAATTTGTATGTTGAATTCAAATAATTTGTTTAGTGTACAAGAATCAACCAGTTAGGAGATCCATTCATTGTGTGTTTTTGTTTTTGTTTTTCATGAACCATCTAAACTAGGACCCACTTTTATATCTGTTTAATTTAATTTAAAAATATTCAAAGGTTGCAATTTCTCAATGCATGTGTATAGATTACCAAACATTGTTAGAGTTTTAAAAGCCTGTTCCTATGACATGGGGCCTTAGGCGATTGCCTCACCTGCCTACCCCTTAGAGCCGCCCCTGTCTACACCATCCCAATAAATCGGAGTCCCTCTCTCGTCTCATCTCTTTAAGCATTAGTTGGTGAACGTGTCACTCCTACATGCTGGCATGCTCGCTTGGGTCATCCCGCCAAATGTCCGTTGCAACATCTCCTCTCTGCCAAAGCCCTTCCCTTCAAAGGCTCCTCTCGGCACAATTCGGTCTGCCACTCGTGCCAACTTGGAAAGAGTTCACGTCCACCCTTCTCTTTATCCCCTTCTATTTCATCTTTTCCTTTAGAACTCTTACGCTGTGATGTCTGGGGACCATCCCCGATTGTCTCTAATAATGGATTTCGATACTATCTCTCTATTGGTGATGATTACAGTAAATTCTACTGATTTTTTCCCCTACAACGTAAATCCCAGGTATTTGATTCATTTCTTCATTTCAACGGCATGTTGAAAATGGTCTCAATACTAAGATTAAAGCCATTCAGACCGACGACGGGGGTAAATTTACAAGTTCTTAATTTAAGACCTTGCTATCTCTACATGGTATTTCTTACAGGTTGACATGTCCTCACACCCCTGAACAAAATGGGGTAGTTGAGCGTAAGCACCGACACATTGTTGAAATGGGTCTTTCTCTGCTTGCTCATGCTCATCTACCACATACCTTTTGGGATGAGGCATTTCAAACAGCTGTGTTTCTAATTAATCGTCTTCCCCTGCGTGTCCTTAATCACATCTCTCCGTGGCAAAAGCTCTTTCATCAGAAGCCTGACTATACCATCCTTCGTACTTTTGGCTGTGCCTGCTACCCTTACTTGTGAATATACAATAAACACAAATTGAAATTTTGCACATCCCAATGCGTCTTCATTGGTTATAGTCAGCAACACAAAGGGTATAAATGCCTTCATGTCCCCACTGGTCGCACTTATATTTCAAGGCATGTTGTCTTTGATGAATCCCTTTTTTCATACAATTCTTACATCCCGCAACCACCACCACCGAATTCGGTGGTTCTTTCTCCATTAGCACCATCTCCTCCATCATCTAGCACGTTACCTACACCTACACATGCATTTACCCCCCCACCCACCTTACCGCCAACACCATCATCTCATCTATCTCATCCCATGGTTACTCATCTCAAAGTCGGCACCCGCAAACCCAACCCCAAATATGCCCTCATTACTACCATTCTCCCCCGCCGAACCTTCATCCTTTACTCATGCTTTAAAGGTAGCAGAATGGCGCAATGCAATGGCTAGAGAGATTGATGCTCTCATACAAACTAGAACTTGGTCCTTAGTTCCCCCAACAACTGGACAAAATATTGTTGGGTGTACAAAATCAAGCAAAAATCCGATGATTCTATCGAGCATTATAAAGCTCGCCTCGTCGCAAAAGGCTATCATCAGCAACATGGAATTGACTACACAAACACTTTCAGCCCAGTGGTCAAACCAACTACCATTCGTCTTGTTCTCTCATTGACAGTTCAATTCCAATGGCACATCCAGCAACTCGATGCCTAAAATGCGTTTCTACATGGGCACCTGCAGGAGGAGGTTTACATGACTTAGCCTCTTAGCTTTGTGGATCCACAACATCCTCACTACGTTTTCCGTTTACATAAAGCCATCTATGGACTCAAACAAGTGCCATGGAGGCACTTTTTAACGGACGCTCACTTTGCATCCTTGTCCGTGGACACCTCTTTATTTATCCGCAAGAGGAATGGTTCCATTACTTTAGTGCTCATTTACATCAATGACATAATTATCACGTGGAATTGCCCCAAGGACCTCTCCAGTCTTATCTCCCAAATTAGCACTCATTTCACTATGAAGGATCTCGAACCCTTGTCCTACTTCTTGAGTATTCAAGCCTCCCGCTCACAAAATTCCATGACTCTCCGTCAAACTAAGTACATCACCAACCTACTCGTTCGCTCTAACATGCATGAAGTAGAACCAGTGAAAACGCCCATTGCCACTGGTTCCAAACCCTCCAGACATGAGGGTGACCCTTTACCAGACGACACAGAATTTCAGAGTATTGTTGGTAGCCTACAATATCTCTCCATGACTTGGCCAGATATTACTTTCTCTGTTAATCAGGTGGCCTAATTTATGCATTCTCCCACCATTGCTCACTGGATGGCCGTCAAAAGGATCCTCAGATATTTAAAAGGCACTCTTCATCATGGCCTTACATTCACTCGGGCCTCCTCCCAAATTAGCCTCCATGCCTACTGTGATGCTGACTGGGCAGGAAATCACGACGGTCGCCGCTCTATGATAGGGTATTATTTATTTATGGGTCCTAATGTTATTTCCTGGTCTGCAAAAAAATAACCTACCGTTGCACGCTCCTCTACGGAGGCAGAGTATAGAGCCCTTGCTCACACAACTGTAGAAATCCTATGGGTCCAATCAATTCATCGGGACATACATGTTTTTTTGGCGACTTCTCCAATTATATACTGTGACAACCTTGGTACACTTTCTCTCGAAGTCAACTTGGTCTTTCATGCTCGCACTAAACACATTGAGGTCGACTATCATTTCATTTGAGAGAAAGTCTCGCAGAATCTTCTTCGAGTTCGTTATGTCTCCACCATCGATAACCCCGCAGACCTATTCACCAAGGGACTATCCTCCAGTCGCTTTCATCTTCTTCTTACCAAGCTCACCGTTTGTTCCCACTTGGTCAGCTTGAGGGGGCGTAATGACACATCCACGATCACGATGGATGTTGGTTAGGATTTTGGGAATCTCGCTGATTGTACATACCATATATAGTCACTGTACTACATTATACTACGTCGTACTACATTATCAATTATAGGTTAGTGTACATGTATTTATACTAGACATTTTTAATGAAATAGATATGAGAGTTTGCAATCTATTAGTTATCACGTGTGTGGATGGACGGGCTCCTACACGATGTGAGAGCGTGTACGGTGAAAGTGGAAGAGAGATATACATACCTCTTTTCCGCTGGATTGGAATTGTTTGCTCCTTCCATAGCGAATGCCTTTGTTTGATGATTTTAAAGAGCTGAAAGGGGTTATTTATATTGCTCTGAAAAATAGAGAGGTGCGCTCATATGTGGATGTCCTCTTGTTGTCTTACAGTGCTGCTCTGGGCCCATGTCAACTGTTCATCTGATCCACCCCGTCCATTAGGTCTGACCTTCGATTTTAGAGTAAGGAAACAAAAACCAGATCTAATAAAATCTCATATGGGCCACACTACAGATAAATGTTGAGAGGGAAAATCCAACCAATAAAAGTTTTCTCCATGTTTGTGGGATCCACTCTATTGTTTATACGTCATCTAATTCATTTATCAGACATCCTCACTACGATGAATGTAAATAATAAAAATTCTTCCGTTATAGAACCCAGATGAATCATACCATGTGAACTTAGAGATCTTAGCCATGATGTTTCGTTGTTCATCGTGTTGTGGTCCATATAAGTTTCGTATTATCTTGATTTTTAATTAAACGGTAATAATGAGGTGTAAAAAATGATGGACGGGGTGGATGGGATTTATAGTTGATGTGGGCCCCATGGAGGCCTGTGCCACCACAAGTTATGGTGGTACCGTTACCATATGACTGTATGAGCGCACCTTGAGAAAGAATCTTCATTGCTTGGTCGGCCTGGAGGTAGCTTTTGTTGGGACGCGGTTCCCCGGATCCACCGAGGTGGGTGGGACCCTGACTGTAGGGCCCACATTGATGTATGTGACATACATCCATACCGTCCATATGCATTGAAAACCCATTTTAGTTTATGATGGAAAAAATGAAGCATATACAAATCTTAGATAGACCACACCACTGGAAACTGTCGTGATTAAATATCCACCATAAAAAACTTCGTAGGGTCCACGGAATGTTTATTTGCCATCCAATCTGTTGATAAGGTCACAAAGACCTGAGTGAACATACCACAAAAATATCATCTTGGTCTAAAACTTTTGTGGCCCACCAGAAGTTTTTAATTGTAAATTATTACTGTTTCTCTTGTACTATGGTCCACCTGAGATTTGGATCTACCTCATTTTTTTGGATCATACTCTAAAATGAGGTTTCAGTACGGATGGACCGCATGGATCTAAGGAACATACATTAAGTTGGCCCACACCCCTTTTGTGGTACTGATATTATTTTTAGGGAAATTATTTGACACTCTGGTAGAGCATGAAGCTTGATACACAGGCATAGAGAAATTGAATACCTGCAATGTATAAGTCGAATCAAATCAGAAAAATTGTGAAACCCACTTTATCTAGTTATATTTCCAAAATAAGATTAATTGAACAATCCTAACCCGAAATGAAAATCGTATAGCTAATGTTGTCTTCTCTATTCAATTTTTGGGCTATGCTCTATCCATAGTCGATGATTTCGACGATCTGGTTGTTTTATAACTATGTCGTTTTTCCAAATAAAAATACTCCCTATTCAAAGACAAACAAAAAGACAAAAATTACCCTCTTTTTTGTTTCAAATCATTGAATTTAGTCGGTGCGTAAGTAAGTCCAAACAGCATCATGAGAAACTCACACTGCCCGAAGCTAGTCTTAAAAGTTGTTTTCTGCATGTATTCTTTCCTGATGCATAAATGGTCGTACTTGAACTGCAAGTCTATCTTAGAGAGGTATTGGGCTCCCTTCAGTTGGTCAAACAGGTCATCTATTCTGGACAAAGGGTATTTGTTCTTCACAGTGATGTGGTTCAGCTTGCGGTAATTGATGAGCAATCATTTTCCATTGGAATTCAGGGCCACTTTCTTCTCAGCCGTGCGTATATTCTAACTTCCAATCCAGAAGATTTTTGAGGGAGACTAGATCATGGTAAGGTCAATTATATCAACGGTTTGGATTGCAGTCTCAAGCTTGGCCGAGCTTGCAGTCTTGGTCCAAACATGTCTGGCCAGGCTTGGGCTCAAGATTCAAGTCACGGGCTCAGCTTGGCCAGACCCACGAGAACTAGGGGTGGCAATGGGTGAGACAGACCCAGGGCGGCTCAGAGAGGGTAAGCGATTAGCCTGCTAAAGCCTTTTGCTTGAACTTTTTGTGATGGGAAGCTAGTTGGGGCCCACTGTGTTGTTTGTGAAAAATCCAACCCGTCCATCCGTTTTTTCAGATAATATTATCACATGGTTTCAAAATTGAGGCAGATTCAAAACACAATTAAGCCACACGGTAAGAAAAGGTGGTAGCAAAATGCCTACCGCTGAACCTCCATAGGGCCTACAGTGATTCTTAGATGGCATCCGTATCATTCATAAGGTCATTCCACTGGGATGAACTGAAAACACGAATATTAGGCTAAATTGAGTATTGGATTTCCCTCTTTATTTTTGGCCCATGTCGTAACATGATCTGAAAAAACAGATGGACGGGGTGGATTTCTCACAAACTTCACAGTGGGCCCCACCTAACTATCCGTCGATCCTCATATTTTCTTATCATGCTGCCCACTTGAGTGTTGGATCTACCTCATTTTTTTGGCCCATGTCCTAGCATGATCTGGAAAAACAGATGGGCGGGGTGGATTTCTCACAAACATTACAGTGGGCTTCACCTAGCTACCCATCAATTCTCACTATTTCCTATCATGCGGCCCACTTGAGTGTTGGACCTACTTCTTTTTGGCCCATGTCCTAACATGATCTGGAAAAGTGGATGGACGGGGTGGATTCCTCACAAACATCACAGTAGCCCTACCTAGCTTCCCATTGCTGGAAGTTCCAAGGAAAGGCTTTTGCTTAATTAGTTCCTAACATGGGCCTGGGAACCTTGACTTAGTTGGGCTAAGAAGGCCTTAGCCCTGGCCCTAGTCCTACAATGCTAGCTCTGCACGGAAGTGTGAAATGAGCAATGATAAAATCAGTTCGATCCAAGGTGGATTTTTGCTTTTTGATTTTTAATTTTTAATTTTTTTTTCCACATCCAACGGTGAGTTCCACTTTGTAAATGATCTTCAACATTAAAACATGACTCCAAAACTAAGAGTGCCTTTATGTTGCTTCAAACCACCAATCGTCCATTGATTCCAACAGTGTGGTCCACTTGATGAGAGGACCAAATGATCCTCATGCTGCGGCCTAGTACTTTTAACGGTGCTAATGTCCTGAACAAGTGATTGTTATTAAAAAGAATTCTTATCATGTGCTTGCCATAAGCAGAGATTTTCTGCTTGTTGCAATGTGATTGATCCATGTCATTATTGACTGCTGCATGCTATGCATGCTGCATTAAATGCAGTTAGTTAGTGATAATGTGGCTAGGGTGTACACGAACCGAGCTAGCTCGCTCAACTGGCTCGACTCGGCTCGAAAAAGGTCAATTCAGCTTGGTTCGATCCGAGTTGAGCTGGTTTTTAGAGCTCAAAACTGAGTTTGAGTTGGCCCGAGCTCGATTCGACTCAATTCGATATATAGCTCAAACCCAGCTCTACTCGGATCGACTCAATCAGATGGTATAAAAAGTTTAATTTTTAAAAAAACCTAACAGTTACCATTTTCTATTTGTTCGAAAAAAGAACTCGCAGCCCGCCCAACCCTAGCTCTCCGTCTCTCTATCTCTGCTCGTCACGCCCGACCAGCAGCAAGCGACTCTCTCTCTCTCTCTCTGATGGTCGGGCAGCGACTATCCCTCTCTCTCTGCTCATCCCGCCCGAACTTGGCTCAAACTCAGCTCGAACTGGTCCGATCTACTAACCAAGCCGAATCGAGCTGGAGATGATAGCTCGGTCACCGAATCGAGCGGAATTCGAGCTAGGTGTGTCTACTGACCAAGCCTAAATGTGGTACAACTTTATTGAAAACCATTTTATACTAAAGGGTGAACTAGAATTAAAAATCAAGTAAAAATATCATTTTCTTGAAAAGTATTTTCCACTCAAATAATTTCTACACAGGATTATTTTGTTGGTGGATAGTTGCATCTTATGATTCGCATATTGGAGTAATATTCTTATATAGGTATGATCCTTGCATATGATTACACATTTAGTCAGCCATCTAGTGTCCTTTTACATTTCAAGGAATTTTTTTTTTTTTTTTTTAAATTAAAAACTCTTGAATCTGTTTATTAATGAGTTTCCTATTTACTCCTACGTTAAAGTAGGACACCATGGGATAATTTTCATCTGTAAATTCTTGTAATTAAGATGGGTTAGTTTGATTTTCTTGCATATATGTGTAAATTCTAGTAATTCCTAAGTGCCTGTGTATCATCCATCACACTCTGCTAGAGTATCATTTTTACTTGGGATGGACTCCTGTGTTAGTTCTGTCCCATTTACAACATGATGGTGATTCATCCACCTCACATGTGTCACTGATGTACAGGTATCCAGACCATCCAAATTTTGGGCCATTGTATGGATCATATATCTAGATTACATTGATGAGTGAGTGGTCCAAATTCGAAATGAAAATCATATAGCTAATATTGTCTTCTCCCTTTAATTTCTGGGCTATGCTCCATCCACCGTTGAATCAGTGATTTGGTGGATCTACATTGCTTTACAACGATGTTATTTCTTCAATTAATAAAATTCAGATGTGGGATTAAACCCAAAAAAAAAAAAAAAAAACACTTTTTATTTATTTATTTTAAATTCATGTTTTTGAAACATAACATGCACAAGCGCTCAGGATAAACAAAGGAGAGAAGCAATCACAACCCTTGAAAATTTCCAACGATTTCCTAATAATATGTTGACATCTCCATCTGATCGAAGAAGTGGCCAGATGACCCACCATCAGGCAGCAACGCCAACATCACAGGCCCATGAGCGCCATCTTCAACGGTCTCTGTCCACAAAAGGTGGTTCTGGTTCAAATCTGTTTTCACATAACCAGGATGCACACTGTTTATGCAGAAGGTGGGAAATTTCTTGGCTAGAATCCTTGTATAGGCATTGAGAGCAGCTTTAGAGATCTTATATGCTGATATTGTGGTGGGCCATCCATGTTTATCCAACCATTCCTCTTTGAAATCCTTCAGATACGATTGTAGCCATTCATCCAACCTCTCCTCGGTTAGGCCATCAACATGGTTCACTTCCTCTTTAAACTTTTCATTGGGGATGAGCTGAAACCATAGGGTTGGAAATGTTATTGTTGTGTTTTTTAAAATTGGATTTCTTGAAGAGGCACTTTTTCACCTCTTCAGGATGAAATCCATAACCTTTCAATTGATATAAATCCTGGATTTTATAATCCAGAATATATACTCAAAATCATTAAGATTATATCATCTTCTGTGCAATTACTCTCGATCTAATCTCTTACTGAGTTTTTTCTGAACGTCTTAAGGCATATCGGTGTCAAAACTAGAGATCTGTTTAACACTTAAATGTGCAAATTTTCGTGTTGAAAATTGGATTGAGTGTTTATTGTATCCTGAAGACAATTTGGAGACTTCCTTCGTTTGCACTTGCTGGAAATTCCAGAAAAAAGGTCAGCAAATCTGTCTTGAGAAATTGATTATAGAAGTCAAGCCTTGAACCTGATATATCTGATTGTTTCGTTATCGTTTTCTTCTATCCTCCATTGTGTATTGATTTTCTAACATTCAAGACAGATTTTAACTCTTTTCACAATGGAGGCAATTCATTCCATTCAAGTTATTAACCAAGACTTTGTACGACTGGATTGTTTCGACGGTCAATTCTTCTCAAGATGGCAGCAGAAGATGCTTTTCTTTTTGACAACTCTGAAGTTATCTTACATCCTAGATGATGATCTGCCTTCTCTGACCGAGCCAACTGACGATGACTCAGATCAAGTGAAGGCAGAACGGAAGAAAAGGAAGGAGGACGATTTTCTATGCAAAGGTCATATCTTAAACGCCCTCTCTAATTCCATCTATAACTCATACCGTAAAATATCCTCTGCTAAAGATCTGTGGACAAAATTAGATCAAAAATATAAAACTGAAGAGATCAGCACTCAGAAATTTCTGATCGACAATTATGTCCACTTCAAGTTTAAAAATGATCAGCCAATTCTCTCCCAAGTAACCGAACTACAGAACTTGGTTGATGAATTGAAGATTGGTGGTATAGATCTTCCTGAAGAATTCCTGGTCGGTGTAGTAATTGCAAAATTACCCTCATCATGGTTTGATTATAAAAAGAAACTGAAACATGATGAAAGGAAGTACACTCTTGAAGGGCTTCAACGACATCTTCGTATAGAAGAAGAGTCCAGAAACCGAGACAAGAAAGAAAGTGCTTCGGAAAATCATTCCAAAGCAAATATTGTAGAAGATGACAAGCCAAAAATACAGAACTCCAAATCTATTCCCCCAAAGAAGGATACAGAGTTTAAGAAAAAGGGAAAGAAAAAGGGCAAGTGTCACTTCTGCAATAAGCCTGGACACTACATAAAGGAATGTCGACACAGGAAGAAACAACTGAAAGCTCAGGCTAACATGGCAGAAGACCAACTTGTAGCAATGGTTACTGAAGCTAACACAGTAATATCCGATGGTAGATGGTGGCTAGATACTGGTGCAACCATTCACATATCGAAGGACCGAAACTTCTTCAAGACCTATGAAGGTATTACAACTGGACAAGAAGTAAAGATGGGTAATAACGTTCATGCGAACATTGTTAGAAAAGGAACAGTCGAGCTTCAGTTTTCATCAGGCAAAAGACTGACACTAACAAATGTATTGCATGTACCTGACATGTCTAAAAATCTAGTGTCAGGCGATCTTCTTAATAAGAGAGGATTCAAAATGGTGATTGAATCTGATAAGTTGGTTATCACCAAGAATGGTATGTTTGTTGGCAAAAGATATTCATGTAATGGTATGATTAAACTGAATATTAATAATAATAATGATGTTTCCGTTTATATAGTGGATTCTATATCTTTATGGCATGCTAGACTAAGTCATGTTAATTATCATTCAATGAAAAGAATGATGATCCTGGGACTTATACCAAAATATGAAATACAACAAGAAGGGAAATGTGATGTGTGCGCCCATTCTAAAATAACCAAAAAACCGTTTGGGACTGGCACGAGAAAATCACAACCCTTGGAGCTAATTCATTCCGATATTTGTGATTTAAATAATACCTTAACTCGTGGAGGAAAAAGGTATTTTATCACATTTATCGATGACTTCACTAGATTTTCCTATGTATACTTGATAAAATCTAAGGATGAAGCCTTTGAAAAGTTTAAGCTTTATAAGGCCGAAGTGGAAAATCAGTTAAATGTAAGGATTAAAGCCCTCAGAAGTGATAGAGGGGGTGAGTACTCTTCTAATGAATTCAACGACTTCTGTGAATCAAATGGTATAATCCATGAATTTACGGCACCTTACACACCTCAGCAAAATGGCCTAGCGGAACGCAAAAATAGGACATTAGTTGAGATGATCAACTGTATGATATTAAATTCTGGATTACCACTAAATTTGTGGGGGGAAGCATTGTTAACAGCAAACCGTATTCTAAATGCCATCCCACACAAAAAATTGGATATCTCCCCATATGAATTATGGAAAAAGAAGAAACCATATCTTCATTACTTCAAAGTGTGGGGAAGTATATCAGAAGTCAGAATTATTGATTCTAAGAGAGTAAAGTTAGGTCCTAGAGGAATCAGGTGTGCTTTTGTGGGTTATGGGATTCATAGTCCCGTATATAGATTCCTGGTTCTAGAACAAACTTCTTTTGCTGATAAAAACATGATTATAGAGTCTAGGGATGCTATATTTTTTGAAAATATAGTATACAAAGACTATATGAATAATCATACAAAAAGACAGATTGATGAAAATATAATAGAACCAATGAACGAAGAGCATAATAACTTTCATGATAAATCTAAAACTCATCAAGAAGGAAATGAACCAAGGAGATCGAAAAGGGCAAAAAAAGAAACATCTTTTAGCCCAGATTTTTATATGTTCCTTATAGAAGGAGATAGAAATGAAATAAGAAAAGAGATTACTCTACCGCTAAGTATTGAAAGTGATCCATCAACACTTAGTGAAGTTCTCTCATCTCCTGATGTACAGTTTTGGAGGGAAGCCATCAACGATGAAATGGATTCCATAGTCTTTAATGACACATGGTGTTTGGTCGATCTTCCACCAGGTTCAAAGCCTATAGGATGTAAGTGGATTTTTAAAAGAAAGTTCAATCCTGATAGAACCATAAATAAGTTTAAAGCTCGATTGGTAGCCAAAGGATTTAGACAAAAGGAAGGTATCGATTTTTTCGATACATATGCTCCTGTTGCTCGAATATCTTCCATTAGGACTTTAATTGCTCTTGCAGCAATTCACCACCTAGTAATCCATCAAATGGATGTCAAAACGGCATTTTTAAATGATGATCTAGATGAGGAAGTTTATATGGAACAACCTGAAGGGTTTGTTCAACCTGGGCAAGAGAAGAAAGTGTGTAAACTAGTCAAATCTCTCTATGGGCTCAAGCAAGCACCTAAACAATGGCATGAGAAGTTTGATGAAGTAGTACAATCTAATGGTTTTAGAGTAAACCAAGCAGATAAGTGCATATATATTAAAGGTCAAATCATTATCTGCCTATACGTAGATGATATGTTAATATTTGGACCAAATGTGGACTGTGTGAAAGAAACTAAAAAGTTTCTAAGTACCAACTTCGACATGAAGGATATGGGTAAAGCTGATGTAATATTAAGTATTAAGATTTATAATCTTAATGATGGAATAGTCTTAATACAATCTCATTACCTAGAGAAAGTGTTAAAGAAGTTTAACCATTATGATAGTAAACCGGTTTCAACCCCATTTGATCCAAGTATTAAATTGGTTAAAAATACTGGTAGAAGTAAAGCACAACAAGAATATGCGAGTGTTATTGGGAGTTTAATGTATGCAATGAATTGCACTAGACCCGATATAGCATTCACAGTAGGAATGCTAAGCAGGTATACCAGTAATCCAGGACAAGTACATTGGAATGCGATTTCGAGAGTTTTAAAGTATCTAAGAGGAACCATAGACTATGGACTGCATTATAAATCATATCCCGCTGTACTTGAAGGGTTCAGCGATGCAAGCTGGAATGCAGATAGCATAGAATCAAAATCTACAAGTGGCTGGATATTCACTCTTGGAGGATGAGCAATATCATGAGCATCTAAGAAACAAACGTGCATATCTCACTCTACAATGGAAAGTGAGTTATTGCACTTGGTGCTGCTTGTAAAGAAGGTGAATAGCTAAGATACCTACTGTTGGAAATCCCGTATTGGCCGAAACCTACTCCTGCCATATCTATCTTTTGTGATAGTCAGGCTACTCTTTGTCGTGCTATGAGTAAGACTTATAATGGTAAGTCTAGAAATGTAGGTCTAAGGCATAACTTTGTTAAAGGATTGCTCAGAGATGGAGTAATCACAGTGGAATATGTTAAATCCATCCTGAACTTAGCAGATCCCTTGACAAAAGGTTTATCAAGAGATCAGATAAGAAGAACCACTAAAGGAATGGGACTAAGATCCATAAAGATGTAACTTTCACTCTTGATGGCAACCCTACCTATGTTTTGAAATATAGGCTAGGTTCAAAGGGACAAACAAGTCAAGTATGTGACTGAAATATACACTAGAAAAAGAAAATTTGAGTCTCATTCCTAAAAGTCTAGTGTTTGGTTTCTGCATTTCATAAGAGGCTGAGTACTAACTCTTAATAGATTTATAAGCAGACTTTGCTGAGATGAAGCAGAATTATCTTTGATAGATCTACCTATATGAGTAGAGAAGTGAGGCCGCTTTTAAAGAGATTGGGATCGTCTCTAGAATACTCATGAAATAAGGATACGCACAAGGCCAGAAATGTGCGAACTTAAAGATCTCCAGTTATATATGAATAGATGTGTGTTATGTGTCCGGTGAGTCATATAAGGTCCTTAGTTCAAGAATAATGGGTCACTAAGTACTTGGCATAACTTTGATACATATACACTAAAGTAAAGGTTCAAATCCAAAAGATACCTTCACTTATGCACCTATTTATACTGATATGCCATTCGTTCCAGAATCTGATTTTATTTTGAAATTGAGGGGGATTGTTGTGTTTTTTAAAATAAAAAAATAAATTTCAAAAATAAAAGTTATTTTTAGAAAGTAAATAAATATATTAATTATTTAAACTTTCCATAAATAGTGTGTATAGCCGGTCAGTAAGAGAAAGGGTTTTTTGCTTATGCAACCAAGGTTCAAATCTCCTCGAGGATGTCCGCGCGCGCGCAGCGCGGGCGCTTTATTAGGCGCACTTAGCACTTGCGCATCGTCACAAGGAGCAATAAGAGCCTTAGACTTTTTGGCACTCGGTTCAAATTTTTTGGGCCATAGTACCTTGATGATTTATTACCTTTTTTTTATTAATTGAGAGTAATTGTGAAATGATTGTACATGTGGCACTTATGCCATGTGTCGCTTATGTGGATACAGTTTTTCCTGTTGGATAACTGTTTCTGTCTGAATGGGTACAGAAATAACTGTCATAGGACAAATAGTCATGTCCTTTCATGGAATGCAATTATTTGCTGTGAATGGGTATGGATTTCTTGAAGAGACACTTTTTCACCTCTTCAGGATGAAATCCATAACCTTTCAATTGATATAAATCCTGGATTTTATAATCCAGAATATATACTCAAAATCATTAAGATTATATCATCTTCTGTGCAATTACTCTCGATCTAATCTCTTACTGAGTTTTTTCTGAACGTCTTAAGGCATATCGGTGTCAAAACTAGAGATCTGTTTAACACTTAAATGTGCAAATTTTCGTGTTGAAAATCGGATTGAGTGTTCATTGTATCCTGAAGACAATTTGCAGACTTCCTTCGTTTGCACTTGCTGGAAATTTCAGAAAAAGGGCAGCAAATCTGTCTTGAGAAATTGATTATAGAAGTCAAGCCTTGAACCTGATAGATCTGATCGTTTCATTATCGTTTTCTTCTATCCTCCGTTGTGTATTGATTTTCTAACAGTTATTATGTTCAATTTGCAATTTTAAATGACTAGGTGGGACCTTGTGTGAGATCTTGGCGGTTCATTAGGTGGGCCATGTGTGTATCTATTGTATGCGCTGCATGCATACATCAGATGGTAGTCAATTCTTTCCTGTGGGCTGTAGTATGACTGTACAGGTCTGATTTTTAGTCCATGACACGTGCATGTTGAGGCCCACTTGATGTACGGCCTAGATCTCAAATACGTGTGCGACAACACAACAACGTGTGAGAAACGTGACCATGGAATTCCGGGTGGGTTTGTGCATGAGACCTGTAATGGCTAGGGATGCACATGGGTCGATTCGGTTCGGTCTGGTTCTAGGATGAAACCAGACCAGTAGCACCGTAGAATCGAAACCAGACCAGTAGCACCGTAGAACCGAACCGGAACCGGACAATTAAAACCGGTTTGGTTCTACGGTTCTGGGCTTTTTTGTAATCCAGCTCAATTGCAAAAGAGAGAGAACTAGCAGGAGAGAGAGAGAGAGAGAGAGAGAGAGAGAGAGAGAGAGAGAGAGAGAGAGAGAGAGAGAGAGGATCGTTGGGCGGTGGCCGGTGGGCAGAGGGTGAGCCGAAGGTGACTGTTCGTTGGGTGAAAGAGAGAGAGAGAGAGGAAGGTTCTAGGTTTAGTTCCACTGTTCGGATCCACGGTTCAGTTCTACATATCAGTTCACAATTCGATTCAGTTGTACATACCCCACACCGAGAACTGAACTGAACTAATAGGTTCTTTGATTTTTATTTTTTTTCGGTCCGGTTCCACTGTTCTACCAATTTGATGTACAACCCTAGTTATGGCCAGCGGCCACTGTTCTACCAATTTGATGTACAACCCTAGTTATGGCCAGCGGTACTCAAGAACTCGGACCAACTCATCCAGTCCGGAGTTGAGTTGTGACTCGACCATGTTAGGTGTGACTCAGTTGGGCTGGATCGTACTTGACTGAGTTCGAGTCAGCAATCCATGCTCATCTCGCGTATCAACAGTCAGATGGGGCCCACAATGTGTCTATGATGCTGATACATCAGTCACGGATGGGAAATGGACTCCTTTGGACCGTCCATTTATCACATACAACAACACCCAGCCATATAGCCAAATGGCACGATTTTTGGGCGAGCATAAATCCACAGCAGGGCCCACCAGATAGATGGCCCAGATCTCATACCCACATGCCATAACAAGCAAGTGGACCACACATTTCAGGCGAGTTTGTTACCTTGAGCCTTCCAAAGATGGATGAAACATTAACAATCCTGGGTGATTTGGATAAGTGAAGGAGTGGGAAAAGAGCTTCAGTTACTGATTTGCTGCCATAGTAATTGGTTTTCAGACACTCTTCTGCCATTTCATGTCTCCTGCCACAATCCTCGCTATCTTCATTTTCTCTTCATCCATCTGCATCAATCAAAATCCAAACCGTTCATTTCACGATCCAATTCTAATATGGTTTTTCCAAAATGCTTGGGTACTCAGTGAAAAGCTTCATGTTTTTAACCAATGGTTCAGATGGTGGGCCCACCCTGGACCTGAGATGGATTTGGGCTGGGCCGGGCTGGGAATGGACCTAGGTGGTTCGATCTTGGACCGGACTTGGATGTCCATGAGCCCAATGGTACAGACGGT
The DNA here is from genome assembly GCA_030180095.1 of Magnolia changhungtana. Lineage (NCBI taxonomy): Eukaryota > Viridiplantae > Streptophyta > Magnoliopsida > Magnoliales > Magnoliaceae > Magnolia > Magnolia changhungtana. Next base: position 2,486,929 of record JASAUF010000213.1, read on the forward strand.
GGGTTCCACCTTTTTGCAGCCAGATCCACTTATCCGTTGGCCCTTCATGCAATGGCCTATGTCCCAATTTCTCCCCTAACAGTATCCCTGCCGTACCATGAAGATAGTGACATCCGTCCATATATAACAAATGCTTAAGTAGACGGTATGGATCATTTGATGAGAGATGTTTTTGGGTCTCCCATTCACCGTTGGGTTCGGCTCACTGTCCAGACGATTTAGATCATCGAAAAGATGGGCCCAACATCTACATTAATACATTTTACCAGGTACATTAAAATGCTCAGCCGTACATTTTATATAATACATTGGAGCTTTAAATTTGTTCAAGTGGGGCCCATGGTTGAACGATCTGAAACGTTGGTATGGTGGGTAACATATTGGATGGCCCATGCACAAAATATCCTCAAATTCAAAGATCGTAGCCAAAAATATATAACAAAACCATTTCTGTATTTTCTTTCTTTACCGTTCTTTAGTGGACCAACTTTAAAGGAAATTTTGGGTATTGAAATTCAAGTAGGGACCTTAATATTAACGGCTTAGATCACTGAATAATGGGCCCCACTTGTATAAAATTGAAAATTAGCCATGAGTCTCACCTCACCACCTAGGAGTTGTAAAGCTGTTGCACCATCAGAATCTATTACAAGTCCATGGATGCCAGCATTGTTCACCTGCATTGTAAAATAAAATTTCCAAGATACCCTCCCTTTCTTAAACATTAAAAAAAAAATAAAAAAAAAAAAAAAAAAAAAAAAAAAAAACGTGGTTTTACAATTCGTTGAGTTATAGCGGACTCAGGAGAGTCAACTCAGTTTCGGCGGACTCAGGAGAGTCAACTCAGTTTCGGTTGTGAACGAATCATTCCAAATACGAGGTGGATGAGTCGCCGAGTCAAAAGACCATGTTTTACACTCCAACACCTACTTCATGTGAGGCGAGAAAGACTCGAGTTATGTGGGGCCTAACATGTTGTATATTTAAAATCCATTGCATCCATCAGGTGAGAACCCTTATATATAAGAAAGATCGGTCAGATAAAAAGCTCAGATGGGCCGCGCTTATTTGAGAAATGTGAAATTGGGCTAAAACCTTTAAGTTGGCACGGTGTGGCCCACCTGAGTTGTGAATCAGAATGAATTTTTTATCATCCCTTCATCCTAGTGAATCACATACGATGAACGGGTTTGATGAAAGATTCACACCACTGTGGCCCTCCACACAAACCTATGGTTGGTTTCCCATTCCTTGTGGTGTGGTCCACCTGAGTTGTGGGTGTGAATGATTTTTGTCTCCAGGATCTACAATTGGGGGATCACATCTAAGAGACGGAGTGGATTTCATACAGACAACATGATGGGCCCACAAATCTTTATTGTGTGTAAAAACAGATGTTGTAGTCGATTCGAAATATCAACCAAAACCGAGCTGACTCGGACGAGTTGGAAAACAAAACAGGAAAATGGCCCACTAGATGAAAGGTCCGGATCAAAGAATAACAACGCCATACTTCTTACCAATATATCAAGTTTCCCAAATTGGTTTTGATGAAATTAGCTAATGAAGCAATGCTAACAGAATCCTTCACATCCAACTGGTAAAAAACAACATCAGACGGTCCAGATTCTTTGATGTTTGCGACAGCTTCCATTCCTCTCTTCTCATCTCTAGCCGTTAATATGACGGAAATACTGTTGGATGCTAGCTGGCGACTGATCTCCAATCCGATTCCCTTATTGGCCCCTGTAACAACTGCATATCTGAAAATAAGAGTGAAAATGTTAAGTATAAAGTTCCATCGGATTAAACTCAGGGATTTCAGACATCGATTCCATACTGGCAAGTTCTCACGTGTGGATGGGCGAGGCTCCACACGTGTGAGAGCGTGTATGATAAAAGTGGAAGAGAGATATTCATACATCTTTTCTGTTGGATTGGAGATGTTTGCTCCTTCCATTGCGAATGCCTTTGTTTGATGAATTTTGGAGCTGAAAGGACTGTTTATATTGCTCTGAAAAATAAAGAGGGGTGCTCATATGTGTAAGTTCTCTTGTTGTACTACCGTGCTGCTCTGGGCTCATGTCAACTGTTCATATGATCCACCCCGTCCATTAGGTCTGACCTTCGATTTTAGACGAAGAAAACAAAAATCAGATCTAATGAAATCTCATATGGGCCACACTACAAATAAATGTTGAGAGGGAAAATCCAACCAATAAAAGTTTTCTCTATGTTTGTGGGATCCACTCTATTGTTTATATGACATATAATTCATTTATCAGACGATCCTCACTACTATGAATGGAAATAATAAAAATTCTTCGGTTCTATAACCCAGATGAATCACACCATGTGAAATTAGAGATCATAGCCATGATGTTTCGTTGTTCATCGTTTTGTGGTCCACATAAGATTCTTATTATGCTGATTTTTAATTTAAACAGTAACAATGAGGTGTAAAAAATGATGGACAGGGTGGATGGGATTTATAGTTGATGTGGGCCCCACGGAGGACTGTGGCACGACAAGGTGTGGTGGTACCGGTAACATATGACCGTATGAGCGCACCTCGAGAAAATCATTGCTTGATCGGCCTGGAGTTAGCTTTTGTTCGGAGGCGGATCTCCGGATCCACCGAGGTGGGTGGACCCTGATGGTCGGGCCTACATTTATATATGTGACATACATCCACGCCATCCATATGTATTGAAAACCCATTTTAGTTTATGATACAAATGTATTCAAAACCCATTTTAGTTTATGATACAAAAAATGAAGCATATAAAAATCTTAGATAGATCACACCACAGGAAACGATCGTGATTAAATCTCCACCGTTAGAAAATTCGTGGGGTCCACGGAAGGTTTATTTGCCATCCAATCTGTTGATAAGGTCACAAAGACCTGAGTGAAGAGACCACAAAAATAACATCTTGGTCTAAAACTTTTGTGGCCCATTATAAGTTTTTAATTGTCAATTATTATTGTTTCTCTTGTACTATGGTCAACCTGAGATTTGGATCTACCTCATTTTTTGTATCATACTCTAAAATGAGTTTTCAATAGGGATGGGCGGTATGGATGTAAGAAACATAGATTAAGTTGGCAACATCCTGATATTATTTTTAGGAAAATTATTTGATACTCTAGTAGAGTATGAAGCTTGATACACAGGCATAGAGAAATTGAATACTTGCCAAATCAGAAAAATTGTGAAACCCACTTTATCTAGTTATATTTCCAAAATAAGATTAATGGAACAATCCTAACCTCTTATTGGCAGACACTCCTACTTCAAAGTAGGACCGTGGGATAGTTTTCATCTGTAACCGTACAATAAGTGTCCACCAATCCGGTAGTCTGATTATCAAATAGGCCTGTTTTTTTTGTTTGTTATACATCTATACTTGAATACATAATTTGGACGGCTTAATTTGAATTATTTGTATGCCACATTTGTAAATTTTTGAAATTTCTAGGTGGACTCACATGGGTGTGTACTAACAAGGTAACCCGGATTAAAAAAAAAAAGTGCCTGCGTATCATCCATCACACCCTATCAGAGTATATTTTTACTGATTACTCCTGTGGAACCCACTCATTAGCTCAAATCGAACCGAGAAAATTGTGGAACCCACTCATTAGCTCAAATCGAACCGAGAAAATTGTGGAACCCACTTTCTCTGGTCACACTTTCGAAATAAGATTAGTTGAAAAATTCAAATTAAGATGGCTTAATTTGAATTTTTTGCATGCCACGTGTGTAAATTCATGTGATTTCTAAGTGCCTGTGTATCATCCATCACACTCTGCTAGAGTATCATTTTACTTGTGATGGACTCCTGTGTAAGTTCTGTTCCATTTACAACATGATGGTGATTCATCCTCCTCACATGTGGCATTGATGTATGGATCATATATCTAGATTAGATTGATGAGTAAGTGGTCCAATTTAGAAATGAAAATCGTATAGCTAATATTGTCTTCTCTCTTTAATTTTTGGGCTATGCTCTATCCATGGTTGATGATTTCAACGATTGGGTTGTTTTATAACTATGTTCGTTTCTCCAAATAAAAATACTCCCTATTCAAAGACATAAACAAAAAAGACAAAAGATACTCTCTTTTTTTTTTTTCAAATCATTGAATTTAGTCGGTGCGTTTGTAAGTCCAAACAGCATCACGAGGAACTCGTACTGCCCGAAGCTAGTCTTAAAAGTTGTTTTCTGCATGTATTCTTTCCTAACACGTAAACAGTTGTACTTTTTTTTTTACACACGCACACACCCCCACACACTCATGCCACACGCACACACACCCCACACACACACACTGTGGGATTTCACCACCGTGGGTACTCGAACCCTTGACCCAGTGTTGAAACTCCAAGGAGTCTACCACCCGGGTAAGAGTAAGGACCCCGTAAATAGCCGTCCTCGGACTGCAAGTCTATCTTAAAGAGGTATTGGGCTCCCTTCAGTTGGTCAAACAGGTCATCTATTCTGGGCAAAGGGTATTTGTTCTTCACAGTGATGTGGTTCAGCTTACGATAATTGATGTGCAATCGTAACGATCTGTCCATCTTCTTTACAAATAATATTGGAGCTCCCCATGGTAATACACTCGGCTATATCAAGTTACATGCTAATAAATCATCGATCCGGGTCCTTAATTCCTCTATCTTGCATGGAGGCGTGTGATAGGTCGGCAAAGATATGGGCAGTGCGCCCGTTACGACGTATATAGTAAAGTCGATCTCTCATTGAAGAGGTAGTCTAGGAATCGTTCTCAATACATCCATGAAGAGATGGCCTTACCTTCTTATTCCAGTTCTACCATCTCTACCAGATCCATACGGTTATACCCGTACATATAATAGTAGAGTCAGGAGGTATGATATACCCGAGTCTAGTACGTGTACGTCGACCTTGAGCCTAAGTATGGACAAGTGGGGACCATGGATCGCTGATCCAGACTGTTGATATGATGGGCCCCATAGTAGATGAAGGATCTCCAAAATTTCTCCTCATTAAACAGACCTTCCCTTTTACATTGCAAGGAAGAAGTTAACAGGAGAATAGACCAACGATCCACATCCAACATAAAAAAAATTAAATTTAAAATTAAAATTTAAAAAAAAAAAAACTGAGACATTTTTATTTATTTATTTTTTGTCATGGTATATCCGTGCATCAGATCAACGGTCTGGATCACTGATTCTGTGCCCACTTATCCAGCTAACGATATTGGACATATCTTCAGCTTGAGGATCATTCATTCCTCCTCCTACGACATATGCTACACGCGCAATAGTGGCAGAGTATCGAGCGTGTTACTCCCGCATAGGATCACATTAACTCCTCTCTCCCTCTCTCTCTCTCTCTATCCATGATCTCAACCATTGATATGATGGACCCACCTTAGATGAGAAAGCCCAAAAGGTCTTCCAATTGGAAGATCACAAACCTATGATTTTCGGACCATTTTCCATTTGAATTCAGGACCGCTTTCTTCTCAGCCATATACATATTATAACTTCCAATCCAGAAGATTTTTGAGGGAGACTAGATCATGGTAAGGTCAATTATATCAACGGTTTGGATTGCAGTCTCAAGCTTGGCCGGGCTTGCAGTCTTGGCCCAAACATGTCTGGCCAGGCTTGGGCTCAAGATTCAAGTCACAGCCCCAGCTTGGCCAGACCATTGCAATGGGTGAGACAGACTCAGGGCTGCTAAGGATAGCAAATAGCCTGCTAAAGCCTTTTGCATGAACTTTTCATGATGGGCTAGTTGGGCACACTGTTGTTTGTGAAAAATCTATCCCGTCCATCCGTTTTTCCAGATAATATTATCACATGGTTTCAAAATTGAGGCAGATCCAAGACACAATTAAGCCACACTGTAAGAAAAGGTGGTAGCGAAATGCCTACCGCTGAACCTCCATAGGGCCTATAGTGATGCTTAGATGGCATCCGTAACATTCATAAGGTCATTCCACTGGGATGAACTGAAAACACAAATATTAGCCGGAACTAAAATTGAGTATTGGATTGCCTTCTTTATTTTTGGCCCATGTTGTAACATGATATGGAAAAACAGATGGAGAGGATGGATTTCTCACAAACTTCACAGCGGCCCCACCTAACTATCTGTCGATCCTAACAGTTTCCTAGCACGCTGCCCACTTGAGTGTCAGATCTACCTCATTTTTTTGGCCCATGTCCTGACATGATATGGAAAAACAGATGGGCGGGGTGGATTTTTCTCGAACATTACAGTAGGCCCCACCTAGCTACCCATCAATTCTCACTGTTTCCTATCATGCGGTCCACTTGAGTGTCGGACCTACTTCTTTTTGGCTCATGTCCTAACATGATCTGGAAAAGCAGATGGGCGGGGTGGATTCCTCACAAACATCACAGTAGCCCCACCTAGCTTCCCATTGCTGGAAGTTAGAAGGAAAGGCTTTTGCTTAATTAGTTCCTAACATGGGCCTGGGAACCTTACCTTAGTTGGGCTTAGAAGGCCTTAGCCCTGGCCCTAGTCCTGCAATGCTGGCTCTGCAACGGAAGGGTGAAATGAGCAATGATAAAATCAGTTCGATCCTAGGTGGCTTTTTGCTTTTTGATTTTTAATTTATTATTTATTTTTTTTTTCCACATCCAATGGTGAGTTCCACTTTGTAAATGATCTTCAACATTAAAACATGACTCCAAAACCAGGAGTGCCTTTGTGTTGCTTCAAACCACCAATCGTCCATTGATTCCAACAGTGTGGTCCACTTGATGAGAGGACCAAATGATCCTCATGCTGCGGCCTAGTACTTTTAACGGTGCTAATGTCCTGAACAAGTGACTGTTATTAAAAAGAATTCTTATCATGTGCTTGCCACAAGCACAGATTTTTTGCTTGTTGCAATGTGATTGATCCATGTCATTATTGACTGCTGCATGCTATGCATGCTGCATAAAATGCAGTTAGTGATAATGTGGGTAGGGGTGTACACGAACTGAGCTAGCTCGGTCAACTGGCTCGACTCAGCTCGAAAAAGCTCAATTCAGCTCGGTTTGATCCGAGTTGAGCTGGTTTTTAGAGCCCAAAACTAAGTTCGAGCCGAGTTCGAGTTGGCCCGAGCTCGATTCAACTCAGTTTGATATATAGCTCGAACCCAACTTGACTCGGATTGACTCGATCAGATGGTATAAAAAGTTTAAAAAAAAAAAAAAAAAAACTAACAATTACCATTTTCTATTTGTTCGAAAAAAGAACTCGCAGCCCTCCTGACCCTAGCTCTTCGTCTCTCTATCTCTGCTCGTCACGCCCAACCAGCAGCGAGCGACTCTCTCTCTCTCTCGTCCGGCCCGAACTTGGCTCAAACTCAACTCGAACTGCTCCGATCTACTGACCAAGTCGAATCAAGCTGGAGATGATAGCTCGGTCACTGAGCCGAGCAGAGTTTGAGCTAGGTGTGCCTGCTGACCGAGCCTAAATGTGGTACGACTTTATTGAAAACCATTTTATACTAAAGGGTGAACTAGAATTAAAAATCAAGTAAAAATATCATTTTCTTGAAAAGTATTTTCCACTCAAATAATTTCTACACAGGATTATTTTGTCGGTGGATGGGTGCATCTTTTGATTCGCATATTGGAGTAATATTCTTAGATAGGTATTACCCTTGCATATGATTACACATTTAGTCAGCCATCAAGCGTCCTTTTAGGCTTCAAGGAATTTTTTAAAAAAAAATTAGAAACTCTTGAATCTGTTTATTAATGAGTTTCCTATTTACTCCTACGTTAAAGTAGGACACTGGGGGATAGTTTTCGTCTGTAAATTCTTGTAATTAAGATGGGTTAGTTTGATTTTTTTGCATGCCACATGTGGAAATTCTAGTAATTTCTAAGTGCCTGTGTATCATCCATCACACTCTGCTAGAGTATCATTTTTACTTGGGATGGCTCCTGTGTTAGCTCTGTCCCATTTACAGCATGATGGTGATTCATCCTCCTCACATGTCACTGATGTACAGATATCCAGACCATCCAAATTCTGGGCCATTGTATGGATCATATATCTAGATTACATTGATGAGTGAGTGGTCCAAATTCGAAATGAAAATCATATAGCTAATATTGTCTTCTCTCTTTAATTTCCGGGCTATGCTCCATCCACCGTTGAATCAGTGATTTGGTGGATCGACATTGCTTTACAAGTATGTTATTTCTTCGATCAATAAAATTAAGATGTGGGATTAAACCAAAAAAAAAAAAAAAAAAACTTTTTATTTATTTATTTATTTCAAATTATGTTTTTGAAACATGACATGCACAAGCGCTCAGGATAAACAAAGGAGAGAAGCAATCACAGCCCTTGAAAATTTCCAACGATTTCCTATCAATATGTTGACATCTCCATCTGATCAAAGAAATGGCCAGATGGCCCACCATCAGGCAGCAACGCCAACATTACAGGCCCTTGAGCACCTTCTTCAACGGTCTCAGTCCACAAAAGGTGGTTCATATCTGTTTTCACAGCGCCAGGATGCACACTGTTTATGCAGAAGGTGGGAAATTTCTTGGCTAGAATCCTTGTATAGGCATTGAGAGCAGCTTTCGAGATCTTATATGCTGATATTGTGGTGGGCCATCCATGTTTATCCAACCGTTCTTCCTTGAAATCCTTCAGATACGATTGTAGCCATTCATCTAATCTCTCCTCGGTTAGGCCATCAACATGATTCACTTCCTCTTTAAACTTTTCATTGGGGATGCGCTGAAACCATAGAGTTGGAAATGTTATTGTGTTGAATTTGCAATTTTGAATGACAAGGTGGGACCTTGTGTGAGATCTTGGCCGTTCATTTGGTGGGCCATATGTGTATCTATTGTATGGGCTGCATGTGTACATCAGACTGTAGTCAATTCTTTCCTGTAGTATGACTGTACAGGGCTGGATTTTGGTCCATGGCACGTGCATGTTGAGGCCCACTTGATGAGCGGCCTAGATCTCGAACACATGCAACAACACAACAACGTGTGAGAAACATGAGCATGGAATTCCAGGTGGGTTTTTGCATGAGACCTGTTATACTTATGGCCAACGGTACTCGAGAACTCAGACCAACTCGTCCAGTCCTGAGTCGAGTTGTGACTCAACCATGTCAGGTGTGACTCAGTTGGGCCGGATCGTACTTGACTGAGTCCGAGTGAGCAATCCATGCTCTTCGCATGTATCAACGCTCGCTTCTTCTCATCAGGTGGGGCCCACAATATGTCTATCATGCCGATACATCAGTCACGGATGGGTAATGGACTCGTTTGGACCGTCCATTTATCACATACAACAACAGCCAGCCTTAAAGCCAAATGACACGATTTTTGGGAGAGCACACATCCACAACAGGGCCCACCAGATAGATGGCCCAGATCTCATACCCACATGCCATAACAAGCAAGTGGACCACACATTTCAGGCGAGTTTGTTACCTCCAGCTTCCCCCCCATAGATGAAACATTAACAATCCTGGGTGATTTGGATGACTGAAGGAGTGGGAAAAGAGCTTCAGTTACTGATTTGCTTCCATAGTAATTGGTTTGCAGGCACTCTTCTGCACCTTCATATGTCTCCTGCCACAATTCCCTTGCCACCTTCATTTTCTCTTCATTCATCTGCATCAATCAAAATCCAAACCGTTCATTTCACAATCCAATCCTCTAATGTGGTTTATTCATGATGCTTGGATCGTAACGACTCAGTGAAAAGCTTCATGTTTTTAACCAATGGTTCAGATGGTGGGCCCACCCTGGCCATGAGATGGATTCGGGCTGGGCCATGCTGGGAATGGACCTGGTTGGTTGGATCTTGGACTGGACTTGGATGTCCATGAGCCCACTGGGTCAAACTCATTTTCCACCCAGGTCTACCTAAGTACGGGTAGGTCCCACCTTTTTGCAGCCAGATCCACTTATCTGTGGGCCCTTCATGCAACTGCTGTCCGTCCATATATAACAAATGCTTAAGTAGACGGTCTGGATCATTTGATGGGAGATGTTTTTGCAGCCAGATCCCATTCACCGTTGGGTTCGGCTCACATGCACTGTCCAGACGATTTAGATCATCGAAAAGATCGGCCCCACGTCTACATTACTACATTTTACCGTGTGCAGCGAAATGCTCGGTCATACATTTTATATACTGCATTCGAGCTTTAAATTTGTACAAGTGGGGCCCATGGTTGAACGATCTGAAACGTTGGTATGGTGGGTAACATATTGGATGGCCCATGCACAAAAGATCATCGAATTCAAAGATCGTAGCCAAAAATATATAGCAAAATCATTGCTGTAATTTCTTTCTTTACCGTTCCTTAGTGGACCAACTTTAATTAAAGGAGATTTTGGGTATTGAAATTCAAGTAGGGACCTTAATATTAACGGCTTAGATCACTGAATAATGGGCCCCACTTGTATAAAACTGAAAATTAGCCATAAGTCTCACCTCACCACCTAGGAGTTGTAAAGCAGTTACACCATCAGAGTCTATTACAAGTCCATGGATGCCAGCATTGTTCACCTGCATTGTAAAATAAAATTCTCATGATACCCTCTCTTTCTTAAACATAAAATTTTCACGACTCGTCTGAGTTATAGCTGACTCGGGCGAGTCAACTCAGTTTTGGTTGTAGCGAGTCATCCTAAAACGAATTGGGCGAGTCGGCGAGTCAAAAGACCATATTTTACACTCCAACACCACCTATTTTATGTGAGGCGAGAAAGACTCGGGTTATGTGGGGCCTACCATGTTGTATGTTTAAAATCCATCTCATCCATCAGTTGAGAACCCTTATATATAAGAAAGATCGGTCAGATAAAAGCTTAGATGTGCCGCGCTAATTGGAGCAATGTAAAATTGGGCTAAAACTAGTAAGTTGGCGTGGTGTTGCTCATCTGAGTTCTGAATCAGAATGATATTTTTTTTATCATCCCTTCATCCTAGTGAATCACATACGATGAACGGGTTTGATGAAAGATTCACACCACCGCGGCCCTCTACACAAACCTATGGTTGGCTTCCCATCCTTACTGTTCCTTGTGGTGTGGTCCACCTTAGTTGTGGGTGTGGATGATTTTTGTCCCCAGGATCTACAATTGGGGATCACATCTAATAGACAGAGTGGATGTCATACAGACAACATGATGGGCCCACAAATCTTTATTGTGTGTAAAAACAGATGTTGTAGTGGATTCGGTCTGAAATATCAACCAAAAACGAGCTGACTCGGCCAAGTTGGCAACAAAAGCAGAAAGGACCCACTAGATGAAAGGTCCGGATCAAAGAATACCAACTCCATACTTCTTACCAAGATATCAAGTTTCCCAAATTGGGTTTTGACGAAATTAGCTAATGAAGCAATGCTAACAGAATCCTTCACATCCAACTGGTGAAAAACAACATCAGACGGTCCAGATTCTTTGATGTTTGCGACAGCTTCCATGCCTCTCTTCTCATCTCTAGCCGTTAATATGATGGTAATACCGTTGGATGCCAGCTGGCGACTGATCTCCAATCCGATTCCCTTATTGGCCCCTGTAACAACTGCACACCTGAAAATAACAGTGAAAATGTTGAATATAAAGTTTCACCGGATTAAACGGCCTGATTTTAAGCAAGAATGTGGAAATCAGGGATTTCACACTTGCATGCCATATTAGCACGTGTGAGAGCGTGTATGGGAAAAGTGGAAGGGAGATTTACGTACCTCTTTTCCGCTGGATTGGAAATGTTTGCTCCTTCCATTGCGAATGCCTTTGTTTGATGATTTTAAAGAGCTGAAAGGGGTTATTTATATTGCTCTGAAAAATAGAGAGGTGCGCTCATACGTGGAAGTCCTCTTGTTGTCCTACCGTGCTGCTCTGGGCCCATGTCAACTGTTCATCTGATCCACCCCGTCCATTAGGTCTGACCTTCAATTTTAGAGTAAGAAAACAAAAATCAGATCTAATAAAATCTCATATGGGACACACTACAGATAAATGTCGAGAGGGAAAATCCAACCAATAAAAGTTTTCTCTAGGTTTGTGGGATCCACTCTATTGTTTATACGACATCTAATTCATTTATCAGACATCCTCACTACGATGAATGGAAATAATAAAAATTCTTCCGTTCTAGAACCCAGATGAATCATACCATGTGAACTTAGAGATCTTAGCCATGATGTTTCGTTGTTCATCTTGTTGTGGTCCATATAAGTTTTGTATATCTTGATTTTTAATTAAACGGTAATAATGAGGTGTAAAAAATGATGGACGGGGTGGATGGGATTTATAGTTGATGTGGGCCCCATGGAGGCCTGTGCCACCACAAGTTGTGGTGGTACCGGTGCCATATGACTGTATAAGTGCACCTTGAGAAAGAATCTTCATTGCTTGGTCGGCCTGGAGGTAGGTTTTGTTGGGACGCGGTTCCCCGGATCCACCGAGGTGGGTGGGACCCTGACTGTAGGGCCCACATTGATGTATGTGACATACATCCATGCCGTCCATATGCATTGAAAACTCATTTTAGTTTGTGATGCAAAAAATGAAGCATATACAAATCTTAGATAGACCACACCACTGGAAACTGTCGTGATTAAATATCCACCATAGAAAACTTCGTAGGGTCTACGGAATGTTTATTTGCCATCCAATCTGTTGATAAGGTCACAAAGACCTGAGTGAACATACCACAAAAATATCATCTTGGTCTAAAACTTTTGTGGCCCACTAGAAGTTTTTAATTGTAAATTATTACTGTTTCTCTTGTACTATGGTACACCTGAGATTTGGATCTACCTCATTTTTTGGATCATACTCTAAAATGAGGTTTCAGTACGGATGGACTGCATGGATCTAAGGAACATACATTAAGTTGGCCCCACACCCCTTTTGTGGTACTGATATTATTTTTAGGGAAATTATTTGATACTTTAGTAGAGCATGAAGCTTGATACACAGGCATAGAGAAATTGAATACCTGCAATGTATTAAGTCGAATCAAATCAGAAAAATTGCGAAACCCACTTTATCTAATTATATTTCCAAAATAAGATTAATTGAACAATCCTAACCTGAAATGAAAATCATATAGCTAATATTGTCTTCTCTATTTAATTTTTGGGCTATGCTCTATACATAGTCGATGATTTCGACGAACTGGTTGTTTTATAACTATGTCGTTTCTCCAAATAAAAAATACTCCCTATTTAAAGACATAACTAAAAAGACAAAAATTACTCTCTTTTTTGTTTCAAATCATTGAATTTAGTTGGTCTATTGGTAAGTCCAAACAATATCATGAGGAACTTGTACTATTTGAAGCTAGTCTTGAAAGTTATTTTCTGCATGTATTCTTTCATGACGCGTAAATGGTTGTACCCGAACTACAAGTCTATCTTAGAGAGGTATTGGACTCCTATCAGTTGGTCAAACAGGTCATCTATTCTGGACAGAGGGTATTTATTATTCATAGTGATGTGGTTCAACTTACGGTAATTGATGCACACTCGTAACGATCCATCCTTCTTCTTTACAAATAATATTGGAGCTCCCCATGGTGATACATTCAGCTGTATGAAGTTAGATGCTAATAAATCATCGATCCGGGTCCTTAATTCCTCCATCTTGCATGGAAGCATGTGACAGGTCGGCAAGAATATAGGCGTTGCGTCCGGTATGACGTCGATAGTAAAGTCGATCTCTCGTTGAAGAGGCAATCTAGGAATCGTTCTGAATATGTCCATGAAGAGATGGCCTTACCTTCTTATTCCAATTCTACCATCTCTTCCAGACCCATTCGGTTATACCCGTATGTATTAGTAGAGTCCAGGAGGCATGATATACCCGAGTCTAGTACGTGTACGGCGACCTTGAGCCTAAGTATGGACAAGTGCGAACCATGGATCGGTGATCCAGACTGTTGATATGATGGCCCCACAGTAGATGGAGGATCTCCAAAATATCTCCTCATTAAACAGACTTTCCCTTTTACATTGCAAGGAAGAAGTTAACAGGAGAATAGACCAACGGTCCACATCCAACATAAATAAGTAAATAAATAAATAAACTGAGACATTTTTTTTGTCTCATGATATATCCGCGCATCAGATCAACGGTCTGGATCACTGATTCTGTGCCCACTTATCCAGCTAACGATATTGGACATATCTTTAGCTTGAGGATCATACATCCCTCCTCCTACGACATATGCTACACGCGCAATAGTGGCAGAGTATCGAGCTTGTTACTCCCGCATGGGATCACATTAACTCCTCTCTCCCTCTCTCTCTCTATCCATGATCTCAACCGTTGATATGACGGGCCCACCTTAGACGAGAAAGCCCAAAAGGTCTTCCTATTGGAAGATCACAAACCTATGATTTTCGGACCATTTTCCATTTGAATTCAGGGCCGCTTTCTTCTCAGCCGTGCGTATATTCTAACTTCCAATCCAGATGATTTTTGAGGGAACTAGATCATGGTAAGGTCAATTATATCAACGGTTTGGATTGCAGTCTCAAGCTTGGCCAGGCTTGCAGTCTTGGCCCAAACATGTCTGGCCGGGCTTGTGCTCAAGATTCAAATCACGGGCTCAGCTTGGCCAGACCCCACAAGAACTAGGGGTGGCAATGGGTGAGACAGACCCAGGGCTGCCCAGGGTAAGCGAATAGCCTGCTAAAACCTTTTGCTTGAACTTTTTGTGATGGGAAGCTAGTTGGGGCCCATTGTGTTGTTTGTGAGAAATCCAACCCGTCCATCCGTTTTTTCAGATAATATTATCACATGGTTTCAAAATTGAGGCAGATTCAAAACACAATTAAGCCACACTGTAAGAAAAGGTGGTAGCGAAATGTTTAGCGTTGAACCTCTATAGGGCCTACAGTGATGCTTAGATGGCATCCGTATCATTCATAAGGTCATTCCACTGGGATGAACTGAAAACACGAATATTAGCCTTAACTAAAATTGAGTATTGGATTTCCCTTTTTATTTTTGGCCCATGTCGTAACATGATCTGGAAAACAAATGGACGGGGTGGATTTCTCACAAACTTCACAGTGGGCCCCACCTAACTAGCCGGCAATCCTCACAGTTTCCTATCATGCTGCCCACTTGAGTGTTAAATCTACCTCATTTTTTGGCCCATGTCCTAACATGATCTGGAAAAACAGATGGGCGGGGTGGATTTCTCTCAAACATTACAGTGGGCCCCACCTAGCTACCCATCAATTCTCACTGTTTCCTGTCATGCGGTCCACTTGAGTGTTGGACCTACTTCTTTTTTGCCTATGTCCTAACATGATCTGGAAAAGCAGATGGACGGGGTGGATTCCTCACAAACATCACAGTAGCCCCACCTAGCTTCCCATTGCTGGAAG
Organism: Magnolia changhungtana; assembly: GCA_030180095.1. Classification (NCBI taxonomy): domain Eukaryota; kingdom Viridiplantae; phylum Streptophyta; class Magnoliopsida; order Magnoliales; family Magnoliaceae; genus Magnolia; species Magnolia changhungtana. The sequence continues at coordinate 2,502,352 of JASAUF010000213.1, forward strand.
TTCCATGTAAAGGCTTTTGCTTAATTAGTTCCTAACATGGGCCTGGGAACCTTACCTTAGTTGGGCTAAGGAGGCCTTAGCCCTGGCCCTAGTCCTACAATGCTGGCTCTGCACGGAAGAGTGAAATGAGCAATGATAAAATCAGTTCGATCCAAGGTGGTTTTTTGCTTTTTGATTTTTAATTTTTTCTTTTTCTTTTTTCCACATCCAACGGTGAGTTCCACTTTGTAAATGATCTTCAACATTAAAACATGACTCCAAAACCAAGAGTGCCTTTATGTTGCTTCAAACCACCAATCGTCCATTGATTCCAACAGTGTGGTCCACTTGATGAGAGGACCAAATGATCCTCATGATGCGGCCTAGTACTTTTAACGGTGCTAATGTCCTGAACAAGTGACTGTTATTAAAAAGAATTCTTATCATGTGCTTGCCACAAGCAGAGATTTCCTGCTTGTTGCAATGTGATTGATCCATGTCATTACTGACTGTTGCATGCTATGCATGCTGCATTAAATGCAGTTAGTTAGTGATAATGTGGGTAGGGGTGTACACAAACCGAGCTAGCTCGGTCAATTGGCTCAACTCGGATCAAAAAAGCTCAATTCAGCTCAGTTCAATCCGAGTCAAGCTGGTTTTTAGAGTTCAAAACTGAGTTCGAGCTTAGTTCGAGTTGGCCCGAGCTCGATTCGACTCAGTTTGATATATAGCTTGAACCCAGCTTGACTCGGATCGACTCGATCAGGTAATATAGAAATTAAAAAAAAAAAAAAAAAAAACTAACAGTTACCATTTTCTATTTGTTTGAAAAAAAATTTGTAGCCTGCCCGACCCTGGCTCTCCGTCTCTCTCTCTGCTCATCACGCCCGACCAGTAGTGAGCGGCTCTCTCTCTCTCTCTCTCTCTCTCTCTCTCTCTACTCGTCCCACTTGAACTTGGCTCAAACTCAGCTCGAACTAGTCCGATCTGCTGACCAAGCCAAATCGAGCTAGAGAGATGATAGCTCGGTCACCGAGCCGAGCGGAGTTCGAGCTAGGTGTGCTTGCTGACCGAGCATAAATGTGGTACGACTTTATTGAAAACCATTTTATACTAAAGGGTGAACTAGAATTAAAAATCAAGTAAAAATATCATTTTCTTGAAAAGTATTTTACACTCGAATAATTTCTACACAGGATTATTTTGTTGGTGAATAGTTGCATCTTATGATTCACATATTGGAGTAATATTCATAGATAGGTATGACCCTCGCATATGATTACACATTTAGTCAGCCATCAAGTGTCCTTTTACATTTGGAGGAATTTTTTTAAAAAAATAATTAATTAATTAATTAAAAACTCTTGAATCTGTTTATTAATGAGTTTCCTATTTACTCCTACGTTAAAGTAGGACACCATGGGATAATTTTCATCTGTAAATTCTTGTAAGTAAGATGGGTTAGTTTGATTTTTTTGCATGCCACATGTGTAAATTCTAGTAATTTCTAAGTGCCTGTGTATCATCCATCACACTCTGCTAGAGTATCATTTTTACTTGGGATGGACTCCTGTGTTAGTTCTGTCCCATTTACAACATGATGGTGATTCATCCTCCTCACATGTGTCACTGATGTACAGATATCCAGACCATACAAATTCTGGGCCATTGTATGGATCATATATCTAGATTACATTGATGAGTGAGTGGTCCAAATTCGAAATGAAAATCATATAGCTAATATTGTCTTCTCCCTTTAATTTCTGGGCTATGCTCCATCCACCGTTGAATCAGTGATTTGGTGGATCTACCTTGCTTTACAATTATGTTATTTCTTCAATTAATAAAATTCAGATGTGGGATTAAACAAAACAAAAAAAAAAAAAAAAAAAAAAACACTTTATTTATTTATTTTAAATTCATGTTTTTGAAACATAACATGCACAAGCGCTCAGGATAAACAAAGGAGAGAAGCAATCACAGCCCTTGAAAATTTCCAACGATTTCCTATTAATATGTTGACATCTCCATCTGATCGAAGAAGTGGCCAGATGGCCCACCATCGGGCAGCAACGCCAACATCACAGGCCCATGAGCGCCTTCTTCAACGGTCTCCGTCCACAAAAGGTGGTTCTGGTTCAAATCTGTTTTCACATGACCAGGATGCACACTGTTTATGCAGAAGGTGGGAAATTTCTTGGCTAGAATCCTTGTATAGGCATTGAGAGCAGCTTTCGAGATCTTATATGCTGATATTGTGGTGGGCCATCCATGTTTATCCAACCGTTCCTCTTTGAAATCCCTCAGATACGATTGTAGCCATTCATCTAACCTCTCCTCGGTTAGGCCATCAACATGGTTCACTTCCTCTTTAAACTTTTCATTGGGGATGAGCTGAAACCATAGGGTTGGAAATGTTATTATGTTCAATTTGCAATTTTGAATGACAAGGTGGTGCCTTGTGTGAGATCTTGGCCGTTCATTGGGTGGGCCACGTGTGTATCTATTGTATGCGCTGCATGCATACATCAGATGGTAGTCAATTCTTTTCTGTGGGCTGTAGTATGACTGTACAGGTCTGATTTTTGGTCCATGGCACGTGCATGTTGAGGCCCACTTGATGAACGTCCTAGATCTAGATCTAAAACACGTGTGTGACAATGCGACAACGTGTGAGAAACATGTGCATGGAATTCCAGGTGGGTTTTTACATGAGACCTGTTATGGCTAGGGGTGCACACTAGTCAGTCCGGTCCAATTCTGGAGTGAAACCGAAACCGAACCATTCCTAATGGTTCTAAGAGAATCGGAACCAGAGCCAAACCAGTAGCACCCTAGAACCGAACCAGAACTGGACCATTAAAACGTTCGGTTTTGGATTGGTTCCACTGTTCTGGGCTTTTTATAACTCAGCCCAATTGCAAGAGAGAGAGCTAGAACCAGCAAGAGAGAGAATCGGGGTGAGAGAGAGAGAGAGAGAGAGAGAGAGAGAGAGGAAGGTTCCAGGTTCAGTTCTACGGTTCGGATCCACAATTTGGTTCTACAGATCAATCCACGGTTCGATTCGTTTATACATACCCCCAAGCCTAGCTTCTTTGATTTTTTATTTCAGGTCGGGTTCTATGGTTCTACCGGTTCGATATGCACCCCTAGTTATGGCCAGTGATTCTCGAGAAGTTGGAACTCGTCCGGTCCTTAGTCGAGTTGCGACTCAGTTGGGCCAGATCGTACTTGACTGAGTCTGAGTCAGCAATCCATGCTCTTCGCATGCATCAACGATCGCTTCTTCTCATCAGGTGGGGCCCACAATATGTCTATCATGCCTATACATCAGTCACGGATGGGTAATGTACTCCTTTGCACCATCCATTTTTCACATACAAAAACTGCTAGCCTTATAGCCAAATGACACAATTTTTGGGCGAGCACACATCCGCAGCAGGACCCACAAGATAGATGGCTCAGATCTCATACCCACATGCCATAACAAGCAAGTGGACCACACATTTCAGGCGAGTTTGTTACCTTGAGCCTTCCAAAGATGGATGAAACATTAACAATCCTGGGTGACTTGGATAAGTGAAGGAGTGGGAAAAGAGCTTCAGTTACTGATTTGCTTCCATAGTAATTGGTTTTCAGGCACTCTTCTGCACCTTCATATGTCTCCTTCCACAATTCCCTCGCCAGCTTCATTTTCTCTTCATTCATCTGCATCAATCAAAATCCAAACCGTTCATTTCACAATCCAATCCTAATGTGGTTTTTTCATGATGCTTGGATCGCAACAACTCAGTGAAAAGCCTCATGTTTTTAACCAATGGTTCAGATGGTGGGCCCACCCTGGCCGTGAGATGGATTTGGGCTGGACCACACCAGGAATGGACCTGGTTGGTTCGATCTTAGACCGGACTTGGATGTCCATGAGCCCAATGGTTCAGATGGTGGGTCCCACCTTTTTGCAGCCAGATCCACTTATCTGTGAGCCCTTCATGCAATGGGCTATGTCCCAATTTCTCCCCTAAAAGTATCCCTGCCGTACCATGAAGATAGTGACATCCGTCCATATATAACAAATGCTTAAGTAGACGGTCTGGATCATTTGATGGGAGATGTTTTTGATCGCCCATTCACCGTTAGGTTCAGCTCACTGTCCAGACGATTTAGATCATCGAAAAGATGGGCCCCACATCTACATTACTACATTTTACCGGGTGCAGCAAAATGCTCAGTCATACATTTTATATAATGCATTCGAGCTTTAAATTTGTATAAGTGGGGCCCATCGTTGAACGATCTGAAACGTTGGTATGGTGGGTAACATATTGGATGGCCCATGCACAAAAGATCATCAAATTCAGAGATCGTAGCCAAAAATATATAGCAAAACCATTGCTGTATTTTCTGTCTTTACCGCTCCTTAGTGGGACAACTTCAAAGGAGATTTTGGGGCATTGAAATTCACTGTAGGGACCTTAATATTAACGGCTTAGATCACTGAATAATGGGCCCCACTTGTATAAAACTGAGGATTAGCCATGAATCTCACCTCACCATCATAGTCTATTACAAATCCATGGATGCCAGCATTGTTCACCTGCATTGTAAAATAAAATTTTCAAGATACCCTCTCTTTCTTAAACATAAAAGAATATAGTTTCACGACTCGTCTGAGTTATAGCTGACTTGGGCGAGTCAACTCAGTTTCCATTGTGAATGAGCCATCCCAAATACGAGTTGGGTGAGTTGCCGAGTCAAAAGACCATGTTTTACACTCCAACACCACCTATTGGGCCCATTTGGACGGGTGGAGTGGAAGGGATTGAATGGTATTAGGGTGGATGGCATGGATTTCAAGGCAATGATGGTGTTGTCAGTGGATTGTCTTAAGATCCATGGGATTGCTACATCCCAGGATTGCTATATCCAATCTGTTTGGCATGCCCGGCCAATTCCAGGATTAAACTTTCCCATCCCTTCCAATCCCTCAAACCAAACACGTCCCAAGCAAATTTGAACGGATTAGGTAGATTGGATGGGATTTAAAAGTAATGATAGTGTTGGCAGTAGATTGTCTTAAGATCCATGGGATTGCTATATCCCTGGATCAGATCACCCAGTCTATTTGGCACGCCCGGCCAATCCTGGGATTTAACTTCCAATCCCTTCCAATACCATCCAATCCCTACCAATCCGCCCGGCCAAACGGGCTCATGTGAGGCGAGAAAGACTCGAGAGTTACGTGGGCCTACTGTGTTGCATATTTAAAATCCATTGCATCCATCAGGTGAGAACCCTTATATATAAGAAAGATCGGTCAGATAAAAAGCTCAGATGGGCCGTGCTAATTGGAGCAATGTGAAACTGGGCTAAAACCTTTAAGTTGGCACGGTGTGGCCCACCTGAGTTTTGAATCAGAATGAATTTCTTTTTATCATCCCTTCATCCTAGTGAATCACATACAAGGAACGGGTTTGATGAAAGAATCACACCATTGTGGCCCTCCACACAAACCTATTGTTGGCTTCCTATCCCTACTGTTCCTTGTGGTGTGGTCCACCTGAGTTGTGTGTGTGGATGATTTTTGTCCCCACGGTCTACAATTGGGTATCACATTTGATGGACGGAGTGGATATCATATGGACAACATGATGGGGTCACAAAGCTTGGATTCCGGTCCTAAGTATCAACCAAGACCGAGCTCACTCGGCCGAGTTGGAAAGGGCCCACTAGATGAAAGGTCTAGATCAAAGAATAACAACTCCATACTTCTTACCAAGATATCAAGTTTCCCAAATTGGGTTTTAACGAATTTAGCTAATGAAGCAATGCTAACAGAATCCTTCACATCCAACTGGTGAAAAACAACATCAGACGGTCCAGATTCTTTGATGTTTGCGACAGCTTCCATCCCTCTCTTCTCATCTCTAGCCGTTAATATGACGGTAATGCCGTTGGATGCCAGCTGGCGACTGATCTCCAATCCGATTCCCTTATTGGCCCCTGTAACAACTGCATATCTGAAAATAAGAGTGAAAATGTTAAATATAAAGTTCCATCGGATTAAATGTCAGGGATATTTTCAGACATGGATTCCATATTGGCACATGTTCTCACATGTGGTTGGGCGGGGCTCCACACGTGTGAGAGCGTGTTCGGGAAAAGTGGAAGAGCAATATTCGTACCTCTTTTCTGTTGGATTGGAGATGTTCGCTGCTTCCATTGCGAATGATGTTTTTTGGAGCAGAAAAGGTTATTTACATTACTCTGGAAAATAAGGAGGTGCCCTCATACCTGATCTTGTTGTACTACCGTGCTGCTATGTGCCCATGTCAACTTTTCATCTGATCCACCCCGTCCATTGGGTCTGACCTTCGATTTTAGAAGTTAGAAACAAAAATTAGCTCGAATCAAATCTCAGATGGGTCATACTACAAAGAAATGTTGAGAGGGAAAATCCAACAACTAAAAACTTTCTGAATGTTTGTGGGACCACTGTGTTATTTATATGACATCTTATTCATTTATCAGATAGAACCTCGCTACTATGAATGGATATAATAAAAATCCTTCCATTCCAGAACCTAGGTGGATAATACCATGTGAACTTAGAAATATTAGCCATTACATTACTTCTTCAACGTATTGTGGTTCATATAAGTTTTACTTTTAGATTTATTTTTAATTTCAACGGTAATAAAGATGTGTAAAAAATGATGGACGGAGTGGATGAGATTTATAGTTGATGTGGGACCCATAGAAGCCTCTATCATGATAAATTGCGGTGGTACCGGTACCATAAGACTGTACAAGCGCACCTTGAGAGAGGATCTTCATTACTTGATCCGCGTGGAGGTGGCTTTTGTCTGGGCGCGGCTGCTTTCGGGAGATCCACCGATCCAACGAGGTGGGCGCGACCCCTGACTGTGGGGCCCACCTTGATGTATGTGACTTACATCCACGCCGTCCATATGTATTGAAAACGTATTTTAGTTTGGGATACAAAAAATGAAGCATATCAAAATCTTAGATGTACCACACCACTGAAAACAGTCGTGATTAAATCTCCACCATTAAAACAATCATGGTGTCCAATGTATGTTTATTTCCCATCCAGCCTGTTGATAAGGTCACAAAGACCTGGGTGAATAGTCCACAAAACTATCATCTTGGTCTAAAACTTGTGTGGCCACCAGAAATTTTTAATAGTCAATTATTACTGTTTCTCCTGTACTATGGTCCACCTGAGATTTGGATCTATTTTATTTTTTTGGATCATGCACTGAAATGAGTTTTCAATACGGATGGACGGTATGGATGTAAGTAACATACATTAAGTTAGCCCCACACCCCTTTTGTTGTGCTGACATTATTTTTAGGGAAATTATTTGATACTCTGGCAGAGTGTGAAGGTTGATACACGAGCATAAAGAAATTGGATAGTTGCGATGCATTAACACGAATCAAACCAGACAAATTGTGAAATCCACTTTCTCTAGTCATATTTATAAAATAAGATTAGTTGAATAATCCTAGCCAAGTAAGATTAGTTGAACAATCCTAGCCATTCCTACATTAAAGTAGGACCATGGGATAGTTTTCATATGTAACCGTATAATAAGCGTCCACCAATCCGGTAGTGAGGTTATCAAATACACATATTTTTTTTTGGTTTGTAATCCATCCATTCTTGAATACATTATTTTGACGGCTTAATTTGAATCATTTGTATTCCACATTTGTAATTTTTTGTAATTTTTAAGTGCCTGCATATCATCCAGAGTATATTTTTACTGGTTAGACTCCGGTGGAACCCTCCAAATAAGATTAGTTGAAAAATCCTAGCCTCTCATTCGTAGGCATTCATACCTTAAATTAGGACCAACGGTTAATTTTTCATCTGTAAATTCTTGTAATTAAGACAGCTTAATTTGAATTTTTTGCATGCCATGTATAAATTCTTTTAATTTCTAAGGCCTGATGAACGCCCAAGGATTAGAAACCCCTTGGATTGGCAATCCTCCTGGTGTGTTTGGCACCCTAGAGTGTGAATCAACTTTAATTCAAAAATACCTGTACATGGTATATTTACAGGGGTTAAATTTAATTACTAAATCAACTTTAATATCTCTAATTAGTGAGATATATAATTTTTGACATTATGGTTGTGATAAGCCCGCTAAAATATATGCTTTGCCTGAAAATGATGAAATTCCAAGTCTCAAATGGACCGCAAGCACGAGATCATGTTTGAATGACTAACCAATGATTTTTAATCGTTGATTAATATGAACAATGTTTGGATAGTGCTAGACAATGTTTAGACGGTGTTGATCTACATGAACAATGTTTGGATGGTTTAGTGAGCCATGTGCCCAATAGAATGATAGTGTACAGTGACATACATTTACCCACAACTATTGAAATGATTTTAGGTGTAATCCAAGCTCTCACAGTGGATTACAAACCCCCCTCAAAGAGTTTGAGGGCCTGTTTGGCCAGCCGTATTAGATGGTATTAGATGGGATTGTATTCACAATCCCATCTTCTTCTCTTTTTTTTTTTTCACACACGCACACACACCCCCACACACTCACGCCACACGCACGCACACCGTGGGATTTCACCACCGTGGGTACTCGAACCCTTGACCTAGTGTTGAAACTCCAAGGAGTCTACCTGTAACGACTCGTAAATTTTCGTACAATGGCTCGAGTACCACCTCGACCAGAAATCATTTAGGATTAAATCCTTTAAAAATTTGACAAAGTTAACTAAATGCTAAACTAGATTAGCCATGAAATCTGTTTGGATCGCTTTAAATACGATCTACAAGACCCAAAACTTGTAGAATCCTTGACGCTAGGTTACCCTAAAATCTAGGATCAAACTCATTACCCGACTGCTCTCGGGAACACCTTGAAACTCTGTATCAGGTCTGGACCGCACATCGGGACTCCAAATAATACGAGGTTAAGGACTTAGAACCGCCTTGCTGGGCTTGACAACCATCTCGGAAATCAGACCCAGACGGTGTCCCACGGCTGTTCGCTTGAGTCCGGAGCGAAGGAGTGTGAAAACTTATATTTCCTTTACAAAATAAATATCTGGAATAGTGATCTAAGACTTGAAACTTGCGGTCAATTTATAAGAAACCAGACCGTCAAAATCTGACCCAAATACACCCTCGGATCAGGAAAAATTTCAGGAACATTTACATGTACTTGGAATTTCAGATCAAGGCCCGCTGACCGTTGAACTGAAACTGGTCCGCCACGCGTGATCTGGGAAGCCGACTGAGACGAAAACTTAACTCCACGTAGATCGAAAGTTAGAGAGCTTAAGTCCGACCGTTGGCTCAAGGAGGCCCGCCAGAAGTCCTCCGTTGAGCTGAAACAAGGCCGTTTTGGTTATAACCCAAGTATACCTTAACCTTAAGTCTACTTTGGAGACTTTTTAGGCTATATAAGGGCCTTAGAACACCCTCTCTCACAGCCATACGAATTTGAAGAAAACCCTAGAGAGAGAAGTGAGAAAAGAGAGAGAGAGTGAGAGAAGTGGGAGAATCTCTCTGTTGCTGTTTCCTATCCCTACCCTAGCTCCACCACTCCGATCTTGCCACTTTCCCGGCGATACCGACTTCATTTTGAGGTAAGAAACCCTAACCCTAGATCTGTTTTGGGATATGAAGGGTGTAGGTTATCAAATAGCTAACCTATTTCATTCTTTAGACCACCAAACTGCCAAATACGGAAGCCTAGTAAACTTATCTGATCCGTTGCGATTCCAAGGTGTAAGGTGAGGACTTTAGGTGTATAAGTTACGATTTTCAATGCTTTCAATGTCAGATAATGATAGATTCATGATCTGCATGCAATTGCACATGTACAAAGTGCTTTCCGTCTTCTGTTTCGATTAAAGTTGTAGAATATGGAATTTTACATATTCTAGGTATTCATAGAAAATACCGTATACGTATATTTTTTAGAAATGTGTTTGACATGATTATTTGTTGTATGGATATACGATATATGGATAAAATACTTATTTGGCGAAAGGATTCGCCCAAATACATGTTTTACTAATATACACTATATATGTAGAAATACTGTATTGTAAAAAGTACCGTATACATGTATATTTTAGATATGTGTTTGCCATGATTAATTGTTGTATAAATATATTATGTATGCGTAAAATACTTGCTTGGTGAAAGGATTCGCCCTAATACATGTTTGCTAACATACAATAAGTATGTTGAAATAGTGTATGTTATGTGTTTGTGGAAATGCTTGTGTGAGTAAGTGTTGAGATGTTGATGCCTTAGGAGGATGTTGAGATGGGATTCTCAACTACCTTAGAGACATGTATGATTACCTCCATGAGATTGTTTACTTAAACCACTTACTTTTGTAATATATGTGTTTGTATTCCTATTTATGTAGTGCTTTACAACATGCTTTATAACATGCTTTATAACATGCTTTATGACATGCTTACTAACATGCTTGAATTACCTTGTTTACCATGCTCTACTCCACATGCTAGTAATATGGTTTGATTGAGTTTGGGACTATGTCTATAGTCCAGACAGTCGGTACTAGACTTGAGATCGTGGTTGGGTTTCATGTCGCCACGTAAGATGTGTTTGACGAACTTGAGTCGTACATCAGTTGGCGACAGTGGTTAGGCCATGCAAAGTGCTTATGCACTTCATGTCGTCTAATTGATTATGCGCTCAAGCTAGTCAGGCTCGTCATGTAACCCAATATGTCTAATGTATGTTCACCACGTTTGGTCGCTACTGCTTGAACCTAGGGTACCAAACTTACTAGTAAAATCCCTTTTAACCATGGTACCTTGATCCGCTAAGACTCATGAGCCGGGCATGGTGGTATGGGACACCGTGGTCGAGCTGTCGGCTTACGCTGGGGCCACGTGCCTCCCCGTAGTGACCAGTGAGCAACCAGACTCATGAGCCGATTATGGTGTTATGGGACACTATATTCGTGTTGTCGGCCTACATTGATAAGGTGATGGGGGAGTGGTGCAATAAATGCAAGCAACAGCCCTGACAGCCCTTTGTAGTGACCTCGAGCATACTCTGAAATCGCGGTGAGCCTTAGAGTTTGCCGCGGTATATAGAGTATGAACTAGGCCTATTTCTGTATAGTGATGAATCGTTAAAGAGGTGATGGGGAGTGGTGTAACCTTTGTACATAACAGCCCTGGCAGCCTTTGTGGTGACCTAGAAAACACACCATCGTCTGATATTAACTAGGACTGACGACCCTAGAATGGATCATGTTTGGGAATGATACAAGGGAGGAACCTTAGTTTCCCAATCCTGCTGTTTGAAATAGACTAATAAAAACTTGGTAATCATACTCATCATGCATTGCATGTGCCTGGAAGATGTGGAGCACTGAGGGATGAAAGCATGCCGCGAACGTGAGATGGTGTCGCACGAGGGAGGGTGTGGTGAGGGCATCCATCATACCTGCATCCATACTTGCATTAATAAGAGTAGTTAGAAGTGTTTGATTTTATTGTTTTATCATTACTGCTTGACTGTATTGATAACATGTTAACCTATGCTTTATTGTTCCACTGAGTTAGCTACTCACTCCCACGTTACGGGACGGTGTTACACACACCAACCAGACTCTGTCTCAGGTTTAGATGAGCCGACGACTCAGGAGGCGGAGCCTAACTACGATGAGGACTAGGCCGAGTTCTCTTATATGCAGTACTCTGGCGGCTTCGACTAGGCTGCCAGGATCGACGGGTCTTGCAGGGATTGCTATTTAGTTTAATTTTTGACATTTTGTTCATAAAACAGACATATGTATATGGTGACTCAGATGAGTTCATACTCTGGAGAATGAAATGATTTTATTTCTTTACATACATGTATATATAGTTCAGTCTTCTGCTTGCCTTTATACAAATGATCTGGAGTATGAATTATTGTTTTGGTATAATCTCACTCATGTTTATTGCTCTAACACAGATAACATTTAATCAACATTATTTATGTTGCATAAGTGATGCATTGGAACTCGGGAGTTGAGTTATACTCGACCCCCGATTTTCAGGGCGTTACACTACCACCCGGGTCAGAGTAAGGACCTTATTCACAATCCCATCTGATAGATGGTGCTGGCATGTTTGGAAGAATGCCAAATACCTGGATGAAAATTACTTTGAGTTTTGCGCCTAAACTGCGGAATTTCTCTATCAAATCTCACCCGAGAGTTACAGCGGAAGGGTGGGGCCTCCACTTGTGGGTCCCAACATGATGCATATTTTTCATTCAATCCATCCATCCGATTCTCCACACTAGTTTAGGGCGTGTTTTGCCGGGCGCTAGATATGGTATTAGATGGAATTAGGAGGGTTATCCTGCGACTCCCCATCCCATCTGCTGTTTGGGATGGCGGGATGTGTCTTGCCCTCGTAAACAACACCTAAATCTGAGATGGATTCTGCCAACCGCTATGTGGGTCCCACCAAGATATCAATGAGATATCCACTCCCTTCATCATTTTCATCAGCCTACATTCAGCTAATAACGTGTTTTGAAGCAGATATAAAACAATGAGTGGGGCACACCACAAGAAAATGCAGAGATGCAAACCCATCAATTTGTGACGGTCCAAACAGGCTGCTGTATATCCCATGGGCTATCCCAAACCCATGGGATCAAGGGACAAACACTGACACCACCATCATTACCTTAAAATCCATCCTATCCCTCCTAATCCCATGGGATTGGTCTGGCCAAACACGCCCTTAGCTTTCGAAACCAAAAATAAAGTCAATCCCCATCTCAAGTGGGTCATACCGTGAGGTACAAGTAATGGAAAGCTCCGGCGTCAACGACTCTTTCGGTTGCATACGTAGAGTTTTGGAGTGAGTTTCCACTCGTGGGATTCATCGTGAGGTATCCGTTAGATCCACACCATCGATTTCTTTATTCTAGTCATTTTAACGGTAACATCCCGGATTTTTACTGTTTTGGATTTCCAAAAATCCTTAAATTCTTTTTAATGTAATTAACTTATATTATCACTTACTGACCATTGGCACTCAATGTTAGCTTATACATGAGTGGTCCTGTCTGGTCACGATCAGACCATGTGTGGGCCGTCAAGCCAGGTAGCCCGATTACACTTATTGACAGCCCGTGTGGGCCGCCCAGCGATCGAGGAAGGTCAGGAAATTTTAAAAATTTAGGAAATCATAGATCTCACAGGGCTTGTAGTCCATCGCGGACTACGAACCCAGTGGACACCCAAAAGTACCATCTGGCGCTTGCCCAATGCGCCCCACCAGTGCCAAATTGGAATCTGGCACTTACAAATAAAACCGGGATACCAGGCGTTCCAGCCGTCGGATTTCTTCCAAATTTACGGTCAAGGTTTGATGTATTTTTCTACGCCCGTCCACTAAATCTGGGGCCCGATCGTGGCACAGTAACCGTTGATCGCAAATCGGGCTTGTACGGCCAAACCCTATATCCGATCACCTCCAATTTTTGCATGGCCCTTCATCGGGCCATGGAACATCTGTCCTATAAGTTTCATGGCCAGAGGGCCCCTAGAAATGCCCCATCAATCAGAAATGGCCCCACCGGGCCATTTAAAGAAAGAAACCCTATGCTCAAAACCCCATCTCCGTTAATCCATTTGATCTTAAACTTTGTATGGCCCCTCATTGGGCCATGAGGCACCTACACACCAAATTTGGTGGCCAGAGGGGTGATAGGGCCGCCTCAACATCAAATAGAGTCCTATAGGGCTATTTTGGGAAAACTTGAAAACATAAGGCCAAGGGAGCCAACTCTAAGGAATAAACCCTAGCTCTCTTTCATAACTCCATTCTCCAATAACATTCCCTTCCTCCTCTCCCTCATAACTTCCCCAAATCTCCCACCACCAAACCTCTCTCCCTCATAAATCCCCAATTCCCCTACTACCCATCTCTCTTCCTCATAACTTCTCCATCTCCCAATAATAAATCTCTCCCTCATAGCCACCACATTATCCAACGACTAAGGAGAGCTATGGTGGACCCTAGAATCGAGGTGGGGCCCAAGGAAGCCGGTCTTCCATCTCCCTAGCCCTTCTCCAAGAGAAATCCTTTCACCACAACCACAGTAATTGCTCCATCGATCATCTAGGTAAGATCCATCACCCATTTTTCTTGAAACCCCTCATATGGAGGGTAGATTACATGGAGTGCTAACATACAAATGGGTATTTTAGGGATTCCGGCCGATCGACCCCGAAATCCACTCCTAGGTCGTTTTTCCGAATCTCCAACGACTCCAAGGTGCGGATTATTGTTCTTAGGTAGCCTAACACCAATTTTAGCATGAGCTTAATGATTTTGATTGCTTGGATGTTGTGGTTGAACGTCTAGAGAGACCCTAGAAATTGTAGCTATTGGATTGTATAGACATGCTTGCTTGATTCTTTCATGATTTGGATCTTGTTTCTTACATGGTTTGTGTATGAATGATCACATGCTCATGCTTGATTAATTTTCCATGTTTTGTTGCTTCATAGTACGTGGGATGTCATTATTCTTTGCATATGATTTTGTAATATGGAGGAAGTACTCAACTTCCTCACTAACCCACAGACTCGCATGCATTTTATTCTTGATAATGCTTGGTTGCTTGTAGGAGTATTCATATGTATGTTTGAAATGTATGAGAACATGTGGTTGTTACGCTAGTTGAGAATCTGTATAGTTGGCTTGTTATGAATAACCTTCATCCTATTGGGTTGGTCAGGAATCATGAGGAGAGACGGTTGTCCCATTGGTGGGACTACCCTCAGGCTAAACCTATGGGTTTGGGCAGGTGTGTTCGGGTGGCTGTAGTTTGACTACATGGGTCTTTTGTGCCTGAGGTCACTCGTCTCAGACTCGCTTGACTCATGCAGTCTAGCCTACTATCTGACCAACCCTATATGTTAACCATGTTTGCTCACATGTGTATGAAACCTGAACCACCCTACAACTGTTGTAGCCCATCAAAAATCCACCTGCAACTGGTTCACAGCCTCGTGAGCCGGGCACGATGGAATGGGACACTATGTCCGAGCTGTCGGCCTACGCTGGGGTACCGCGCCTCCCCGTAGTGACCGCGAGCGATTCCTTCCTTTCGGCACTCCTCATGTGCTTGGTGTCGGGGATGAGTAACCTGACGGGATCACAGACCGCGAGGTCTCGGCCTCACGCGTTGATGGGGTCTTGGCCTCCCAACTAGTTTAGGGCATTGATACGTAGGGTGAATCAGAATCCCCAACCTGCTGGATGAATGGACTTAACTAATAACTCGGCTAACACGATCGCATTGCAAGCATTAGTTAGGGTGGCGACTCGGAAGTCGAGGTCGCTTTGAGGGAGTGTTGTCATATGTGATCATTAGATGGAGTCGCTTGAGGGAGTGTTGTGGCGAGGGCATGCATCATATCATCCCGCATGCATGCATTTTAAATAAGAGTTATTAGGTGTTGATGATTGTCTGCTTTTCATTAAGTTCATATTACAATTGATGCCTGTTGTAACTTGAGACCAATAGTTCACATTGAGTTGATCACTCACTCTCACTCTGGGACGGTATTTTAAAACACCAACCAGACCCATTCATAGATGCAGGTGACTCAGGGCATGAGGAGCCTGGCGAGGTGAGCTTGGATGAGGAGGACGGACTCTCCTACTTGCAGTTGATGGGCGGCTCTCCATCGGCTTGATCGGACTGAATTTAGATTTGCTGAGCCGCGGGCTCAGCTTTTCTTTTTTTTTTGGACATAGCCTTCTTTTGTTGTTCTGTTGGGTAATGCCTTGGGCGACCCTTTATTATTTTGGACTTGTATATATGTGAGATATCCTTCATTTCAGTAGACTGGTGTGATTGTGCTTCGTACCTCAGGTAATTCCAAATTGCGCAGTTAAATTTGATTAATCATTAAAAAAAAATACATGATAAGTGACACTCGGGAACTCAGGAGTCGAGTCTATGCACGACCCCCGATTTTTCGGGGCGTTACATTAACCCTTTGGCCCAAAACTTAGTCCGATCCAGCCACCAGGTGGACCACACTACAGGTAACGGTGGTTGAGAACACCTCCTCACGTGAAAGCCCATCTGGAGTTTCGCCCACCGTTGAAACCTTCCTAAGGTCCAATGTGATGTTTATCTGTAAATCCCACCTGTACATAAGTTAACACAGAAACTAAAGAAGGGAAAAAAAACAAAGATCAACATGATCGAAAACTTTTGTGGCCCTTAAAAGTTTTTAATGGTGGGCATCACTCTCTCCACTGTTCTCTGTGGTGCAGTCCACTCGAGATTTAGACCAGACTCATTCTTTGGATAATGTCATAAAATGATCTCTCCAAATGGATGGTGGGTGTGGATACAAAACCTACATCATGATGGGACCCACAGAACTTGGCAACGTCACTCACGTGGCATGTGCCGCGACTAGTACTGCTCTGTAGCTAATCTGCGCCCATATGGCTGTATACCAAACACGCCCACTATGCAACTTTACCATTATACCGTAAATCCATGTGTTCCCAAACAAGATTACGTGACATCCTTGTCTTTCCAAATTCACTGCAAATCAACGACAATCACTGCCAGTAGCCATGATGACATTATATGTAATTCTATCCCATCTAATCCGGTCTAATGCAACTGGCCAAACAGGCCCTGAGGGGATTGGAAACTGTAAGACCCGTATCCTAGTTCGTACTGTTCCGATGAATCCTGCGATCATTTCCGTCAAAGTCCGGCAATCCGCGACTGATAATCGACGTTGCGATCGATCGTAAGTCGTATCCTTTAAATTCGAGTCGGTTTAATCCGAGACCTGTATCATTGCGACCGCACCGTCGCCGCGGTTCTAACGCCGCAACTCACACACCGATCCGATATCCTGACTAGAAGATGTGAGTTGGCGTTTATTTCGAAGAAACGCCGCGCTTTCTCGATCCCAAGAGAATCTCTACACAATGTCAAATCAATCCCATCAATCAATCAATCACTTCAATGTCAAGTACAAGCAACCCATGCTTTCTCACCCTCTCTCTTACACACCCATACCTAGTCAAGTACAACATCACCTCACCCATCACTCACATCCATCACTCTCTCCTTACATCCCATCTCTCCCTTTCTTTCTCAACACTTTTTTCAAAGCAACACCAAGAGAGAAAAAAAATGTGCACGTCCAAGCCATCCCAAGTGAGGGAAAATGTGATTTTTGGTGGCCCACCTTCCCATCCCAAAGAACCTTCATCCTAGCCATCCATTTCCCATCTCCACCATCAAAGAGGAGCACGAGGAGGGTGGCGTTCCAACGGACCGAAGAGATCAACCAGTGGGTGCTTCTATAGGCTAGCTTTTGTATTTTTATGATGGGCCAAGTGAGGCCTACCGATCAATGGTATGGATCTCACTTGGGACCCTAAGATGTGGCCGATGGCCCACTTTGATCATCATGATCATTCCATGATGGGGCCATTCTCCATGGACCCCATCATGATGTTTATTTTCTTGTATACCTAGGGTCATCTAGACCGTCTACTTTAGTGGAAAAGAGATCCCCACCGTTGGATTTTGGATTTAATGGGCCCATGTGTAATGGGACCCACTTGATGTATGTTTGGTTGCAAGGGAGGGCCCATAGTGTCGGGGTCCCTCCATCACGCGTGTTCCCACTCTCTATCTCTCTCCCTCTCCCTTTTTCCTTTGTGTATGATGGTTTGTGGCCCACTTGATGCATGACTTTATCCATGCCACCCATTGATGTGGACCCCACCATGAGGTTGGTATTGTATCTAAGCCATTTATGTGTGGGGCCCACTTTGAATGTGTACCCACACCACCCATCATGTGTGGCCCACATAAGCATGGCCCACCTCAGTGTACATGCTACGTAAAGCCGTCCAGCGTCCCTGGACGCTGGACGTCAAAATGAAAACACAAGTAATAGCTTGCTTTGAACTTTTGGAGTGGGTTACTCATGTAGGCCCCACCATGATGTATTTTTTTTAATCCAAGCCGCCCACTCCCTTCCTTAGATCATTTTAGGCGTTGAGCCTAAGAATGAAGTTAATCCGAATCTCAGGTTGGCCATACCGCAAATGCTAGGGGTTGAGTTACCCACGTCATTTCTTGTTTTTTTGCATGAGAGGTTTGGAGTGAGTTTTCACTCATGGGACCCATACTGATGTATTTCTTAGATCCACACCATACATCTATTTTTTGGCACATTTTAGCCATGTAGCCCAAAAATCTACTCGATCCAACCATCAGGCGGACCACACCACAACCGATGGTGGTAGTGGGAGCACCCCCTCACGTCAACCATGCGGACGTGGGGTGGGGGCGTCCCAACCATGGCCCCACCTTGATGTATTTATTTAATCCATGCCGTCCACCACCTTTCCCCTGTAGTTTTAGGGTATGAGTTAAAAAAATGAGACGAATTTAAGTTCTTAGTGGACCGCACCAAGGGAAACAAATTCCCACTGTTGGAACTTTCTAATACTTAATGTTGTGTGTATAAGTAGTGGACCTATCCATCATTAGACTCATTTGGTCTATAGAGAGCTGGTCGATGTAATAGATGGTATGGATTATCCACTAGTGGGCCCCACATAGTAGAAAAAAAAATATATATATATAAGAGAAGAAGAAGAAGAAGAAGAAAATGTCCCTGGACGTCCAGTGACGGTGAGAGTGGAAGCATTATTGGGCTGACTCCACACGTGGACCCACCATCTTAAATTTATTTAATCCACACCGACCACCATCTCCACCTTATAATTTTAGGCCATGTGCCAAATTTTGAGGCAAATATGAGTCTCAAGTGGGCCGTACTAGGGGTATTAATGCCCATATGTTAAAACACTCTAGGGCACTCTTTGGAGTCCCTTGTCATCCAAACAAGTCCTAGTCAGAGTCTATTTGACCTCATTCGAGGTGGCCAAGATGGTGAACGGATTAGATTGTTCACTTGGAGTGTCCCACCATTGTGAGGCCCAAAATGATGTATGTGTTTTACACACACCGTCCATGGCAATGGACGGTGGAAATCACCCTGTATGTGTTTTATCAATGACGTACGGGCATTTGCTGGACGGCCAGTAGGCCCCACCTTTGGTGTCTGTGTTATATCCAAAACTGTCCACTTAATTGGTGGGCCATGTGTGTGGACCCCACCATGATGCAAATATGCATCCAAACCTCTATCCATTTTAAGAGTTCCTTTTTGTAGCATGAGTTAAAGAATGGGTCAGACCCATGGTTCAAGTGGGTCTACCACTGTTATTTGAAGTGGGGATGGGTTGATCCTTTGATATGATTCATACATATTTATATATATGTATGTATGTATGTATTGGTGGCCATTGTTAAGGCCCACTTTGGCATTCATAAGGCCCATATGAGGAGGCCCGTATTGATGAAATTGTGGCCATTGTTGAGGCCCACTTTGATGTGTACTTGTGGCCGTTACTGAGGCCCACCTTGATGTGTAATTATGGCCGTTATTGAGGCCCGCCTTGATGTGAAATTGTGGCTGTCATTGAGGCCCACCTTGATGTGAAATTGTGGCTGTCATTGAGGCCCACCTTGATGTGTATTTGTGGCCGTCATTGAGGCCCACCTTGATGTGTATTTGTGGCCATTGTTGAGGCCCACCTTGAGCCCATGTGATTAGGCCCATTCGAGGTATTCGTGGCCCGTTGTTAAGGCCAACTTTGATATATGTGAGACCCATATTACAAGGCCCATTGTGATGCTTTCAAAGGCCCATGGGACATGGCCCATTGCAATGTACTTAAGGCCCATTGATGTGGCCCACTTGATTTATGAAGGGCCCATATGAGGTAGCCTATTTGATGTATTTGAGGACTTTGGGTCGAGGCCCAATATGGTATACATAAGGCCCATTGAATGTGATTCCATCGTGTTTTATGTGTTGAACTATATGGCGGGCTATGCCTTGGGAGCAATGTTGGTTTGACGTCCACATTGTAAGTATAATGTTGGTTAAATGTCCGCATTACGACTCTCTCTAGGGCCATTGGTAGGCCCATACTTGTTGTGTGTAGGCCGTCTAAGCCCATCTGAGTTGTAAGGATAGTTCATCACCTTATAACATGCTTAGTGTAGCTCCATGATTCATACTCATACACATCATATGTATGCTTGATATGAGGAATGTTTGGTTATAACATGAGCCGTTGGGCTGAGACATTTACGGGACTCCATATGAGATGGAGTGCCCGACATGAGCGCATGGTACGCGCGAGATTGTTGCATGTTTGTACGGTGTGATTCATGCATCTCGCATACATGTTACTTGATCATTGTATGCCCTAGCGACATCAGGGCCGTGGCCTCCACAGGCATATCGTGGATGGCCAGACGGGACACCGAAAATGTTTGGTTCTAGCATACGGGCGCCATAGATGTCCCTGGGTGAAAATCCCTGAACCTCCGTGGCCAGGAGATGACTCCAACGTCGAGACCGAGTGGATATATGAGCGCACGAGGGCCGAATACCAGGAGGCCGCGTCTCCCACTGTGTCGTGGTCGGTTGGAAAGGGGTGTGACCTTACCCGCCTGAGTGAGGGGGCAATATCTAGGTTGAGTTTGACCAGCTTGCGGAATGGGTCCGCTATCGACGAGCCGGGCCCGATATTGGCAGGCGGATAGTGAGGTCTCTTCCACTTACCCAGTTGTGCGCTCGGATAGGGGCGGCAAGCTGGCGTAGAGTGTAATAGACCCCGGTGATGATCCCAGAGAGGAACCGTACTGATACGTGGACTTATTGAGCAGGAATTGCATACCCATGCATTCATTCATTCACTATTCACTCGGGCTGGTGGTGCGTAACTATTTGTTACGTGTACCTCCACATGGCCACGATTTCGGTTGGGCGCGCGACTAACCTGAGATCAGGAGTTTACCACATTGTGTCTGACTATCCAAACTTAGGTATGGGACTGGTTTGGATAGAAGTCCCTTGTGATGAACCTCATAGCCTGTGATACTTCGTACTATCATCCCGACTTCACATTCCAGCATGGTCATTTCATTCGCACCGCATATCACTTTGCATCTGTAGTACTTAGCATTTTGGGTTACTATGTTTTTGCACTTATATGGCCTAGATGAGGTTGATGGTATTCATGGCTCGTCAGGATTTGCATATTGCATTGCATCTCCAGCATCCGTTATTATCTTGTTATGTTTTGTATCGCATAGCCTTGGTACGACTGATAGCATTCATGGACTTACCAGTACACTTCCGCTTACTCTGATGTCATATGATTCATGATCTTATTAGTATTTCTGCTTATCCCGATGATGTATGATTTATGTGCTTTATTGATACTTAGCACTTACCTTACACACACTTCCACCACCCTCTAAGCTTTTGTAAGCTTATGCACGATAGATGCGTGCAGGTGGCGTTAGATTGCAGCAGCGTTGAGCTTGGAGCATGTAGCTGACCTCTGGAGCTTTTGGAGTTTTTGATTTCGATATATGTATTTCCCTTTCAGCAGTGTATTCAAACGATTATATTAGTGGATATGTGATGATGATGTTGCCTTCATGATTCGGGTATACTTGTGGTTATGCTTCATTACGAAAGAAATTCATACTGAAAATCCTCCTTGTAGGACCCCAGGATCGGAATCTGGCGTATGGGCGCTGGGAGCCGAGAATGGGGTACTACGGAGGCTGTCAGCACCGGATTCGGCGATCGGGATTCCTGTGAATCTGATTTTCGGGTTTGGGGCGTGACAGAAACCCCCTGGATTGGCAATCCCCAGTTGCTCTTTGCTGCCAAACAACAAAGGGGATTTGAAATCCCCTCCAATCCACGGTGCCAAACGACCCCTAAGTGCCCGTGTATCATCCATCACACTTTGCTAGAGTATCATTTTTACCGGCAATGGACTCCTGTGTTAGTTCTGTCCCATTTACAAAATGATAGTGATTCATCATCCTCACATATGGCACTGATGTACGGATATCCGGACCATCCAAATTCTGGGCCATTGTTTGGATCATATATCTAGATTACATTGATGAGTGAGTGGTCCAAATTGGAAATGAAAATCATATAGCTAATATTGTCTTCTCTCTTTAATTTAGGGGCTATGCTCTATCCACAGTTGATTCAATGATTTGGAGGATCTGCATTGTTTTATAAGTATGTCATTTCTCCAAATAACAATACTCCATGTTCAAAGACAAACAGAAAGACAAAAATACTAATTAGTTTTTGTTTGTTTCAAATTTGTTTTTTAACGGCAAATGGAATTTGAAAGTTTTTAAAATTAAATTAAAAAAAAAAAACCAATATCGAATGATTAATGGAGTCCCACATAATGTATGGACCACTTAAAATGTTCGCCCATATGATCAATAACCCACATCTAAAATGCGCTACGATGGATGACCTACTTCAAAGGTGGAGCTTACATGACATGGATAATCCACATCAAAGGTGGGTTTCACATGTTGGGCATTGGACATTAAATCTGTGCCTCACATGACGTGTGGTAGACATTGAATCTGTCCTCCACATGATGGATTATTTATATTGAGGTCCCCTTACATTAAATATCGAGTCAAGCTGAGTCTTCGCATGAACCTGAGCTTGCTCTGTATTGAGTTGACTTTTCAAGTTTTGATCGGGTGTTGAAACTCCTCAGAGTCTACCACCGGAACAAGAGTATGGGGTCCATACTCTTGCTTCGGTGGTAGACTCTCAGAAGTTTCAACACCAGGTCAAGGGTTCAAATACCCATAGGTAGTGAAATCCCACTATAGCATGAGTGTGTGGGGGTGTGTGTGTGTTACATAAATAAATAAATAAATAAAAACTTACATTGCACACATGGTGTTGTATCCATGTGGGCAAATATTATACTTTGTTTCATGGATTACAAGCATTTCGATATATGGAGACACACAGAGAGTAACTTACTGCAATGATTCTACTATTTTCATATTCCTTTTGTGATGTAATTGTTTGTTGGAGGCATTATACATGCAAATATTATATGTATATATATATATATATATATATATATATATATATATATATATATATATATATATGGGAAAAGGTACTATGCGCTCGAGCGTAAAGCGGTCGTCCATGAAGTCGAGTTGGGGTGGGCCCCACCGTGATTTCTTTTGAAGATCCACACCGTCCACCAGATGCACCGCTCCAAGTGGGACCCACACGGCTGAAAATCGACCGTCCACGAAACTCAGGTTATAGCTGTCCGATATCGGATCTGTCCGGATCCAGTGGCTTGGATCCGATATCGGATCGGATCGAATTCGGATCTAACTAATAGCATTTCGGATCTAATCGGGTTATAGCTGACCCGATCCGATTCGGACCGTTGCCCACCTCTACTTGAACACGATTAAAAAAAAAATACCTAAAACATTCTGCCATGTGTAGAATTTGGGATGCGGCACCCATGTGTCAGATGCCAGATTCGGGACGTAACAAACCTATACCCATCCTCACTCTAAATGTCCACAATTTGGTTGTCCTCCCCTTTTTGTTGGAATATCTGTTTACTGATACCTTGTGCGTACATTTATTCATTTCGCATTGTAGTCAATGCAAGCTTTTCCATCTAGGATTGGAGAAGGAGATAGAGATGGAAGGAACACTCAATCTATTGGCAAATGTACAAATCCCGGGTAAAATTTGCTAGCATATTACATCCTTCTATTAGATGGCCAATGTTTAGATGGTTTCGATTATTTTATTAGGATAGTTTTAGTGATGCAGCTAACAATTAAATTGTTTCAAGTATCATTTTTGTGCCAAATGTACGGCGCAAGAGCAGTAGCCCAGCTCATGCACCTCTTGCCTTTAGAAAGGAAGAAAGCAAAAGTATTTTTCACCAAATCCAATGATTTCAAGGTTAAAATAAAGTGATTTCAAAACACACACTAAAACCGTCTTTCATTTACTACAAGCAAATTATGAGAGACCCCACTGTGGGGTCCACACAAAAAAAACTTTCATTTACTGGGAACGGCTTAGGTGAGACCCCAATGTGGGACCACCTTAATCTATGTATTATGTAACTGCACAGTCCATCCGTTTTCACATATCATTTTAGGGCATCATCCCAAAAATAAAGCAGTTCTAAATTTTAATTATCATGATATGAAACAGTGGTGATTTAAGGCCCTACCATTCATATCATTTGAAACAGTGGTGATAAAAGCTTCTAATGGTAAACCGATATGTTTCCGTAGCCTAAATGAGGGGGAAAAGCAAAATATCAGCTTGACTCAGAACTTTTGTAGCACATTAACGATTAATCACCACGTTTCTTATGGTATGGTCCATCTGATAATTGGATCTACTTCATTTTTGAGAAAAGTTGTAAAATGATCTGAAAAAAAAAACGGATGGACGGAGTAGATGCCGATGGATGGAGTAGAAACAGAACACATACATCAAGGTGGGCCGAACCTTCTAGTGTGAGTCGGGGGTCTCACCTAATCCGCTCCCTTCATTTACTTTAACGTCAGTTACATTGTGTCAAACGCACCAAAAAGTCCAATTACCATCAACTACCGTTGAATACATGGTGCCCAAGGGCGTGTCAGATGAGTAGGTTGGATCACTGGAATAGCAGTGAGACCCCGCGTCCACTGAGGTGGGTGGGACTAAATCCACACCGTCCATCCGTATTGAAAGCTCATTTTAGGATATCATAAAAAAAATGAAGCAGTTCCAAATCCTAGATGGACCACAGTACATGAAAAGTGGTGATCAACCATTAAAAACTTCTTGTGGGCCACAAAAGCTTTGGATCTATATGATATTTGTGTGGTCTCTTCGTCCAGGTGTTTGAGACCTTATCAACGGTTGGATGGAAAATAAACATTCCGGTGGATCCAATGAAGTATTAATGGTGGGGATTCAATCACCACGACTGTTTCCTGTGGTGTGGTCCACCTAATATTTAAGTCATCTTCATTTTTTGGATCATGCCATAAAACGAGCTTTCAAAATGGTTGGACGGTGTGGATTTAAGGCATATACATCACTATGAGCCCCACAGTAAGGGGTTCCACCTACCCAGTGGATCCGGGTTCTCACCTAAGCCGCTCCCGATTGGATGGCATATACCCACCACAGCGGACCAGACACAAATTGGACGATTGGGACTTTCCATCTCAGCCGTTCCTAGTGGTGTAGCCCACCTGTGATTACGATGATTTTTGGGCGTACAAACAGGGTGGGCACGGCAAATGGACGGGGTGGATTTCATCAGCATGAACTCCTCCATCCACGTGACGGAATAGTCACAGGCCTCTACGTCACTTCGTGTAGTCACGCAAGCGTTTTCCCTGCACAGAGAGATACTGCTGTGCCCCCTGTTGTGGGAAGCTGTGTGGGGCACACAGAGATCTCTGTGATAAATACATTCCGTCCATAAGTTTTTGAAGACTAAGATAGGACAAGAATATAAAAATCAGGCAGATCCAATACTCAGATGGGCCACACCAAACGAGAAGGTGGGAAAGAAAACATCCACCGTTGAACATTCTTGGAGCTGACCATGACGTTTAGATTCCATCCAAACCGTTCATAAGGTTATTACCATCCAAATAAACTGCAGGTACAATATCATCGTTATACAAAACTTTCGCGGCCCCACAAAGTTTCCAATGGCGGGAGTTCTATTTCGTGTGGTATGGCCCACATGAGTTTGGATCTGCCTGTTTTTTAGCCCCTATACTATTATGGTATTGAAAAACTGATGGACGGAGTGGATTTGCCACGGAAATCTCTTTGGGCCCCACAGAGCTTCCGACAACAGTAGGCACACAAATATCTCTGTGCCCGCCTGCCCGGGACAGGGGCGACCCACCTTCGTTTTCATTCCTGTTCATCAAGGTATACGAGCGGCGTTGGCGTTAACTTGCTGTGGGTACTTCGCATAAAGATCCCAAATTTCATCGAAATTTCACAAGATCTGACCCGTCCAACATGTAAGATACATAATTTTCACCCTAGAATTATGAAATCATAATCATATAAAATCTCTGTAGGCCACACTCTAGGAAAAAAATGACATTGGATGCCCACCCTTAGTTTTTTGTTCGACCCAACGTGATGTTTAACTGAAATCCAATCTATTCATCCCATGTGACTCACTAGCTAAAAATCAAAGTATTACAAAACTCAGGTGTGCTAAACCACTTAAATTTAGAGACTTTTTGGTATAATTCAATAGAATGGCCCACTTGGATATTGAATCAGCATGATTTTTGAAAATAGAAAGGCCAAAAATAGGGTGATGAATCTAATATACGGAGTGGATCTAATTCATGTCAGGTCATTTCCCTGAGTTATAGAGATTGACACCAGTTAGTTACCTACGCGACTGACTTACGTAAATGTTTTCGGTGTCATCTCCTCTGGAATAATTCCTCAAAGGATCCCATATTCCGGCTCTTGCCCCAGCGGCCCTTGAACTCCACCGGTCGATGATCCAAGACCGTCCATCTGGTGGGCCCTATCTAACTCCATCTCGCTTCCTCACTGAGTTCGAGAAAACGACACGTGTAGAGTAATAAAGAAACGCCACGCACATTGCCCAATACAGACAGCTAGGCTGCATTTTGATGCCTATAAGTTTTTTAATATATAAGTTATTGGTAACCTACTTATATACAGGTGAAAGAAAGGCACGGGCCATTTTGTTTGGTGTAAGCTATAATTTACCTATAAGTAACTTAGTTAATGTGCTCCAACAACCTATAAATTAGTTACATATACGAGTGTACATCGAGTAGAATCAATTTGAGTTGGCCTCATCTCAACATGGCTCAACCAGTAGCTAAACTTAGCTCGAACTTGGCTCGGCCCAGTCCTTGAGCCTAACTGGCCAACTCGACTCGGTTCGGTCAGCAACTCGGGTCAGTATGGGCCAAGTTTGAGGCAAGATCGAGCCGAGTTTGCTTGTGTGACATTTTCACAAACATTTGGACTGCACCTTCAAAATTCCACTGCCTGTAAAATAGCAGAAAAGGTTTTTTAGGTATTTTATCAAATACCATCCAAGCAATAAAAATTTAGAAAAAAAAAAAGGTTTTTTATTTCATATACATACCTTTCTTGCCACCAGCCACACTTCGTTGAGTCATTTCATTAAACACTTGGTGAGCAACATCAATATCAAAGTAACCGAGTCACCGAATTGGTTCGATCAGAGTTCGATTCAAGTTGAGGCTAGCTCGAACTCATGTTCAAGCTCAAAAAATCAATTTGACTTGACTCGAACTCAGCTTCAAACCAAGTTGAATTGAGCTTTTTCGAGTCGAGTCAAGCGAGCTAACTGAGCTAGCTCGGTTCGTGTACACCCCTAGTGACATGTAAGATGTTATATCTAATTGTTTAAAAATTAAATTGATATGTAGGAAAAATTGCATAAAAGTATGTAATTTTATTAAGCCCATTTAGATAGATAATTTAACTAATTCTCAAGCTAAATTAATCATTAGGCGAGTCCTAAAAGTGGGCCCGTGTATTAGAAAACACGTAAAAGTAGGCCCACTTATATGTAACTTAAAAACTTCTCGCGGACCACAAGTTTAAAATCAACATAATATTTGTTTTTCCCTTCATCCACGTCTTTAGGACCTAATCATCAGGTAGGATGTCAAATAAACATTACAGTAGGCACTAGGAGGTTTTCAATCGCGAACATTTGGTCATTACAATTTTTCTCTGGTGTGGTCCCCCTAAGATGGAGATATGAAAAAATGAATGGATGGTATTAATAAAACGCATGCAACATGATGAGGCCCACAAAGCAACAACTCTTTGCGATCTAGTTATTGCATAGGCCAAACTGGAGTGAATCCATCAAGGTGGGTGGATCCTAAATTGTAAAGCCCATTGTGATGTATTTTCCTCACATCCATATCGTTCATCCGTGTTGAAAGCTCATTTTAGAAAATGCGCACGGCCTGTCTCTAACCACAAATGAATAGTTTTATGGGTGGGCCCACCATGATGTATCTGTTTATCCATGCCGTCCATCTCTTTTATTTGATCAATTTAACATATGACCACAAAAATGAGGTAGATCCAACGCTAAAGTGGACCACACCAAATATAACACTTAGCATTTAATACAACCCAAGCTTATTATTTGGCCAATTACACTTGAGCGCTGGATTTGCCTCATTTCCGTGCACATATCTTAAAATAACATAAGGGAAGGGATGGACAAAGTATATAAAATGATATATCACGGTGGGCTTGCCCACATAACTGCTCGTCTGTGACTAGACACGTTCAGGGGTAGAACGCAGTTCGTATCACATGATCCAAGAAATAAAAAGATCTCAATCTCAGGTGGACAATAGTATAGAAAACAGTAATAATTGACAATTAAAAACTTATCATAGCCCACAAAAGTTATGGATCAAGATGATATTTGTGTGGTCTCTTGATAAATATTTTGTTACCTTATTAACAGGTTATAAGGCAAATAAATATTCCAGTAAACCCCAATGAGTTTTTAATGGTAGGGATTTAGTTAAGATTATTTCTGGAAACGGTAGGCCCCGCAGTCAGGGATCCGAAACCGCCCGCTGGGCAAACAGCGCCCGTTTCCCACGGGAAACGATTTGGCTACTCCCCCTTCCATCAGCCCGGTGGCAGTTGGTCAGTGCTCTGTGGGCCCACAATGATGTATCTGTTTAATACCTTCCGTTTATCCATTTTTACAGATCATTTTATTTAGATGTTTATCCAAAAAATTATAGGTATATAAATCTCATGTAGACCACACAACAGGAAAAAATAGTGGTTGGATATCAGCTTGATCCTCCTAATGCCCACTGTACTGTTTATTTGACATCTAATATTTTGATTAGTACATACAGGCCCAGATGAAGGGAAAAATCAAATATCAGCTTAATCAAAAACTTTTATGCCCCAAAAGGTTTTTAATGGTTGACACTCATTCAACACTGTTTACTGTAATGTGTGCCACTTGAGATTCTGATATAAATAATTTTTGGTCCCAAACCATAAAAGGATCTCTAAAAATAGATGGACGGCATGGATGAAACACATACATCATGGTGGGGCCCACAGAGCACCGACCAACAGTCAGTTGCCGGTGGCACGGGGAATAGCCAATCCGTTTCCTTCACACTGCCCCCGAATAAAAAAATAAAAAATGATGAGGATGAAAAAAAAGACGAAAAAAGGAGGAGACGCAGAGAGAGAGGGAGGAGACGCTGAGAGAGAGAGAGAGAGAGAGAGGGAGAAGGAGACGCTGAAAGAGAGAGGGAAGGAGACGCTGAGAGAGGGAGAAGGAGACGTCGGGTCAGAGAAGGTAGGTGCACTTTCGATGCAGCTGCGTTTCCACCTTCCTCTTCCAAATTCGAAATGGATAGCCGTTGCCTGTAACAAAGTAACCTGTGACTTGAAAAACACCTAATTCCACTGTTACATTTCTTGCAATCTTACTTGATAGAAAGGTACAGGTTGAGATTTTGTTACCTGTAACATTTCTCACCCAAATACAAACTGTAAGAAAGTCACCTGTAAATTTCTTACATTTTACAGAAGTTGGGTGAGACATGGAACTCGAAAGATCTCAGCCGTTGAAGGACTTTCCCGTATAAGATAAAAACCAGTCCGTTACTACATTTAAAATATCTCTAGATCTGCGCTCCCGTACAATTCGTTTTTTTTCCCCTTCTTTTTTAATCCGAGAAGATCGTATTTTGTCCCGAATCCCGAAGCAATTCCAGAATCTAAATCTGGTGTTTTTCCTTCGTTTCAGATCTGTATAAGAATTACAGCAGAGGGCAGAGAGAAGTTCCTATTCTGATTTCAATTTCAGAGAGAAAAAAGGGGGTGAGAAGAAAGAGAAATTCCTGAGGAATTTTCTGAAATTTCAATTTCAGTCTTTTTGAGGTAAATTTCATTTTATTCCGAGATTTTTTTTAAAAAAACTTCAGATCTGTATTTGTATGTAGTTTCTGATGCGGTTTGAATGTATGCATAGCTGTGGATTTGAATTTTTAATGTTTTCTTATTAAAAAAAATGGGAAATTCAGTAGAATTAGATATTAAATGATTTTTTTATTTTTCGCGATATGGATTGGATCATCAGATGGACGGTTCTGATTTCACGGCGGGGAAAGGAGTGAAAGGATTGTTTGTTTTGTATTTAATAAGAATTTGGTTAGATTCGTGTTGGTTTTTAAAGAATGTGATTAGTTTTGAAATGCCGCTTCTCCAAATCTCTGGCATTTTCATTAGGGCCAGGTTTCGGGAAGGACAGGGCATAATTCTTCTTTAGTTTATTACAACCTGTTGCTGTTTGAGATTGGCTGTGCTTTTGCATTAGTTTCTGGCATTCATGGCCCATTGTTTTACAATCATTGCTACTCCTATAATTACATGTTTTCAAAAGGATTTGAGGAAATCCACAACCCTTCATTAAGCATGAAAACACTATCCACAAACCTTGCCCCCACAATACACAGACTGGAAAGTGCCATCACTACCTCATCCCTGCCATTTCTCAACACAATAATTCCCATTTGGTGAAGGTTGACCAAAATTCTCTACCAATTGTGTCTCACTTTGAGTCCATAAGACACCACTCTTCCTCCTATTTACGCACCTACCACTATTCCTCTCTATTCTCTACTCTCTACTTAATCACACAGACCTTCATTCCTTCTCCCATTACTGCTAATCATAGCTATCCATGGTTGAGACATGTCGCTTTCCCATTTCATCACAGAATTCTTGAAGGATGAGGGCTTTTGAAAGGAACAATGGACTAAATCACTCTGAGAACCCAGTGGTAATTCCAAAAAAGATTTTATTCTCCAAACCATGTTCCTTCAAGGCCTAGTTGGAGGCTAGCCTTCATTGTGTTTTGTAGCCTTAGTTGGCTCAGTCAGGTCCTGTAGCTCATAGCTGGTATCGATGTTGTCAAAATCGTTATCACATCGCAAACTATAATATGGGTTGAATTGTATTGAATCTCAAATTGTATCATAAATTATTAGATTTTTTTTAAAAAGATTATCTTAAAATTTTGAAATAACTGATAAAATATAAATGAATCAGAAAAAAAAACTCATAAATTGTCCATTTACCATCAACATTCACCTAGAAAAGTAATATTGGCAATTGAGAACTTGTATATCATATGCTTATTGTGATAGTGTTAAAGGATTCTCGTCTTTCCTTTATAATTTATCTTTCAAGAAATTTAGCTTAAAAAACATCCAAGCATCCTTTACTAATTTTACCCTTCTTAAGTGTAGAATTATGTTGGAAAAACCGGCATTTGATGGACCCAAGAAAATGATATATTGATTTCATTTCTTTTGGTATTTTGAATATCAAAATTCCCAAATCACTTATGAAGAATAAAATAAAATAATTGAACTTTTCTTAAACTATTCTTAAGGCTCCCACCAATTTAAAAACATAAAACGAAAGTCAAGTTTAAAGAAGAATAGAACATGTATAATTCAAATTGTAAATCATCATATTCAAATCGTTGAATCATATGATTCATTTAAAAAGGATTCAAGGTGGGATTCAAATCATTTTCCTTAACGTACAGCTCCAATCCAATCGTAAATCGTTAATCGTGGGATTTTGACGACTATGGCTGGTATCAATTAGATTTAGACATATAGTATCTTATCTTTTAAAAAAATAGATACAATATCTTCTTTGTATGCTTACCTTTTCTCTGAAAACTCCCAGCTTTTGTGGGAATTTTGATGGATTATTGATGTGAATTTCATGTGAATTGTTCACAATTGAGAATTTAACAAATTATCAAAGAATTACATAAAAATAGGAGAAATTATTTGAGAACATTCTAAGAGAGAATTTCTGGAGTTCCATTTTAAATAGGTGTGTGTGTGCGGTATATTTTTTAAAGAGTTCTCTAGAGTGGAAAAATTTTGGTAAGATTTATCCAAGGACATTATCATCTTAGCATGATCCTGTATGTTAAATATCTTTGATAAATCTCATCCACAGCCTCACTTCTATTTTCTTTACTACTAAAAATCGGCTCTTATTTGATGATATTGTAGAAGCTTTTACAATCTTGTGAAAATTGCTAATGATGGCTGGGAGGAAGCCAGGTTTGATTGCTTTATTTGATGTCGATGGGACACTTACAGCTCCAAGAAAGGTACAAATACTTTACTCCTTATCCCTTTGAGATTTCCACAATGGGAAAAAAATTCCATTGCTATTTTTATGCTTCTTGTTATCTATTTGACATTTCTGGAATGGTTTTTAAAATTGTACTTAAACTTGGAAATCAGTATTCTATTTTTCGAGTTTGACACATCCAAGTCCATGTAGAACTCCCCAATTTTATAAAATGTAGTTGGACTCTGTAGTTGGAGCTGGGACTCCAACCACGCCAACTATGCCAAGTTTCTTGTTGATCAGCTGTTTTTTTTTTTTGAAAAAAAAAAAATATATATTTTTAAATTTAATTTATTTATTTTTTCTTTTTTTATACGTTGATTCCTTTTATGAAAGCTAAGAAGTTCTTTTTTTTTTTTAAAAGAACAGATTAGTAGTTGAACCATAGTAGGATCCATTCTGTAGGTAATTCTTTTGATGAAAGCTAAGAAGAAATTCTGTACAACAGAGTATTATTTGAACTGTAGTAGGATACATTTTAGAAAAGCACTGTTTTCTCTTCTCCACACTTATCGCATCATCAGTCATCACATATTTCACTTGCCTCAATATGATTGCACCATTCTTATCAAACTATGTGTTACATATCAGTTTTCAATGCAAAGTTGTTTGTTTTCCTACTTTCACGAACCATAAAGTTGATAAATCTGCTCTCTCTTCTTTCTTTTTTTTCCTAGAGAGATTATCAAACTTACTGCTAGTAATATTTTGAAGTTCTTGGCAGATGCATCCTTGACATGTTCTTTGCTAGTAATTATCTCTTATTCAAATTCTTCTGCTCAATTGTCAGGTTGTGACTCCAAAGATGTTGGAGTTCATGCAGAACCTTCGGAAGGTACCTGATTTCTACCATCTTTCATTCTGGCATGGCAAATTGAATAAAAGTGATGTCGTGTTGCTTTTTCACATTTTAGTCTCCCTTTTTTCCTATGGAAAATTAGCACAGTAAAACATTTTGTTTCAAATGCTTATTGCATTTTTTGGTGGCAGGTTGTAACAGTTGGTGTTGTTGGAGGATCTGACCTTGTAAAGATATCAGAGCAGCTTGGGAAAACAGGTCTATTTAGCTAGCTCTTGACTATAGCTGTATGAATCCTTTAAGTGCTTCTTTGCCTTTATTATCTTGCAATCCCTAAATGTAGCTCATTTTCTACTTTTTGTTGCCACCCTACTCACCGTTGCTTTTATTGACTAAGCTCTTGATGTTTTGTTTTGTTACATGTAATGGAAGTTAAGTGCGACCTAGAAAATCCATAGTTTTCTTTGCATTTTTGTTTGATAGGTTTATTTGACATATTCCTTGACACATGCTGCAATTGAGATTCAATGTTTCAGAATAGCATTAAAGCTTTACATTTTGTGTCAAAAAGTGTTATCTGATCATTGTTATTAAACCCTTTTGCTTCATACAAATTTCATCTTTTCAGTCGGCACTATTTTTTGGTATAGTTTGGAAAAGAGTAATCTTGTATAAGATAATGAAATTATCATATATGAATTGAAAGCTGATTGTTATCTTTTGATGGTAGCAGAATTAGATATGAAAAAACAAGAAAACTTTCTTGATTGGAAGTTTGCGATATTAATTTCTTTTCTCGTGGACTTTACTTCTAGTTGCTTAAAAGGGATTCTTCTTTAATGCACACACAACAAACAGTGCATATATAGGAAGTCACAGAACATTTACTATATATTCTCGGACAGTTTTATCTGCTTTGGAATAGACTGGTCCACCCTCAAAAATAGGAGCAAGGATTCTAGATTGCAAGAAGTGTTTATCAGTATTGTTACATCTATCACTAGCTGGGGATATGGAAACATGTATCGATATCGCCTATATTTTTGCTGATACCCAGAAATGTATCACTAACTATGGGAAACATTGAGGAATACAAGAAAATGGTGGAATTTCTCAATGAAACTTTAGTAGATGCTAAAATACGCATATTTGCGTATTTAGGAAACAAATAATTGCAAAAAAGATACATAATAAGTTTTTCTTTAATGGGGGTCTAAAAGCATGTAAAGCTGACTTAGGGAAACATTAGAGAAACATGAAAAATCGTGGAAATTTTCAATGATACTTGAAGAGATGCTAAAATACACATATTTGCATATTTAAGAATCAACCAATGGCGAAAAAGATGCATATTTAGGAATCAAATAATAAGTTTCCCTTTAATGGGGCCTAAAAGCATGTATAGCTTGAGGAATCATTGGGGAAAATGGGGAAAAAGGTGGATCCATCAATCTAACCATCTATCCACACACACACACACACACACACACACACACACACATCCATCCATCCATCCATCCATCCATACATATACACACATACAAACATGCATTTCATCATACAACCATGCGCCCATAAAGAAATTTGAAATGGAATTTTTTTAATAAACATATTTATGGTGATATTGATACAATGGTGATATTATTGAAATTTCGCCAATACACTGGCAATACAAGAGACTACACTTAGAATATACACAATCGAAAAATATTGGTGACAATATCAATACATCGGCAATACTTAGCGATATATCACTGATACCTAGAATTTTTTATACTACCAGTGTTATCGGTATCGAGAAGCTGGGGGTAAGTTTTAGGATACATAGTATACTTGTATATGCTCCCTGTAACAGTATCCACACAATATGACGTGACTCCTAACAATTTTATTATATCTTGGTTATAATAGCTTCACACTTGAAAGTATGTTGTGAATGTGATACCCAATTCCATGAAAGTCTTCCTGAACTTTAGAAAATGGGTAGTTGTTTTCTCTTTCCTTAGATCTGTGTTTGTATTGGTGTACATATCTGCTCATTTTAGGTGTCCCTACATACTTATTTTTTGCTTTTCAAGATTCTGCCATTCCACTCTAAATGACCATATCCTCAGTTAAACCATAGGTCATCAAATCTTTTCTTACTACCTTCAACCACATCCTTTTGGGCCTTTCTTTTACCCCTTATAGCCTTCAAGTTGAACCAGCTTCTTTCTAATTGGTGCAATCTTTGTCTCTGATACACATGGCCAAACCATCTAAAGCCTACTTTACCTCATTTTATTACCCATTGGGACTACTTCTATTCTAAGTTCCCTTAAACGTGTTCATTTCTAATTCCATCCTTCCTCACCTTGCCACTATCCATCTCAACATCCAAATTTCATCTACACCCTGCGTATGAACTTTTGTTCCTTGACTGCCTAACATTCTGTCCCATAAAGCTCTGCTGCTCATATAACCATCGTATAAAATCTCCCCTTCAGTTTGATAAGTATGTGACAATCCCAACACTCTTACAAGTGTCACAAAAAAGGTTGAGAAATTTTGTAGGAATTTTCTTTGGAAGTTAGAGGGAATGGGCACAACCATCACCTAATTGATTGGAGGGTAGATGGGACTACTGTAGGAAGGAATAGATGATGGAGTTGCACCCTTATGGGGATTGGTGAGGTTCAACAAAGAGCAAAATCATTGCATCCAAGTATGGGGAATTTAATAAGGGCTGGGATCCAAGGGCTGGTGTGGGGAGGTTTATTTCTGGCATGTGGATAAAAATATTTAAGATTGGATATATTTAAATGAAATGGGGAGACTTCTTATGAAGGCAAGGTATTCATTATCAGTAATGGCGGCCATAACAGCCAGCCTTATGGCCATTATGATATGGGTCGTAATGGCCGTCATGGCCCTATAATGGTCAAAAGAATTTTGAAGGAAGAAAGTGGGTCGGCCCTGTATAGGACCATTATGGGTCCATATCGGCCAGTTATTGGCCTTTTTTTTTTTTTTTCCAGTATAGATGTTACAACGCTGTATCGTGTAACAGGTCCCACCATTGCAGCCTTTACATAACCGTTTTTTAATGCCATGCATGAAAGGCTTTCCTTTTAAAGTTAATAAGGGGGCCAAGGTGAGATTTGGGAAGATTCTTGGGTGAGTGAAGAACCACCTTGGGTATATATTCAAGACTTTATAAGGTGGCCTCTAATAAGGAAGCCCTCATTGAGGAGTGCCATGAGGAAGTAGGTGCAACCTCATGTGGAACATTATTTTTAGACAGGATCATTTTTGTATGGGTGGGTGGGGTGGGAAGGTGCGGTTTCATTGATTTTTTTACTATTTTTTGAGTATTTTTTTTTTTTTTTCTTTGGTCCATGCCATGGGAATTATGAGTGTTTGGAAATGAAATATGGAGGGATCTTTTTCCTCTAAATCTTCTTAAAAGCCTTAATGGAAAGTGTTGATCCTCTTCTTTGTGTGCTTGTGCGGCCTTTGTAGTCATACCTTAGTTGCACTAACCTTCTAACCAGGCTCCAATCTAGTTTTGAATAGCACTTCAGACTTTTGCTCCCTCTTCCTAGATGTTTGTACTTGCTAACATTGTGAGAGGACATTTATCCACTCCAACACCCGAATTTGTGCCTACTCCCTTTCATGTGTCGTTAAATTTAGGAAAATCACCTTACCCTCAATTATCTCCAATACTGTGTACACAATCTTCCTGGAGTTTGCATAATGTGCATGAAGGAAGAGGAAAGGGTTCACGATCTCCTCATTTATTGCCAATTGGTGTGGAAGATTGAGCTTATTTCCTTCATCTTTTCAACGTGAATTGCGTCTTTGGAAAAAAGTCAAGGGATGTTATGAGTAGCTTGGAGTGATTCAAAGTTAGAGGTAGGATTCTTCAGAAAGTGCTCATGGTAGCTTTGTCTTGGGAGGTTGGAAGGAATTTTGAAGTCATTGAGGCTCTTTTACTAAAAGTGAAAAAGAAAAAGAAAAAAACAAAAAGCAAAAGAATCCTCATCAAATGGGCTTTTATCCATGCCATCGCTTATTTTTGAAGCAATTGGTCATTGGTGTCAGATAGTGGACTGACAAATATGTAACTGGGTCCAAGATGGTATGATTGCCTAATTGTTTGTAGAAAATTTGATGAATCTTCCAGCAGAGGTCCTAGTGGAACTGGATGGTAATTATACAAGTGCGGAGCTTTAAACCTCAGCTAAGGGCTGAGGATTGCCGTGATGAATTGCTCTGGTTTAGGAATTGTGGAGGGTGACTCCTTGTAAGTAATTGGTCAAGCTGCAGAAGGTCTTTCTCAACTGTGGAACCTGTCCTTTGTGTTTGAAACTATTGGTTCCTTGCCTTGAGATTAAATATTTTGTCTGCCCATGTTGGTATGGGGACTGATGTCTTGGCCAATGCTTAGTTGCATGTTACTTCCAACTAGGTGACGCTTTTGCTTCAAATTGTGCTTCGGACTCGTGCTCCCACTCCCACTTCCTACCTTTTTATACTTGAAACCATTTTGAAACAAATGCTTCATCACTCCTGCACCTGAATTTGTTTTGCTTCACGCTTCATGCAACTATAGGCCGATTTTCAGCCAAAGTGGTGCTTTTCATATTCTTTTGTTTTGGGAACTCATTTCCTCCTTGTTGATGTATCCTCTCGCTCTTTCTCTTTGAATAAATCTCGTTTGCTTTAAAAAAGGATAATGTTACCAATTACGATGATGAACAAAAAGAAAAAGAAAAAGAAAAAAGTTCTACTAGTCAATTGAGGGCTTTCATGCATACTTGGTTATTTCTATATACCTCTAGAGTAATATGAATGTCTCTGATAAACCTTTTGCATATCTAAACTTGGGTTCTTATGCTGAATTCCTTACTTCCCGTAAATCATTTATTTAAAAATCTTTTGGGAATTGCTTCATTGCTTACATTTATTTTCAAGGCCTAACACGTTCAACTAATTTTGTGTTTCTGCAGTAGTTGATGACTATGATTATGTCTTTTCTGAAAATGGTCTTGTTGCTCACAAAGACGGGAAGCTCATTGGAACTCAGGTATTCTTCTTGTATTACATATTGAGATTTCTCTTAGAGAAGGCTTAAAACTGGTCCTTAGATTTCTCTCTCTCTAAATTGCTTCAATAGAAAACTTATGTAACATGAACTATTTAAGTTAATGCCCAAGCGTTGAGCCCACAATCATTAGTATCTTATATTCCAAGGCTATTGATCATTTTCTTTTTATTGATCGAGCATGTTCATCACTAAAGCATTAATATCTTCAGTTATGGATTATCTTAAGACTTTTTTGAAGAAAAGTAGTGGAACATTATTTTCAAAGAAAATGTGAGTGGAATCAGCTCTGCAATTAGTGAAAATGTTTGTATTTTGTAGCTTTCCAACTTGATGAATCCCGCTTGCTCTAATACCATGTAGTTTGTGATAAGATGTAAGAGAAAGAGGAGAAGAAAGAGAATTGGAATGGAAAAAGAGGACAAGAGATTAGGGTTTGACACCCCCTCCCCTCTTTGCTTTTATTCACTTGAGTTGGAAAGAAAAATACCAAAAATACCAAATGTGTAGGGGTGGCAATGGGTCAGGCTTGTGTTGAACCCTACCTAACCCAACCCGCCCATATAGTTTATCAACGGGTTTGGCCAGACAACCCAACCCTAAACCTGAAACAAAATAAAGAAGAAAAGCATAGATTTATTTATTATTTTTTTTTTAAAAAAAAAATTATGAATGCACATATCATTCCACAGTCTAGGCTAGATTGTGCATAGCCTTAGCGTTGTATTTAGGGGTGTACATCGAGTCGAGCTGGCCTTAGCTCGACTCGGCTCGGCCACTGGCTAACCTTAGCTCGAACTCGGCTCGGCTCGGTCCTCGAGCCTGACTAGTCAACTCGGCTCGGTTTGGTCAGCAGCTCGGGCCGATTTTGAGCTAAGATCGAGCTGAGTTCGCCATTGAGGCATTTTCACAAACACCTGGACTGCACCTTAAGCAATGGTTTTACATGTATTTTATCAAACACCTTCTAAGCAACATAAAAACCAAGAAAAAAAAAGGTATTTGTTTCATGTACATACCTTCCTTGCCACCAGCTACACTTCGTTGAGTCATTTTATCAAACCCTTGGTGAGCAACATCAATGGCAAAGTAACCGAGTCACCGAACTGGTTTGATCCGAGTTCGATTCGAGATGGGGCCTACTCGAACTCGACTCAAACTCATTTTCGAGCTCAAAAAATCAGCTCGACTCGGCTCAAACTCAGCTTGGAACCGACTCGACTCGAGTCGAGCGAGCTAACCGAGCTAGCTCGGTTCGTGTACACCCCTAGTTGTATTTCATTCCTGAACATGAATTGGGTCATGGAAGGTTGGGTCAGGTTAGTCGAGCCTAGCCCATTTACAATTAAATGGGGTTGGATCGGTCTTGGTGTATTTTTTTAGTGGGCTGGTTTG
Source organism: Magnolia changhungtana (assembly GCA_030180095.1). NCBI lineage: Eukaryota > Viridiplantae > Streptophyta > Magnoliopsida > Magnoliales > Magnoliaceae > Magnolia > Magnolia changhungtana. The sequence goes on from JASAUF010000213.1 coordinate 2,541,935, forward strand.
AGTCAGAGGGTAATGGGTAATGGGTAATAGGTCAGGTTTGGGAAAAAATTCTTGGCCCATTTAGTAAATGGGTCGGGCTTAGGCTGACCCTAACTTGGTCTGAACCCGACCCATTGCCACCCCTACAATTTTGCCCCTCATTACAAATTATATATGCTCCCTAGGATAATCAAATATGCAAAGGGGCTGTAATGATAAAGAAAGGAGAGAAGATGAGCTGTACAAGTGTACAACTCAGCTTAAATCACCCAGGTGGGCGCATACAGTTGTATGGCCCATGCGCCTATTAACTTTGACAATTAGCAACGTCACGTCTTCTTTTTTGCTCCTACCATTCAAAAGGATGGAGAGATCAAGGAGCATGTTTCCAATGAATTTGATCCGGGGGGATGAAAAGGGCTGTTCATGAGTCGAGCTAGCTCGAAAAACTCGCTCGACTCGGCTCGAGTCAGCTCGGATTGACTTGGCTTGAATGGCCAATTCGGGTCAAGTCAAGCCTTTTTTTTGAAGCTCGAGCTGAGTTCGAGCCGAGTTTGAGCAGGGGACATTTCAACTCGAACTCGACTCGACTCGAAGCTCGAACTCGAGCTCGACTCAGCTCGATTAATAATTTTAAATATATTATATATATATATATTATATTTATATATGTCATGTCATTATTTAAAAAGGAAATATGAAAAAGGACAACCTTCTTCTCTCTACCGTTTGCACTGCAACTATCTTGTTTCATATTTCACTTTCCCTCTTTCTTCATTTCGGCATTTCTCCGTTTTGGCGTTTCTTCTAACATTTGCAGTGCTAAGACATTTGAAGACGTATCGGTGACATTTGAAGGTCCTATTTCCTGTTTTCTTTATTGAAATCGCTCCTCTGTCTCTCTTTTCATCTCTCTTCCATTCTCTCTTCTTTCTTTCGTTTGCATTTTCTTGACTGTTTTGGTCTGGTGTTTCTTGAAAAAGCTCAAGGTCGACTCGAGGTAAACTCGACTCGACTCGAACCGCTAGCTCGACTCGACAACTTTGGCAAACAAGCCAAGCTTCAATATTGAGCTCAAGGCCGAGCTCGAGCTCGAACTCGAGTACAGCATGGACGAGTCGAGCCGAGCTTGGCCCCGCCCAACTCTACTCGACTCGGCTCTATTATAGAGATGTACCTCTGGAGTGCCATGTAATTGTGCCATGCTAATGAAATATTGAGGAAAATTTTATGTGACATCTATTAGTGTACGCTATATGGGGTGGTAGTTAGCAATTAAGAAGCAAAATAAGCAGAGGATGGGCATAGTAAAGATGAGGATGTTGAGATGGATTTTTGGGAAGATTAGGAAGGATAGTATTAAGACCGAGGGCCAGTTTGATAAGCGGGAATCCATGGAAAAACAAAGGAACTTGTAATCATTATTTCCAAAGCTACTATTGAGACATGTATCTGAAGGGATTCCATTATAAGTGGCATGTTTGATTTGCAAGTGGAAATCTACACCATCTCACAAGGCTCACCTTTGATTTTGTACTTGAGAATTGTAGAAGTAGAAAAGGATAAGATTACATCACGGAATCCATTATTTCCCTTGCAAATCAAACAAGTGAAAACATTAATGCTTACATTGTCCTTTCTTCTTCCATCGATTCTCACTTATCAAACAAGCCCTAAGATCATTCCAAACAACCCGAGAATATCCCCGATTGGAGATAAAAAGATGGAGAGACGATTTAAATGGTTCAACCATGTGCTAAGAAAACCGGAGATAGCCCCAATAAGGCAGGGAAATTCAATTAGGGTCGAAGGGCCTGGAAGGAACTTGGAGAGATGTGGTGAGGAGATATGAAGAGCCCTCTTTCACTTGCAGAAGATAGGGCCTTGGGATTTGTTGGTGAAATAGGAATCATAAAAGCCAACACCAAATAGCTGGGACATGGCTATAACAATTACAAACTCATCCCATACATGACCCATGTGGTCTAGCAGGCAGCTTTGCAACTATTCTTGAGTTCTTCTGACAAACATTCTTTGCACTGTTTACAATATTCATGAGTAACCAACTCAAGTATAGAATTTTTTGTTGTAATTAAAGATTGAATTCTCAAGCATTGCCCGAAACCAAGCTCATGTCTTCTTCTTCTTCTTCTTCTTTTCGAAATGCATTTGTTGTGCATTATTCCTCTTAATGACCTCATTTGTTTCCACCTCTACCTCAGAGCTTGAAGTCATCTCTTGGAGAGGAAAAACTCAAGGTGAAGTGCTTCTCCTTCTACCTATGACCTACTAAATCCATAGAGCATTTATAACTGTGGAAGTTAAACATAATAAGCTCCAAAACCTTTGTGCAGGAATTTATTAACTTCACGCTCCATTATATTGCTGACTTGGATATTCCAATAAAAAGGTTGGTGAAAAAAATTTATTGACTCAATTAACCTCTACAAACTTGAAAGTATTGACGTTTTCCCTCTCATTTGCTTGTCCAGGGGAACTTTCATTGAGTTCCGAAGTGGGATGCTTAATGTATCACCAATTGGGCGAAATTGCAGCCAAGAGGAACGAGATGAGTTTGAAAAGTATGACAAGGCATGTATTTTCTGCTCACAAAAATTAAAATGAAACATAAAGAAAATGGCATTTCCTATTTTCATTCTAAAGGATTACATTTGCAGTTGCCAAACCTAGAATGCCCCCCACACGCCAATGTAGCATAGATGTCGGAGATGTGGGTTGTGGGCTGTTCATCAAGTGGGCTCCACTACTAAAGTTTACCTGGCCAAAAAATCAGGTTGGGTCATTGGTTTGGCCCATGCTTTTTACAAAAATGAATAGCCAGTATAAGATAACCAATGGTCCACATTCAAGGAACATATGGTGCCCACTTGATGAGTAGGTTGGCCTCAAATTTTGGCCAGGGTACATCAACAATGAACCCCCCCAACCCCCTCGAACCAAACACACAACAATCGAATCCTGGATCTTGTACACATTTTCTCTGTTGGCAAATGTGGAGGCTTCTGGATTTCACCATGCATATTAGCATCTGCAAGTGTCGATCCTCTTCTATCCCAGTTACCAGTTAAAATAATATTTTAGAAGAAAATGATTCATTCAGGTTCACAATGTACGTACAAAGATGGTCTCTGTGCTTCGGGAGAAGTTTGCACACCTTAACTTGACATTTTCCATTGGCGGACAGATAAGCTTTGATGTGAGTTTGCACACCTTGTTGTTATTTTTTGAACAGTCAAAAAGTGGATATGATTGAAAATCGGCAGTTGAATTTATTTTCTGCACTATGCTTGTAACAGGTATTCCCACAAGGTTGGGACAAGACATACTGTTTGAGATACCTTGAAGAATTTAATGAAATTCACTTCTTTGGAGACAAAACTTACAGGGTAATCTCTCAAAGATTGTCTATCATGCCACTAGACTGGGAACATTATATTATATTCAACCATATGTGCATTTGCATGTTCACACCTTACCGAAGTTTTGAATACTGGTATCGATCTGCATATCAGCTGGGCCCGAAAATGATGCAATAGGGTTATAGGGGGTGTATTGGTTTGCCCTTCTTCCATTTCTTCCATTTTATTTTTTTTTCCAAAATCATCCATTCTACTTTGATTAGTTGAATCCCACTCAAATCTTGTGTTTCGATCCTCAAAATTGACATTGATCTAGTCTAAAATGATTTTCTAAGGTTCCTCCATGGTTCAAAAAGTGGAAAACAAGAGAGAACTGAAAATCATGATAATAATAATTTTGAAATGGGGCCTTTATGGCTGCATTTGCCTGTATTGGCCATAACAGCCCTGTATTGGCACTGATATGCACTTTTTTTTTATTTTTATTTATTTATTTTTTATTTTAAATTTTTTATAGCGGACTAGTTCACCCCTGCATAGCATGCCAGGGGTAACCTATAAAGATATGATAGGGTCGTATTGTAACCAGTTTCTGAAACCATGCCTCTTATTTGTGCCCATGTTGCATTCTTTAATGTGTGCGTTTGTGCATGTCCACACATCTTTACCAATGCATGTTCTCTGATTCGTGTAACCAGTATTGGACTAAAAATATCATTGTCTGTTGAACAGGGAGGAAATGACTACGAGATTTATGAATCTGAGCGAACGGTGGGTCACACAGGTTAGCTCTAATCCTTAACATATAATATATACTAGATGCAAATGATTTAATTTAAGATCTTGAATGAGGAGATTGGGTTCTTTATAGAACTGCCCTCTATTTAACAAGTTTGACTAATGACTCTTTAAGAATTTTTATCTTCAACCGGCACATTTGTCTTCATTCATGTGCAAGCCTATCCAACTGACCTCTAATCTTCCACATTTAAAGAGCGTCAGGGGGTAGTTAGAAACTCCCCCCTGGTTTGCAGTGCCACAATAACACAGCACTTGATCTTGGGAGGCAGTGCATCCTCATAGAAGACTTTTTTCATATTCAAAGTAATTATACAATTTGTAGATGTTAAGCTTGCCAACACACCACATGGCGGCAACTATTGAATGTACTCGTCTGGCAAGTAAAAATATTATAGGAACTTGCCTGTTTGATACTTGATCTGTAAATGCGAGGCCCATGGTTGGTTTATCTAATCCATTGATCTTATGTCCCCCATCATGGATGAACCATGCCTAAAAAATCTCTTCATTTGGTTAATTCTAACCTTTCCATCGTTGGCATGTAAATACATGGTAAAGAAGAAACGTACCAACAGTCCTCATTCAATGGAGAAAAGACTAGATTAGATAGTCAGGATCTTCCAATTTGGTAGATTTTTAGGCATGGTTCATCAGTGATGGTGAACGTTAGATCAATGGCTTGGATAAACCAATTATGGGGCCCACATGTATGGATTGCATGCCAAACAGGAAAGTTCCATGTTTGTAACGAACAGGAAACTTGGCCATATTATAGAATTAGAGACAGCAGAGAGTGGAGTCTAGATTGAGGCCGTTCCATGTTTGTAACGAACAGGAAACTTGGCCATATAAAAATTATTTGTTTTAACGATGAATAAAATTTTCTTTAGAGTCACGATAATTTGCAATAAATTTGTGAAAATTTTTAGAACTACGGAGATTTTGAAAATCCCACGATATTATCACAATGGTATCATGAGGCGCGGGATTTTCAAAATCATGGCAATATTTGTCTCTAGGGCTGGGACAAGGCTATGATGATGGTGATGAATTGGAAAAAGATCTACCATATGGGAAATATGACTCACTTTCAACTATAAGCTAATTTTTTAGAGAACAAATGATCTACAACTGGTTGTAGACTAACTAATCCTACAACCCATTTGGAAATGTCCAATATTTTCAAACACAGAATGTTTCTAGGGAAGAAGTGGAAAAAAAATTTAGAAGGCTTAAAAGGGCAGGCAGCACCATACAACCAGTTATAGTCTATCAATTCTCAATTCTTTAAGATGAAATACAAACTGAATTTTGTAATACAGAGCTTATCAATTGATGAACCAGATGATCTAAGAACTGACCAAGGATGACCTTATATACTGGATTCAATTCACAATTTATGAAGTGCATGCCTGATAGACGATTAAGGAAAACAATAAGGCATGTCCACATTCAATGGAAGAAAACCCCAAAGCCTGAAGAGCTATGATCTGCCAATACAGCAGATTTAGGGGCAATCCCTACGTACTCTGGGGCCTGTCAAATCAACAATGTAAATCAGCTAGCCAACTACCATTAGGGCTGAAAGTGGGGCGGGTTGGGTCAGGTTGGTGCTCAACCCTATAGCCCAACCCAAGGTTCCTATACCTCAACCCTAACTCAACTCAACCCAACCCAACCTCGGGTTGGGAATTCTCAACCCAAGCCCAACCCAAGTGGGCTCGGTGAGGTTGGTCGGGTGGATACATGCTAATATTTTCATTATTACATTAGTCTATTATATTTCAATACACATCTTATTTTTTGTATCTATGATTTTATTAATTATACAAGTAGTTATTTATCATAAAGAACTTCATTTTTTTTTTTTTCTAAAATATAGGACAGCTACTCCTTTAAAAGTCGTGTTGTGTAGCACACAATCTATTTGGGAGAGAGAAATCCGCCGTGTCTTGTTAGCTTGAGTTATCGGAAATGACATGGACCAATGAGACCCAACAGCACTGGAATTTTCGGTGCCTTCAACACAGATGATCCACACTCAATTATAATTTATAAACAACTTATATATTGATCGGGTTCGGATTGGGTTGGGCAACCCGAGACCTCAACCCGAGCTTGACCCAAGTTTTATCGGGTTGGCATTTGTATAGCCCAAGCCCGAGTCCAACCCAATATCGGGTCAGTCACGAGTCGATCGGGTTGAACCCGCCCAACTTTCAGCCCTAACTACCATACATGTATGGAATTGGGAGCTCCACCATATAATTCATTTGCTTTAGAATACCCACCCGTTCGGACCCAATTCTGCAAAAGGGGTTTTCAAGCTTGCTTTTTCGGTCGACTCACTGAATTTCAGCAAGTGTGCTTTTTAGCACCTGTTTTGTCAAGTGGGGGATCAGACGGGGGGTTTGCAAAGTGCATCCAAATGGACCACGCTAACTGCAGCTTGGCCAAAAACAGGGTTTAGGCCTCAAATGCCCCTTTTGAGGATGTGTCCAAACGGGCCCCAAGCATTATGAAATTAAGGGTGCTTGTAAGATCTTGGGAATGACTCCAAACACTGTCCATCTCTTATTGTCTACAGTCACTAGCCCAGACGATACAGTGGAACAGTGTACAACTCTCTTCCTTGGCAAGCAAATTGGAGGTACTTAGTCTTTATAGTACCTTGTATGTGTTTTGAATTATTTTATTATGTTGCATCCTTCATTTCTTAGTTTGAAAATGCAAATGCTTAGCTGGTCAGTAATTAGCATTTGTGTTACTTTCATAACACGGCTTTGTAACTGGCATTACAAATAACAGAGATGAGATACTGAAATATGTTGTGATAAATGAAAGAAATTGAGATTTTGATAAATGTGATTATGATGGAGGGCTGTTATTAATATCGATCATGTTTACATTTGTGTGTTGCATGTTGCATTTTCAGCTTACTCCATTCCTCCTGACGCTAAAATGAGAGAAGTACCTAATGCAAACGTTTTTAGGTTGAGCTTAACATATAAATCGCTTTGTGGAGCCAACCATGATGTTTTGATGATATCTAACCCGTCTATCGTGTGAGGCCCTCTAATTCTTGCCTCCCAAAACTCAGACGGGCCACAGATGTGAAATCATGCCTAAACCCTTTAAAATCACCTATGGTGGCCCACCTGTGTTCTTGAGTGGTCTGACTTTTCTGGTGTCCATCCATCCTGGTCAGATGCATCTAAAGAGTGGATTTGATGGAATATGCAAAATACAGTCGGCTCCACATACAATCTACAAGGTTTTTAATGGTAGACATTGTAATCCCAACCATTCCCTCAGGTGGGCCCACCAGAAAAGTCAAACCCACCCGAGTTTTGGATTTGCCTAATTTTTGGCTGCCTGGCAGAAAATTATTGGTTGAATTTGACTACTTGTTTGCCAAATGTGCAATTTCAGAGTAATTTCTAAGTGCCTGCATATCATCCACAACACTCTCTCGAGTATCAAAGTGTTCCTCCTTGAAAATGGCCGTGCCTATTGAACCGTACACTTGGCATAGTTCCACGCGTGCCCAAAAATTTACACTAATTAAATATAACTCCCCATTTGATAGCAGTCAGTTAGACGGTCTGGATTGTATGATCAGTATGATTTCAGAGATACGCTCCATCCACGATGTACCTGGTCGAAGCTGCACCTGGACAGGCTTGGTCCAGGCAGGTGCTCTGTGAGGCACACCATAATGTGTGCGTTTTATCAATGCCGTCCATTCATTTTTCCGTATCAATTTACCCTACGGGCCAGAAAATGAGGCAGATCCAAGGCTCAAGTGGGCCACACAGTAGGGATTGATTGTTCACCATTAAAATCTTCTCGGGAGCTGCAAAAATTGTAGTCGAGCTTATATTTGTAATTTTCCATTGAAACCTCTACCGTTGAAACCTTATTGTAGCTGAAAATTATGTTTATATGACATCTAAACCGTTCGTAGGGTTAATACCACTCAGATAAACAGTAAGCACAAATATCTATCCTGATATAAAACTTCTGTCACCTCCAACGGTTCCAATCACCACTGTTTCGTGTGGTATGGCCCACCTGAGTTTTGGATCTGCCTACTTTTAAATTCCCTTACTATGGTGGTCTTTCAAAATAGATGGATGGAGTGGATTTGTTATGGACATTTCTCTGGGCCCACGCAGCCCCCGCCACCGGGTCTACAGGCAATACCTTCCAGAATGCCGGTGTTTTTTTTCGTTTTTTTTTAAAATTCTTTTTTCATTCTCCAAGATGTACTTTCTGCTTTTATCTATGAGAGGGAAGCGGATTGGCTGGTGTACCGCACACCAGCTATATATAGTTGCTGTAGGTACGTGTCGTGCGTAGACGAGCACCGTGGCTCCTCGAGCTCCAAGTTGTACGAACGGTTCAAAAGGAGATCAAAGATTTATGGGTCCTACAGTGATGTATTTATTATATCTATACCGTTCATCTATTTTTAGAGATCATTTTAAAAGCATTATTAAAAAAAAAGAAGCATATCCAAGTATCATATGGAATACACTACAAATAAAAGTAGAGAAAATGATTTTCACCGTAGGGCCCACCATAACATTTAATTTCCATCCAATCTGTTCATAAGGTCACAAAGACATGAATGAAGAGTAAAAACAAATTTCATATTGATCCAAAACTTATGTTACCCCAGAAAGGGTTTTAATGGTAAACGTTCAATCCCCACTGCTTTTTTCAGTGTGGTCCACTTGATAGTTAGATCTGTCTTATTTTTCTTGTCAAGCCTTAAGACGAGCTCGCCAAATGGATGGACGGTTTGGATATAACACATACCTCATGATCAGACCCACATAACTTGCTGAAGTCAATACAGCAGCGATATAGCTGGTCTGTGGTACACCAGCCAATCCGCTTCCTAAACAGTAGGTGGTACTGTTTCCGGTCTCCATTTTTACTGTAAAAATAAAAAAGCAATAATAATAATAATCCCTCATTTATTCACTGAAACTCTCTCCCTCTCTGTATACAACAAACACTACTACTACTAGAACAACAATAACATAGTTAAAAGAAAACAACGTGATACAAACAGCTACAGAGAAAGAGAGAGAGACCCTACGCACAAACGCTTACTCTCCATCCCTCTCAACCGCCTCGATGATCAAACACAAGTCATTATCTCCGCGTTTGAAGAAATAGATGCGGATGGAATCACCTTCCTCCAATACGTAGTTCTGGACAATATGATTCCAGTTTCCTTTGAGCACGTATTCGTTGATGCTGGGGCACCATTTGATGACCACTTCATACTGCTGACCTGTCAGATCAATGGCCACTACTGGGAGGCCCTTACGTAGACGATTCATCAGAAACACCTCCCTCCCCGTCATTGCCGGGATGAGGTTGGTATTGATCATCTCCTCGTTGTTGAGGATGAGACGACTTGGACTTTGGTTTACATCAAAAATTGTGAGATTCTTCTCGAACACGAAGAAGATTTCTCCGCCATCCATCTCGCCGTGGGTCCTACTCCAGTGGCCGACCTCCAAGTTGCCGTTTTGGAGCGGCGGCATCCTCCTTGCCATTCTTGGGTCCTTAGGGGAGAGAGATATGGGTAGGCTAGTTATAGAAGAAATCCCACTTTTAGCGACGAAAATTTTCGTCGCTAAAAGAAACAATTTTCTTCCCCTCATGAAACAATTTTCTTCCCCTCCAATTTTCTTCCCTGCATGAACGTTTCCCTGCATGAACGTTGACGAAACAATTTTCTTCCCCTCCAATTTTCTTCCCTGCATGAACGTTTCCCTGCATGAACGTTGACGAAATTGAAGAAGTGGTTAAGATTTTTAGCGACGAAAAGTTTCCTCGCTAAAAATATTTGCAATGTTACAAGATTTTTCTTTAATCCTCTCTATTTATAAGGCCGAATGAAAAGGAATATTAGGTAATTATTGGGGCCCGCCGAAGGATTGCACATCCTAGTTTCTCTTGGATAAAGCTAAAGATTCTTTCGAAATGGAAAAAAAGAAAAAAGAAAAAAAAGTGTAATTATTGATTTTCATACAAGTGGAGTAATCACGGCTTTGGTGGTTATTTAAAATGGTGATGTTCATGGTGGGGCGACGTGGCCCACCTAATCAGTGGACCAATGTGGGTTTTTGCCTCAAGTGATCTTCATAGTGGGGCCCCACACCATATTGCCAAGCTCAGATGTACGTCTAACAACAAGTGAGCTGGGTTGCATTTCACATGCTGAATTGTAAAAGGTGATGCATCATGCATCTATTTTGTAAGTGTAGACTGCAGACTACGTCTTAGTCATCCAGACCGTTGATGAAGCCGAGCTCACATCAGATCGAAATGCTTTATAATTTCTTCTCTCCATAACCGTATCAGATAAGAAATCCAAGCGTGAGATTCTTCCCATCAACGGTCTAATTTACATAACCATGGGCCCTCTGTGTACAAACTGGTGCATGGAAGTGGATTGCGTCCAACCCACGGTCGGACGTTAAGCCATCCGACCGTGTTCCTGTGGGCCACCGTTATGTATCTGTTTATCCACGCTGTCCATCCATTTTCTAAGATCAGTTTAAGATATGAGCCCAAAATTAAGGCAGATCCAACGCTCAAGGATACCACACCAAATAGTGATCTTGTGCTGCATTACATGCAAGAGTCATCTCTGGTGTGGTCCACTTGAGCGTTGGATCTGACTTATTTTTGGGCTCATACCTTAAAATGATCCAAGAAAAATGGAAGGATAGCGTGGATAAACAGATTCATAACGGTGGCCCCACTTGATCTCCTGGTGGGCCCTTCAGATGGTCGAGTCGGGTAGTCCGTCGGAGCATGAGGACCCGCTTCGAAGGTTGTCGGGTCACTTGTAACATGCTCCTTGTCCCCTTGCGAGGGTCGAACTTTTCCGAGATTGACACTGGATTCGTCTGGAATTTCCTCTCGACCCGTGCGATCATGAGCCGTTGCTGATTCATACAGTGCAACCGTAAGCCATACTCGTGTTAGAATACACCCTTGCGGGGCCCACCCCAATGTCCATGTAAGACATCTACTCCGTCCATCAATTAAGAAACGATTTTAGAATGTGAACCCAAAAATAACGCAGGTGCAAGACTCTTAAAGTGGGCCACACCAGAAGAATCAATGAGGATGGAAAACCTTCTTAAGGCCCACCGTGATTTTTACAAGCCATTCAACCCGTTCAAAAGGTGATTCCTAGTAGGGTGATGTGAAAACACAAATATCATCGTGATCCAAGTTGACCCAATAAAGTCATAATGGACACGTTTAATCTCTACTCACTACTCTTTCTTAAGGTGTGGCCTACTTATCTGACTCGATTTTAAAATGGCCTTGATAAAATAATCCGGCAAAAATGATGGATGGATCAGATGTCAAATGAGACAACACGGTGGGCCCCATAGGGTCAGGGGCGGCTCAACATTCTTGGGGCCTTAGGCAAGTCAAAAAGATGAGGCCTTTTTTTTTTTTTTTTTTTAAATTTAATATATTAATAAATTTAAAATTAAGCCATAAATTTGCTTCTTGACTTTTTAGATGCAAAATTACTAATTAAACTTTTGTATTCAAGTTTACCCAATAAATCAATTTCGATGGATAAAATTGCTAAACCGTTCATAGGGTGAATCCTAGATGGATGAAAGGAAAACATAAATATCAGCTTATCCAAAATTTCTACCGCCTGCAGAAAAGTTTTTAATGGTGAGCATTCAATATCCACTTTTCTTCTGCGTTGTGGTCCACTTGAGCTTTGGTTCTGCTTCATGTTTTTTCTAATATTCTAAAATGGAATGAAGAAATGGATCAACGGAATAGATATAACACATATAATAATGTGGACCCCACAGAGCTCAGGGCTACAGGAATCCCTAAAGTGGCCAGCCCGCAATCGGCTTCTATTGTGAGAATAAGAGAAATTTACGACTGTGGACCCCACCTTTTATCCAGTCATTTTTTTGAAGCAATACAAACCTAGAGTATGCACTTGGACCAGTAATTTTTTTGAAGCAATACAAACCTTGAGTATGCACTTGGACCTCTTCGTACGGATTCGAAATTTCAGGACAAATATACCCCTCCTTTTGAGAGTAATTCCCAACTGTACCGCCCGATTTCTCAGGACAAAAATGCCCCTGCTTTTTCCACTTTTTGAGGGGCTACCTTTGGCTACGGATTATAACCGTAGCTATAGCCAAAGCTATAGCCGTAGCTATAGCCCGTCCATTGAAAAAGGTTGGACAGTGAGTTGGGGTTGACCGGGTTTGGACCCGGTCGACCCCAACTCGCTTTTTTTTTTTTTTTTTTTTTTTTTTTTATTAAGGAGAACTTTTTCTCTTCTACATTTTTCTCTATTACATATTTATATAAATATGTATATATAAGCATATAAAAAAAATTTTCTCTCTTTTTATTCATTTCATTCTTTATTCATTTAATAAACATATCTCTTAAACTAGAATGAGTTAGTTGACGTACCATATAGGATTTGGGGGAAGGGATAATTTTTTGTATCTATGATTTTATTAATTATATATGTGATTATTCATCATAAAGAACTTCATTTTTTTCTTTAAAAAAAGAAGCTAAAATATAGGACTACTCCTTTAAAAAGTCATGTAGCATAGCACGCAATCTATTTGGGAGAGAGAAATCCGGCATTCTTGTTAGCTTGAGTCCTTGGAAATGACGTGGACAAATGAGACCCGACATCACTAGTGTACCTTCTACACAAACAATCCACGCTCAATTATAAGCTTTTAAAAATAGCTCATCCAACAACCTCTAGCTTTACCCTACTAAACACCAACACCAATCCATTCTTATTTCGAAAACACCTACTATTCCTTTCTCCATAAATAGCCCATAAGACTACCATCAAGCCAACCACCACACTATCCTTATTTCCCAATCCCTCCTCCAAGTCAGGCCAAGAGAAGATCTTCAATTATCCCCAGCATTACCCATGACACTTTGGAAAGAAAAAGGAACCCCTCCCACTTTGAGACAAAGGACAATAAATGAAAAGGATGGATTGATTCTGCATTTTTCATGCACATCATGCAAATGACGAGGAACAAACATGAAAATGAGCAGGGGAAGCATGAAAAAGAGCGGTACCTATGGCTACGGTTATAATCCGAGTGGGGCAAACATGAAAATCAGCGAGGCAAACTAGAAAATCAGCGGGACAAACTAAAATATGAGCGGGACAAACTAGAAAAAATGCAGGGCAAACTGAAATATGAGCGGGGCAAACTAGAAAAACAGTGGGGCAAACAAGAAAAACGGCGGGGCAAACTAGAAAAACAGCGGGACAAACTGAAATATCAGCGGGGCAAACTGAATTATGAGCGGGGCAAACAAGAAAAACAGCGAGGCAAATTGAAATATGAGCGGGGCAAAAAAGAAAAACAGCGGGGCAAACTGAAATATGAGCGGAGCAAAATAGAAAAACAGCGAGGCAAACTGAAATATGAGCGGGGTAAATGAGAAAAACGTCGGGGCAAACTGTTTGCCCGGTTGTTTTTTCTTGTTTGCCCCGTTGCTTTTTAGTTTGCCCCACCGTTTTTCTTGTTTGCCCCGCTGTTTTTCTAGTTTGCTCCGCCGTTTTTCTTGTTTGCCCAGCTGTTTTTCTAGTTTGCCCCGCCGTTTTTCTTGTTTGCCCCGCTGTTTTTCTAGTTTGCCCCGCCGTTTTTCTTGTTTGTCTCGTTAATTTTCTTGTTTGCCTCGCTCATTTTCATGTTTACCCCACTCATTTTCATGTTTGCCCCGCTCGGGTGGTAGACTATTAGGGCCCGTTTGGCTGGTCGGATTGGAAGAGATTGGATGGCATTGGAAGGGATTGGAAGTTAAATCCCGGATTGGCCAAGGGTGCCAAACAGAGTCGGTGATTTGATCCCAATCCCATGGATCTTAGGACAATCCACTGACAACACCATCAATACCTTTAAATCTCATCTAATCCACCCTAATCCGTTCAAAATTGTCTAGGATGTGTTTGGTTCGTGGGATTAGAAGGGATGGGAAGGTTTAATCCCCGGATTGGCCGGGCGTGCCAAACATCCTGGATGTAGCAATCCAGAGATATAACAATCCCATGGATCTCAAGACAATCCATTAATAACACCATCATTACCTAGAAATCCATGCCATCCACCCTAATACCATTAAATCCCTTCCAATCCACCCAGCCAAACGGGCCCTTAGGAGTTTCAACACCCGGTCAAGTGTTCGAGTATCCATAGGTGGTGAAATTCCACTAGTGTGAGTGTGTGGGGGTGTGTGTGCGTGTGTAAAAAAAATAAAAAAATCATTAGGATTAGGTATAGGTTTAGGTTTAGGGATTTGAGAATATATTCAAGTTTTAGGTTTAGGTTTAGGTTTTAGACTTAGGTGTAGGTTTTAGGTTTAGGTTATAAGCTTAGGTTATAGGTTTAGGTTTAGGTTAGGTTATAGGTTAAGGTTTAGGGAATTGATAATAGGTTAAGGATTAGGTTTAGGAAATACAGTTCAGGGTTCAAGTTCGGGTTTAGGTTTGGATTATCGGCGGGGCAAACATCAAAATAGGCGAGGGAAGCTAGAAAATCGGCGGGGCAAACTAAAAATCAATTTGGGCAAACTAGAAAATCTCGGCGGGGTAGACTTTAAAATCCATGGGGAAGCTAGAAAATCAGCGGGGCAAACTAGAAAATCGGCGGGGAGACATTAAAATCGGTGGGTAAACTAGAAAATCGGCGGGGGAAACTTTAAAATTGGCGGGGGAAACTAGAAAATCGGCGGTGGAAACATGTAATTGGGTGGGGTAAACTAGAAAATCGGTGAGGCAAACAGTTGAATCATTCTTGAGTGCCACAGAATTTTTGGATTAAGCTCTCATTTGACACATTAGATAACACTATCTCTTATTCACAACCATCTCCTTCTGCCTGCTTACAGTCTGTTGCTGCCTCAGTGTCTTTCTCATCATTGTCAGATACTGATTGAGAATGACTCAATTGTAGGCTTTCATCTGAGCAGCTACCCCATTACTTGCTATGTTGGATAAACTCATCATGATTGCAAAAGTAAATGCTGACAAGTTTACTCATCTTGCTTCCAAATATCAAGTCGAGTATGTTTCTCTGTTCTTTAGTTTCCTTGCCCTTCCGTATTATAAATATCCATTGTTTAATACCTTGAATGTGAAACTCGGCGTGGCAAATCACAAAATCGACGGGGCAAACCACAAAAGGGAGGGGTATTTTCATCCTCAAATTTCTTTGTCCGTACGCTGTGAGTCTAAGTTGCAAACCAAGGTTTGTCTTCTTTCATAAAAAACAGCTGGATAAAAGGTGGGGTCCACAGTCCTAAATTTCTCTTCCTGTAATGTGGTACACTTGAGATATGGATATACCTTGTTTTTGGTCTCGTACCATAAAATGATCTGGAAAAATATATGGACGGCATGGATGAAAAGCCTACATCATGGTGGGGCCCACTACTACTGCATCAAATGTTGGTGGTGACTGGTGATCATATTAGTGTCACACCAACACAGGAAGAATATACATGGTTTCTCTCTTTCAACCACGTAGGCACTTAAAATTACTTATTTAATTGCATGGTCCAAACATCAGAAGTTAGGGTTGTTCAACAAATCAGGTTTTCGGACCATGACTCAGCAATATGAGCGGGGCAAACTATAAAAACAGCGGGGCAAACTGAAATATGAGCAGGGCAAACTGAATTATGAGCGGGACAAACTGAAATATAAGCGGGGCAAACTAGAAAATCAGCGGGGAAAACTGAAAAATGAGCAGGGCAAACTAAAAATGAGAGGGGCAAGCATGAAAATGAGTGGGGCAAGCATGAAAGTGAGCGGAGAAAACTAAAAAATCACGGGCAAACTAGAAAATCAGCGGGGGAGACTAGAAAATCAACGGGGGAGACTGAAAAATCAGCGGGGCAAACATGAAAATCAGCGGGGAACACTAGAAAATCAGCGGGTGCAACATGAAAATCAGCGGGGGAGACATGAAAATGAGCGGGGCAAACATGAAAATGAGGGGGGGACACTAGAAAAACAGCGGGACAAACTACAAATTCAGCGGGGGAGACTAGAAAATCAGGGGAGATGAAAAATCGTGGAGGCAAACATGAAAATCAAATGGGAGACACTAGAAAATCACGTGGTGCAACATGAAAATCGAGGGGGAGACATGAAAATCGGGCAAATATGAAATTGAGCGGGGACATTAGAAAAATAGCGGGCAAACTACAAAGTCATGAGGAGGAGAGTAAAAATCGTCAATGGGGAGAGCCCGAAAAATCAGCGGGGCAAACATGAAAATCAGCGGGAGAAACATGAAAATCAGCGGGGGACACTAGAAATCAGCGGGTGCAACATGAAAATCGGCGGGGCAAACTGAAATATCAGCGGGCCCACTGTTTCCCATGGTATGATCCACTTGATCTTTTGATATGCTTCAATTTGGGGGCTAAACCCCCTAAAATAAATGGAAAAATGGATTAACGACGTGGATATACTACATACATTCAATGTGGGCCCAACTGAGTTTACTTAGTACAATGGGAGCGTACTAACTAACTCAGTACGCAATCCGATTACGCTTGCTACGCCCCACAATGATGTTTTATTTGTAATACATCATGTTCATCACAATATGTAATACCCCTCCGTTTTCATCAAGTTTATGTTTAGGTTAAGGTGGCTCCTTGCTACGTCCCATCTGTATGTAAGGTGGCTCCTTGCTAGGCAGCTGGTGGCCCACCTCCACTTGGAATCCTTCACCACTTGGCCCTTTTTCTATTGATGAAAATGATGTCTCCAAATTCGCTTCAAAATAAGAAGTTTTCTCTATGTTTTTGCAAGTTAAAAATAAGCCCATGTTTCACCAAACCAAATTTCTTGTTTTAAAAAAAATAATAAAAAATCTCTTGTTTTATCTTGACAAAGAAATGCATTCTACCGTAGCAACCTCAAATAGGCAATTACTAGTTTGTCTCGCTCATATTTCAGTTTGCTCCACTATTTTTCTAGTTTGCCCCGCTCATATTTCAATTTGACCCACTATTTTTCTAGTTTGCCCCGCTCAATCCCCTTCACTTCACGGTGAATTCCATGCATTTCACGGTCAATCCCCTACACTTCACGGTGAATTCCATGCATTTCACGGTCATTTTCGGTGACTCCCCTTCACTTTACGGTCAATTCCATGCATTTTACGGACAATCCCCCTCATGTCACGGTCAATTCTATGCATTTCAGGACAATTCCTTTCAATGGACGGTCAATTCCATGCATTTCACGGATAATCCCCTTCATGTCACGATAAATTCCACTCATTTCACAGACAATTCCCTTCAATTCAATGCATTTCACGGTCAATCCCCTTCACTTCACTCTCATGTACCCAAAAATGATGTAGATCCAAAACTCAATGGGCCACATGATAGAAAGCAATGGAGATTGAATGTCATCACCATAAAAATCATTCGGGGTCAGTCGACCCCGACTCACTGGACAATTACCCGGTCGACCCCATTTATGTGAAATTTATCTAAATGGGGTCGACCGGGTCATAACCCGGTCGACCGGGTAACTGTAAAGTGAGTTGGGGTCGACCGGGTCCCAACCCGGTCGACCCCAACTAGCTGACCCAGTTTATTGGGTCCCTGGACCAAGGTACCTATAGCTACGGATTAGTGATATCTATGGCTACGGTTATAATCCGTAGCTATAGAGGCCGACAAATCCGTAGCTATAGGCCGATTTTTCTCTTTTTTATTTTTATTTTTTATTTTTTTATTTTTTTACATGGAGAACATTTTCTCCTTTACATTTTTCTATAATACATAATTATGTAAATATGTATATATAAGTATATAAAAATAATTTTCTATCTTTTAATTCATTTCTTTGTCTATTTATTTAACAAGCATATCTCCTAAACTAGAATGATTTACTTAACGTACCACATATGATTTTGAGGCAGGAGAAGTTAAGTTAGCCAACCAACTTAGTTATTTTCCAAGATTCCATCAGGTCGATGGTCGAAAATCTATTTCATTCAGTTCGTGGTCAATTTCAATCACTTCGTGGTCGAGTTGGTTCGGGTTGAAAGTCGGGTGGGTTGGTTTGAGTTGGTGCTCAACCCTAACCCAACCCAAGGTTCCTATACCTAAACCTTGACCCAACCCAACCCAATCTTGGGTTAGGAATTCTTAACCCAAGCCCAACCCAAGAGGGCTCGATGGGTTGATTGGGTTGGTCAGGTGTATACGTGCTAATATTTTCGTTATTACATTAGTTTATTATATTTCAATATAGGACTTATTTTTTGTATCTATGATTTTATTAATTATATAGGACTTATTATTATATTTCAATATAGGACTTATTTTTTTGTATATTTCAATATACGTGCTAATATTTTCGTTATTACATTAGTTTATTTTTTCTTTTAAAAACCAAGTTAAAATATAGGACTACTCCTTTAAAAAGTCATGTAGCATAGCACGCAATCTATTTGGGAGAAAGAAATCCGGCATATCTTGTTAGCGTGAGTCCTTGGAAATGACGTAGACAAATGAGACCCAACATCACTAGTGTACCTTCTATACAAACAATCCACACTTAATTATAATTTATAATTAACTAATATATTGATCGGGTACGGGTTGGGTCGGGCAACCTGAGACCTCAACCCAAGCCCAACCTAAGTTTTATCGGGTTGGTGTTTGTATAGCCCAAGCTTGAGATCGGACCCGATATATCCTGCCCGAGCCCAACCCAATGTCGGGTTGGTCACGGGTCGGTCATGTTAAACCCGCCAAACTTTCAGCCATACATGAAATTGAGCGGGGGAAATTAGAAAATCAGCGGGGCAAACTAGGAAATCAGCGGGGGAAACTAGAAAATCAGCGGGGTAAACTAGGAAATCAGCGGGGCAAACTAGAAAATCAGCGGGGCAAACTAGGAAATCAGCGGGGCAAACTAGAAAATCAGCGGGGCAAACATGAAAAACAGCGGGGGAAACATGAAAAACTGCGGGAGAAACATGAAAAACAGCGGGACAAACATGAAAAATAGCAGGACAATCTAAAAAATAGCGGGGGAAACATAAAAAACAGCGGGGCAAACTAGAAAAATAGCGTGGAAAATATGAAAAACAGTGGGGGAAACAAAAATAGAAGGATTTTTTACAACCATTGATGCCATTCTTTTCTCAAGACTATTTGGGTGGCAGCAAAAGTTTAATCCTAAACAACTTGTTTAGGTCAAGCTGTCCTAGACTAGTTATTTTCATGCTATTTGTCAAGTTTTCAAAAGAGAAGAGTTCTCTCATATTTAGTGCACGTACGCATCAAAATTTTAGCAAATGTGGCCTGATGAACATGTGGCACATATATGGCGTTTGAAAATGTACGGTGGCATGACTTATAGGTGCTTGATAGCGCATAGTGTACAAATTGATGCATGATGCATGCATATGACAAATGTGGTACATGAAAAGAATCCACATAAGAAGGAAAAAAATTTGTACCGCAACCCCCAGCTCAAATACTAGTTCAATCCAATCCATTTGCATGATGTGCATGAAAAATACAGAATCAATCCATCCTTTTCATTTATTGCCCTTTGCCTCAAAGTGAGAGGGGTTTAGACCCGGTCGACCCCAACTCGCTGTTCCACCATTGTACCCTTTTTTTTAAAAAAGGAGAACTTTTTCTCTCTTACATTTTTTTCTAATACATATTTATATAAATATGTATATATAAGCATATAAAAATATTTTTCTCTCTTTTTATTCATTTCGTTCTTTATTCATTTAATAAACATATCTCTTAAACTAGAATGAGTTACTTGACGTACCAGATAGGATTTGGGGGTAGGAGATGCTACTTTAGCTAACTAACCTACTTATTTTCCAAGATTCCATCAGGTCGATGGTTGAAAATTCATTTCATTCACTTCGTAGCTAATTTCAATTAGCTCGTGGTCAAATTTCACCACCTATGGATACTCAAATGCTTGAGCGGGTGTTGAAACTCCTAATAGTCTACCACCGGCGGGGCAAAAATGAAATGAGCGGGGTAAACTAGAAAATCGGGCAAATTAGAAAAACAATAAGTAAATCGAAATATGAGCGTGGCAAACAAGAAAAACAGTGGGCAAACGAAATATGAGCGGGGCAAACTAGAAAAACAGTGGGGCAAACTGAAATATGAGGGGCAAACAAGAAAAACAGCGGGACAAACTGAAATATGAGCGGGGTAAACTATCTGATTTTGCGGGGTAAACTATCTGATTTTGCTGAAGAATTTGGAACTTTGAACATCTTTTCTTTGAGAGTAATGATCTCCTACAACCAGTTGTGGGATAGCTTACAATGTCTGATCCATTTAACCTGTAAACCTATCATTTGTCTAGGACATGAGGGCCATACTAAAGGAGGGACTCACCTTGAAGAATCATTTGGTGAAAAAATCAGGCCATTGTGCATGAAAAAAAACAGAGAGTTTAAATCAGAGATGTGATGGTGTGCTTCCATGTACTCATTTGGCCCACTTGATAAATGAGTAGGGCTGATTTTACATGGTGGGTCACATTTCTTCATAGTTCAAATATCCTATACGTGACATATTGGCACATGTGATTAGTTGTATCTTAAGCTAAGCAACATGAATTTTCCAAGATTCCATCATTTTTTTTCATGTTTCCCCATTGTTTTTTCATGTTTCCCCACTATTTTTCATGATTCATTTCTTGTTTTTTCATGTTTCCCATTGTTTTTCTAATTTGCCCATTGTTTTTCATGTTTCAAGCGTTGTTTTTCATGTTTCCCACTCGCTTTTTTCTAGTTTGCCCGCTCATTTTCATGTTTTTCCGCTATTTTTCATGTTTCCCCCGCTATTTTTCTAGTTTGCCCCTCTTTTTTTCATGTTTCCCCTGCTGCTTTTCTAGTTTGTCCCGCTGTTTTTCTAGTTTGCCCCGCTGTTTTTCATGTTTCCCGCACTATTTTTCATGTTTCTCCCACTGTTTTTCTAGTTTGCCCCGCTCATTTTCATGTTTCCCCCGCTATTTTTCTAGTTTGCCCATTGCATTTTTTCATGTTTCTCATTGTTTTTCTAGTTTGCCCGCTCATACTTCAATTTGCCCCGCTCTTTTTCATGCTTACCCTGCTCATTTTCATGTTTGCCCCACTCATATAACCGTAGCCATAACTGTAGTGCTATGCACTTTTTTCTTTTTTCTCTTTTTATTTTTTACATGGAGAACATTTTCCCCCTTAAGGCCCGTTTGGCTGGGTGGATTGGAAGGGAGTGAATGGTATTAGGGTGGATGACATGGATTTCAAGGTATGATGGTATTGTCAGTGGATTGTCTTAAGATTCATAGGATTGCTATATTCCGGGATTGCTATATAGAGTCTGTTTGGCACGCCCGGCCAATCTCGGGATTAAACCTTCCCATCCCTTTCAATCCCTCAAACCAAACACGTCCCAGGCAAATTTGAACGGATTAGGGTGGATTGGATGGGATTTAAAGGTAATGATAGTGTTGTCAGTGGATTGTCTTAAGATCCATGGGAGGATCAGTCACCCTATCTGTTTGGCACTCAGGGCCAATTCCGGGATTTAACTTCCAATCCCTTCCAATCCGCCAAGCCAAACAGGCCCTTACATTTTGCTATAGTACATAATTATGTAAATATGTATATATAAGTATATAAAAATATTTGGTAATTAGCTTCTCCTACCCCAAAATCATATGTGGTAAGTTAAGTAAATCATTCCAATTTAGGAGATATACTTGTTAAATAAATAGACAAAGAAATGAATTAAAAGATAGAAAAATATTTTTATATACTTATATATACATATTTACATAATTATGTATTAAGGAAAAATGTAAGGGAGAAAACGTTCTCTATGTAAAAAATAAAAAAAAAATAAAAATAAAAAAAAAAGAAAAATAAGTGCATAACACTACAGTTTTGGCTACGGTTATAATCCGTAGCGATAGACCCAGCTTGACCCGGTCGACCGGGTCCCAACCCGGTCGACCCCAACTCGCTGGCATCTTTTTCTTCTTTTTTTTTCTTTCTTTTTCCCCTATTGTAATCCCCACCAATTTTTATGGGTCCCATTATGAGGTATGTGTTATATCCAAACCGTCCATCTATTTGGCGATCTCGAATTAAGGCTTGAGGTGAAAAATAAGACAGATCTAGATATCAAGTGGACCACACTATAAAAGGCAGTGGGGAATTGAAAATCTACCATTGAAACCCTTTTAGGTTTTGCAGAAGTTTTGGATCATTATGAAATTTTTTTTTCCTCTTCATCTAGGTCTTTGTGACCCTATGAATGAACTTAGATGGGGAGGATTTCTCACAAACATCACAGTGGGCTCCACCTGAGTTTCTAATGGTTGAGGCTCACTCAACACTGTTTCCTGTAATGTGGTACACTTGAGATTTAGGTATACCTAATTTTTGGTCTCATACCATAAAATGATCTGGAAAAATATATGGACGGCATGGATGAAAAGTATACATCATGGTGGGGTCCACAGACCACCGACCGTCTGCCATTAGCAAGTGGCAGGGGAGTACCGAATCCGTTTCCGTCAAAAGGAGGGGTATTTTCGTCCTGAAATTCTGAATCCGTACGAGGAGGTCCAAGTGCGTATGTTAAGTTTGTATTGTTTCAAAAATATCCAACGGATAAAAGGTGGGGTCCACAGTCGTAAATTTCTTGTGAGAATAATGAATTTAGAATTGTATAGTACTCTAGCAGTGTTATAGTTAATAAATAGTCACTCATAAATTATTAATATAACATATTTTGACTCCATCCAAACCGTCTAAATTAGGTGATCCATTCTAGATAGGCTAAATTATAAAAAAATCCATTGATTAAACTATTCTATCTTCCAATTAGTGGGAATTTGTATGTTGAATTCAAATAATTTGTTTAGTATACAAGAATCAACTAGTTAGGAGATCCAGCCATTGTGTGTTTTTGTTTTTGTTTTTCATGAACCATCTAAATTGGGACCCACTTTTATATCTGTTTAATTTAATTTTAAAATTTTCAAAGGTTGCAGTTTCTCAATGCATGTGTATAGATTACCAAACGCTATCAGAGTATTAAAAGCCTATTCCTATAATCCTGGCCTTCATAATCAGGGGGCCTTAGGCGATTGCCTCACCTGCCTACCCCTTGGAGCCGCCCCTGCATAGGGTCACGACTCGCAACCTAATCTCAATAAAATGAAACAAAAAGCATGAAAATTACGTACTAGGGGCTCCATGAACTTCGGTTCGTCTTCGCTGTCATCATCGTCGTCGTCTTCACGAATAACGGTGGTGTGAACTTCATAGGCAGGGTCACGGTCATTGTCATGGTCAGAATTGCTCACACGTGTCTTCTTGGCAAGCGTGTGTTTTATCTTCTTCGCCTTATCCTTCACCTGATCTTCAGCACGGACTTCTTCTCATGATGATCTTCTTCTTCTTCTACTACTGCAAAATCATTAGAAAAAATACGTGCACGTGTATGATGATCCCAACCGTTCACTCATCATAAGACCCCACATATGGACCATAGACTGACAAATTACAGCAATTGGACAATCCTAACCGTTTAAGATCTGACCACTTTTTAGGCCATACTTAATCTTTACAACGGTTGTTTTACGTTATCTTCGAATCCCGACAGCGTATATTATTCAGTGGTGCCCTTGTCATCTTCAAAATAAATGGACGACCAATGGTCCGACTCGGGTATTGATATAGAGTGACGAATTCTTGACACAAATGTACTGAGGGAAGCCCAAGCAGAAGCAATCGTAGTCCATCAAATTGGGGCCTAGTCCTACATAGGACATGTCATAATTGGCGGTCCCGTTACAGGAAATTCATTTTGGATAAATAGAAATTGTGGTTCTAAATTTGCCACAACTTTTGATTCAAATATCATTTCGTAACGACCTATCCATATTTACGCAGCGGGACATTTAGGGAAAATCAATCCGATTGGGTCGCGCGGTCCATTTCGCGAGAAAACGCATCCTTCCGCTTCAAAATTAAAATTCTAATAAAAGTTTACTATTTTTAGTTGAATCTATCTATTTTAAAGTTTTAGATTTCCATCTTTTTAGAAACTATTCGTGGCTGAGAAAATATGTTGTTTTTGATCGAAATGATATTTTTGTGGTCTCTTCATCAACGTGTTTTTGATCTTGTCATCAGGTTGGATGGAAAATAAACATTCCCATGTAATACATGAAGTTTTTAATGGTGAGGATTCAATCATAGACTATTTCCTATGGTGTGGTCCACCTAATATTTAAGTCAACTTCATTTCTGAGATCACACCCTAAAATGAACTATCAAAATGGTTGGACGGTGTGGATTTAAGGCACATAGACGACTGTGAGCCCCACAGTTAGAGGTCCCACCCACCTCAGTCGAGCGGGGGCCTCACCTAATCCGCTTCCGCTGCACCTGCGAGTAAGACTAAGAAGGACCTAATTTCCGGTATCCATGTCATCTGCTATCAGAAGTCGTAAAAGAAATCCTCTACTCCTGTCGGCGTTGTTGATCGTGATAAGTCACACCTACTTTTCCACCGTAACTTTTGATCCTGATGACTGGACTCCTTTACAGACCATCTCAACGGTTTGGAGGAAGTAACCGCTGCCACATGTACAGAATCCCGAGTAGCACCAGATGATTCTTGACATTCTCCGTACACAACAGGACTACTGTTCGTCCGTTCCTCTCATCGCGAATATAAGAAAAATTCCTCAACCAGTCCAAATAAAGCGCCCACACGCGTGTACAAGACCATCTCAACGGTTTCCACTTGTAAAGGACCAGCATAAGTAACCATCTGCCACATGTACAGAATCCCGAGTAGCCCTAACAAATCTACGAATAAGTAGGACCAGAATCCTCTGAAATACCTGTTGTACGCAGTGGGAAAAGCACTCAAGGTCTGTGGGGCCGACCATGTGAAATCCGCTCCGTCCATTTGGTGAAACTTCTCTTGCTAACTGTGAATCCCAAAAATTGACTTGTTGAAGAACTGAGGTGGATCATATCACTGCGAGGAACTTAAAATTACTCCTAAAACCACCGTGATCACACATTCCCTAGTTTTTATCTGTAACTTTTGGAAAGCAAGTGAAACGGACCTGATGAATGGTTCGGATGGAATATAAAACCATGGTAGGCACCATACACAAACCTCTTGTTGGCGTAAACACTCCATTCTTCCATGTGGCGTGGTCCACCTGAGCTGTGGATCAGTCTACTTTTGGATCGAGTGGCTAACGTCGAAGGATGCACCTGATGCATGGAGGGAATTTCACAAAAACAACAGGATGTGTCTACAGAGCTTGGCTGCTGTTTGTCTGCTTGAAACACGTGTGTATAGGATCCTGGTACGTATAAAATACATCCTCCGAAGCGGGAGCGGATTATGTACGCTAAATCCCCGCTGTCCATCGATTGAACGTCCACCGTTAAAACTTTCTAGAACCTACTAATATTTTCGTACCATTTATTTGCCATCCAACCTGTTGATAAGGTCACACAAATCTGAAAAGGCAGATGGACGGCGTTGAATATATAATAGATATTTCAATGTGGCCCCAACGGTAA
The DNA here is from genome assembly GCA_030180095.1 of Magnolia changhungtana. Lineage (NCBI taxonomy): Eukaryota > Viridiplantae > Streptophyta > Magnoliopsida > Magnoliales > Magnoliaceae > Magnolia > Magnolia changhungtana. Next base: position 2,567,805 of record JASAUF010000213.1, read on the forward strand.
GCGCCGCACGGTCTTGTGTGAAGCCCACAGGTGTCCTATCTGTCACCAGATAAGCCTTAACTAATCCGACGGTCAAGGACAGCCGGGCAACTCGTGGATCACACCCCACCTAATCGCTGTGACCCTATTTCTAAAGCGAAGGTAAATTTATGCAAACCACTACGAGGAGCGAAGATTCGTTTAAGAGTCCGCATGACTACCGAAATAATAATTGATTTTTTGGAACAGGTACTCGCACCTTACGCTCCCACGCACTCACACCACAGTGGGACCCTACCGCACATGAACCCCGCATTCTGTAACCGAACCGTTCATCTGGTGCACTATCTTGGCGAACCAATATGATGTTACAGAACTGAACAAAGCATCCCAACCACCCATTAATCGAATTTCTCTAAAGAAAATTTGGATGGATGAAATTTCATTTGCCACAAAAGTTCTACTTACCAAAGAATCCTATCAGGGGTAATTTCACCTGTCCAAGTTTGAATGGTTACCCTCGTAGAATGAACGGTCCCGTAGAATTACGCGGAATTGTTTTACAGTGGGTTAGCGACGAATGGAAGAAAAAATTAGCACGGTAGATTCTTCCGTAATGTGTTTATTTTTTTTTTTTTTTTTGATCTGTGTTTTACAGTGGGTTAGCGACGAGCTTTCTATCAAGTGGACCACACCATTCAGATGATATTCTTAAATATTGGATCTGTGTTTCCTATGTCCCTTATCAGTTGCTTGAGCAGACCTCTCACAGCCTACAGTCGTTACCGGGGAAGATGCCCCCAGTTCGATACAGGTGGCTTCTTTTGTTTTGGCTTTCTAACCCAACACACATTCTGTCGTACCGGCATGGCCCATTGATTTGTTTTCGATCGGAGCCGTAATAAGCTTTTTGAAGTTGAAGCCCGCGCCTTCTGAAGAAACTGGCTTCAAAGCCGTTTAAGCAGGAGTCGACGTTCAAATGCCTGGGTTAGTCACCGCCCAAGTGATCAGATTCCGCGCGTCTTTCTTGACTCACTCTTCATCGATCGAGACTAGGTTTAACGGATTGGCTACTCCCCTGACACCAGCTCCGTGGCTGGTGTTCGGTGCTCTGTGGGTCCAACATGATGTATGTGTTTCATCCATTTTGTTCATCCATTTTTAAAGATCATTTTATTATTTGATACAAAAAATGAGAGGGATATAAATCTCAGGTGGACCACACCACATGAAAACAATAGTGATTGGATATCAACCATTAAAATCCTCCTATGGCCCACTATACTGTGTATTTGACATCCAATCTGTTGATTAGGTCATACAGGCCCAGATGAAGAGAAAAAACAAATATCAGCTTGATCCAAAACTTTTATGGCGCCGAAATGTTTTTAATGGTCGACCCTCATTCAACACTCTTTCCTGTAATGTGGTCCACTTGAGATTTGGATATATCTCATTTTTGGACTTATACCGTAAAATGATCTGTAAAAAAGGATGGATGGCATGGATGAAACACCTACATCATGGTGTGGCCCACATAGCACCGACCACCAGCCATTGGCTGGTGTCAGGGGGAGTAGCCAATCCGTTCCCCCATATTGCAAGCCACCTGTGAATTCAAAATACAATGGGACAGTCAATCTCGACTTTTCCAACTGAGTTGTTCTTGTTGAGTCAACTCAAGGCTGGAAAATGCAACTTGATGCGGTTCATTCAAATGTCCATTTGAGTATAATTTGTTGGGAGAAAGATCTTTTTTTTTTTACCACATGCATAGTAATATTAAAATCATTAGAAAGCAAGAAAAAAATCCTTTTTCGACCCCACTGTATCACTGTGATCGTCAGGTTGGTCACACGTGAACGGATGTAATTTGATAGGAGGTAGGTGTTATTTGAAACCGTCCATATGGTGGGATCCACTGTATACAGATCAAAAGCTTGAAATCATATTTTTGGACCATTCTATTCTTTGATCAGTTGGCCATTTATTAGTAGAAATATGGACCGTTTATTAGTTGGTTAAGATCGCCCGATCAATGCGAGTTTTGCATGGTAGGCCAGATATGTGTTATGGACTCAATGGACAGATCAGATTGACCAATTGAAATTGTCCAAGTGATCCAATGCATGTAGGAGCATTTTAGCTTATGGTCCCCGCAGAGCACTGGAGCATCTCTCTTATTTTGGTACACAGGTTAGCGGAAAACGGAATATTTTCATATGTGTGACCCGCTCATCCATGACCATCTGATGTGATCAGGATGATTTTAATTATTATCCTCGTGGTGAGGATATGCATAGACAGTACACTAGTGTTTTAAACCTCTACAAGTGAGGCCCATGTTTTAAGTGATCTCAACGGTTGCAATTCTCCGTCCAGCACTGGCCCGCTATACCAATGGTCTGGATCACTAACACATGGTCCAATTTACAAATCGAAAAACCGAGTGTACTTTTTCACTCATTGGTAGCCAAGATAATAACTGTAGCCGTCGAATCTGTTAGTGCCGGTAACACGTACTAGATTCCCTGTTGATTATTAGGTCCCTGAAAGTGGGGTCCGCTGACTTGTTGTGCCATGCCCAAAATAACCCGATATGAAGATCCTAACCGTGTAATCATTGGCTTCTTTCCCGATTGAATGGATCTCAGCCATATTATCTCTTAGAGATATTTATTTTCTGGCCAAAAATGGAGGGCTGTGATTGTAAATTGGGTTATTTTAGTAGCATGGTCCATCCACGCAAGGGCTCATCAGATCAACGGTCCAGATCACGCAATCACTATCTCAAGTTGTTTTACAGTAGGGATAGGTAAAGGGTCCGCTGCACCTTAATTTACTGGACAACGAGCTATGGTGATAGTTTATCACTGTTTAAGAAAATGTTAGTCTAGACCAATCCCAACCATTCAAATCACGTAATGCATGGATGAAAACTGGATTGATCAAGAAAAACCATCCAATTGGTGGCCATTCAATGGATCCGTGAAAATAAAATCATTAACTGATACAAATTCAAGGTGCAGAATCAGTTGGTTAAGATCGCCCGATCAGTGCGGTTGGAAGCAACGTTTCATGCACAATGGCCCCTATTTGGATTTATTTGGATAGTCCGGATCTACTTTAGTTCTCATGCATAAGTCAAAGACATAACCAATCAAGGTTAGAAAAACATAAAATTCAAATTATGGGTGGCGACAATTTTCATAGAAATGCATACGATCCTGGTATCGAAGATAAACGGTTCACATGCAACCAGGAAAAGGGCCAAACATTATACGACTAGGATATTTTGTTTTTTCTTTATACGCAAGTCCGCGGATATACATCCACATTAAGTCCCTTTTATACAAGGGTTTGGATTATTAAATTTCTGGTGTGATTTTAATTGAAAAGGAGTGGTTTTGATTGAGTTTTGGTGCGGCCCGCTTTATCAACTTACCTAGTCGTTCATCCTGCATTTTCCATCGATCCACGTGTATATACATGCATAGGTTCAAGAAGACGCCTTGGGTAGGAAAGGTTCCACACCTTGGATGCAATTAATGGTCCAAATCATTCATATGGTCCACGGTGGTAGCCCACTGGGCGGATAGCGTCCGCCCGCTGCCCGTTTACGTGGAGGAGAGTCGTGACCGTCCAGTGTGGTGCAGGAGTGCACCGCACTGTGCACTCGCATGAACCCAGGTGGGGTTCTCTATGATGTATATGAGAAATCCACTCCGTCCATCCGTTTTTCCACCTGGTTTAAAGGATTGAGACCAAAATTGAAGCATATATAGATATCAGGTAGCCCTCAAATCAAAGATTTAGTAACAACATTAAGCATGTAGTAACAACATGTGACATCATCTCATTAGTTCACATGATGCGCCAAAATGGGTGTAGACATATAGTGATCTTCTTATTATTGTTTCACGCTCTTCCCTGCATGGGGTATGGTTTGTGGCCATTGGACAAGTATAAAATATAGAATGGTGAGTCCTACGTGTTAAAGGAGTCAGATTCGTTACAATAGAGACAGTTTTTGATGCCATATAGGGAGTTGTATGCCAAGTTGGCATGAAGCAAGTTGTAGGTGATTAGCTTTCTGGTGACCAATCACATGTAACGCATCGTAAGTGCATTACCATGAGCCACACGTTTTGCCATGAGTTACGTCGCAACTTAAAATGACCACTGTATTGTACCATCAGGGCCCACATAATGCATGTCATATTGATCGAAACCATTCATATTCAATATAAAAATTTATGTGGACCAACAAAAGGTTACCATGAACTGAGGATTTTGATCATCATTTGTAGATAAATGTAAAATAGTGAAAAAGAGCATCTTTCAATGGCTGACTCCAACTCCAAATTAAAAATCAATGGTCAAGGAAGTCGTGAACCTTTCTTTCTTTGTCCACGTAGGCGCTGAGAACACGGATGATTAAGTAATCAAAGAATGAATCTTCTCTAATATAATTAATCAAAGTATCTATTTTGCTACCTTTTAATTGAATGGTTAAGATCATTCCATCCTGGTTATTCTTGAAATGGATGGCCAATCAAGAGATTAACCCACACAATGGGCGGTTCACATCACAATCGGACAATCCATTTTCCTAGCCTTTTACGAGATAGTTTGGATGATCCAAATATGTAGTGATTTTACCAGGGGATAAACAAAGGTGCACCCCACATTATGTAATGCCCAATTTAAAGACCGT